>CM026267.1:13805819-15087662 GCA_014851425.1 Senna tora
GAAGCTTTTGGTTTGATCGTACATGGACTAAATGAAGCATTCTTTCTATGCAGATATCATAGACGAACTAGTTAGAAATGGCAAAGAGATTGAAGCTGTTTATTTTGCTTCAGAATGTGGTTTGACCGAAAGGTTTCCTCCCGTTAACCTGCTCAAGTCTTATTTACGGAACTCCAAAAAGAATGCTGCCACCATGTCAAAGAGTGGAAATAACAATCAGGCTGCAATGGTCTGTATTGCCACCTTTCTCACATATTATTTTATAGTCACCTGAATTTATGCTTTCTTTGGACCTCTTTTTTTTAAGTAGAACTCATTTTATAGGATGACTCAAGCACTTCGGAGTTGAATTCCATTAAAGCCACTCTCAAATGTGTAGAAGACTACAAGCTAGAATCAGAATTTAACCTTGAAAGTTTGAGGAAGCGAGTTGCCCATCTGGAAAAGACCAAGGCTGAAAGGAAGAAGAGTTCAGCATCTGGGAGTAAATCTCATAAGCGAGCCTATGGATCGGGCAGCAATCGAGGTAGTGGTTCCGGCTCTTTTCGCCCAGCTAAAGTCGCCAAATTTAATTCATACTCGTCTTTTAATCGGAGGAACGCAGCACCTCCACAGCCTAGTCCTGTTTCAAGATTCTCTGGAGCATTCAATTACTCAAGCCAGACTGTCTATGATGGTTCTACTGCTAATCCTTATGCAGCAGCAACTTCAGCTTATGGAGGTCCTCATGTTCAAAGCCCTGCTGGATTAACACAGCAGCATTACTCTCTCCCTAGTGCTTCTTATGGAGGACAGACTAACTATGGAGTGTATGATTATGGAAATGCTGCCCCACCTACATATCAACCACCATACACACACTAGACTAAAATAGCTGAACTTGATGATAACAAAGTTATTTTCCTCAAGTTTGGACCTGTTCAATTATCTCTCTTTACATGAATTCCTGGAAGGAGTTCCTTTCTTTTTGCAGTGTTGTTTTACATAAGCAGCATATTATGTGTAAAACCGATGCAATTCAGCAATTTACAATGTATGCATTTCAGAGAATTCACTCTGTAGATATATTTTACTTGTTTTTTTATTTTTATTTTTTGTGCGATAAACAACATAGTTTAATTGTTCAAAGTCCTTTTTTACTTTAGGGAATGGAACTTATTTAATAAAAAGGTCAAAATCCTAAATTGGTTCTTTATGTTTGCACGAAGTTTCATATTAGTCCTTTATGTTTCAAAAAGTATAAATTGGTCCTTTATGTTTGCAAGAAGTTTCAAATTGGTCTTTCCGTCAATTTTTTAAGTTAAGTACTGACGTGGCGTGTTGATATGTCCATCTAAGCTGACGTGTCATGCTACGTCAGCACCATGTCATTGCCACGTCATCACATATGATATTGGATGATGATGTAGCATGCCACGTCAGCTTCAAATGACACGTAGGAGAGATTGTGTGTTCATGTCAGCACTTAACTTATAAAATAAACGGACTTAGACGGAAGGACCAATTTGGAACTTCTTGCAAACATACAGGACCAATTTGGACTTTTTGAAATATAAATGACCAATATGAAACTTCGTGCAAACATAAAGGACCAATTTGAGGTTTTGACCTAATAAAAATAAAGATAAAAGTACTTTTATTTTATATCATTAACTTTTAATTGTATCATTAAATTATTTTTACAGGTAATTATGTCTTAAAAATTTTAAATTATAATTATTTTGTTTGAAAATTTATATTATACAAATTATTATTGAAAAATAATGACGTGTTGTTAATATTAATTAATTATTAAAATGATATCACCTTTTTTTTTTTGGGTAAAAATGATATCACTTTTTGATCGTGGCTTGGTTCATCACCTGAATTGGCATGGTTCATATTAAGGGAAAAAAGGACATCCTTTTGATACGGCGAAACTTTTTTTCCGGTAATAAGAAGCTGTTACATTAAATCAATAAGATACGTTGTCCACATGAAATACAAATAAGCCATCAACAGACCAAAAATCAAACTAAAACATTAGAAGCTACACTTCTGCTACTGAAGCTAATTCCAACAAAGAATAGGGTATGCATACCGGATATAATATTTTTTTCTTATAAAAAAAAAGGTAATATTTTGGAAATATAGAGAGTCAATATTTGTTAGATTTGTCTTAACATCTGTATTATCTTAACTTTTTAAATAAAAAATTTTAATACATAGAATATTAATATGACAATATATTTTTATATAAAATATAAAATATATATTATATATGATTTTTGATATTATTAAAATTAATAAACATTTTTATTATATATAATCAATCAACATATAAATTAAAAGATAACTAGAAGAATTAAAAAATGATTATTGATATGTGTGATGCAAAATCTAGCTTTTTAAAATTAAAAAAAATATTTACCAAAAAAGAGAATTAAAAATATAAAAAGAAAAAGTGTTAGTAGGTCACATGAAAAAGAGACCATTAAAATTAAAATACTAAAAAAAAAATTAGATGTTTCTTCTTCTACTAAAACCTAGAGGCAATTCCATTCCTTTCCTATTGAGAAAATTTGACAAAATTAAAAAGAAAGGGAAAATATGGAAGCAGCGTATTTGAGCGTATTTTGAATGTATCCGTACCAGATGTAGGTGGCCTAGAGTGCCGTACCCGTGCAACCTAGCTGATGAGTGAATTAGAGGAGAGACAGTAGTTAAGCAAGCCGCGTCCTTCATCTGTAAGGGAAACCAAAGTCTTCAACACCACCGCCACTCGCCGGTGAGAGCTTGAGGGGTTCCGTTGTGTTCTGCTCGCAGCACCGCCGCCGGAGTGCGTCGTCGGAAGTGAACGGCCGCCGCGATTCTACCGGGCCGACGGTTAGAGGAGCTGTAACCCGTGTTTCTGCTCTGTGTCTCTACGTGCGTGTTTCTGCTCTGCGTCTGTGAGTTCCTCTCGGTTTGGGCTGAGAGAGGTGAGTCTTTGCCACGTTTTGTTCTTATTATCTGAATTTTCTCTTTGGGTTGATGGTGGTTGCTGGAGCATGACTGTTTCTGGTATTTGTGGTTGAATTTTCTTTTCTAGTTTAATTCTCCTTCGATCTCATTGTGAATTTTGTTTTACTTCCGTTTTTAGCATGGAAATGTTTTTTTTTAAAAAAATCAAATCAAGGCAATAGCATTGGATAGGACAAAACATTACATCTTTTTGTGCTAAACGCAGCACAGAGTCTGGGAAAACACATCAAAAAACACAGTTAAAATCAAGGCAATAGCATGAAAATGTTGTTTAGATAGTTGGATGATGGCTCAAAATGTGGGTTTATGTTTTAGACCTTCTTAACATGAAAAATGTCATTAAAACTGAGAAAATGGCCTGATGTGCTGAATAATCTGCTTGGATGCCTTTGTTGCTAAATGCTAATAAAGTTATTTTGAATGGATAAAGTGGTGAAAATGGCTTGTGTTGCTGAATACTATGCATGAATGCTTTTTGTTGCTGGTAAAAGTTGCCTTGGTCATAATGTTAAGAAAATGGGTTGAGGCGCTGAATGATGTGTTTTGACTTTTCTACTACTAGCAATAGTATGTTTTGAATGTTTAAAATAGTGAAGAATGGTCTGAGGTGCTGAATAACATGATTTAGCATGTAGCGGTAGAAATGTCGTTGAATAGCTAGATGATGGTTTGAAGTATTGATTTTTGTTTAGGCTCTTTTCTTTCGACTTGCAAGACCGCTGCTGGGACGTTGATTGAATGAATTGTTTTGTTTCCTCTCTTCCATTTTAACTTGCAAAAATGCAATTCAATGTTAAAATATTAACTAGAGACACCGGATGCTGTTGTGTTCTTTTCACGCCTGTTATTTTGGTGTTGAAGTAAGTGTGCCATGAACATTTAAGTGCTGTTTATCGTGTAAATAGCACGCACATGCTGTCCATTTTTACGTTTTCTCTATTTTATACATTTTGATGGAAAAACTGCAATCCTTATTACAACTATTATTCTCATGTCCATTCATCTTGAGCATTAACATGATGAAAAAAAGAAAATGTATTTGGGCTGGCCTCACACCTGTATATGCAATATTGAAACAGGACAAAAAGATAATTTCTCTTTTTGAACTTCCTCCTTCTGATAACTATGATCCTCACGATCTTCCTAACCTCCTCTCTATCTATCTCCCTAATTTTCCCTTCTCCAGAGTTCAAGGAGCAGCTGAACCTACTTAGCAAAGGCTACTGCCTTCACGCCTGCAATGCCTTTCGGTACAATTACTTTAACTTGTAATTTATATCGAATTATCAGAAATGGCAGTGTATTTGTGAAATTTTCTTCACTTTGTGCTCTCAAGACCATGGATTTGACTGACAGTAGCAAAGCTCATGATTGTAATTACATAGAGTTACAGTGTATAATGAAGCACTATGCTACCTCAGGTTATTTTAGAGCGGCTATGGAGACACTGTGCTGCATGAGAAATATAGCCGGGAAGCCTACTGTGTATGATTATAATGCTTTGATTTATTGCTATTTAAGATCCCAAAATGCATCGTCCCACAAGCTAATGCACTTGTACCTTGAGATGAAGAGATTTGGTCCTTTTCCAAATGCATTAACTTTCAACACGCTTCTTAATGGACTGTTGGCTCTCAATAATCTGACAAATGCCTTTTTGGTGGCAAAAGAGATGCACTGTAGTGGGTTTGTACCATCATTCAGTTCATTGTCAAGAATTTTAAAAAAAATGATATACTCGGGGCATATTATTGATTCTCTCAATGTTTTTGACTTCATGATGCAGCTGAAGTATTATCCTACTGAACACACTGTAACTTATTTATTTTCAATGCTTGGAAAGGCTGGGATGATCCAACAAGTGCATTTTGTGTTCTCTACCCTTCTAGGGGAGGGTTTCTTCTGTGGTATGCATAATTACAACAAAGTTCTATGGGCTATGTGCAAGTCTGGTCAGAGTTACACTGCTCTGCAACTATTTTATTCAATGAAGAAGAAAGGCATAATTCATGATGTTTGCTCTTATACCGCTTTAGTCTATGGATTTAGTAAAGAAGGTTTGTGTGAAGATCTCTTTCGCTGGCTAGATGACATGGAAAGTGATGGGTGTAAGCCCAATGTCATAACATACACTATATTCATCAAATTTCTTTGTGATGATGGGAGAATTGAACTTGCACTAGAATTTCTAGACGGGATGCGAAATAGAGGATGTGAACCAGACTTGACCACCTATAATGTAATTCTCCGTGAACTTTGCCATCAAGATAGAGAGCATGATGTTTTGGAGCTCATTGAAGAGATGGATCAGAAAGGATATCATCCTAGTCCACATACATATGCTGCTTTGTTTGGAGGACTATTGAAAATAGGCAAATCACAGGTTGCTTTTGAGAAATTACATTATGCAATTACAAAAGGCTATAATCTAGATGTTGTTGTTTATAACATATTCTTACACTGTCTATGCCTTCAGGGAAGACTGCAAGAAATGATATATTTGTTGAAAATAATGATGGATAGAGGATTATCACCAACTATTGTTTCATTTAACACATTCCTTAAGGGATTTTGTCAAAAGCATAGTCTTGAGGAAGCTTTTGAACTCTTAGATCATTTTGCGTGGATTGATAATAAGCCAGACTCAGTTTCCTTAAACATAATTTTGTCTGCCGCATGTAAACAAGGAAATTCATCAATTATTCAGAAGGTCTTATCTCACATGGAGTATGAAGGCATTAGGCTTAATACTATTGGTGCAACTTGTTTAATTCAGTATTTCTGCAAAATGGGGAGATTCGATGAGTGTCTGGTGCTCTTGAAATTGATGCTGCATAATGGTCCCAGTCCTAGTATTATTACGTACAATATTCTTATACGTGCTTCAATTAAAAAAAACAATACTTTGCTTTTGAGCCAATTGTTCAAAGACATGTATAGCCAAAAACTGAAACCAGATCTTATCACTTATGGATCCCTAATACGTGGTCTCTGTAAGGAAGGGAAAATGCCAATTGTTCTGCGTATAAGAAAGCAAATGCTAGAGAATGGGATCATTCCAAGCATGGCAATATACAATGCCATATTGAGAGCAATGTTCCAAAGAGGCAAATTTTTGGATATTATTTGGTTATTGAAAGTTATGGCTATGGAAGGGTGTCAACCTGATAAGATCACTATGGAGATTCTCAAAGTATCTACATCAAAAGGCTGGTTGAAGAGATTTCCTGAGTATGCAAGAATTCTAGAGTTTTTGATACATGATAAATGTAACAAATAAAATCATGAAAGAGTGGCATATTTATTTATTTGGCATGTTGGTGATTTCTCTTGGTGTGCTCAGATTGTACATCAGATGCCTTGGTGACCATAAATTTGCATGTCCCGTCAGAACTTTTGAAGTTCAATCAGGTAAAAGTTTGGCACAGAATTTTTCTGGTAGTTTCATATGGTTCTTCAACGTTTTCCTACTCTTCATCCTCACCAAGAATCTGTTGTCCTCATTGTGAATAAGTCTAGAGGATTGTGTATGAACCCTACATTTTATTTTAAGAAATTACTTTGTTCGAGACTTCAAGTTATTTTGTCTTAAGTATCTTATGTCTGTGTGGTTGGGAAATTATTTTTCCTCATCTTCATATTTTTTTGCAATTGCTAATAATTATGTTATTTTCAAATTGCAGTTATCGTTGCATTCAGCCATTCACCATATATGAGCATTGCAGTGCATACCCCCGTGCTGTTTGTCTTATCTTTTCCACTGGGTATGTTTTTGGTCATTTGTGCTGCCAATTCTCATTATGTATTTGTTTTACCTTTCTTGGTGCAAACATGCCATCCCGTACAATCATTTTTTGAGTTCTATATAGAGAAAGATTTTGTTGTTGGTTTATAATTTCTACTGTATTTCCTTATCATGCTTTCAAGTGTTATTCAGCAAAATGAAGAACCATAAATTGATTTAAATATGATGTTACAGATCAATAATCTCTTTTGGTTGTCAACTTGTTATACTCTTGCATATTTAATGGTGCAATTAACCACTCTCTTTCCTGTCTGTCTTCAATCTATCATCTTTCTCTCCCATCAATAATCTATATCAATTTGTTTGGCCTTAATGGTGTGTCTATTAGAGTGAGAAATTTTTTTATTGAAACCCACCATTTCAACAGAAGATGCAATTATCTTCCTTTTTCTTTTAGAACTTTTCCATTAGAAGTCACTGATGTGACAGAGAAAATTCAATACTTTTTTTTTTGTTTTTCATTTTCCAACTAATTTAAATTGTTTGTGTACATGGTTGCACTCTGACGTTGGATATATTTCTGTGATATGGCTTTCTGCATTTAGAGGATCCCAGTCCCTTCCATGAACGGATTGTGCCATTTGTTCTAAACTCCTCTGGGCAGAGTGAAATTCTTTGAAGCAACAAAAACTGGTGAGCTTTTCATTAAAAAAATTTGAATTTCTGACTTGGCTTGATATTAGCAATGGATATAGAACCTTAGCAATAATGTTGAATTTCTAACAACATTATTGCTTGTTAGTAACCTATAACATACATATATTAGCATAGATAAAGATACAAAGTTACATTAATACACAAATAGTCTTATAATATATTTACTAAAATAAGAAGAAACGAAGTTGGAGCACATCCCACCTCCACTTCTACAAACGTGGAGGTACTTATTGTATATGTTATCACCGTAGTATCATTAACTATGAAGCAGAGAAAATTACAAAAAGAAGTCATGTCTGTGTCTAACTCATAGTAGACACTACATTACACTTTAGATTACTGGAACATATCCTGTACCCATATCAATGCCCGTGCTTCCTATATCATTAATTAAACTTTCCTTGAAGAAACTGTTTATACTATGCATCAGTTAGAGTGATCCACTGTTATCTGCCTCAATGTGTATGGGAAAACACAGTTAATGCATTATATCTCAAGAAACTGTTTTGAGTATGGAGAAAGGGCTATTGTGTAAGGCTGAAAGATGGTTAATGAGTGTGTGCCTCCATTATGACTAAAAATTGCATCTCCAACTCTGCTGAGGTCTAAAAATGTGGACTTCAGTATTTTGCCACAATGCCCTGTTTTGTGCCACTAGATGACCCTTTAACTCGCCCTCCACTCCTCCATTCCACTTCATTTTTAGTATTTATATTATCACTTTTCTCTTGGTACAATATATTAACCCCAAGAAAAAGAAGTTCAGAGCTTGTACCTTTCCTAGTCCTCTTCCAATGCCATGCTTATTCTGTGTTTTTATTTTTAATTGTTCTTAGATATGTTTCTCAACATCCCTATAGTTTACATTACTCTTTTAATTGAATATCATTGAATTAGTTGCTTCTTGAAATAAATTGGTGTTAGTAAATCATATTCAAGCATCCAGTTACCACCAAATCAGGGCTTTTATTCTATCTTCATTTCACTGGCAGTTTGATACTCTTTCAACACTCCCTCTATCCAAATATAAAAAGATCTTTAAGAATAAAGTAAAATTTTTCTGAATATATCAATTTTATAATATATTTGCTATGTTTTGCAGGTATTGTAGAACAATTCTTCTAAGGATAAGAGATAGGTGTGGCTTTGACACTTTTGGTGTTTCAGAATGTTTTTACACAATCTTCTGTCCATCAACGCTTCTTAGACCACAAATTGTTTTCTGATATTTCATGGAGGACATGGATGAAGAGTTTGGTAAGTGAAACTCATACGGGCAGTTGCACTTGCCTTTATGATTCACGTCATATTAGTTTAGATCTTAGACTGACGTCATTTTTCATCAAATTCATGTTTGCATTTATGTTGGAGTACTCATTCTTGATTATTTCCTTTCTGGTGAAAATTTGTTATTTCAGTGAATTTGTTAACATGTAATAGTTGACCTCCTGCAAAACAATCAGAACAATCTAGAGCAGTTACAATTTGTATTATACTTATATGTTGTTGGTTATATCTTTTCTATCAAAATACATAGTTGTTAACTGATTATCTCGAGTCTGGACTTACCAAAGTAATATTCTCTCTCAATGGTGTTATTTTGATTAATTTCCATCATGATATTTGACCTGGTGGACTTTGAAAAATCAAGCAAAATGATGCTGTTTGAGAGAGAAAGGCAAGTTTGATCACCAACATTCATGAGAACTACCATCTATGCCATGTTACCTAGTTGATTAAAGTGACCATTACTTCACTTAACTTGAGGAACCATTCTGATCGAGGAAAAATTATTAGGGGATTTCAATAACTATCATAAATTTGATAATTTTCTTCAAGAAAGATTTTGCTCTGCCTTTTATCTTTAGAAAAGATTTATATCTATTTGAAAGCATTTTTCCTTGCTATTAACAACGGTAAAGTAACTCATAAGACTTGCAAGTCATGGGTTCTAATCCTAGAAACAACCTCTCTACTTGCAAAGGAGTAAGGTTACGTACATCTGACCCTCTTCAGACTCCTCCTAGTGGGAGCCTCATGCATTGGGCCGCCCATTTGTGTTATACTATTATTGAATTTATTCTTGTTTCAATGTAGCAGTTCGTTGTTAGATGTCACAAGCTAACTTCTAGTTATGTCTTCATCATTTCTCTTTAATGTATAACCTGAAACTAGCGTCCTCCTTTTGCTAAACTTACTCATAAATATTTTAATTTACCATCCTGCTTTCCTACCTAGCCTCTGCCTTATAGATTTTGGAGCTTGTTCTCTACTAAAAGTTAGTCTGAGTTAGTCTGATTTACTAAAAGTTTAAAATAAATCTGAGTTAGTCTGATTTACTAAAAGTTTAAAATAAAAATAATATTATAGATAGATTAAATTTTGGATGTTGAAGTGAAATTTGTAGCGGCTTTTATAGTTTTATTTATATTTTCAAGTTAGTATCACCAAGTTCAAGTATAAAGTTCATGTAGACCCTCATTGGGTCTATCAATATTTACGAGGGTTGTATACTATGAACTACAGTTACTATAATCTATAATGTCCCAAGCAACTTGCCTCTCATTGAAATGAGAAAAGGACTAGAGATTTCATTGTATCAACATAGCCCAAATCTTACAGAAAATCAAGGAAATTGAGTGTAAATATCAAGTTTTTTTATATTGATTCTGACTTGTGTGACACTCTAAGAGTAAGAGCTAGTGGAATTTCATTAGATTTCTGTCATTTAACATTTCTTTTTTTTGGCCGAAATTTAACATTTCTTTAGTGTGTGAAGCTTTTGGTTATACCGTACATGGACTAAAATATAGTAGTCTTTCTATGCAGATGTCATAGATGAACTAGCTAGAAATGGCAAAGAGATTGAAGCTGTTTACTTTGCTTCAGAATGTAGTTTGACTGAACCTATTTGCGGAACTCCACAAAGAATGTTGCCATCATATCAAAGAGTGGAAATAACAGTCAGGCTGCTGTGGTCTCTGGTGCTCACCTTACTAGTTTTGCTTCACATACTGTGTGTGGTCTGTAGTGCTGACCTTTCTAGTTTTGCTTCACATACTATGTTTATAGTCTCCTGAAATTATGCTTTCTTTAGACCTCTTTTTTTAAATAGAACTCATTTTATAGGATGAGTCAAGCACTTAGGAGTTGAATACCATTAAAGGCACCCTCAATTCCTCAAATGTGTAGAAGACTACATGCTGGAGTGGAATCAGAATTTAACCTTTGATAATTTGAGGAAGCAGAGTTGCCCATCAGGAAAAAAACAAGGCTGAAAGAAAGAATGAGTTCAGCATCCTGGAGTAAGTCTCATATGCGAGAGCCTATGGATCGGGCAGCAATCGAGGTAGTGGTTCCGGCTCCTTTCGCCCGGCTAAAGTCGCCAAATTTAATGCATACTCGTCTTTTAATTGAGGAACCCAGCACCTCCACAGCCTAGTCAAGATTCTCTGAATCATTCAATTACCCCAGCAGACTGTCTTTGATGGTCCTACTGCTTATCCTCGTGCAGGAGTAACTTTAGCTCGTGGAGGACAGACTAACTACGGCATGAATGATTAAGCAAATGCTGCCCCACCTACCTATCAACCACCATACATATAGATATACTAGTCTAAAGAGTGGCCCAGTACTAGTCTAAAATGACTGTTTCTTGTATTTGAACCTGGGATCACCCAGTCACGTGAGAGTAACCTCACCCCAAAGTTTGATCATAACTTGTTCTTTTCAACACATACTAGACTATATTATCTCTTTACATGGATTCCTGGAAGGAGTTCATTTGTTTATGTGGTGTTTTACATAATTGATACTGCTTTAGGGATGTCCAAGCCCTGAGGTTTCTAGTATCAAATTATGCTCTTCATTATACCAGTCAAATTATGAAAACGTAATTTAGAATTTAACTTTTTAAAGCTGTAGCACTCTGTAGCCACTAAATTACATTTCAATCCATCCATCTAAAATAGTAATCTGACAACATAGACATGATGATTTTTTACTCTATATGTTTTTCGCTTACATTTTCTTTTTGGTGATACAGAACTTTGTTTTATATGGATGGTTTTTGGTGATAATATATTTGTTATAGTAAAACTGAAAATTACAAGCTGATAAAATGGAGAAATTGGATTTGGCATTTTCTTGTTCTGCATCACTCAATTGTCCTCTTCTATGGAATTTTTTTATATATATTTTATCTTCATTGCCTGGTTACGGCTCTCTTCCTACAGAAATAAGACTGTATATATCTTATCATTTCTAGATTGCATCGAGCTCTTAAATTGATTGCATCTGTTAAAAAATAGTTTTTGTTTTAATGGATAGGATTGCCCTACGAGTACTGGCGGTGGGATCAAAAGTCAACTTATTTTGGCAGGTTTCTCTCCTCATTTTCTGAATTCATTTAGAGGATAACCGTATTAAAATGAAACGTAACTCTTAGATGCTTAAAATATGGAAGTATATATTGGATTGATGATATTAATTATTAATTTAACTAATAATTTAAATTAGAAGTCAATTATCTTTTTCACTAGATAAAACATTGCTAAAAAAAATTTAACATGGATGTGTTAAGCTATGTTTGGACAAAATGAATGGGTCAACAAAATTTAAAAAATTATCTTTAATTTGCAGTAGAAGAACATATTCTGTCAAAATTTGATAGAGGATACCTGCTCAATTTGATAGATGTACCCAATAGTAAATTAACGTTAATTAGAAGAAAAAAAAATAATTTGCAAATGAATCACTCGTAATCAACGTGAACGAGTCGTTACTTAGAGTGATAGATTTTTTTTCTTTAAAAAATTGAAAATTCATATGCTAATATTTTTGGGTAATTGATTGGCAAATTAGCATGCATATTCTTTAAGGCCTAAAAGGTGGAAAAAGAAAAGAAAATCAAAGAATGCATGCATCATTATATTCATGAATCCCAAACATAGTTCATATGCGTCTTGTTTCTGTTTCGTGAACCGCATTGCAACATCCCACTGCCCATATCACAACAAAATAAGAGTCCATTCAATTGTACTACAAATTTTAAATAATAAACTCTTTGACTAAATTATCTTATACTTGTTCAAACACAATAAGATAACTTGGTCACCTTAATAATTTCATCAATATACAGATGTTCATGGTTTTCTATCTACACCTTCAAACACTATATAGAGACAGATTCTCTATTCACCGAAATTTGTGCATGCCATATGGATTCAATTTTCACGGTTCTGTACTGTTGCAATAAGAGTATTCTTCAGTTGGATCTATCTCAAAATTTATGTTTTTTTTTTTAATTTTAAAAAAATGATTAAAACTCTATATCATTAGCTTTGCAATAATACTTCAAAAATTCTATACTACATAGTCATCTTATCTCCTAAAGGTCACCATTTGCATAAACCTTTGTTTAGTTTGTTTTAGATCAACAATATCCAAAAGTTCAGTAGATTTTAATTGATTTGGCTCGAATTAACGTAAGTTCATAACAATAGTAGAGTTCTTTAGCAAATGTTTTTTATATATACAAAACACAAATACGAAAACTTGTTTAAAGAGAACCGAATATCTACTATTATAATTAGTTCAATTTCTTTTTCTTTAACTACTGTGTATTTCGCCTAATTAACTTTTGTTAGAATAATTGCTCACAACTTTCAATTCCACCAGCACAAATGCTATAGTTTTTGTGATTTTTTATGATTAGTATTTAACTTATCCGCTTTATCTGAAGTTATTTCATCTGATTGAACCAGAACGTTGATTGACTGTAAAAAAATTGTATTGCAAGCGATCAACTATTCGAATTGATAAGAAGATTTAACTTTACGTAAAATTATTTTACCTAATTTAGACTTGTATTTAACATGTTAGCTAAGTTAACATAATAATAAGTTAACTTGTGTAATCTTGGAAAAACTTAAAGATATACGATGAGATTTGATTGAAAATAAAAAGCATTTTTTGAGGGGGGAGGAAGGATGGGAGGGGTTCTCACTGCTTAAATATATTAAAAATATAACCAAACTTGGTTGGTCTAGTGGTTAGCTCACTAGGTCGCTTAAGTAAGAGTTGGGGTTCGAATCCCACCTTGTGTATGCAGCAACTAATTGGCCAACGGCAAACCCTTAAATAGAGCTCAAATTCGCGGAGGATTAGTCTTTGACCTGTCGAGCTGAGGATATCTTGGAAAACAAAAAAAAATATATTAAAAATATATTATTGAAATACTTTAGAGTGGAGAGATGCAATACATTGGAAAATTTAATCAAATGATTCCAATGGAAAAGACTGAATTTAAAGGGTGGTGAATTGGCCTTTATATTTGATGGGCCCTACTATATAATAATAACAATTAACAAACACATCATTCATATATAATTGATGAAAACTGCTATATATAATTACAAACAAACAAACACATCACTTATCGTCTTTTTCACGAGGTGACGGTGGTCAGAAGTTCAGAACGACTATACAATAAAATTTGGATTCAGTAAAATACAGATGAATAAAGTATATGATCTAAATTATTAGATAAAAATTAATATTTGTGTTCACACTATTACAAACTAACAATCTTATTTAACGATTTATACTATTCAATTTATGTATATTATTAAATCTGTACTTTAACAGATTTAGATCTAAATATAATATCTATTTCAAACTCAGATCGACTAAAATGATTTCGTTCTATTCAGATTATCAAATAAAGTGCAATTTACTTGATTTAAATGAGTGCCTGTTTTACTTATGTATTCTCTAAAAAATTTTCTGTAATAATTAACGCATTATAAGGTCACCTATAATAGGATACAACATGTTTTAATAAAAAAAAAAAAATTTAGGTCAATTTCTTTGTCTCATTACATCAAGTTTTCCAATATAAATATGACACGTAGCAAAAAGTGTTTAAATGACCAATCACGGTAGAGAGAGAATATAGAATATCACCTACCTTTTATATGACCAATCATAGAAGAAAGAGAATGTAAATACAATATATGATTGGTGAAACTTGATGTAATGGACATAAGGAAATGGACCTAAGTTTTTTTCATAAAAAAATGAAAATGTAAATAAAAAAAAGTGAGAGAAAATAAAATAAGAAGTAATAAAAATATGTTTTAATATGATGAAAAATAAAATTATTAATTATTGTTCCGTAGAATATAATGAAAATAGAGAAATAAAAAATAAAAAATCAAATTTGGTCCTTAAAATTAAGTTACGTGTCTTCACTCTCTTTCCCCTAAACATTAAACTATGGACGAAATGATCTTTACATACCTACTTAATAGCAAGTATAATCTATCCCTTCCAAGTTCCAATCCAATAAAAAAAAATAAGGTGAAGTTATTAAGAGTTTATTATGAAGTTCCATCAATCACGTGCTTTATTTATAATTCTATTTTTTCAATGATTGGTTATCGTAATTTAATCTTTTATATTCTCTCTTCCCTATAATTAGTTATATAAATACTTTTTTGTCATGTGTCTTATTTTTATTAGAGAACTTTACAGCAAACAGCTAAGTAACTTCATATTAATTTAGTCTATAAAAAAAATTTCACTCCTTCACTTTATCACTTACTTACTGCCAATTACCAAACAAGACTTAATTGAAGAACCTAAATTTCTTCCAACCACTGTCAAACTAACCCAAGTGTTCAAAGTCATTTTTACTTTAGTGATAAGTAAAACTGGGTTTTGTTAAGGTTAAGAATTTTTTTAATCAATTAAAGAGTTTATAGAATTATTTTTTATCAATTTTTCACTAATTTTATGATAATGCATTTATTCTCAACCAATAAAAAAATCTTAAAAAATATCCGTGAACACTTACTGGATCAACCTAATAATAAATTATAAAGATGATAAAAACGTGATTCATACACATATCACTTTTGAATATTAAAAAAAATCAAGACTTAATTAAGAGTATTTTCCTTAAGTGTTCATAGTCATATGTACTTTAATGATAAATAAAAAATGAGTTTTGCTATAGTTAAAAAATTTTTAAATCAATTAAAGAGTTTATAAAATGATTTTTTATTTACTTTTCATTAATTTTTAAAAAATAAATTTACTCTCAACTAAAAAGTTATAAATAGTGTCCTTGATTCCTTGAAAGATAAACCCAATGATAAATTATAAAGATGATAAAAACGTGACTCACACCCATATCGATCACTTTTGAATATTAAAAAAAGTTCATGACTTAAGAGTATTCTCCTAAGTGTATGTTAATAGTCATATTTACTTTAATGATAAAAAAAAAAAAAGAGTTTTGCTAAAGTTCAAAAATTTTTAAATCAATTAAAGAGTTTATAAAATTATCTTTTATTTACCTTTCATTAATTTTAAAAAAATAAGTTCACTCCCAACTAATAAAAAAATTATTAAATAGTGTCCTTGATCCTTTGAAAGATAAACCCAATAATAAATCATAAAGATGATAAAAACGTGACTCACACTCACACACATATCACCTTTTTTTTCTCCATAAACTAGGAACTTTAATAAAAACAATTAAAAGGGTAGATAGTGTTAGCCATTAACGTAACAGAATGAAAGAAACGCAGCATAGATTGCACCCTAAAACGAGGAACAAAGCAGAAGCATACAGTACACACACAACTCCATTACATAGGAATCACCTTGCAACGGCAGATGATAGGAAAATAATGCTGAGAAGAAAGGCGGTTCACATCTATCATTCATAAAAGATACAGCAATAAGAGCACGTTTAGTATCACTCTTTAGCAGAGAAGGTGGGGTGATGCATGTTTGGTATGATTTAGGAGGAGGGAATACCTTTCCTCGTGATGAGGAAAGAAGTAGAGGGAATGTACGTGAGATTTAAAGACTAAAATATCCTTAGAAAAATTGTGACTTTTCAAAAAGTAAAGACAAAAAAGATTTTTCATACTTTTATCTTTTATTTTTCTATCTTTACATTCAACGAACTTTCTAAAAGCAGCTCGAAAACAAGAGATAAAGGTTAATTCCTCCACATTAAAATCCAGTTTACATATGAAATTTCATTAACTTTTTATTTTATATGCTACATCTTTTAATTTTTTAAACTCATATGTTACATAAATTGTTTAATATAAAATGAAAAATAATTAAATAGTATTAACTAATACATAAATAAAATAATATGATTTAAATTTTTATATGTACTAATTTCTGCGGTCTCCTTAATTTTTATGGGCTTGTTTACTTACTAAAAATACATTCCATAGAAATAAAAAAGTAAGTGAGACCTACTAACTTTTTCATTTTCATCAACTTTTTAAAAAAAAAGAAAAAAGTACAAAATATTTATTATACCCCTTTAATTTGACACAATTATAACCTTATTTTCTTTTTATTGTTTTAATATAAAGGATAAAATAGTCATTTTAATACATTCTCATTCAATTTTCATTATCAAACTTTTACTACTAAACACATTAAATACATCCTGTTTTCATTTTTATTTTTATTTTTAATTTTATTTTTGTCTAATAAACATGCCCCATATTTTCCTCAAAACGACACACCTCTTTGTCTTTTCACGTGTGAATGAAATGGATTTATGGAATCAAATATCAATGTCTGCCATCTTCCGACTTCCATGCAACATTAATTGATGGAAAAGAAAGAATTGAAACAAATTATGTTTTCTTTTCTTTTAGAAAAGAAGGGTATGATATGACAGCCGTAGGAATTTTTCTGCTTATTTTAATTTTTTTAAAATGAAGTTTTATAAAATTTACGACAGAAATTAGTTGTATGTTTAACCAAATTATTTAATAAACCCTTTTCATATATTATTTTATTTGTCAAAAATTTTAGAAAATATACTTTTTATTAAATAATTTTGTGAACGTTTATTTAAAAGGAAAGATGAAAAATATTGAAGGTGATAATAATAACTTACGATAATATTTTCCCTAAAAGATTTGTTTTATTTTTTCTCAGGAAAATTTTATTACTAAAATAATAAATAAGTTATTTCTTGTGTCTGGGTTATTCATTGAAATTGAAATTGCACAAAGATTAAATTTTTTTAATATTTAGTATGGCAAAACAAATCATGAAATGAAGATTCTTTGAATTGTTCAATTCCAAACTTTTGGTTTTGGTTGAAAAAATTATAGAATTGAAATTGGAATTGAAATTGAAAAAGTGTGTTTGGTATGAAAATATGAAATTGAAATTGAATTATTTGAATTGAAAAATTGTGTTTAGAATGAAAAGATAGAATTGAAAGTTTATAAAAGAATGTAAGGTAAAAAGACTAATTTGCTCCTTAATAAATATTAAATAATTATTTTTTTAATTTTATTTTTTAGTATATAATTACTTTTTTTATATTCATTATAAAAAATAAAAAACAATAGAGAGAGAGAAAGAAAGTAGGGACAAAAACGTCTTTTAAACTCAATTCCACAAAATTTATCTCAATTCCTCAAAAATACCCTACAATCTAATTCCACAAAATTTACACACCCAATTCTAAAAAACCAATTCCACGTAATTCAATTCCAATTCCACATAACTCAACAAAACTAAATAATTCCTAGAATGTTGTACAATTCCATGTAGAATCCAATTCTACGTCAAACCAAACAAAACTCACTTTATGGAATTGAGAATTGGATTCCATGGAATTGTCTAATTCCACGGAATTCAATTCTTAATTTTAGGAAGCGAACCAAACACTAAAAATTTTTGTTTTTTTATGAAATTGGGATTCCAATTCCATAAAAATTATGATTCCAATGATGGAACCATAGAATTGCTTGTTGAAATTAGGGTTACGTTTGGTTTAAAAAAATTGTGGAATTGGAATTGGTGAAATGGAATTGGAATTGAATTATTTGAATTGAAAAGTGTGTTTGGTATGAAAAGATGGAATTGAAAGTTTGTAAAATGATATAAGGTAAAAAAGACAAATTTATCCCTCAATAAATATTAATTAATGATATTGGAGGCGAGAGAGAACAAGAGAGTGAAAGAGAGAGAGAGAGAGAGAGCAGGGCAGAAGAAAAAAAATTTGAGGGCAAATTTGTCTTTACAATCAATTCTACAAAATTCAACCCAATTCCACCTAAAATACAAAGAATTCAATTCTCAAGTTTTAGCAAAGCTAGTAGAATTCAACCAATTTTTTGGAATCCAATTCTAATTTTCAATATCTCAACCAAATAAAATAGTCTTTAGGAAAATGTGCAATTCTACATAAAATTCATTTCTATGCTCAACCAAACATAGCCTAGAATTAAGATAGAAAAAGACTTTTTTGTCCCTCCCAATTAATTAATATAATAAAGTTGCATTTGGACGAATATATTTTATTAAAAATCTATTATGAAAGGTAATTTTATCTTTTTAATTCACTTTTTTTACAAATTTTTTATTTTATTTTTTACATATCAAATATATTTTTATTTTAAAATTTTAATTTAATTTCATTCTTACCAATTTTAATTTTTTTTTTAATTCAATTTCATTCTCCTGTTCAAAACATACCAAATATAGTGAGGATTTGCCTTTGAGACGCCCAAAGCATGGTCTTTTTTAGTATGTATACCACGAAAAATACTCAGGTACATATTATGTGCCACCTCATTCATATATCAACCAATTGCTTCTAATTAAATCATCAATTTTTTCACACTCTCTCTTTTGTGGGCCTCACTTGATAAAAAAAATAGAATATTTAGCTTAAAATGATTGGTTAATGTATGGATGAAGTGGTACATATTATGTACCTAAGAATTTCTCTGTATAGCACAATGGCGTTTGGTGGCCTATGGATCCTCTGTTATAATGGCAGATTGGCAGGGGATTTTTAGAGGGACTAAACTAATTATTTAGGTATTTGCTGTGAAATTTTCCAATAAAAATAAAACACGTGGTAAAAAATATTTATATAACTAATTATAGAGAAAGAAAAAATATAAAAAATTAAATTACGATAACCAATCATTAAAAAAAATATATAAATAAAACACGTAATTAGTGAAATTTTATAATAATCACCTAAGTAATTTCAAGTTATTTTTTTTCTTTATAGAGAGAGATAAGAAAAACTCTAAAAAAGCCCTCGGCCGTTATCCGGTTTTTCTTCCTTTTCTCATACTTGTTTTTTTTGACTAAATTACTCTTTTGGTCCTCAACGTTTGCACCAAGTTTAATATTGGTCCTCAAGGTTTCAAAAAGTTATTTTGGGTCCTAAATGTTTTTTTTTGTCAAAATTGATCCTCCAGTTTAACTCCGTCTGGTTTTTTTTTGTTAAATGCTGACATGGAAGGCTTATGTGGCACACTCTCTCTCATACGTGTCATATTTGGATGATATGACACACTCTCTCACTCCACCTCAACAAAACAATGTCGTTTTGCTAAGTTGGAGTGAGAGAGAAGTTATGCAAAACGGCGTCGTTTTGCTGAATTGGAGTGAGAGAGTGTGTCATATCATCCAAATTTGACACGTATGAGAGAGGGTGTGCCACATAAACCTTCCACGTCAGCATTTAACAAAAAAACTAGATAGAGTTATATTGGAGGATCAATTTTGACAAAAAAAAACGTGTAGGACCTAAAATAACTTTTTGAAACGTTAAGGATCAATATTAAACTTGGTGCAAACATTGAGGACCAAAAGAGTAATTTGGCCCTTATTTTTTTTATCAGATTTTCTCATACATTTGGGACCGCCATCAAAGAAGCAAACCGACAAGGAGCAATTGCTAATTTTCTATGCAGTTTTTTTCTTTTTATAAAATATTAAATAGATTATCATTCAAATTCTTTTTGGCACGAGGAATTTGAACATCTACTTAATTTCTCAATTTTCTAGGATGTTAATTGTTATCTTTACCCGTATTCTTTGGGCGAAATTTGTGCACGATATTTTGACTTGTCGCTTCTTGCGACGATCTCACTCCCTGTTGATCACTATTACGACCATAAACTTCTTCTGTATTAATTTCTGACTTGAGTTGTCCAATCTTCTTGTATATATATCTTTAAAGATGGCATTGACTTTGTTTATGTCTGCACAAGACAGACATGTTTCAAATTGCAATTGTTTTGTTGATAGTGTTTGAATAACTGCATCTAATTAACTTCCGCCCTATATATCATTTTCTTCAGTATGTTCTTCATTATCTCATTAAATTCTCCCATAATTAGCCATGCCCATGCCTTGTTATGTTATCTTGGGAATGGGATGTCAGGTTTCGCGTCATAATTATCTGAATACTTTTATGGCTATATGAGCTTTAGAGAAGTGGATGAAAAAAAAATATATGTGGATCTCACATGTTATTTATTGTTTTATTTTTATCTTAAAAAATATGTATAATTAAAAAAAATATTTTTATCTAATAAAGTGAGAGAAGTGGATGAAAAAAAATATATATGTGGATCTCACATGTTATTTTTTGTTTTATTTTTATCTTAAAAAATATGTATAATTAAAAAAAATATTTTTTTTTACGAAAAAAAAGACAGTTTGCCTTCATCTTTTTTCTTCATATACTATTGTTAGCTGAATTCTCCCTATCAACAATCCCCCGTCATTGCCCTGAGTTTTCTTGCCATTGCCTGTCATGAGGATTTTAATTTTCAGGATTTTTTCATATATCTATAATATATGGCTTTGGATTTTTTGGTGTCACACAAACAAAGTGTGACACCAAAAAAATAACTTCCCCCTCAACTTCTCAATAAATAACAAATTTCTCACAAAATAGCTATATTTTATAATTAAAAAATACAAAAAAATAATATGATTGGAGGATGTGAGAGAGAGAAAATAAGAATGATAGATGGTTACTAAAAAATGTAGAAGTGCATAACTTCTCACTTTTTAATTTTTTTATTTTAAATTATGATAAAAATTATATTTTAAAATTTTAAAATATTTAATTTTTAATAATTTTAAAATATAATAACTATTTTATATTATATTTTTAAAAAAATTTAAGAGTAAATTACATGTATGCACGTAGGTGCATGCGAAGCCTCTAGTCTATACTAATGAGATAGATGAGTTAAGATAAGAAACGGAAAATAGAGATAATAAGTAGAATAATTATACAAAAATAAAAATTAAATATTTTTTATTTAATTATTATTTTAAAGAGGAAACGTGGTTGTATAATATCCTTTCCGTACTTGAGAAAAAGGCAAAACCAAAAAGGTCAAAAGTGGACCTTCAAATTCTCAACTCAACTCTTTCTATTAATGTCAGCTTTCCAACCATTCATTACAAGTTAGAACTTAGAAGCAAATTTTGTTTTCACATCTCATCATCAGGTCGTGAAAATTTTTCAAGAAAATCATCTTCATAAGAGGTCAAGGACGACTTTATAACTTCAGTTTTTATTGTTATATGCTACTTTTTTTTTTCTGAAAAATGATTTTTTTAATTTGAATTTTTTTTATTATTATACAAAGGTTAATAAATCATATTGATGTTACTATTCCATTTTTTTAATAAAAAAATAGTTTTAATTATTACGCAATGTAGCTTAATTACATTTTTACTATCAAAATTTTCAATCTAAATAAAACATTTGATTTTCTTAGAGAAACTACTTATGAGAGATATAAATTATATATAACTCACAAATACGTTGATTTATAATTAAAAAAAATTGATGATAAAAATTGTACTTAAAATTTTCATTTATTTTCTTAACCAAATTTCATTTATATATGATTAATAACAGAACTATATTACTCTTGCCAAAACATATTTGACTTAGCAAACAAGCTCATATAAGACTAAACTTAACATAAAGTTAGTCTTTATAGTTTATATAACGTCAAAGGAAATGCAAGTTTTATTTTTTGGTTTGAAAAAGTCAAAATATTTTTTTAAAAAATGTTTGGAGTGAGCAGATTTCTTTGTCAATTATTATTATTATTATACGGAGATTTTTTTGTCAAAAATTTAAAAAAAATCTTCGGTGAGAGTCGAGGACGTTTTCAATGTGCACAATAAAAATAGTATATATCTATAGATAATTTTTAAAAGTGACTGAATTATGTATATATTTTTTATTTGGTATATATCTTTTCAAAAGCCGATGAAATAATTTTAAATTATCAGTTCAATAGTCAAAATCAAGGAAAAGATAGATATCCTCATTTAAAAATAAATAAATAAAATTTATATTTATATTTATATTAATATGGATGGTGATTTTTTTGGTGTAATATTTTTTGGGTATCATAAAATACCTATTATTTGAACTAAACTTAAGTGACGCTATTTAGGTGTGTATTATGACTAATAATTATAAGTGGAGAAAAAATATAAAAGATTAAATTTTGTATGATTAATTATTGAAGAAAAAATAAAAGCCTTTTATTGGAGGAATTTCATAGTACACATCTAGGGGTGTTCGTCGGTTCGGTTTGGGTGGTTTGAGAGTATTTTCAAACTAAACCAAACACTTTTTATTTGAGCGGTTTGGTTCGGTCGATTTCATTTTATAGTGCCAAACCAAATCAAACCATAAATAATCGGTTTCGAGCGGTTTGATTTGGCGGTTTGGACGGTTTTAAAGGTTTAATTTGACAAATAACAAATGAATTATAAACATATAACAAGATGGCAAAAAAACTTATAACTTATAATAATCAAACCAAACACTTTAACATTACAATTTTATGTTACAAACCAAACCAAACACTTTAACAAATATAATTTAACATTACAAACCAAACCAAAGACTTTTAACAATTATAGATAATATTATGATCAAATAACAAGAAAATGACAAAACATTCCATTCATTAATAAGATAAAATCATAGATAACCATAACTAAGTGGTAATCAAACAACATCGCAATCTTCAAGCTTAGTCCAAAGATAATCAAACTAGTTCTAAAGTTAAACTTCAAATAGAAACATAGAACCAAAAACCGAAAAGCCCGAAAAAAAGAGAGTTACTTATGCGGTTCGGTTCGGTTACACAGATCTTAAAACCGAAAATCGAACCGAACCGCAAAAAACCGAAATTTTCAGACTGAACAAAACCGCAAATTTGTCGATTTTTGTCGGTTTTAGATTGGTTCGGTTTGGTTTGGTTTCGGAGTATCGGTTTTGTTCGGTTTTGAACACCCCTACACACATCTAGGGTATGTTTGGCAACTAGGAGTTAAGAGAGAGAGATTGAAAAGGGAGGGTAAGTTAAATGGTTGGTTATCCTCCCTTTACTTGGTTCCTTAATTTAGAATATATTTGGATTGTAGATTAAGAAGGATAAGAGAAGGGATAGGAAAAGAATCGAGATATTTTCCCTTTTTTAAAAAGATGAAAATTAAAGGTATTTTGGAGGATAATATATGTTTAAATATTTAATTTATTATTATTTTATATAAATTTAAAACAAAAAGTTAGCGAAATCTCATATATATATATATATATATATCCGTGTGTGTGTGTGTTAATTAGCTACCTTTGCCAGATAATTTATTTATCTTAATTATTATAATTTGTCGTACACTTATAGTCCAGTAGTCCACGCAACTTTTAAATTATTAATATGAAAAAGTCGCCTAACAGATGTATGTATGTATACCAAGAAGACGAAATTATAGAGGTACCGAAAAAATAATTGCATAAATACTAGTTCCCCTCCTTCCCCTCCTTCCAAGAAGACAATATATCATCTTCTGTTCCTCTCCTTCCCCTCCTGCACATCTTCTTTACGCAAAACAAAAAAAAAAATTGTATTTATTGTGTTGGGTAGTAAGAAATTAGAAATAAAAATAAAATGAGAATGTATTAAAATTATCATTTTACTTATTACATTAAAAAATTTAAAAAAATTATGATTGTATCAAATCAAAATGTATAATAGACATTTTGTATTTTATTAATTTTTTTAAATGACACAAATTTTTATGATAGAAATCTCATTTTCATCAATGGTGGGGCCAAGTGAATCCCACCACTTTTTAGTTTCATTTCTATTAGTGTTTTCATAAAAAAAAACTCCGCCTAAATATATATGCGCATAGTAAACCTTAACAATATTATGGGCACGGAAAAAAGAAAAGGAATGAGAATATGTTTGATGTGTTTGATAGTAAAAATTTAGAATGAAAATATATTAAAATTACTATTTTACTCCTTATATTAAAATAATAAAAAAATATTAAGATTGTATCAAATCAAAAAATATAATAAATATATTTTATTTTTTTAAAATTGTCTGATGAAATAATAAAATAAAAATAGGTGGGGCCTGATGGACCCACCTACTTTATTTTTTCTTTCCTTAGCTAATTCCATCAAAACCAACATGCACTATATCTCGTTTTTGTTTTCCATAAATAAAGCATTTCATTCAACAAAAGGTTAAATAACAACAATTAATTTTTCTAAGAAATACAACAGCAGCCATGATAGTTGGTTACAAGAAAGAGGGAACATATTTAAAAATAATAATAATAAAAGATTAGATCGGATGCCTCCAAGGTTGCCCTCTTTTTCCCAAAACATTTGTGCAAACAATCTCTTCTCTCTAAGGACCCGTTTGGTATGCCTTCTTCACAGGGAAAGTGAGGTGAGCTGAACTTACTGCATGTTTGGTATGCCTTCAGTACAGGGAAGATGAGGTGAAGGTTCTCTCTGTAGAAGGAAGCTTGCTTCCCTCATGATGTGGAGGGAAGGTGAGGGAAGATGAAGTGAGGTTTGGTTTAAATACCAAAATGCCCTTAAAAATTTGTGGCTTTTAAAAAAGTATGGGCAAAAAAGGTTTTTCATACTTTTATCTTCTATTTCTCTATCTTCTTCCAACCATACCAAACAATATTACTTTTACATTCCACTTTCATTTTCCTGCATACCAAACATACTTTTTATCACATACTTCCACTTCCACTTCCATTTCCACTTCCACTTCCCTCTACAATACTCACCGACTACCAAACGGCACCTAAAGGTACGACAGATAATTAAGCAATTGATTAAACTGAGGGTCACATTTCTTTAATTTACAATAACATCAGTACCATAGCATTCTTAGAATCTGATTCTACAAGCAGGTTGTAGCAATTATGGTTCACATAAAGCCTAAATTATATTAATTCGATTAAGATATAATTTTATTAGAACTGATTAACACTTTAAAATTATCACATAAAATAACATGAAGTGATCCATCTTTGACTGTGAATGTGAGTCACTTTTTGCAGTACAGTTCAAATTAGAATTTATTTATAAATGCGTAAGAATTAATAAATAAGTTTATTTAAGAAAAATTAAATTTATTTAAAAACAAACCTAAACTAATTTACCAATTTAACCTCGATTGTCGGCAAAAATAATTTAAATTTTAATATCATTTTTTATAAATCAAATATTAATATAAATAAGTATAAATATATATTTTAAATTATTTAATTATTTTATTTTATAAATAAAAATATTAATTAATAAAATAATTAATTCATGATTGTCTCTTCCATCCTTTGTCGCCATTACAACCACCATCACATCACTCTCGACTGTTACTTTTCCCTTTGCTGCCATCTATCTCTTTTTACCAATCTTCGCGGTGGCGCCTCCACCACATCCTTATTTTGGCTATGTCTCTCTCTAGCTCCATCCATTATTGTTATTACTAATTTTTCTTTATAAAATAAAATAATCATGTTTACTTTTTTTTAAAAAAAATATTAAACATGTTCTTTTAAAAATTATTTTTAAAAGAATTTATCATTCTTAAAATTATTGAAATTAAACTAACCACTCTGAATAAAATATTTTTGAGAATGCCATGCCATAGAATATTCTTATATACATTTCGTGCATGCCAAACATTTTAATATTTAGCACAACAATATTCCTCAAAATCCTCGTTCATAATAACTGCATTTGATTTTTATAAATAAATGGTCAAAACCAACATTTTGTGCTTCATCTCGATTAATGTGCAATTTTTTTTCTTCTTCTCAAAGATTGTTAGTCATATTTTACAACAAAAGACTCAAATAGAGTGAAAGCACTTCATTTCTTTTCAAAAACAATTCTTCGTTTTTGCATATATATGCAAAATCCAAAAATTAAGAAATTGGAAAAATTTTCTTGAAGTCACATGAAAACAAATTTAATTTTCCTTTTAGTCTCAATTAACTTCTTCTCAAAGATTGTTAGTCATATTTTTCTCAAGTTAAAACATAATTAAAATGCAGATAAAATTTTGTTGAGGTGTCTATAAGTCAACAAATTAATAAATTATCATATTTGATGGTGGATACCTTAATATGTACAACAAAAATACTCAAATAAAGTGAAAGCACTTCATTTCTTTTCAAAAACAATTATTCATTTTTGCATATATATGCAAAATCCAAAAATTAAGAAATTGGAAAATTTTTCTTGGAGTTATATGAAAACTAATTTAATTTTCCTTTTAGTCTCAATTAATTTTTTCTTGCTAGCTCAACTATGCTATTTTAGGAAGAATTAGTTCACATAAGTTTCATATATAATGTTTTTTTTTTCATAACTATATAATGTTGTTGTTAGTAATATATACATGTAGTATTTGGTTAATTAGGGAAAATTGTATCATTAATTAGAAAAGATAAGAGACAAAATTAGGTGAAAGGTTCATTTTAGTCCTCAATGTTTCATCCAAGTTTAAAATTAGTCATTTTTGTTTCAAAAGTTTTAAATTTATCCTTTATGTTACACAGAAGTTTTAAATTGGTCGTTCCGTTCACTTCTATCGATTTCTTAAATTGATTGTTGACGTGACGTGCTGATGTGTCCATTTTAAGCTGATGTGTCATGCCACATCATTGCCATGTCATCGCCACGTCATCACGTATGATATGAATAGAAGATGACATGACATGACACATCAGCTTAAAATGGACACGTAAGAGAGATGATATGTCCACCTCAACACGCTATGTCAGCACTTAACAGATAGAAGAAATGGACGAACTTGGATGAAAATACCAATTTAAAACTTCTGAAAAATATAAAGGACCAAAATAAACATTTAACCGATAAAATTAAAACCTCATGCAAAGTTAAATGACAATAAGTTTGGGTTGGCCTCACTGAGAAGAGTACAATTTTTTTTTTTTGGCCTGCAACTGAGAAGAGTACATTAAATTATTATGTTTTCATTGTTAATGAAGACAATTTTTCTGTTGGTGCTTGGAAGTATTCTAATTATAGACTTTATTTTATATTATTTCTTTTAAAATTAATCATTTTGTATTTTCTATCTACTATAATTAATTATACAAAAATTTTTTACCGCATGATATATTATTTTTATTTAAAAACTCATAACAAACACTTATGAATTGCAGTTAAGTTTTATCCTTAAATTTATATTAGGTTGACGATCGAATTGAGTAATTTCATAATTGAAAAATAAACATGCGCAAGATATTAAATTGAACATAAATTATAATAAGGTTAATTCCAAGATATTAAGATTTTTAAATTAATTATTTTTTTACAATTTTATTCCTACCTATTCTCTCTTAGATTCTCCAAATTTAATGAGCAAGTAATAAGTATCATTTGAAAATAGGAAAAAATAAATAAGGTTAATTCAGTCTTTTTCATCTTATATTTTTTCAAGTTTAAAGTAAACTAATTATTTCTTTGTTCTATGCGCACCTACTCAACAGAACAGATATTGTGAACCAGAGGGAGTAGTATATAAATTCTCATAAGCTACTAGTATATTTTTTTTAAAAAAAATATTATAGATGAGAAATAAAAAGTTAACCGCACACCAAAATAGCCTATAAATCTTCCACACCTTTCCACAACACAGCACACCAATACCATACACCTCCATCCCTTCCTCAGCTCAAATCTTTCTCTTCCTCAAATCTCAGCTCACACATACATGGCTTCTCTCTCCAATGGCAACCACCATCCCTCTCCTCCTGATGTTCCCGCCGTCAAGTTCACCAAGCTCTTCATCAACGGACAATTCGTTGATTCCGTTTCAGGTTCGTCTTTAATTTACTTGCTTCTGCTTCTCCTCCTAATTTACGTTTTATTTCTTTCCTTTTCTCCGTGCTGTTCACGCTATATAGATCAAATTTCCAGAATCTGAGATTAGAGATACATACACGAGCATGAAAAACAGAGGCGTGTGTGAAAACAGAGTTTGTGACTTTGTGTGTATTGTTGTGAAATCAATCATTTATCGTCCTGATTCCGTTTTAGTACTATAAATTGAAGAATCGAAAACTGAGAAGTGAATCTCATTTACGTTTCTAATTCCTTCTAGCTATCACCTTCACACTCTGTGAATCAGAAGGTGTTTTAAAAGTGACAGTGCCGGAGTAGAATTGTGAATGGTTTGAGGAATAATTTGTTTGAAAAATGGAAAAATTCAGGGAAAACGTTTGAGAGTATAGATCCAAGGAGTGGAAAAGCCATAGCGACGATCGCCGAAGGGGCGAAAGATGATATCGATCTTGCGGTGAAGGCGGCACGTGAGGCATTTGACTCTGGTCCATGGCCACGCTTACCAGGCTCTGTACGTTACCCTTCCCCTTTCTTTCTCCTTCATTTATCTTCTCCATTATTGCTGTCGTCATATTTTGGCTTTTACTTCTTTTTTGGCTGACGTTTTTGGTTTTACTCTCTTCCAGTAATTAAAATTTTCCTTTTGGAAAATTAAAACTAATATTTTATTCATTAATTTTGCAAAACAATTTTGTCTTATATATATAAATGTATTTAAATTTTATCAGCTTTTCTTTATTAAAGAAATAAAAATTATGTGAAGACTAATTCAATTATCATTCTAATTTTATTTTATTTTTTAGGAACATTCTTGTTTAATTTGAACTCTTTTATTAACTCAAGTATTTTTTTTATTGGAAATCAAGTATGTTTTAATTTATAAAAAAAAGACTCAAGCACGTTTTAATAAATTAATTCCATATTATTTTTATATAGACTATGTTATTAGTAATATATAGACAACATTTGGTAAAAAAAATGATCAATTAGTAAAGATAAAAAGAAATTACACTCTTTTATTTTTAAAAAATATTAATATTATACTCACTCTATTCTGATTTTGTTTAGTTTAATTAAAATATATTATTTTTATAATTAAATATATATATTTTCATCCAAGTCAAACAACTATTTTCTTTTAAACAGCCTTATGTCTTTATCAAAAAAAAAAAAAGAAGCCTTATGTCATGACAGCAAGGGCTACGGGCTACCACATTAGCTTCCTGCATAGCCAAAGGAGTGTTTGACTTAGACGAAATTACTATATAATTATATATATAGAAGTATATTTAAAAAGGACTATTGATCTTTGTATTTAAAGAAACTGGGAATAACTTGTAAGAAAAAATGTTGTAGAATATTTTTATAATTACGTACTCGGTAAAAAATTCCACTTTTCTTGTTGTAAAATGCAAAAAGTACAACCTGTTGTAGAAATAGAATTCAATTTTCACTTAACTTTTCTTGTGAATAAATAAATCTAGTTTGGAGATGAACTTTGAAAAGATCAAATTTGTTGGTCTAGACGCCTAGACGGTTATTTTATTTAGAGAAGATATCTCAAATCATGTTCGTTTTTATGTATTCTCTTTACCGGGAATCAAAAATAAAAAATTATGTGGGGTCAGGTGGGTTTTATTTAATTTTTTTTTAAAAAATATATAAAATATCTATTATAATTTTTTTTATTATCTTAATATAAAAAATAAAATAATAATTTTAATAAAATTCTCATTGGCTCGAAAATATCAAAAGAAAAGAAAGAGGGTTTGTCAATTTTGTCCAAAAAAAGGGGGGAATGCGCGAAGTTAAATTTTCATTCTCAAATTTTTATTACCAAATATAATAAATTCATTCTATTTTTTTATATAAGATTTTTCATAAATCTTTCCTTGTTTTTATCTTCTAAAGCCAACGAGACATGATCTCGAGAGTCGCAACTTGCACGGCACATGTGAAATATTCTGGAATTATGCAAATTGTTTTGGAATTTAAATATTAATTATTTCGCAAAATTTGTTGCCTAAACAATTAAACAAACACTATTAAATCTTGCAACCTCCTAGCCTACTTTTCGGGTCAACATTACAATTTAGAAAAGGAAAAAAACTTAGGTCCATTTCCTTATGTCCTTACATTCAATTTTACCAATCATATATTGTATTTACACTCTCCTTCTTCTATTATTGGTTATATAAAATGTGATCTTTTATATTCTCTCTCTACTGTGATTGGTCATTTAAACACTTTTTGCCATGTATCATATATTGGAGAACTAGATGTAATGAACATAAAGAAATAGACCTAAGTTTTTTCCTTTAGAAAAATACTTTTTTTTTGGGGGTCCAAGAGAAAATATCTTCTCAAGAAAGTTTTACTTTGGGGAAATCGTCCAACATGCCAACATCTTTAAATACGCAAATTTGACTCGCATTTGGATATTCATATTAATACACAACCATCAATGCATTTGAATATTGTGTTACCTTCGGAAAATATCTCAAATCAATTTTGCTACAGAAACATGCGTTGCCTAAATTTTGTTGACACTCTCAAACTTGATTTGATTTGATTTTTTTTAAAAAATTTATATGTATTTATTAATTGATTATTTTTTCTGAAATTATAACCTACCAATAATACAATTTTGCTCCGTTGTAAAGCATGTCAATCTATTATATTTTTTTATTGAAAACTCTTGCCTTATCTGTTCTTTATATATAATTTAAGAACACAAGAATGTTTGTCTCTTTTATGAAGGAATCTGCGCAACTGGAAAATTTTAATTATTTTTTCTTCAAATTATAATAGACCTTATGCCATTTCGTATCTGATTCTTTTTTTATAAAAAAAAAAATTAGTACACATTAGTTTAAACACACACGCGCACACACACACACACACATATATATATATATAATTATTTTTGTCTTTTCTTTTTGTATTGATGGAAGATTAAAGAATATTGAGTGGAGTTTTTTTTTTCAAAAGATTGAATGATGTATGTCTAAGTCAGACACTCCAAATTGTGTTAGCATTCAATTAATAATAACCTAATAAGATATTCAAACAATCCCACGCTAGGCAACAGGACAACCCGACTCCAAACCATTTCTCAATCAAAGCCCAAAATAATTGTAATCATCTTGAGAAAACATTATCAACAACAACAAAAAATAAGTGAATGAGTTTGTGTATGATCTTGTCATCTTTGATCCTGTACTGCCATTCATTGAAATTAACTTGAGAGGGTATGGTAATTATGATCAGGAACGAGCAAGAATAATGATGAAATGGGCAGAGCTAATAGACCAAAACATAGAAGAACTAGCAGCACTGGATGCCATAGATGCAGGGAAGCTATATCAATGGTGTAAGGCCGTGGACATCCCTCAAGTAGCCAACACTCTACGTTACTACGCTGGTGCTGCTGATAAAATCCATGGTGAGGTCTTGAAAATGGCAAGGGAATTCCATGCCTACACTCTCCTCGAACCCATTGGCGTTGTGGGTCACATCATTCCTTGGAACTTCCCAAGCACCATGTTCTTCGCTAAGGTTAGCCCTTCCTTGGCTGCTGGCTGCACCATGGTCCTCAAACCCGCTGAGCAAACCCCTCTCTCTGCTCTCTTCTATGCTCATCTTGCTAAGCTGGTAAGTAAGCCTAGCTAGCTAGCTAGTACTCTCATTTTATGTTATATTATATCAATTTGTTTGTGGCTGAACTGATTAATTGGTTTTGGTTTTGAAGGCTGGAATTCCTGATGGTGTGCTCAATGTGGTACCTGGATTTGGCCCAACTGCTGGTGCTGCTATCAGCTCGCATATGGACATTGATAAGGTAATTTACATGTCAAGGTGGTCAAAGTCAAGAAGCATTGAAGAGTGCTTAATTAATTGCCACTAAACTAGCCTTTTTGGTTGTGTCATTGTAGGTTAGTTTCACTGGTTCAACAGAAGTGGGGCGTGAAGTGATGATGGCTGCAGCCAAGAGTAATTTGAAACCTGTTTCACTTGAACTAGGAGGCAAATCACCCCTCTTAATATTTGATGATGCTGATGTGGACAAAGCTACGGATCTTGCCCTCTTAGGCATCTTATTTAACAAGGTGAAATTGCAGTTTGGAAACCCACCCCAATGCTTTTTTTTTCCTTGGTCCAAACGCTAGTATTTAGAAGCTCATTGAGCTTTTCTTAATCTGACTCAACAGAGTTTTTCTATACATAAACTCGAACCCACGGGAAATGGAGTACTTGCCACTTCTTGGTAACATTATTGCTTGCTTTGCGGTTACAGGGAGAAATTTGCGTTGCAAGTTCCCGTGTGTTAGTTCAGGAAGGAATTTATGATGAGTTTGAGAAAAAGTTGGTGGAGAAGGCAAAAGCTTGGGTAGTTGGGGACCCTTTTGATCCTAAATCTCAGCAAGGTCCTCAGGTAAGCAAGTTTAAAGTTTAAACATGTCTACAACACAAAGAATTCTCCTATACATGTGTTTGCTTACGATTAATGTTCGACAATTGTAGGTTGACAAGAGGCAATTTGATAAAATCTTATCGTACATAGAGCATGGAAAGAGAGAAGGAGCCACCCTATTGACTGGGGGCAAAGTAGTGGGCAACCAAGGATACTACATTGAGCCTACAGTGTTCAGTAATGTTAAGGTGAATTTCAATTTCACAAGAGCCTCTAAATGAGTGAAATAACTCAAATATATTTATATATAAATAATATGTTTTCTTCTTCGTTTTCCTTTCAGGATGACATGCTTATTGCAAAAGATGAAATATTTGGGCCTGTGATGGCACTCATGAAGTTCAAGTAAGTTATAGTAATATATACGGACGTAATACTTTAGGGTTTATGTCAATTTTATCACTAAATTTTGTGTTATCAATTTTACATTTAAAATTTTAATTTGCAAGTAATTTTACCTTTTGCTAAAATTCAATCTAAATAATTAATGGTAGATGTAAATGTGACTATACTTATGGTCTTTAATATTGACCATGATATCAAATCATATATTTAACTGCTATTGCCTCAAGTTCAATCACATTTGTATCTACTATTAATTACAAACAAAATTTGGATGAATGATAAAATTGCTTATAAATAGAAATTTATGAACACAATTGACCCTGAACAAAGTTTAAGGGTAAAATTGACAGAAACCAAGGACCAAAAGATACTTTTACCTAAATATATATACTTGTTATTCTCTGTGTTTTTTTTTTAAGAGTGTTAGTACCAACTCATGAATTGAGCAATGTATAAATGAAAAACAGGACGGTAGAGGAAGGAATTAAGAAAGCAAACAATTCTACATATGGGCTAGCAGCAGGAATAGTGACGAAAAACTTGGACATAGCAAACACAGTGTCAAGATCCATTCGTGCAGGCATTATTTGGATCAATTGCTATTTTGCGTTTGGAAACGACGTTCCTTATGGAGGGTACAAAATGAGTGGATTTGGGAGAGATTATGGACTAGAAGCCCTTCACAAGTACCTCCAAGTTAAATCTGTGGTCACTCCCATTTACAATTCTCCTTGGCTCTAAATTGTCTCTCCCTCTGCCTAGTTGAACCTTTTTTTTTTTTTTCCCTTTCCACATTTCATGTAATAATATGGGAGCTGCTTTCTGCCTTCTGTTGTAAATGTCTTATTTTTCGGCTTTTTTTCTTTCTAATGCATGGTGTGGAACCTTTCTATTCAGTGTTCATATTCACACAGTTTTTTTTTTTAATCTCAAAATAGAAAAAAAAAACTAGTAAATGGCTTATCAACTTTTAAAATAAAAGTGAGGTCCTTAAACTTCATTATTTCAAGTTATTCAAGTTTTTGTCTTACCAAATTATCTTATTTGTCGTAACAAATCTCTTAAATGTTAGCTGGGACTGGGGAGACTATTATAAAAAAAAGTGTAGTCTACAGAATTCCATTCTAACATGTGAAAAGTTTAAGATAAAAAATAAATTAGTGTCATTAAGAAAAAATTAAACAAAATCATCTACAACTTGCTGGAGTCTAAAACTTGGCAATGGTGCCTTTTTTGGTGTGTATTAAAATAGATCCATCATCGGCATCATCCATGTCTACAAATTGAGAAGGGTGCCGATGGAGCTATAAAACTCAATAAAGAAAAATTGCACTATCTTATTGCTATCTAGTTATTAAGGAAATAAATGTTTTAGTTGTTAGAATATTTTTTAAAAAAATTCGCCCCTTTAAAAAATTTCTCAATTTAGTTTTTTCAAAAAAAAAAATTCCAATCAAAATAGTCATTTTCTTTGGACGAAATTTTTTAATTAATACAACGGTCATGCTATTGAGAGTTTGAGCCTCAAATTTATTTTTAATGAATTAAAGGGTCATGTTAGTGAGAGCTTGGTCTCAAAGCTCGAGCTCTCACTAATTTCTTTTTAATAATTTTTTCAATGTATAATGTACTATTCTTTATCTTTTTTAAGAGAAGAAAGAATAGAGAAGAGGTCGACCTCTCTATATCTTTTTCCATTAATAATAGAAATTTTGTAAGAGGAGATTATTCTTATTTTTTGGTTACAAGATTCAAACATGAGACTTTAGGGTTTAAAAAATTTCAAACACGAGACTTTAGACTTTACTAAAAAATAATAAAGTATCTATCCTTCTAACTAACGTGCATTAGTTAATAAATAGAAGTTCATATAGTTAATAAATGGAAATTTCTATAGTTATTAACTCATGGCTTAAAATAGTCTTTGTATTAAGCAAATTTCTCCTAATTAGTTAATAGGATCCCATATAGGCTTTGTTTTTGAAGTAGTAAACTGAAATTAAAACAATAATCTTTTGAGAACTTTTTTTTTCTTTTTTGCCTTTTTTGAGAACTTAATTATTGATTTACTATTAGTTATTTATATATTTTTGGTTAATTTATTGGTCTATCATTTATGGCTAGTTCTCAATTGCTCTACTCAATACTGATTCTTTTGGTCTTGAGTTTTAGGTCCACAACATGTTTTCGTTAACAAAAAAAAAGGTCCACAAGATTTGGGCTTATTATTATCGTGGGCCTTTCCTGTGTTTCCGTTTTTGCAAAACCTATTGAATTCACAGCAACGGAACGTTTCATTTTTTGTAAAGAAAAGAAAGAAAGTTTTAACTAGAAAATAGTACATTAACAAAATTAATTGAACACTAATCTCTTACAACATTATGCGTCAATCAAAAAATTAGAAAAATAATTTTGTTAACAAAAAAGAAATTGGAGAAAAATAAATGTAAATTTATTATACTGCATTTATTTTTAAATTTTAAATGTAAAATTTACACACTTTATTCCCTAAAATAAAATCCATGGCTTCCCCTTGTACTTTGTCTTCTCCACTCCCACTCTCAAGTCTAAACACCTAATTCTTCTCCTCAAAAAACATGTGGTGGCTCACAGAAGGAAGAGAGTGAGAAAAGAAAGGAAATCCACTTTCCTTTATTTTCCTTCAATTTGAGTTCAAAATGTGAATCCACAAAAATTAATTAAACCAACATTTAAAAATGAAAATAAATAAATAAATAAAAAATTTGCCGGACAACGTCCTAACCGTTTTTCAAAAGCTTCCAAGTTCACTCCAAAATGGGGAATAATAATGCAGAAGAAGATAACACAAAGAAGAAAGATTCATCCAAATTCAAAAGAAAACAGTTAGCTCTCTCTTGCATGCTAAACACCGAAGTCGGAGCCGTCCTCGCTCTCATCCGTCGCCCGCCGGAATTGAATTCCCCTTACCTTACCTCCGACGAGAATTACGATTCCGCCGCCGTCACTTCCCTCCGATCTCTCCGCACTCTCATCTTCAACCCGCACCACCAGGAATGGCGCGTCATCGATCCTTCAATCTACCTCACTCCCTTCCTCGAAGTCATCCAGTCCGACGACGTCCCCGCCGCCGCCACCGCCACCGCACTCTCCGCCCTCCTTAAGATCCTCAAGCTCGGCATCTTCGACGAACGTACGCCCGGCGCCAAAGACGCCATGGACGCCGTGGTCAGCGGAATCACCAGTTGCCGCCTCGAGAAAACCGATCCTGTTTCCGAAGACGCCGTCATGATGAGGATCCTCCAAGTCCTAATCGCCATCATGAACCACAAGGCTTCGTTCTTGCTCTCCGATCAAGCGGTTTGTACCATCGTCAATACTTGCTTCCAGGTGGTTCAGCAATCGGCGAATCGAGGAGATTTGCTTCAGCGAACGGCGAGGTACACGATGCACGAGCTTATACAGATCGTGTTCGCTAGATTAGCGGAGATCGAGGTTAAGGATGGGGAGGAGAGTTCGGAGTCGGATGATGATGCTGGTGTTTTGGATTCTGGCTATGGAGTTCGTTGTGCCATTGATATATTTCATTTCTTGTGCTCTCTGTTGAATGTTGTGGAGGTGGTTGAAACAGAGGCCCCCAATGCTCATACTGCAGATGAAGATGTTCAGATTTTCGCGCTTGTTTTGATCAATTCAGCCATTGAATTGAGTGGAGAGGTGATTGGAAAGCATCCTAGGCTTATGAGGATGATCCAGGATGATCTTTTTCACCATTTGATTTATTATGGGACTTGGTCAAGCTCACTTGTTCTCTCCATGATTTGTAGTACTGTGTTGAATGCTTATCACTTTCTGCGAAGGTTAGATTAATTTCTGCCAAGTTTTCTTCTAAAACTGATTAATTAGTATATATGTTGAATGAGATTGTATTAGAAAACTTGAACTATTATTTCAATTGATTATAATTTATAAAGTAAATTAATATTTTAGTTTTTCAAAGATGTAATTTGTGAAAATTTGATCCATGAAAGATGACATGTCAAATTTAGTCTGAAACAAATTTGTTTCAATTTAGTATATGTGAAATTTTTTATTTGAAAATTTGTAAGGATTAAATTGAGACAAACTACAATTTTAGGGAACGTTTTCATTTTCTTAGGGACAAAATTGAAACAAATTAGGACCAAAATGTTAATATATTTTTTACCTGCTTCACATAGCATAGGAAACAAAAGTTCATTATCACTTGTTGAATATTGAAGGGATTCTGTTTTGTTTTTGCAGGTTCATTCGTCTCCAACTAGAAGCCTTCTTTGGATTCGTGCTTTTGAGAGTTGCAGCTTTTGGAAACACAGCTCAACTTCAAGAAGTTGCTGTTGAAGGAATGATAAATTTTTGCAGGCAACCAACATTTATCATAGAAGTTTATGTAAACTATGATTGTAATCCACTTTGTCGTAATGTGTTTGAGGAGATTGGAAAATTGCTTTGCAAGCACTCATTTGCAGGGAACAGTCCATTAACTTCTTTACAAATCCAAGCCTTTGAAGGACTAGTAATTACAATTCACACTATTGCAGATAGTATCGACAAGCTACAAGATTCGAGCCCTTTAGGTCCATACTCAAATCAAATCACAGAGTATAGACCATTCTGGGAGGAGATGGCCAAAGATGAGAAAGACTTGGAAAGTTGGGTGGAATATTTACGTTTGAGAAGATTACAGAAGAGGAAAATGTTAATTGCTGGAACCCATTATGTAAGAGATGATAAGAAGGGGCTTGAGTACTTAAAACATGCTCATTTAATCACTGATCCTCCGGATCCAAAGGATATTGCTTTCTTCTTTCGCTTCACTCCTGGCTTAGACAAGAACATGATAGGGGAATATCTAGGAGACCCAGATGATTTGCACCTCCAAGTTCTTAAAGAATTCACAACAACCTTTTATTTCACAGGCATGGTTCTTGACACAGCACTAAGGTTTTATTTAGAAACCTTTCGTTTGCCTGGAGAGTCTCAAAAGATTCAACGTGTACTTGAAGCATTCTCAGAGAGATTCTATGAACAACAATCTTCGGACATTTTTGCAAGCAAGGATACTGTTCTTATTCTAAGCTACTCCCTCATCATGCTTAATACTGATCAACACAACCCCCAAGTGAAGAAAAAGATGACAGAAGAGGATTTCATTAGGAACAATAGAGCAATCAATGAAGGGCAGGATCTACCCAGAGAGTACCTTTCAGAGCTTTTTCATTCTATTTTAACCAATGCAATTGTTCTTGCTCCAACTACCACAACAGTGGACATGAACCCAAGTAGGTGGATTCAACTCATAAACCGATCCAAAGTTATGCAACCTTTTATTACTTGTGACTATGATCGTAGGCTGTGTAGAGACATGTTTGCTTCCATTGCTGGTCCAGCAGTGGCTGCTCTTTCTGCATTCTTTGAGCATGCTGATGAAGATGAAATGCTTCACGAGTGCATTGACGGGTTATTCTCAGTTGCGAGGATTGCTCAGCATGGGCTAGAAGACACTCTTGATGAGCTCATAACATCTTTCTGCAAATTCACTACACTTCTCAATCCTTATGCCTCTGCAGAAGAGACATTATTTGTCTTCAGCAATGATTTGAAGCCTAGAATGGCAACCGTTGCTGTTTTCACTATCGCAAACAACTTTGGAGACTCCATACGAGGTGGTTGGAAGAACATTATAGATTGCTTGTTGAAACTCAAGAGGCTTAAACTGCTGTGTCAATCAATTGTGGAATTTGACCTGAACTCCGATGTTCCAGTATCACCTAGATCAGGTGTTCATGATTCAAAGCTAGGGAGCCGCCAAGTTTCTAACATTGCAAGTCACTTCCGATGTGCGTCCGAAGACAACATGGAAGACAGTTTAACCATTGGGAGTGAGTTCGAACAGAATGTGAAGATGATCAAACAATGTCGAATTGGTAGCATTTTCAGAAGAAGTTCGACGATCCCAGAAGAATCTTTGCAGAATCTTGGACGATCTTTATTATTTGCAGCTGCTGGAAAAGGTCAGAAATTCAGCACACCCATTGAAGAAGAAGAAACTGTTGGATTTTGTTGGGATTTGATTACTATAATTGCTCTAGCCAATGCTCACAGATTCCATACTTTTTGGCCTCAGTTCCACGAGTACATTATAGCAGTTGCTCAATTCCCTATCTTCTCCCCTATCCCATTTGCAGAAAAGGCTATTGTGGCCCTTTTCACGATTTGTGTTAAGCTCCTCTCCACACAACGAGAAGAAAAACTCTCAGAGGAGCTTATTTTCAAGTCCATAAATTTGATGTGGAAGCTTGACAAAGAAATTCTTGACACATGCTATGAGATCATATCACAATCCGTTATCCAGCTAGTCTCTGAGTACCCTGCAAATATGCAGACACAACTTGGGTGGAAGTCAGTTCTACATTTGCTAGCAATCACAGGGAGGCATCCTGAAACCTATGATCAAGGGGTTGAGGCTTTGATCTCATTGATGTCTGATGCGTCCCTCCTTTCACGAGCCAATTATCCATTTTGTATAGACTGTGCTTTTAGCTTTATAGCACTTAAGAATAGCCCTCTGGAAAAGAACCTCAAGATAATTGATCTATTATCTGAGTCAGTGAATCCGTTGATTCAGTGGCAGAGGAATCAATATTCTGATCCTGGGAGTAACTATAGTGGAGCAAGCACCACAAGTAGTTCCTCCTCATTTGAGGACAATTCCAATTCAAGAGGCATTGCTTCTGCAACTTACACCCTCAATCTATTTGTGAAACTTGGAGAAGCATTCAGGAAGACGAGCCTAGCGCGGCGCGAAGAGATAAGGAATTATGCAGTTCAATCTCTTCACAAGTGTTTTGAACTAGCTGATGAGCTGCTTTTTACTTCATCAAACTACATAAATTGTTTCAACCTTGTGATATTTGCAATGGTGGATGATCTTCATGAAAAGATGCTGGAATACTCAAGGAGGGAAAACTCAGAAAGAGAGGTGAGAAGCATGGAAGGGACCCTGAAAATTGCAATGGAGTTATTGACAGATGTGTACTTGCAGTTCCTGAAGCCAATATCTGAGAGTAATGGGTTTAGGACATTCTGGTTGGGAATACTGAGAAGAATGGATACATGTATGAAGGCTGATTTGGGACACTATGGTGCATCCACTTTGCAAGATTTCATCCCAGAATTGTTGAAGAGGATTATCACCAAAATGAAGGAGAAGGAGATTTTAGTGCAAAAAGAAGGTGACGATCTATGGGAAACCACATACATCCAAATACAGTGGATTGCTCCTGCTCTCAAAGACGAGCTATTTCCTGAATCTTGACTACAAAGTATATTATGATAGAGAATGGATTTCTTTTTGTAGCATTCTACGTTATCTTTGTTTATTTTTTAATGGTGGATTTAAAATTATATATAGTTTTCGTTTTCTTTTCTTTTCTTTTTTTGCCAATTTCTTTCGTACTTTTTTAATCTTAGTGCACGGTGTTTTTGCTAAGAGCCAATAGGATTTATTGTACACTAAGTTTGTAATGACCAACGAAATATTTGTGGTATTATTTAAGCATCTTAAGTCTTGCTTTCTTTCTTTGTTAATGACTTGATAGTCCTCTGAAAAATATTTTTAAGAATTTTGTAACTACTTTAAAGGTAAAGTGAGAGAGACAAGAATAGATTGATAAAAAAACTTCATAAACAAAAATTTAGTGTCAAATTTAATTAATTTATTAATTTGAACTATTATTTATTTACAAAAACTTATTAATTTATATTTATATTTAGTATCTATAACTCCGTAATACGGTAGTACTGAACTTCAGTACATCTCTCCATTTAGTTGGTCCCTAATCCATTTAAGATAGGTCCTTATTAGCATGAGTTTTTATTAATATTAACAAATGACACTACATAATTGAAGGGATGTACTAAAGTTCAATAATACGGTAGTATTGAACTTTTATCCCTATAACTCATATAGTTAAAGTTGACATTAAATTTTGGATTAAAATGTAATAAAGAGGATAAAATTCAATTGTTTTACAAAATCGGAAAACTAAATTATCTAATTTCTTTTTTTATATATAAACAATTATTTAATTTCAAACTAAGGGGCTAAATTAATTTTTTTTTATAAAATTAATGGGATCAAAAGTGCATTTAAGCCTCAAAAAAATTCTAACTAAATTCTTTTATATGTTTGTCATATTATAAGATTTCTCTAATCATATATTTTATTTTTAATCTCTTTTTTATCATTATTAATATAAAATATAATCTTTTATATTCTCTCTTTACTCGGTCACATTAATTTTTCACAAAAAACTGCAGATGCATCGGTCCTTAATGTCACCATGCAAGATTGTAGATCTGTAACGTTCTACAACACTTTGATTCGTTTCACTCACATCCCTCGATGTTTTTTGTGTGTCTTGATTCATTTCCTAGTTCTATTGTATCAGTAGCTTTGAAAGATGTCCTTCCATACTCTGTAATCTGTATCTTAATCTTTTATCAATGAAGTATTTGTATTGTTCTCAAAAACAAAATATTAAAGAACCTCCTAACAAACACATAAGAAACTTCATTAAGTTTAGTCTAAGATAGATTTGGTTAGGTTGGAGTCAACCGCAAACTATGCTGGTGGCCGTTTGACATGCGGGTAAATGGTTACATATTGGGCTGGGCCTATCAGAATTAAAGGTGAGTCCAACTGAAGCCAGAAAGAAAAGTGGTTTTGGGCCCCCACTATTCAAATCAAGCTGGGCTGATCAATGAAAGTGAGATGCCCACACAAGATTCCCTAAGTAATTAATTAAGAGAAGTTATAACTTATAGGAAATTATCTTATCATGTAATTTGGACCTATTAACGGCCCACATATCAATGTTGAACTGATAATTAGAAGCAAGACGGAAAATGTGAACTTATAGTCAATATGTGGTTCTTTAACTATCCACAACTAAATAGAAATAAGGATAAAATATTTTTGATATCTTCAACGTTTGAGTCTTTGATCAAATATGTCTTTAAGTTTAATTGCGGTCAATTATGCCCCAGCGTTTCATTTTTCAAGCAATCTTACCATTTTTACTAATACAAATAGATAACGATTATGACTTACGTGGCGTGACACGCGGCAAAGAAATCTGACTATGTTCATTTATGTCACGTAATATTTTCTTCCATCCTTTGTATCATCGTAAAATGCTACCGTTTATCATAACCCTTTATTGATAAAAAAAAATCATTCATCTCTTAAATTTTGCAGAAAATCACTTTAGACGCACCATTTTTATTATCGTTTTGCTCTAAAATTTGGCGAATCGATGCATCTTCAACAACGGAAAAAGTTTCTCACTAATGGTCGTGCCGCGCAAGCCACACTATCATTGATTTTAATGGTGTTAGTGAAATAGTAAGATTGTTCAAAAAATAAAACGTTGGGAGCATAATTGAATAATTGATCGCAGTCAAACATTAGGGATATATATTTAATCAAAGACTCAAATATTGGGAATATCAAAGGTACTTTATCTATAAAAATAATTATATCTTAATTAAAAATTATAATTTTTTGATTTAGTGATGAGCGTTTAAATTTAACAATATCACAAGGAGATAGGTCATGAGTTTAAATGCAAGGGTGTAGTTAGTTATTTAGGGAATAGTTGACAGATTGGAGCTAGCTATTCATTAACTCCTTTCGCGTTTGAACCTTAGTTCTTGGTGTATTTATGCTCTATGCATGATTAGTTAAAGAAATAGAATTACACTTTAAATTATAGCTATAATTTAAAGTGTAATTCTAGCTACTACTACATTATATTGAAAGAAACCAAGTTTCACTCTCTTATCTACAAGAAAAAAAAAAGTGCATGTAGTTCATGTAGTAGCTACTACTACATTTAACCTTAAACCTTATAATTATTTAAAAGAATAAAATGTACTTTTTGCTGCTAAATATATAGAGATCCACATTGAATAGCTAGCATCTACCCGTAGGCTGTATGGGTGCCCCAAGCCTGACAGTACGATCCCATAATTATGTATTCAAAGTTGCAACATGCCCTCTGCAACCATTCCATTCCATCCCATGCAAATTAACTGATCCACCGCTCACTTGTCAGAACTCATCACAACCTAATAATATCAAATTTGAATCTGTTGAAACTGTAATAGTATAAAGTGCAAAATTATGATCAAGTTTGGTTGGTCTACTAGTTAGTTCATTAGGTCGTTTAAGCAAGTGTTGGGAGTTCGAATTCCACTTTGTGTATGCAGCAACCAATTGGCTAGCGGTAAGCTCTTAAATGGAACTCAGATCCGCAGAGAATTATTCCTTGGCCTGTCGGACTGCTTGGGAAACCAAAAGAAGAAAGTGGAAAATTATTAGATGAGTGAGAGTATATATTGCCACTACTCTCCTTTGTAATGTTGTCCAATGGTACTACTTACTTTGTTCGCAGTTAATGGCTGCATGAGAGACACAACCCTCCTTCACAAGCAATATATGTTATATGTATGCCATTTATGAATGCGATAGCAACGTCACGTTAATAGACATGTGGTTGGTTCTGCAATATTACTGTGAATCAAGGTAACTTGTCATAAGATTGCAATAAAGCTTCACTCCTAACATCCAACTGTACATTAAATTCTATCTTTCACACAAATTTACTATTTTGACCATTCACACAAGCAAAACATGTTTTAGCATCATGAAATTCCCTCTAATTTTATATATATTAATAGTTAGGTGAATCAAATTTTGAATAAGATAATATAATTTTTTTAATTTGTCAATTATAATTGCACCTATATTTTAATTTCTACTAAAGTTTTAAAATACAACGGATTTATATATGTATAATTTATACAAACTCGAGTACCGATCTTGACAATAACTAACTAACTAATTAATTATTTCTCAATTCACGATGAAAATAATTATTCTTGCATGCATGAATGTAAATAACCCCTTGAGCTAGCTATTTATAAGCGTGCATGGCAACTCAGAGTTTCATTCAAAAAATTAGGTATCTAGGAATGATGGCCATGGAGAACAGGAAGTCATTCAATATTTCTCTGCTTCTTGTTGGTGCTTGTTTGGTGGTAGGAATGATGTCCCAACACGTAGATGGAAGGAGCTTGAAGAACCATAAGAAAGAGGCCAACGTGGATGTGAAAAAGCCAGATTCCTTTTGTGGCGATAGCCCCATTGGAGGGTTGATCGGCGGCGGATCCGGAGGGTACGGAGGAGGAGACGGAGGGTACGGCGGAGGCGGACTCGGAGGTGGAGGACTTGGAGGAGGCGGACTCGGAGGCGGCGGACTTGGAGTTGGAATAGGGAGTGGAATAGGCAGTGGAATTGGTATAGGAGGGGGAATTTATAAGGGAATTGGGGTGGGAGTGGGAAGTGGTGGTGTGGGTGTAATTGGGGGAATTGGTGGTGGTATTATTGGAGGAGCTACTCTAAACCATGTTGAAGCAAATAATAAGCCTTGAAAATTTGAAGTATTATTATCATATATACACTAGTTTTTAATTACTATATCCATGTTTAATAATTAAGGTTACTGCTTCAGTGCTTCATGCACATTTATATATTTTTATACTAGTTTAATTAATTATTGGTTTATGTAATTTGTAATCTAGTTCTCCATCACCCGCAGGGTAAAATCTACGTATCATTGTCACTGGTTTGGATTTCTTTCTTATAATATAATTGTATCTTCTTCTGTTTTGTTGTAAACTTTTTCTTGTTCAATTTCCAAATTGATGAATGCTTCAAATGGTGTCACAAATAATATGAATCTTGTGTGTGTGTTCTTCTCTTAGTACGTATTCCTACTATTTAGCTTGTTAAGCCTTATTTATATAGCAATAACACGTAAATTTACGAAATTGGAGCAAGTGCAATTCACTTCCGTGCAATTTCGATGCAATTTCTTCAAAATGTACATTTTACTTCATTTTCAAGCGCTAACTCGGGTTTACTCTAATAATAACTCACTATGAATGGATTAGGGACGAAATTATTATCAATTTTAACAAATATCATCACTAAATAACTTTGTGAGACTATTTTCAATATTAATAACAATTTGGTCCCTAATCCATTTAAGGTGATGATATTTGTCAATATTGATAATAATTTGGTCTCTAATCTATTCATGGTGAGTTATTGTTAGTATGAGTCGGAGTTAGTGCTTGATCGAAAAATGAAGTAAAAATATACATTTTGAAGAAATTGCACCAGAATTGCATGGAAGCGAATTGCATCGGATCCAATTTATAAAATTACGTGAGTTCATGTGATTTAGTTATGTATGTCAAGGTAGCTAGCCCTAAGAGGGGTGTGAGAAATTACAAAATAATATTACCATGTGAAAAAAGAGATAAACATAAAGTAAAAGTAAATCATTCACCCATAATCTCTATTTTGTGAATGAGTCCACAATATTTAATGAATTTTAATTTGTGTCTATATACATTGACATATATTATTTTTTTCACAAGACATGATCCAAATCTTCTAAGAGGTTAGTTAGTGCATCTTGTGTAGTTAAAGATGTCTTAATCATCGACCAACATTTAATTGATTGGAATGATAGGGGAAAGCTTCTTAATTTCATCATCTATATGTAAGTAATGTTTTGGATTTGTGTATATAAAAAAATCATTATTAAAAAAAGTTCTATCATATTATAGAATTTCAATTAGTTCAAGTACATATTAATCAATTCATTAATTTTTTTAATTCAATTATCCAAAAATATTTTTCAAACAATTTAATTGGCACACAATTTCTATTTTCTATGGGGCGTAGACCTCCAAAAGGTAAGGGAGGCATGCAAAACGGCAAAAGTTTCCTTGGCCCAAACGGAGATGGGCCCTCTATAAGAAATCTTGACTGAAAGTCAACTTAGTGATTCGATGGTGCCAACATTTCTTTTTTTGCATTGGACTTTTTCATTAACTAATAGAAAGATAAATTCGTTATGAGGCAAAAAAATATATTCCTTATGCAAAGTTAAAATTTTGTTCATACTTGTTCTAAGTTAAATAAATTAAATAACTATAATTTTTAATTTATTGACTTTTATTTTGACTATAATTAAATTATAGTATTAATTTATACGAAAAAATGATTTACTTTATTAAAAAAACAACAACACTTGTATTATTTGAAAATGCTAAAAATGTCTTTTAAACGGTTCCTATTTTTAGCCTGAATAATTTTGACTTTTGAGAATGATTTTAGATAATATTTTTGGTTAAACTTTTTTTTTTATACAAACGGGGCCGAAGGCCCAAGAATAAACCAATAAGGACTAACCACCTGGATCACAGGCACAAGAAAAGAAGGAGCATGTTCAAGAGTACAAAACCCAGAAGCATTTCTTAAACTATGTTAAACTTTAACACATGCTAATTTTAGTCATATTTAAGGTGAAAGCAAACACACCTTAGTCTATACCTTTTGTCTACCATATTTTTTCTTGACCGAAAGATAAGCAGATGGCTCCATGTGCTCTGAATTTTTTTTTTTTTTTTAAATTCCAATCTATGAACTACAAATTTTGATTGGTCTGAGAACCCAAAAAAAAAAAACTAGCATCCACATTACTGATTACTCGACATCTCATTATTATTATTATGATCATTTATAGTTAATCACCAAAGTATATTTGATATTTTAAATTTAAAAAGATCCCCTTAATTTATACACACTAGCCTTTTTCCCCCTTAAAATTAAACACTAGCTAGTAGCTAATAGCTGCAAATAATTGAGATAGTGGATATATAGTGATGTGATGTGCCTCCAAAAATACACACTTGCGTTCCAACTTGAATAATTATACGTACTTCTCACTTTTCACTTTTCACTTTTGCTGCGTATATATGTTGCACACTCTCACTCCACACACATTATAAAATTTTTTGAGTTAGGCAACAAAAAATAGGATTAATTAGGGAAAATTTTTTAGGAGGACTAAAAAATGGAATATCATGGATGGTAACATTTACACCAATCACTACGCTATTTATCACTTTTTGATTTATTAATGTAAAATATTTTTTATATATACATACAATAAATTAGCTAGAGAAATCCGTAGCTAAGGATTAGCTAGGATTGATTTCCCTAGCTAATTAGTTAGAGAAATTCGTAGCTAAATTTTCTTGCTTTTCACGTCAAACTTTTTTACCAAATTAGCTAGGGATTTTTATCCCTAACTAATCCGTATTTAATTAGCTAGGGATTTTTTCCCTAGCTAATCCGTAGCTAAATCAGCATTTTCTTGTAGTGCAAGCTGAATGCTAAATTAGCTAGGGATTTTTTTCCCTAGCTAATCCGTAGCTAATCAGCATTTTCTTATAGTGCAAGTTGAATGCTAAAACTTGACACCTCCTTTAATTTTTGGCCTTAACTATATATTCAGTTCCATTAATAATGGAAATTACATATTGGCCAACTGGGGTAGGTTTATTTGGAAGCCTTGTGCTACACATGCATTTTTCCTTCTTTTTTGTGTCAGCCTCTATGTATATACATATATATGATGTATCTATAATTCCCTACAATTCATTAACTCTCTCTTTTTGACAACAATTAATATCCCAATACCCAATTGCTTTTGCTGATTTCCGATATCTTTTCATTTTTATACCTTTCTTATTATTCACTTACACATCCAAAGGTTAGGAAGCTATCTCTAGCACTCCATCCCCTGTACATTACAGTAATTTGTTCCCTACGTAATTCTCAAATATTATTATTAGGGTTAGGGATAATTAATCATGGGTAGGATTTATAGAATAGTTAGTAATTAATTAAGTATTATACTAGGCATATGATCAATGACGAAATCAATATATATAAATGATGATTATTAATTATTTATATGAAAATAAATAAAAGGAATATTGGATAAAAAAAATCAAAATCCTAATGTGATTCTATATATATAATATATTAGTTAATATTGGACACTCCCTCCGTATACCCTCCATCCAAAAGTAGTCTTAAGTTACGTGCAAGTTTATAGACACAAAAGTGTAGGTTCCTAATTAATAAAGTGCAATAGGTTAAAATGTGTATATTATATAACATTTGAGCTGTTTGATAAGAATGTTATAGTACACTCTCAAATCTCAATTTTTATATGATAATTTAAGTCGTATACTTTATATTATATTTTACTTAATCCAAATTCAGCTTTGAATCAAGAGTTCAATGTGTTCAACGTGTTCAACGTTTCTCCTGCCTCCGTCCCATGTCATGCAAGTATGCATCATTGTTAGGATATATTCAACACCTAATTGACGTAACTTATTACATTTATTCCAGCTGGCTTTAATTTCCAATTAATATTAATGAGGAAAGAAAAACTTGGGCAAAAAGAAACTATATATTTTGTTTTCACAAATTATATCTAATATATATATAATTAAGTATATATGTGAATGTGTTATTATATAGATTTTAAGGGTTTATCTAACAAGTGCCCTATATAGGGGAGTTTGGATCCAGTGCAATTCCCTTCCGTGCAATTTCGGTGCAATTCCTATAAAATACACATTTTTACATCATTGTTGAAGTACTATTAGTGTGAGTCCGTATTAATACTTCAAAAATGAAGTAAAAATGTGTGTTTTATAAGAACTGCACCGAAATTGCATGGAAGAAAATTGCACTGGATCCAATTTCTAGGTAGGGCACTTGTTAAGGTTTATTTTGATTGATGGAGAGGGAATTAATTTTTTTGAAGTTGATGAAAAGTCAACCAACACATGTTTTAAGAACTTTTTCATTGGTTGATGGGAAACCTTAAAGAGTGCCCTTAGGACACTTGTTAGTAAAACCCTAATTTTAAATATAATTTTGTCAATATCTTTATCTTTTCATGAAGTTTAATATTTTTTATATATTATCATATTATATTATATAGATATATATTTTAAAAGTATTTAAAAATAATACACTAATTTCTAATTATTCGTATATCCATTGAATTTTTCAAAATTATATTTATAATTTTATATATAATTAAGCTTAATTCCCTGAGATTATGTTTAGTTGAAGAAAAATTTGGACTTGGAATTGGTAAGATTAAATTAGAATTGAATTATTTGAATTTAAAAGTGTGTTTGGTATAAACAATAGAATTAGAAGTTTGTAAAAGAATGTGAGGTAAAAAGACTAATTTGTCCTTCAATAAATATTAAATAATTATTATTTTTAATTCTATTTTTTAGTATATAATTATTTTTTTATTCATTAAATAATTATTAAAAACATTCATTATTATTTTTTTGGTAGTGAGAGTGACCAAAGCCCAAAACAAGACCAAAAAAAAAGAAAGAAGAAGGCAGCCCATGGAGAAGAAGAAGACGACGACGGAAAGCTGAATTGATAGAGAGAGAGCAGACTTGAAGGTAAAATTGTACCTAAAAAAAATAAAGAATTAAATTTTAATAGTAGTATAAAGAAGCATGGAATTCATACAATTTCAAAAAAAAAATCAATTCTAACGCACATTTTTCAATAAAGCTATAGAATTCATTGAAATTTATACAATTTTGTATCCAATTCCTTTGTGAACCAAACATAAGTGTTTATGACGGCTCATAGTTTAATACTTTCAAGTTAATTACTACAGACATGATCTAATATAATGGTACGTCTTTCTTTCAAACTGTGATTGACAGCATTAATGATCAAACGTCACAAAGATGTTTCTGAAAACAATATCTTTGATTAATTTCGAAATTCCCTTCTTTGTCGTGTTATTGTCAGAAAATTCCATATATTTAAAAGTAAAGAATATATAAAATGAAGAGAGTAAATAAAAGTAGTTTTCGCATTATAATAAACACACATGTTTATGTATTGGATATTATTTTCTAATTTGTAATACTTCCAAGATCACATAATCAGTTGTCTCTCTTTATTAGGTTCTTAATTAAAGTCTTATTTTAATTTGTATTCTCACCGTAAAAAACACTCTTAATATATATATATATATATATATATATATATATATATATATATATAGTATATATGATGTAATCTTTTAGTATATAAGTTTATGGTATCCTTAATGTTAGACTATAAATACAATAAGTATAAGATGCTATTGTAGACAAATGAGTTCATAAATAGAATTTTGTACATATATATATATGTTACGTTTTTGTTGTATCCATAATTTCTTTGCTTTACAAATTTTGGTTTTATAATCTAAAACACAACAACCCAACTCTAATTTTTGGGGAAAAAAACATTAATTTGGAACAAATTGGTTGATGAGAATTTCAAGCGGTTGAATCATTCATTGGTTCAACTAACGATTCACTGAATAAATTATTGAAAATATTTATTTTTACATGCATTTAATTAAGTATTAAAAACGAGTTAAAGTTGAAATTGTCTTAGAATGTTTAGCTATCAATTATTATTATTATGTACAACTACTAAATTATATTATAATTCATGAAAATTAAAGAAGCTCCCTAAAAAAAGGTTTGGATAATTAAATTAAAAACCTGACTAGCCAATTAGAATCTGCATCATTGATGGACTTGATTAGTTGATTGTAGTATCCGGACCGAGAGTGGCCGAGTCACTATATCGGATTCCGACTGACCAGGTAGTGGATCTAAATCACAATACTATATTGCTATAGCAGAATTTTTTATTTTATTTATTACAGGAACTTTTAAATAAAAAATAAAAAAAATTAAATTAATATGAGCATAAATATATGGCGGTTAGAAGAAATTGATGTGAGAAGTTGTCTAATTTGAGAAGTAAAATTGTAAATAGCGGAAAAACATTCGGGCATTAGATGGATATGAAAGAAGGAGGCGCGAAGTCTGAGTCAGAGGCAGGAATCCACTCACACGCTCCCTCTCGAATTTCGCATCTCGCTTTCTTTTCACCTACTTTCATTTCTCACTACTAACGCTTCAAAGTTTTACCCAAAACCACTTCAATTAAATAAAATAATAAAAATATTAATTAATTCACTACACTAACACTACTACTACTACTACTTTATACCTGCTCTATAAATACATCCCCTTCCTCTCTTCCTCTTACAAAATCCTTACCAATTCGTATCGAATCGGATCGGATCGCATGGCAAACAACACAAGCGACGAGAGCTCTGTGAATTTCTCGGACGGCGGAGGGTTTGGCGCGAAACTGAAAAGTGCGGTGAGAGAGGCGCTGTTTCCCGACGATCCCTTCCGGCAGTTCAAGAGCGAGCCGAGTCCGCTTCGTAGAGCGGTGAAAGGCATACAGTACTTCGTGCCAATCTGCGAGTGGCTTCCTCGTTACAATTTCCGTCTCTTCCTCTCCGACCTCCTCTCCGGCCTCACCATCACCAGTCTCGCCATTCCTCAAGGCATTAGCTATGCCAAACTCGGCCAAATCCCTCCCATCATCGGCCTCTGTACGCACCGTTTTAATTCCCTCATCATCACTACTACTTTAATTTACTTTTGTTAAATTATTAATTGGTTAAATATACATACATATATATATATCAGATAGTGCTTTCGTTCCACCAATAATATACGCCGTTTTCGGAAGCTCGAAACACGTGGCAGTGGGGACCGTAGCGTCGTGCTCTCTGCTCATATATCAGGCCATTTCGCCCGTGGCTCCCCCGGAAACGGATGAAGCCTTGTACGTTAGTTTGGTTTTCACCGCTGCTTTTATCACTGGTGTCTTCCAGACTGCTCTCGGAATTCTAAGGTCACACACTTCAACATCTCCATTCACTCAAGTAAATTATTTAATTTGTTTGGTGTTAATTTGAGTAATTGATGAGTTTGTTTGATGCAGGTTGGGGATATTGGTGGATTTCTTTTCACATTCAACAATCACTGGTTTTATGAACGGCACAGCTATTATTCTAATTCTAGCCCAACTCAAGGGCGTCTTTGGCTTGAAACATTTTACCACTAAAACCAGCGTCCAATCTGTCATCAAGGCCATTTGGAAATACAAACATGAGGTACGTTAACTACGTATCAAACAAATTGATTCAAACACTCCAAACAACACCAACAACAACTCCTTTTTACTATTTTGTCCATTAACTTCTATGACTCAACTTAATTCTCCCATCATAACTTTTCACTTTTCCCTAACATTTAATTTCCATTATTTTATAAATTTATAATTATTATTGTTATATACTATATGATTTCCCTGGTACGGAATTTATAGTTAGCTTTCAACGTGAGTGACTTTTTTTTTGGTTCTTTTTCCTTTTCATTTTTTATAACAGGTAAGGTGGGAGACTACGGTTCTTGGTGTGATCTTGCTTGTATTCCTGCAGATCACTAGATATGTGGTGAGTACAATCTTTTGGTTTAAACTTGTATCAAAATTAGAAATTTTTTTCTACATTTGCATATATGTACGTAATTGTTTTGTTTTGGGCTTTCTCACTAATTTCAATGTGACTTTCAGAAACAAAAAAATCCAAAACTATTTTGGGTGCCCGCTCTTGCTCCAATCACAGCAGTTATAGTTTCTGGTGTTTTTACCTACCTTGTCAAAGGCCAAGACCATGGAATTCAAATCGTGAGTATATATAAAACTACATATCTCTTTTAAGTTATTTTAGTTTCTTATATAAATTTAAATATTTATCTCTCTCTCTCTCTCTGTTTTATTATTTGTATGTTATGTTTAGGTGGGTCACCTGGATAAAGGAATAAATCCTCCCTCCATCCAGCTTTTAAACTTCGACTCTCGATATATGTCTGCGGTGTTGAAAGCTGGCCTCGTCACCGGCATTTTGTCCTTGGCGGTAACAAATTAACTAATTCCAATATATGAAAAGTTGTTAAGGAAAAAGAAAGTGTGCAAGTGGCAAATGAAATAAGATTTAAAAAAATATATGTTTGGTATATAGCAAAATTGAATCATTTATGAAGGACAAAATAGACATTTCATTTTACTTCTCTACACCTCATTTAATTTGTATTTCCTCTTTCACTATAAGCAACAAAACTTCTTTATCTTTCTCTTTACTTCCAACTAAATACAATACCAAAAACAACTAATTTTTCCTGACCACAACTTCCTTGCACCCAAACAAAACCTTAAATAAAATTATATACATGATATAATAATTAATCATATTTCTTTTAATTTAATTTGTACCATTTTCAGGAAGGGGTCGCAATAGGAAGAAGCTTTGCTGTGGTCGATAATAGTCTTCTTGATGGAAACAAAGAGATGGTAGCATTTGGACTCATGAACCTATTCGGTTCTTTCACTTCATGCTACTTGACAAGTGGTATATATATATATATATATATATATATATACACACATATAGTTTAAGTGATATAACGTAACTAATCACACACGTACAATAAATTATTATAATTAGTCACACTACATTAGTACATATGATTTAACATTTAAATATTTGCAGGGCCATTTTCGAAAACTGCAGTAAATTACAACGCAGGGTGTAAGACACAAATGTCAAACATGATAGAAGCAGTTTTTATAGCACTCACACTTCAATTTCTAGCTCCTCTATTTGGATACACTCCTATCGTGGCCTTATCCGTCATTATTATTTCTGCAATGATCGGTCTCTTCAACTACGAAGAGATGATTCATCTCTTCAAAGTGGATAAGTTTGATTTCGTAATTTGCATGACTTGTCTCTTAGGAGTTGCCTTCTTAAGCATGGACATGGGCCTCCTATTGTCCGTGAGTATATTACTCTTTTTGCCAATTCTAATGAATTTCAAATTCTTTCTATATATGTATTATATTGATGCGATCCATTTTATTAAATAGGTTGCACTTGGTTTAATGAGAGCCCTCTTATATGTGGCTCGACCTACCACATGTAAACTTGGGAAGTTACCGGACTCAGGTTTATACCGTGATATAGAGCAGTATCCCATAGCCTCATCCAAGGTCCATGGCCTTCTCATTCTACAACTTGGTTCTCCTCTCTACTTTGCTAACTCCATTTACATCAAACAAAGGTATTTCATTTCATTTCCCATATATAGGAACATAAATTTATGAGAAAATTACTATTTTAGTCCCTGAAAATTTTCACTTGTATCATTTTGATTTCTGAATTATAAAAAATATCAAATTTAGTACTTGAATCATGAAAATACCAAAATTTAAGCTTGATACCTTGTGTTGTAGTTTAAGAGGGATGAAATTGCAATAATACAAGGTATCTTCATGGATTAAAATTGGTATTTTCATGATTTAAGAACTGAATTGACACAAATAAAAAATTTTTTAGGGACTAAATTGAAAGAAGTACAATCTTTCAAGAACTAAAACAATATAGTTTACTTTAATGGATTATTTAATATTGATTCCTCCCAAATGAACAAAACATTAAATGTTTCCGACACTTGGGTTTTAGGATTTTGAGATACATCCAAAGTGAGCAGAGCTCTGGAGATGCTATTGAGCAGATCATACTTGATTTGTCAGGTATATAATTAATTAATAACGTTCAAACTTCAAACCAAATACATATATAACGGGTTCATAATTTCTAATTTGTATTCATTGTTGGTATGGTATATTCAAAATTAACTAGGCGTGACATCCATTGATACGACTGGTATCGAAGGATTGTTGGAGACACGAAGAACCTTGGAGAAAAGCGATATACAGGTACATGAATTTGATGCCTTATCAGAGTTTTGTTATATATATATATAGCTAGGTTTTTGTCAAATTTGAGATGTGTAATTAATAAATAAATTTTGATGTTAATTATATTTTGATTTATATATATATATATATACGCAGATGTCAATAGTGAACCCAAGACGGGAGGTGGTGGATAAGTTAGTAATATCCGGATTTGCGGACAAGATTGGGAAGGAATCATTCTTTTTGACTTTGGATGATGCAGTGATGGCAACTCAATATTCACTTCGCAAAAGCAGCAGGAGAAAAGATGATGATGAGCCTGCATAATTAATTAATTAATTATAATTAAGGGTAGAATAAGTGTAGGTAGCTAGTTCATCAGTTGCCTATATATGCACAGTACGCACTGTGTGTATAAGAAACTATATCAATAACTTTGGTGGCCGGGATATGTTTAATAATTAGGATTTACTTCTTGCCTATAATTAAGGGTAGAAATAAGCTAAGTATAGGTAGCTAGTTCATCAGTTGAGTAGTTAGAAAATTAATTAGGATTTGTTAAATAAATTAGTTCCATTACAATTCTCTCTCTCTCTCTCTCTCTCATCCTATATTATATATGCATTTTTTTTTTTTTTGCCCTGGCTTATCCTATATACATTAATCAACTTGTAATGGCAGAAATAAAATAACTTAAATATGCTCTCACTCTAATTTTAGAAAGAGTAAATTAATAATTTGATATCTAATATATATATATTAATTGGGTTATGGAAAGATCGATGGATATCAATTTTTTAATAAAAATTTAATCTCCAATTAATTTTATTTTTATAATTGGGATTTATAAAAAATTAACTACGATGATATATATTAATCCACGCTAATTTAACTATTAAATAATAGTAAAATAAACTTCATTCATAATAATTAATAATATAATATGCATTAAATTTATATAAAACAACTATCAAAACCTTTTTCACTAAGTGAAATCGATTAATATGCATTAAATTTATAAATTAATAAAATCAAAATATACACCGTTTGTGTTCTAATATTAATTATTTATGATTATAAATATAATATGTTTTATTTTTTTATCATTGAAAAATTCAACCCATCATTATTTAATAACCAAGTAAATAAGTTTTAATCCGACATTAGAGTGCAAATAGATTTTCTATCAGTTTAATTAACTGAGGTATCAACACATTTAATCTTTTAAAGACTAGATTAAGAGGACCTACATTTTTTCAAGATAAAATCGTTAATATATTCTTTTAAAAATGTTTTAATTTTGTCTTTTTTTTATCTTCTTCAGTAATTAGGTGAGCGGATTGTGGATCATGTATATTAATATGATTATTATTTTTTAATAACAATAATTTCAAAATGCATATATAATTAGTGTGGGAACACATGATTTATTTAAACAAAAATAAATAAATAAATAAATAAATAAAAAGTGTAGCGGTCAAACTTAGTTTCTTATATCCAAAAAAAACTGAGTGATCTGAACTTGAAATCTTAAAGGTAAGCCACCCATTTAGTAAGCAACCTGTGAACCGCTACTTAGTTACAAAATTCACCTTTCCCGAAAGAGTTGCCACGAAACTCCTACATCATAGCCTCTTTTGCCTCTCCACTTCCTCCCTTCCCTTCCCTTCTTCCTCTTTTATAATAATTCCACTTTCCTCCTCTCCTTCGTCATTCTCATTTCATATAATCGCATGGCGTGATGGCCCACACTACCCATGACGAATTACACACCGCCGTCAACTTCTCCCACCCACGGCGGTTCGCCACCAAGTTCAAATTTGCGCTCAGGGAAGCGCTGTTCCCCGACGACGATCCCTTCGGGAAGTCGACTGAAACGACGTCGTCCTCGCGGCCCTTGAAGAGAGTGGCCAGAGGCATCCAGTACTTCATTCCCATCTTCGAGTGGCTCCCGCGTTATAGTTTCCGTCTCTTTCTTTCGGACTTGCTCGCTGGCCTCACTATTACTAGTCTCGCTATTCCTCAAGGCATTAGTTATGCCAAATTGGCGCAACTCCCTCCCGTCATCGGCCTCTGTACGCACCGTTTCACTGCTATATATATATGTATACACTCCATTTTTTAATTTAATCATGATAATGTATATATATTATATCAGATAGTGCGTTCGTTCCACCTATAATATACACCGTTTTCGGAAGCTCAAGACACGTGGCAGTTGGGACGGTAGCATCGTGCTCGTTGCTCATATATGACACTCTTTCGAAGGTGGCGTCGCCAGAAACGAACCAAGCATTGTACGTTAGTTTGGTTTTCACCGCCACTTTTATCACCGGCGTCTTCCAGACTGCTCTCGGTATTCTAAGGTCAGAGATAAATAATTATACATTTATAAATGTGTTTTGGTATTAATTTGAGTGCGTAATTGAAAGAATATAGAGTTGCATTGCATCATGATGCAGGTTAGGGATATTGGTGGATTTCTTTTCGCATTCAACAATCACTGGCTTCATGGGAGGCACAGCTGTCATTCTAATTTTGCAGCAACTCAAGGGCGTGTTTGGCTTGAAACATTTTACCACTAAAACCAGCGTCCAAGCTGTCATCAAGGCTATTTGGGATAACAGACGTGACGTACGTTACTTATCAAACAAAGCTTGCTGGAAAATATAAAATAAAATTTTTAATAGAATTTTGAGATACTTAATTTTAATTTGTATAACAGATAAGGTGGGAGACTACGGTTCTTGGTGTGGTCTTGCTGATTTTCCTGCAGGTCACTAGATACGTGGTGACTACAATCCAGCCTTTTGGTTTAAAATTGTATATATAGTATACCATTCGAAATTTTTTATTTATTTATTTCGTGAGTTTTCTCGTTAATTAATTAATTTCATTTTGACATTATTGATCAGAAAACCAGAAATTCAAAACTCTTTTGGGTACCCGCCCTAGCTCCCATCGTAACAGTAGTGGTTGCTGGTGTTTTCACCTACCTCGTCAAAGGCCAAAACCACGGAATTCAAATTGTAAGTTCGTAACTAACTCTTTTTCATTATTTTAATTTCTTTTATATATTTCTTGTTTTTTTAATTTATATGCTTCTAATTATTTTTTAGGTGGGTCACCTGGATAGAGGCATCAATCCTTCCTCCATCAAGCTTTTAAACTTCGACTCCAAATATATCTCAGCGGTGCTCAAAGCTGGCATTATCACTGGAATTTTGTCCTTGGCGGTAACAAATTAATTAATCACAATATTATCAAATAAGTTTTTTTAATTTTGTTAATAATAACTTAAGAAAAATAACATTTTCAGGAAGGGATCGCCATTGGAAGAAGCTTTGCTGTGATCGATAATACCCCTCATGATGGAAACAAAGAGATGATAGCATTTGGACTCATGAACCTATGCGGTTCTTTCTCTTCATGCTACTTGACAAGTGGTATATATATATAAGTAATCATGCACGCGTACTATTAATTATTATAATTAGTCATTAGTGACATATGATGATTAACGTTTAAATATAATAATTTGTAGGGCCATTTTCGAAAACTGCAGTGAATTACAACGCAGGGTGTAAGACAGCCATGTCAAACTTGGTAGAAGCAGTGTTAATGGCACTCACACTTCAATTTCTAGCTCCTCTCTTTGGATACACTCCGCTTGTGGCCTTATCCGTCATTATCATTTCTGCAATGATCGGTCTCTTTGACTACGAGAAGATGATTCATCTCTTCAAAGTTGATAAGTTTGATTTCCTAATTTGCATGGCTTGTTTCTTTGGCGTTGCCTTCATAAGCATGGACATTGGCCTCCTATTGTCCGTGAGTACTACTACTTCAAGTATCTTTTTCTGGCTTTTAAGTTATAACATTTTTGTCAATTTTACCTCTAATTGACTTAGTTATTATCAATTTCTTCGTCCTCAAATTTTTATTTTATAAGTAACTTCACCCAAATTCTATTTGAATTATTATTAGCGAAAAATGCAAATTTAACTGATCTTGTGGCCTACAAAGCCAATTGTGATGCTTAGATAATTTTTTTGCCAAAATAACATCGTTTGTTTTATACTACTACAATGATAATTGTAGTTAAATTGATTTGTTTAAACAAATTTTAGGTGAAGGACAAAAGTATTTATAAATTATAATTTTATGTGTATAATTGATAATAAACAAAGTTTAAAAACAAAATTGACAAAAATGCTATCAGGTACTTTTGCTTCAATTCAATTCTTAATTTTTCCATTAATTAAGTAATATATCTAATTAACTTTTTTTTGTAAATTAATTAAGGTGGGACTGAGTATCCTAAGAGCACTACTATACGTGGCTCGACCTGCCACGTGTAAGCTTGGGAAGTTACCAGACTCGGGTTTGTACCGTGACGTGGAACAGTATCCTACGGCATCATCAAGGGTTCATGGCGTTCTAGTTGTACAACTTGGTTCTCCTCTTTATTTTGCAAATGCCGTTTACGTCAAACAAAGGTAGTAAACAATATTATTTTCATTTTGCATGCCTTCATTAATATTAAATTGTCATCATAAATAATTAAATGGTGCTTATGTGACCTTATTTAGAGCACACGTTAAGGTTTTACTTCATTGATCGAATGAGTTTTTAAATATTAAAAATTATTTTTTAAAATAAATTTTCGTATAATCCAAAACATAAAATACTATGTTGCTCAATTAAGAGAAAATTTAACATGTAACTTAATAGCACATGTTAGATAAATTCTTAATTAAATTAACTCAATGTATGTACTAATTTTTGTTTAGGATTATGAGATATATCCGAAGTGAGGAGGCCTATGGAGATGCTATTGAGCAGGTTATACTCGATTTGTCAGGTAATCATAATTCTCAACATTATTTGTCGGAAAATCTATGTTAATTAATAAAAATTAAACAACAAGTTATATAGCAAAGAAGGGATTGGTATGGTATAAGTAATAAGTAGTTTGGTATTCTTTAAACAAGATTTTTAAGTTTAAAACTTTGTGAATACAGCTATTAAAGTTAGAAGACTAGTTTTCTATTGTAATCAGATGCACAACTCAAGTCAACTTTATTTTAGTCGGGACAAAATCTTGAAAATTGAAAAAAAAAAAAAAAGTTTCGGTTCATGTTTTTCTGATTACTAATTGGTATTATTGTTGTTGATCATGCATATGCATGGGATGGGAAACATAATTAGGAGTGACATCCATTGATACAACTGGCATCGAAGGACTGTTGGAGACCAGAAGAGCCTTGGAGACAAATGATATACCGGTAAATATAATTATATAGTTATATATGTTGTTTAATTTAAAAGTAGATTATTGTTTCGGTCCTGAAAATTTTTATTTTTTTAATTTAGTCCCTAGATCATTAAAATATCAAATTTAAACTGAAAAGATTTTATATATCTCAATTTATTCCTAAATTATGAAAATATCAAATTTAGTTCATAAAAATACATTGAATTACAATAGTTTCATCTCAGCATTATATACTTTTAATTTCTTTTTAGGCATGGAAAAATTTGTTACACAAAGTATCTTTCTATGACTAAATTGTAATAAGTGAAATTTTTTAGAGACAAAATTTGATATTTTTATAATTTATGAAATAATTAAATTGAGACATATAAGATCGAAAGTGTAATTTATTCTTAATTTAACTATAAGAAGGTTTACCGCATAAAATCTTTATGATTGATGTTTGTATATAGCTATCATTTGTAAATCCAAGACTGGCGGTGATGGAGAAGCTAATATTATCCAAGTTTGTGGAGAAACTTGGGAAGGATTCGTTCTATTTGACTTTGGATGATGCTGTGGTGGCTACTCAATATTCACTCCATAGACCCAAGAAAAATAAAGTTGATAATGATATTCCTGTCTAATAATTAAGTTTTTACTAATGTTGTATATAGCAAGCTAATTAAGTTACTTTCATTTTCTTATCTTAGGAAATTACATTTCCATTACATCTTAATTCCCCACTTAGGGCGCTCCCTTAATTCCCTCCATGTATCTTATAACTTCCATTCAATTTGTAAAATTGTGAAATTGAAAACGGCACATTTGAAGCATGTGAGTGTACGTATCAAAATTATGAAGGTTCATTAACCTTCACTTAATTATAAAGAAGTTAACAATTATACATACACTGATTTAATCTCATAAAAAAATCTTTAGAAAAAGACACACAAAAAATAGTAATAAATAATTTAATTCAAAAAGTATGCAATTTTGAAGCGCTAAACTGTCTAGATTTTAAGATTAATCAAAAGAATTGTGAGATTATGGAAAACTCAACTTCTTAAGAAGTTGAATTATTTCTCTCTATCTTTTTCGTACTTTTTCTCTCAATTTTTTTTATTGAAAAACTCAACTTATAAAAAAGTTAACCTTTTTATAGAAATGCCCTAAGTTAGTTATATATTATCATTCAAATTAAAGAAGAAAATTGAAGATTTTTTTAATAAAAAATTTCACGATAATAAAGATTCACAATATATGTGGTTTGTAATGTGTATTAGGAAAAATAATTTTGGTGCCCCTAATTAAATTAGTTATAAAGTTGATGTCAATTGTGTTCCTAATCTTTTAAATTACAAGTAATTTTAATTTGCTTTTCATCTAATTTTTGTGTAAATAATTAACGATAGACATGTAAATTTATCAATCCTTTGCTTCTAATGTTGACAGTAATATCTAATCATATATTTAATAATCAATTATCACCATATTACTTTATTGTGACTAAATTGACAAAAATCTTTAGTTAAATGTTTAAATATATAATTTGACATCGTAGTTAGCATTGGAGGCCATGGAGACAATCAAATTTGCATTTGCAGTTAATTATAGACGAAATTTGTGTGAATGACAAAATTATTTATAATTTAAGAGTTTAAATACATAATTAACAACAAACAATTTACAAACACAATTAATTTACAATCATAATTAACAAGAATTTTATAATTTAGGGGCACGATCACGAAGCACAAAAATACTTTTACCTCTCTATAATGTTCTATACTTCTATTCGTCCATAGCTCTGTATTATGTTCGGCCTCCTTTAAGCCCAATAAGTTTAGGCCCATACTTTTAACTACCATAAAGGCTCAGACTCAAGTGTCTCTGTCCCAAAGGTGCAAGTCCAAACACTTCTATTTTTAGATAAAATTCTTTTCTCAAGGAAATATATATATATAAAAAGAAAAAAGAGTCAAACAAATGCACCTAACATACTTAATTTTTATGGTGTAATCATAGTCTCATACTCTCATATAGGAGTATATTCTCTCTTTTTATGGCCTAAATATATATGAGTATCTTCACTATCACTTTAAAAAAAAAACAAAAACAAAATTTTATGCTTTGATATTTAGGCCTTTACTATATATGTTTTATCTTTAGCCAAAACAAGGGCAAACTGTGACAGTAGCTATTCTTATGACGATTAAGTATAACTGGAGTTGCAAGCTAGAGAGCGATGATAATATGACAGAAATTTTAGCCTTTGGGTTTAAGTAATATTAAGGCCTTCTTCTTTTTAAAGAAATTATCATGGAAAGGGAAGGGAGAAGTCATCTCTCTCTTTTTTTCTTCTTAACAAACAAATCATACTTTTTTCAATGTGATGAAATTATGTTTTTGCCCTTACTTTTTTATTCATTTTTATTTCATTCTCACTTTTAATGTAAGAGCAAAATAATCATTTTATTCATTTTTATTCCATTTACATCATATCATATCATATTGACATGACATTTTCATTCCCTCATCTTTTCTCATTTCTCAATCTCTTTTCCATTTTCATTCCCACTCATTCCCTTCCCTCGACTTTTTCATCAAAAGAACATATCTAAGGAATACGGAGATTGGAGACGGTGAGTTTCAATTTTTTTTTAAATTATTTGTGATATGGGGACTTTTTCCATGTGAGATGGGGAGAGGTCTGACATCTATCATGCCCTTAGGTTTATTCATGTTTAAAAAACGAGAGCAATAATTTTCATCACCACAGTCCACAAATGCTCAAAAGTCAAATTGTCAAATTGTCAATGCGTTGGGAGATGTGTGCAATAGTTCCCTGCCAGAATGTCAGATAAATTAAGGTAATTTTTTATATATATATTTTTGTTATAATTAAGTGTAATTTTTATATTTTTCTCTCATAAAGTTTTTTTAATAAAAAATTGATGTGTATGATTTAAGATAGATCTTATAAACAAATTTATCCAAACCTAATTCATTTTGGACAAGCTCTTTTGATGAAAAGCAATGGATTTAAAATGCTGTATATAGCTCTGCCAAAAAGAAAATGCTGTATATATAGTGAAGCTGAGGGGAAAAATAATCTTTGGATGAACTTTCCAACTTTATGAAATCTTTTAATTATTGGATTTAACCTTTTTTTTTTATTGAAATATCTTTAATTTTTTTTTCTCTAAAAAATCTTAAAACAATTGTTTGGTATAAATATTTTTTCCCATTTTGGTTGGAATTTGGTCGGTTTGAATTGATTTTGGTCGTCCGATCAATTAAATTAATATTAAAAGGGTTTGATTGGAAGTTTTAAAGACAGTGAGGTGGAGTGGTGCAGAGTGGAATGGAGTAGAGTGAAATTAGTCAAACAAACTATTCTATTGATTAGGAGTTTAAAAAAATAAAGATGATAGTGGATAATATTACCCTTATAATAAATGAACAAAAATATAATAAAAGAGAGTTAATAATGAAATTAAATATTATAAATAATGCAAACCATACTAAACTCCTCAATTTAGAGATGTTTAAAAATTGACGCGTTAAATGGTTTGAAAAGATTTCTAAACTATTTTAAACTATCTCACTCCATTATTCACTTAAATTCCCAACTAAACATTTATAAACTTAAATCACTCCACACCACCCCGAGACAATTCAGTTGGGTTTAGTGGTATTTGGATGAAAACTAAATGGCATCAGACAAACAAATCAATTTAATTGGTTTTCAACAAAATTCATCCAATGCATCTAATTAAATAATGATTTGGATCCGTTTATTTGAGTTTGGATCGGGTCTGATTGGTTGAATATTTATGAGACATTTTCTTTTAGGAAAAATATTGCAATCTTTCCCCATTTTATTATTGTTTGCTTTATCCTTTGAATTGGATCTATTCTCTTTAGTTGATTTTTTTCCGTAAAAAAAGAAGAAATTCTATGTTTGATTTGTTCAGTCTCACTAATAGAGACAAGAAAATGAAACTCATAGTCGCCCCGCAAATGAATATTAGTCTCTTCAGTTCATAATATTTATTTTATTGCAGGTTTTAATTTTTTAAAATATATGTTATTTTATAAAATTAAAAGAATATTAATTTTTTTATAATTTTATTCTCACTTAATACCTATTCTCAGAATAAAATTAATAGAGAAAGAATAATTAGTATAAATAATTTAATTTTTTTATCTCATTTTTTTAATTTTTAAATGAATTAATGATTTTCTTAATCTATATATACCTATCTAATCGGAAGGAGTGTTATATTATATTAACATTTTAGATTTGGTTTTTTGGACTATACACACATAAACAGATTTTGACTCTCTTATAGTTTTAAGATAAAGTGTAACAAATAATTAAGCGGCTCCTTGATTGACGAATGAAGACCAGATTCTTGCCCTTAGCATTTTTTGTTTTTATAAACGCACCGTTACTAAAGTTTCGTTTTGGATGCTTTTAAAAATTATTGATTTTTAAATAATTTTTTAAATAAAATTTGCGAAATAAGTATTAAAAAATATTTTTATTAGTAATTAAAAAATTGTTTCTTTTAGTAAATTGTAAAAAAAAGATTTGTTTACTTTAATATAAAAGAATAAATTTAAGTAATATTTCTTATATATTTATTATAAGATTCACAAATACAAAGAGGGCACGTGACAATAAATTTCATATGATTAGAATAAAGATAATATTAAAAGTTACATTTTACATAATTAATCATCGAAGAAAGAGATTATAAATTAATCTTGGAGAACTCTGTGGAGAAAAAATATAAGGAACGTTTGTGATATATATGGTGGTGCTTTAGTATGATTAATTTAGTATTTTGCAAATTGCAACCTCTGAATCTGATCTTAAAACAATAAAATAAGTGCCGTTTAGGACACTTTACATCACGCATTGTTTTAATTAATTAATGGAATTACTTTATAGAATTGAAAATTTAACACTATCTCATTCTTAATTTATTTAAAATAATCTTCATAAAAAAGTTATTTAAAATAATCTCTATTAGTATTAATAAATATTATTAAATAAATAAAATACTAAAAATTAAGTTCTCCCTAATAATAATATCATATATTTTTTTATCCCAATATCTGGAACGTGAAATCGTGGTGGTCAAACTTAGGGGGACCAAAACTATTAGTGGTTTGTCTGATTGTCCCTTTTTTCTCTTTCTCTTTCTCTTTCTCTTTCTTTCTTCTTTTTTGATAGAAATGTCTCGCGCTTTTCTTTGCTTTACTTTGTGATGGATCCAATATTATATTTATATGGATAAATGAATACGACGAATATAATTAACGAAATTAAAGCAAGGTAGCTCCGAAGAAGTGCCAAACAGAATGTCGTTTTCGTTTCTGTTAGGTAGAGATGATCGCCCTCGATCACATCTCACATCACTCGCGTAAAGACTCATAATCATAAATATATAACAAAAAATAAATGTCCTCAGGAGTGAAGCAAAACGAAAGCTATAGCTTTGAAGCCTCGTATGCCCAGAAACTAATTAAAAGGAAAAGAAACATCACTTGGGAATTGGGAGTGTGATGATTATTTGGGAGTTCTTCTTCTTGTAGTGTTTGCTTAACATTTCCAAAGTATACGACACACAACTTTTTCGCGTCCAAGTATTAAAAACGACACTAGTTCTCTATTATTCTACTTCATTTGTTTGGTAAGCTAAGCAAGAATTTGTTAATTGATGCTGTATTTGTCTTCTTATCATCATTTTCCCTCGTTTTTAATTTGCTGCCTTAATTAGATTCCTCTCACCACCTTTGTGTGATCTTTATCCCTTCAACGAAAGTACAAAATTTGGTTGACCAGTCAACCCAATTTGGTCCCATCAATTTGAACTTAAAAAAAATTTAAAAATGAAAGAAAAATAAATGAGTCTGTCCGACGATTTTTTTTTTCAATTTACACTAATTTTAAAATTTGTCTCCAAATTACAATCAATTTTACTTTAAAAGTTTTGAACTGGACCGATCTCATCTATAATATTTTGCATTTTGTCCTAATATTATTGTATAAATTATTAACGACAAATAATAACATAATAATGACATGTAATATTAATGAATCATTTAAAACGATGTCATTTCTTCATGTTAAACTTACTATTTTATGAAATAAATTGTTGACATTTTAAATGATGAGTTAATATCAATATAATATGAAGAAGTTATGTTGTTTTGAGTTATGAGTTAATATTAATATATATTATACATATATATGATCTTATGTGTCATCGATCAATTACTATCGTTAATAATTTTAACTTTGTCGGTTGTACTTATGACCAAAATTCGAAATTTTGAGAACGAAATTGATTACAATTCAAAAATTTTGACACAAGATTAATTGTAAAAAAAGTTTAAGAATGAAATTGACCTTTTTTTAAAAAAATTTGTTGAAGTCCCACATTGCTCAGTTAAATGGCTAATAAGCTGTATATATATAGGCTAAGGTAATCCTCTTCCCTTGAGAGCTCTTTTGGGGTGAGTTAGGCATCTTAAGATGGTATCAGAGCGAGGTTGGGTATGTGTGGATGGATGAGCCTTACTATGGACTGCCCTGGAGATACCCGTTGTCCGTTGGCTTCACGCTCCTATGTCGGGCGTGAGGGGGGGTGTTAAAGTCACACATTGTTTAGTTAAAGGGCTAATAAGCTGTATATATAGACTAAAGTAATCATCTCCCCTTGAGAACTTTTTTAGGTGAATTAGGTCTCTTAAGATAATTAAATAAAGATATTAGAAAAATGAGAGAAAAATAGGAGAAAGGATAGAGTTGATGAAAAAGATAGGGCACTTAAAAATGCTCCTTTTCTTTTTAAATGAATTATAAAGTTAAGCGCAACCACATTTAATTGTACAATTTACTCTCTTAATGGATGCTGATCCAAGAAGTGCATATATTGCCTTCTCTTTTACTTGTACGTAGTGTGTTTTGCATATGTTGTAGAACAATCAATCAACATTTATGATCATCATCTCCCTCAAAAGACAGCTATTTTTTCATCATCAACAATGATATTTGCCTTTTTTTAAATTAAATTATTGATTTCGTTTTGTTATCTTATAAACTTTTTAGTTATAATTAATGAGACCTTTGCCTTTCACTAAAAGTTCATTATTACGGTATTATTGAACTTTGATGCATTCATCTAATCATGTAGTATCATTTATTAATATTAATAAAAAATCATATTAATAAGGATCGACTTTAAATTAAGTAGGGACTAATTGATTGAAGAGATATATTAAAATTCAATACTCTAGTAATCATCTACTCTACATCATGATTATAGAATTATACTAATTAATTAAATGAACTGACTAGAATCTTTTTACCTTAATTAATTAAAATACATTCCGAAGAATATATATTTCAAAATTATTTCTGTAATGTTGTAAATAAATAATGCATAATTAAAAAGAGATAAACACAAAATTACTTGTATGATGATTAGAGCCTTAGTGGCGTATGATATTCGGTGAGTATTTTAGTGAAAAGTAGAAGTAAGTGATAAAAAGTATGCTTGGTATGCAGGGAAATAGAAGTGGAATGTAAAAGTAATATTGTTTGGTATAGTGGGAAGAAGATAAAGAAATAAAATATAAAAGTATAAAATACATTTTTTACTCTTACTTTTTTAAAAATCACAAATTTTTAAAAGCATTTTGATCTTTAAATCTCACATAACCCCAACTTTTTTACTCACCTCTCGAAAATTGATATTAACATCTTGTATGAAAGGGCCAAGTTTGATATCTATATATATAGCGCACTAATTATAGTTATTCAAATGATAAGCGATTTGGTATCGTTAATTTAAATAATATTTTGAGTTTGATGTCTTGTAAATGTAACTAATTCTGTTGGATGACTCTTTCATCATAGCAGTTGTGCGATACGAGTCGTGTCCAAATTAGTTGGCCTAAAGTCTTGTTTGGGAATTAAGAGGGGAAGGGAAGGAACGAAAATGATTAGAGGATAAGGGAAGAGAGGGGAAGGGAATGTTAACCTTCCATATATCCTCCCTTATTTGGATGTTAATTCCTTCTCCAAAATACTCCAATTTGAGGTATCTTAAATTTGTGAAGGGGAAGGATAATAGAGGATTAATGATTGATCTTCTATTATCTTCCCTTCTAATTTTTATCTTTGTAAATAAAGAAAAGATATCTTTAAGACACCAATTCCTTTTCTTTCTCATCCTTAATCAAACATTCACTTAAAGATTGAAGGAAAAAAAAAAACTGTGGAGTGAGCAAATTAAGTTAATTTGTACACGAGAAAAGTTAGTTAATTAGAATCCACATACGTTTAAAGAAAATTAAGGCTTTCGTCCAAAAACAGAATATTAAGACTAAATCAGAGAAGTTAAAATATTATATATCAAGCATGTCATAACAACTATCATAAAGAAAGCATGCAGATAATGATAAGGTATCCCACTATATATAATAAGTAAAAACATAATCATGTATTAGGCATGAAACCTTTTCCTGACTTTTGGCGTAAAAATGAATCAAATATCAGAATTTTAATTTTTAACGCCCCAACCCAATAGACAGTGACATAACCGTTTGTTCTTGATATCACCTAACACTTCATTCCATACGTAAACTAACAAAGCTCATCTATATTCAAATTATAAATACCTTTTTTTAGAGTAATTTATATTTTGAAAAATTACATTACTCTTTTTTAAAAGATAAAAAAATTATAATTTCAGTCATTTAATTAAAATACTCTGTTCAAAAAAAAAATTCTTGTGTTCATTATATTATTTATAGAAAAGATGCTCCCTTTAGTAAATATGTATTATTTGGTTCTTAATTTGTTCAAAATGATGTGATAATATAACATAGTAGACGAGGTGTTCATTATATTAATGATGACACATAAACATTTAATTATCATGTCAATCTCGATTGAATAATAATTAATATTCTAAGGATAAAATAGTTGACAGAAATAAAAATTTAAGTATTAAATAATCTATTGTTATTATTAAGAGATTAAATAATAGATTGATGGGAGCATCAAATATGTTTCCTGTGTGCTCTTTTGTTCTATTATTAATTGGTTGAGTAAAGTATAACCCTAACATTTGCGCGTTCGGTCAAATATACCCCAAACGTTTGATTACTGTCAAATATATCGCCAACGTTTTAATTTTTGAACAATCTTATCTTGTTCACTAACACGGTTAAAATAATTAACGATTTTTGCTGACTAGGCATAACATGTTACATTAATATCTGGCTGGGATCAATTTTTTCATTTCATATTTTATTTAAAAGAAAACGAAAAAAAGAAATCGTTTAGATTTAGGTTCTGAAGAAGAACGTTTTCTTCTCTTTTTTTTTTAAAATAAAATAAAATATAAAATGGAAAAAATTAATCCCAGTCAGATATTAATGACACATGTTACGCCTAGTCAACAAAAATCGTTAAACATTTTAACGGTGTTAGTAAAAAAGGTAAGATTGCTCAAAAATTGAAATATTGAAAGTATATTTGATCACAGTAAAATATTTGGGGCATATTTGACCGAAGGTGTAAACGTTATGAGTACCAAAAGTACTTTTGGTTTAATTAATTAGTTTAATAGATTGAGTGTGCACAGAATATTTTGGTTTAACTTAAACCAAAATATCCCAAAAAATAAGCAAAGTAAGCTAAGGGTAAAATTAAAGGAGAGGAAGGAATTGCTAGCGTTAGTTAGTTGAGGTGGGAAATAGTATAAACGTGGAAGGCTGCACAACAAACCTGAAGAGGAAAGAAAGTACTGCAAGCTTACGCGCGGGAAAAAGAAGAAGAAGAAGAAAGAAAGAAACGCTGAGAAAGAAAGCAAAGTTAAAAGTAAAACCTCCAAAAAGCAATTGCTTATATATAGACATTAGAGTACACACACTCTTTCTCTATCTCCCACTGCTAAATCATTTTTATGTTAAAGAATCGGAAGGATTAATTGATTAACCGCACAGGAAATCTCTCTGTTCATCTCTCGAAAGGAAGAGAGATTGAAAGAATCACTGATTCAGCGTTGTTGCCTCAGATCTCTGTCTTCTTCTCCGGCGCATTCATCCTCATCGATCTCTCTCGCCTTACAGGTACTTCCGTTTTTTGAATTCTGAGATTCTTTGCGTTTTTTATCAGTTGGATCTCAGTTTGTATGATCTCCATTGCAAGGATTTCGATTCTGTCTGTTTTTTTTTTGGTTTTAATTTCTTTGAGTTCTGACTTCTGAGCATCTGCATTTGCTTGTGAATTATTGATATGAGGTTAATGTTAATTTTTTTCACTCTCAAAAAAAGAATTACTATTATTATTAATTATTGGTGTGGTGTGGCGAAAAAGCAAGATGTAGATTTATTTTGTTTTGTTTTTCTTTTTAAAATATTTGGACGCTTACTTCGAGTGAGAGGAAACGAATCACTCCACCGTACTCAACTCTTTCAATTAAATGAAACTTCGGGACTCGCATTTGACTTCTGCCTTTTGTTTTATCTTTTTATAAAATCGATAAGATTTAATTTCTTTTATGATCTTATGCTGCTCTTAATTTTCTCAGCAACCAAACAGAGTCAAGTGGATTTCTGTTTCTTTGTTTTCTCCTTTTCTATGGACCGGTTAGTTCACTTCTTTCCTTCTGATTTTATGTCCTTATAATCGGATACAAATTAGGGATGACCACCAAACTACCGAAACAGATTCGTCATTGTCGATAAGGAAATCCATTTCTGTATTGATTCAGCACATGGTTTTGCGGCTTAATCAACTCTGTATTCATTTTTTCCCTTGAGTTGCGTATTCTGAGTATAACAGTTAGATTTAGCAGAATTGTCTGACGGTTAATGCGTAGTTACGTGCAGGCATCTCAATTTCAAATGTATGTAAATTTTGTCCTTCTATCATTCTGCTGTTTTTAGTTACCATGGTAATGACGCATGCAAATAGAATTTGAAAGTTCGTGAAGCCGTTTTTGTCCCGTTTAGAAAAATAGATTGCATGGAGAAATCGACAGGTGATCACTATATGTTCAATTGTTTTCCATTATACTCTCTTCCTCAGAAATCAATCTGGGATTGGTGACTAAGTCGAGGACTAATATTATTCTCACATAGTAGAAAAGTGAATATTCGTAAGGCATACCGTAAGTGTCGGAATTTGCATTTAGTCTGTGATGATAATATAAGTGAAAGTATTTTTCTGTCAACTTAAGGCAAAAATTAGAAGTTAACATTGACGAGTATTTTCCTGCATTACAGGGGAGTAGAAGATCTTACTCGAATGAAATCCACCCACCCATGATATGTGTAGCATAGCTGTGTTGAAGAAGAGATGGAAACCGGTGCTAATCGCAGTAATAATGAGAATTGTAACATATATAAAGATTCTTCGTGGTTCAGTCAATTCCGAAATGCATCCAATCCCTGGATGGCAAGATATGTCTATGCCTTGCTTTTTCTAGTAGCAAATCTGCTGGCATGGGCAGCCCGTGATTTTGGTCATGGTGCTTTAATCGAAATGAAGAGTAAGATGGCCTAAATACTCTTTTTTTAAACCGATTGCCTAAGTACTTGAAGTAATGAATTTTCACATTTTTCCATTTGTATTTTCTTTAGCTCTATAATTTTCTTCCTAACACTGCATACTTGTCCCTTAAAAGATCAACAAGAGTTAATGAATTGTAGCCTGCATTTCTCCCATCTCTTCTGAATGCATCCATTATTTTAGATCCAAGATTTTATGAATTATGCGATTTGCTTCTATTTGCAGCTGCTTGAACATCTAGAAATACATAATAAACATCTTTATATGCACTCATTGCAACATTGGTTTATGTTGAAATAGCACAAGTGCTTGTGATTTGTTAATCAGTCTATACTCAATATCAATAAGTTGGACTTATTTAATGTTTTTTTGTAAACTTTCCGCTCCAACTTAAAGCTGTCTGCATTGGAACATTTTAGTTTATTATAAATGCCACTAGCTAAAAATCTATCATTTATTGAACGTCCATCCAGGATTAAAAGGATGCGATGGTGGGAAAGACTGCTTGGGTGCAGAAGGCGTTTTGCGTGTGAGCTTGGGTTGCTTTGTATCCTTGCGTTATAAGCGTGAAATAGTGAAGGCTTTATATACGGTTTGTAGAAAAGAAAGAAAGAACTAAGTACTAAATTAATCAGTGGTTTAGTCATTGTCTCAATTATCAATCACTAGTCTTAGCTTAATGCGTTAGTCCTACAATCTTCAGAGTGAACCTTAATCCTAGATCAGATCTTTTATATCATGATGTTTTCGTCAGCTGCGGGTACTTCTAAGTTGAATGAAGCCAGAGATAAATGGCACTCTGGGTGGTGGTCAATCAAGATTGTTCTCTGGGTTGTGATGACAATCATCCCATTTTTACTTCCTTCTAAAGTTATTCAGCTCTATGGTTGGTAAATTGCATCTTTCAACAAGCTTCCCGTTGTTAATATTGTTGCATCCTCTGTAGTATACCCTTTTGTCATTTCCCCCTCTGATATATATATATATTCTTTGGGCAGGGGAGATTGCACATTTTGGTGCCGGGTACTGTTTGTATTATAACGTTTTTCTTTTATAAAAATTTTATTCACATATTTTTTTTGATTTGTGATTGTTTAAAAGGTTTTTTTCAGGGTTTTCCTCCTTATTCAACTCATAAGCATAATCAGCTTTGTTACATGGCTAAATGATTGTTGTGTGTCTGAAAAGAATGCAGAAAGATGGTAAGATTTTGTCAGTTATAGAACTACTAGAAACACGTGCATACTGAGCATGACCAATTTACTTTAGAGAGTTGTAAACTTGTAATTATGTATACTGTGAATGTCGAAATTTAACTTTTTAGCAAGGATATTCTGTTCTGTGGCTCTTGTCAATTTATTATTATCTTGATATATAGGAAAGATGTGGAAATTTTTTTAATTTTCTAAATGTTAGCCTTCTCACAGCATTGAAAGTTCTCTAGAGTCTATATTGGGCAGTTATTGTAAGGTTGATTCTACTCAAGTTTTTTGAAGCGCCAAACTCATTTTCTTCTTATTTATTTTGTCCCTTAACTTGTAAAGTTTTGATAGGTTGAGATACAAATTTAAATATTTGGTTTATAATTTCATCATTAATATGTCTTGTTACTTCAATATTTGCGCTAATTTTAAATTGCCATGCAGCCAGATCCATGTGATGTTATTTGCTACTACTGCTTATGTTATTTGCTTGGTGGGGATCATTTTAATGTTCATTTGGTATTCACCACAACCATCTTGCCTCCTCAATATTTTCTTCATTACTTGGACATTAGTTCTTCTCCAACTAATGACAAGTGTGTCTCTGCACCCAAAAGTAAGTTCCATTTGTAGCAGGGCCTTCCTATCAATTTATTTCATCTTCCAACATAGCTTGTTAATTTTCTCTGTAACAGGTGAATGCTGGCATTCTAACTCCAGGATTGATGGGGCTTTATGTTGTGTTCCTCTGCTGGTGTGCAATTAGAAGGTATGCCTACCAATTTTTGCCAATTTATCAATTTTAACTGCCAGATGCATGAAGCTTCTGTTGTGTAGTTTATCTTCTCTCTTATAGAAGCATGATTCTCAAATCAAACAAAAAAGACAGGCAGCCCTGTCTTACATTTCTATATACATATTTTTTGAGGCTGGAAAAAATTTAAGACACAGCGATGTGATAGTGTGTTTCTTTTCATTTTTATTAATTTGTTGCATATATCATTCCTTTTAACTTCTCTTCATTTCTGTTGAATTTTCAGTGAACCACCAGGAGATAGCTGCATCAGGAAGTCAGACTCTGCAACCAAAACAGACTGGCTTAGCATCATTGTAAACCTCTCAATTTTATATTTAAATGAAATTTGAACTTAGAACTTAGAAGTTAGAACTGCTCTTTATTATTGATAGTTGTGAACTCACACACATATGTGCGGGTTTGTGTATTTATATATTTGAGCCTCATTTTATATTCCCCCTTTCTATAATATGAGAATTTCAAGTCTCTGGTCCAGATATATGCTCGTTACCGGTTTCATGTGTTTGTCTTCATTTACACAAGGACAAAATTTTAATCTTCACTTGCTAGTTGCTATGTCTATTATGATAAGAGTCTTGTTAATTTCATATGTAGGTTCATATACTTATAACTTATTAATCTTTCTTTATAAAGGCTTGATAATTTCAATTACCATAGCTTTCAAATGCATGAACTGATGTTACTTTCTTATTCAATGGTTAACATGTGACAAATGACTTTCATTGGCAGAGCTTTATTGTTGGAATACTGGCCATTGTTATTGCAACATTTTCAACGGGCATAGATTCCAAATGCTTTCAGGTTAGTTATAGAATGTAACTGAACTTGAACTTAAATGTTAGTTTCTTCGCTACATGTCTGACAGAGCCCTGCAGTTCAGGAAGGATGATACACCAGCAGAAGATGATGTTCCGTATGGTTATGGCTTCTTCCATTTTGTTTTCGCCACTGGAGCAATGTATTTTGCGATGCTTTTGATTGGCTGGAATAGTCACCATGCTATGAGAAAGTATGCATTACCACTACTGGTTTATCTATACATTATTATTTTCACCTAATGTGCATGCATCTCTAAGAGGGTTTCTTCTTCTGATACATGACTATGCTAAAATAACGACTTGCATTGCCCCTCCTTATATATTATGTACTGAAATAATAACATTTTTTATAGTTTTTCTTACATTCCCCATGAGTAAGTTTATTAATAGTTAATCCTGTCTTTCTTCGGAGCATGAATTAGCATTTCAGAGATAACGTATTATGTCTCTATCCTTGTGCAGATGGACAATTGATGTGGGTTGGACCAGCACTTGGGTTAGAATAGTAAATGAATGGTTGGCAGTTTGTGTTTACTGTAAGTATTTCTGGTAAAACTAAGTCTACCATTAAGATTTCGATTCTTACTTAGCATTATAAAGATTGAGATCTAGAGTTAATATTTCCATATAACTATGGCATATACTAAGAGAAGCTTATATCCTTTTACAGTGTGGATGCTGGTTGCTCCGGTCATATGGAAGAGCAGACATGATGATTCTACATGAGAACTTCACAAATATTCTTATTTTATCTCTAGTTTTGTTCATCAGCGGAGGCTCCAATCTTCAGATTGCCTCATGATCTACTGCACAGGAAATTGACTCTTCCAACTCTGCCATGATGATTCTACAAGGAACTGCAACAAGCAGACAAATCTCTTGCCGGAGCATTGGTTCTGGCAATGCAATTTACAGATTGGACACCTTTTTTTTAACAAGATAGGAAAAATATAACAATTTCTCGACAAATGCTTCTTCACCTGTACATGTATCTCTGAGGGAGCATAATGTAACGTAGAATCATTCAAATTAATACGTTCCATCAAAATTTGTCAAGGAATCAGTTCTTAAGATTAGGAAGTGAATGTCGTGACTCGTGAATTATAAGAAACTAGAGAACTAAGCAGCTGAATGGTCAATGGAATCTAGCAAAACAGAGGACCTGATATTTCACACAAATAAAGTGTATGTCACATTTCTTATCCCACGGACAACTCCATTATTTTCGCCATACAACTTCCAAGTGGCAATCCGAATCTCAGATTATTAGAATTAAATCAATTAATATATATTTTTAACATAGCAAAAAAATCGGACTAAACTTAAAATTATTTTGTCCATTTTACATCTCATAAAACGCTTTGAATACGATAATCCAATCAAACTTTTTTGTCACATATCACTTCAAATTAATAGAAAAGTAAAACATAACGTGATATACATGAATCCAGTCAAATTTTCTTACCACGCCACATAAACTTTAACTGTTACCTGTTTTAAATTTGTAACGGTATTAGTAAAATTATCAATTTTGCTTGAAAAATAAAAGTTTGAAAACATACTTGACCGTAATCAATCTTTTAGAATATATTTGACCAAATGTTCAAACGTTAGAAAATACAAATACAAAAAGTACTTTATCATTTTTTTTAAAATTATATGGATTGAATTGTAAAATCTTAAACTAACGGGACCTAATTAAAAATTGAATGAAACTATAGAGACACAGCGGAAATATAACTTTACTAAATTCTATAAAGTACAAATGTACTAACGATACAAACTTCATGCCCCCAAAACTCATCTTTTAAATCAGATACCACATCACAATCAATCCAAATAATAAATACCAAACTGTATTTTAACTTTTAGCCAGATAGAAAAAAGGGACGGAAAAAAAACACACGCTAACTTGAGTGAAAAATGTGGAAGACTCAAAGTAGACTATAATAGTCGCATGATTTCATATACTTCTACAAACAGAAAGAGAATGCCAAAATTAAGAAATTACGAAGCACAAAATACAGCAAAATCAGAATACAACTATAGGGCAACGAATAAGCACACATCATCCAATCGACGCTACAATTGCAAATGAACACATGCTGCACCCAAAAATATATCTGTCTCCACGAAGGGGTCTCTACATCGATTTCAGCTCATAATTGCTTCCCCCTGGACTCTAGACATCCCATTTCAGGAAGGCAGATTTTGTCTTCCTCTTTCCTATAGCAATAAATAAATTTACACAGCCAAGTGCAAACACTTGACTTAAACCCCAAGGATGATCATAAATCTCACTCACTAATCAAATGATGAAAACCAAAACTTCACCCACATTTGTACAGGGAGCAACTAGATGATGCTTGTCAAAAAGTGGCCAGATGGACTAAATATTTCACATCATCCAAATGGGTTCCCTCCTGCAGAGAAGGAATTTGCAGTATTAGGGGTTGAGAACCTACCGGTCATCTGCTGATCAGGATTGGAGAAGCCGAAAGAAGCACCCTCAATACCAGAATTCCCAACTTCTTGATGCCTACAAATGCAACCAAAACTTTCTAAATGGCATGGTAGGTAATGCTAAACCACACAGCCAAATCATCAACATTTTCAAGCAACCACAATAAATTAAGTTATTACTCAAGCCAGGACAAATAAAGACTCCTGAGCTTTCAGAGATCAAACTAAACATATTAGCTGCGTAATCAAAGAATAAGTTCAGTGAAACTATTAAATGAGATATGATGAAATTTGACAGCTTATATGAATGGAAAAGTATATAATTGTTCCCAAAAATGAGCTTCCAAGGGCAAAGAAACAACCTAACCTAAAACAGCATATGCAAAAGGTACATATTATCATGATCAAAAAGTAGTTACCTTGGCATTGCCATGTTAGTTGGCATCTGTTGCCCCATGTATGCCCCTGAAATTTTCAAGGCACAGTTCAGTATAAACAGCAAAAAGGAATAGCCTTAGCACAAGGTACCAACTGAATATGGTAAAGAAGGAATAAATATACTTGGTGCCATTGCTGATGCATGAATTTGTGCTTGCGGGGGAAGTACTGATCCATACAATGATGATTGGGGTGAGTTCCAGGCAGGTGATGGATTACCCAAGCTTGAAGGGTGTACTACACCTGAAGAAAGCGGTATACTAGGCAGAGCACCATGCAGGGATGACATGGAAGGAAACTGCATCAAAGGAATACCAACCACAAAAGCATGAATGAAAATTTGAAATTAACAGATGAAAATGTCAAGATTATATTGAATCTAATTTTCTAGCAGAAACAGATAAGGTATTCAAGTTTAAAGTATTATTAATTTTTCCATGATGTAATCCACTGAGTAATGCCTATTAAAAAGTCAGTATGTCCTCTTTAATGTTCCAGCTTCGTGATTTGATGTATACAGAAAAAAGGAGCAAATTATCAGCAGTTACTGGATATCAAATATTCGTTTTAATAAAATACGGCTCCTCTAAAGTGCAAGGGGTTTGGGAGAGTAATTTATATTATAGTAACTAAATCTAATGATGAAAAATATCTTAAGTAAATAGTTAAAAAACGAATGAAATTTAAATCATATTTTGGATTTTCCATCAATAGCTGTTGAAAAGTACTTTCCTCCCAAAAGCAACAGATGCACCTTAGAAGAGTCAAATGTTTGGCAAAATTAACAGTCTACTCTACCCAAATATTAGTGGCTCAATTCAATTCAGTTTTTGCACATGACCTAACAAAACCTCTATACTATAGTACTTGGTTTTGGACTTTTTGGTTTCTTGGTCTCCCAAACAAAAAATATATATTGTAAATACATAAAAGAATGGAAGAGTTATGGAAAAGAAGTTAGGGGAGGGGTGGACGGTTACTTCCCACTTATATTTAAAATTATTTTTTTTTAAAAAAAGGGCATGCACTAAGCCCACTAGTAAAAGATTGTGAACTAAATTTCTTTTGAACATTATTTACAACCGAATGTGCAGATGTAAAAATGCTCAAAAGTTGGCAATGATCCATGCTATCATTTCAAATTGATTTAAGTCACATACCGCTGGGGCTTGAACTGGAGGTGGTTCACTGCTGACATCAAACGGATTTGTTGACTTTGATGACTGTGGAAAACTTGGCATAGGCTGTAACAATGGGCAGACATTCATGTGAGGAAAATTGTATTTTAGTATTTTACTGTTGTACTAGTCACCTAAGGAAAAATGAGAGAGATGAAATCTAATAATGTTGGATTATAGCTGTACCACCGCAGTATGATATTGCATATAGGCACCCATGCCATGGGGAGGACCCATTTGCCAACCTGGAACCGGAGAAGGGAAGGGCGAATACTTTACAGTAAAAAGATCCTGCAGAATATCACAAGTTCCAGTAAGATATACATTGCACACATAAGCCCACGCAAAGTATACCTACTTTAAGTATCAAAATGAGGAGCAAAAAATACCTCAGGAAGTTCTTTTCTTCCAGGTGGTTGTGCTTCTACTGTTGAAGGTTGTGAAACAACACTAGAACTAATCTCATTGGCAGGTTTAGAGACAAGATGGGATGCATGTGGCATTGGTGTGCTCTGATGCCCTTGTATTGTGGGCACTGGGGATACACTCCATTGCTGCAAGATTGTTCCAAAAAATGAGTTTGAACAAACACTAGATCTGCAATAGACAGAATGCTTGAGAAGGCTACTCTACAAGTCCTACCTGATTATTCAAAGATCCACCAACTGATGGGTTAAATTGTTGAGTCGTAGGCTGACTAACAGTGGTAGGGAACACAGGTTGCTGCTGCTGCTGCTGCTGCATACTGGCCCACTGACCTGCATTATTTAGAGGTGATGCTGTCCTCATTCCAGGGGCTGTTACAGAAGCACCACTGGGTGTGAGTGTTGAGAAGTTGCCAAAGGATCCAGGTACAGCAGAAGTTGCAGTGAGAGTTGATACTGGCAGAGGCCCTGAAGGTGAAATAGATGAGTCAATAGCTCTTGACAGTACAGTCACAATGCCACATGGAATAACTATTGCAATTTGGATCACCTTGGATTTCAGAAACAGGAGCAGGAGCAGGTGATGGCATTGACAATTGGGATAGCACAGATTCAAGTGGATTCGATTTTGAAGGACCTTGAGTTGCTTTTGCCCCAGGAGCAATATCAAAAGATGCCCAATTGGCATCACTAGAATTTGCTGGCTGCACAACAGCTTGAGCCACAGTAGCTTGTTGGGCTTGAGGAACTGCTGGAGCCACAGGAGGCTCTGGCTCAGCGTCAAAATCAATAAGGCTCTTAGTAGTCTCAAGCTTAACTTCTCCTGTGTTGCCATTGCTGGATGCCAAGCTACTGGAAGATGCAGTTCTCTGCAATTATAAGCAGTCAATTGACAAAATAACTTCATATTCAAAATTAATTTTATGTATATTACAAAACAAAGGGGAAATGTCATAACAATAACTACTAAAGGAAGCAAATAATGAGATGCAACATAATGAAAAAATACAAACAAAATAGGACTAGAAATGATTAACAAGATGGTATTCCCGCTAATTGTTCATTCCCATTTTTTATCATATGCATACAGTGAAGACCAAAACATAGAAGGGATAATAATAAATTCACTAGCAACAAATAGCATAACAAAGAAAACTACATTGTTTTAGAAATAACAGCATGAATTATAACAGAACTACTTAAAATTCAGATGTGTAGCTGGTAGCATGATAATGTGCAGATCTTTATATGCATCACAAAATGAACTTTTAATGCTACCAAACATAATATTTTCTTCAGACATTAATCACTAAACTAATCCTTATCAGCTATAATTTCACTCAAACTCACAAAAACGTAAAGCTACTGGCTAGTAACCACTGCCACATGAACATAATGTTTGCATCAAAATTTCCTTAAATCCTAAACTTATGGACTTCTACTAAGGTCTGAAAGAAGTTAAAAGCAGAAAAATAAATAATACATAAAATAGCAAATCAAATAAATCAGTGAAGATAAGATTCAAGTTATAACAAATTAGCAATGATAAACAGATCATTGATAAACACTCAACAAACTTCACAGCAGAGGTAAGGTAACATGCAGCACCATAGCCCATCTGGTTAAATCATATGACACATCACTAATAAATATTACATAATTTTACCTGTGTGAGTATAGAGCCATCACTGGCCCTTCCACTGTTTGCTTTGGGAGGTTCACTTATTCGAAGAGGTACTACATTTTCTCCCAAAATATCTCTAACAGGCCGCACAACGGGTGGACTTGAAGAATCCATATCTCTGCCTCGCTCGGGTGATTGTCCATCAGATATTCTATGATCTTCAAATTTCCTTCCATCACTAAATCTTTCTTCACGACGCCAATCATTAATAATTGGAGGGCGACCGGGGCTTTTCCTATAATCACCATATTGCCTAGTGTCTTGATCATATCCAGGACTTCTTCCACCAGAACTAGACTTGTCACTGTAACGACGTTCATATGTTTCCTCATAAGGGGGGCTTCTAGATCCTCCCTGATATGTATCAACTCTTTTGTTTTCATAGAAGTCATCCTTGTCACCCTATATGATATGTAAAGCAAATTAGGAGATATCAATATAGCTGACAGATCCAACTAATTCTAAAGCAAAACCAATGAGGTACTAGTTATGAACTTGTAACAGTCCTCTTGATTGCTGTAGCAATTAGTGAATACAAAAGGGGCACAGGAGCAATATACCGTCTTCACTCTTGGTGGTTTGTCATTGGTCCTCTCACCACTAAATCTTCTGTCCACATAAACATGCTTAATAAAGTCCCGGAGCCTGTCAACATTACTGGAACCAAGCATGACAATCAGAATGCTGCACCCTGCATTTATACAATGATTATGAGTGAATAGTTACCTGCTATCAGGGAGAGAATGACGTTGTGGATCCCATTCTTTAAAATAGATTTCCTTTGCACGCTGCAAGTATTGGATAGATAATTCAACTTTAGAAAAACAAAACATCAGTAGAATTGAAAGAACATCTAGCACAAGCGAGCTTATCTACCTGATTTCCCCCTTCCTGAAGTGCAATAACTTCTTGTGAAGTAAATTTAGCCATTGAAACTGATTTAACTCGATGTGTAAATTCCCGGCTGGAAATTATCACAGAATATCAGTTTAATTGCAAGTATAGGGCATGCAGTAGTAAAAGAAAAAAGACATCATCCTCTCTTCAGTCTGTCAAACTATATCATAAACAAAGTATAATTCATACCCATGAGAGAGCCTACCCATCATCGGGGACATAATTTAGCTTATATGCTACTAAACAGTAACAAGTCTTGTAGGCATATTGGATACAATTTATGAACTTCATAGCCTATTTGGCAAATCTTTTAAAGGAGAAGCTGCTAATTTTTCTAAAATTTACTTTATCTGGTGCAATGAGATGTTTGTCCAATGTCCAAAAAGGAAAAATAGCTACTTCTAAGTAGTAGTAGAAGCAATTTTTCTGCAGCAAGAAGAAAGCAAAAAATTGGAGCTTCTCCTTTGAAGTATAAACAGAAGCAAAGAATCATTTTTTTTAAAGACAGTTGTAGCCCAACGCAAAATCATTAAATACCATTATTATCTCTAACCTTTTTTACCTACTCCGCCAAATACAAGTCATTTTCAGTAATGACAGTTATAAGCAATATTTTTAAGGATTTGTCAAACAAGATATTATTGATAAAAGCACTTATCAGATGATTTTGCCAAACACAAACAACTCTGTCACAGTGCTTCTTATGAAATTGCATTTTGGGGAATATATATACATTAAAATAAGCAAAATTCACGGGAAATCCAAATGGATTCCCGTTTCAGATAATTACAAAAAATATTAATTCATGTAGTACAAACATGGAAAACATGCGGCCCAAAGGCATTGGCAATATTCAACTCAATTTAAATGAGCACCACTGGTCAGTGTAGCAGCCTCCATGCACTGTAAAAACAAGTACGCCTGAAAATCAGAATGCAAAAAGGATGAAAGAACTTACTGAATTCCACTACAGTTGATGCAAACAAATGTCCAGAAATTAGTGCACACATATTGTGGTCCCTGCTTGGCAGGACAAGGAGAAAATAGAAGTATTAATATAACAGATGTGCCACAATATCAAATGCAATCATTCCTCACTAGGTTAGGAAGAGTGCAACAAGAACATTCAAAGGAGCTGGCTAGAAATTAACAAAAATTTAATGAAAGGTTTTCAAAATGGTCCTACATAGTTAATCTAGTTTCATTCCTAATAAAGCCTAATTTGCAGATCTTTACTGTCTGAATGTGGCCAATTTGCCTTTTTCTTGTGGGGTGGGGGGTTAACCCATAATTTTAGATGCATTTCGAAATGGCTCAATCAACTCATTCTTCAAAGATTATTGTCAATAGTCAATACAAGACTTTAAGCTATAAACAGCTTTAATAAATTAATCCAAACACAAAATCTCCATGTAAAGTTCATATAAAACTTTTTCTTGATAATCTCTTTTTATTCTAGAATTTTTAGCTTCTTCAAAAATTTGATATATATATATATATATATGTAGGCTTTAAGAAATTATCATCATACGTAACATAGCAGTGAGGGAAAATATGGTAGCAGTTAGAAATGCTGGATGCAACAATATTCTAATTCTTAAAATTAGCTTCAATCATCAATGGTAATACTTATCACTAAACAATGATTAATAAAGGGGGAATTCCAAATAGATGAAAAAAGATGCAAAAAGTGAAGATCACATTAATGACATTTGACTCCTAAATTCAGATAAGAACCATCATACCAGGCTGCCACAATTAATACATCTGCGATTCGGTTGAAGTTTCAGAAGACCTCGAATTATTCGTTCATTCTTCTCATCTTCTTTTAGTCGGCTTGCCATCTCCAATTCTAATCAAATAAAATGAGCAATATGGTATATAATATTAAACGCATATTCAATTACAAAAGCAATGTTCACCACTAGAACACTTCATATATGATTAATTACCAACCTCCCCCCGCCCCCCGCCCCCCCTCCTAGACTGCTCAAATAATTAGAGAAAACGAGGTATGTTTGAACAAACCAATATACACGCATCAAGCTCAATACGGACTTCAATTAAGTTGATTTCCGAATAATGCATCTAAAATTTTCAAGACAAACTCGCTATCCTTTTCTTAGCCAACAATTACCCCACAACAACTTAAGCAAACAACACACAAATCGAAGAAATTAAACATACCAGATCTGAAAAACTAAACACTTACCCGAGAAGAACAAAAAAGAGCAGGCGATCTTCTGAACTTAATTATTACTCGCTTTAAGCCCTAAAGGAAGTAGAAGAGAAAAGCAGCCAATAATAATAGTAGCAGAAAAAGGAACCGACCTGAATTTTGCAGCAGATGGAGAAATAATACTTCAACTTGTGCAGCTTTTTCCTAAATAGAAGCTGATGACCAAGAGATCCCACCACTGCGCGCACACACACACAGAGATCTTTCTGAAATGATAATTACGGCTAGTAAAGCTCAGAGAAGCTTACTTTACTTTGAAAAAAAGAAGATAGAATCGATGAAAAATGGAAAAGGAGAGGGAGAGAAATTCGGATTAAGATTATCTTACGGTGTTTGTGTTGATCTGTTTATGGTCTATTTGTTGAATTTGCAAGGACGGTCCGACCTCTGGTCTTACATGGCGTCTCTCCCTCACGCTGTCTCCTAAATTAATTAACTTTATCGTATTTTTTAATGGAAATATAACACATGAAAAAATAAAAAATTAGAAGATTTAAGACATGTTTGGCAACCTTATAGTTAGGGCACACTTCTTACGCAAAAAAGATGAGGTAAAGAGAATGGGAATATGTTTATTGTATTTGGTATTAAAATTTTAAAAATCGAAATGTATTAAAAATTTTAAATTAACACTTTGTCCCTTATATTAAAATAATAAAAAAAGAGTTATAATTATGTTAAATCAAAAGATATAATAGATATTTTTTATTTTTTATTTTTTTTAATTTCTTTTTCATCCCAATTTTCACAAACTAACGTGCCTCTAGAGTCAAATTTGTTCATTATTTTTCTAAGTGTTTTTTTCTAAAAAAAAATTGATGAATTTGACTAGGAAGTAAATTTTTAAGTTTTAAGTAGAAATTAAAACTAAATATTTTAAAACAAAATTATTTTTATTAAAATTTTATATTTTTCATTTTATTATCATATAAATTAAAGTATGAAGTATTTGTAAATATCATTTTGATTAATTAAAATTTTATTTTAATAAAGTAATTAAATTTTTTTGTATCTGTTTAAAAATTAATGAAAAAAATATTTATACTCATTTATCTATTTTATAAAATTAATAACATATTATATATATATATATATATATATATATATATATATTCTTCTTGGTTAAAAGTATTTTTTATATGTTACCAAAAAAAAAGTATTTTTTATACAAATTTATCAAATGCAAGTTGTTTTTAACTACTCATAAGAGTACTTTTTTAATTCAATTTGTCAAATACAAATTATTTCTCTTACAGTACTTTTTCTCAAACTCTAATTAGGTAATGGGATTATTTTTGAAAACTGCTTATTTTTAAATGGAGTTTGAGAAAAAGTATTGTGAGAGAGAAGATTGTTTTTGTTTGACAAACTAAATTTAGAAGTACTTTTCAAAAATAATTTGTGTTTGACAAATTTACATTAGAAAGTACTTTTAACTGTAATATTACTAAAATGGCCATATATAAATTTAAATAATCAGAGCTAAACATGCTCCTAAAAAGTTCATTTAAAAATAAATATTTTTTTAGAAGAATTATCAAACGGCCTTTAATTTTTTTTTTTGCCTTAATAATACTTCATTCAAAAAAACAAACACCAATCCAACCAAAGAAACAGCAAAAATAAAAAAAACAGCAGAGAAACAAAACAGAAAAACAAATCATCCAATGTCATCCTTAATTCGGAGCACTATTCTTCACTGCATCCTCCCTAGTCCCTATCACGAACCAAAATAGAAGCCGGAGGGGGTGGAGGGTTAAAAACCCGGATTAATGATCAGATAAGACAATTTTATCCTTCAAATCTCACAATTAAGACATTGAGTCATTTATTTCCCGCAGCTGTGACAAGTTACTGTGTATGTTAGACTCGCAAATATCAAATGCGAGTGAATAAAGAAGACTCGCAGTTATTACCTGCGATCCAAGTTAGACTCGCAGATATCAAATGCGAGTCAAATGTCTGGACTCGTAAATGTGAAAAGCGAGTCATTTACATCAGCTCGCAGCTTACAAATGCGAGTTAAATATGCACAGTAACTTGTCACGGCGGCGGGAAATACAGGACTTAATGGCCTGATGTGCAGATTTGTAAGTCTAAATGTCACCCTCTAGTCAAAAACTCTAAAAACCCAGCCTAATGGAGCCAACCCCTTAACGGCACACTTGGCAAGCCAATCGGAAATGGCCTTTAATTAAAAACTGTTGAATTGTTAAATAAATAATTTTCCCATTTTTATAAAAAGATATTATAAAAACATAAAAAATGACAACTAAATTTTTTTCATTTTGAATTTTTTTATTTATATTAAAGCACGGTGGTAAGAAAAGACAATTCCAAATATTATGAGTAAGTTTCATTTTGACTTCTAGATCTGGGGTTTTTAAAAAAAAAGTTATTATATTTTTAATTAAAATTAACGTATTAAATTAAATTTTTATTAATTTCTCTATACAAATAATTTTATAAATTCCATAAAAAAATAATTTTATAATTAAATTAAAATAGCATGCATACTAAAAAAAATATTAAGTATTGATCCATTCTTTTCTTTTCTTTTTTTGTGTATGGAAAAGTATTGATCAATGATCCATTATTTTTTATTGAAAAGTATTGATCCATTCTTAAATGAATGTGAATTAAAATTTCCTTTTTTTCATTTATCTTGAAATTCATTTATGTATTTTGAATTTTAGATCCAAAATAGAAATTTCAAACTTCTTGCCTAACTTTTTTATATATGTTTAATTTAAAAATAAAAAACAAATTGAGTCCTTCCAATTGAAGAGAATAGACGGTTTCATTTGTCTAGTATATCAAATATAAAGAATTGCCTTCACTCCGTCCAGTCTTTTTTTTTTTCTCTCTTCTAACAAAATCCAAAATATAAAATATTGAATGAATGGGTCATTGTCATTCAGGCACGAAGAAGAGAAACAAAAGAGACTGTTGTGTGTCGTTTAGTGGGAGTATCAGTGTATCACTATCACTGAGAAGATAACGAAAATGCCTCATAAGTTCAATCTTTTATAATAAATTATACTATAATACTATTAGACGGTGAAAAGGAAAATGTTAAGGTCTTTCTACGCAAATTGATTTAAGAATTGAAAATCACCGAAACTGTTTCCTCCTTTGGAAGATTGGTTTTTTTGGCAGATAACATGGGATCTCTTTTGATAGGAATGTTATGTTTCTAGTTTATCTTAATGTACCATGCTTATTATAGTGTTACTTTTTTGAAAATAAACATAAATTAACTAACCAAAATATTAACATTTATATCATTGGACACAAGAAAATCTGGTAACCATAAAGTAGGATAGTAGTTGTAAAATGCTACAATTTTAGCATAGAGTACTTTTAAAACCATTTAAATTTGAATATTTGTAAGTTATTATGTATTTTATGTTAAGTCTTATTTTATTTTATATTTTTAATAAAAAATTATTTAAAACATCAATAAAGCCCTGTGGGTCAACCCTGAGCTCGTATAGGGACGAGTCGAGTTGAAAAAATCTCAGTTCATTTTTAAAAACGGGTCAGCCCAGTCCAATCTTATCAATAACTGATTAAAACGGATTCGGACTGGATTGGGCCGGACTAGCTTGACAGTCTAATAATAGATAGTAGAGAGGGGTTTAAAAAAAACAGAGCAAAAAAGTGTGTGCCCGAGTGAGTGAGAATTATTCTTATGTCGAGAAAAGATCGTATAGTTCCAGAAGTTGTTGGGTGGATACGATATATAATGGATCACCATCATCAATGTGGCGTTTGGTATCCGGTGAGTATTTTAGTGGGAAGTGGAAGTGGAAGTAAGTGGTAAAAAGTATGTTTGGTATGCAGGGAAATGGAAATGAAATATAAAAGTAATTTTGTTTGGTATGATGGGAAGAAGATAGAGAAATAGAAGATAAAAAATGAAATACCTTTTTTGCCCTTGTTACTTTTATGTGCCATGTAGCTCTCTCAATCCTATAAGGGTATAATTGTATTTTTACACTTACTTCCATGGAAGCATATTCAACTTTCCTCTAGTCTACCAAGGCAGCAAACTTCCCTCCGAATATGGAACCTAACTCACCATGAAAGATGACTTACCTGATACCAAACAAAATTTTCATAGTGACAAAACTCAACTTCTCTACTCTTCCTGTGTACCAAACGAGCAAGTGCATCGGAAGTACACATACATGTGGAAAAGCATATGCACAGGTGCAACCACGGATTGAAATACACGTACATTCGCCGAGCTTTTTGTTACGTGGGAACAGTAAAATGAAGTGAAATTTCCCATCTTTTCTTTGTTTGAATCAAAGTGCATTATATTCTGATCAATTCTTACTTTGTTACATGAATTTGGTATGCATTAAGGAAGAATCATTAGTTTCATTAGTTTACAGTAATCAAATGAAAAAAATGTATAAATAGAAATATGGTATTTGACTTCATCTTTGGCACCATATAACCTTTACATGTTTTCTTGTAATGTGTTTGATGTGGACATAGCGACCCGCATAATTATCTCGGATGAAATCTATTTCTTTCTTAACATGATAGCTATCCCAATCTCAATAGTAAATTGCTTCACCAAAACTCACAAAATTGAACCGGATTAATGGTGGATCTTAATTGTAAAGATTATTACTGACATTAACATTTCTGTTGAATCTGGAGAATTTGACACTGAGGTAAGTTTATCATTTCATAGCAGAAAATGTTTTCTCCTTCTCGAGCCATTCGAAGCCCGAAAGTGTTTGTCTCATAAAAAAACTTTGTTATTGAATCTAGGGGCTCTTGGGCTAAGGGAAAGTTTCATGTTAACTACAAGGGGGTATAGTGCAACCATCAAGCCTCTTCAGCAGGTAAGTTAATGACAAGACTTGGGAATAGTTATTAAGTATTTGTTATCAAATTTTTCAATAAAAAACAAGACACATGGAGATTTTTTACAATTTGGTTCATTCCCATGTTATGTTTTCATTGAAGAAGAACCTTATAGAAAACCTGAAAAACTTTACCTATAGATTTTGTCCTTTAGTTAAGTGATGGGAAATCTAGAGTCTTTCATATAAGTTCAGGTCATCTTGTGCATTGTTTTTTTGTAAAATGAATCACCCTTTTATACATTAACCTGCTAGAAGGTCTTTTCTTTTGTAACAAAAAGTTTAGTTGGGGCTAGCAATATCAACTGCTAGCCCTCAACATCAGAGGAGATATTATTGTGGTCTGATGAAGATTAAGATGTTTTAGAAGGACTACCTTCTCTATAGTTTGGAAGAGATTAAATTTTGCTGATAAAGAAAAAGTTGGTCTTGACTCTTGATATGTTGAAATGCTTGGCAAGATGGTTTCCCCACATTCTCTTTACTTTCTGCCCTATTTCTCTTATAATTGACTCTACTAAGTTAATTTTGATGACAATGATTGATTTATATTAAATAATCATTTTAATTTGATGGTACCTCTCACATGGGATTACACAACCAATGTCCAATAGGGTTTATGCTTCGTGGTAATTGGTAATTAAGAACTCATTTAGGATCGGAAGACGAGATTAATTTCTAGAAAACTTCCCTTTCTTGTCAACTATAGTGTTAACTGTTATGAAGTGTGTGATACTTCCAAAAAGAGTGGAGTGGTTTGAGATAAAAGATGCATAGTACTTTCTATAATTCTTGAGATTTGAGTTTTTCTTGATGGAGATTTGAACTTCCTGCATGTTATAGATTTAAGGTTAATAGAAGTTTTGATTTAATTAAGAATATTCTTCAAGCAATTTTAATCCTTGTGTTAGTTATTTAGATGTCTTGTTGGCCATATTTATCAATATTAATATAATTTTTGGGTTTTTGGTCAACAGTCTCTAAAAATAATTATTTCATAATTAAATAAGAAAATAAAAATATATAATGTGAAAAAAATGGAAGGAAGAAAATAAGAGATAAAATGATAATGGTAGATTTTTTTAAAAGAGGAATAATGATAGTTATGTGAAAGTAAATAATTCCAAAATTTTTTAATTAATTTTTTAAAAAATAAAAAATAATTTTTTTATATTTTGAATTGTCGTAATACAATTTAGAGCATATGTTTGAGATTTTATTTAATTAGTCAATTAAGATATTAAATATTAAAAATATTCTTCTTTTAAGTTATTACAAATTTTAAATCGTTAAAACCAATAAAAAAATATTAACATATGTATTAGATAAGTCCTTAAATTATTTAGTTGACGTTTGGTATCCGGTGAGTATTTTAGTGGAAAGTGAAAGTAGAAGTGGAAATAGATGATAAAAAGTATGTTTGGTATGCAGGGAAATGAAAGTGGAATGTCAAAGTAATATTGTTTCATATGGTGGGAAGAAGATAGAGAAATAGAAGATAAAAGTATGAAATACCTTTTTGTCCTTACTTTTTTAAAAGCCACAAATTTTTTAAGGGCATTTTGGTTTTTAAACATCACCTTACTACAACTTCCCTCCTCACACACAAACAACCTTACTCACCTCTCATGAGGGAAGCTTCTTACCATTCCACTCACCTCACCACCTACCAAACATATCAAAACCTTACCCCACCTATACTCACTCCCTGCCAAACATGCCATTAGGATCATTCTTTCTCTTCAATATATATGCTTGTTAAACAAGGAAAAAACTTAGATCCATTTCTTTATGTCCATTACATCCAATTCCCCAATATAAATATGACACATGGCAAAAAGTGTCTAAATGACCAATCACAGTAGAGAGAGAATATAGAATATCACCTTTTATATAACCAATAATAGAAGAGAGAGAGTGTAAATACAATATATGATTGGTGGAATTGGATGTAATGGACATAAGAAAATGGACTTAAGTTTTTTCCGTTAAACAATCCAACCTACACAAATCATCTTGTAGTTTGAGAGGGCTTGGAAAAACTTTGTTGGGTTAAAAAACCCTTAACGGGCCAACCTATTTAGCTTCTTGGCAGGCCCATTAATTATTGCAATATCACACATACTAACCATATTTATGCTCCGGCCCAAAAAAACATACTCTTTCTCCATTTAGCAATTATATCCTTCTTCTTACAAAAAGCAAAAAGAAGCCATCATTTTTTTTTTCTACAGGTATCTTTCTATTGAAGACAATTTTATTTGAATTAGTTGAAATCCCATATCAGAATAGAGCTCTTCTAACAAAGATGTTTCTATACATAAATCTCAAACCTAAGACTTTATTTAAAAGGAATAGAGTGTCTATCATTCCAATCATCCTTTAAATCAACCATTATAATTCCATTTCCATGTACAAATCATTGAAAACTCTTGCATTACTAAAGCTCCAAAAGCAATTACCTACTACGACCTGCTTCTCCTCTCCCTTGTCCTTTGTCAGCGTTAGGAGAACCATTCGCCCCAAGAAAGCCCATAACTGAACAAAGTTGGGTGCACAGAAAAGAGCCACCTAAAGAAGCAAAGCAAGGTGGAGCACATATTATATACATATACCCTTTTGTCATACATATACTATGCTCTCTCTAGTGGAACCCACTGTGACCCCACCCAACTACTTCATGTCATGCCATCACGCACCATCACTTTGCCCCTCTCCCCATTATAAAATTCACATGTACTCTGGATTTGCGCTACTTTCTTAATCCCACATAAACACTACAATATAGATATTATCACGAGGGCAACTATGTAATTTAGGCCATGAAGAGAAATAATTTGAAACACTAGCATATTTGGTACTATCTTACGTTCTCAATTCTATCTGAAATGGGATATATAAAAGCAATCAAAATAGAGAAAATTATTATTTTGATCCAAAAATATAATTTATTTTAATGTACATGGTTGAATTAACTTCACTCAACAAAAGCAAAATGCACTCACGTTCCTTCTTCTACCAAAACTTTTTTATCGTTACAAAACAGAAATTCATGTGACTACACGCTCCTCACTTTTTATCGTCATTAATTTGCTTTCTCAAAATTCTGCTTCTGCTTCCAATCCAATGAAAGGTTCCACCAGCACATGGACCAACCTGTAGATAAAATGGCCCTTTCTTATTTTACACAATTATTCCATCATCCAATAATTCTTAAACGCTCCTTCTTACCTCATGCCCTCCAATAATGCATCGCCGCCTGTCCCAACTTCCACTATTTTTATTCAACACTCTAAGACAAAAGCGTCCACGTTTCGCTTCAACTTTCACCGTCTCACCGTATGTGTTCTGAGAATCAGACCGATCCGAACGGTCTAACCGATTGAATCAATAATCATTCAAATTTTTGCTTTTAACTCAAACAAATGGTTGAATTGATTTGAGCCGGTCAAAATTAGATGACCTGAGTTTGAGTATGAAATTTTGGACTATATCTTAATCTAACTATACATATGATGTATATAAGAATTTTGAATTTTATATGATTATGGAGTAACTAAAATAGTACGTAAATAATATAAATGTTTAAATTATTATGATTTGAACTTTTTTTTTTAATTTTTTACGAGTATTCTCTTATTCAAAGTGTAGTAGTAAGCAAATGTTTTTTATATCAAAATTATTTAATTATTATATTGATGACATTATCTAATTCTATCACCCGTTCAATTGATTAAATCGATCAACATCTAACCCAATCAATCCAATTTTCAAAACACCGCTTCTCTAAGTTATACTTATTCTATTATCTAATTACATAGTTTAGTATGTAAAGGCATGCAAATTAAAGTCTCTCAATCAAGTGTATTTTCTAATGATATAGTTCTCAACGTAGACCGCATGCTTTGTCACATGTCGCTTTTTTATCTTTTTTCTTACACTATTTAATTCATCAATGTGGTCAATTAATCACTGTGCACTAGTAAGCAAGTAATGTAGAAGCATCTTTTGGTATAATAATACTTCTCTAATTATTATTTGTTGCATAGTGATAGTGTGCTTCTTCTCAGTCTTGATTATTAATATTATGCCTCATTTTCCATTTTGCATTACAGTTGTATTATTACCAAATATGCCTTGATTTTGCTCCCTTATATTTGACCACTTTCCCATTCTTTATCATTAATTGGCTTATCCACATGGATCTATAATTCTATATTACTATATATATATATATATTCTTTTCCTCTACCCTTAGGCTAAGCCCTCATCACATTCACATCCAAAATCTGCCATTCCTTGATCCCCTTTTTTCTTCCTCTATGACACCTAGCTTTTTGCTTCTTTAACTTCATACCCAAAATGGTCACTTTGAGACACTTCCCACACTATGTCTTTAGTGGGTCTTCTGCTTGATTTTGTTTTTTATTTTGGTCAAGTGTTTAGTGGTTCATCACATGACAAACTCTAATAACCAAGTTTCTATTTTTCATTTTTTATATTCTTCTTCATAAAACTCATTGGGTTCTGTGCAACTTTTGGCTTCCCCAATGGAAATTTGACCTTAGGCCTCTTTGTCTCTCCCTCCACCCTCACCTTAATATAAGATATTCTACAATCTTACCTTGCTTTGGGTTTTTCTTTCATCTTTCAACTCAGATTGACAAACATGGGGAGACTTGGTAGGATGCTGGACACTTTCTGTCTCTCTTCTGGTTCTTCAAACTCTTGCTTCTGTGTAAATTCCATGGAGTTTGATGATGAGTTTGAGGGAAAGCCCTTGATGGCAAGTGATAGTAGTGACCAGAAGAAACTAAGACTCAAGGATGTAGTTTCTGGGAAGCAGACATTGGCTTTTCAATTAAAACCCAAGGTGATCCTGTCTTTTTCTTTCTCCTCTGTTTCCAAAAATTTCTTCTCTGTTTTGAAAGAGAACGAAATTTTTTTTGGATTGATTGGTATTTGATAGATTCATTGTATTGTTGTTAAGCAGATAGTGATATTGAGAGTGTCCATGCACTGCCATGGATGTGCAAGAAAAGTTGAGAAACATGTCTCAAAGTTGGAAGGTGATAACATTGCCATTATTCTTGTTTTGATCTTTTAAAAGCTTAAAGATTGACTTTCATGAGAAATACATTGTGTTACAATTAATTTCTTATTTTCCCTTTTTTTTTAACAGGGATGAAATTGTAATACAAAGTATTTGTTATGGGCTAAATTTGGTATTTTTATAATGTAGGGACTAAATTGATACAAATAAAATCTTTTATGAACTAAATTGAGACAAATGAAATCTTTTTGGGCAAGAACTGTAATTTACTCATTAGTTATTGACTTACTTTTCAACCGTAGTAAGATGAATCCAACTGTCACCAAAGGAGATATATTACTTACTTTAGGTCTGTTTCTGACAAAAATGCAGACTCATATTTGAAAAAAGTCAACAATATTGTTGTATTTATTCTCAGTACTTGTTGGTATGGTTCTTTTTTGTTTCTATTTCAAATAAGTTAAAAAAATAACAATTTCCATCCTCTATACAGGAGTGAGCTCATACAAGATAGATCTGGATACCAAAATGGTAATGGTTATTGGGGACATTCTTCCCTTGGAAGTGTTGGAAAGTGTCTCTAAGGTCAAGAATGCACAGCTTTGGGATTCTCCATGAGGAAGAGGAGGAGGAGAAAAATTAATTTGCACAAAGCATCCATTTTCCGGAAGATTTATTCCACAGTATGACAAATAGCAGAATGAAGAAGCTTTATATTTTCTGTCATTTTGCCCCTTCTATACCAAATGTATAAATAATACTCATCATGCCAATTCTCTACTGTATTAAATGTCTCTCACTCTGAGACTTAAAAGATCTATTTTACACGTTTGGCCAGGCAGGCTTGTGGTATCTTATTATTATTCTTCTCTTACGTCCTGTTTGGGAGCTTCTATTTTAAATGCTTTCTGAATCATATATATAGTATGTCAGATGAGTGAAGAAAGAGCATTGTAAAGTTTGAATGTGATGTGAAATTCTGCTTCGGAGGGAATAACACAAAGTTATGGGAGATTTATTCAGTAATTAATTAAAGAATATAGCTTGAAATGTAATATATGAGGTATTTATATTTCTATAATATGCATAAATTACATAATTAGTCATGTATAAGCTCGTTAGTCATAAAATTTGTCAGTAATTAATTCTTAAAATGATCCGATAGTAATATATACTAATATCCTTCTTTGCTTGTTTTGTAAGAGGTATAGACAACTAACAGCAATACAACACTAGCACATGAGCTTATTAATATTTTTTTAGAAATAAATGTATGTTTAACTAGTAGAAAATTCACAAAAATGCATATAACTTCATCATGTATTGTGTATGGAAAAACTTTAATTTGGAGAGCTTAACTTTCATTAGGCAGAGTTAAATGGACTTTTGGATATATATTTGATTGTTCAAAAAAAAAAAAAGATAGCCCCTTTTAACAATGAAATTTGATCTATAATGCAAAAAACTTTCTTATTTTACTTTGCCATTCATCAGGCCAAAAAAAAAAAACTTTGCCATTCAAAATCTTGACAGAAGATATACATGTCAAATTATTTAAAAGATTTTTTTTGCACAAAACATCAAGTTTAGGATTTTTTTTGCAATTTAGAGAATTTTAAGTCAATTCTTATAATTGATAAACATAACTTATAATTAAGAGATTTTTTTTAGGTATTTCAGCCAAGGTAGAAGACAAAGACATACTTCACATTTCTAAATCACAGAATTGTACAATTTTGATAGCTTATCTATTTTTATAATATAAAGTTTAGTTGAGAAAAAATTGAAATCATATAATGGCCAATCTCCAAATTAGAGGAAAGAAGAGATCTAAGCCCATTTGGTGACAACCAATCACAGCGCACACAGAGAGGGAAGGAAGGCAAAAAGATTAGAGAAGATCCATTCTGTACGGCCCTCTTCTTTTTTGGCAGATTAATAAACTATAGGTAGGATGTGCCCTCACTAGCTAACAAAATATAAAGTTCAGATCACACACACTCACAATCAATCTCAAGTTTGCTATTTCCATTCATTCTGAGTTTAATTTGTTGGTCGTAAGATATTCGAGATATTGGCCCCGACTAATTTAAATTAAATTTGTGTCGAGCACCTAATTATAGTGAGAGAGTCTCTCAATAAAAATAACTGCATTCTTAAGATCTCGAATTCAAAACCATTCTCAAATAAGTTGTGAATTGAATTAATAAAAGATGAATTGTATGAAAAGCAAATCTTGTGAAATACGCAGCAGCAGCAGCACAAGGAATGGCTTTGCTGCCCAATTCGGTGATCGGCATTAATTCCTTTGTCTACTTTCTCTGCCGTCCTTTCCCTCTCTCTCACGTTCTTCACTTCCATCCCATGTTCTCAAATTATTAATTTGGGGGCAAAATCATGAGCCCTTGCTTCACATATTATGGAAATAAGAATAAAGGTTAGGTAATATTTGGTGTATAGGGAATTTCTTTTTTATGTTTTACCAATTGTTTGAAAACTTATAAGATGTGACTTGTGAGATATAATAAATATCGTTTGGTCTTAATAGTCTTTTATTGCAAAGGCTCTTAATTAAACCATTATAGTTTGGATTGAGGATTTTCAATCCAAAACCAATCCAACGAGATAGATTGGTGGGCCAATCCAAACCGTTGATTAGCCCCAAAATATCCAAAATTTTAAGTTCCTGGGCTTTATTTTTATATGTGTTCTTTATGTATTCATGTACCAAATGTTATACTTATTTTGAGGATTAAAATTTAAAACTCTATTTTGATATGTTGAGAGGGTTCTATCTCTATTATAGGATCTTGATTAACTCGAATATGATTGCCTCAAATAGAATGATATTTGTGAAAAAAAAAAACTCTATTTTGATCTCTAAAAAATGTCTATATTTTAAGAATGTTTATTTCTTCAATTTGGTCATTTAAATATTTGTGTTCTTAATTTAGCCAATCACAAAATAAATCATTATCAATTTGATGTATTTTTTTAATTACTATACATTTAATATAATAAAAAATAATTATTTATTTTAAAAACCCATAGGTCAGTAGCCCATTAAGAACTGGTACATGAAGCCCATATGGATTAGGTTGTCCCAATTTGATACCTCATATTTGATGATAAAAAACATTACAACTAGTTGAAGCCCGAAGGGGTCCAAGAAAGGAGGAGAAAAGTCCAAGAGCAAGTAACTATAAATATGGATGAGTAAATCTAATTCTAATTGAATCTTTTCAAACTGATTAAACCAAACCGAATGATTAATTGGATAAACACTGCTTAATTTCTTATCAAATACATATCGGTGTGATTAATTATGATGAGAAAGTCTTTTAATTAAAATAACTGCATTGATAGGATATCGAACTCGAGAAAAGCCTCCCAGCTATTTGATAAAAAAAGTTGAAAGACTCACCACTAGTTGTAATGTTTTTAATCATCAAATATATACAAAATTAGATATATCAAATTGAGACAACCTAACCTATAAGGGTCAGTTCCACGTGAATTAAAGGTTAAACCATTCAATCATATTCGAATATAAAATAAAAATTTAATATTATATAATGTTATTTGTTAATATAAATAGCAAGTAGCATTGAATGTACCACCGAACATATTTTGATACAATAACTATTAATTAAGAATACTTCCATCACAAAATATTGAGTCGATACTATGTTAGCACACATTCGCCTTTTAAAATCTTCAAGACGTTTGTTGTATGTCACACCCAAATTTAATTTGTCACAGTCAAAAGGATGGGACAAATTCTTGATCTTCTCTTTCTCTTTCATTTTTTATCCTTTTCCTTATAAATAATTACTTATTGAGTGAGATATCATTTTTTTTTGCCAAGTGTGTTTTTATTTGTAATTTAATTAAAATATCAAGAAAACCACTGTAATTTAGTTTAAAAAGGAAAGAAAAACAAAAATTGGATAACGGCACCACAGATCTTCTTCAACAGCAATTTCTTCAGTCACGCAAATCAACACTATGAGACCCAAAATCCCCTTCCTCTCTGCTTTTCTTCTGCTTCTCGTATCATATTCGTCCCAAAACCCTAACCCTAAAACCTCGAATTCAAGTCCATCGCCATCTCCGGCTCACACGGAGCTTACAAACTATGGCTTCCCCGTTGGCCTTTTACCCGCCGCCACAGTTTTAGGTTACGCCGTCAACCAGACCTCCGGCGACTTCTCCGTCCAACTCGGCGGTGCGTGCAAGATCACGCTCCCTCCCGATAACTACGTTGCCACTTACTCGAAGAAAATCACTGGAAAAATTGTCCAGGGTAAAATAGCAGAGCTTAATGGTATAAGGGTCCGTGCCCTCTTTAAGTGGTGGTCTATCACTGGGATTCGCTCCAGCGGTGATGATATAGTGTTTGAAGTCGGGATGGTCACGGCAAAGTATCCGTCGAAGAATTTCAATGAGAGCCCAGCTTGCGAGGGCCAGCACTCTGCTTCCTGATAGGTTTGACGTCTTTTGCATCTTCTTGCATTCTCCTGTTAGTTGTTATTGAAATCTTTGGTCGTAAGAAGTCATGCCTTTTCTTTGTTCTAAATTTTAAATGGTTTTGATTTTTAGTTGCATTCTGTCAATTAAAATTTCCATGCTTCTTATTTCTACAGTTGACAGGGATAAAATTTGTCGACACTTTAGATGTATATTATGCATGGCTTGAACATCCGCGATTTGTTTACGAATCAATAATCATACTATTCATTACTATTACTTTTTATTCGTTTTTCTTTTTGTGGCGTGAAGTGTTTTTTTGACCATTTCAGAATGGCTATTTTCTTGCAATCATGGCTTTAACTTTTAAGTTTCCATTGGGGACCGCCATTTAAAACATTGCTTGCAATCAAAGCATTCAGCTTCTGTTAAGAATGTCATATGCATGAGAATGTAGCTTTAGATATGATAGAAGAACAAAAGTGTGGTCTACAATAGGTCGGTTTTCATTTTCATGTTTGCGTTATTCTACTATGTCTTATTGGATTGCAAAAGTATGACAGCTAATGAATAAATAAAACTGTCTACGTGGTTGGCCAGAATCATCTGATCATCTCCTTTACTTCAAAGATGTTATATTATGTGTGTGACTTGTGAAACAATGGTAGGTTCAAAGTTCAAACTACAAATAGATGTTGTCTTTAAACTTCTATTACATGGATTTTGATTTTGAGCATTTTTATGTTATCATTACGCCTCAAATAAGAGTGGTAACTTGATTAGATTTTGTTCTTTTTTTTAAATGCTATTGATCTTTATTTATGATTTAATATATTATTTGAGTTTTGTTTAGATAAATTTTACTATGCTAAGAGGTTTTTCTCGTTTATAAATGTTATCTCAACTGTTTCCTGCTCGTAGGTTTATGGTGCCCAAAGACTTGAATATTCATTGTAATCATTGGTTAACTGTGCTTCCCCCTTCTCTTTTGTATTAGTTGATCCTAAATCATTTAATCCATCCTTTAAGTTTCTTGTATGGTATTTAACATATGAGAATGTGGATTTTAGTTGTTATAACATGCTTTTATGTTACTACAATTGTTAATTATCCTTAATTTCTTTTGGTTTCCAAAAGCTTACTAGGATTTGTTGCAGATCTTTTTTTTTTCCTAATAATTTGTTGTTTGATTGTAATAAGTAGGTTTTTAAGGATGGATGACAGTAAGTTGGTTTACATATATCCTTGAAGTATTCATCTTTTCTGTTGTTCTGATGCCATAACAGTAGTTTTAGTGAATTACTTAGTATAAAGGTTCGTAATTATTCCTATGTCTCATGGTATCATTTACTGAAAAATGAATTATGCAGCCAACTCCTGTTTGAAACTAAGGATAAATGGAATTCAATTACTTTTGACTTCATTTTTTCTTGTTGACTCATTTTCGTTCCAACTAACACTTGGCTTTCAATTGGCTCATAGGCACCAAATGTTGCAATAATACCCTTTATTGCTTGTGGTTTTTTGCTATGGCTTGGGCTAATATTTTTGGATACTACTTCCACCATTACAGTATCATGCAATCATCGGCTCATCACCAATATAGATATGAAAATTTATTGGTATTGAGAAGTTGAGGTACTTCTTAGTGTTAGTTGCATGTATCAGAGTGAATTGTTGACAGTCCAGCAGCATGGCCCACATAAAATAGAAATAATTTTGCTATGGAGAGGTCGACCTTGTAAGAGGTTGAGTTCTTCACCATTAAATTACTTTGAGATCTATGTACATGATAATAAAAGCTACTTTACAAAAATATTGAGGAAATCCAATAAGGGGAGAGCTTGACTTTTTAGAAGGTTAAATTCTCCATACAATTGCTCAAATAGAATTGTAAGAACAGCCAGCCTTATCTGTTTGGTACAGCTTGTAGGGCACTGATCAGATTTAGCATTATTCTTTGTTTAGTTAGGTACTCATGGGATCATGGCTATCTGTAACTTGAAGAGATCTGATAGAAAATAAATAAATAAAGATACATATTCATAATTTCCATTTTGGAAGTGTTGGCAAATATACCAATATTTTGGTAGTAGTCTTATAAAAGTGACAATAAAGATAAAATGAGGTTTCATATCCTAATTGGCAGGAAAAATTAATGCTTCATTTACTTCAGATGAGCCAGAGACGGCCTTTTCTTCATTTCAACATCTTATGATTAACCTCGGTGGCTTTTTTCTTCTTTTTTGCTGGTAGTAAAATTCAAAACACTGATCTGATGACCTTCTGGGCTGTTTACCTCATCCCTATTATCTATAAAGAAGTTTGGAATATTTTTGTGAAGCCGGAGATGTATTCATTATATTTTTTTTATTGGAAAATGACTATTGGAGTTGTACGAGCCTCACATGGATGCAGAATATTACAAGAACAAAGACAATCTTAAAGTTTTGTGCAGCTCATTTCTGATTCTGTTAGAGGTTTAGGTTTTTAGTTTTCAAAAAAGAAAAGAAAAATTGGCTACTGTAATACAATGGTTGGTCCTTTCTGGGTTTGCAGATTTTAAGTGCTAAATTGCATAAACCCATATCTATATTCCCAGCCAATTTTATTACTATAGACTAAGGGAAATCAGTAACTTCCTAATATTAGCTTTGCTGTGACGTCAAGTATATGCTTGTTAATTTTCTATCACTTCCTTCAAGTTTTGGTTACCAAAAAAGTAGTTTGATGTAAATCTTCCTTTTCTTTGTTTCCAAGCTTTCCTTACCAATTACCTTGTAGAAGGCTCGTTACTTTATCCATCTATTCTTTTTATTCTTGCATAGAAACAGGTTTTCTTTTCTTGTCCTGGAATCTATGCTAGTTGATTTGTTTTCATGTCCTAGGCTTACGGTATTATCTCTTTTTGTTTTTACGTTTTTGATTGTGGTGTAAAGTAAATCACATCTTACGCAGTCCCGTTTCATTTTCCATGCAGGGTACAGGGTACGCATTCGCTTCTTCCATGGGTCCTTAAGCAATTTTGTGTCCCAGGACGGAAGCACCCACCAACCATGGAAGTGAAAATTATCAATAAATAATATGGTTAGTGCATTGTGTAATTAAATGTGTGTGACACCCGAATCTACTTTGCTGTCACTTTAATGTGTATTTTATATTTCGCTACTTCTACTCGTTGGAACTCCAATAAGGCCACTTGGAACATTGTATATCTGAAATTCTCTTCTGCTTTGCATATCTATATCAATATTAAATTATATACCTATTTGTAGTTGTGATTCTTCAATTACTGTTAGTATTGAATATTTTAATTAATCAATATATTATAATATGGTTGATGAAGAGACAATGTGAATGGTAGGTATACAAGAAGATATAAATGTTGGTACTCATTGGGTTTGAATTTGGATTCTAATATTTATTTCGGGTTCAAAACTTCAAATATGTTATATCATTATATGTTTTTGTATATCAAAATATTTATATATATATATATATATATATATATAGTGTTAATTATATTTTCTTTTATTTTTAACTTTAAGGTGATATAGACCCTCCAAGATTTATAAAGAAAATTAAAACCCTCTCCTTACGTAGTTATATATATATATATATATATATATATATATATATATATATATATATTGTATAGTTATTTGAATACTTTTGAGGATGAATTTATTAAAATTTAGTTTTGATTTTATGTCTGATAAAATTGTGAGACTTTATTATGTGTTAAAATTTGAATAATATTAGTTCTATTTCCATTAAAAAAAATTGAATTTTATTATTGTTGTTTTATTACATTACTACTAGGGTCCATAAAATCCTTTTGTGAAGATTCGAAGAACAAATTAGTGAGTACTCAGTAAGCAAACAATGATTTGAGTGAGAGTGAAGATGGGAAGGTTGCAAACTTGCAATGACCAAAATAACTACTTCGCTCTTCAATACTTTAAAAAAAAAAAAAAAATCTATCCCCATTCACTCACAAGTCACAGTCAAGCTCTCAATAACTGGCCAAAGTTCAAAGAGATTGAACAGAGAACCAGAGTAAAAAAATAAAAAATCGGTGGGGATAAATTTATATATATATCAAACATGGGAAAGGAACTCCCACCTACACACTTTTCTTAATCCATCATTTCCATTCCATTATAACTACCCTCCATATTTTTCTATATTTTCTTTTAATTAAATTCTTAATACGTAATAAATTCACGTATAATTTATATAAACTCGAGTTCATAACAACGTCACTACAAATAAATGTGACCTACACAAACACTCAAATTATGGTGTAGACCTTGCCTAACTGCGTATTATGATAGTGTGGCTTGAGTCATTAAGTGGTCCGTAATCCACAATTCCATATGAAAATAGCTGGTGTTTGACTACAAGTGCCTTTATTCCTAGTTGACACTTCCCAAACCTATTAGAGAGGATTATGAATAGACTATTATAGTCTTTAGATCTAAACTTGTAGATAAATATTATATGCTATTATAGTCTCTAGCTAGACCCAAATGCTTATCTAAAAAAATTGCAGTGATAGTTTTTATTTATTTAAAAATGATCTAATATATCATATATGCAACTAGTTTAAGCTCGAGGTGAATATTACTTTCTTTTTATTCATCAAAATGCCAGAAAAAAAGATTTCGTACTAAAACCTAATGGATAAAATTTAGAGGTACCCTTGGATATGAATACTTTGATTGATCTCAAGCCAATCCCAGCTCAGCTTCGCTTAGGATTAGGATATGTTTGTACTTACAAATTATTATAGGCAAGGTATAGCTAATATATTGACTTGAGACCAGTTAAATCTTCAAATCCATAAAATTTTAAAATGGGTAAAGTATTTTTGGTATTTTATATTTGAGCCATCGGTTAAATATGTCCCTAACGTTTGATTGTAGTCAATTTTGACCTCAACGTTTCATTTTCGAACAATCTTATCCTTTTTACTAATACCATTAAAATAGATAATGGTTGCGACTTATGTAGCATGACACCGTTAGAGATAAGCTTCTTCCGTTATTGAAGATGTGTCGATTCGGCAAATTTTAAAATAAAACGATAACAAAAATAATACGCCTAAGATTATTCTCTATAAAATTTAAAAAACACGCGCTATTTTATTAAGTGTTAAATAGTTAAAAAAAAAATTAAGCATTAAATAATATATTTTTATTTAAAAATTAAATAATAAATTAACCAAATTGAATGTCTACGAAATAGTTTTCATCCTATGTTTAATAAAATATATAAAAGCACACAAGGCATAAAATTGATGAAATCCGTACAGTATTAAGGATTTTGATGATTGTTAGGTTAGGGGGGAAGAGTGAGGAAGCTAAGGCGTAGGCAGAAAAGCATGAGAGTTGTCAAAATCAAACACACCTACCAATAACGCTACTGCGACGCTTTCTTCTGTGAGTGTGTGTGCTCAACTGTACTAAACCACCATCCTCACTATCTATATGACTATATTCTATACCATCTAATATCTATACCCATAAAATAAAATATATTTATTTTTAAAAAGTACCTTCCTCATGTTTGACGTGCATCTTTAATAAAAAAGATTGACTGCTTCTTTTTCAGTGATTTCATTTCAAGATTCTGGTAGACACGTCTTCCTTCAACTCCTTTTTTCACCAATCGAACTTTTCAATTTCTAAGTTCTAATTAGTTTAAAAAATTTATTATTTTGATAAATTTATAATTTATTTATAAATATTATATTTAATTTTTTTAAAAAAATATAATTTTACTATAATTTAATCATTAAGAGATATAAAATATAATCTATAAAAATTATTATTTATTTTAAAAGAATTTTTGTTAAAATAATTGGAGAATTTTTTTAGAGATTAAATTAAAATATTAAATCTTTCAATAACTAAATTTGATATTTTACTTTTAAAGAGTTAAATTGAAATCATTTGTATTTTTTATAAACTAAATTAAAATATAATACAATTTTTAGAGACTAAATTTAATATTTTTATCTTTTAAAAGTTAAATTAAGATAAATTATATTTTTTATAAATTAAATTAAAACATATTTCTCTATTCTTAACTAATCATCAATGTTATTCATATTTATTGATATTCTTAACCTCCTATTCCTATTTCTGCCTCTCAGTCGTCGTCTCTTAACGTTTTATGGGTGATGAGCCGAATAAGTACAGATTCGTGGCCACTCGCATTTTTCTTTATTTGATTTTATTGATTTAGAAGTGGGAACTTAGAATATTATGTACGCAAAGTTTAGGACTTACTATTATTCAATGAATATTAGTTAATGTCAACATTAATATCATATCATACATACACGCTCCACTATACTGGATCACGCGTTACAACAACTTAAATAGTCAAATTTTAATGTTTGAGATCTAGGATTTGTTTGCCTTAGTTTCTTTTTTTAAATAAAAACAAATATTATTTATTTATTTTTTATAAATAAGTGTTTTTTTTTACTGTGAAGTAAAAATTACAAATTATAACATCTACTTTTAAAAAAAAGAAGAAGCTAAGAATTTAACATTTTAAAGTATAAGTATTCCTACTAATTTGTTTTTTTGCTTGACAAACACAATTTCATTTTTATATATACTATTTTACTATTTATTAACTTAAATAATATTAATAGCAAAGCAAATCTACACGTACATTTTTCGAAGTTAAAAGTATTTTTCTAATATTAACTGGCTCAATATAAACTATTTGGTTTTTATTAACAATTTAATTTTTTAATACATTTTTTGGAAAAGATAGTATAATTATTTAATAGTTTCAAGTATTATTTTTGAAAGACAAACAATAAAAGCCACAAAGCTAAAAGAATTCTAGCTTATACGAAGAACAAACTAGTCCAACCCATTAGAATATGATTAAGCCAGAAATTTATATTTAAAGTATAGTTAAATCAAATTAACCCGAGTTAAACCATTTTAATGGTTTTATGCAGTATCCATAAGGAAAAAACTTATGTCCATTTCCTCCAATTCCACCAATCATATATTGTATTTACACTCTCTTTCTTCTATGATTGGTCATTTAAAAGGTGGTCTTCTATATTCTCTCTCTATTGTGATTGGTCATTTAAACACTTTTTACCACGTGTCATAATCATATTGAGGAATTGGATGAAATAGACATAAGAAAATTGACATAAGTTTTATCCGTATCCATAATTCCATATGATCGAATTATGGGGAAAACAATTTGGATAAAAATTTGTATATTTTTATCCTAAGATTTTTCAATTATAATAAGTTTTATTTATTTAATTTTTTATAACTAATCATATAAAATGAGATATTTTATATTTTTTTATTATAATTGGTCATACAAAATTTTTTATCACATCGCATATATATATATATATATATATATATATATTTTGCTGGCACATGTCTTCTTTTTTTTGGTAATCAAAATAATCAAGGTAATTAAGATCGAGATTTTAAGTAGGATCGGCAGAGGCATAAGATAGATCGAATCGTAAGATCGGATCGAGGATCGTAAGATCCTATCAATTTAAAAATAATAATTAATATATATTTTAAATAAATATATAAAATTATCAAAATTTCATGATATTTTCATAAATTAGTTCATAAGTCACCAAAGTGAAGGTATCTATACATCAATTCTACAAACAATATATCAAAATTCATAGTCATAAATATATAGGACTAAAGCTGCGTTTTGGGCCTCTGTTTTTTTTTAAATTAACTTATATGATCTTATGATCTTTTTTTACGATCTTACGATCATTTCTTACGGTCAAGATCGCGATCTTATCTTGATCCTGGAATTTTTCGATCCTAAGCACGATCCATATCGAAATTACGATACAAGATCGCGATCTTGATTACCTTGAAAATAATAGTAAGAGAAGGTACTCCCAAGTACTATCGAACATGACACCAGTGGTACATGTCTTCTTTTATATTAAAAAACTTTATAACAAATATATATAGGGTGTCTTTGGTTAAGAAAGAAGAGGAAAGAAATGGAATGTTGGATAAAATATAAATGTCATGTCAATAAAATAAAAATAAATAAAATAATAATTTTATCCTTACATTAAAAATAAAAACAAAATAAAAATATAATTTTATTATATTATAAAAAATAAAATTGATTTAATAGAGAAAAAAAAAACTTTCTCACTATTTTTCATCATCATTTATTACTTCCGATAAAACTTTACTTCAAGTTTAATCATTAAAAAATAAACATTCAAATAAAAACAAAAATAAATGAGCAATTTTTTGGATAATTGTAATATCACGCGCAATAAATAGCGTGGTGTCTACACGTACCAATGACATGAGGAATCGCTACTTTATGTACTTTTTTCTGCAGATGCAGGACCTAGCTAAAGTCACGCTTATTTTCTATTCTTATTTTTTTTTTTTGCACTGAACATATTAACAAGATCTCGTATGGACGTTTTTGCCCTCTGTAAACTCAACTCCTCTCTCCCGGTCTCATCTTTTCACACCTCCCCACTTCTCTAAGACCAAAATTTACAAATAAGGCATTTTGGATATAAAAATGTAAATTACAAGGCATGCAATAGAAAAAAAGAAGAAGACGAAAATACATTGATTTTAAAAAGAAATAATTTGTGTTAAATTTTTAATATTCAGTGATATATATATATATTTGTTTTGATGAAAATTAGTGAGATTTTTTTGATAATGTTATGAACTTTAGGTAAATTATTTTCAGATATATGTTATTTAGAGAATCTAAAACTTTACGATTTTTTAAAAGAATTATATATTCATTTTTTACTTAAATCAAAAGATCATTTACAATACCAATGTGGTTGAATTTAGAGATGAGATTAGTTACTCTATAATATAGTGAATTAATGGTATGATCCCCTTTAAAAGAGATACATATACTTAATTCTAACAATACATTGAACATGATATCCTTTTAGTGAAAAATATCTATAACTAAAAGGAAATCAAAAGATCTTTTGCAATGAGCTTTTGAACAATAAAAGCTAAGCTATAAATAAGATGATAGTATTATTTAATAACATAAATAACTTTTTAATTAAAATAAAATAAGTTATTATTAAAAATTAAACAACATTAAAATAAAAAAGAATTCTTGCATATTTTAAAATTAATGGAGATAAATATAAGATTACACTTATATACAATTCTTTATAGCGTTATTATCGGGTTTTCCAAGTAAAATAAGATACATGGACAATTTTTTTAGATAACCAATCATAAAAAAGATACATTGTATAATTCACTAACATGTCAATTTTAATTAAACAATTGATAACAAAAATTTAAAAATTACTTAAAATTTGTCCATAAATATATCATTTTTGAAATAGAAGGGTGTAATTATCATGACAAAAATGAGGTCCATAATAGATATGACAAAATGTAAGGAAAATATTTTACCCAATTGAGATATCCAAATTTGTAATTCTCTTTAATTTTGTTTAAAACAATACCTTCTTCCAATTGACTTTCGGAGGGTATTTATGTCCCTAAAAAATCATTTAAAACTGAATAGGGTGTGTAGATAGGTTGAGGAGGGTGCGAAAAGCCGTGCAGCAGAACCAAACCCTGGCTTTCAAACTAACACAAGTCCCCACGCGCTCCGCGTGCGCGCGTGAGTTTTCCACCTGCTCTCAGCTCTCTAAAACGTGAACGACTCGTACAAGTTCCTCTCTCTCGCTCTTTGAACCAACTAACAAGGAAGAAGTTTCTATTTGGATTCATGCTCTTTCGGAGCAAATTTCTCTGCCTCTCCTCCGCCAAAACCCTTGATTCGTCATCATTCGCTTTAGGTGCTTCCTACAGATCCTCTCTTAACTTCTCGTAGCTTTTCTGCACAGAATACTTGTTCTTTATGCGTGTTTTCGACTCTTTTTCTCCGCAGATTCGTCCTTGTTTTTCTTGCTTTTGTTTTTCCCGAGTTTGTTTTGCTTATTATTAAATTGTGCTTCCTTTTGTATCATGATTTTGTTGAAATATGAGCTTTTCGTTATTTTTATTTCCCGTATTGATTTTTTTTTTGGGTACGCTTTCAGAAAGCTCTCTCGATTTCCTTCTTGTTAATGCGCACAATGCAAATAGGAAGAACCACTAATCGTGATGTTTGCGATTTTATTAGGCTTTTACTTGATTTTCTACGTTAAGTTTGTCTTATATCTCTCTCTATATTATGTTGTTTTCCATTTTTTTTAATGTTTTCTAATGTTAAAAAAGCATGCTCTTGTTCAATTATGGCTTTGCAATGTTTTGCAGAGAATTCTACACTATTTACTATTTTGTGTTGTGTAATGTTTTGGGTGAAACATTGTAGGTTGCATTAGTGGGGGAAGCTAATTTTTCTAACTGAGTGTCTGAGTATGATTTATTTTTGTGAGTTTTTATGAATCTGTCATTGTAATTTAGTTGGTTTTACTTTTTAGTAATTTTCCTCATGCTGCATTGTAATTTCTTATGTCATTTGGCTTATTATATTCAGTTCGCAAAGCAAATTCTTGGCATTGAAGTATTTGAATTGCCATTGCACCCATGAAAAATCTTTACTTTTTGTTTGATAAAGGGAGACTATCATAAACAGATGTTCAGTTTTAACATTGCTGACAGTTATTAGTTTTCTTTTTCTGTTCTTTGGAAATCAAGTAGGGTCATAACTCATGCATGTCACATGACACTACGTTGATCTTCCAGCTTATAAGTTATAACACTCCTATGGTGTTTTCTTTCCTTTTGTCAGACAAGGGTGATTCAGTTGTGGTGTTTAGCTCTTACAAATGGATTTAGAAGAGAAGTTCCTCGCTAAAGGTATGGTGTTAAGCTTCCTCTTGAGTCTGCTCTTTTAGAAGTTGGAGTTTTAAATAATGTTTTATATGTAATGCTGATTGCTGAGTGTTAACTATGGTAGTATTTGTTTTGTTAATCTATTTGAACTGTGAGATATGATTTAGAGTATAATTGAAACTGGACTCTTGGAGAGATGAATGGACGATTTTAAACTTCTCGCCTCTGTGTAGCATGTCCATCTACCTGCGTTTTGCCATTGGTATAATTGCTGCGAGTCATTTTAAAATGTTTTGCACTATAATCTCTTTTAAATACCATCTTATTTGTACAGTTTTGGTTTTACTGTATACTCATAGTGTAAGTATTGAAAAGTGATTTACTTTAGAGGCCTTCTCGACATATGGTATCATTTTTATCTTATAGCTTCATGATTTATTGTCCTTGAGCTTATTGTACTTGATGAAGAACCTAGAGTTGTCTTGTTTCTACCCTATGGATTGAAGACTTTTATCTGGAAATCAGTGTTATAATAAAATTGTCTTTTAGCTGTCTATCCAATAGAAGAATCTTTGTTTTTATTTTTATGCCAAATCCAAAATTTATAGTTTAAACTTGTGTAGCAGTGTAGGTCCATATGAAGAAAGATACTGTGATATGTGTTAAAATGACGTCATGGCTGGTAAAATGCCTTGTATGCTTGAGAGTTGGAACAAAATATGTTGTTTCACTATTTCCTTGGAGTCCAAAATTAATGTTATATTAAAATTTTCTCGAGGTATAAAGTACTAATATTTACTCAACAGTCAACACATATGGTTATTAGTTTGTATTCTTTCAATTTTCTCTGGTACCTCTGTCTAATAGAGCTTTGGAAGGTAATTGTGCCTACGGGTAATGTCTGACAGTCTTCGTTGCTATTCTTTCTTATTATGTGGATTTACACCACTATATAAATGAAACAGTTCGTCTGTGTCATATGGCTATGTTTTACTTTGTAAAACCTATATGGTACCATTAAGGCAAATAATGTGGAATATGTAGTATGACAGATTTCGTATTGAAATGATTTTTGACCGCACCTCAATTAAAGCCTGTAAAGTCTCCCCATAACCTATCTGAATTTTTTTTAATAAGATATCATTTGGTGTTCTGTATTAACTCAATCCCACTTTCAGATTATCTCTGTTGCTTAAATTTGTTTAGTAGTATGGTCTAGCTATCCGTTCTTTTTTTTTTTTGAAAATATTCATACATAAGTTTTTACTTCTTAATGATGTTTCTTTATCGCAAACGAAATATTAAACTGTAAATGCATTAATGCATGCTTTTTTCTGGATATAGAATAAATATGAAGGATTGAAGGGCATGTATGTATCCTTCCTAATTTAAGTATAGATTGTAGAATCTGATTCGTGTTATTAATATGAAGGGGACTGTTCAATTTTGGTGTTGTCAGATTAGGAAATGATGTTTTAGCTGAAATGCCAATATAATAACTGCTATATACTGCAATAAAGTCTATGCTTATGGTTGACTGTACAATTTTATTGTGACTTTAATAAGACTATATATATATGGAATGATAGAGAGGTTCACATTCCCACAAGCTTTCAATGTGATTGCATTAATTAAGTTAGCATATTTCTTTCTATATTCAAACTTATCGGTTGAATAATGTTATAGTTTTTAAACATATGAAAATATTAACTTTTGATTAATTACTTATTGATGTCCAAGTTTTTGAAATTCATATGTACAAACTACAAGATTATTGCCTCTAAATTAATAGTTGGATTTGTAAAATTCATATGTACAAACTACAAAGTTTTACATTTTTATGTGTCACACTGTCTTGAGACTGCATTGAGGCTAGTGTATACAAAGGTTCCTTCTAAACCCCAGTAGTGGCATTTTGTCTTTTGCCTTTGTTGTACCTGTTAGTTTGCTGCCTCACCAACCCCCCACTTCCCCGAGTGTGAAGGCTGTCATTTAGTGAGAAAATTTGATCTAATTGTTCATATTTTGTGAAGACCATTTTCTGTACACTTCTAACTTATTAAAGATGATTTGTGAATTGTATACATCCTATTTTAGGATAACTTCTAATCTAGCTGTTTATATTCAGATTTGTATAATACTGCAATTTTTAGGTGACATGGTTCTGAGCCTTTTGCTTTGCAGTTGTTCATCAAATATTATCATAAGTCATAACCAATTCCTATTGTTGTTATGGCTGTTTCTTACTTTCTTTCCTTTTTGTTTAAACGGTTTTATCTGATAGAGTTTGATGTTAGCATTGGGTATATGCAATTCAGTCATGATTTCAACATTAGTTTGGGAATTTCGCACACTTCAAGAACTGAAGTAGGATTGTCTTGACATTGTTTCTGACTTTCTGTTGATGCAAAGAGTTTTTCTTTCCTGAGAAAATGATTTAGGATTTAGCACAAGGATGCTCTTTCTTCATCAAGTGGTTTTTACAATACGCATTACAGATTCTATCTTAAAAAAAAAATACACATTACAGAGAGTCAAAGCAACTTTTTCCTGCCATATTCAGATATTATTTGCAGATGTTTTTGAATTATCTTTAAATTTGAATATGGATAATTGGCTTGTGATTCTCTTAGAAATCAACTATTTTTTTAATCCATTTACTTTCTATCTCCTTGAAACTTCAGTTTGCTTTCAGTTACTTACATTTAGATTCTGTCATGTCATGTGGGCTATTGTCAGTTAGTGCATACTTTTATATCTTTCATTTTTTGTTTTCATTTTTAATATATTATTTTGTAATCTTTCTCCATTCTCCTGGGTGAGAAGGGGGTCCGATATAGTCTTGCTGTATCTGATGGCATTACAGGGCAGGGTCAATGCGTCTTATGTCAGGTTAAAGTCATACTGTTTTCCCCTTCCTGATTGCTCAGTCATTAAAAGGAGGCAAGTAAGCCACTAAACTTGTGCTTATAATACCATTCCCTAGCTTCCCTCCAAGTTTCTAACCTGTGTATGCTGACACTCACTATCTCCACATTTCTTCACATGAAGTTCCTTTACTAAACATGTTATTTTATTATGAAACTGTTTCGGTTTTGGTGTACTAAATTCATATGGATTCTTATTGAATCTATTGATTCATTGCCTTTTTTTTTTTTAGCTGCAACATATTCCTATTGGAGGAGTGGAGCTAGATTTCTTTATTAGATGCGTAGATCTATTGCTAGTGGTGCAGTACATATGGTGTTTGATGCTAGAGAAATTAAGAATAGTACTAAAGTGGGTTTACTGACTTGTTACTTGGCTAATGGCTATATATCTTTTTATAATTGTCAATTACATGTACTACAATACCATGCCCATGCCCATGCCCATGCCCATGCCCATATCCAAACCCAAGTCCTCTAATCACTAGCATACTTAGTTAATCCTAGCCATCACACACTCAAACTAATAATACACCTCCTCACCCTCAAGTTGAAGATTATATAAGCCTCAGCTTCTTACAGTCAAAGGCCATTTCAAATAAAATTAAAGCATATTCAAACTTGGAATCTTACAAAGTAGACAATGACAAGATACTGCAACTCACATGATCGTAAAAATGTAATATTATGACTCAAAAAGTTGCCTAATTGCTATTGCAATTGCAATTCAAGATCTTTCGCAACTAATACTAATATAACATTTTCAGTGGACAAACAACTACTAGAATTATTCAGCTTGCTTCTCATGAGTAGCCCCATGACATTCTCCTAGTTATTATTCTCCTTGGCCACATTGTTTAAAATATTGTCACATCTTACAGAATTATTTGATCCATTTCCAATGAGCAGCCCCTTTGACATTCTCTTAGTCTTGAACACAATATAGGTTGCAACAATGGTGCCCAACAAACATGCAAAAATCTTCAATAAACAAATTATAGTACACACCAAAAAACTCAATCATACATAATATTAAACTACTAAATTAAAGAAAAAAATCATAAACCACACAAAATGAGTACTTCATAAGCAAACCTATGATGTAACTTAAAACACCAAACAAAATCACAAACCATGCCAAACAATGGTTGGTAAAGACAGTAAGAAACATAATAATAGATAAATGCTGCCTAGAGCCTCATAGAGATGTGTTGGGCAGAGTATTTTCCAGGATTAGTAACATAAGTTCATATTTCATGTTAAATATTAAGTTGGACTGCGATTTCATGTATGCTAGGAAATTAAATTGGCACTGTTGTATCTATTCTTTAGTTGGCCTGCATGCTTGATGGAGTCTATTATTGAAAGATGAAGTTGTGGTCAATAGTTTAACCGTAAGCATATTACCCTTCCTTGCATTTTTGTTTGGTTGGACCTGAACTTAATAAATTTACTGTGCATTGTTGATTTGCTGAGATAACAGCCGTCTTTGCTAATTTTCTCCTGTTAATTATGTCTGACTGTGTGTCTGGGTTTTATTGTTTACTTAAGTTCATTTTTCCTTCTGTTGCTGGTGGAGACTTACTTTGCAGTTGGTTATTGCTGTCCAGTTTCTGGTCTTCAAAGCCTTTCTTCCAGTGTGCAAAGCACTCCGGAGAAAAATGGCCATTCAGATGATGCTTCAAAGAGTCCAGAACTCCTGCAGGAATTTCTGAAATCTGGTCCAAAAAAGGAACTTCTTCGAACGTGTGTGGATAAGGACAAAAAGAACAATTCATCAAAAAGCAAGATGACTGAAACTAAGTCAACCAGTAAGACAATCAAGAAACAGGACTCTAAAAAGGTTTCTAGCTCTAGTAACCAGGCCTCCAAAAAGCAACATAGAAAAGGGGAAAATCCCACAAGACTCTTGCCAACTCCTGACCTTTCTTCTGATTTTGGACATACAAACACCTGGATCTGTAAAAATTCTGCTTGTAGAGCTGTTCTATCTATTGATGACACATTTTGTAGAAGGTGCTCATGCTGTATCTGTCACCTTTTTGATGATAACAAGGATCCTAGCCTTTGGTTGGTCTGCACATCTGAATCTGCTCAAGGTGATTCATGTGGGTCATCTTGCCATATTGAGTGTGCCATTCAACATGAAAAAGTGGGAGTTGTTGATCACGGGCAACTGATGCAACTAGATGGTGGTTATTGCTGTGCATCTTGTGGTAAAGTTACAGGGATACTTGGGTAAGTAATATTCTTCACCTTCTGAGTTATTCATGGCATATCTCCCCTCCAACCACTCAACAACAACAACAATCAAAGCCTTTTCCCACTAGATAGGGTCGGCTATATGGATCAAATGATGCCGTGTTCTGTTTTTACACATTTATATGGTTAGGTTATTAATAATTAAATCCATCTTAATAGTTTCTCCTATTGTTCCCCTCCAACCACTCACCAAAAAAAAAGGATCTGAAAGAAAAGAAGAAATCCAATGATCCCATTAATGAATAATCTCAAGTTGCAGGAATGAATCACTTCTTGATCTGCATTCCGAATGTATGTTAAACAAATGCATTTTCGTTATGTTTAGTGTGTCTTGTTAATGACATTGTTGATTTGTATTGAATAATGGCAGATGTTGGAAGAAGCAGCTAACTATAGCAAAAGATGCTCGGCGTGTTGATGTACTCTGTTATAGAATATATTTGAGCTACAGGCTTCTGGATGGGACTTCAAGGTTTAAAGAACTGCATGAGAATATACAAGAGGCCAAGGCTAAACTGGAAACAGAAGTGGGTCCAGTTAATGGAGTTTCTGCCAAGATGGCACGAGGCATTGTCAGCAGACTCTCTATTGCCAGTGATGTGCAGAAACTCTGCTCTCTTGCCATTGAAAAAGCTGATGGGTGGCTGGCCTCTGTTTCCAATGTAAATCCAGATTCTAGAGGTTGGAACTAATACTTTTTCATTTATTTATTTCATCTTTATTTTCAATCATTTTCTTTTTTATGGTATATGATGGTTTTGTTCTACTCACAGAGGGTTCACTTCCTGCTGCCTGCAAGTTTCTTTTTGAAGAAGTAACAGCTTCCTCAGTCAAAATAATCTTGATTGAAATGTCAAATGCATCTTCCGAGGACATCCAAGGTTTTAAGCTGTGGTATTACAAGAGTGGGGAAGAATTGCACACTAAAGATCCTGTTTGTGTTTTCCCAAAATCTCAGCGAAGGATTCTGATATCAAACCTCCAACCTTGCACAGAATATACGTTTAGGATTGTATCTTATACGGATAAGTTTGACCTGGGTCATTCTGAGGCCAAGTGTTTCACCAAGAGCGTTGAGATCATTAAGAAAAATCCCTGTTCGTTAGTTGCTTTGAATTGTGATAAAGAGAACCTTAAAACTGCAGGCACTTCTTCTGACTCCAAAATGGAGCCCAATTCCACAATGGCAGACTCCGGATTTAAGGTTCGAGATCTGGGAAAAATTTTGCGTCTTGCTTGGGCTCAAGAACAAGGTTGTTTTGAGGGGTTTTGCTGTGCCGATGTGAAAAATTGCTGTGGAGGAGGTGAAATGGTCAGGCCTAAATATCCGGAAGAGACTTTACCTAAGGCTTCTCGAGGCCTTGATTTAAATGTTGTTTCAGTGCCTGATTTAAATGAAGAATTAACACCTCCTTTTGAGTCCTCCAGGGATGAAGATAATGGTTGTACTTTGCAGCAGGCTGTAGGGGCAGATGACGATGCAGCTTCTCATGATATCGAGAAAAACGGTCTAGCAAGATCCCACGGTAGTGGTGACTCCCAAACGTGGACCCATGGGCCAACAGAAGTGCCGGCTGTCGACTCTCGTGTAGATGCTGCATGTAGGAAAAGAGTAGCAAGCACAAATGAAGAGACTCATGATTGTGACAGCACTTTGATAAATGGTTCTCCTTTACGCATATCTGATGGTTCATGGTCCCTGGATGAGAACTTTGAGTATTGTGTTAAAGTAATTCGCTGGCTAGAATGTGAGGGCCACATTAAACAAGAATTTCGATTGAAATTGCTAACATGGTTTAGTTTGAGGTCAACAGAGCAAGAACGTAGGGTGGTCAATACCTATATTCAAACTCTGATCGATGACCCGAGTAGTTTGGCTGGACAACTGGTTGACTCTTTTTCTGATATTATATCTTCTAACAAGAGGCCAAGAAATGGATTCTGTGGTAAGCTTTGGCATTAAATTATGGGCGTTGAATCTTGTTTGTTATACATGATTGCCACCTTTTTACAGCCAGAAGCCACCCTCTGATTGTTCTTGCCTACCATGTACAGGCATTTTTTCCCATTAATCAGCGGCTAAGTGATTCATTTTAACTGCAGACTGTGTCTGGCTAAATGGATATGCATTGATGATCACAGAGACAGTAACTCATTTTTACTAGGAGGGAGGAGGGTCTTCGGATGTGAAATTTCTGGATTTAGAAGCCATTTTATTTTTACTATTTCCAATTTACTGCAATTATTTTGAGTTATGAATTTAATCATTGAAGATATTATTGATATTGCAATTACTCATTACTTTCATTTGAAGTCAGATGAAATGATCTCTGATTTTATTCTATTTTTATTCACACACTATCATTGTTTTATATATTTGTTGTTTCCAAGTTTCTGAAACATGCAAATGAAATTGCTTTTTCATCGCTTAATACCTGCCTCTACGAACCAGGCTATTAAAATCTATATTTAAATCTTAAGATTTTACAAAAACTTCTTGTGGGTTAACTAATTGACTTGGCTAATTTGCCATGTTGGGTACACATGACATGATATTTAGTCTCCATAAACAATTACAATTAGCTGGATCATTGAGTTTAATTGATGGCACATAGAGCACTTCCAAAACTTCATAGGATGCGCAATTTTGAGATTTGAATCCGAAGCAAAATGGACATATTTTGTATAAGAAATTACTATTTTAGTTTTTGAAAGATACATTGTATTTTAATTTAGTATTGAAAGATTAAAATTTTTAATTATAGAATTTCCACACATAGAATTTACTTGATACATTGTATGTTAATTATATGGATGTCTTATTGGCTATGCTAATTATTGTTTTGTGTTTTTGCAATGTTGTTTAGATATATGTTGGTTATTTTTTTGCTAGCTTTAATGTTGTTTAAGCAATAATTTTAAATAATGTAAGGATTAAATTGTTTGGAAAACCATTTTTGGAAGATAAAGTTGAGGATTTTAATTTTAGAGATTTAAAGGTTAATATATCGAAATAGTAAAAAAATTAGTAAACTTATTTGAGATTCATACAATGTTACAAACTATTTCTTTATTATTATATACATAAATCTCAAAATTGGTAAAAAGATTTGACCTTTGAAGAATTGTGTTCTTTAATGCCAAATTGCCAATTGAGCAGCTGCAATCAGCAATATCACCTTATCTTATTTATAAATATTTATTGATATTATTATTAAAGGTATTTTCTTCAAAGTTCAAATGTATTGCAACAAAATGTTATTCTTGAAGTACTTTTTTAGAGAGGATAGGGTGCGTTTTTTAGAAAGAAATGGGGAAAGAAATGAGGAGGGAATGGGTGGGATCCACTGGTCTCACCTATTTTTTTACTTTTTCATTTCCATCAATTTTTTTAAAAAAAAAAAAATACAAAATATCTATTATACCTGACACAATCATAACTTTCTTTTCTTTTTATTATTTTAATATAAGGGGCAAAGTGGTAATTTTATTACATTCCCATTCCATTTCCATTCTCAATTCTTTCTACTAAACACATCAAATGCATTCCCTCTCCCTTTCTCTTTCCATTTCTGCGTAAAGAACATGCCCATAGTCTTTGTAATTTAGACAACTTTGTTCATCTAAAACGATGTTTTAGAAATTGAATGGATGATTAAATCGACCAAAGAATTAATTGATTAAAATAATTTATTTCAAGTCATTCCAGTTTAAAATTTAAACCGGGACGAGCATTTTTTTTCAATCTATACAATAAATAAATTTGAATCATACCATAAACAAAATATTCTAACGCCTTTTTATTATAGTTTTAAATTATTTTCTGGCCATGCAAACGGATTAAGTTTTTAAATAATACCAACTGAAAGATGAGGTTCACAAACTGTCACACACCTCTGGTTTCCACACTCACTCTTTCTCTTCTCTCTCGCGAAAATGCAACTTCTACATGCTCCTTCCTCACCGCATCTTTCCTTCCAAAGCTCAAAATCGCAACTACGAGGTGAAATTCTACTTCAACTCCTTCAGATTCCTAATCTTTCCGCTCTCCGCCATATCTGTTATATGAAATTCGGATTCTTCTTGCAGGATTTGTAAAGTGTTCTGCGGTATTTGCCATCGATTTTTCTATTAAACCTCGAAGGGACCAGAGTTTAATATGGACAGCTCATAGAAGGGCTATTTTCAGCTCTGGTGCAGCTAGAGCTGCTTCGGTTGAAGGTAATTCGATTTCTTTGGGAGGTTAGCTATATGTAAAGTTGCTGAGTGTAAATGTAGTCGAGTTATGTAACATGGTTTTTCGAACATAATCTTCATTGCGAAGGAATATTATTTTTCTTAATTCGGTGTTTCTTGCATGAGTTACTGATGAGTATGTATATATGTGTGTGAGTATACTGATTGATCAAGTGTTAAGTTAGTTAACTGTTAGAGAATTGGTTTTCATATATCCTGCATATATAGGTTTTTGTCAGGTTGCTTCATACTTCGTGAAAATCTAAATCTCTGATTCAATTGTCCATGGTCATTCACTCAACACTTTCTAGAGTACACCATGAAACCCTGCACCTTAGAGAATCATTTTTTAGCAGATAATCTTATAAGAGTCAGGAGTATGTTCATACTTCAAAGTGAGTTCAACGGCTAGATGTGACTCCCCTTACCTTGATAGAGTTGTTAATGTAAAATGGTCTGGCACCTATTATTGGGCCCTCAGTTGTTAAGTGTTGTATTCCAGACTTTTCTCTAACAGCAGGTCTACTATTGCATGCTAATATGGTTATGAAAAGTGAGATTCTACATTATGTGGAGATTTTTCAAGATATATCTAAGTGTGGAAATTCTATGTCAGTTAGGTAAGAATGGTATGGAATACAGATTCTAGATGTTTTGTTTAGCCCAATGAGGCAATGAAGTTTTTGCTTACTGATGATGGCATATTTGTATGAAGAAAAGCTTGCTTAGAAAAGAATATGTTCTAAGTTGTTTTAGCCACTGGACAATTAGCACATGATTTATTGTTGAAAATCTTGTACTTGTTTCCTGCCCTGATTCTGCAGTGATTTTGATATTCTAGCCACTTCAAGTTCATTTAGTTCTTTATATTATTTCCAGCTGGTTCTTCAAAAGTATCAACTGGAACAGCTGAGGATGATGTGTTGAAAGCCTTGTCTCAGATCATTGATCCAGACTTTGGAACAGATATTGTTACGTGTGGATTTGTGAAAGATCTGCAGATTGAGGAAACTCTAGGAGAGGTCTTAAAAGCATGGACCTGAAACTCTATGAAATGCACATGTAAATGACATTATTCTTACAGAAGGTTTTTGCTTTGAATCTCAGGTGTCATTCCGGCTAGAGCTCACTACACCAGCATGTCCAATCAAGGACATGGTAAATGACACAATTACCATTGTTTGAGCAACAGCTGATGTAGGTTAGAGTGGTAGACTTTTTGTTCTTTAAATTATTTTCATACCAGTGGAAATAATAAAATGTTCTACCCGTTCTCAATATATTTTAGATTATTATTTGTTTCTAATTCTTCCAATTTCACATGACACAATTGTCTTATTGACTGACATATTTTATGGAACTCAGTGAAAGGTTTCCAAATCCCATTTCCCTATCTTTGATGTTTGAATCTGATGTGATATAAGAGACTGTAATTAAGTATATATGCATGACAGTTTGAGCAGAAGGCAAATGAAGTGGTGGCAATGCTCCCTTGGGTTAAGAATGTGAAGGTCACAATGTCAGCGCAACCTGCTAGACCTATATATGCAGGGCAACTACCAGCAGGTCTACAGACAATTTCAAATATTGTGGCTGTGTCAAGTTGCAAGGTTGATCTTTTTGGGCATTTCATTTCACATATGCTGTTCTTGTTTTGTTAAGCTTTTTCTCAACATTTGGGGTGATTTATAGCTCTTAGGAATCTTTTCTCATTCAATGAGTCCATTGCCTCTTTGTTTAAAGACTTTATGCTATTTAGAAGAATTGTAGAGAACTTTGCTTTATTTATTTGTATGGGGATTTGACATATGACTACAGTAGTATGCATTTAATAGAAAACTGAACCATATGTCAGTTTTCTACATGACCGCAGAAAAAATATACATTCACACTTCAGTTTTCTGTTAAATGCATTTGTAGTATGGTTCTTACTTCTTATGCAAGAATACCAATTAAGCTGTTTCAACTGGAACTTTGAAGCTTGATTTTTTCTTGTTTGAAAGATGATTCCATTTATGTTCCAGGTTTTAGTTTCCCTTCATCAATTTCTTTTGTGTCAAAAACTGCAGGGGGGTGTGGGAAAATCAACTATAGCTGTGAACCTTGCTTACACTCTGGCTGGTATGGGAGCTAGAGTTGGTATTTTTGATGCTGATGTTTATGGTCCAAGTTTACCAACAATGGTCTCTCCTGAAAACCGACTGTTAGAGATGGTACTAATATATGGACAATCAATTGATTTCTTTACTTGGGTGAAGTGCTGCAAACTTAATGATCCTGACTCCTGAGTCTTACTGTAGAATGCGGAGAAGAAGACCATAATTCCAACTGAATATTTGGGAGTCAAGTTGGTCTCTTTCGGCTTTGCTGGACAAGGACGTGCAATAATGCGTGGCCCAATGGTTTCTGGAGTTATCAACCAGCTTCTGACTACAACTGAGTGGTAAGCTTTTCTAAAACATAATTTATTTCACAGAGAATAGCAGAAAAATTATAGGCTATTATAGCTAAACAAACCTTGCCATTATATAAAATTTATGTAATCTTAACTTGTTCAATATAGGGGTGAGCTGGATTACCTTGTTATTGACATGCCTCCTGGAACTGGAGATATTCAACTGACTTTATGCCAGGTTCTCCTCTTGTCCTTTTCTCCTTGTCTTTCTGAACAAGACTAATATCAATTGTTTCTTTGTCATGCTTTGTTCTTACTCATTATTCCTTTATTTTCTTGTTGTAAATTACATTCTGGATGCTCATGAACACTATATACCCTAAATTTTTTTTCTATAATACTTGGCAGTTCTCAGAAAATTTGATATGGGTTGATTATTTATTCAGGTAGTCCCATTAACTGCTGCTGTAATTGTAACCACTCCTCAAAAGCTGGCATTCATTGATGTTGCAAAAGGAGTTCGCATGTTTTCCAAACTTAAGGTGGCTCTTATGTAATTGAATGACCTAAACATATTCCAGTATATCTTTTTTCAACCACATATGGTTGTGACTATTTTACATATATATATAGTTAGATATATTATTATCCTCCCTCCCTTTGACATTTTGCAAGAAAATGACATATGTCAGTGTACTTTCTAATCATATAATTAGAGTAATGTATGTTTGATGCATTATTCACATATAATATTTACATATATTTGTTCTTTGTTGATGCATAAGGTGCCGTGCGTTGCCGTTGTCGAGAATATGTGTCATTTTGATGCTGATGGAAAAAGATATTACCCATTTGGTAGAGGTTCAGGTTCTCAGGCATGTATATTATGTAATTTTTGTTGTAATCTTCATTAAACTTATGGGGAGAAAAATATTAAATTGTTTATGCTAGTTTATGCAAGATAAATACTACTTGTGATATGTTTCAATGATTTGATCATACTTGCAGGTCGTCCAGCAGTTTGGAATACCTCATCTATTTGATCTTCCCATTAGACCAAATGTACGTATTATGTCATGTTTAACACTGAAAATTACTCTGCTCTGCTCTACTCTCACTTGTTAGTTGTTAGATTGTGTTATTCATTCTGACTTTACTTTTAATTCATTTTGCATGGTACATAATACACTCCCAAAAATTCTATCTTTATGAAGCACAGTTTATCCAATTAAGATTATATGATGAAACCAATCATGCAAGGAAGGATTGAAGTGGGTATTGCAATGCTCTCTATGAGCTGCTAAAAGTATGCCATCCAAGCATCATTGATTCATTATTATTTTCCCACTTAGAATTTGTAGAATTGGAAAGAGAACAATCAACCATTCCAAGGATTTTCCAGATATTCATTTACCGTGTACCTTTCCACCAAAGGCTGCCTAGTGCCTACTCACCGCATAAAGGCTATATGCCTATATCTTGTTTCAACTTCTTAAAATTTCCCGTTTAGTCAACTCTACAAATATTTTAAGGGATAATTTCAAACTCAAACACCTAGCCCTCCTCTATGCAGTGTAAGAAGACCTAATGACACAATATTTTAACTTGCTGTCTACACTGTGGGAGCAAAAAAAACATTCGTATTATCTCTACCCTCCTAGTAATCAACACAGCAAGAGGAAAAAGGAACATGAAATATGTCAGTAAGCAAGAGTGTACTCGGCATGTAGTGTTATATCCTGTAGACAAATTACGTTTCATACCTCATTGTTTCTAGAATTCTTAAATCATAACTCCCACCTAATAAAGAGAAAGATCACAGTGAAAATTCTGTTACTTTTTTTTTTTTAAAAAAAAACAGTTACATTTATACTGTAACCTTACTCAATTAAAAACAAACTTGACTCAAAATTTGTTATTCTTTTCATAAGATGTGTTAGTGTTGCAGTGCTACAAATTTCTTTGTAATTTCTATGGTATCTAATAAGTGATTAATTAGAACACAATTATTCACTTTTTAAATACAGTAAAACTTGAAGCCACCAATAATTTTCAGATTTGGAGTTGAGAGTTGAGGCTTCCCTCTCCTTTCCCTCACCCCGCTAATCTCTCTCTTTTAAGTTTTGAGCAAAAAGACTGTTTACTTAAAAGAGCAAGTTTTTTATTTGATACATCCATGATCCAAGCCATATAATAAAGAAAAAAAAGTAAGAAAATGGATTCTTATTGTTGGATATTCATTTGGAAGTATCAAAGGTATTAGGTTTTTGGCTTGTAGTTGTATCTGACACCATTACACCACCAAAAGTGCATTTGTGCTTGTTGACTTGTAAATTCTTATTTTAGCATTGTTTTACATTGTAACATGAATTCTATTATCATTTCTCAAAGCATTTATGTTAATGCTGTTCTTCAAATTCATAACATATTGCAAAATGCAAAACAAACCGATAAGACAAGCCTAGTTAATCTTGAATATTTACTCTTCTAATTATTACAGCTTTCTGCTTCTGGGGATAGCGGAATGCCTGAAGTGGTGGCTGATCCTATAGGTGAAGTTGCAAAGATTTTCCAGAATCTAGGAGTATGTGTTGTGCAACAGTGTGCCAAGATACGCCAACAAGGTATGCTGTACGTGCTTATTTATATTTGAGAAGAAAAAGCTTCTCAGCACCTCTAGTAATAATAAGTTAGTTCTTCATATATACGTTATTTTGATATTAATATTTGTTGGTGATCAGGTGGAAAAATGTTAACAAAACTGCATTTCCTCTTTATAATTCATTCTGGTTCTTTAATTGAAAATATTTTTCTTCAATTCAGTTTCCACAGCTGTCACCTATGATAAATCAATCAAGGCAATCAAAGTGAAGGTACCAGATTCAGATGAAGAATTTTTTCTGCATCCTGCAACAGTGAGACGGAATGATCGATCTGCTCAGAGTGTGGTATGCTCATATTTAAGAGCTAAAGTTTCCATTAAAGAAATGAAAAATGAAATATATCTGTTATTGCAAGCTGTGCAAGACAGTGGTTGAACTTTTATTTGTTGTACACTAACGTCAATATAAAATATATATTGCTTTATATATATTAGTATATAAACCTTGTTTTAATGTTGCAACACTATATAATGAAGCTTCATGAACACACAGCCCAATCAGCCTCTGTTTTAAGGTTGCTGTTCCGAATCGCCGGAATCGTTTGATTCGCGATTCCGAATCGAATCGTACGATTCCGGTGAGTATCGCATCGATTCAGGTCATCAAACGATTCGTCCAACGATACGTATCGTTTTGATGCTGAATCGAATCGAACCGTAGGATTCGAATCGCGAATCGTAGGATACTAATAACTATGGTATATATGATGATGGAACAGTCCTAAAGGAGTACTGCTGAAACTAGTTGTCATAAAAGCAAAATTTGAGACTGTAATATACAACCTTCATCAGAAAGTAGAAAAGAATTAATATAAATTGTACCCTTGATTGGTCATCCATGTTTGGATAAATTTTTTTCTTGTATGCACTGATATTTTACATGTTATGGTCTCCGTCTCATCAGTTGGTAATCTTATTTAAACAGGACGAATGGACAGGGGAGCAGAAATTGCAGTATACTGATGTTCCAGAAGATATTGAACCCGAAGAAATCCGGCCTATGGGAAACTATGCTGTTTCAATAACTTGGCCTGATGGATTTAGTCAGGTTTCATATGATACAGCATGAGATTAACTCTTTATAACATATCTTTACTGTACCATCTTCACAATTAAGATATATGCAAATATATTACCCCTCTGGTCTCTATACCTTTAAGATGTCTATCCTCATCCTGAAGTTGCTGCATACAAGCAATGAAGTGCACCTGATGGAAACTTGGTCTCTTAAAAGCTAGCTGTTGAGGAGAAAGAACCAAGCCACTTAAATACTACATCAAATATCCCATACCCAATGTGGGACTTGGGTAGCCCATACTACACTAGCGACATCCCATACCATCCCCATCCCCAATAGCACCTAAGTGGTGCATTCATGCAGACACCTTCAAAATACTAAATGCTGTTTCTGTCTACTATTTTTTTCTCAATTATAGAGCAATAGATGAAACAAAACAGATGGTTATGTCAGTATCTCATCTTTTTGATCCAGCTTCTTCACGAGCTAGCAATTTAACGAATTTCCCTGATATAATTGAGTTTAATAACAGCATGGCATCTAAAGGAAGAACCCTAATTTTGTCTCACTTTTAGTTGTATAGTGTTTGAACAATTGCGACCTAATTATTTTTTCATCCGTTTCTGCCATACAACCAGATTGCTCCTTATGATCAGCTGCAGACAATGGAGAGGCTAGTCGACATTCTTCAACCAGCGGCCCAATTGTGATGTTTTGGCTATTGAAATCATCAGCTGGGTTGCATCAATGCCTCGTGGCAATGGCCTAGTCCTACATCTATGGTACGTAGCTTCAAGAGGCCTTCAACTCCCCCTCCATCTAGACTTCTCATTATATATATTGAAGAGTTTGATTTGATAGATTATTCTGTAATTGTAATTTATAGGTTGGCATTAAGAAATGAGCATTATTTTGCTCTTCAATTTTTTATATCTTCTACTCTCTTGTTTCCTGAAGAAGAGCAACGTTCACTTCTCTTATTATACCCCTATATAATTTTAATTAGGTGATGTATTGATGCAAAGTCTGGTCTAAATTCATGTAAGTTATTTATATTTACATCACTATTCATGAACTTTGCAGCTAACTCCCACAGGTTTAATTAATTCATATTGTTTAGTGTGCTTGATCTATTTTAAATGAACAATCTTGATAGGATTGGGCTGGTTCAGTTACAAACTATACATATATATATATATAAAAAGAATAACTTGATAGTTTAGTGTACTTTGTAAAAATGTAGTCCTTTCATTTTCTGACACAAGATAATCATCACATTCTCATGCTTGCTTATTCACTATGCCTCATGAAAAGCTCCAAAATATAAGAACAATACATATCATATTTAATATTTATTATATATTGAGATAAAAAAAATCATAATATATACATTTGGCTAATTATTCCATGGATAGCAAATATCATACTCATTCTTAGTAGCATTAAGCATACATGGTTGATCTTGCGTGATTCTCCAATAGCATTGATCACATATCCAATCGTCTCTTGTTACTTTAAATATATCAAACCTTTGAAAACCACCTACCTATTGAAAGCTACAATAGAATCGAGTTGTGAGAAAAATATTTGCTTTGAAACTGAACTCGAAGTATTCTGCACTATGAAGAACTTGCTCTCCAAGATCATCATCGGCGGATTTACAATGAAGATACAAGTCCAAAGTGATCTAAATAATTGTAAACTCTCACATGTGTTTTCCCATGAACCACATTGGTGTTTGATGCTAAGAGAAGGAATGATAGTGTTAGAAGGATGGTTTTAAGAAAATGAGACATACTGTTTTTACTTTTCAAGCTTGCTTGTTAGTCTTATGTTTTTGTGGTGAATCTAATTGGTTATTTATAGGTTGGAGAAAAAATGGATATGGTAGGAGCATTATCTACAAGATATTTTGGTTTTTATTGAGGTTTTGATGAATAGGTATTTACATTCTTTGAGGGGAAATAATAGAAACTGCAACAAATATTGGAATTGAATGGATTTAGATGTCTGTGTCTTTGATTGTTTATTTTATCTTATCTAAAAAGGAAAAGAACAATTTAAATCAGCTATACGTGCAAAACGAAACTATTAAATTCATTTAAAATTAAGATTTTTAATCATAAACAAAATTTCAAATAGGGCTATAAGTTGTCCACAAGTTGGATAAAATGGATCTAACATTAATACCTAATATATATAAAATTGAAAGATACCCAATAATTTGAAAAAAACAATTTTTCCCAAAAATATATATAATTTACTCTTTTTTTTTTTTCAGATTCTCTCACATGGTTTGTCATGATCGCCAAAAATAAAGGGCACGTGATGGACTTTAGTTAAGACAGTTCCCAATCCCTCCCATAACATGTAGAGCTATTAATATGGGCCAAGCTCTAAAAAATATAGGGCCGGGCTCATAGAATCTTGGCCCATTTTAAAAACGGGCCGGCCCGGCCCTAAAAAAAATTAGGGCCAAAGCGGGCTAGGGCCGGGCCGGGCTAGGGCTAGCCCGTTTTTTTTTTAAAAAAAATTAACTAAATATTATTCAATTTAACCTAAATCCCTAATATATATATATATATATATATATATATATATATATATATATAAGTCTAAAAGATATTTTTCACTCATGCATTTCTCTCTCAATCAGAGATAGACCAATACTTTTTAATTGCACTTAACCTGTTTTGATTATACAATAACAATTCCATGGGACATATGGTCTTGCTATAATTTTTCAAATACTCCCCAGCTTTCCAATGTTTTCCAATGCTTTCAGTATGCGCGTTGAAAGCATTACCTTGTGTTCAAGTTTTATATGTTCATACACATTCCTTCAATTTTAATTACTGTTTCTCTTTTGTTAAATTCAGAGTATGACCAAGACCAATAATGTAACAAAGCAAGACATTTATTATTTAAAGGTAACACAAAGTATAAAATAAAAAAATAAAAGAAATATCTTTTTTTTTCTAGACTAAGATATCTATTGTAGAGCACAATGACTAATTTAAGATTGTATTAAGATCCTTGTACATACTTGAAAATTGATAAAGAATTATTATTATTAGAAGACAAAATTTTATTTATAAAAAAAATTAAAATTGCAAAAAAAAAAAAAAGGCCAGCCCGGCCCGGCCCTAGGCCCTAATAGGGCCGGGCTGGGCTAGAAAAAATTCAGCCCATATTAAAAACGGGCTAGCCCGGCCCGGTCCTAAATAATTAGGGCCAAAACGGGCTAGGGCCGGGCCGGGCCGAGCTAGCCCATTTTGACAGGTCGTAATATTTAAGTCTCAAGAAAAGCAAATTGCAAACCATGAATTAACAATTTGGTACGAAGCACAAAGATGAAACACGAGGTATTTTGTAGTCTAATTAATATAATATGATTATCATCGCCCTTCTTGCCGACGCAAGAAAACAAATCAACATTGGCTACTTGGCGTATTATAAACAAAACGGCCAACCAAGAGAAAAAAATAGATAAACAACAGTTTATTCATAACTCATGAGACTCGGGAGTTTTATAGAGTGTCATTAATGAAAAGGAAGAGAGAAGTGACGAGTGAAATAGAGTGATATGGATAAAAATATTATTTAAGAGTTTTAATGAAAAATTAGATGGAATAAACACACCTTTCTATCCTTCTCCATTCTAAAAAAATAATCCAAAAGCACTTTTATGAACTTATGATTATTAAGTATTAAGGAACCCGCCTCACAGTAAAAATACTATACAGAGAAGCATGCGAATCTCATTGCTAGTTGGTGAAGCTCCTCGTTTCCTGACTTCCTTTAACTATTCTCCCTATAAGCTTATTACCAAACCATCGTTTTCTACCATGGCCACTGCTCAGGACTTTGTCAAGGGTAGTGTTCATCCAAATGGCGTCGCCGCAATTACCCTTGATCGCCCCAAGGCTCTCAACGCAATGAACCTAGGTTTTTATTTTCTTGCAATTTTCATCGTCGCGTGCTTTCGCTTACTGTATTGCAGTTTCTCGAGTATCTGTATAATATTGAGTTGAGAAATGTATCTGTTGGTTTGATTCTGGCTAGTTTAATTCAATTATAATTCAGAGGGATGGAGAACTTGTGGATTGTAGGAATTAAAGTCCCATTTTATTAAATTAGAGTTTTACAGCGGTTTGCCTTTATGTTAACTTGGAAATATATGCGGTGCAGATATGGACGTAATATATAAAAGTTATCTTGATCAGTGGGAATCGGATCCGAGTGTCAAATGTGTTCTAATTGATAGCAGTTCACCTCGTGCCTTTTGTGCAGGTATGATTGAGTTAGCAAGAGAGACATAATTCCTTTCTCTTTTTCATCCAATTTTTAATATTACTATATTTCTAGCATATGTGTATATTGTAGACAGCTTCTTTTGCAGGGAATCTCGTTTAGATTTGAAGTTATTTGGTTTTGAGTGTTAGGTAAGGTTTTGAGAGTCACCATTGATGGTCAATGCAGGAATGGATATTAAAGGGGTTGTTGCTGAAATTCAAAAGGACAAAGCACACCTTTAGCGAAGAAGGTTTCGTAATAGTGCTTGTTTTCTGCTTCTGTGTATTATGATTATACTTCCTTCTCCAACTAATGTCCATACTCCATATCTGGCTTATTGTGTTAGTTAGTTGTCTATCAAGTGTAAACACTATCATCTTCTGATGCTATGCTACTTTATTATCATAAACTGCTCTTCCTAATGAATAATTTTCTCAATGATTGTCCATTTAGTAGCTGAGATTTTAGTTTATCTGCAGGGGGTGATGTGAAGCAGATAACAATAAAAAATCAGCTGTCTGATATGATTGAGGTATATTTATGTCCTTGTAATTATGTCTTTAGATTCATAACCCTTACAAAGTCATGCCATAATTTGATTACACATTGTTCCTTATAATGTGCAGTTGGCATTATGTCTAGTCTGTGTTATTATGCATCTTCCCTTTTTTGCTTTGTTAATAATATTGACCTCTTTTGTTGGCATTGTTAATGTATTATGAAAAATAATGGGCTTATATTTCCGATGTACCAAAAATAATAATAATGGGCTTATTATGCTGCCCATTTCAGGTTTTCTCAGCTGAGTATTCTTTGATATGCAAAATTTCTGAGTACAAGAAGCCATATATAAGCCTCATGGATGGAATAACAATGGGTTTTGGAATTGGGCTGTCTGGTCATGGCCGCTATCGTATTGTAACAGAGGTATGCTCTACTTATGAGGCTTTGTTTAATTATAGGTATATCCTAAATTTATGACATTTTGGATCTTGTTTATGACTTTCTTTCCTGATATAACACACTTCAGAGAACTGTTCTTGCAATGCCAGAAAATGGAATTGGTTTGTTCCCAGATGTAGGTTTTTCTTATATAGCCGCACAAAGTCCAGGAGGAGGATCCGTTGGTATGTATTTATTATTTTAGGGGGGAAAAACTTGGTTCATCTTTCTTTATTGCTTTTACTAAATGAACTTAAAGGGAGGTCAATTTTTCATGCTCTGTTTGTCATCTTGTTTAGCAACTTGTTCGTCATCAACCTCTGAATATATGTACAATTCAGAAGCATCTGGAATTAAACTTCCAACCGCTCTTAGATATAGTTGACAGTTTCTTCCAATTGCAGGTGCTTATCTTGGATTGACTGGAAAAAGGATTTCTACACCTTCAGACGCAATATATGTTGGCCTTGGGACTCATTATGTACCATCTGGAAAATTGGGTTCATTCAAGGAAGCCCTTTTGTCTACTTCCTTGTATGTCTCAGTATGAATAGTTGATGGCTTATTAATTTAATAATAATAATGGTATAAATTATCCATTTTGAATACCTGTGTGAGTTTTTTACCTGTTCTTTGGTACCACTGTATGCTGGATAAGTAAATCCGAATATGCAGTTATTCTTTATTGCTTGAAATGGTCAGAAATCTAATGTCCCTGAGACTTTCCAATAAGATTATCACTCCCAACTTCACTTCAGATTAGACAACCCTAATATTAATAATGCTTAAATCAGTCAGCTAGATTATGGAATGTAAAATGGCTGCGATTGTATACATACAACATACCAATGTTTTAAGATGATGATCTTCAACAAATCTGTTGATTATACTTCTTTTCTTTTGCCTGACAAATCTGTTGATTATACAGTTCCCATGATCCACATCAGGACATCAAAGTTCTTTTGGCAAGATATGAGTCTAACCCTGAGTCTGATGCACAGTTGAAGTTGCTTTTACCTCAGATAGTTTCATCTTTTGGAGCAAATAAATCAGTTTCTGAGACAATTGAAGAGCTAAAAAGACACCAATTAAGCACTGATCTCACTGGTATGTCTATTGACCTATTGCTAATGTTCAAAGTTTGAGGTTGCTTGTTTAATCATTGTTTGTTACATTTATTTACCTTTTACCTTTACTAGTTGTGGAGTGGGCTAATGAAGCTCTCCAAGGTCTTGGAAAAGGTGCTCCTTTCTCACACTACTTGACACAAATTTACTTCTCTAGAGTTGCATCTGCGCAAGGGAAAAAAGACAATGAATTATCCACGGTAAGTCTGCACTTGTCTGGATATATTATATTTTGATTTTTTTTGTAGCTTCCATTCTCAAACTTATTAATGTAACGTGTGTAGCTAAGTGGTGTTATGAAAACCGAGTACCGCATTGCCTTAAGGTCTTCACTGCGACACGACTTTGCTGAAGGTGTCAGGGCTGTATTGGTAGACAAAGATCAGGTTCTCTTTTTCTCTTAACTACATTAAAATTTGATTGATAAACCATGTCATTTAAATCACATAAATGATAAGGTTTAGGTGCAATTTACATTATATATACAATATGTTGGTGCTATAAAAGAATATGTGTGCTGAGTACTTAAGACGTTGGTCAAATAAAGCAAAATTATGTTTAATCTTAATACTCCGGTGTCCTTCTTCAGAAGTTTGGTAAACATTCAATATTTAAGAAATAGTCAAAACCTCAAATTGGTCCTTTATGTTTGCACGAAGTTTTATATTGGTCCTTTATGTTTCAAAAAGTCCAAATTGGTCCTTTATGTTTGCAAGAAGTTCCAAATTGGTCCTTCCGTCAAAGTCCGTTTATTTTTTAAGTTAAGTGCTGACGTGGCATGCTGACGTGGACACACCATCTCTCCTACGTGTCAATTGAAGCTGACGTGGCATGCCACGTCATTGCCACATCAGCATCCAATATCATAGGTGATGACGTGGCAATTACGTGGCGCTAACGTGGCATGACACGTCAGCTTAGATGGACACGTCAGCATGCCACGTCAACACTTAACTTAAAAAATTGACGGAAGTGGACGGAAGGACTAATTTAGAACTTCTTGCAAACATAAAGGACCAATTTGGACTTTTTGAAACATAAAGGACCAATATGAAACTTCGTGCAAACATAAAGGACCAATTTGGAGTTTTGACCTTAAGAAATTGGAATCTACTTGAAAGCGACTACTATATGTGCTGCAGTACTAAGAGCCTATTTGGTCAACTAGTAAATTTTTGTACTTATTTTAAAATGATTTCTTTTCAAATGAGGTTTTAAAAAATGTACTGATAGAAGTTATTTGTGTTTTACAAAATCTTTTGATAAGCATTTCTATCAGTATTTGAAAAACAACATATTTATTAAATCTTTAAAAATGTCCTTTTAACTTACAAAAGAATTTAGAGGTAATTATTGTAATTAATGATTTTGAATAGGGATACAACTGTCTCAAAACATGTAATTTTGTGCTATACAGTAATTGATTATACTTCAAAGGAGAAGCTCTAATACTTTGTTTCTTTTCCACGATGAGAAAACTACTTCTTCTACTACTACTTAGAAGCAACTTGTTTTGGAAGCAACTTGGCTAAACACTTTTAAAAAACAAGACTAGATTTTTGAAAATTTAAGTAGCTTCTGTCTTTGGAAAATTTTGATCAAACAGCCTATATAAATCTGGTTTCTTCTACAAATAGTTTCTTGTGAAATAGAGTACAATAATTTCAGGCCAAAAAAAATTGGAATAATACAATAAGACCAAGTTGCATTCATATCAGTACTCTTGTGATAGGTTCAATTATTATTTTCCTGCAGAACCCCAAGTGGAAACCATCAAGCTTGGAGGAAGTTGATTGGCATGAAGTGGAAGCTGTCTTTGAACCATTAGGACCAGAAATCGGAGAGTTGAGTGTAAGTTAGAAGGAAATTTTACTCTTCTAGTGGGAAAAGACTTTGATTGTTGTTGTATTGATTCATCAAACGCAGGATTTTAGATACTACTCAAATAAGCAGGATATGGTGTTATCCTATTTGTGCTGCTACCGCAATGATAATAAAATGGAGGACCATGTGGCTTCTAGTAAAACCTCTTATCTTTTCTCAATTTTAAGTTTGCCCCTTATCTTCATTAATTGATGCAATTCCTTTTCCTAGTTATATGTTAGTCATATGAGGAGCCCAAATAGAATTATTCTAGTTAGAGAGTAAGTGTGACTGAAGCGTAGATGATGTCAAAAATTTGATTCTTTTGACATTATCTAGGCATTTGAAATCTCAAATTAAGAATGTCTAGAAATTTTCAAAACTGGACGTAGATTAATCTATGATTGCTTGTCTTATATGATGTGCTTTTCTTTCAGTTCAACTATGTTTTGGCAAGAATAATTTTACATGAGCCTCATATAGACTATTCTTTTAATGATATATATAAATGACATTTGATGAAGGGAAGAAATTGCATCAATTAGTAAAGTAAAGAGACAAATTTAAAATTTTAAATAAAATTAAAAGATAAAAAGTTGGTTTTACTTACCCCCGAGAAATAAATGAAGGCCATCTTTCTTGATCCATTTCCCTTTTCTTTCCAAAAACATTTTGTGAATTTATCCCAAGTATGTCCAAGAACATGTAACATTGTGTAATTGTTTCTTTTTTGCCAGCAAATTTATTTTGAAAGATATTGAACAATACTAGTTTTAAACAACATTGACTAAAACTTTTTATATCTTTGCGATTAAGTTGTTTAATTAAAATAAAATATTAAAAAAACTCTAAAAATTCAATTATGAGGTAATGAATAGTAAAAACTAAGAATGTTTATTAATTAAAAATTGGATAACAAAAATATAAAATTACATTTGAAGTTTTTCTTTTTTTCCTGTTCAACTCAACATTATAAATTTATAATGGCTCAAAAGGATGGGTCATCTTCAGCCGGACGAAGTCACTAAATATAAAAATAAGAAGAGCCAGACATAAATATTTGGTACAAAATACAAATACAAAGATGCGGTACAGAGACTTCTGTATTGTTATGAACAATCTCCATTTTTCAAGCTCCGTAGGAGATTCAGATATCCAAGACATTCAGGATTAATGTACCTGCAAATAAGAATTCTAGTGTCATAAACTGCCACAAAATCTTATATTTCTAGTATATAGTGAAAGTATAGAAATTATATATTTACACTGCCCCAAAAGCACATAAAATCAAATTTGGGAGACACAACAACAGACCAACATTTGAATTTCCTGAACTAAGTATATAATTGTTGAATTTTGACCATGAAAGAAAGTCTAAATACCACTTTATATGCATTTAAAAGTTTTTAAATGTGTCATTAATCTACCTTTTTATCTAATAATATACGAAATAGTGTATGTAAAGATAGTTAAGCGGAAGAAATACCCATGTCTAAACAAGAAGTCAATCATTACTAGGGAGCAATTTGGCTTGAAGAACTGTGTCTTGCGTATGATTTCTGCTACTTGCATTATAGGAATCAGCTTAAAGCTTTCCACTTCTCCATCTGACATTATATAGCCAATCATTACAAAAAAAGGTTCTCGTTAGGAGATCAGGCCAACTCTTGACTATAATAACACGGTCACAAAGTACCCTTGAAGAATACTTCTACTTGAATACATACCTTCATTATTTGGTACAAAACTTTCAGGAAGTTTCAAATCGTAACAGAACAGGACATCTCTCTTATATCTGTATCCATCTATGTCCATATAGGAAACAGCTCCAACTGGTATGGCTCTGTGAAAAGCAATCTACAATCGTTAGATAAAAGACTAAAGAGGAGAGTTTTTATTTCTCTGGTTGATGGCTAATTCAAAGGATAAGTACAGACCTGATTAATATGTTTAGCATAGAACATGAAGCACTAAAAGGATGAAGAAAGCTCACCACATGAAAATAAATAAGGCCAGAGGGAAATGTGGCTGTTATAAACTTACTCCATAGAGATGGATCTGGGTATTCCTGCTTCCTCTTCACATTCCTTCACAAGATTCTCCTGACAACCAATCCCATGCGGCTGTGATGATACATTAATAGCTAATCAGTAATCAGAAACCTGATGATCATATTACATACTAGAGAAAACTTCAGGAAACACTTCAGACTTGACAATGAATTGACCATATTAACTGATTTTCCATAATTTATTGTTGTACATTTAACTCTTTTCATTTCTAACCATAGTAAAGACAATTAATTCCAAACGTGGCTCCAATTCACTTGAATAGAAATGTTCAGATATTTGCAAGCCTCAGGTTTTCACTTTCGATTGAGTTATAGTAAAGACAATTAATTCCAAACGTGGCTCCAATTCACTTGAATAGAAATGTTCAGATATTTGCAAGCCTCAGGTTTTCACTTTCGATTGAGTTACTTGGCAAGTAATTACAAACCAATCCTCCAGCAACTAGATGATCCAGCATTCCAGGGTAAGTGGGCTTCTCTTGACTTCTCTTGCCTATCCACAGATGTTTCTGCCCTTTCCGTTCAACATAACCACACATATGGACTCCATAAGCCTAACCTTTGAAGGGGAAAAGACAAATATTACAAAAAGTAATAATCAAAAACGGCTTTGGGTATAAACGGTTCTATCAAGTAGAAAGCGGCAATCTAAACAAATTGTTCAGTTATACTAGAACCGTCTAAAGACTTCACAGATCATCATTTAAGATTTTAAGCATTAAAATGATGCCAACAATAGGATGCAAATTGGCTCAATTTTTATAAAATAAATGCAAAGTTCAAGATTTTTGTTGAATTTGACAAAGATTTGACTGGTATTTGTTTGTTAGCAACTTGAGGAAATTTTTTAGCATGATATGCATGGATAAATAGCACCTTCAATTTTGTTGTTATGTAGAAACACATGGTTTAAACTCGAATGAAAAGCCTTGAGGTAATTCTTTACTTTTAATAGACACATAAGTGACTATTCACTTGATTAAGAAACCTACTATATCATCACTGCTAAAGTGCTAATACTATCAATAGATCAACATCAAAGATCCTAGCAGGTAAATTTTGAGCTGCGGCAGGGAGACTCGTGGGTGATCAACTAGAGAATCTATCATCATGACTTTTAGCAAATAGATTAACTGTGCGCTAGAAATGTTATTTTCAACAGTAAAACCATATTCATAAAGACTCCACAAAGTTTTACGCTGGCTGTCAACTACTTAACACAACCCTCCTCTTTTATCCGGGTTGAGGCTGGATATGCAAGCATAGGCAGGATTATTTTCAACAGTAAAACAAAGCAATCTAAAACTTCAATCCCTGAACAGACTTGACAGCCTGAGTTGAGCATCTATGACTACAAACTTTGGCAATGATCAATAAGTATGATAAAAGAGAACCCGACTCAGGAAGAAAATCGGGTTATTCTGTATCAGCACATTTTGCACTTACCTTTATTCCAAAATAAGGAGCTGCAGCACGTTCTAACGAAAAGAAAGTGGGTGCACCAAAAGATGATGTCACAGGGAATAGCTGATAAAAGATGGACAAGAGGCACAGGTATTATAAAATCATAGAAAATAAGAACGACAAAAGACATCTTATTTATGTATCATACATAACCAATACCTCATGCCGTATACCTGGAATCCATTCTTCTCCCAAACACTTAACCACATTTCCCACCGCACTGGTCCTTTGCTCAGGTGTCTTCAGCATTGGATTTAATGAAACATAGTCATCAAAGTGAGAACCATATAATTTATCTTTCGGGAAAATGAATACATCCCTGAAGCTCCTCAACTTCTCAGCAAACCTGAAACAAAATTGAAGCTCAGCTCATAAGTCGGCTACGATCACCGACTTCAGAAATTACAGCGTTAATTATGAGATGAAATGAGCATCGTAGAACGATAGAGTTAGGGCAAATTTTACCCATTGTGAATGAATCCAACAATTTGGTCCTCAATGACAAACGGAAGGAACTCAGATTGCTTTTCCTACAAGCCGATTCAGTATTAAAAACAGATACCACAAGTACCATTTGCCGGGAGGTCAATAAATGTGATATTTAAATAGAGACTATTAAGCTATTGATAAGCATGAAGAAATGTAGAAACGCAATTTTGGAAAAGCAAGGGAAAATAGCACAATTGAGAATCTTAGGAATTTCCGCAGCTCCAGAGAACTTACTGAACCGCGATTGCATAATTGGACTTTCTCGAAGTAGCCTTGGAGATAAGAAGACCTATCTTCTGTCGCAGCTCCAGATTGCGGTATGGAAAAGACATCATCCCAAGAGAAAGTGCTATTGACTGAAGCAGAAGAAGAAGCGAGCTTGATGGAAGCCGCGACACGCGATGGAATTGGAGGTGGAGCTGAGAATCTCATGGGAAAAGGATAAGAAGCTCTTGAGAAGAAGAATAAGGGAGAAAACGAAGAAGAGGCTTGAAACCTGCGAGTGGTAGCGAAATTGCAAAAGGATGCCATTCCGATTACTGTGGCCCCAAAAGCCTGGCCGTTCGGAAATACTAGGCTTCGAAGTTAGGATGCTAAGGTGCTAAGTGCTAACCACATGGTTAGTGCTCCTCTCGGAGTTTGAATTAATTACCTAAGATTATTTTAGGTAATTGTTATTATTGATAGTAATTATAGAAAATTGGATTCGGTGCAATTAGCTTTTGTGTAAGTACGGTGTAATTACTTTAAAACACATATTTTTATTTCATTTTTGAAGTACTAATAAAAACTCACACTAATAAGAACCTACCAGGAATGAATTAGGGACCAAATTTTTATCAATATTGGCAAGTATCATCGTCTTAAATGGATTAGGGACTAAATTGTTATTAATATTGATAAATAGTCTCACAAGGCTATTTAGTGATGATATTTGCCAATATTGATAAAAATTTTGTCCCTAATCAATTCATGGTAGATCCTTATTAGTGTAGGTCCCAAAAATTACTTCACAAATGAAGTGAAAAATGTGTGTTTTGAAGTAATTGCACCGTAATTGCATCGGATCCAATTTCTAATTATAGAGTTGTTTAACTCTATAATCACTAACAATGATAACACTTACCTGCGATAATTTTTAATATTTATAAATAATTTAAAAAGGATATTAAATTTGAGAATACGAATTTTTAAGGGTATAGAACTGTAAAAAAATCAATCAATTTGTTCTGTTCTTTAAGATATATTAATTTTTTTAATTTAATTTTGACTAAACTTATTTACGTCGTTGATCCATATTCATGAAGATTCGACAGAGTTTTTACGTTGGTTGTCGACTACCTAACACAACCCTCCTCCTTTATCCGGGCTTGGGACCGGCTATGCAAGCATAGAGCGGAGTTAGTCGAAAGTGGGAGTGGGCGATAAAAAGCCAGCATGAGCACAAATTCAACGTGGCAGAAATGAGAATGTTGCGCTGGATGAGTGGTCACACTAGAATGGATAGGATTAGGAATGATTATATTAGAGAGAAAGTGGGGGTAGCACCTATTGTCGAAAAATTAGTCGAAACACGCCTTAGGTGGTTTGGTCATGTACAAAGGCGGTTGGAAGAGACTCCGGTACGTAGAGTTGACCAAATGGAAGATAACCTAATAACTAAAGGTAGGGGAAGACCAAAGAAAACAATAGGAGAAACGATTAAGAGGGATCTAATTATAAATAACTTAACTATAGAAATGTGCAAAGATAGAACATGTTGGCGCCGCTTGATCCATATAGCCGACCCTACCTAGTGGAATAAGGCTTTGATTGTTGTTGAGTAAACTTATTTCAGTAAAAGATTATAATATATTTTCTAGTCTTTATTTATTTCTATTCTCATCATATCACATTACTTTAATATTACTTTTTTTTATTTCTTTCTGCAATCACATTATATCGTCCATTTCTATTATCATTCCCATTACATCCTCCATCCCACTAATTAAAGTTTTTGAGTTGTCCTCGGCCCTTGCTTAATATATTTCAAATTTCCATAAAAAAAAGGCTAAAAAATAAGTTTATTCTTAAACTTTTGAGTAAAATATGAGTTTAGTCCCTCTTACTCTTACATAGATCTTTCTCAATTTGATCCCTCTAAAATTTGCATTCTTAATTCAACTCTTTTAGTTCTTACACTCAAGATCATTAACAATAGCATGTTGACGTAGAGAATTTAAGCTACTCATGTAATTTTTAAACATTAACAGGTCTTGGTAATGGGATTTGTTGGACTAATTTTGCACTTTTCACACGTTAATAAAACAAAAAGACTTTTATCAAAAAAAAAAAAACAAAAAGACAAAGAACTCAGTTGTGCCTTCCTTCTTCCTCTTCTGAGTTCAAGCACACCTCTTCCTCGCGAACCGTTGTCAAAGCCAAGCCCTCCGATCTAGCCCAAGCCAGGTCCAAGAGTACCAAGGCGGAGCCGAGCTTGACAAAATTTGTACAACGTTCAAAGCAAATTTTCTTAATTTTGGCTCATATTATTTCCTCGCTTCCTCATTTTGAATTGTATTTTCATTTCATCAAAGATAATGTTAGTGTTGTTCTTATTACTGATGGTTTGATCATCCTTGACCATGGATGTCACACTCACACCGACGTCTAAATAACACTTCTATCATAATTTTAAATGCCTTCGAAGCTGCTATAGCCTATAGGTTATCCTGATTCCTGAACATATAATAGTTAATCAGTACCATTATCCATTCTACGAGTCTTCGTTGTGAGGAAGGCATATAACACATGAAGAGAAAAGAAAGAGGCTAAAACTTGTTATAAGCAAGGGTGTGTTTAATTGAAAATTTTCTCGTAAACAAGATCAACAAAATAATTCAATAAATGAAGCTCGAGTAATGGAAGTTCCTTCAAATTCTGCTTTCAGTCTTGACTCTTGAGCATTATAATTAGCCGCCTAATCAATTTCACCTCCATCTCCATCTCCACAAGAAAATTTTAAACAACTAATCAGATTAACGAGAGCTATACTTGAGGAAAATCCAGAAAATCGCATCTCACAATTTTACTGTCGAATTTTCTCAGTAACCAAACGCAAGAAAGAGGAAACCCAAAATCCAAAAAAGGAAATTAGTGGCACAGAGAATATAATAATACTGTATATTTAACACTTGAAGGCTAGGACGATTCTTCAAATTCGTTCAATCTCTCCTGCTTCTTCCTTTTCAATTCGGCTTCGTAAATTCTTAATCTCTCATTCATTTTCTCCTGTATTCAACACAAATACACCAATCCCTCAATCACGCAGCCATCAAAAATAAAATCAAAACCTAGAAATTAACTATTCTTAAAGAGAGAAAGAAAATAGTTTCAAATTAAGCCACTGAACATCAATTAGGCATCTTAGAAAACCGTTGATTTTCCAATCTTTTTCTTTCCCTAGGATCTCAGAGCTACGAGAATCGATGAGACAGAGAAGTGGTTATAACCTTATAACTAGCTTCAACGCGATGCATAACGTAGAATCCGAGGACGCCTCCGACGATTGTACCAGTGATGATCCGAATGTAGCCCCATCTGTTTGAAGGATTCCTCATCTATTTTCTCTCGTTTTCCCTCTTGATTTTCTCGGCTGCACAAGCCTGAACACCACAGCTTCACTAGTTTCAAGTTTCCACCGAGACTTGATCACTGAATTGCCATTAGGCCCATCATTTACGGTTTTGGGCTTCTAGTATTTGGGTATTTCAGTGGCCCAATTCTATTTTAGTCTGATAAAAAACAATATTTCGGCTTCTGTCTTCTACTCTCCCCCACTAAAAAAAAATTAATACTCCCTCAAAAAAAAATTACTAATATCATTCATATTTTGACACTTACCCTAATTTTTTTAAAAGGCAGACAATATAATTCTAAATTATGGTTCAATTGGATCTTAAAGTTGTGGTGTTTGAGAATGGTTGAAAATTTAAAGGGGCTATTTCCATTTTCTCTAAAAAAGTTGATATGTTAACCTCTTTTCCTCACAAAATAATTTTTGTGATCTCACACAAGTATTTTATTATTAAATATAATATTGTTGGAGGTAATATTGGACACAAAATGTAGACAACTTTACTAATAGTAACAGAGATTCAAATTTTAATTCACCCTATTGTGTGGAAGTCCACTAAATCCACCCAATTTGTTCATAAAATAAAAGGTTCAATTGGCGTGTGTAGAAGATGAATTCATGTTGGTGGAAAATTGTTTAAAAATATTGAAAAAGAGGATCAAGCAGTTTCAACTTTGATCACAATTTATACCACTATATTTTTTGTCTATATTTGCAGCTTTAACCATTTGTCTAATCTTTTGTGCCGTTCCCAACTTCCTCTCACATATTACTCATTTTACAATTTCTTTGTTTAAAAAAATCCACAAATGCATCACAAGGCATAACCTCTTTCTCGTGCATATATGGAGAGCTAGAGTGTGCGTTAAAGATGAAATCACGCTGAAGTTGTGACTGTTATAACAAATTTCTTTCACATTTAAACTTCAGTGATCACGTTTTTATACAGAGTCACGACTAAAAGCAGGACCATATTTGTGGGGATGTGGAAAACATGAATTGCGTGTAATCGAAACCATTGCTTGAGCTCTATATAAACAATCAGAGGGAGCCCTCTTCTTCTCACAATCTATCTATCTCTTCAATTTCTGTATTAGTCTTTTAGTTAAAGTCTACTCCTTAATTTCTTGAACACAATAATACCTCTGCAATGGAGCTTCACTCGAAGCCCGTTATTCCAGAATACCTCGAAAAGATCATCAGGTCCGATATCGCTTCTCCTTCATCTCCATCTTTTTATTGATCATTCTAGCAAATTCTATATATCTGGAGCTTATATATATATATATATATATATATATATATATATATATATATACCAGATTGTGCAAAAAAGTTTCTCCAGTAATTAATCAAATCTGTAACTACAATATATTCCCCTTTTTAAATATGCAGGTATTCTTGTAGCAAGTGGAGAGAAAAGGTAATTTTTACAAATACTGCTGGCAATGTTTTAAGTTTTATATAAATTGACCGTCATGATCTTTCAAAACAAAAAAAATATATTATGATGTTTTATGAACTAAATTGTGAGACGGTTAAAATTTCAAGAAGTAAAAATAAGTTTAGGCTCTCTATTATATATATATATATATATACTATGTATCTAACATATATTATTGTGCAGGAAGCTAATAGCACAGCAATAGAGCTTGGGCTTATAATGTATAACTTGAATTCTGAAATGGAAGGTAAAATTGGCAATGTGCACGGAAATGCTCTCTCGCATGGAAGTGCTATTCATCAATTTAGCCATGACAATAAGTTTGTCAGAGGCTTTAATGGTAATTAAGTGAACGCATGCATTTGCTTCTTGCCAATATTAATCACTCGCTAATCCTGTTTAATATATCTAATTAAAAACCATGTTCTTGATTAGGTGTCACTGAAGCCTCATGTTGGACTCTCACCTCAAGAGTACTCTGAAGGTGACTGGAAATGTGAGGTCGCTTTGCCTACTAGCTTTAAAGAAGTAGGTAGCTTAATTGTTTTATTACGGTATTATTGGCACTTCATTCTCTTTTCAAGCCTAGTTAACTTTTACTTCTTATTTACTGTGTCATCGGTCAAAACATTATTAATTTGGTCCCTCCTCACAGGTATAGTCATTGATTTGCATTGTCAATTTGATTCTTCATAAATCAAAATATTATTAATTTGGTCCCTCAAATTAAAACTTGGATTAAATTGTTTAGTCAGTAGTTAATTAACTACATACATCAAATTTATTAAATATTGAATCAGTTGGCTAACTGAGGGACGAAATTAATAATATTTTGATTTGTAAGGGATCAAATTGACAAAAAAAACGCATATGTGAGGGCCAAAATGACGTTTTAGTCTCTATACTACCGCCACCCGGTCATCCTAATATTTAAGCATTAATATGTATTTTGGTTTGTGAATAACTCAATTTTTGTTGCTTTGTAGGCAAATAATATGGGAGCTGCAGGAATTGGTATGTTCACAGTTGAACCCATCGGGCCAACTCATTTAACCCATCAAATAAGTGGATTGGGTTTGTAATTTTCTGCCCGTATTACAAGTTGGTATATCCTCAGCCAAAATGTAGATCAAGAAGAGACACAGACTTCTACAATTTTCTTCAAATTTAAAAGATTTGACTCATGAGCTTTCAGAGTCACAAGTGACTTCCTCTGAATTTCCCTTTCACTTTCAGAGCATGGTTATGTAACAAACCGGAGATTTGGGTATAATTAGAAGGCAAAACTAATAAAATTGTACCAAAAGGAAAATACTTTGCCTTAAGGGAACTCAAGGATTCAAACATATTACATATAGTTATGAAAATGTACTTTAGACTATACAACAACAATAATAGTTAAATCAATCCTACTTTTTTTTTTTTGCAAGATTGGCTTGACTACTTTGTACATCACTAGAGACTATTTTGCACCTACTTTTTTAGTCTGTTTTCTCATGATCCTGCATGATGGATATATGTATGTTTAACTGTAAGTGTTTTCTTAAATTAAATGGTAGTTAACTCTAAATCACAACAATAGAGACTTAATTACAAATAACATATAACAATATGAATCTAATTATAAAAGTTGATACTTTAAGGAGCTGATTGAAAATTAGAGAATACAACCAATGAACTAATTTAACTTTAGTTTTTTCTTCCTTTTTTTTTTTTTATAAAATGTAAGGTTGTAAGGATTAAAAACAATTATTGTTATTTTCCTCATAGTAGAATATTTAATATTAAGTTGTCGCTATTAGCTTATCACTGCTTCTACCGTCGTCCGCCGCCACATGGAAACTGCGGTGAAATCAGAGAGCTAAGCAAACAGGTTTCTTTTTTTTTAATGAATTATTTTTAAGATATGTTTAAATAATATCCCTTTATATTTAAATAATAAAAATCATATAATTTAAATATCTATTAAATATAAAAACAGTTTACATTTCACTGTTTCAGTACCAACAAAAAAAAAGTTTGGCACGTTTGCATATTACGCCTCGTCCTGATTTTATTCTTTAATTTTGTTTTTCTCTACCACTAGGGGCTAGAACCCATGTCTTTCTCGAGTGTGAGTCAATAACCATTAACCACCAATATGAAGTATTTCTTTTGGCCACAAACTACCATTATAAATTATAAATTGTACTACTTTTAGTATCTCAAATTTTGAAATTTCAATTTTTAGATTTTGGTTGTATTTAATTATACCTTTAATTTATTATTTTTTAGCATTTTTTTATCTATTTTTTATCAACACAATTAATATATACCACCTCATATCTTTCTCTATTTTTCATGTTACTCAAAACGACATCACATAAGCACCATGTAAGATTATGAAAAAGTGATAAATTGCTTGAAAGAGTTAAGAATTATGTATTTTTAAGAGATTATGAGGTGACAAACATTAACTTAGTAAGATTTTGTTTGTTACGTCTAATACTAATTAAGTTAGCCTTCACCATTATCAATTTTAATCGGAAGGAAAGACAAAATTAACCGTAAAATAAAATTGAGGGCATATGTGACTAAAGCATCAAAATTGGATCGGATCTGCACGGTAAAGTGTATGAAGTGCACACTTAAGGATTATTGGATGAAACTGTTACAGTATGGACACGAATCTCGATTTTTATTTAACGATCTAAATAATGCAATTTATACACTTTACATTTTGACCAATTTCATCAAAATTTGGTGTCATAAAGCTAAAACAAAAAGAAGAACAAAAGAAAAAGTCTAATACATATTGCTCTGCCTCCACCTCCCTCTTTGTGACAAGATGAGAAAACGCTTGGATGAAGAAGAAGACACGCAGGTGATGATGGTAAAGGAAAATGATTCTATTTCTAATTCCACACTACCCCAAGAATTATTAGAGGACATACTCTCAAGGCTCCCTTACAAATCATTATTACAATTCAAATCCGTCTGCAAATCCTGGTATTCTCTCTTCAACGACCCTCTTTTTCTCTCCCATCACCTCTCAAACTTCATCAAAAATCACACCTTTGCCCACACCGTACTCCTCATGCAAAACCACAAACTTCTCTCCTTATCTACCCACAACCCCAATTCTATCGAAACCTTAATAATGCCCAAAATCAACACGAAATTCCAAATCTCAGGTCACTGTAATGGCATACTGTGTTTATCATTTGAGCATCGGCCTCGTAGTAAAGAAGTAATCTTGTACAACCCAGCAACGAGGGAGTTCAAGCGTGTTCCTGATTCCGTCATGCGGTTGCAATCCTCGTATGCTTTAGCTGTCGGAATGGGGTACGATCCCAAAACTGATGATTTTAAGGTTGTCAGAATTTGGTCGGTGGATACAGGTGTGTACACCACAAATCGCGTGGAGGAATATGCTTTAAGCACTGATTCATGGACGAGGTTGTACAATACCAATGCTAGGGACTTTCTTTTTGGTGATGATTGTTTCGCTTTGTTCTTCAAAGGAACCTATTATTGGTGGGCTTCGAAACACAGAGACAAGTCATCATCGGTAATCTTGGGGATGGACATAGGGGACGAGGTTTTTAATGTGGTATCTGTGCCGGATAAGGTTGATATTAGCAAACCTAATGGTAGGTCTCTGGCTGTGTGGAGGGAATCTGTGTGCTTGATTTGCTGTTCTTGCACGTGCGTTGACATATGGGTGATGATGATGGAGGATGGGTTTGGTTGGTGGAAAATGCAGAGTATAAGAGTGTTGGAAGAGGTTAAACCGTTGGTTTTCTGGAAGGGTAGTGAGCTTTTGATGGAAATGATGTGGAGTGGAAAGATAAATTCGTATGATGTTGATAAGGAGAAGATTGAGAATGTGAAGATGGAGGGAAACCCGGTTCGGTTCTCATCTCAAGCTGTAAATTATGTGGCCACTTTAGTTTCAATTAAGGGGGATAATTACCTTACGTGATGTGTGTGTGTTTTTTTTTAACCTTCTTTTTGATAATTTGTTTGTTTTCTCTAGTTTGAATGGGACTTGTAAAGTTGTATTGCTCTGTATACTGTTTTAGTGGAATTAAGCAAGTGGTTGACTCTGCGTGGAGTCTATGTTTTAATTCTATATATTTAGAAGGCTTTTTCAATAGAATAACTCTCTCTTATGAGTTATGTATAAGTGAAGTACATATCAAATTTGTTAACTATTTCGTTTTCTTTCACACTTGTGTTGGCTCCTTTTCTGGTGCTCCCACTTGTGTTGATGTTCTGTTAGTTAGTTTCTTCGTCAAAGCTACTGGTATCCAATCAGTTAAGAATTCATTAGTTCTAGTTAATCTGATTCGAGTTCATAAGAAACATAAAGCTCTTCAAACAAAATTTGTTCCTTACTTAAAAAGAATAGATTATTTATCATTCAAATTATATACAAATATAAATGAGCTTATACGAGCTGCACTTACCCGGTCAAACATGTTCAATTTCAAGTCAACGTGTGGAGTGCCATTAACTATTTTAATGATGTTAATGAAAAAAAATATTGTTAGAAAATTGAAAATTGAAAGTACAATTGACAGCAAATAAGGTTTGAAGGCATAATTAACAAAAATCTCAAAGTTAAATATATGACTTGTATCATTGTAATTTGTAAACCAGTTGGATAACTATGTGCAAAATCCTGTTAACTATTTTGACGATATTAATAAAAATAATATTATTAAAAAAATTGAAAGATTGAAAATACAACATAATTGACATGGATTCTAAAATTTAGGGGTAGTTTTGCCTAAAGTTTTCTTTGGAATATAGCAGGAGTCATGATTATCACGTGCTTTTCTACGTAGCATCAATGATATTATGTATAGTTTGCTTTATAAGCCTGGTTGATACAAAGGAGGGTATAACTTAATGTAACTTTGACCGTGTGAGACAAGTGTTGTTATGCTGTACACAGTAAAATGATCACAAGCTCTAACTTTCAATGATGAAAAGAACTTGATTTGCCAGTGTGATATTTCATATTTTTTGCACAGTTAAATTATTAACCAGGTGAATATTTGAAGTTATCAACACGTCAAATTTATTAGTTGTAAGTCGTTAAATTTGTCTTGAGATATGTGTTATCTTATATTTTAAAAAGAAAAATAAATCTAATGACTAACAGTCACAAATAACGAATTTGAGCTCTAATAGCCCTGTAATATTAGTTTAGTACTCTAGTTTTACTTTCTTTATCACTCTAGTTTTGGAAGAATGGAATCTGGTCCTACAATGAAATAGACCAATTGACTCAGGCCAAAAAAAAATAGACCAATTGACCATCATCGGCTGCTATCCACATACTCACCAGCAAGATCTTCACGGTGGGCCAGCGCCCATATTCCAAAGGGTAGCTCTGCTACTGGAATTTATCAGTTAACACATTTTAGTAAATTGATTAATGAATAACCAACAAAAATTTGAGTCGATGAATTAATTGTTGAATTTTTAAAAAATTCAAATAAACTCTTGGGTGCCGTTTGATAAAAGGCGAGTGTTTTGGTAAAAAAAATAAAGTAAAAGTAAATAATAAAAAAAATATGTTTTGTATGAAAAAAAAAGTAAAAATAAAAAATGAGTAAAATATCAAGTTCGTCCTTTTTAGATGACACCTTTTTCAATTTGGTCCTTCTTAGATGTGCCTTTTCAATTTAGTCCTTTTTAGATTATTCTGTTATCAATTTAGTCCTTACCGTTAAAATTATTAACAGAATATGCTGAGGTGGACAATATGGGACAACTTTGTAATTTAAACATTAATGGGGTGTCTAATATAATTATTTAGGCTACTTTTGTAATTTACACACATTTGCAATCTTTCCTAATACCCATCTTTTTTTTCTCCTTCCTCCATAACCACAAACCTCCACCATGTCCTCATTCAATTAGCTTCCACCTTCACACACCGCCATTCTCATTTGGGGCTTTTCTTCGCCACTTTCTTTGATCATTTGGGGTTTTTCTCTCAACCTCGCTACTTTTGCAAGACATGAAGAAGGTACTGGACCCAAGGCGGAACCTTGAGAAACGTTCGCATCGGAGGTGGCTGCCGCAAGCCCAATCGCCTCAAAACCTCTGCTTCCTCCTCCGCCGACACCCACCCCCTCTGCCGCAGCCGCAAACGTCTGTCCGTCGTGGGTTCGACTCCTCCCGCAGCGGCTCCGCAGCCAATGAGCCCCTTCTAGCAAGGTGGTGGTTGTGGGTATTTGTCATCTCTAGCGGCGATTCAATCGTCGCTAAACCAATCTCAGCCGTTCAAGTAGAACTTGAGTGGGTTGGGTGTGGGTCATACCCCGCAGTTTTATAAAATGGGGATGATGAGAGAAAGGGAAGAGGAAGAGTCGGCATCGACTCTGTATGAATAAGAGCAAGGTTTGATGATGCAACAATCAACTAGATCATAGCGGTTAGGCAGAGAGCTTCATCCATTCCCATTTGGAGCTTTTCTTCGCCACTTTCTTTGGTCATTGGGGGTCAAAGCTAGTTGAATGATGATGGGGTGGAGGTTTCTGGGTATGGAGGAAGGAGAAGAGAGAAGGAAGTGAGGAAAATTGCAAATGTGTATAAATTACAAAAGTAGCCCAAATAATTACATTAGACAGCCTTATATTGTTTAAAATTTATAAAGTTGTCCCATATTGTCCACCTCAGCATACTCTGTTAATAATTTTAACGGTAAGGACCAAATTGATAACAGAATAATCTAAAAAGGACTAAATTGAGAAGGCACATCTAAGAAGGACCAAATTGAAAAAGGTGTCATCTAAAAAGGACCAACTTGATATTTTACTCAATAAAAAATAATAAGATTGTTTGATATTATAAGGAGAAGATAGAAAAATATAATTTAAAAATATAAAAAATATTTTTTTTCCTCATCACTTTAATAAATGTTAAAATGTTAAGGGTATAATAATATATTTACACCCACTTCCATAAAACAATATAGAATTCTTTTACTTGAATGTTAGGATCAAACTCCCCTCATATTATTGAACCAAATTCACCATATTAGATAACTCACTTCCTATGAAGTTGTGACTAAATTCATTTCCCTCCCCTTCTTTCATACCAAATGGACTTCCTTCATAACAAACTAGCTGTTAAGCCTTATCTATGGCCAAAACCAAATTTCAACTTTTTTTTTAACAAGCTATAGTACACCGCAAATGGATCATTAAGACTAAATATGGGAGAGGGATGCATTCCTATTGGCTATTTCCTACCATTTTTTCTTCCAACCAAACATACTACAAGGGATTGACCTTGAATTAATTGCACATTAATCCAAAAAATTGACCCAAATCAATTTAATACTCAATTCATGAGGTTATCATCCCAACTGGCTGAATGAGTAAAAATTCAATACCATTATTTTTAATATTTTTGCAAATAAAGTTTACTTAATTTTGTTTTAAATTGTAAATTAAATTAAATTTTCAATTTTAAATGCTAATTATTTATTAAAATAGAAAAATGTTTCCCCTATTCTTTGCAGCAATACTACACTTTCATAATAATAAATTTATATTTCTATAATCAGCGTCTCAGCATTTTTTATGAAGGATTTCTTTCCTCACTTGGATATTTTTTGTAGTTAATAATTATTGTAAGAAAAAAACTCATTTTAAACTCACTCCTCACACTTTAAGCCACAAAGTTCAAATACACCAGATGCCACAGATTTTTTATTTCGGTGTTTAATTGCATTCACACGTTAAAATTTTCAAGTTGGAAAGAAAAACTGGAAACTGCCGAAGAGAAAGAACGAGCACAAGAAGAGGCCCAGATAGATTCGGATTCCCACGACGTGTCACCATATTAACGCTTCAAAATCAAATCCAGTGAGCACCGTACAAAATCATTTTAGCAGCTGCGATTTGATTTTCAGTTTTTCACAAGAACGAAGAAGCATCTTGTCATTTGTCAAGTCTTAACCGTTAAACCACACAGAGAAGAAGAAGAAGATACTGAGAGAGCAGCCATGGAAGCTGCATTGTGTAGCCGACTTACTCTTTCTCCCAAGCATGTTTTCAGTGCTAGAAATCCCGGTACATACTCTATCTTAATTTCTAGAAATTGCAATAATTATTTAGATTTATAGAGTAATTTCTAGTGAAAAACAATCAAATTTGGGAAAACCATGTTTTCTCGGTGAAATATATTTTTCTTTATTTGTTTTTGGTTCGATCAATTAGGTGGTTCTCGTTTTTATTGTTCCGAATCCAATTTTCTAATCGCAGGAGACAAACATTTTCTTTTTAAATTTAGCAAAGATCGGAGTACTCGAATGGCGGCATCAGCCACTAGATTAGGGAAAGGTGGTGGTGGCTTATTGGAGAGGCCAACCATAGAGAAAACAACACCTGGTCGAGAATCTGAGTTTGATTTAAGGTAATTAAGCCATTTTTTAGCTCATTATGGTTGATGAGTGGGTTTATATAGTTTGTTATAGATATTAACAAAATTTATCCTTATTGCTTAGTGGGGAAAGAACTTGGAACATAGTCCAATTAATAAAGGTAAGGAAGTCCAAAAAAAATAATTGGAGGAACTTTTATAATTGATTTAACTATTAATAACTAATTATAGAAATGAGCAAAAACAAAGTACGTTAACGTAATTTCTTTGTTTGTTGTTGTTGCGGCTAGTTAGGGGAAAAGACTTAGTTTGGTATTGTCATTGCTTATTCTTTGATCTTGGCAATTATGCATGTTAGATGTTAAAATTCCCAGCTAAACGCATTGTTTTGTTGTTCACTTCAATCTAGGAATTTATACACATATGGAATAACCCATTGTGAACACAAATTTCTATCTGGAATCAGGTCTTCTAGATACTGTAGAGCATAGTTTTACATTGTGGCTCCTTTGAGATTGTAGTAGTAGCGAAGAAATTTGATCCTCCACAACCTCAATATTGTAGCAGCATCAAGCGTCTCGCACAATTTAAACTTCGATGTAGAGAAGGATATCTTTTGCCCCTTTTGGATTGAATTATGTTTATTTATTTCTCATCTGTTCCTATTGTCTACATTTAAGCTTTCTTCTTTCCCTCTCTCTCTCTTAGTATCCTTGCCTTTTACATCTGATTTTCTACATTTTAGTTCATATTCCTTATTTTGTTTTTAAAAACCAGTAAACTGTTTAGACAGCAAAATTAGGTACTATATATCTCACAGGTATTGACCTTTTTTTCCTACTGCTCAACTGTGTGTTGTGCTGCATGTCGAAGTTTCTATTGAATATTGGTTGTTATTTGCAAAGTATTAGTAGATAGACGCTTATGTTAAAAATTAGAACAGATAAATTGTACAAATTATGAGCTGGTTCACGTTCATCATTATTCCTCAATAGAATGAAAACCATGTTTTCAAACTCTTCTTGTTTGGTAACACTAACGAAGGCACTGCTGTTGATGGTTATTTTGAAACAAGTTTCGTGAACGTTTTGAAATGACAGAGCAATGGCTTAGGTAGATTTGCAAGTATGAAGATCTGTTTACATGAGACTTCATTAGTTGTCTGTAATTTTAGTTGTTGTTTACCTTGTTGCTTTTCTATGTTTGGATGATTAGTGTAAATGGCATATATGCTGATAGCAATAGTGGAACCATGGAAGCACTGTTTCTTGAATGCTTCAACAGGAAACATTCAGCATAATTTCTTTCTTGTTTGATGATGTATGACCAGTAGCGAGGAGGTAAAGAGAAGATAATAGAAAGAGGGAATAGGAAGATGAAAGGGAAGGTGGCAAAAGAGAAAAGGAGGGAAAAAAAGAAGAGGAGGGATAAGATTACGGCATATGCTGATAGCAGTTGGTGGAGCTACTGTCACTTGAATGCTTTTAAAAGAAAACATACTTTAGCATAATATCTTATTGTTTGAACTTTGAACAGAAGTCTCTTTAAAATCATGATTCTTGATTTAATTTGATTCGGAAATGGTGAAACCTTGACGACATGTAATGTTCTTGCAGGAAATCAAGAAAGACATCGCCACCTTACCGAGTGATGCTGCATAATGACAACTTCAACAAGAGGGAATATGTTGTGCAGGTGCTGATGAAGGTGATACCAGGAATGACACTTGATAATGCAGTTAACATAATGCAAGAGGCACATTATAATGGACTGGCAGTGGTAATCATTTGCGCTCAAGTAGATGCTGAGGAGCACTGCATGCAACTAAGAGGTAATGGCCTTCTAAGTTCAATTGAGCCAGCTGATGGAGGCTGTTGAATCAGTCTCTCTCTCTCAGTTTTATTGGTATCCTCATATATATATATGGATTGTACATATAATATTATATAGTATCCATACTGTCTCGAATCTTAAGAATGAACTGTGCTTAGGTTAAAGTTGTATAAAGTATAAATTAGTAATTAGGCAAGGGAATGTTTTATGTTACATATACACGCAGTTGTATTATGTAACGGTATTTGAGTACTGGGAAATATTTGATCCAAATTATGCAATTGACCTTAAATTATCTGTTGCCATTACTATCTTTGTGTGATAGTAAAATTTCCAAAAAAAAAGTGATTCTTTTGTGTCCAAGAGAACTTCCAGAAATGATCTGGATCACAATGGTGGGAAAGCAAACCTGTGTCTTAGATTGGAATATTTGATTTGAACTTGTGCCTCGTTGAGTTGAGAACATATAAAGAATAATTTACCCTTATAAATACTTCCTCTCCCTATCTACTCTGTATTTGGACCCATTCCCTGCCATAAGTTATTAGGATACTGCCTCTTTAAAGGACGCTGCCTTTAATCCATAAAAATTAGTTCCGCAGACAGAAACTATAATCCAAGTATCCAACCTCTTCCCAATATTCTTAAAAGGGGATGCATGATGAGTTTGAATCCTCTACTGGTTAAAGTGTATATTGTTGGTGTTAATCATAGTTATAACTGTGGCTAACAAAAAAAATCTCGGTTGGCCATAGTTTTAATTGTGACTAATACCGACAACAGAACGGTAGACAGTAAAAGATCCACAGGCATGATTGACGGTTGGGGCGAGGTGATAATTTTCTTCAAAATTTTCCAAATTAAACTTAGGAAATAATATCCCTAATCTCCCAAAAACTTTTGGATGCATGTTATATAGTTTGGGTGGGTTTTTGAAGGATAATGTATTACTGGTTAAAGGTATACATATATACATATATATATATATATATATATATATATATATATATATATATATGTTAAAAAACTAAACATATAAGTTTGTTAAAATAAAAGATAGTGTTGAACAAAAATATATTAATTCTTACATATTTATTTATAATTTGACTTAAGTAATTAATTTATAATTACTTTTTTGAAGAAGATTGTTTAAATAAGACATTGTACATAAAACAAACATTATCTACCATACTATATTCTTGTATATGTATTTAGGGTCGACTAATTAGTTCATTTGTTGTTTATTTATTAAATGTGTTGAAGAATGTTCAGTTAAGATAATGCAGATGAAACAAACATAACCTAAAAAATCCAATAACTTTCAATATAATGAAATTATACTATTTATCCTCGATTTTCATTATGTGAATAAGCCTATCATTAAATCAATTTTGTGTCTATTTTTATTTCGGTTAAAAAACAATGTGTCAATCTCTATTTCACATAAATATAAATATAAATATAAATATATATATATATATATATATATATATATTTGCTAGTACAAGAGGCAAGGCAATTAAAATTTATCCAAGACTTGCCACCATATCACGTGGAACCCATTGAATTATTTGAATGGTCCAGCCAGTCCAACTACCAAAATTATGGGACATTTGTTCACTTCATGAGTATCCCATAGCCATAATATTGTCTTGGTAAAGGGGGAAAATTTCAAATATGTCCCGTTTTATTCAAATTTTAATTGATCTAGTTATTTGTATTAGTCACAGTCACACTTAAGTAGGGGTGGACACATATCGGGTCGGTACAGTTTTGGGACCGACCTGAATTTTAGTCGGGTTGGTCGGTCCGTCATGAGCAACTCGGCCATTTGTTTTTTTTTAATTTATATAAATTAAAATTACATATAAATTATAAAATTTACATTAAATTTAACATACTTAAACATTTTAATTCAATTAAAGTTATATTTTGTGTATTTTTAATTAATAATCAATAAAAAACAAAATTATGCATACAAATAATATATATCTTACATGTAAAAATAATAAATATAAAAAAAAAATTTAAAAAAAAAAGAAAAAGAAAATGAAGGTACCCCAGGTCGAGCCGGATCTGAGAGTGTCCAACCCGAGACTCGACCTGAGACTTGACCTACCCGGATCGATGACAAAAAAATGGTCGGGCCGGGCCAGGGCCGGGTCCATCTTGTACACCCTAACATCCAAGTGCCCTTAAGAAAGCTCAATGTGTGGCCAGCCAAACTACAACTAAATACATATATATATTGAGCTTACCAAATTTTTTCAGCAAATGACACTTCGAAATTGAGATTTTTTATCATGATTCATGAAGGATGTTAGCCAACAACTTTTGCTAGATTTAATCTCCATGCATCTGAGAAGAAAATGACATCAACCAATGATGGCTTTGGATTTGAGATTCAATAAACTAAAAATAGACAATTCCGAATCACGGGAAGTTCAAAGCGATTGGTAAAAGTTTGAGTAAGATTATAGAGAACTTAACTTTAAGAGAAGTTGATATTTTGTCTTTCTTTCTCTCTTATTTTTATTTTATTTAAATTTTTTATTAAATTATGAGCAAGAAAAGAAAAAATAAACATAAAAACTCAATATCCTAAGAAATTGAGCCAAAAAAAATTTGAATCAAAGCTGGGATGACAACTTTCACAGACAAAAACTACCCTTTTCTAATAATGACTAGAATGATTGGTACATGTGTGCCAAAAGTTGGATGAATGTATTGTTAACTATAGGGCCATATTTAAAACTCCTGTAAGATTATTATAGTTATAGCATATAGAAAAGTTCAAATATGATTGAAATTATTATTAAACTATTCTTCATGCAATGTAAAAAAATGATGTTCTTACTTTGATTTTTTTGGTTTTGAATATATAAAGTGCCAAAAAAATTGAAGTATATATTTTAATGTTAACTAAACTTCAATCATGCTTTGATTAGAGTGTAATTTCACTTGAACTTCACACACACATTATTATATACGACTGAGTGACGGGATTATTTTGAAATTTATCTATATATTAATTTATATACTATGTTAATAATTCTATTTGTTCTTGTTTAGTTAAAATAGTATTGTACGATTTGGGTGCGTTTGGTACATTCTATTTCTTTTTATACATTGTTATTCTATAGAGTTCAACCATTTAGGAATTGAGTTATTCATTCTATTTCTTTTTTCTCTCAATTTTTTTTTTCAATAAAACAATTAAAGGACTCTAAATCTTTTGATATTGTCAGTTAGTGTTGTTCGGTCGATTAATAACTGTAACTAAAAATTTGGCCACAATTTTTTAATCAGTTAGTCATTTATAACAATGACTAATTGAACATCATAAATAGACAACAACAAAATATCTAAACTCTTAAAGAAGTGAGAGAGAAAAAAAATGCGAGAAGGTAAAAAGAAAACTTAAACTTTTTATAATCTCACCCTATAAATCTTATATATATAAGTTTGTAAATTATGTTTAAATTGGAGTGTCATATATAAAAAAATTTGTGTTGGAATGACTCTAATCTCATTTTAGAACATTTGTCAAATTAAATGGATCTTAATAAACTTTTGAAGACTAATAACTTTGACGGAGAAAAGGAATTAATAGGAACTTGTGCGTATGTAATTTATAATTTTATAATGATCAAATTAAACCATGCTAATCTTTTAAAGACTAAACAAGAAAGAGAAACTTTTCAAGGAACAAACTCTATAATACTAATTTTTCAGTAACCGAAGAAGAGAGAAAAAAATAAAATCTTTCATAATTAAATTGTATATGCTTTAATTTACTCTACGTGTAATTTCTCAGTTGAACTCATACACTAATCCTACCTACTTATTAAATACATATATACTTCGAACCCGACATTTCCAACTCGTAATTTAAGCCATTCATCCACCAACTAATCTGACGTAAGCGTCTCTCTCCATTATTTTGAAACAAATAAATCCACCCTCATCATCACTTCTACATACCCACACTCACACTTGCCTCTTTCAGAGCTTCCAATTTCTGGGCTCTGCTCTCTGCAATCCCAAATTATGGCTACCACAAGCCAAGCCTTCCTTTTCTTCACCATAGCCATTTCATTCTCTCTCACTTTTCTCCCTTCTCCTTCTTCTTCTTCTCGCACCTTCACAACTGAAACCACTGTTCTCGATGTATCCTCCTCACTCCTGCAAGCCCAGAAAATCCTCACCTTCAACCCCGAAATGCTCCAAACTTCTCTCCTTCAAGATGAAGAAGAACAAAAGCTTCACACCACCCCCTCTTCTTCTTCTTCTTCTTCCTCTTCCTTTTTCGTTCATTTACACCCAAGAGAATCTCTAATCAATGCCCAGCACGGAGAGTACAAGAACCTGGTCCTGACTCGGCTCCAACGTGACTCAGCCCGAGTCAACTCGTTGTTCACCAAGCTTGAGCTAGCCCTCAACCAAGTCAACAAATCGGATCTCCACCCGACCCAAACCGAGGTCCAACTCGAAGATTTATCAACACCGGTTTCCTCCGGTATCAGCCAGGGAAGCGGCGAGTACTTCACCAGAATCGGAGTCGGACAGCCGCCACAACCTTTCTACATGGTTCTCGACACCGGCAGCGACGTTAACTGGCTTCAGTGTCAGCCTTGCTCCGATTGTTACCAACAATCCGACCCGATCTTCAACCCGGTACGGTCTTCCTCCTACGGCCCACTCACCTGCGAGGCTCAACAGTGTCAGGCCCTCGACGTCTCTGCTTGCCGCAACGGCAAGTGTCTCTACCAGGTGTCGTACGGCGACGGCTCGTTCACCGTCGGGGAATACGTCACTGAAACGGTGTCGTTTGGCAACTCCGGATCCGTGAACCGCGTCGCAATGGGGTGTGGCCACGATAACGAGGGTTTATTCGTCGGTGCTGCCGGTTTACTTGGGCTCGGAGGCGGTTCGTTATCGCTCACGTCTCAGATCAAAGCGTCGTCGTTTTCATACTGCCTGGTGGATCGTGACTCGAGTAAATCGTCGACTCTCGAGTTCAACTCGGCCTCACCCGGTGACTCGGTGAACGCGGCGTTGTTGAGGAACAGTAAGGTGGACACATTCTACTACGTCGGACTCACCGGAATCAGCGTCGGCGGCCGGACGGTTTCTCTGCCGCCGTCGAGCTTCGCGCTGGACCAATCCGGAAGAGGCGGAATCATCGTGGACTGCGGCACGGCGGTGACTCGGCTGCAGACTCAGGCGTACAACGCGGTGCGCGACGAGTTCGTGAGGCAGACTCGGAACTTGCGATCCACGAGCGGGTTCGCTCTGTTCGACACGTGCTACGATTTCTCTTCGCTGAAGAGCGTGACGGTGCCGACGGTGTCGTTTCAGTTCAGCGGCGGGAAGTCTTGGGCGTTGCCGGCGAAGAACTACCTGATCCCGGTGGATTCCGCGGGAACTTTCTGCTTCGCGTTTGCTCCGTCGTCGCAGTCTTTGTCGATCATAGGGAATGTGCAGCAACAAGGGACACGTGTCAGCTTCGATCTAGCAAACTCGTTAGTGGGATTCTCACCCAACAAATGTTGAAAGCGTAAAATTACGTATTTACCCCCATATTTGTCATAGTTGATAAAGTTAAAAGGCTAAAAAAAAAAAGGATAGGTTTGGATTTAATGTGCCCGTGATTGTAGTGGAAGTATATGCAGTGGTTTTGTGGGTGGTGAGATGGGCCCACTAGATTAAATTAGAAAGAAGCATTTGGGTTTGGGTTGGTGTGGATCATAAATTATATAGCTGTAATTTGGGTAAATTATTTGCTTACTTGCAGAGAGGACGGAGGTTGGGCATTTTTCACTGAAAAAATAGTGTACCTATTCAGTTTATAACGCTAAATTAAATTATAAATGTTCAGTTTTTAATGGTAAGGCTTTAAGGTTTGAGGCTTTTAAGTTGTTATATTTGTATATTGAATTTACTAATATAAAAAACATTTTATTTAATATAAATAATAAGAAAACATAATAATATTTTATTTATTAATTCTAAAAATCAAATTTAATCTAATCTTTTAGAAATAGATTTTAATATACTAAACCATTCTAAATCACCATAATTATTCGGTTGATTCAGTTTAATTTAGGGACATCAATTTTATCTGATTTTAGAAATTCAAATTGAGAGTTATTCTATCTCTAATTAATGTTGTAACTTGTAACTCATAAGATTGCAGGTACAGTGCTGCATGATAATGGTACAATTGTACGGGAAAAGGTTACAAGTATAGTATTCCATCACTAAATGTTTAGTATAATTTTCCCTAAAAAAATGTTTAGTATAATTTTTTATTAATTCAATATTATTTATTAATATTAATAAAAATTTATTATAAATAAATTTAAAATCAAATTATTATTAGTATTAATAAATTATACGAAAAATAAAATACTAACTTTTTAGACTGCTCGCCTAGTACCAATTATCAAATATCTTCTCCAATAGTAATTAGTACGTGCTTGTCTAGTTGTCTATACTCTACTATATGACTATGCCCCACGGCGTGTGGTACTCAAGATAATTTTAACTTCTTTTTTCTTGAAATTTTCACTTTATATTATGGTGTTCCTCCCCCCGCCTTCTTCTGTGTATATAATTTAAATGTTTTTTTTAAAAGTTATCTATCAAATTTTTTAATTAGATTTCTTTTAAAAAAGGTTATATATCATGTTTTTAAGAGTTTTTTTTTTCATTTTTAATTAATAGAAATGATTTTTTTTTTCGGTGGGAATACAAGTGATAACTTTGATAACAAAAAGTATAAGGAATTTCTCACCTTATTCAAGTCCAATCATTAAATGTTTAATTATTTTTAAACTCTAAGGTAAATTACTCTCCTATCTGTTTAGAAACGTACAAACTAAAGTACTTATTTTTTATTTTAAAAAATATAAAATAATTATATTTTGAATTTAAAATAAATTAGATTTATTATTTCCATCACACAAACAATAAATAACATTGAAATAAAGGTTTAAAATTATACTTGTCTAATAATTAGTTATATTTTTCATTAAAAAAAAGAGAATTTGTATAAATTTTGAAAATAGAATGAAATAATATGTAATCTGAATATAATTTACTTTAAAATATAATTTGAAGAAGCACCATAACTCTCAAAATGACTAACTTCTAATACAATTGCATAACATATTTGATAAGCACTTGGAATTTTAAAGTCTCATTAGTTCCATATTCTCTATTCGTCTAATTATCCAATGATCTATCTATGTAATTGTTTCGAATTTTGTGAAAAAAAATCCTTTTATAATTATATGTAAATTTGTGTCAATGGTAATCATAAATGGGTATGTCCTGCGCATAACTCATTATGAAAAAATTAGGTATACATCTTGTACTATTTAACTTATACATTATCCAATAATATTTTTTTTATTTATCATGTAAATCTATCACTTTAAAATATAAATAATTAAATAAATATTTTTCATCAATACAAACATTCTTTATATTAAATTAGATTTGATAAAGCGAATTGATTTTCTATGTAATGCAAGATTATTTAATAGGAAAAAATTTATATGCTGTTGTTTACATATTTTTTTTAAGGTTAACCAATTAAAAAAAGATATATGTCAATTTTTTTTATGTCATCTTTTCAAAATTGACACATATTTTTTTTAATTGGTTAACTTTAAAAAAAGTATGTAAGCAACAACATATAAATTTTGTCCTATTTAATATTGCTCAATCTGAAACTGAATTGCTGGGCCCATCTCCGTAATTTGCGGCATAGTTCTTGGAGTCTTCCTTTGTATCTCTGTCGTTTTGTTTCCCTTCTAGCGACGGAAAATGACAATACGAATAAAAATATTATTATTGGAATAACTCCATTTTTATTACAGATTTTTAACTAATTCAATCAGATTAATAATTTTTAACAAAGGAAAAAAAAAAGGAAACATCATATTATAGTGATTTTAATTTTTAATTATATTTTTTATTATTAAACCATTCTTAAATTTGTATTTGTAATAAGAAAAAATAGTTTATACAGATCTTTGAAGAATTTTTAAAATGAAGGGCTAAACCTTAAAAGATGTAACTTTGCTTTAAAATTTAAATAGTAAAGTGCAAATCCATCATTGATTTTATACATATTTCATTAAATATTAAAAATATATAATTTGATTGTAAAAAATTTGACTTATTAAAAAGAAAACAAACTTTTTTTAAAAAATAGATAAATAAATCCATTATTGGAATTTCCTGTCCAAATTGAAATCATAAGAAATCTAAAATTAGTAATGTGTCAAGTATGTAGGTGACCTAATTAGTAAAAAATGAGACAACATCACCTAAATACTTTAGGTGTAGATGAAATTATTAAATTTTAATGATAATGCTACTAAATTTTAAATCCTTGCTTTGCAATGCAATTATTGATAAAATCAAATTTTCCATTTTTATATTATTCATCTAAAGAAAGTGTACTATACATTTGTTTTAAAAGCTAATTGCAATTGTTGGGTAATGCTTTTTTTTCTTCACCAAAAGTATTCATGATTAATCCATCAATTAAGTAGAGTCATTGTTGGGCAATCTCTCAACGGATAATTCTTCATTCACATCACTCTAAAGATTGATCAAATTTCAAAAACGATAATTAAGAGAAGACAAACTTCTTACCATATATATCACATTAAGGGATAAAAGTTCAATGGTACCATATGTAATGTCATTTGTTAATATTAATAAAAACTCACATTAATTAGGGCCCACCTTAAATGGTTTAAGGACCAACTGATTGGAGGGATGTACTGAAATTCAGTACTACCGTAGCACTGAACATCTACTTCACATCAAGTTGGTAGAATGCATTTCTTTGAAATCAAACAAATTTTCACCTCAAACAATTACCTGATAATTTGCATAATTAAACTCGTCAAATCTGTCTATGCAGCCCAAACCAGTGACCAATGGTGCTCTTGCTATTTCTCCCCATAATACATTACTAAGCGCATTTGCTAATTAATAATTATTTAGTTCAAGTAATTAATTAATAATGAAAGTATCGAATTTCCACTTAATTTATTTCTTTTTCTTCCCCAACCAAAACAGAGAAATTGAGTTGTTTAGTTTTTTTTTATGGAGAGTTGTTTAGTTACACTGACTTACAAAATAATAATAATAATAATAATAAGAATAAGAATAAGAAACCATATGTAACTTCCGGACCTAACTAAATTAGTACAATAAAAATTGGATTTTTTGCTAATCGGTGACTTTCTTGGTTGATGAATTTTGTTTGGGATATTATATAATAATTTTATTATTTTTGTTAATTTTTTTTATAATTTTCAATAAATTATAAATTATTAAATACTCTCTTAACTAATAAGAAGAAGAAAGTTTAACCAGTAAAACCCATAAAATTAATAAGTTGGTAACTTGAAGTAGCTAGAAATGTAGAAGTGATCTCATTTTTACAACAAGAAATTAAAGACACAAATTCATATATAAATTTAAAATTATATGTTTCTAGAAGAAAAACTTCATATTGACCTTGCTAACTCAATAGTCTTAACTCTTAATTAAAAAAAGCCATGGCATATAGAAAGTAGAGAACAAGAAAAAATGAAGAAAGCCATGACATTCACTTTTGCTCTTTCTAAGATTTGGGTTGTTAAAAGAGGCATAAGAGGACTTATCGTTGACAACCACATATTTATAGTAGGTAGGGATCAAAAGATATTTATTTTATTCTGTTAATTTATTTTAAGCTGTTTCAACCAGCTGTGTTCGAGACAAAATCAACTTTCTATTAAGATTATTCCAACCATACATATATAACTCTTTATCTTCGGGGATAAATCAATTATTGAACTAAATCAATTAGATTCTAGTTAGTACAAGTGTCTCATATTATCCAACGTTTAAATCCATTTATGGGATGAAAGTGCAGTACTAATATAGTATTGAATTTTTCAGTATATTATTTCAATCATATAGTGTCATTTGTTAATATTAATAGAAACTCACATTAATAAGGATCTACCATGAATGAATTAAAAATCAACTAGAGATATATACTAAAATTCAATAAGCAGTACGAACATGTGCTCCCGTTTCATAAACCAACGTGAGTTCCATTTAATGTAAAAAAATAGTCTTTATAATACAACAAATTTGGATTTAAATTTCAGTCAAAAGAAATATTTATATTTAATACTTAATAATCCCTCTAATCTAACTGTGAATGATATAGTTTTATATATGATAGTTCAAATTACCACAACATACCATTTACTAAAAATTAATAAATTAATCCCAGAAAAACGGAGAACAATTTATATATAAGAAGAGTGTGGCTTATGTATACTAATAATGATGATGATGGTAAATATTTGTTGTTTGATAAAATGGTAAATAATAAATTTTTATAGAAGTGTTTTTGTCTTAAACAAATTTTAGTTTCTGTACTTTTGTGTAGAATAAAAGTTTATCTTTTGCTTCATAGTTGAAAAATTGCTCTTGTCCTGCTGAGGAACACTTATTTTAAGAAAAAATAAATTGGCTCAATATCTTAGAGCCGTTTGGTAGGTAGATTTATTTGAGAAAATGGGAATGAGAATAGAAGATAGAATGAAAAAGAAAATAAAATGAGAATTAAGTAAAATTATCTTTCATTTCAAAATTATTAATATTTAAAAGAGAATACAAAATACTTTATGGTTGAGAAAATGAGAATTAGAATAAGAGAGATAAAATGAGTTAGTTAAAATGACAATTATACCATTTATTTTAAAATTATTAATATTCAAAAAGAGAAGGTAAAATTTTTCTTGTCATCTAACTCTAACATTCCTCTTCTACCAAATATGTCCGAAATTTAAAAAAAATAAGACTTTTTGAAAAAGAAAAAAAAAGCAACTTTTATAGTTTTTTTTTATTTTTTATTTATGGAAAAAAGCAACTTCTGTAGTTGAAAAAGTACTTTTACAACCATAAAATAAAACACTTATTTTAAAGAAAATGATTTTGACCAAATTAAACATGCACATCAATCGTTCAAACTTAATAATAAAAGTTTTGTCAGCCAATCATATTGATGTACTCATATGCTCTTTCCTGGGTTTTCTTTTGTGGGATTGTTTACTCTTTTGTTTCCTATATTTTGACTGTTCCATCACGGAAAAGTAAATTTATACATTAATTTCATAATGATGATTATTAACCTTCTAATTGAAATATAAAGTTTCTACAACTGCGTTACACTTTCACCATTCAGAATTCTTGTCACTTGAAATTTGAGAGCCATCACATATCATGCATCAAGACGAAGAAAATTAAACTTACAATTATTCCTTAATATTCCAAACTTACTGAAAATAACAAAGGTTTGACGCATATATATACGAGCTTTTCTAAGGCGGGTGATTAATATATTATTAATTATAGATGCAGTAGCCAGCAAGTGGGTGAACAACAAATGCTGCAAAAAGTTGGTGAAAGTTCCTAAAAGTGTTGGTAACTTGATGTTTCAATTTCACGTCTTATGCCATTAATGAAGCCCTAAATCACGCTGTCACTTTTCTTTTGAGTTTATATTAGGGCCACTTTGGTAATTGAATTTATTTGGGGAATAAGAATAAGAATGAATAAGAACACGAGAGAGAGAGTCTATTAAAAAAAAATAGGAGAGAGAAAATGAGAAATAAAATAAAATAATAGTCAGGTAAAATGATAATTATACAATTCATTTAAAAATTATTAATATTTTTTGAATTTTTTTTCATTAAATTCTTGCAACCAAATAAGCCCTTAGAATTTAAAGTAAATTATTGTTTTGATATCTAAAAAATTTATTTATTTTAATTTTAATTTTTGAATTATGAAAATAAATTTAATCTCTAAAAAATACTCACGTCTCGTATATTTAATTTTTTAAATTGTAATAAAATTACGACACAAAGTATCTTTTAGAAAGTAAATTCTATATTTTTATGATTTAAGGACTAATTTAAAATAAGTAAAAAAAATTTAGAGATTAAATTTATTATTTTTGTAATTAAAAAACTAAAATTTAAATGAGTAAAATTTTTTAGGACCAAAACAATAATTATGGAAAGGGCTCAAGAAAAATAGAGGTGCCTCTTCTTAGAATAATAGTTTAGTACTACAAAAACACTTAAAACTTAGGCCTCTATCCATTTAAAGTGGATTGTTATAAATATTGATAAATAATAAATAATTAATGAATATTCTTGTAAAACTAAATTTTTTTCTTTCTTCTTGAAATAGCTTAGGGTATGTTTGGATTGGGGATTAAGGAGGAGAAGGGAAGGGAAGGGAATGGGAGACTTTCAAGATATCTTCCCCTTGTTTGGAAAAATGAAAATTGGAGGGGAAGATAATGGAAGATCAAGCCTTAATCCTCCATTATCCTTCCCCTTTACAAATTCAAGATACCCCAAATTGGGGTATTTTGGAGGAGGTTTCAACACCCAAACAAGGGGAGGACATATGGAAGGTTAACCTCCCCTTCTCTTCCCTTCTCTTCTCCTCTAATCTCTCCCCTTCCTTTCCCCTCCTAATTCCCAAACAAACTCTTAGTTTTAATCCAATATTAAAAATTAAAAGTAAAAGAAGCTTCGTCAAATAAATAAAAATTTATCTAACATATGCCAAATATTAATGTGCCCTTACACATTAGGGTTTATCCATTCATGTTATGGAAGACTTGTTTTATTAAATTTAGGACACAATGAAATTGTATTTGACTGAAATTGCATTTGATTGAACCCTAATATATATTTAACCCCCAATTTAAAAACAACTTTTTAACACACACATATATATATATATATATATATATATATATATATATATATATATATGACGTGATAATGTGACATAGAGCACGATTGGTAAATTAACAGTGACATATTAACATTTAACGGTCATATCACTCGACTAGATAACAACTAACTTCTCAGGAACTAAATAGTTGATATAATTAAAAATTCAGGAATCAAATAATTTGTTTTCATGATTCAGAGATTAAATAATAGATTGACTAATAATTAAAAACAAAAAAATAGGTTTCATAAAGAATTATTTCTTTACTTAATTTTTCACATATTTTAAATTATTAAAAATCCATTTACTAATGGCCCAACAAAATTGTTCCATTGATTTATTATATGAAACCTTTATACTTGCCCAATAAGATAAATACTTGTGAATGAGGATTTGAATAAAGGCACAGAAGTTGCAGTACCCAAAGTGACAAAATGGCGCAAGAAAAAGGGAAAATCGCCGTTGCCGGGGATCGAACCCGGGTCACCCGCGTGACAGGCGGGAATACTCACCACTATACTACAACGACTTGTTGATATTCGGTGTCTCTAAAAGTTAAATAATTCTTCTATAACACTGTGACAATTAATTGAACTATTAACTAGCAGCCTCTCAAGTCAAGTTCAAGTTCAACACCTAATCATGAGAACTAATAAGTAACTACTTACACCTTCGCCAATCAACATCAGACAAAATACTTGGGAATGTTTGGATTGGTTAAAAAATTAAAATTAACCCACGGAATTATTTGCGTAAGCAATGCAATCTCACAAATTATATATCTTAATAATCAAGATAGGAAAATTAAAATAGCATGGATGTATTTGAGATTTTCTTTGGGATCAATCACCAAAGGGTGTATTTGGGATTAAGATTCCTATAAAAGTACATTAGAAATTTACATAAAACATGATATTTATAGCTTCTTAAATTTAATTTCTTGAGAATTTTGAAGAAATTTTCAGACCAAACGTGGACAACTCTACTAATGAGAATTCAAAGTTTGATTCAAGGGACTATATTTTTTTTTTCTATTAGACAACTCCTTGCTTCATTTGCACTCTTTTTAAAGTGAATATAGTATTTAAGAAAGTGATTTCAATATAGACATAAAATTCATTATATTATGGTGAAAATAATGATCACAATTCTATCAATTAAAAAAAAATTCTTTTATACATAGTATAATAAGTTTATATATATAATATTGAATTACATATAAGATAACATAAAATGGTATGTTTCAATAAATTAATATATAAAATTGTTATAAAAAAATATAAAATTAAATATGAAAAATAATTTTAAAATCTAGGCTAAATTCAACTTTTTTATCCCTTAACTTTACACGACCTTTAAATTTTTGAACTCTCGAATAATTTCTCCCCATAACAACATTTCTCTAGATTTTGAAATTACTCTCATCTCATCTCCTTTGTTTTAATTTTTAAATACTTAAATAAAAAATATTTACAAATTCACTCACTTTGACTTTTTTGGCCATGACTCATTTTGACTTAATTACTCTTATATTTCTGGTTATATAATTCAATATGTATTTGACTAATAAAAAATTCTTTTTAAGAAATTTATAATAAAATAAAATAAAAATTTTAACTCAAAATAAATAAGAATGGAATAATTTCTAAAACATATTTTTATAATAAATATTTTAAAAAAATTAATGCAATTAAGGATATTTTGATTAAAATGCTTAAAACTGCAAGATTTTCTTTTTCTAATCTTTCCAGCAGATTTTCAAAATATAGGAGATAGAAGTATAATAATAACATTGGAAATTTAATTTACTAAGAAAAAAAAAAGAAAACTGCACGCATTTCTCTTTAAGGATTTTGCTTTTATTTTTTTCTTTTCTAATTTACAGTTTTGTAGCCTTAAAGGAAAACTTTTGTAAATATACAATTGTAACTCGTTTTACACACGAAGTTAACGGAAATCTATAACATTTCATTGTATATTTTGTATAGACAAAAACCACTCTGTGTTGGATTTGTATCAATGATCAATATGTACAGCATATTTAACAATTATTATTATTAAAACATCCACAATAAGTTCAGTCCATTAGTGTAATCACTAAAACAGTGTTGTATCACCTAAAGTGCATGTGGAAGATTAGTAATTTTCTCTCCAATCTGGATTTCCTCTGAGCCATTACTGCAAGAAAAGAATAGCATTTAGAGGCTGAGAAATACTGAAATCAGTCTACTAGTCATGACAATGAAATTCATCATCAAATATTTACCTGAGATAGCTGAGAGCTGACATACGATAGAGACAGGTAAAGACCAGAATATGCAATCCAATGGTATAAAAGAAAGCAAAAGTTCGGGCATACCTGCAAGAGCATTTGATCAAATAAAGATGCACAAAATTTTGATATACATAAACAAGAACCAAAGAATTGGAAAATAGGATTCCACTGGAACCTGGAAGACCAAATGGAATCCTAATTCTATCAATGACCCTACGGAATTGGAGATCTTTCCATGGAATCAATACTCTTTTATGACAAAAATGACCACTCATCATGAGCATCACCTAAACTCTAAACCCTAAATTGGAGATCTTTCAATGGGTTTTCTTTTTTATTTCTTGATTTATTATTATTTATGTTGTAAAGGGCATTTTAGAGTTTAGACATTAATCTCACTTTACTTTCCAAACTCCAGCATACCAAACTTAAAATTTTTCATGACACATTCCATTCCTTTGCCTACCAAACTAGTTTTTTTGTCTCTAAGATTCCATTCCATTAGGAATTCTTTTCCATTCTCACAAAAGTAAAATTGAAACCCTAGGCAGTAGAGAAAGAAGCTGGTTCAGAAAACAGAACCAGTAACAGTACAATGGGAGCCGCCCATAAAAGAAAATTATGCTAAACTACTAGTTGATGGAACAGTAAAATGTTGGGTTATGGACTCTCACAGTCTCACGTATCAGTTACAATAATTAAAATTTTAGACAGATCATTTAGGCACAAGGAAACAGGAAGCTTTGATCGTTAGAGAGTATCTGAATTAAATATAGCAGAAGCATACTTGTTACCAAGAAGAAAACGTCCACTGCTCAGTGTGATTCTGTCCCTGAATCCCAACTCCTTGTATCTTTGATCCCTTTCCTAATTCCAGGCAGAATAGCTAGATCAGCTCATAATTAGAAACAATTAACAATAACTACAAATAAAGAACACATAGTCAGAGACAACTCTTGTGTTAGCAACCAATTGGCTACTTATCCTTAGCCACCCGTCCACCAGGCAAAAGGAAAAAAGAAAATAACTTCCTTTTGCTAGGAAAGGAGGGGGTAGGAGATTTGAACAAAAGACTTCCTCCTCGGGAGTCTATTTCACAAATAAAAAAAGCTGTGAAACAGTGGTGTCTGACAATTTACTTTAACATACGGAAGTTTTATAAGATCTTATAATTTGGTTTTTGTTATCTTAAATGTTAAAACACAGAAGGATTATGCTATTTTAGAATGTACACTCTTCTTAGAGTAGTAAAGACGGATCATTAAATCCAAACTTTGCAAAAACAATATACTTCATGATTCATGCTTCACTTAAGGACGCATAGAACATGCCCACCTTTTTGGAGAATGCAGCAAAAGGATTAATATCATCCTCGTATATCTTCTTATATTTAGATTCAACATCTGACGTGAAACCACTTTCAAGATCTTCTGCATACTGTACATAAAGAAAAACTCACAATTAAATTTGAAGCCAAGGTAAAATACAAGACAGAATTTTTTTTTTTGAATAGTAGCATGATTTAAAGCAACCTTTTTGGAACCCCTAGAAACCACTTTCTCAGTATTGTAATCTTGGACATATCGAATCTTCCCGTAAAGTTTTACATTATCGGCTTTGGTCTTTTCCAGTTCTGCTGACAGTACCCCAATCTTCTCCTTCAACTGTCTTACTTCCTATTAAAAGTGGAAAGTTCACCAAAATCACATTGTCACATCCATAATCTAAAATTTCATTACAATAATGTCAGATAGCAACAAATAAGACAATATATAAGTTAAACATACCTCTTCTGTCTCTCGCAATCGTGTCCTAAATCGATCCCTTTGATTACAGATCACTTTTAGCATTGAGCTCTGATCTTGATCTACAGATACATGCTTTGGATCGGTATTCTGATGCAAAAAATGCAGTGTAAGAATATTTAAAATTTGAAAGAACAGAGATACAATGCAGTAAGAAAAAAAATCAATATTGAATTAATCACACTACAGGATTATGCTGTACATAGGGGCAAAATATCCCAATCTTCTAATCACGCACCTTTTTTTTGGTGATAAAATTCTAATCACACGCATTAAATTTCAGGAAAACCAAAATTTTCCATCTATTGTTAAAAGTATCAAACTATATAGATTGTTGTTGTATCAAACTATATAAATTGTATCATAAAACATTTATCTAAATAGCTTAGGCGCTAAGTTGAGAACCTAGGAATGGCAAATGTCTTTTCCACATAATGGCTTTCATGCACACTGCCATCGTTGCCTTGGCTGAGTTTTAATTGAGAAATTACATTTTACTAATTTACTGCCTGAACTAAGGCTTAATTACAATTATATCAACTTTCAAATGTAACAAAACGTCTCTGCTCCTTGGAAAAAATTGAAAATGTTAATTCGTCTAAAAGCTTGAGTGGTTAAGGGAAAGACTAGGTATGATTTTTTTTTTTTGTTTTAAAAAAATGTTAGAAAAATGAATTTGTTGAAGATAAGAAGAGCAATATAAAAAAGAGGACAGAAGTCCTTCCAAAACACAGCAATAAAAAGTTACAGATTCAGTAAGCTCCAAAGAGCTTTGGGATCCCTTTGTAAAATCTGCAAGGGAAACACCCCTGAAAAGGAAATAAGCTGACACCCACAGAGGCCAAGAAAACTATTTTCTTCCAGATGATATGTGTACGAAAAGGCTTGATCTATATATCCGACTCCACCTAGTGGGAAAAGACTTTGATTGTTGTTGTTGTTGTTGTTATTGTTGTATGAGATGTGTAGGAAGAAACTTGTGATTAGCATATATGCTTAAAATAGTTCAAGTGCGGTTAACAATCTTGTGCTATTTCAACAAGATCCAGCAATGGTTGCCGAAATGTCTCTATCACCAAATATTCAGAAAATTCATTTGAAATTTATACCTAGCCAAAACAAAATAATTTAACCTGGCCAGTCGACATTTACTTATTTACTAGCAGGCATGCAAATCAACTTCAACAAAATATAACTGGGATCAGAGAACCTACTTAATTGCTGAATGCATAATATTTAGTTTCCATTAAAGAACTTGATGCACAAATTAATAAAATGCAGCATGAATGAGGAATTTACCTCAGTTGCATCAGCCCCACCAGCCTCTGAAAGATCCCAGTCATCAGGAAAAGGTCCTTTACGATCCTTAGAGCTATAACCCTGTAAGCATAAATGTCATCCAAATTTATAAAGGTTTCAAAAAGAAAAGAGAAAAACAGAGGTTCATCTCTATTAAAGTGGCAGATATAGTAGTTTAAGGTATAGTATCGTGGTAAATGATTCAAACCTTTGATATATCATCTTCCAACTTCTGAATCAATTTTTGTTGTTCATTAACCTTCACTGTAATTTCTGCTATCTTCTGTTCTGCTGCGTCCAATAAAGATGTTTTCTCAGAAAGTTTGACCTGAAAAAGGTCAAACACCATTTAATTAACTACAGCAGCAGCAATGATACCTGCAAACATTGTTGTCAAGACCTTGATCTTAACAGTATGGTCTTGTGAATTTACGATCTTATCCATAGTTACCAGTCCCAGTCCCAGTCCCAGACAAAATCAAGATTTACCCAGATAGTTTTAGGATCTCACTCTTGCACGTTTGATCCTATGATCTAACATCCTACTGATCCTACGATCTAACAATTCTATCTTAGAAACCTACCATTTTTTTTTAAAAAAAAAAAATCAAATATCATACTAGTAATACACATCAATTGAAAGAGTTGTTTTATGAAAATTGTTCTATGACTCATGACTAGTTTTATGAAAGTACGAAGTTTAGGATAACTTTATGGCTATAGAATTTTTTTTTTAATAGTATATATATATATATATATATATATATATATATATATATATATATTATAAAAAAAAATTATATTAACTATTAATAATTTAACTATAGAAAAGAGCAAAGAAGTTCTCCAAAAAAAGAAATGAGCAAAGACAAAACACAATGACGCTGCTTGATCCATTTTGTTTGTTGTTGTTGTTGCTGTATAGGAAATTATAGGATCTTACGATCCTCAAATTTTGTGATTTGATATATCTTGTGTCTCTCCCGATCCATTGCAATACCTGGTCTTAACAACATTGTGTGCAAATAATCTGATAAACCAGTCTCAAAAGAAACTAAATGGTCATTGATTCCACAGACCCAGGACAAAGTTCAATTGAAGGAATTATGGGATATCCTAATGGTTATTGCCTTCTTCGGCAACAATACTAGAAGTTCAGTTTTGTGAGAGTCGATTACTTTATTTATGAATAATGATTACAATTTAGACAAGAAAGGGGGGCAGGGTGATGGAATTGCTTGTTTCGGCCTAGTTCCAAAATAGACCATGTTTATACCTTCAACTGTGTCAGTTCATGTTCCATTTTCCGGTTTTTATCAAGAAGAAGAGATTCCATCTTGCTCATCTCCTCTCCACTTGTAGCCACTTCCCAATCTTCAGCCTCAATTGAATTATAACCCACTGCCTGCACATAGAATCATAAGGTGGATGGATAATGCATTATTAGGAACCATAATGAATGTCATTAAATTAGTTATTAGGAACCTAAGCCAGTAGGAAAGCCAGAGAAAACTATAATCACCTGCAAAATCTTCACTTTCTTCCTCAAATCATCAACCATTTTTGCTGTTGGCCTTGCATGAAGCTCTCTCTTCATTTCTTCAAGGGCAGCCTCCTAAAGTGATAGAAGGATAATAAAAAATAAGTTAGAGCACACACACAACTGTAATTCCTGAAATAAAGAGGGTAATCACGAATGTGTAGATAGTGCAGAAAATTCATGGGAAAAAATAAAAACAAAATATTGAAAAACAAATATATCCAGATTCAAAGCTATGTGCAGCTTGCATTATAAATAATGTTATTACCAGGGAAAACACTAAAGTTGGTGAATATGTAAATAGGTTACTATAACCGTTGTAATTTGCTATATGGCTAGTATTAATTAGCAATGCATCTGATTTGAGACTTGGCACAACCCAAAACCCAAGAGAGAGAAAAAAAATGGATCAAACTCTTCAAGCATTCAAAATCTTCGGTTCATTTACAACGTTAAAATAATAAAAAGGGATTCAGCCAACCAGTCTTGATCAAGCCATCAAGCATCAGAGTTATGCCTTGAAATGAGAGTTATGAAATGGTTTACTTTATATTAGACACTGATAACTTAATAAGATACGCATCAACCAGAGGACAAAATTTGGCCAAGAAAAAAAAATCAACCAGAGGAAAAAAAGAGAAAAAAAATCTGAGACACCACAAGTCCACAACTCCCAAGCATAAAAAGTTAAACATATTTTAGTCATCTAGCCACTGATATATCATAGAGATACAAAGTGTGCGAGTTTTTCTGATCTGAAAGCAAGGACAAAAGCAAGCATCTTTCACTTTATGCTGATACATGAGTAATAGAATAGTGGTTCCAAGGGATAGGATGACAGAAACCAAAACAGAGAACTAGGAATTTATAAGAAATAAAACGGAACAAATCTTACAAACAGCTGTAGAACAAGAAATTCCCTTTATCTATTCATGATACTAGAAATTTCCCCAATATTTTTCCAGAATTGGCCATGCCTCTTCTATCTTTCTTCACCCTTTTAAACCTCAAAACTGCCAACTATCTAGAACAATTACAACACATGTCTGCTGCGCAAAACAACCCCACAACTGTCCAAAACAATTACATAATTGCCTAAAAACTACCCAAAACAGTTACATGATCGTGGTCCATCAATTAACTTTGAACTTGAGTCAAAAAGACTCTGATAAGTAATAACTGTGTCTGTGTCAAAGAACCAGGAAACCTAGAAGGTTTGAACTAGTAACTTAGCCCAAATGTTTTACCACATTTCTCTCTGTTATCCCTTTAAGGCTGTTTGGCAAAGAAGAAACTTTGATTGGCAATGGCCTTATGTCTGGATTTGCAAATACAACAACAAAATAAAGGAAACTATAGAATCTGTTTGAACATAAACATCTGGCTTCAAAACTTAGATTCAATAATTTTCCATAAGGTACTAGAACTACAGATGAAGTCTTTAAAAGATGACATAATAAAACATCACCTTTTCATTGAGCATTGCAGTCAATTTCTTGATGTCATTCATGTGTTCTTCTCGTTCATTTGACAAGGTTGTTTCGATATTGTGCAGTTCCATGTTCAATTCAGAGATTAACTTCTCTTTGGCATTTAAAGAATTCTCAAGCATTCTATTCGAGTCTAAATTGTCACTGCAACAAAAAAAGCAGTAATATGAAGAACAAGGCCTGAATTTATTTTATTTCATTTTAAAAATGGAAGGATTTGGGAAGAATAAATGTGAGTGTGCATAGTTCAAGAGACAGACAGAGATTAAAAAAAAAACATGCATCACACTAAATGACTTTCAATATGATTCGTTCATCACAAAATATAATTTGCTTTCATTTGGAAACTTTAAATGACTCATTCATCACTAATAGCTGACTAACAAGTTGGGGGATCCAAACAATCACTTCCTGTGTTCTTTAGTGCATACAGAGAAATCAGAAATGTAATAATTAATTCATGTTGCAGCTTTACTCAGGTAATTTTGAAGCAGCAATGGGAACATCAATTGGTTCCAAGAAAAACAGGAAGTTAAAGGGGCATGATTAGCATTTATAGTGTCACTTGATAATAAAAGTAGTTAGGCCAGCCAGATAGTTGAAATGTAAATGTTCTTTATTTAGAAAGGAAAATGGGCATAAACGTGCAAGGCTAGTGATTCAGAATTTTGTTATGTTCCTTCGAGTGTAATGCAGTTCTTTATCAATATTTTTTACAGAAAAAAGAAAAAAAAAGGAGAGGACCAGCATACCTTTTCTTAATTTCAGTCTCTTCATTTGTTGATTGTAACTGAGATCGGAGAACTCCCTGCATTGACACAGAGAAGGATTACTTAGAAAAAAAAACCTGGTTGACTGAAGAAAGAAAGAAAAAAATCCACAACATTAAGCGATTTATTTCACTTGATGCTACAGAATTTGTACTGTAGGAGTTGGTCATTTTGTAAAAGAAAAATGTATTTTTACATCATGAAGATGAAAAACACACCTATAAATTACTTAGTCCAATAAACACATTGTGATCACAGACTTTCTGGATATTGTAATCTTATAATCCCGATTATCAATGTAACGATGAGGGAATCGTGAGTAAAATTTTAATGTACAATATGTATCACCTCCGTTAACAAGTCTAAGGGGTTATCATTTATCACAGATTACAAGGAAACATGAAATGCAATAGTTTAAGAGGGGTTTTAACACCATCTAGGTAGCTGTCAATACTTCTTTTGTCTTCTGTCAAATTTTTTTTGATAGATGAAGAACCAAAGAAACTTTAATAGAAGGAGAGATAAAACAACACTTTCATTCGCTTTGACAGTATTTTTTGTAGCAAAGCTCAGAAAATTACACAAGAAACTGTCTTGCTTTTCTTTTAATTCCCTGGTGTCCATCCCTTTTTTTTTCTTCTTTAAAGATGAAACCCTGGTGTCTATTTTATACATATATGGATTAAGTTCCTTATATAGTGCATTAGATTAAATAACTTGTTTCAAATAGGGAGTGCATCTAATAATCTATTCATAGAAACGACATTCTTTTCAACTCTACAGAATAAAAGTAATGCAGATCTCAGATTTGGATTCTCTAATGTGAGAAAATAACATGACAGTGTCATGTGAGGAGAGAGATAGACACAAAGAAGGTGTACACCATACATTCATGATCTCCATTATGTAAATGGGCCCATCACTCAAGTGATTTTGTATCTATATCTCGTATAACATAATATTGTCATGTTAAGTTGTTAACCTCTCACATGAGAGGATCCGAATTCAATTGATATAGAGTTAAAATGTTGGACTACAATATTTCAAAAAAACTGAAACATTTGGACAGAAAACAGCAAAACATTGAAGTCCTGTTTGGTATATCAAAAAATTAATTTCCCAACCACCTGGGAACCTATTCATGAGATGTTAATATATAACAAACATGAAAAATTTTAAAATTCATGTATTGTATATATATCCTAAATAGTAAAGGGATGATTATTTTTTTATATATGTCAAACTCAAATGTATTATAAATAGGTTTCTAAGGTTTTGGGAAATTAAGATACCTAGGAACTGAGCACCACCTAAGAGTTTGACAATGGAGGTTAAAACCTGAGGTGATTACAAGAAATCAATAGTTCAAAATCAAATGAAGGCTTGTTTATTGCACCTTCTCTCTCTCCAAACTAAGAAGCCGTGTTTGTGCCCTTTCAACTTCATCCATAAGAAGGTTGACCTCTGATTGCTTAGCTGCCCTCTCTTCCTCTGAACTTTCAAGAACAATAAAGATCACGTTTTTAATATAGCTTCATAATTAACAATTCCAATATGCAGAAAGAAAAGACAAGTGCTGAAATCAGATAATACTGAATCATAACAGATGTAGTTACAGATTCAAATACAAAGTATATGTCCAGAATTGAAATGAAAACTAGCTGATTACCTGATTGAGCACGGAATTCAAACAACTGGTTTTGCGCAAGTTCATGCAATTTCTGCATATTGGAAACACTTTCTTGAGCTTGCCGCAACTGATCTTGTAATGATTGTTCCCTGCATACAAAAAGGGATCATAAATTCAAGTAAGCAAAAGCCAAGATAGAGAGCATCGGGATGGTTTAAATCATAGTTATTGGAATAGGATCACACATTGAAGGTCACTAGGTTAGTGATTCAATCACCAGGTCATTAACTAAACCGATCAAAGAGGTTATTATTAATTAATTTCTATACTTTTACTTAAATACAATATAACATATTTTAATTGTAATTTTTTTATAAATAGTTAACTAGTATATTAATGAATATAATTATATACCTTTTAATAATATCTAATATAATTATATAATTTTTTAAAAAAATATATAATTATATAAATTTAATATTATAATCAGATTATTTATTTTAATACATTAACATACAAATAAGTATTCCATTATATTTTAAATCCTAAACCAATCAAAATGCAGAGCTATAAGGACAAGCACTTATATGCAAATAAATGATAGTAGTCTGCACAAACAACTTGCAACAGTAGACAAGAAAACACCTTTCTTTTATAACTTCCAACGTTTTCTGGTTCTCTTCTGCCAAACTGCGTTGCTTTATCTCCACAATTTCTTTTATTTTCTCTTCCATCTGAAACATAACAGTCATGTTACAAATTCAAAAGGAGGTAGAGCATCTGGATGTAATCTACTAACATAGCATATCATAGAATAATAAATCGTCAAATTCAAAACAATGATCAAAAGAAATTTGTTGTTACTTCACCAACAAAATAACAAAGATTTTAAATTTTATTTTAACTGAAATTAATAAACCAGAGAAACTTGGATAGTAATTTTAAAGCATGTAAAGTTTTATTATTAGCAGTAGACATTTGGTGACACTGGCAATCATTGCGAAATTCTTTATCGCAACACAAATAGCAAATGTCTATATTCTTGCGTGTGCATGCGCTTGTGAATTTGCATAGACATATTCATACAACTGGCACCAAGCTTACTTAAATGCAAGTGCAATGCATAGTGTAAATTTCTCTTCAGTATTCACTGCACTTGTAATTACACCTAAGTTTATTCACTATTGAGGCTTATAATATTGAGACTGGATGGGAAACAGGTTTAAAGAGAAACTAAAAATGCAAACAGATATGTCGTAATATCCTCATTACATTACATGCACATGTGTACAAATCTAGAACAGGGGGGAAAAAGTAAGGACACTGACAGGTAGGTTCCCAAAATGAAAAACAGACTATGTCATTATGCAATGGTATTTGGCTATTTGCAGTATCCTAAGCACAAAAACCTGTTGCTCTAATTGTCGATTTCGTTCTTCAAGTCTTCTTATAGTAGCCTGTTGATTCTTCAAGTGAGTTGCTTCTGTCCTGAATTCCTCAAGCTCAACTTGCATTTTTCGGTTCTCAGATTCCAGCTCTGACAACTTGAGATCTTGCTCCTGTACCAAGAAAATATATCAGAATATGCACATAACTTCCCTTACACAGTTACACAACTTAAGTGCATGCTGATTGCTGATGAAGCACATAATTTTTTTACATACAAAGCAAGGGCAAACGATAACATGCAAGCAGGTAAAATGGTGAATTCATAGCAGCATTACTGTTGGAGGTCTAAATTTGGCCTCTATTTTAATGCAAATCTTAGACATGTAGCCACTAGACAAAAGTAAATAGATAGACATATAAAAGTGAAGATGACATTTGGAAAATATAAATTTGCATATTTCAGTGTTCAAATGATCACATATTTCTCTAAAGTATTATTGGCAGTTTGGATGGAGATATATAAAAGTAGTTGATGCTGTTACTTGTTGCAATAAGGCAGTTGTTCTCATGATGGTTATCGGGTAATTTGATAGTTGCCATGGAATATGATACTGATAGAGAGCAAAAAGAACCTAGAATAGTCATCAACTAATATATACCCATTCCATGCATTTAGATGTAATACTAGTGGCAATTATAAAAGGTGCATGTCAATCCCCTCCGCTTTATTATATTTATTATTATTATATGCAATTATACCTTGACATTGCAAAGTTCTATAACCTAAGTGAAATGCTGGAACTCACAGCAATTGAAGCAAGAGCTGGAAAAGGATCAGGGGCCTCATAGAGCTTTTGATAGATGTTGAGAAAAGCATTTTCTCCAAATTTTGCTCTCTTAGTAAGATTATCCACCTCTTCTTGGTAGCCCTTAAGCAAGGTATTAAACGAACTTAGCTTCTCCTCAGGGGAGGCTTTCTTGAAATCTGTAAGCAGCATAATTTATCATTGGCATTCAGTTTCCAAAACCAAAAAAAAAAGAACAATGATAAGCAAAATGCACAAAGAAGTAAGGGAAAAGAAAAGTGAAGTTAAGGCCCAGACAATTAATTTTCCCCAGGAAGGAAGCTGCCAAATTTATACATTACATTATTGTGGATAGGATTGAGATTTGAAAATGTAACCTAATCATATTAGGCCACAACCTTTATGTCTATCTTTCCACCATAAGTTGGAAACAGTAGCTAAAGCATACCTCTAGTGCTCTCAGCAAGCTTCCGCCTATTTTTCTGACTGTTTTCCTGGTTTTCTGCAATGCGAAGCCCTTGTTCATCCAGTATGGATTTCTCCTTCTCTAACTCAAAATCTGTGAAGGAGAGATTATAAAATCTTCGTAGTCAGCATAATTTTGTTATTATGCCTTTGGTGCAAAATGGGATTTGTTTTTTCAAGCAGCAGTGTAGAACTATATTAAAAAGTGGCATTACAATATAGAGATCGCCAAGTCAGATTGAAGTCACGCACAAAAATAATAAAATCTAGTGAGTGACAAAGTTAGTGACCTCTTCACATAGTTATCTATGCCATGCCTTTGGCATTAGATAATCTAACTATAAATGCATAAAACATCCAGTATCATGGTATAGAAGTGTTATCATTCCTCTACGACAATCAGACAGGATTTGAAAATTAAAAGTCAAGACTGAGTCCATTCAGGTCTGATTAAGATGCTTAAGGATTCCATTTCGAAGTCACCACTCAATTTGAGATTTGGAAAAAACAAAACAAAACAAAACACTGGAGTTCAGCACAAACTATATCGAAACTATACCCGCGGGGTGGGGGACAACACCAATTTACAAAAAGAACTTCATTAAGCAAATCATACACGTATATCCTCCACCACTCCTAACCAACTGAGATTTAAAAGTAAATAACAAAAATATTAAATTTCCTACCGGTTGAGCTGAATCCAACGATCCAAAGAAATCAACTAAAACGTGTAATTGAAGTTGTATGCCGTGCAGTAAGTTTGATAGAGCACAATGCTAACAGTTAAGTGAAATTTTTGATACCTTTCCAGAAGCTGGAAACGACGGAAATCGGAGAAGAAGACGAAGATTTGGCTTTGTCTCTCTCGGATCCGCCTTGCGAAGCCTCCATTTCTGCACTCGTGGATCGCGACGAGTGATTGTGTTGAACTCTTTAGCTTAAACCAAACAGAACTCTTGGCGGTAATGCGGGATCAGCGAAACGATCTAAATGTTTCCGGATTTTGTCTAACCAGTGTTCATTCAGTTTTTCTGAGATTGATATACCAACTGCGAGTGCCACATCTGATCTGGCTTCAATTTTTTTTTTTTTTGGGTTTAGCTTTAACAAGAAGTAACGGGATCGATGGACAAGTTAATAAACCAGGGCTAGCCTTAAGTATTGGGTCGAGCCCAACCCAAACTAGTTTGGGCCTTTTGTAACAAATGCACAGAAGAATATAAAGTGAACAGTGGACTCCGGGTTTACTGATCCATCTGTCCAAAAAAAAAAGTTTTCTGATCCAAGAGATCAAGATTCAAGACCATACCTAGACCCAAAAACAATTTCAAAAAAATAATATAAATTTGTTTCCAACAAAATAAAAAAGAATAAATTACACTCATTTCTCTTAAATTACATTCCCATTCCTTATGTCTTGAAAAATTGTACTCTCAACTCTTGGGAAATTAAAATCTATAATTTCATCTATTTTGACCTATAAATATACATTTAACTTTCCCTCAAAAAAAAAATATACATTTAACTAATACAGGAAAGCACACAGATATATTTATATTTTTTATACAAATTATATATCACCATGTTTAAGTAAACACACTTATTAAATATAACATAATTCTATTCTTTTTCTCACAATAAATAAACCTTGTATAATTCATATACATTTATTCAATTTGTGTAAGGTAGGACCGTAGGAGTATAGATAGTATCACCGATTTAAACTATCTCAAGGTTTCAAAATACGGTTTTTTTTTAAATAAAAAGCATTCACAAAATAATATATATTCTTTCTCAAATTATTAAGCGAAACTTCAATATACAATCTAAAAGTTATGGCTTGTCAGTTATTATTGTCAAAACGGGCCGTTCGACCCGACCTGAGTGCGGGTCAGTTCGTTTATTAGGCGGGCTTGAGAATTGATGCCCAAGCCCGTCCACATTGGCTCGCGAGCTAGCCCATTTAACCTGCGGGCCACTTTTTATATTTTTTTAAATATATTATTTTAAAAAAATAATTATAAAATTATATTTTTACTTAAAAATAAGTATTTTTTTTATTTTAAATTAATATTTTATTATTATTTAAATTATTTATACACATTATTAAAATAAAATTATTATTTAACACATAAAATTACCTAAAACATATATATTTATACATATTTTAAACAAATATATATATATATATATATTTTTTCTTTTTTATTTCTTTTCAATTTTTCGTAGGCCGGCCCGCGGGCTTAAACGAGCCAATCCGTTTAGGCCCGTTTTTAAATAGACCTAATTTGAAATATCCGAGCCCGCCCATTTAGCGGGTGGGCCGGACTAGCCCGCGGGCTCAAGCCCGTTTTGACAGTGCTGTTGTCTTCTTTTTTTTTTTTGGCCTGTGTGCTGTTGTCAAATATACAATCTACTTGCAAAATTATTGGATAATCATCTATCAGTTTGATTACTAACACGAAATGGCGAATAACGCAAATCAATTATGTTACCTTGAGTTTATCGAAAAGTTATGGCTTGTTTGGTATAAATGTACATATGTAAAATACTATAGAATAAAAGAAAGTATTGTAGAAAAAAGTGAGAGAGATAGAGAAAAATTATGAGAGAGAAAATGATAAAAAATGTGTTTGGTATGTATAAAATATTATGTAAAATTTTTTTGAGAATCGTAAAATTACATGTAATGCACTGTTTGATAAGTATACCAGTGACAAAGAAGATTGACATAATAGAATGGCTTGTTTAGTAAACCCCCACTTCACTTATCAAGCATACCAACTATATTTCATTACAAAGAATGTTGAACCAAAAATTTGTCTACAATAATAATATTTGTTCCCTGTACCAGAATGTACATTCAGGATACACCCACCTACACATAATATTACAAACGCTTGCAAAAGAGATTATATAAACCAAAATTGGATTCCTGGTTTTAACTCTATCAGCAATCAAAACATAATATTATATACGTATGGGAAATAAACAAGAATAATGGAGGTGATCGCCTTCACTAAGTACCTAGTCTCTCAAGTCTCACCTATAAAAATTCCGTGGACAAGCTCAAATGTTGATGGTGGCATCCCACAGCCTTAAAAGTCCATTACGACCACCACTGCATATCCTTTTCCTCTCCAGGTCTGAACTTATACATCTTACCTGCGAATCATAATGGGTCATTATCTTTGGATACAATGACAAACTCATTGTTGTAAATCTTATATCAACGATAAAGGGAGTGGGGTGTAAATCAGTATTACATATATTTTACCGCTATACATGCATCGTTATATGGCAAAGATGTGCATACTCATGAAGTGACTTATCCCAGTTAAAATAATAAAATATTGCGCACTGAAGTAATATGAAACGGATGGGTAATACAAGAAAACTAACAATAGCGATAGTAATAAGTAAAACTAGACCAATAGTTGCATACTCAGAAATTTAGTTTGTGCGCAAAGAGATAAAGTTCATAGTGGAGTCAAAAGAATACTACATCAGAAACATGAGAACCCATATCCAATCCGAAGCACAAATTGAGAAATGCATACCATGGCAACTGTTTTTTGTGGTGTTCTGTAAAGCTGCCAACCACCCATCTTGGACCCAGTGCTGGAAAAGCCACCAAGTCTTTCTTGGGGCCGATGAAAGAGAGACATGGAATTATCAGCAGCTCCAATTCCTAACCAGTGTTCCCCAGCATTGATAGATAATACGGTGGCATTGTGAATTGTTACATTTTTTACACACTTTATACCTCCTGCACATGCAATGAATGTGACATGACAAAGTGGTACAAGATGCCTTTTGAAAAAAAAAAATTGCAAGAGCATTGCACTTTTTTTTAATTAACTTGAAATATATATTATCTTTATTTGACATTGCATGTAGATTAAGAAACTAGAGATTCATGAAATTGGAGAACAGAAAAAGCTCTTTCTCTAAAAGGCAATCTACATTGCTCATCAATCAGTTATGCCTAGTAAACAATAGTGATAGTTGGATAAAACGCATTGTGCAATTGCAAACTTAAATGGAACTCTACATACTATCCAAACCCAAAAAAAAAAAGAAAGAAGAAAACATCAAGATTGCAAAACAATAGAAACAATAAAAGATGGTGAAAAGCTCTTACCCTCATCATTCTCCCAAAATCGTATAAGGCCATCGGTTGATCCTGGAAAGGCCAAGTTAATTTTAACAGTTATGTTAGCACTTGAGATATAAGCACAGAACAAGAAAATTATCTTATCTGCTGCTGCACTTCTCTCCGAAAACAGACAAAATAAAGAGATCAGATAATAGCATTCCAAAACTGAAGATGACACACCTGTTATAATTCCTTTATCTTGAGAAGAATACTCCACACATAATATTGGCCCAGCATGGCATGCTAGAACAGCATCACATGCTCCTCGAGAAACAGACCATATTCTTGCAGTCCAATCATCACTACCAGTAATTAAAGTGTCACCTACCATTCTTATGGACCTGCATTTAAATAGAGGATCCTATAGTTCCTTTACCTCTATGTATAAAGTAGGAAATGAGTATAAAATCTGTGCTTTTTATTTACCGAATCCATTGTGTATGTCCTAAAAGCTTATGCATCTGCTTACCAGCACGGATGTCCCATATGTTAACAACCCTATGATGCAAATATCAGGTTAGCTCATAGACAACAAATCAATAAAAAAGAACAGAATCACACAACAAAAGCCAGCATCTAAAATTGATTTTATTAACATACGCATCTCTTCCAGCAGCAGCCAAGACTCCCGCATTGTCATCATATTCCATGCATAGGACTGCACTAGAGCAACGACCAACTGTTGCTACACAGGTATCAGTTCTAACGTCCCACATCTTCACAGTGCCATCATGTGATGAAGTTAGAACACGCTCTCCTGAGAGCATACGCACACGGCTTACCTACAAGGTTGGCTCTATGAATTTAGTTTCACTACCCAGTCCACATATTTCTTTACAGATTTACAATTTCTACATTATTATTCTTATTGACCAAGCCAATGATCTTCTATAAGTAAATATACCTGTGCGTCATGGCCTTTAAGCTCTTCTAAAAGCTGAGTTGTTTGCTTATCCCACACTAAAACAGACTGATCATCAGATCCTGAAACAACCTTTCCTCTATCTGAACTAATAGCACGAACAGTTCTGCATTTGAAGTTTTTGGCTTATTCATATGATGGTTTATACGAGGAAGTTAGTAACCATGCAAGAAAGAAAGGAGGAGACAGAGAGAGAACCTTTTGTGTCCTTTTAAAGTTGCCCTGAGTTCTGAACCTCGAAGACTAGGATCCCAGATCTTAACCTGCGTTAGTGTTTATGCACAACATATATCACTCAATTTTAACTATTACAAGGCAATAGAAACAGATTTTTTTTTTTTAATGAAATGGAAACAGAATTTTATGCTGAGTAATTTCGTATTAAAAGAAACGACATTGACACTTACTGAACAGTCTGTGCTTCCACTGATAAAGAAACCAGCATCTTCACGGTCACCCACCAAATCCCAAACCTCTCTCTTTGTAACACAATGAAGTGCAGTTACAGCACCATTATGACCCCTAAGTACGCGAACATTGGTTTGAAGCTTCTTCTGCCCAGCAGTTGATAAATCTTGTTTGCGAGGAGTCTCATTCTCACTTGAAGCTAAAATCATAAAATAGTAGAATTCGGTCAGACTGGCATTCTATTCAAGAATCCAGGAAAAATAATTGAACTAGCATATAATGTGTCAAGGAACATTAGAATAGTATGAATATATGATGGTGAGGGTAAACTAAGTTGGTGAGTACTACATGTACTTACCTTTACACTTAATTTACAACTCTAAATAAACACACAGGGTGCCTAGTTAAATATGAAGCCAACAAACCTCCTCTAGTTCTCTTTCTTTCTTTACAAATACCGCGTTAAAGATTGTTGAGAAACCTATTTGGGTGGAACTCCTAAAGGTTTTAGAGTTTATCTTTATTTAGAGTCATGTTTATAATTAGCTAGAGCCTTACTGTTTATTAGTTATCTTTTATCATTACCATCTGGAGTTTATGTCTATCTTTACAGTATCTAATATCTAATATCTAATCTAATACTATATACAAAAGAAGTTAAGTCAGTACTACAACTTGACAAATAATAACTGCTCATTTTTTTAAAAAAGAAAAAAAATCAAATTCAACTACTACTCAATTTCCATTTTTTTAATAAAAAAATTATCTCATTTTTCACCCACTACTCCGGCCCCATTTTTTCAGCCACTACTCCATGACTTCACGCATAGAGGCAGTTGCCATGATCAGTTTATCACAAATATATTCTAACCGTTCCTATTAAAACCAATCTCTAACAGTCTAAACTCTAACGTACAGATTTCATTTGTTTCTTTCATGTTCACTACTCCATAGCCAAACCACTTTTATATCTTAGCACACAGTAAGCAACTCTTTCTTCTCCAGTCGCCCACAATTCATATGGTAAAATTTATTCAATATTCTCATTTGTTATCTTATTTTATTAATATGCACCGTTTAACTTTTTTTCTACTACTTAATTATTCTCAATCTTTTTTTTACCATTCCCAATCTTCATTGTTTTGTATAATTTATTCAATTTGATACTTTTATATTTCTTTGCTTCTTCTACTCTATTAAAAATTTTATTTATTGCAGTTCAACATTTTTTTAAGCCTCTTGGCTCATTGTAGGTAATATTCAAAATACTTATTCTTGACACTTTTACATATAAGTTGTAAAACAAATATTTATTTTATATAATTTTTAGTCTTATAAGGTAGTCATTGTTAATGCTTACTCTTGCAATTACTTTCACGTCGTCTTCCAAGCTAGGTTTTTTCTAAGGAATGCACTATACTAATCCAATCTACAAAATTTATACTTTTATGAGTTGTTTGTTTTTCATACTATATTTAACAATTGACTTGAACATTCCTGGGATCCAGTGCAAGTAATATTTTCAAATTTGTTTTTTATAATTTATTTATTTTAATACTTTTTACAATTGCTATCTTCTTCTACTCTATTAAACAAATTCATTTGTTGCAGATCTAACTTCAACTCTCATATGTGCCTCAGAATAATATGTAAGTAATACTCAAAAGTTATTTAAATTTTTCAGATTTTATTTGTTGTCTTAATTATTTACATTTTTCAACTCTAAATTATTTATTCACATATCTCATCTCAACATTCCTGTGACCCTCAACACCCTGCACATTGATTAAAATATTGTTAATTATTATTCTTTTTAGGCTTAAAATACATTATAGATGATCTTTCAATTTTATCCTTCATCTTTTTTTTTTTTAATTTCGATTTCATCTCTTATGTTTATTAATTGATGCACGTAACATATGCACGATTTTATTTTTTAAACTACGTTTATAATAATTTGGCCAATAATTTTTTCCCTTCTCAAAATTATGTAACTTCTTATTTTTTTAAGTTATATTCTTTCATTGAAAAAAAAATCATTTGTATTTTTATCCTTCCAAAATGTAACTTCTTATGTTTTATGTTTATAGTTATATCTTTTCATCCAAAAAAAAAAGTTATTTATATTTGTACTCTTTCAAAATGTAAATTTTCATATTTAAAGATATCTTTTTTAGTTTTTAACTGTCCTTTGTTTTTTTTAAAAAAAAGCCACATTTTCAACCAATATTCAATCTCCTTTTAAAAATATATATATATCTCATTTTTTCAGCCACATCTTAATCTCTACAAAACTATCCCATTATCATTTGATTTTGTATATTTAATTTAATCTTATTTTAATAACATGTGAATTTTTTTTATAAAAATCACATGTTAAATTGATATAACTGCTTTTTTTAAAAAAATAATAATAAAAAAACGCATTTGAAATCATTTATTTTTTAAATTTTATAAATTTAATTATATTTAATTTTTTATATAATTTTTATTATCTGTGCATAGCACGGGAATAATGCTAGTTATAATTAAAAGAAGTGAAGGGCTCCACAATAAGACGATTGTGTGAGCAAGCCCTCCTCCTTCACTATATATGTGTTCTTGTCCTAAACTTGACAAAGACCATTTCATCCCAAGAGCTTAAGTTATTAGTTGAAGGCCCACAAATAGTTTTATTTCTAATATAACGTAATAACAAAACGTACCACCATCAGAAGTCCATTTACGGACACGGCTGAATGAGCTGGATCTAGATGTTGTATCACGGCTGAACATGCTTTGCACCCAGCTTCTTCCAGTTGCCTCAGCAGGTTGCTGATGCTCATCTTTGGCATCTTTTGGACGTGGTGATGGTAATGCAAGGGATGACAAAGACTGTGACTTCATAGAGGTGATCCCCCAATAATTATTACGTAGTTGCTGGATATGTGACAAGAATCCTCTGAGTTTTATCTGAAGCAATCACACAGAATATTTTAGCAATCAATTTACTAAGTCAAAGTTTCAGTAACATAAAATTGAAACAAACAGAACAATTCATGCCAAAAAATAAATAAAGAACACCATCCAGATAAGAAAAGGATATATAACTTATTCAGTTGTTTTGGTGACCATTAACACTGACCTGTAGGACTGACAGAAGATAGTTTAAACTTTAAAGATAAAGTAGCATTCTGGACAATGATTTAGCTAAAGGTAATAAGGTAAATATGAAAAGAAAAAACTTAGCTGCAGTTTTTATATATTTGTTATCAGAATTCCTTTTCACACAATGACATATGGATGTTCTTTACAACTCAGCACTCTACGATTGGGTCTTTTAAAAAGTTTTCTCCTCATACTTTATTGAGAACTTGATAGAAAAAGTACAATAAATTGTACTTAGGTCTAATCTAATATGAAAGCCCATGTATGCCAAGAAAAGTATAAGAGCAATATACTGTAATTCATGACTTCAGGAAGGGTAGGAATGGACCCAGCAATAAATAGAAAGTTTCCCAAAAAGTCACATTACTTATGGTATGTTTGGATTGAGAATTGGGAGGGAGTGAAGTTTTAAAATTTTCTTTCATTTATATTTACATCTAATTTTTTTTCTTTAAAATATATTTAGATAAAGGAGGATAAATAAGAAAGAAGGAAGAAAATGAGTGAAGAGTTAAATATAATGAAAGAAAATACCAAAACTAAAATTTTACTTCCATTTCCTCAATCCAAACATACCCCTAAGGACCAAGTAGATTTTAGAAAAAAAAAATCTTGCGGAAGAGAAATGATTTCATGTAATAATAGTTTAGTGTCAGTTTAGTTCATTTTATAAAACACAGAATTAACAGGATACTTGGTTCACGATTTTTATTCAACAAGATTCTCTTTGTTCTTGACACCTTGTACGCAGTAAATATCAATGTCTCAATTACTTGCATTTCTATGTATGGGCCAGAAAAAGGACCATGATGCTTTTAATGCTTTCATGTATTATAAATTTTAAACATTCAAAAGAATCATGCATTGAAAAACTAACTTTTCTTAATAAAAAGGAGAAATTATTGAAGAGAAGAGAGAATAATACAAAGTAAAAGAGCATAGGACAAGAGATCCTCCCTGAGCAAATAAATAATTAAAAGAACAATATAAAAAGAAACTAAGATGCCTGAGACATTTAACTTACAAACTGCTTGGACCCAACGTTGTTTCTCTCAGCTATTGTTTCAATCATGAACCAAGTATCATTATCAGGAAGTCCTAGTCCAACCTACATAATGGAAGAAAAAGTTTCAGAATTTGAAAGAAAATAAAGGAACCAACTAGCCTTTAATGAGATTAAGAAAGGTAACGGGGAAAACTAAGCATATAAAAAGAAAAAAAAAACTATACCATGTGTGATGAAACTACAACAAGCTGTGCTGTTACCAAAGATGAATAGTTGGCTGACCTGACATAAGAACAGAGAACTCATAAGTCATAAGCAATGGTCTTTATGGAATAATACACAACAGCATATAGAATCAATAGTTGACAAAGAATCTGGGGAAAGGGAAGAAATAGGTAGTCTTCATCTTATTGATTTTAAGATTACTAAAGCATAGAATGAAAAATACTTTTGAGGGGTGCTAGATCATAAAGAGGAAGAAGCAAAATGAAGAAAAAAAGTGGGTAACTTATACAACCTGCTGTCATTTTCTTTATTTAGTAGCATCTACTATCATTATTCAAGCAACACCGATGTGCTCTATCTTGGTTCTTCTATGGTTAGATTGTTGATAGTTAAATCCATCCTAATAGTTTCTCCAATTAAATATTTTAAGATAGAAATACCCCTACCCAAAATTTCTTACTTACCATAATACTTTTAACAATTCTTTCCTAAAATTATGCTTCTTCATTATTGGGGGTAATATATATATATATATATATATATATATATATATATATATATATATTATTTTGAGACATATAAATTAGAGTATAAAGTATTTATATGTATTTATATTTTTTAAGATTTATTGTGATATTGTTCTTTATATTTTAATTAATTAAAAATATAAAAATTAACAATAATAAAGATATATAATTATTTATCTATTTAAATAACATTAATAGCAAAGTTAAATTTATCCATGCGCTTTGTGTAATTTGACTGTTAAAAGTACTTTTTTAATACAAATTAGCTAAACACGAACTGTTTAAGAAGATTTTAGAAGCTTGGCCAAATGGGCTCTTCATCTTTTTCTTTTGTTTGTTAGTGTTGATTGTGGAGAACTCCTTGTCCTCTTTTCATGTATTCTATTGTATTCACTCTCTTCCTTCACTAAATTTCCTTTTTTTTTCATTTTTTAATAAATCCTTATAAAATGGGAAACAGAAGACAATTGAAGCAAAATTATATACATGGACAATTTAAGAGATTTATGAAACCCTTACTTGTTTGAAGATTGCTCCATTAAATAGTCAAAATACCCTTCCCAAAACCTGCAAGGAAATTAGATGAACTATATTAACAATATAATTTTTTATGATTTTTAATTAAAACTATTTAAGCTGTAAGAACTGATTTGAAATTTAAAGGTTCTTACTCTTTTATAGCTACCTCCTAAGCTACTCAGAACTAAATTTTGATAATTCCCATTTATATATGATGCTTACTACCTTCTGTGGTCCCCCACCACTGATTCAGCATTTCAAGATTTTAATCATTTTAGAATGCCAGAAACTAATTTTACAGACTACTCTCATATAATTCTAGCTCTTTAAAGATAACGGGCCAGAAATTTAGCTTAGAGGCAATAATAGTCATCCAGTTGCTTGCTTATCATTCAAAATTTTCTGATTCATTTGATACTTAAAGTATTAGTAATTTATTATAAAAACTATTCATGATTCTCAGACAAGCCCAGGAAAGCTATTAAGAAAAGCATAAGTCGTGTGCATTTAAGAGGGAATGTAACAGCAACCATATAATAATACAACCTCTGACTATAAAGTAACCAAAAACCTCCTGATGATCAAACCCTGAAGAAAAATAGTTACATTTAATACATACCGTAACTCCTCCCAAATAGATAGAGAAATTAGATGGCGTTGGACATAGTCCGCCACATTATTTATGTCTTTCTTGTACATATCAGAAGAAACTTCAAGGGCATCTCTAATGGTCAACAAGTCATTCCGGGAAGTTGCCCGATTGATAGCGGTTTTGAGCTGTAAACACCCATAAATTTAAAAGGAAATGGGTTAAGAAAAAGTTTCCACAGAAAGATTATTTATTCAAATAGAAATTGATCTGGCCAAAAAAAAAAAGAAATTGAAAAAATATTCATCTTGCATGCTATCTCATGCATTTTGTAATTAGCATTTCTTCAATATTGTAAGGAGTAAATGTTTGGCTTAAATATTGGTCCAGTTAGTGTTATAAAATTTTCAATTTGACCCACTATTTCAATTGCAGGACCAAATGTGTAGTTAGGCGCCATTTTGACCCATTTGTTAGTGAAAGAAGTCTTCTATTGACTTCAACAATGAATCAAATAGCAAGCCATTTAGGCTATTGTTGGCAAACCAGATTTCAAAGGCCATAGAACTGCAATATCAGTATTCATGTAGGCAGAAGACTGTATTGAATAGTATACATACTATGTTAGAATACAACAGCAGTCAGATGCTGAATTTCATTATGAGGATGCACGAGTAAGGCAGGAGTTAGATATGTTACAAATACCATTAACATACATAAATTTTTTTTTTTTTTGATGGAAGAAGAAGTATTATTAAGAAAGAAAGAAGGTACAAATGAAGAGGACAAGAAGTCCTCTAATCAAACATAATCAAGAAGAGAAAAACAGGAAAAAGAAACAAAAACTTAGCTCAACAGAGCATTCCAATCCCTTTGTAAATCCATAATAGAAACCCCTCTAAACATTCCATTCGCTACCATTAATATACATAATAGTTTATACTTATTTCTTTTCTGGACTATATATACAAAGGATATAAAACCAAAAGAAGACAAGAATAGGATTTTTACCAATTCTTTCACTGCAATAAATTGTTCTTCAGTGAGCTGACAATGCCAACCCTGATAAAGATATCCGGCATCAGTTTATTTATTCCAGGAAAAAGTTGAATTAATTAATGATCAATTTCAGCTTATTAAAGCTACTAACTGAATGTATGTGCTCCCTTATACATTCAACAAAACCACTACCACCAATCCCCTCTGCATCAGATTCAATCAACGCTGCAAAAACCAATAAACAACTACTCACTTATTTGCAAGCCCTTAAGGTGGCTAAATTGAATATTAGTGAAATGTGAATGCAACAGATGAAAGAAATCTTGGTCCATGAATAATAGGAAGAAAGTTAAAATATAGTGAAAAGCAGTACCAAGTATTGTTCCATATTCAAAGGATGAAAGAGGATCGTCTGTTGGTCCCAGTTTAAGAAGCCGTAACCACAAACCCTGTTTCACAGAGGAATAAATGATACAAAAAGGGGAAAAGCTGGAAAGACAAGAAGATGCAGCAATTTCAAGATTTTAAGTTAACAGGAAGTCATCCAAATATAACTAAAACCAGCCAAGTGGCTCAGATTATAATGCATCATCTATTCAAACAACAGAGAATGATCCACTCCCCGTTTGTTTAACAGAAATTTCATTATTTTTTATGTCATAGATAGGAGCTTTAGGATTTGGGGCCCCATCTATAAAGTGGGACTAACTATAAAAACTGCAGCTCAGCAAAAACAGGGAAAGATTTAGAAGTTAGTTTGATATTGAGGGGAAAAGCTTTGAATCTCGATATCATTAAGTGTCAGATTACTACGAAATAAGATCTGAATAATTCCTTTTGATACTTCTTTTACACTTCCTCTTACTTGAAATATTACATCTTAAACTATCGCTTACAACAATAAATTGCTCAGACTAAACCAAGGGTAACAAAAGCAGGTAGTAGGAAGTCTAAATGAAATGCCGTGCAAGCATCATTCCCCTTGTGTTCTGCCATGTGTAACTGGTTTAGTTATTCAAATTGACAGTGACATTTGAAATGAATATATTCTTCTGTAAATGTGAGTTTCGTAGGATTAGAGGGGCGTGTAAGTAGTCAAGGATCAAACTAAAGGGGTGATCTAGTGACTAAAAAACAGGAACCTTAGAATCATCCGTGAGCAAGACAGGTGTCAACTTAATGGAATGAGGGTTAGTAGAAATCTGCATAAAGACAGCATCTCAGTTTCCTTGATGACCACTGCAAGTAGTTGTTTCAGTGCTGAACGAGACAACGAATGCAAAGAAAACTAGCTAACACTACTGGGAGCAGCCGATTGGCCAGAAATTTGCCCTCCAAGAGCACTCATCTAGTATACAACTTAATCCATCATTCCACAGGGGTACCTCAACAGTGAGCATAGAGGATCCAGCTAGGAGATCCTAGGTTCAAATCCCTCAAAGATGTAGGGGCGTTGAGGAAAAGGAATGGACTGTCTTCAACAATTAAACTAATGCTCTGGATCTCCACTGAACCAGATTTTCAAAAAAAAAAAAAAAAGAATCACCAAGAGGTTTCTGGTAAACTACCACATATCTTCTATAGAAAATGCAAGTAAAACCATTTTAGAACTTGTGAATTTGCATTGACCATATTAGTTGTATGACTACGACGACAGAAATAAGTATACAAGCATGCATTTGTAAATGTGCTGTCACTCGCAACTCACTAACGTTGGGGAATGTATATAAAAGATCAAGAAGTTACCTGCAGCTTAACCTTAATATCCAACACCATGCGCTCCCTTTCTGCCTGAAACCATTAACTTGTTTATGTTAGGGACCACTTCTATCTACAATACATTAACATGATAGAAGCATTAAAATAATAATCCCAGCGAATTTAACTCACAGCTCTCTCCAGGGGACTAAGACCATCTGCTATAGGGTCCTTACTGAAAAATACAGAAAGTAAAAAAATAGAGAAAGAGAAGAAGAAGAATAAGAAGAAGTTAACTGTATGAACAGACATGACAACCAATTAAATCAGTAGCTCTGTAAACAGAATAAAGCAGAATCTATTACTCTTAACAGAGGAGAAAACTCATTATCTTCCAAGATACACAACAATAAATGCCCAGGACCTCAAAAACCAGGGTTCATTGCAAACAACTTTGCAATGCTTTGTATAAAAAAGAGCAACAATAAATTTGCAGCAAGACAAGATCTACAAAGAATTGGATCACTGCTTTTTGCTCTTCTCCTGTTGACAGGGTTTAGACATGACCCCTCCTTTCAATTTTTTATCTTTTTTCACAAGTATCTACACTTTAAACTGAAGAGGCATCCCACGAAATAAATCTTACAAAAAAACAGGGCAGGTACAGTTATTAATTGCATTATCCAAAGAAAATTTATTCTTTATTTGTCCTAATTTTCTCTATTAGGTCGTTGATTGAGGAGAAAACTATCTAGATAATTTTTTAAAAAAAAGAACAAAAGTGTTAAATAAAAAGAAAAGAAAAGGAAGAAGCAAAAAGATTCATACAGCAGTTCTGTCCCCTTGCTTCCCTAAGGAACAATGGCTTCCTTGATAGGCTACCCAAATAAAATGATTGAAGACAGTCAGGTAAGTTCAAACTATTGGTGTTAAGCTAACTACTCCCCTACACTTCCATGCAACAAAGGATGACTTCTACTTAAAAGCTATAAGAGATGTATTTTCCTATAAATAGAAATAATGAAGAAATGCTTTCGAGACTAACAAGGATAACTCAGGACAATTTTCCTGGCTGTGACAAACAAAAAGAGCATCAGCATCTTAAACCATTCAGGCAGTACTTGAATTACCTTGGAGTATGCCTTCCCGAGTACTCAAAGGCACTACTTGCTGCTGCAAGAATCTGCTTCCTCTTTTCTTCTTGCTCTTCGGTTCTGATGTTTGACGGAAACCTATCATAAGTATATTTGGCACCCGATCCTGAAAAATTCATGAAAATTGATAAGAACATATTAAGTTTATATTTAGAAAAATTGAAGTAGAAGGAAATTTTGGCTAGAAGTACATTCATTTCACCTGATATTCCAACATCGGAATCTGATATTGTTAAAATCTCAGGCTCTAGTGAAGATGATGGAAGAATTGACAAAGGATTTTGGCCCCTTCCAATTGCATCTTGTAGCTTATCAAGCATGTTATTGCTGTGTTCATCAGAACCTATACCTCTTTCCAAATAATCCAAGAATCCAAGAGAATCTAGGAATTGAACTATCTGTAGAATCCAAAAAACAAATAGTATTTACCATTGATGTTTGACATCACTTCTATTGGAGAATATAGTCAAATGATAATATGAAATTACCATGGGCTCTGGGGGCTGGTTAGTAGATCGAGAGCGCTTTTTCAGAAAAGCTTGAGTATTGAAGACATGAGTTGCACTATTTTCCTGATACCAAGACAAAGTTCAGAGGCCATTACAAAGTTAATATATGAAAGGTTGAAAACTGCGTCTATGAAACAAGAGGTAGAAAATTCATACTACAAAATTGCGATAACCGCTTAGAAGTGTTGCAAAGAACTTCAAGAATATTAACCTGCATGTAAGATGCAAATATACAAGTTTATAATTCAGTACTAAATACTGAAGAATGTTAAGGAACAAGCATAATTTTGACTGGTGACCTCAAACTCAGAAATAATATAAATGGGACTTACAATGAAGTGAAATTCATAATATTCTGGATAGCACGGGGGTTTCCAGTTCAGTTGTATAATGCACTTACAATACAATATAAGGATTTATTATAACGAGCAACTTTTAGTTATTCAGGATTTCAGGGATACAGTGTAAGTAAGGTTCTATTTGATTTGCGATACAATAAAGGATTTCTCATCTTCTTGAAACTTGAAGTCACAAGGGAGTACTCTTGACAGTAAGTTTAGGATTACCCAGTCAGGCAGGCTTCTAAGGCTACCATATCAACCCAGCCTCAGGGCTCAGAAAGCAGGCATTTTAACAATTTATTTTCAAATAATTTAAAAGGTACTCCTTTGAAAATTTTCAGAATTGTGTCTGTAAATTGATAATGCAATATTTCATCTTAAAAATACAAGCACTACCATCTCCACAATTTGCATAATTATGCAGAACCAGATATACAGCATAATTGTCTATTGCAAAAGAATTGCCATGAAGAAAGAAAATTCTCAAATAAAAATAAGAAAAACACCAAATTAAGTTCTGGGAAGAGCATATTCCTATTCTGCATCTTTCTTAATTTCATATAGCAAGTCATGTAGCTACATAATGCAAGTCATGTAGCTAGCTTTCAAGCATCACCTTAGGTGAAGGTCATGATCCTCTCCCCATTGCTTGGTTCCAGATTTAGGGTAGTGCTCAGATACACCACATATTCCTGCCTTCACCTCATCAATTCCAACTACATTGGGATATAATAACTTCAACATTTCACCACGTAATAAGGTAAATTCTGGCTCTGGAATAGGTGGAATTTCCTCCGTTGTAGTGATACGATTATACTCAAGGTCCACAATAACAACCTACAGTTGGTAAAAAAAATTCAATCTAAAACCAACAATTTTTCTTTACATTATGCCAACATCAATCAACAAAACCAAACATTGACCACTTATGTTGCTAAGCAACACCAAATCCATAATCAGCTAATCGGGACACAGAACACAGTTCCTAAACCAAACAAGTGATGTAAAGTAGCGCCAGACTGAAGAGCAGGAACTAGCAACATAAAACCTCATATGTTAGTACTTAGTAGTCTACAACCTGCGAGAAGAATTCCTAAACAATAGCTTTTAATCATACTAGTAGTCAAAAGTTTCAATAGAAAATAGATTATTAGCAATTTATTTGAGTGGAAGGTTAATCCAACTAGTGTTACCAACTTTAGAGAAATGCATAACAAGAAGTTGTATCATACAGTCAGAAAATGGATCTTGAAGTGAAGGAAGGGCCGAAGGGGAGAAGAAAGTAATGACTTACACCATCCATTGCCAGAGAAGAGGTATCAACACCTGAGTGGAGGCCCATCATATATGGTGTGGGAGCATCAATATAGTCTACTCCACTGAAAAATAGCAATGGAATGTATACGTGCTTGAGCAAAACAAAGAAAAAGGATTAGATGAGAGTCAACAAAAGAAATCAGCATAGCAATTTCTGATCAAATATCAAACAAATTCTTCACTACAATTTAGCTGTAACATTTTTTTTTTTGATAGAAAAAGAAATATTATTGAGGAAGAAAAAGAATAATACAAAAGAGGAGGACAAGGAGTCCTCAAAGAGGAAAAACTAAACCAACAAAAGAAAACACGAAGGAAGAAACAAAAATATTAGTTCATAAGAGCCCTCCAGTCCCGTTGAAGATCCATAATGGAGACCCCTCTAAACATTCCATGGGCCGAAACCCACAAAAAAGCCAAAAAGGTAAGAAAAATTAAGACCCAAGTATGTTAAAATGAAAGAAAAAAAACCCAACATTTTTAGTAATGCTGGTCCAGTAGAAAAAGCCTGTGTAGTAATAAAATGAGGGATGTATTCATATAAAGTTTAACCCTAATTACAATAAACAAACCTCACCTGCCATCGGAATGGATAAATCAAGTGACAAATGGCCTCTGATGCAAGAGTTAGAAGTGAATACCTGCCAATATTATATAGATAAACCTCACAGAATTCACAAACTGAATCCATAAAGACTGAATTAAAAATTACTAAACAACTAAGATGAAATTAATAAATAATGGAGAAATAATTAACAGAGTAAAACACACCAAATCTCAAGTGCATCATGTAAGGACCTTGGTCAATTTTACAAAAATAAAACTCCTAGATAAGTGGTAAAATTAAAAAAAAAACAAATTTAAATATGAAAAATATAGTAAGCCTTTTTCAATAACAGTTTCTTGAGTCTTGACATGCGAACTAACACTCTGAAGTTTGAATAAAGGACACAGAAGCTGAACATATATAAAAAAATGAGGGACTAAATTAACTAAACAGGGAAACAAATTTGCTTAAAAACTCATTTTGACACCATTATTGATGTAAATCTGTACCACAGTATACATCAAACCAGAGTTCAGACATACAACTCCATTAAGATGATTCTTGTGGACTTGATGCCATATATAAGCGTCAGAATATTAGTGAATACTAATTAGGAATGTACTGATTTCTTATTGCACAATCATGTTGGCAATACCAAAACAGCTAATAATGAAATTAGTCAAAGAAGTTTGATTCCTTGAAGGAGAAAATAAGTATAGAATAAAAACAGGTATAGTCATTTTGAGAGGAGCTTTACACAGCATCAACACTACTAAGGCACCACAAATTAACCACTCGCTGAGACTGTTCCAACCTCCAACAGAAGTAAGTAACTATCAAATCTCCTGACTTTGTCAAAGTATCATACGATCAAGAAAATAACCATGGGATGGGAATCATTACACATGAACACTAAACATGCTAAGATTGATTCAAAAGGTAAAACAGGCAGTATTCTCTCTCTTTAATAAGATTTGTACTTTCACTAAATATAGATTAGCTTCAAATATTCAGTTATGATCTACTTGAACTTCCACAGTACCTTAATTTCTTTGGGATAAAATAAAACCCATGGTAATATAGATGGCTGGCAGTGTGGGAAACAGAGCATTGCCATCAAAGAGGTCAAATTTGAGTTACTGGCCCAAATGTAATATCCATCTTTTAGATTTAACTTTTTAATAAATTCACAAGAAACTATTTCAATTTCAATGGTATTAAGAAAGAAACATACTTGTTTGCTCGAATCAAAATCCTCCTCTCAAGCAACACTGCTGTAAAAAGTCTCATTAAATTGTCAACATCCAAGCACTGCACTAGGGGCTGAAATGATATCTGCTCCCAAAAATTTGGAAATTGTCAATTAATGAGGCAGAAGGAAGCAAATAAAAATAATAAATAAATGCAGAGCCATACATCAACATGGGGGAGGCCATCATTTGGTGGAGCCTCCACAGAAAGTAGACAATTTTCGATAGCAAACAGAACTCGCTCTCTTCCAGGAGTTGGTAAAGGTACATTGGACACAGCATGTGCTATAACATCCCATAATGGCTTGCTGAAATGTAGTAGAGCAGGGAAAATGAAGTGGCAATGAAACAAAATACAGCGTATACTCGTATTTTATCTTGGGAAGAATTGTTTACCATACTCCAAGAAAAAATAGGAGAAAACTTATAAATCAAAATTATATGTTAATTTTAAATATGTGAAAATGATTAATATGTACTTTACAAATCATACACAAAAGTTATCATGACTTATGATCTGCTGAATCCATAACAAAACTGGAAAGTTTTAGCCACCAGAGAATAATTACCTGCTTCCATTGGGAGAAAAGCAGAGTGAAAATAACTCCTCTAGTGCACTCCTAAGTACACGGAAACTTGGCGAGCGTGAAACTAGACAAATGCATTTATCAGCGAAAGAATTTGCTGGTATCCGGTAAGCCTCTGCTATATCCTCACAAACTGGATCCCGGAAAGATATGCAGCTAACATATATTTTTGAACCATCACCCTCTGCATTGAACTTTTTAAGTTAATATGATATCAAAGAATAATATCCACACCACAAGGTAACAATGATGCCGGCAAACAAAACTTGCAACCTTATATCAATATTAACTCACAAAATATGTGAAAAAATGACAAGGGCATCATGACATTAGAAAAATTTAAGTGTAAATGTCATATGTTGATATGCAAACTTTATTTACTTTAAGATAACAATCTAAAGCTAAGCCAGAGAAATTTAGTATACTGATGGAACCCAAATGACTCGGAGAATTCTCCCTCAAAAGCTAGCCGTTGAGAGGGAAGAACCAAGCCACACTTAAGTACCCCATCCCATACTACTCAATGTAGGACTTGGGTAGCTCTTACTAGGGACATCCCATGCTATCCCTATCCCCATCATGTACCAACTACATAACAAGGACTATATGGATGTTCGTTGTTATATGCATGCAATGCAACATTTCCTAAATTTAAAAACCACTTCACCATTACTACTTCTCAAGAGCCCCTCAACTATTGCAACGGTTCTGAGTATTAGAATGGTCAGATATATATGAAATCTCCAATCACTTAGTAATGATAAACCATTACTAGAATTGACAGAATCACCATATAAAAAGGCTAACTATCAAAGCAAGGAGTTATAACATACCGTCGGGGAACCAATGTCTTAATTTCAAAAAGTGAAGAGATAATACTTGTAGATAAACTTACCGGTTAAAACAATCGGATAGCTCCGCGGAAATGTGGAGGGATCATTGGCATCAAATCCCGAAGAGTAGAACTCCACACCAGCTGGTAGAACACACTGCAAGCAATTATTACTTATATCAGATCGACTTGAAACTAGAAGACAATTCAGAGATGAACTCTAACAATTCATTAATGTAATGCATATACACGCTTCAAAAAAACCACATTTCTATTTTTTTTTTTAAAAAAAAAAAGAGGGATATGAAATGAGGAAGCAGTATAAGTGCTTTTTTGTTGTTGTAGAACTTACTGTGGGAAGCTGAGGAGGTGGAGGAGGGTAGAGAGTGTGATTGGGCGGAGGGTACTGATCTAGAAGAGAAGGAAGATACATATAACCAATACCATGGAACCCTTTATTTCCGTCAAGGGTTCGAATCTCGGGACCGATCCCGCACACAACAAAATACTCGAAGATTGGTGCCATTTCAGAGATTTATCAATGGCAATTGAATAATGCGATCTTCTCTCCCCCTTTCCCTCTTTAAAGCTGGGGAAGTAGGGGGTATCCAGAGGAGGCTCCCAGATCTGGCTCTCTTGCTTTCTCCAATTGGTGAAGAATGTGAATTCGAATTCGTTCACAGATGTTTCAGATTTCAACTTCGATTTGCGTGCTTTTGTTTGGAGAAGTAACGGGAGTTCTATCAGCTAAGCTTGAAGATGCATTGAGATGTTTAGATGATGAACATTCAAATGATTGGAAAAAAAAAAGGGAAGAAGGGAACAACGCGACCAAAGAAATTATGGAAATCTCCTGTTTAGTACTTTAATCTGTTTACAGTTGGGCTTCATTGACGAGAACTGTATTTTAAACACTATTAGACATTAATTTTTCTGATTAACCAAAGGTTTATCCAATTTCATTGACCACTTTCTAAATGTATATTAAAATTTGGAGTAAAATGCTTTAAATCTTAGCTTTAGCTTGTTTGAAAAATTATTTTCAACTTTTTACATTTGATATGATCTTTCAAAAAAACATCTCTTCAATTTAATTTTACTTATGAAATTACTTTTTAATACTATTTTTCTAAAAGGACCAATATCCATTTTTGTTCCTTATCTTTTTTATTAGTTGGTCAAATATCCATTTTAGTCCTCTGTGTTTCATCCAAATTTTAAATTAGTCATTTATATTTCAAAAGTTTTAAATTTGTTCTTTATATTTCCCAGAAGTTCCAAATTGGTCATTCCGTCCATTTTCTTCCGTAAAGTGCTGATGTGGCGTACTGAGGTGGACATATCATCTCTCTTACGTGTCAATTTAAGCTGACGTGTCATTTCCACATCATCGCCACGTCATCTTCTAGTCATCATATGCAATGACGTGACATGACACGTTAGCTTAAATGGACATGTCAGCAATTAACTTAAGAAATTGACGGAAGTGGACGAAAGGGCCAATTTGGAACTTCTGTGCAACATAAAGAACCAATTTAAAACTTTTGAAACATAGAGGACTAATTTGAAACTTGGGTGAAATATGGAGGACCAAAATGAACATTTGACCTTTATTAGTTTCATATTAGTACTTTATCTTTTAAAAGTTTTAAATCAGTCATCTATCTTTGTAATTTGTTACAAATAAGTCTTTTTGTTTAACACTGTTAGTTTTTTTCTTTAATTGATGACGTGACGTACTAATTTTGTGATACACTCTCTCCTACATGACAAACTCCACTAACCTAGCATATAACTCATTGCTTTTCTTCTTCTTCTTCTTCTTTCCATAAAATAGGATTATATTAGATAAAAATCCTCCGTAAGGAGAAACAAAGTACATAAACCAACCAAACTACACATAGATCAAGTTACAACAGAGAGAGTAGAAACATTCCTATCACCTTATGAAGGTTTGCCAAAAAATATAACCTTACATGAGAAGTAACATAATTAAAATAAGACACAAATGAACCATTCAAAAGAGCATGTCTTACAAGAGAGTCGACACATGAGTTACTCTCTTTGTAAGTTTGAATGATTTTAAGGTTCAGGGCGGACCTGCAAGAGAGGATGAGATTATTGTGGTGGTGAGAGTCAGGCAAGTTATTATTCTTAATTGAGTTTATAGCAAGCAATGAATCAGATTCCACACATAAGAATTGACAATTTAAATCAATGGCTAAATTGAGGCCCAATTTCTTCTTTAATTCCTTTTTCTTTCTCAAATAAAAGTTATATTAGCAATAATACAGAGGGAGAATCTAATGTATGAAATCAGAATGCAAACACGATGAACTGGTTTTCTTATGGACTCTAGAGAGGAGGAGAAGATGCTGATGAGAAGGAGGAAGAGATATGGAGAAAAATAGTGTAGGGACTAAAATAAAAATTTTGAGGTTGAAGAAGAGATAAAAATATAATTTTTAAAAGGTTTTAACATGCTACGTCATCATTTAAGTTAAAAAAATAGATGTTACACAAAAGGATTGTCTTGGAACAAATTGCAAAGATAAATAATTGATTTGAAATATGAAGGACTAATATAAAACTAATGAAAAAGATAAGAAATCAAAATGAATATTTTGCCGTAAATTTTTTATCTATCGTATTAATAATCGAAGGACTAAATATTTGATTTTTTGTGAACTAATTAATTTGAGATATTTTATTATTTAAGGACTAGACTGAAAATATATCTTTTTAGTTATGGAACAAATCAGTAATTTACTTTTTTTTGGGACTGAAATCATTAATTTACTCAAACATATATAATTTAATAATATAGAAAATTCAGGCAAAAAAAAAGTAAAGAAAATTATTTAAAAAAATATCTTTAAAATATCAAATTTAGCCTTTGTAAAATAATAATAATTAACTCGTAAAATAATTCTCATTCCAGCCGCCAGCCCTTATCTGCATTCTTTGTTCTATTTTGTCGGCTACTTAGTTGGCCACATCAATATAATAATCACAGCTTTGTAATACTGAATAAAGAGAGATTGGACCCTCTATTATATTGTTGTTGTGTTGTTCCATTAACCACGAGCAACACGATAAAAGATCCGCGTTGGAATAAAGTCTCATTTGTATTTTGTAATACTAAATTCATCCTCAAATCTCAAGCAAAGTTTCCTTCGTTGACCACAGCACTATATGTTCAAACTGAAAGCAAGACGAACCCATTTTTCACCGAAGCATATCATCAAACATGTTTCCTTCACCATTAGCGCTCCCAGCAATCATCCTTCTCACGCTCCTATTCATCATCCTATCCACCGCCACAATACTACGTCGTTCGAAGCAAATCAAACACAATCATCAGAAACAGCCACCGCCAGGTCCACCGGCCTGGCCGGTCATCGGTAACCTCCACTTGCTGGGCAAACTCCCACACCGGAGCCTCCAATCCCTATCCAACAAATACGGATCCATCATGTCCTTACGCTTAGGCCAAGTACAGACCGTCGTAATATCCTCCGGCGAAGCCGTCGAGCTATTACTCAAGAAAAACGACACCGTTTTCGCGAGCCGTCCCAAGTTTGAAGCCTCCGATATAATCTCCTATGGCTCCAAGGGTTTGGTGTTTTCAGAGTATGGTCCCTACTGGCGCAACATGAGGAAATTGTGTACCTTGCATCTGCTGAGTGTATCGAAGGTTGAATCGTTCGAGGGTTTGAGGAGGGAGGAGTTGGGGCGGGTGGTGGAGACGGTGGAGAGAGCGGCGGCGGCGCGTGAGGTAGTGGACGTGACGCGAGTGGTGACGGATGCGATTGAGAGTATGGTGTATAAGATGGTATTGGGTGCGGATAAGGATGAGGAGTGTGAAATGAAGGAGGCTATTCACGAGGGAATGAGACTGTCTGGAGCTTTTAATTTAGCGGATTATGTGCCTTGCCTTGGTGGATTGGATCTTCAGGTATGTATATAATCACCGATCTAAGTTTTAAATAATTGATTAATTCTTGACTTAAAAATATATATATATGGTTTCTCTAAAATGAAACATCGTAGTTTTTTTTTTTTTTGCTTTGGAAACATTGTAGTTTTCTTTTTTGTCAAATGTCCATTATTTTAGTTCTCTATGTTTTACCCAAGTTTTAAGTTGGTCCTTTATATTTCAAAAGTTCTATATTGGTCCTTTATGTTTTTCAAAAATTTTATATTTGTCCTTTAGGTTTCATTAAAGTTCTATATTGGTCATTTATGTTTCATTTAAGTTTTATATTGATCATTTATGTTTCATTGAAGTTCTATATTGATCCTTTATGTGAAGCCTCTGTTATATATATATATATATATATATATATATGTATATATAAAAAACTTTTTAAAAATAAATATATTATGATTTTATTGTAGGATAAATTATTCTTGCTGCCCCCAAACTTTGCTGCAATATTTATTCCTGTCCCCAAACTTTTTTTTGGTTCAAGCCTACTCCCAAACTTTCAGTTTTGTTCATGCCTGCTCTTTTTGCTAACACCGTTAACTTGCTTGACGGAATTTTTTGTGAACGATAAATGTGTATCTCTTTTGCCACTTCACTCTCCACTTATTTTTTACCTCATATTTAACTTTTATCCTAAAATGTTTTTTTTATTTGGATTAAGTTATTTTTTTATAAAAGTAAAAATTTAAATGTGAGGTATAATATAATGACGTGACAAAAGAAATATATATTCATCGTTTACGTCAGTAAATTTCATCAAACAAGTTAAAAATGTTAGAAAAATAACAAACATAAATAAAACTAAAAGTTTAGAGTAGATATGAAACAAAAAAATTTTAGAAGAAAAAATAAACATTAAAATAATATTTAAAGACAACAAAGTTAGTATATCCTTTTATTATGTATAAGTGCTTCTCGATCTCCATTATCCATAGGGGAAGTCTATGGACTCCATTACTTCCTCGAATAGTTCAATGTGTGGTTAGCTACATTTTTTTAAAAAAAAACAAAATATTTATTCGATCATTTTCTTAAAAGTTACAGATAGGGATAGGTATTCTCCAACGACATTCTTGTCCATATAACAGATTGGATTTGATATGACTTCGACCTCTTCATTCTAAATCTCTGTCCTCCTACAATATTTGCAAAATAGTTTTAAGTGGTGATTAAATTATTATTTAGTTTTTAAAATTTAAAAATATATTACTTAATTTTTAAATTTGTAATTGTTTTAATTATTTAGTCTCTTGAATAATATCCGTTAGATAATTGAGTGACGTAGTAATTAACTATTAACATGGCCGGGCTTTTGAAAATTGGATTGATGACCCCTTTTCTTATTCTTGGAGCCAAGTTTTGCTTAATGTGCAATTATGACACCGGCCGCAACATGCCTCATCCTCACAATAAGACCTTCTCCTACGTCAATGGTGACACTTGTATTATCGTCGCTAACAGCACCACGTCAACAGTTAACGGCGACGTCACTCGATTATCTAACAAGTATAAAGTCCAAGGGACTAAATAGTTAATAAAATTAAAAATTCAAAAACTAAATAATACTTTTTTAAAATTTAAAAATTAAATAATAATTTAACCAAATTACAAAATACTTTCCCTCAATTTTTAAAGTTGGGATTCTTGTAATCATGTCCTTAGAATACTACTCTTATAGAAAAATCGACTTCCCTTTCTCAGTTTTCTCTCTCCTTCAAACAAATGTAAACATTAAATTTACAAAAACAATGATCAATGGGAGAAGTTCGAGTTCTCACTAGCCATTCACTATTTTATGGGAATAATTATGATAAGACCTCTTAAATCATGGAATATTAAAATCTCTCTCTCTCTCTCTCTCTCTCTCTCTCTCTCTCTCTCTCTCTCTATATATATATATATATATATATATATATTATGAAATTAACTAGTTTTATTTTATATACTTATTATTATATATATATCTCTTGTCTTGTTTGAAAAATTGTACTCCACCTATGTAATGAGAAATTTTTTAATAGAACATAAAATAAAAAATATATATTTATTGAATGTAGCCAATCTTAAGGGTTACCGTGTGTAATTTTTTAAACAAAAAGAGAACCAAGTGTAATATCACCAAATCGATCTTAAGAAAGATTGGTATAAATAATTTACTCTTAAATAAATGTTTGGATCCTTAAAACCTCTTCACTATAAGGTTCAATCTCATGTCTGTTTAATTTTGACGTTCAACTTTAACTCTTATATATCTCACTTCAATCTTGTTAGGATTTTTAGATGCGCAAAAAAGTTCACTTTGATCTTTATTGTCAATTTCAATGCGATTCTATTTAACTTATATATATACTATATATCAGGGATTAAAAGGCGCTATTAAGAAAACAAGCAAAGCATTTGATGAAGTATTGGAGAAGATAATCAAGGAGCACGAAGATGGCATTAATAGTAACACACAGAAACAAAAAGGCCGACAAGACTTCGTAGACATAATGCTTTCATTGATGCACCATTGTGTTGATGGACAAAACTATGGGATTGATCGAACCAACATTAAGGCTATCTTACTAGACATGATTGCTGGCGCATTAGAAACTTCTGCCACCACAATCCTATGGGCTTTATCCGAGCTCTTAAGGCATCCAAGGGTAATGAAAACCCTCCAAGATGAATTAGACACAGTGATTGGAATGAACAAAATGGTGAAGGAAAACGATTTACCAAAGCTGAGTTATCTAGAAATGGTGATCAAGGAGACACTGAGATTGTACCCTGCAGGAGCATTTGTCCCTCGAGAATCCACCAAGGATGTCATGGTTGATGGTTGTGGTGGTTACTACATAAAGAAAGGTACGAGAGTTTTGATAAATTTGTGGGCAATAGGGAGAGATCCTAAAGTGTGGTCTGATGATGCTGAAATGTTTTGTCCAGAAAGATTTAAGGACAAAGATATGGACTTTCGGGGACTTGAGTATTGTGAGTTTATACCATTTGGATTAGGTCGAAGAGGATGTCCTGGGATGCACTTGGGCCTAATTACGGTTAAGATTGTTTTGGCTCAGTTAATTCATAGCTTTAATTGGGAGCTTCCGTGGGGTTTGAGCCCTAATGAGTTGGACATGAGTGAGAGATTTGGGCTCTCACTTCCTAGAGCGAAGAACTTGTTGGCTGTGCCAACTTCTCGTATTCTTGGGAATAAAACATTTTAACATTATCCCTAAATATAATGAAGTGTAATGTAAAAGAGAGAAACGGAGACACAAAATCTTCTGAATGATAGATCTCATTTGTATTTTTCTTCTCTCATGCTATTGTTACGTTAAATTCTCACATCATGATCCTGATCCTGATCCTAATGTACATATATGATGAGTTGAAGTCTAATTTTATTTATTTACGAAAAAAAAGTCTAATTTTATTTTAATTGTAATAAAAGACCTCAATTTCTAGTGAAAACATTAATTGGTGCCTAATTAGTCGCTTATTCCGTAGTAATTGATGGAAATGTTGCCGTCTTTTGAAAGAAAAAAAAAAGAGCTACAAAAATTAAAGGCATGAGAATCAAAATAATATAAATAGGTTCCATTCATTTATTAAATGAACGTGAACATAAGAATAGGTTCATTTGGTCAAATGAGTCGTGCGTGCTTTGATTAATTTATAAACGATTTAAGAATAAAATAATATAAATTATATATATATATATATATATATATATATATATATATATATATATATATATATATATATATATATATATTCTATCTTATACCAATTATATGTAATATTATATTTATATTATATATTTAAATATATAATGAACATTCCTTCAACACACATATATATTTATACTAGAGTGTTGGCAACTTGGCATACACCAAGGTGTATGTAATCATTTTTTCTTAATTTTTAAAATTTAATATAATAGTATTATTTTTATATTTTAAAATAATAAATAATTTAATAACTACCTATATTTTTAACTCCCTCTCTCCATTATTATTAACTAACTTACCCATGATCTCTTTTTCTTTCACATATATCCTCAAATCGATCATGTTTTATTTGATATTTTTTAATTATAAAATATAGCTATTTTATGAGTCCAATGATTAAAAGGGTCCAAAACAGTATATATATATATATATATAGATGTTGAATTTATGTTGTGTATAAATATCCCTTGGTCAATAAAACATATAAACTAATAAAATTCATAAATTAATGTGACATATAAGATATTTAATTTTCTCATGTACATATATAGTATATTAAAATTAATAATTTTCGTATTTAGATTAACTTTTATATGATCACACACACACATATATATATATATATATTTAAGCATTATTTAAAAATTATTTGGCTGTGCTCGTTAAGTTCATGAATAGTATTGGTTGATTGAAAGAGCCGAACTTATTCATATTTTTTGTTCGTTTTAAAAATTAACCTCAAATTCGAACTCGTTTTCTTTTAAACAAGTCAACTTGTTCATGCTAAAATCGGGCTGGCTCATCTCATTTACAATCCTTTTGACGGCAAAAATTAAATTATTGAAAAATATTTTTTTAACAATTAATAATGATCATCGAAATATATATTACTAAAAATATTAATTTTTTTTGTGCGTTAGTTGTTTTTTCTTAAGTTTCCTGAAATATTTAAAAAATAAATCTTATATAGTGCCAGTCAGCCCTTTGCATTCAATTTTATCGGCCTCCGCTAGTAGGCTACTTATAGATATAGACATATAGTTGGCCGCATCAATAGTCATTAGTCAAGGTACGTACTGTAAATTAAATGCTCAGTAAAATCATATTTATTAAGCTATATGATCAAAATATATCTTGAGCTCCGATATATTATAATATCGTGTTTATCATACAAATTAAAAAATAAGCTCAAAAATCTTATAATTTTGAGAATTTTGTAATCTCATTTTTTTTAATCCCACGTAAGAAATAATATTATTATAACTTCATGAGATTGAAATTATATTTTGCCTATATAAATTTACTAAATTATTTGATAGTTTTTTAAAATTTTAAAATACAATATCAACTAATTATTTGGAGTAGGAAGAAGGGAAGAAGTAGAGGCGGAGGAAGGAATTTCTGGTCGTGGGTGAGGATGGGAAATATGAGTAGGACGAGAAATGGTTTGAGAAAGAAGATGAAGGAGAAAAAAAGAAAATGGAAAAATGGGGGAAAAAAACGAGTCATATACCACATTAGTGAAAAGTGCCACATAAGAGAACAAATATCTTAAGTCATGTAAGCACTTAACGAAAAAAAGTAATAGACTTCGACGAAATTATTAATATAAAAATTATGTAAAACATAAAGAATCCCTTTAAAACTTATGATAAAGATAAATGACTAAAATAAATTTTTGACCTTATTATATTGTAAAATAATAAATAAATAATATGGGAAGTAGTTATTATTAAATAGCTATTTTGTTATTCTAATGATCAGAAGACCTTAATATCATTAATATTTCTTTATTAATATTAACAAATAATATTAAATTAATGAAATGGCATAGAAATATACATAGTATTGAACTTTTTTCTCCAAAAATTTTGAATTATATTAAATCAATAGTATTGAACTTTTATAATTTTATCCCTTGAAATTCAAACCTATATTAAATATAGTATTAAATTTAAGAAAATGTATTATGAATTACATTTTAAATTCATTTGATGAATAAAGTTTAGTATTATAAATGATATATATATATATATATATATATATATATATAATTATAATAATAAAATTTACGCTACCCTTTTTAATTTTTATTATCAAATGATATAATACTTTAGGTAGAATAGAACATGTAATTGTTATTATAAAATAAATAGAGTTAAATTAATATATGAAAATTTACTATACGAATAAATGAAGTTATTAGTTTTAATATTTAAAGCAAATAAATAATATATAAAATAAAATAAAAAATATTTTATAATATATCTTAAAATCAAGTAAAATTAAATAGTGAATAAATAATAATAAATGCTGAGAAAATAAATTGAAGTTACTTGTGTCTTTCAAAAATTTATTTAGTATTATTAAAATTTGAAGATACTTTTTCATCATCAAACACTTAGGGTACGTTTGGTAAGTATTCCAAATAGTAAAATTCATATAATCTCATGATTCTAAAAAAATTTTATATCATATTTTATACATATCAAACATACTTTTTATCATATTTTTTTTCTCTCCTAATTTTTCTTTCTATTTCTCTCCCAACTTTTTTCTATAGTATTTTTCTTTATTCTACCGTACATTTATACCTTTAATACATCCTTTATAATTAGCAGTGCCCTAAGGGCACTGATTCCTTTAATCAATGCATCAAGTTTCATTCATTTGACCGGATCACTATATATATATATATAATCTTAATCTTAAAAGTAAAACTAAAACAAGATAAACCCATATATTCACAAAAGCATATATTATCAAACATGTTTCCATTACCATTATTCGCGACCCCAGCAATGATCCTTTGGACGCTCCTATTCATCCTATCCACCGCCACAATACTACGTCGTTTGAAGCAAATCAAACACGACCATCAGAAACAACGACCGCCAGGTCCACCGGCCTGGCCAGTCATCGGTAACCTCCACTTGTTGGGTAAACTCCCACATCGGAGCCTCCAAACCCTATCCAACAAATACGGATCCATCATGTCCTTACGCTTAGGCCAAGTACACACCCTCGTCATATCCTCCGGCGAAGCCGTCGAGCTATTACTCAAGACGAACGACACCGTTTTTGCCAGCCGCCCCAAGTCTCAAGCCTCCGATATAATGTCGTATGGCTCAAAAGGGTTTGCGATTTCAGAGTATGGTCCTTATTGGCGCAACATGAGGAAACTGTGCACCTTACATCTCCTGAGTGCGTCCAAGGTTGAGTCGTTCGAGGGTTTGAGGAGGGAGGAGTTGGGGCGGGTGGTGGAGTCGCTGGAGAGAGCTGCGGCGGCGCGTGAGATAGTGGACGTGACGCGAGTGGTGACGAATCTGATTGAGAGAATAGTGTATAGGATGGTATTGGGTGCGGACAAGGATGAGGAATATGGTTTGAAGGAGGCTATTCACGAGGGATTGAGGCTGGCTGGAGTTTTTAATTTAGCAGATTTTGTTCCTTGCCTTGCTCGATTGGATCTTCAGGTATGAATATATATATATCATGTTCTAATTATCTAAATACAAAAATTCTATTGCATATAAAAATAATATTAATATAAAGTAGACTTTATATTCTTACACAAAACTTACACCATATATACATTATATTAACCATCTGAACAATTATGCTTATTTCATTAACTCTCATTTTCTCAAATGCTATATTTCATTTCATATTATCCCCTCTCTCTCTTTTGGCTCTTATTAGTACTTTATCGATCTTCAATTCTGATCTTTCCATTTTCTCTACTTCTTTTCCATCTTATTTGTTCTTCATCTTCATGACATTTCTTTTTATCTATTTCTTATCCTTTCTTATTCCTCCTCCTGCTTCTTTGTCTTCTTCTTCTTCATTTTGTTTGTGTGAAATAGGTCGTTGGTCCTTAATAACAAGTTTTCTTTTTGGTTTTTGTTTAGTTTAAATGATATTGACCAGTTTTTGGGATGATCTACTGTGCAGTTTTTCTGAAATGAATTAGTGACCGGATTACCAATTTTTCAGTTGATGATCCTAACTAATTATATATAAGGAGTGAGAAGGAAGGAAGAAAAAAAAACTAGAACGGATATAAATAGAAAATATATGGGGAATGCATTAGGGTTTTTATTTTTTCTTTAATTTAGAGAATCCAAATATTACTATAAGAAATATGAGTACTTTTAATAATTTATATTTTGACGACTACTAATTTGTTGAAAAAATGTACTCTTTTCAACAATAATTAAATTTTGGTCGTCAAAATTAAATGAATTGTTTAAAAAAAATATAATTATAGTAATATTTACGATCACTAATTGTTGATAATATTTTTTTATAGTCGACATCGACAAATTTATTGTCGAAAATAATATTATTGACAAATATTGATAATTATTTATTATTATTATTAATTAAATATCTATTAATTTTATGAGAATGTAGGGATAAGTAAGTTTAATGAGAAGGATAAAATAAAAAATTTTAAATTTGAGTAACAATAATTTTATCTTAAAAAAATTAAAATCTAAATTTTTATTTTTGTCTAAAGACAGAAGTATCAATTTCTAACTTTTCTTTAAAGATAAAAATTTATTTATGCTTTTTGTAGATCCAGAAGTTTGGCCAAATAAACAGGCATAAAAAGCATATATCATCGATCACTTGGATCTTTATAGTTTATATTGTCAATTTCAATTAATTAACGTACGTGATTCTTGCTATTTATTAGGGACACAAACGCAATAGTAAGAAACAAAGTAAAGTATTAGATGACGTATTGGAGAAAATAATAAAGGAGCATGAAGAGGCTATTAATAGTAACACACAAAAAGGCCGACAAGAAGACTTCATAGACATATTGCTTTCATTGATGCACCACTCTATCGATGGACAAGACTATGGGATTGATCGAACCAACGTTAAGGCAATTTTACAAGACATGATTGCTGGGTCATTCGAAACTTCTTCAAGTACTGTCTTGTGGGCTTTATCTTCGCTCTTAAGGAACCCAAGAGTGATGAAAACCCTACAACACGAACTAGACACAGTGATTGGAACGAAGAGAATGGTGGATGAGATTGATTTGTCGAAGCTGAGTTATTTAGAAATGATGATCAAGGAGACATTTAGATTATATCCTGCTGGAGCATTTATCCCTCGAGAATCCACCAAGGATGTCATGGTTGATGGTTATGGTTACTATATAAAGAAAGGTACAAGAGTTTTGATAAACTTGTGGGCAATAGGAAGAGATCCTAAAGTATGGTCTGATGATGCTGAAACGTTTTGTCCAGAGAGATTTAAGGACAAAGATATGGACTTTCGGGGACTTGAGTACTTTGAGTTTATACCATTTGGATTAGGTCGAAGAGGATGTCCTGGGATGAACTTGGGCCTAATTACAGTTAAGATTGTTTTGGCTCAGTTAATTCATAGCTTTAATTGGGAGCTTCCACTGGGTTTGAGCCCTAATGACTTAGACATGAGTGAGTGTTTTGGACTCTCACTTCCTCGAGCCAAGAACTTGCTGGCTGTGCCAACTTCTCATACTATATAGTATCCAAATATATGTATATCCACAACAAAATCACTTTAAACTTTGTGTACAGTTCAATAATATGGTGGTGTTGTGCTATATATATATATATATAGAATTTGGATCTTATCATGCGAGGAGTTCACATAGAAACATCATGTAAGAATATGTTTATATTTAGAGGTAAACTATTTTTGGTCTCTAAATTATTTATTAAACTACTATTTAGTTCTTGAATTTTGAAAATAGGTTATTTGGTCCCTGAATTTATACTCTTATCAACTATTTAGTCCATGAGTCGTTACCCATTAAGTTACTGTGTGACATGGCCATTATATGTGACACCATTAATTTGCCACCATGTTATCGACTTACCTTATCATATCATCTGAATATTTAAAAGTAATATTAAATAGTTTCTGTATTAGTTAAAAGTAATATTAAGTTGTCTATGTATTAGTTTAAAATGACAACATGCATGGCGACAAATACAATGACTATTTAGTATTACTTTTAAATATTTAAATGATCCGACAATGTGAGGGGATAATATGGTGGCGAATTAACAGCGTTACGTCTGCACATAACGGCCACATTATGCGATAACTTAATGGATAACGTCTCAAGGACTACATAATTGAAGGGAGTATAACTTCATGGACTAAATAAGCTATTTCTAAATTCCATGAACTAAATAGTAATTTGACCAATAGTTTTAGGATAAAAAAAGTAGTTTACCTCTTATATTTAATTCCTTTCTACGTGATAATGTCATTCTACTTTTTCTTGTCTGGTAGGTCATTCAGATCCTATATTGTATTTTATACATACATACATATACTATGTCCTTTATATGTAATAAAATACCTCATTTTCTCTAGTGAAAAAATTATTTATTGCTTGCCTATATTATATTTTTTATTAATAAACTTAAGTATGTAAATTTGATGACATAAAAGTCTTAAACCGTCAAATCGAATCGCTCAAAATCGCTGGTTTAGTTTGACGCTATTAACTTAAATCGATATGTGCACTAAATTTTTACAAAAAATCGCCCAAACCGCCTGTGAGAAGACCCCTAATATATTTGATGGAAATGGTGCCTTCTTAAAAGGAAAATAAAAGGCTAAAAATATTAGAGACTTGAGAAGTGATCGAGTCTCTCTAAAGTTTTGATATGTTCTTATTTTGTTTTCATTGGTATAAAAAATCAATTTCAAAAAGGTTAAATTATTCTTTGAGTATACCAATAATTAAGTTTATTCAAATTTTAATTTGGCTTTTATATTATAAAAACTTAAAATTTAAGTCCTTTACTATATGACAGTTTGTAATAAAATATCTAATTTTCTCTAGTGAAAAACATTATTTACTGCATGCTTAGCTAGTTAAGTACCTTAACCATATAATTGATGGAAATGTTACTTCTTGAAAGGGGAAAAAAAAGAAAGAAAAGCTACAAAAAGTAGACACATGCATGAGAAGTGAGTCTCCGAAGTTTTGATATGTTCTTACTTTATTTATATGAGAATTGAGTCGACGTCTCACAACTCATACCATCACCCACGGGCTAATTAAGGGCATTAGAGATTAAAGTTGTTCACCAAAGAGGAAATATAAAAGAAATTATTAGTCACTATGGTGATATCCTGGTTTAGACTAAAATATATATATAAAGTAAATTATTATTATATGCAAAAAAAATTTAGTTATCTTACAAAAACACCCTTATTTTTATTAGTTTTATAATTAATTCTGTATTTGATTAATATAAAAATATTTTTTTTAAAAAAATAAAATAAATTAAATATTTATTCTTAACTCAAAATAAATAATTATGAAATAATAATTTTAAAAAGTATTTCTTGTAATTATCATAATCATTTTAAAAAATTAATAATGATATTTTAGTCAAAAACAGTGACATTGTAGTTTTTTTATAATTCAAAGGAGGGAATTGAAGTGCAATTTTCAAAGTAGAGAAGATGATGGTGTACTTTAAGAATCTCTAGAGAGAAGAATGTAATTTACTCTTTCTAAATAGTATTTTTATAATAAATTATAATTTTTTAGATTTCAATAGAATTCATATATATTCAACTTAATTTCATATACCAGGGATTAAAATGCCCAATCAAGAAAAATAGTAAAGCATTTGATTCAGTAATGGAGAGAAGATAATCGAGGAACACGAAGAAGCCAATAGTAACACTAAAAAAGACAGATAAAGTTAATTACCACCATACTATTAAATTTCGGTATATTTCTTTTAATTATGTAGTGATATTTATTAATATTAATAAAAATTAACATTAATAAAGATGAATTAAAGACTAATTGATTGAAGAAATAATATATTAAAGTTCAATATTACCGTACCACTGGACATCTACTTAAAAAAAGATAAAGAAGACTTAGTAGATGTACAAAACTATTGATCGAACTAATATTAAGGCATTTAATTTTAATAGACATGATTGCAGCTGGGCATTAGAAACTTTTGCCCCTGCCATTTTAATTTGTGGACCTTATAATCAGATCTCTTATTAAGGCATTCACAAGTAATAAAAACCCTCCAAATTTTGATTTGGTCCCTACAACTTTAAAATTTATAGTGAGATGAGGTCTTTATTAATTTTTTTAATGTAGTCCATATTATTAAATTTTTGTTAAAATTTAACGGACATGATTAGTATATATATATATATATATGTGTGTGTGTGTGTGTTAGCATAATTCAATATAATATATATTGATGAGAATTTAAGAAAGTACTAAATAAAAAAAATTAGGACTTAATTACAGGTTTTTTAAATATAAAAGCCAGATTAAAATTTGAATAAGATTATTGGTAATCTGAAAGAATAATTTAAACTTGTTAAAATTGATTTTTTAAACCAACGAAAACAAAATAAGAACATATCAAAACTTTGGAAACTCGCTTCTCATGTCTCTAATTTTTCTAGCTTTTTTTCTTCTTTATGATGAAGACAACATTTCCATCAATATAATTACAGGGAATAAGGTACTTAACTAGGCATGCAGTAAGTAATGTTTTTCGCTAGAAAAAATGGGGTATTTTATTACAAACTGTCGTAGTAAACTAGTAAAGAATATATAGGTTATATGGAAAAAGTACGGGAAAAAACAAGAAAATGTGTCCATTTCCCACTTACTTTTTTTGTCTTTATTTTTTGTAATGTGATGAAATTATGTTTCTACCTTTACTTTTTTTTTTTTTCAATTTTATTCCATTCTCACTTTTAATGTAGGGTAAAATGGTCATTTTATCCATTTTTATTCCATTCATATCACATTATATTGACATGATATTTATTTCCTCCCTCATTCCAATTCTCATTCCCATTTGCATTCCCATTCTCATTCTCTCACTCATTCCACATACAAGCAAAGACACCCATAGTATAATATAGGATCTCAAATTCTCAAAGACAAGAAAGTAAAATGACAGTATTGGATACAGTACGATCTTGCCTAGTGATCAAGCTTCCTCGGTCGATTGGCTCCCTTACTAACAAACTACGCATATCACTATCAACAACAAATGACCTAAATACCACTCGCTCAATATATAAATACCCCCTTCCAAACCTCAAGTATATTATTGAACTCTGTTATATTGTTCTCAGCGACCATACTGAATTAAACGTCAGAATTCTATTGTAGGAGCTCCCCGGCCTTGAATTTCCTTTCCAGTTACCTTGGAGCATAGCACCAAAATTCATCAAGCATCATATAAATAGAAACATAATTAAATAGAAAGTAGTATTTATCTTTCTTATCAGAGACTCACAGTCATATATGTTACGTTTCATGTGAACTCCTCACATGAAAATATCCAAATTCTATATAGCACAGCACAACACCATATATATATATAGCATACATTATCGAAAATCTACACAAAGTTTAAAGCGATTTATTTTGACCTCCCATATTTAGTACGAGAAGTTGGCACAGCCAGCAAGTTATTGGCTCGAGGAAGTGAGAGCCCAAAACCCTCACTCATGTCCAAGTCATTAGGGTTCAAACCCCATGGAAGCTCCCAACTAAAGCTATGAATTAATTGAGCCAAAACAAGCTTAACCGTAATTAGACCCAAGTGCACCCCAGGACATCCTCTTCGACCTACTCCAAATGGTATAAACTCAAAATACTCAAGTCCCCGAAAGTCCATATCTTTGTCCTTAAATCTCTCTGGACAAAACATTTCAACATTATCAGACCATACTTTAGGATCTCGTCCTATTGCCCACATATTTATTAAGACTCTTGTACCTTTCTTTATATAGTAACCATAACCATCAACCACTACATCCTTGGTGGTTTCTCGAGGGATAAATGCTCCTCCAGGATATAATCTCAATGTCTCCTTAATCACCATTTCTAAATAACTCAGCTTTGATAAATCAGTCTCATCCACCATTCTCTTCGTTCCGATCACTGTGTCTAGTTCATGTTGTAGGGTTTTCATCACTCTTGGATTCCTTAAGAGCGAAGATAAAGCCCACAAGATAGCACTTGAAGAAGTTTCTAATGCCGCAACAATCATGTCTAGTAAAATTGCCTTCATGTTGGTTCGATCAATCCCATAGTTTTGTCCATCGACACAATGGTGCATCAATGAAAGCAATATGTCTACGAAGTGTTGTTGGCCTTTTTGTGTGTTACTGTTAATAGCCTCTTCATGCTCCTTTATTATTTTCTCCAATACTTCATCGTATGATTTACTTATTTTCTTCATAGCGCGTTTTATTCCCTAATAAAAATTAAAGTAAGAATCGCATTAATTGAAATTGACAATATAAAGATGGATGTGATATATATATTATGCGTTTAAATCAAGGTACTTGAAATTAAGAATGGGGTTTGCAAAACCTAAAATTTAAATATTTTAAAACAAAATTATTTTTATTAAAAATTTTATATTTTCTATTTTATCTTTCTTTTAAACATTGTTTTTTTATAAGCTTTCTTTAAACATTAGTTATCATTCATTAATACTTATAATAAATATTTATAATTATTTTATATTTTAACAAAATTAATAAATACTTAATTAATAAAGATAATAATTATAAATAAAAAAATTTCATTAATTAAAATTAATTTACTTAAATAACATTTTAATCATAAAATTAATAAAAAATTAAGATATTATATTTATTTGTTTAAAATTTATCAATACAAAATATTTTTATTCATTTATCTAGTTAATATATTAATAACACTTTCAATCTATACATGTCCTCCTTTGATAAATTAACATTAATAATTTAATATTACATATGTTATGTTATATTATCATTTGTCCTTAATAATTTAGACAATTTTAAATGTTAAGATGGCTTTTCAAATTTTATAGATAAATTAAAATTGATTGTAATTCGAAACTTAAAGACAAAGTTTACCACAAAATTAATCATAAACAAAATTTAGAGACCAAATTAAAAATTGGTATAAATTATATTCAGAGACACAAAAAGCAGTTTTAACTCAATTTCATTATAAATTAGTTTTAACTTTTATTTATAATAAGGATTGGACTATTAGTAGACTGCAGTCGTCAAAATTGTTATTGACAATTTCACTCAAATATAACGAAACATCGATCACACAGTTGAATTCAGTTCATGATGATATATATATATATACCTACCTGAAGATCCAATCCACCAAGGCAAGGCACATAATCCGCTACATTAAAAGCTATAGATAGCCTCATTCCCTCCTGAATACACTCCTTCAAATCACATTTCTCATCCTTCTCCGCACCCAATACCATCTTATACACTATACTCTCAATCACATCCGTCACCACTCGCGTCACGTCCACCATCTCACGCGCCGCCACCGCTCTCTCCAGCGACTCCACCACCCGCCCCAACTCCTCCCTCCTCAAACCCTCGAACGATTCTACCTTCGATACACTCAGAAGATGTAAGGTACACAGTTTCCTCATGTTGCGCCAATAAGGACCATACTCTGAAAACCCCAACCCCTTTGAGCCATACGACATTATATCGGAGGCTTCAGACTTGGGACGGCTGGCAAAAACGGCGTCGTTCGTCTTCAGTAATAGCTCGACGGCTTCACTGGAGGATATTACTACGGCGTGTACTTGGCCCAAGCGTAAGGACATGATGGATCCGTATTTGTTGGATAGGGTTTGGAGGCTCCGATGTGGGAGTTTTCCCAACATGTGGAGGTTACCTATGACTGGCCAGGCCGGTGGACCCGGCGGTGGTTGTTTCTGATGGTCGTGTTTGATTTGCTTTAAACGACGTAGTATTGTGGCGGTGGATAGGATGAATAGGAGCGTCAGAAAGATCATTGCTGGCAGCGCTAATGGTGAAGGAAACATGTTTGATAATATGATTTGTTGAATATGGCTTCGTCTTGTTTTAGTTTTACTTGTATTTAAGATTATATATATACAAATTGGTCGCAGTTGTTGGTACAAGGGACTAGTCCGTGTAACGTGATAAATTCAAATTTAACACAGAAAAAATGGGAAAGAGAAAAAGAAAGGGAATGAATTTAATATGTTTGGTAGTAAAAATTTAGAATAGAGATGAATTGTGAATGTATTAAAATTATCACTTTAGTCTTTATATTAAAATAATAAAAAAAAAGGTTAGGATTGTATCAAATCAAATGGTAAAATAAACATTTTGTATTTTTTTTAATTTATCAATAAAAAAATAAAAGTAAGTGGGATCCAACTTTTTTTTTTCATTTCCTTACCATATTTAGTAAACAAAAAACGCAACCTAAATCTTGTTGAAAAATATGTTTATATTTAATATCCGAAGAAAAATATCTCCATAGGAGAATAGCTCGATAAATTGGTCCCGTCAACGAAAGAAACTTTGCGTAAAATAGTAAAATATGAGGATGAATTCATTAAAGTGATCGCCTAATCGGTGCCCTTAATTAAAATAACAGGAACTGCTGATTTTTTTTAAAGATACCAACATTTTCAATTTATTTTTTTAAAGATACAAACATCTTCAATGCATTCTTTTAGTATTTGGTATTTAATTTAACTTAATTTTTAGATTGTTTTACATTTTTTATATTATATTTAGTTGTTTTAAAATATTAAAACTAATTAACTGCATTTATTCAATTTCATATATTAATTTAATTATATTTATTTAATAATTAAAATAGAATTAAAATTTTATATCAAGTGATAAAAAATAAACTAAATTTTTAGTAAATTTTTTTAGAACTATTAGTAATTAATTTAATGACCTTTGAAGAAGGTTTTAGCGTAAATTTTATTATTATAACTAATATATATATATATATATATATATATCATTTAAAAAATAATTTTATTTTATGAAATAAAACTAAAATGTTTTTCATAATATATTTTAGTAAAATTAAATAGTAAATAAATAATGATAACTACTAAAAATTCAGACCGGTATTTTGTCAATAAGAAACGAAAAAAACCATATAATATATGTTTAATTTTTAATCTATATATATATATATATATATATATATATATGTTTAATTTTAATTTTAATTTATTGCCCGTCTGATTTCTGAAATTTTACTTGACTAATTCAAACTTGACTTGTGTCATGCAACTGGTTATAGTAAGAGAGAAGTCTCCTAACGAAAATAGGACTTACCGGCCACTTAATCATTAATAATTAGTTCTCCGTTTCAACTATAAGAATTAAGATTCCTACTTTTCATCACCTAATTTTAATTAATGCATCTTTCACTGGTGGTTTAGCAAAACTCTTAATTACGTATTAAAATACAAATTAAATAGTAATGTAGCTTAATTAATAATTAATATGAATTTCTTGAACATTTACAGCACCTTGACTAGCTAGCATTAATATTTTTTTTTCTTTTTGATATTTATTGTATTGTACTCCCGGTTCACAATATATATTTTATTGGAAGTTTTTATTTTTTTAAAAATATCTGTTATTTTACAAAATTAAGAAAACATTAATTTTTTTTACAATTTTATCCCCACTTAATACCTATTCTTAAGAAAAAATTAATGGAGCGAGAAAGTGTAATTAGTAGCAGTAATTTAGGCGGTGTTTGTTATTACTGTCAGTTTCTAGATTTCTGTTTTTTGAAACCTTAAATCTATGGTCTATTTTTTGTGTGTTCTATTTTCTATTTTCTATTTTCTCTGTTTTGTTTTATATCTTCAGTTTTTTATGTTAATAAAATAACATAAAATAAATATTTATAGAACTTCAAAATATACTTAGGTAGATGTTTTGGGAGCAAGAAGATTCATGCACATTCATGGTGGGTGGTGGGTGTTGGTGGCGGTGGTGAGTGGTGGTGGGCGATGGTGTGTGGTGAATGCTGAGTGGTGGTGGTGTTACGTGGTGGTGGGTGTGATGGTGGTGGTGGATGATGATGGTGCATAGAGGTGGTTGGTGGTGGTGGTGGACGTGGTTGATAGCAAGTGGTACATGGTGTTGGTGATACGTGGTGGTGGTGGTGGTTGGTGGTGTGTGTGATGGTGATGGCGGGTAGTGGTGAGTGGAGGACTGGTGGCGGTGGATGATGATGCGTGGTGGCCGGTGGTTGGTGGATGGTGATTGTAGGTGTAGTTGGTGGCGGGTGGTGGTGGACATGGTTGGTGCTTTGGTGGTGGTGGCAGGTGGTGCATGTATGGTGTTGGTGGTGGTACGTTGTTAGTAATGAGAAAATCATGTGAACGTACTAGAACAGATATGAAACTTGTATTCATGAGCATCAGGTTCCATTCTTAATTCGTGGAATATTGGTTCTCCTACATTAGATGGGATGGAAATAGAATATCATTAAAATATTCCAATTCTTTTTTTATTTTTATTCTGGAATTTTGTTTGTCAATTTATAAGAATCTCTCGGATTTCTCCTTGTTCTCGAATAGTTTCGTTTCTTTTCTTTTTCGACTTCATATTACATGAGCAAAGTAGAGAAGAGAAATTTACATCTCTTCCCGCCCTAACTACTCCAGAAGCAGAGAAGATAAAGGCAAATTAAAGAAAGAGAGAAGCAGAGAAGAGAGCATACCCCTGACAGCGTGACAAGCCGAGAAGATAGAAGCGGAGAGTGGAAGTCGACGGCGAAGGCGCTGTTGACGGTGATGGCGTACGGACGAGAGTGGAAGTCGAGAAGCAGAGAGTGGAAGTCGAGAAGCAGTGCTCCAAAAGAAAACGCTGGTGCTTAGGAAAATTAGGTTTTTTTTTTGGTAACTAGGAAAATTAGGTTTTACCAATAAAAGTTTGAGGCGGAATTGGAGACCACGTTGTTGACGGAATTTCCGTGCCTAAATTTAATAGGGGAAAACGAAATAGAGACGGAACAGGATCCCTCCCTGATCCGTCTCTGAATAAAATTTAGAGAAAAAAAAATTCCCGCCAAACTTGTAGCTATCTTCCCGCCATATTTTCCAACCAATTAGAGACGCCTTAGGGACGGAATTTTTTGAGACAAAAAAGTCTGTCCCTAAATCCGTCTCTAAATTAACCAAATACTTTTTGTGTTTTTTTTTTTCATTTGGAGACAGATCCAAGACGGGACATTATCTTCCCAAGTCCGTCTCTAGAATGACGCCAAACTTCCCGCCAATATTCTGCACCAATTAGAGACGGATTAGAGACGGCTTTATCGGGGACAGACATTCCCGTCTTTAAATCCATCGCTAAATATATAGAACGATTTTTGCCTCTTTTTACTCTATTTTGAGACATTAGGCACGAATTCGACACGGGTTAGAGACAGGCAAAATTCCATCTCTAATAGTGGGTGGAGAGTGTGATGGTGGTGGTGGGTAATGGTGAGTGGTGGCGATGGGCGGTGTTGCGTGGTGGTTGGTGAATGGTGGTGGTGGGCGTGGTTGGTGGCCGGTGGTGATAGGTCTGCATGTTGTTGGTGGTGGGTGGTGGTGGTGATAGGTGGGGGAAAGAAAAATTGAAATGAAATTTGTGGAAATCATATTTTTGTGGTTTCTTATATAGTGTTTTATGTTTTGATATTAAGTCCAAAATTAAAATTAAAACTCACTTAGCCAAATAAGTTTTCAATTTTTAAAAAAAAAATGAAATTGAAAACCACAACAATACCAAAGACTCTCTTAGTAAGGGTAATTTAATTTTTTCATCTCATTTTCTCTATTTTTGAGGTGAATTAATAATTTTATTGATCTATGTGTATCTACCCAACGAAAGAGATATTATAAACCAAAAACCTAATTTTAGTAAATAAATAATTTACCTTTCCTATCATTAATCCTCATCCATTACAACTTGGGCCTCCTCTAAAGTTACGTGTCTCAAATTAGTTGAGGTGTAAACTCAAACCAAAAATAAACCAGCCAGTCCTAAGAAAAAAAGAAAGAAAGCCTAACTAGGCTAATTTATGGGTTAGTCCATTCTTATTTTTTAATTGTTATTCTTTTAATCAGCCTGTCCATTCTTATTTTTTAATTGTAATACTTTATTTGTAGTGTTTATACAATTAATTAATGATGTGATTTTTACTTTAATTTAAACTGTAATAGTTCTTTTTATAATTTATTTTTTAATTTATAATTTATTAGTATATCCTATTATTTGAATTTTAAATAAAGATAATATTAGATTAAATTATACTTTTTTCCTATGAGATCCTTAAAGTATTGTAATTTACTCTAAATATTATTATAAACAATTTTGCAAAATATTGTGTAATGATTTAATAATTTAAATGTTATTTTTAAATAAAATAAAAAATGAGTCAACCCATTTTGAGCATTGGTAGAATTGGATCGGGATGAAAAAAAATTCTAGTGTATATTATAAATGGGTCAATGATAAATTCAACTTAGTCATAATAAAATAAGGGTAAGGGCACGTTCGTTTCCTTTCTCAGCAAAGGAAAGGAAACGAAAAAATACATGGGGCTCAGTGCTTTTACACTTTTCCTTATGGGAATTGTGTAAAAAATTATATATATATATATATATATATATATATATAATGTCTATTATATTATTTGATTTGGCACAATCATAATATTTTTTGTTTTTAATATTTTTAATATAAAGAATAAATTGATAATTTTAATATATTCTCATTTCATTTTTATTTCTAAATTTTTAATACCAAACACAATAACGGCACGTTCTTTACACAGAAATGAAAATGGAAATGGAAAGGGAAACGAAAACGGAATGCGTTTCCTGTGTTTGTTAGTAAAAGTTTGGGAATGGAAATGGAATGAGAATGTATTAAAATTACCACTTTATCCCTTATATTAAAATAATAAAAAGAAAAGAAAGTTATGATTGTGTCAAATCAAAGAGTATAATAGATATTTTGTATTTTGTATTTTTTTTTAAAGTTAATGAAAATGAAAAAGTAAAAAATAGATGGGACCCAATAGGCGCCATCCATTCTATCTTCATTTCGAGAGTGGATCCTCTAAAGTAATTTTCTACATTTCTTGGTGGAGTTATGAGAGAGATAGAGAGAAGAAAAATTGGGAGAAAAAAAATATTTTCCTTATCTCTATCTCTCTCATAACTCCACCAAAAAATATAGAGAATTACTTTAGAAGATCCTATCTCCTTCATTTCCATTATTGTTTCTCGTTAAAAAACAAGACCTAAGTCTATTTCCAACTCTTTTTCTTTCTGCAAGAACGTGACCTAAGTCAAACACTGAAAAGTATCAAACTAATATACCGTTTGTATAGCCCTACCAATTAACTACTGATATGCCTGGCTTCCCATAAATTTCTTCTTCCCTTTCCCCAGTGGCCAGTTTGGATCAACAGAAGTTAGGTTATCCACATCTCCCTCCTCCAAAGATTCTTTCATTACTATCTCCCAAATTAGCTGATGCCCATACGCTCCCTTCCATAAATAAGTCTCTCAAATTTCAAACAAACCTTCTTATCAAATTAAATGGAGCTGTTTAAAATTTTTTGGTTAGTTGTTTTATTTTTTAAGGTGCCTACCTACAATCCAACGAAATAATTGTTTTAGTCATTGTATTTAAAAATAGATATCTTAGTTTCAACAACCAAAAGAAGTACAAGCTTTATGGCTTTTTTTGGCACATCCAGATTATTAGTAGTAGTGAAACCGTTTAACTTTTTAAAAAACTACTTATTTAAGTGGTTGGATAAATTAGTTTTTAAAAAATGAATACTCTTTTTTTTTTTTTGCCTGAAAAATGAATACTCTTGAGTTGTAGTGAAAATAATTTTTTTTTAGCTACATGAAGTTGAAGCTAAAAAAACATTTAAGTTTTTTACATTGGCCAAATTACTTTTTTAGTCCTCAACGTTTGCACGAAGTTTAATATTGATCCTCAACGTTTCAAAAGGTTATTTTAGGTCCTCAACGTTTTTTTTTTCGGTCAAAATTGATCTTCTAGCGTAACATCCGTTTGATTTTTCCATTAAATGCTGACGTGAAAGGCTTATGTGGTACACCATCTCTCCTACGTGTCATATTTAAATGACATGGCACCCTCTCTCACTCCAACTCAGCAAAACGACGCTATTTTGATTAATTTAATTAAATGACCAAAACGACGTCGTTTTGCTGAGTTGGAGTGAGAGAGGGTGCCATGTTATTTAAATATGACACGTAGGAGAGAGGGTGTGCCACATAAGCCTTCCACGTCAGCATTTAATGGCAAAACCAGACAGATGTTATGTTAGAGAACCAATTTTGACAAAAAAAAACGTTGAGGACCTAAAATAACTTTTTGAAATGTTGATGACCAATATTAAACTTCGTACAACGTTGAGGACCAAAAGAGTAATTTGGCCTTTTTACATTTAGACCAAAAAAAAAATCTCTTACAAAAATCATTTGCCATGTCTACTCGATCTTGTATTTGTGTCACCTAAACTTTCATTAATTATGAGATTCAATTCAATCCTCTAAATTTTACATTATCTAGTGAAATGCATGAATTGCTCTATTTTTAAATGTTAATGTACATACAAAGTACAAAATAAGCATACCCAAAAAAAAAATTACACACTTCATAAGGTTTGTTCTCCTAAATATACTTCTTCTTTTTAGGGCTAATTATATATATAGATCATCGATTAGGGAGATCGATTTCAAGAATTGTCTGAACTTGTATTATGATTGGTTCATCGATTTTCCAGTCCAGTTGAATATTTTTAATTATGCAAAATAATTGTTCAAATATTTAGCTCCAAATCCTAGGTGACACTCAATTACCAGTTTCAATTTAAAATTTTGAGCATGGGAATTAAAAAAAATAAAACAATTGAATGGATTTGCAAAATTCAAAAAAAAATCCCTAATTTTATGATATAATTTATTTGTATTTTTTTTGGGGGGGCAAGAGAAGACAAATGATTATAAAAGTACTACATATTGCACTTAAGTTAAATATTAGGACAGGCAAACCACATTTGACCAGCAAATTAATCACATTTCTTATTACTAATTTAGAAGACTACGTACAACTACATACGGACGAAATTGAGACAAAAGAAATAAGCTTCAACTCCTAAATAAATATAAGGAAACAAATAATATTTTTCACACCAGAATTAAAGTAAGCATTTTACAAACTTAGTTGATCAAGCAAGTGTAGTTTGAGATTGGATCCTATGCTGTCTAGCATAGAAAAGTAAGGAGAGAGAGTGATACATAAGTGTATCCCACACATAGTAAGTCCTACATGTGGGACACACTTATATGTCACTCTCTCTCCTTACTTTTCTATGCTGGACAGCATAGAATCCATTCTAGTTTATGGGTCTACATAGACATAAAACAAAAAATCCCCTCTACTTTGCCAATTGGTGGCATGGGATGCCATCTAGTTTTGGCTAATTTCACCATGACATGTGACATGGCACGTCTTTTGAATATTTGCAGTTATGTTTTTATATTTTTTTTATAATTGTTAAAAGTATAATTATTATAAATTATGATGGTGAAATTATAAAATTGTTAGAGATGTTAAAATTACAATATAAGGACTTGACTAAAAATACTTGGAAGACATTCCATACCATATTGTGCAAACATGTGATTGACCAAAGCTTAATGACATATTGGGCTCTAGAGAATCCCTATTGTACATATTGGGCTCTACGCAAACTTCAAAGAGATTTATTAATTAACTGAGAAAAAATACTATTTAGTACCTGAATTGTTAGTCAAATTATTATTTAGTCCTTAAATTTGGTAAAAATACTATTTAATCCTCAAATTTGTAGCTCTGTCAATTATTTAGTCCCTGAATTTGGAAAAAATACTATTTAGTCCCCGAATTTGCAACTCTGTCAACTATTTAATCTCCAAATTTGTAACTTTGTTAACTATTTAGTCCCCTAACTGTTACCCGTTAGATAACCAGCTGACATGACCGTTAAATGCTGATGTGACATGTGCCAAGGCACTTAACAGTGTCACATAAGTATTTAACGGCCACATCAGCTGATCGATGCTTGGTTATCTAACCGGTAATGGTCAGGAGACTAAATAGTTGACAGAGTTGCAAATTCGGGGACTAAATAGTATTTTTACCAAATTTGGAGACTAAATAGAAATAGTATTTTTGTCAAATTTAAGGACTAAATAGTAATTTAACCAACAATTCAAGAACTAAATAATATTTTGACTCATATTTATTTTATTTCCGACATGTTGGCATAGCATACAAGTTCTTCGCCCTAGGAAGTGAGAGCCCATACCTTTCATTCATGTCCAAATCATTAGGGCTCAAACCCCATGGAAGCTCCCAATTAAACTTGTGAACTAACTGAGCCGAAACAGTTTTAACCGTAGTTAGTCCCAAGTGCATCCCAGGGCATCCTCTTCGCCCCGATCCAAATGGTATAAACTCAAAGCACTCAACTCCTCGAAAATCCCTATCTTTATTGGTAACATTATTAAACCTCTCTGGACAAAACATTTCAGCATTGGGCCACACTTTGGGATCTCGTCCTAAAGCCCATAAATTTATTAAAACTCGTGTATTCTTCTTTATGAAGTAACCATTACCATCAAGCGTGACATTAACATCCTCGGTGGACTCTCGAGGGACCAATGCTCCCGCAGGATGTAATCTCAATGTCTCTTTTATGACCATTTCTAAATAACTCAGCTTCGATAAATCACTCTCCTTCACTACCATTTGGTTGGTTCCGATCACTGTGTCTAGCTCGTCTTGGAGGGTTTTCATTACTTGGGGATGCCTTAAGAGCTCGGAGAGGGCCCACAAAATGGTAGAGGCAGAAGTTTCTAATGACCCACCGATCATGTCTATTAGAATGGCCTTGATGTTGGTTCGATCAATCCCATAGTTTTGACCATCCACGGAGTGGTGCATCAGTGAAAGCAAGATGTCTACGAAGTCTTCTCGCTCTTTTTCTGTGTTGCTGTTCATAATTATGGCTTCTTCGTGTTCCTCGATTATCTTCTCCAATACTGAATCAAATGCTTTACTGGTTTTCTTGATGGCGCGTTTTAATCCCTATATATGGCACAAGTTATATTGATTAAACTGAATTTTATTGAAATCTAAAAATTAGACTAAATTACATTCTCTTCCCTTGTAAGAAAACTTGCATTTTATCCGTTTTGACAAAAATACCCTTATATAAATAATATATATTTTAAAAAATAATAATAGTGCAGTAAGGATATTTTAGTTAAAAGGATGAAAGTGTTGGTTCTTTAATCTTCAAGTGAGTGGAATTTATTTACAAAATTATAATTAATATGTTTTTTAAAAAAACTATTTTAGTATTATTTATTTTGAGTTTAATAAAATTATAAATTTATTTCATTATTTTAAATTTCAAGGAAAATAATTTGCTTATATTTGTTAAACAAATATTGAAAATAAATAATAAATTCACATAAACATATTTCAGTCAAAATGTTTTAAAAATCCTACATCAGAAAGGTTAACCATAAGTAAATGGTTTGTTAGGCTTAAGATTCTTTAACTTATGCGATCAAAAGACTTCTTGTGGAGAGAGTTCAGACATGAGACTAGTGGTTATGAGTTAAGTCTTCGACTCTCCGACGTAACTTCTACGCATGTGTGTATATATATATATATATATATAATTAATTTGATAATATAATAATTAATATACCTGAATATCCAATCCACGAAGGCAAGGCACATAATCTGCTACATTAAAAGCTCCGGTGAGTCTCATTCCCTCATGGACAGTGGCCTTCAAATCATATTCCTTATCCTTGTCACATCCCAATATCATCTTATACACCATACTCTCTATAACATTCGTCACCACTTTCGTCACGTCCACCAACCTCACGCGCCGCCGTGGCTCTCTCCAGCGTCTTCACCGCCACCCCCACCTCCTCCCTCCTCAAAGGTTCGAACGACTCAACTTTGGATACACTCAGAAGATGCAACGTGCACAGTTTCCTCATGTTCCGCCAGTAAGGACCATACTCCGAAAACGCCAAGCCCCTCGAGCCGTAAAAGAAAAACTCGCTGGCTTGAATCTTTGGACGGCTCGCAAAAACGGCGTCGTTTGTCTTCAGGAATAACTCCATGGCTTCGGGGGACGATATCACAACGGCGGGTACCTGCCCTAACCGTAAGGACATGATGGGACCGTATTTGTCGGATAGGGATTGGAGGGTCCGATGTGGGAGTTTGCCCAACATGTGGAGGTTACCGATGACTGGCCAAGCCGGTGGACCCGGCGGTGGTGGTTGTTTCCGATGATCATGTTTATTGGGAGGGAAGAGTAGGATTATGGCGGTGGATAGGAATAGGAATAGGATGAATAGAAGAGTCGAAAGAATTGTTATGGGTGGGAATGAGATCGCTATTAATGTCGGAGGAAACATGTGTATGTGTATGTATGTTTGTTGTTTTGTTCGGTAATAATCAGTGAAAATGGGGTTTGTAGTGTGTTTGGTTTTATGGTGACGTGGGTCAAAGCAAACGGAGGAATTGCATTATTGCGCATGACATGTGACTATATATGTGAGGATGGATATAAAAATACCAATAGCATAGCACTAATGTAATGTAAATATGTAATCCCAATTGATATACAAATAAGGAAATATTATATATGTTGATTGACTTTTGATGTTGGAACCGAAGTAGCCAACAAATACAGAAGACAAAAGTTGGAGTTGAAACTTGAAAGCATCCAGCAAAATAGATCCACGTTTCTGACATATTGTGATGGCTATCCGCTATAGTATAATGACTAATGAGTAACCACAATATCGAGATAATTTAATTTTAAGCCATTTTTAATTGAGCAGATACAGAGTGCTCAACAACATTGGATTCAGAGGCTGATTTGTATAGGACAATCGTCAGGATTATTGGAAATAAACAAATAAATATATATATTCCGTCCTCTTAAATATCCTTAAATTATATTTCTCTTTTTATTCCTGAATAGAAATCTCCCAATAGAATTTTTTTATATATAAAATTCAAACTTAAAATATTTGTTAAGAAAAATAGAGTACCTATTTCTACAACTAATCACCTATTAGTTATATTGCCCTCTTTTCTATTTAAAAAAAATTGCAATTCTTTTCCTGAGATAAGAAAAATTTACAATTTTCAATTATTTTAATCAAAATAAAATTATTTATATAATTAAATATCTATTTTATTAATATAATAAAAGTTCTTTTTAATTTAAAATTGAATACATATTTATTTTTATCAAAATAAATAATAATGAAATAATAATTTTCAAAAATATTTATTGTTATAAGTTATAATTATCTTAGACAATCAATAATATTATTGATGGTATTTTAGTAAAAAAATAGTGAAATTATAAATTAAAGTATAAGTTTTAAAAATAGACAATAGAGAAATGTAATTTATAAAGAATCTTTAAGAGAAAAAAAGTATCATTTATTCGATAAATAATTATTGTACCATAATGCTGAGATACCAAATCACCATTATATTTCATTTTTCGACGTTAATTAATATATAACACAACACAGTAGAAAAATATTAATCTTAACTAACTCTATTTTTTGATAGAATAATCTTATTTTCGGATCCCTAAAATATTAGTATTCTAATCAATGAAAGATTAATATTTTTTTTTTGAAAGTTCACGAAATTAGTCAACTTATAATGGTATAGTGCTGTTAAGGATTTTTTGTTGTTGCTTTGTTGTTTTGTTTGACTGTTTTGTTCTTGTTTGTTTGCTGGTGTTTTTTTGGGCCTTTGGGCCCGTTTAAGGCCCAAAAAAAGTATTTTTTGTTGAATGACAAATAAGTTTGTTATGAGAAAAATGCCATCTCATATTCTCAGCCCACCTTAGCTTATCATAAATCATCTCCATTTATATTAAGTATTATTTTATTATTAGACGTTAAATTTAAGATAAACTTACACGATGATGGGTTGAAAAAGAAACCATTGTTTAATTTCTATATATATATATAGTTGAGGTTCTTTAATTTATTTTGACTAGTCTCCACTTCGTGTTAAGATCTATGTTGAATCTAATGATTGAGAATATATCCTCTAAATTTTGTTTAAATTTGTGTGAAGTGCATGCACTATTTTTATATGTTAATTCATCAGCTAGGTTAAAGTATAAATTAAATTATCATTTCACATATATTAACAATTTTATGTAGTAATCTCAAATCTGTATATAAAACAAGTACACATTAAATAACATTTTACAAAAATCACTCTTCAATTTTTTATAGAGTATGGTTGAATTAAATGTTGTGCATTTGATGAATAAAATATCTTTATCCTCTACTTCACGTCGATCACATCCAAATGGGCATGATCGTTCTTGCATTCAAATTTCCCAAAGGTAAAAAATCATGATACAACTTCCATGTGAATTATATAGGCCAGGCACCATTTAGGTGGAAGTTTTGATTTTCCAGATAGTGTTATTAGAGGTTTTTGCTTCAGACCCCTAGCTAGCTTATATGTGTTTATAATTAAATTAAAGGATAAATTACATATTAATACACTGTGGTTTATCTCGATTTCACTTAGCATATGTTTGATATAAATGCAAATGAAAAAAAAATGTAATATTTCAAATCCCAAAAATTTATATTGTTTGGTGTATTTTACATGTAAAATTAAACACTGTTTATCATTTGTCTTTGACTGAAAGAGAAATGTCCAAAATATCCCTCTTAATTACTACTCCATCGGTTCACAATATCTGCTTGAGTGGGGGATTTTGTATATTTCAAAATATCTGTTATTTTACAAAATCAATAAAGCATTAATTATTTTTTTTTACAATTTTATCACTATCTAATACATATTCCCAATATAAGAATAATGGAGAAAGAGTAAGTAGGAGTTATTAATTAATAAGGATATTTGAGTCTTTTTATCTCATATTTTTCTAAGTTGCAGGTGAACTAATGATTTCTTTGGTCCGTACGTACTTACCCAACGAAACAGATATTGTGAACCGGATGGAGTATTTTCTTTTACTTTACCACCTACCAAGAAACACTTTAATTATAAAATAAAGGCATTTTAGTCTTTTACAATACTTTAGTTTATAAACTTTACATCATATTTCTACATTCAAAAAACATTTTTTATTTTTACATCCCTCTATTTTACATTACTCAACTTTACAACCATTCCCTTCACATCGTCTCTACATACATATTCATCTCTACATACATATCTACCAAACATAATCTTACTTCCTTTAATTTGTGGTTCAAAATTTTTTAAATGAGTGTCCTGTAATTCTCACGTTAACCAAGCAAGTTGATGTCCTATATGCTATACTTCCATTTAAATTTAAAGGTGCATGTACCTTTGTTGCACACAATGGGCCAAAATTCGATTTTCTTTTATTTTTTTCATCAAAATTGAACTTTTTGCTAATCCTTTTCTTTTTCACATAGATTTGGACTACATAAGAATTTTCACTCAACTAATTCCGATTCATATTTTGACACAATATACCAATTAATTTGCTTTAATTTCTGATCATTATCTTTGCATGTATCCATATATATATTGACAACATCATAACAATAATATACCACATTTATATATCAATTATACATAAACATAACCAATGCTAATAAAATTGGGGAGACGATGAAGCTAAAAGTGGGAATTTGCAATTTTTTTGTTTTGTTTTGGGGAATTTAGTTTTTAAATAATTTAATTAGGCAATTTATTCATTTATAGTAAATCAAAGTAAAAAAAATTAAAATAATTGTGCCAGAAATCTATTTTTGAAAATATTTAATTTCAAAGTTTATAAAAAATTAAAATCAAATTGGATAAAAATTATCTTGTATCTAATATAACAAATTAACCCATTTAATTTTCTTACCCGAATTCAAAATAGCATAATAATTCTTACCCAAAATGCCTATTTTAATTTTGAAATATCATTTTCACCTTTCTTATAGTTTGTCCTCATCAATCACAATTTTCTTCTCATGCCCTTATCAATTCACAAATATCTCACAAGTTAGTTGCCCATAGGCCTCATTTCCATAAACAGGATCTCTCAAATTTCAAACAAACATTTCTTATCAAAGGACAGCTATCATGGATTTAAAAGTTACAAAGGGACAACTACTTTCTCTCTTCACAATTTGTTTATACTCTGTTTAGAAACAAGTTATTTTAAAATAATAAAAATTTGATAGCTTGACTAAACTTATTTAAAAATAATAAATATGATAAATGAGTTTGATTATGAGAATTTAAGGCCATTAAAAAATTAAGCTTAAATCGGTTGGGATGGGTCAATCAAAAAATAAAAAACATAATATAAATTAATTTAAAATAATTGTAACTATGTTAACAAAGTTGTAAATTCGGAGATTAAATAGTATTTTTGCCAAGTTTAGGGATTAAATAGTTGACATAGTTACAAATTTGGGGACTAAATAGCATTTTTGTCAAATTCAGAAACTAAATTGACATAGTTATAAATTTCGGGGACTAAATAATATTTTTGATAAATTCAGAGGCTAAATAGTAGTTTGACCAACAATTCATGGATTAAATAGTATTTTGCATCTATTTTTAATTATATATTTTTTAAAAACGGACAAAATTTAATAATAAGTAAATTATAGAAAGATAACTATATAACTAATAACATCTTATTAAATCTTAAGTATTGATGTAATATACTCTATTTTAAAAAAAAAAAACTTATATCTTTATCAATCGTATTATTATAATTGGTGATAAACTTTTTGTTATTTTAAGTATAGTACAACTTTTAGTCCTTTGTTTTAATTAGGTGATGAACATGTTAAATTTTTTAATGGGGCGGGCCGCTCCCCATCTTTTAATTCTCATCTCATCTGGCCAACCAATTGCGAAGGAAACACACGTTTTTCACTTTTTTGCACAACACAACTCCCAACGCTTCATACCTACATATATTAATACAAACCGAAACGCACCGCATAATTAACTCTCTTCATTACATACATCCATATATCTATATCCATACTGATTCAACTTGTCTGAAACAAATCATCAAACATGTTGCCTGCAACATCAACATTACCCATTACTATTATTCCTTCCCTTCTCCTTCTCCTTCTCACACTTGTCTTCATTTTTCTCTTCAAACAAAAACCCAACCATAATAATAATGACCGCCACCACCCCCCAGGCCCACCGCCCTTGCTGGTCATCGGTAACCTCCACCAATTAGGTACCCTCCCTCACCGCTCCCTCCAATCCCTCGCCAAACGCTACGGCCCTATCATGTCCCTCCGATTAGGGCACGTCCCCGCCATTATCGTCTCTTCCCCTGAAGCTGCCCAGCTCTTCCTCAAGACGCACGACGCCGTTTTCGCCAGCCGCCCCAAGAGCCAAGCGTCCGATTACCTCTCGTATGGATCCAAGGGCATGGCCTTCTCCGAGTACGGCCCCTACTGGCGCCAAATGAGGAAGCTCTGTACCTTGCAGCTCTTGAGCGGATCGAAGATTGAGATGTTTGGTCCACTGCGAAGGGAGGAGGTGGGAGTGCTGGTGGAGTCGATTGGGAAATCGGCGGCGGCGCGTGAGGTTGTGGATCTGAGCGAGCGAGTGGGGGAGTTGGTGGAGGATATAACGTATAAGATGGTGTTTGGGCGGAAGCGGGATCGGAGATTTGATGTGAAGGGGCTTGTTCATGAGGCACTGACATTGGTTGGGGCTTTCAATGTGGCGGATTTCGTGCCTCTGCTTGCAGCATTTGATCCTCAGGTATTTTTCATTTTCATCTTCCTGATTCAGAGACCAAAAAATATTATTATTTCAATATTTACTTCTTAATTTATTCTTTATTAAATTATTCGTTTACCTTATTTTAAGATACTACATTAGTTCTAAATTTTGAGACCTGAGAGTAGCTTATATAGATATAAAAAAAAAAGCTTTTTTTATTTCGTTAGGTGTAGTTGTTGCTTTTGGACTACAACCTAGCAGAAGATTACTAGTTTGAATAAATAATTAAATATAAAAACTAAAAGATAAATTGCTTTTTTTTCTCCACTTTTCCATTGATTAGATGCCAGATTAAGTCATTTTCAAACCTTCTACAATATAATTAGGCTTTTGGATTTATTGCATTGGTTTAGAGGTTCAAATCAAATGATGGATGTGCAAGTTTGTCTGCACTTTCCATCCACATGCATCTTTCTAGTTTCTACTTTCTACAAGTACGTCATTGTCATACACAACAGCTCCTGGATTTATTGATTCTACCGGTAAAACTAAAATAGGTGGGAGCCATTAGTACACCTACTGCTTTTCTATTTCTCAGAATAGGATTAAAGATAAATATTAAAAAAGTTATTTGTTTGATATTCTTGTGATTATTTTATAAAATTTTTATTCTACAATTAAAAATAATTTTATCTTACGAGATTATATATAACATGTTTTTTTTTAATTGGTTAACTTTACCAAAATATATAAACAACAGCATATAAGTTTTGTCCATATAATAATACTACTCCTTAAGTGCGATTAAAAAAAGATGAAGAAATATAGTATGGTAAGATTTTTGAGATGCTAAGATTCTCAAATTTATTTTTTCAATCTATGTATCAAATACAAAATTATAAGATTTCGGAGTCATAATCCCAACTATTTTTTTTATCTTCTGTACTAAATCTAAGTTTAAGAGTTAGCTTAAGTTTCAATTATTGTTGGTAAACTTTTAATAGCCAATATATATTGATATCTTGTTTGATTAGTTTATGTAATTCAGTTGTGTTATTCTTCCGTCGCCTTCTCCTTCTTCTTCCCCTGCACTCCTCTTCTCTGTTTTTCTGCCTAAACAACACTTTCCTTAAGCTTTACAATACAACACATATGCAGTATGAGAGAGAAAGTAAGAAACAAGAAATAATAGAGAGATAAATAAATGGTGCACCCTGTATGGATTAAAAGACTTTAGACTTTCTAAATTAAAAAAAAAATAGTATATTTTTTAAAGTAACAGACTCAGAGACATAGAAAAAAAGGATCAGTTTAGAGAAATTAGATAGTATCTCAAATTTAGAGGATCCCGACTGGGATTAAAGTCTTTAGTTCTGATTCAGGGCTTGACAAGACGCTTAAAGAAGAACAGCCAGGAAATTGATGAGATGTTGGAAACCATCATTGAAGAACACGAACACTCTCCTGACGATCATGATCACAAAATTAGGAAAGACAAGGACTTCGTGGACATATTGCTGTCTTCCATGGAAGACCAACAAAACCACGTGATTGATCGAACCAACATCAAGGCCATCCTTTTAGACATGACTGTTGCCTCAGCCGACACTTCCACTACAGTCGCAGAGTGGGCTTTGTCAGAACTCATGAGGCATCCAAGAGTGATGAACAATCTCCAACACGAACTAGAGAACACAATAGGAAACAACAGAATGGTAGAGGAAGCCGATTTGCCTGGTTTGAGGTATTTGGATATGGTGGTGAAGGAGACCTTAAGGTTATACCCTGTTGCTCCATTGCTTGTGCCTCGAGAGTCTTCTGAAGATGTTATGATTGATGGTTACTATATAAGGAAGAAGTCACGAGTTATAGTCAATGCTTGGGCTATAGGAAGAGATCCTAAGGTATGGTCGGATAATGTTGAAGAGTTCTATCCGGAGAGGTTTGTAGATTGCAATATAGATCTTCGGGGACATGACTTCCAGCTCATTCCATTCGGGTCGGGTCGGAGAATGTGTCCTGGGATGCAATTAGGCTTAACTACGGTTAAGCTTATTCTTGCACAATTGGTTCATTGCTTTGATTGGGAGCTTCCACGTGGCATGAGTCCGAGTGAGTTGGATATGGCAGAGAAATTTGGGTTATCTATGCCAAGGGCTAACCATTTGTTAGCTGTTCCTACTAGTCGATTAGCGATTTAATTAAGGAAAAAATTTATGTCCATTTCTTCCAATTCCCCAATATAATTATGACACGTGGCAAAAAGTGTTTAAATGACCAATCACAGTAGAGAGAGAATATAGAAGACCACCTTTATATGACCAATCATAGAAGAAAGAGAGTGTAAATACAACATATGATTGGTGGAATTGGAGGAAATGGACATAAGGAAATGGACATAAGTTTTTTCCTTTAATTAATTAATTAAGAAGAAGAAGAAGAATATGTTGCTTTCCATTTTCACTCAGCTTATATTTCTCAGAGCTATTTTCAATATGAAGTTGGTGAACTTTAGTAGTGACACGTAGTAATGTTCATTATTTTTCTCCAATAAGATTTGAAGGTTTACCGTAGGAATTTGTACAGAAAAATATTCCAATATAATAATATTGTAATGTCGTCGTACTAATGGATGTCTAACAAGTCACTTGTTAATTATAATTTGGACTATATATGTTATTTCCTGGTGGTGTGGTTATGGATGGGAAAGTGAAGCTGTGGAAAAAGTGTATAGTGTATACAAAATTACAAATCGAAGAAAAAGGAAAATCAAAACTTCAACAAATACACAATGAAGGGAGAAAAAACATCATTCACAAAAAAAAAGGACAAAGACAAAGCACATAGGAAAATTAAAACAAATTAATGGCGCTGTTTGACAAGGTCAAAAAATAATAACAAGAATGTTAAAATGTACAGAAAGTCTTTAAATTTTAGGTTCAATGCATTTAATATCTTTGAGTTTTAAAATTTTGCACTCAATTTCTCTAACCTTTTAACTTTGAGCATTCATTTTCCCTCTATTAGATATCTCTCAGCCACATGAATATTTTTATTCAAATTAATTAATAATATTTTGGTAATTTAACTTAAAACCTTAATAAAAATGCTGAGTGGTAATTTGACATTGAGGATATCTTTTATAAAAATATTAATTATGTTAGGATTTTTTATTTCTGAAAATTCAACTAAAAAATAATATTTTATATTTAAACATTTTATTGATCAATCAAATAAAATTTTACCATGGGTCTTAAGATGAATCCTTATAAAAATCATAAATAAGAGTGGGAAAATTAGGTTTATTATATTATACATGAGTCGTGACTCGTTATTATTATTTTTGGTAGTTACACGAAAACAAAGAAGAAACGGAAACAGAAAAGAAAGAGCAAGAACACAGGCCCTAAGGCCTCATGAAGACTGTACCCGCCATGTCAGCCAGCAAAGGAAGCTTGACGGTAGGGGATGGTTTTTCTCAAATGGTAAGCTTGGCGTCACCGTGAGCACCTATCTTAACGAGGACATCGGCACAGAAATTAGCATCTCTTAAAACATGCTTAGTGACACACAATTAGTCATTATTTCATTAAAAACACTATTAAATTTGACCCCAAAAAAAAACACTATTAAAGACTTAAGAAATCATGAATGTTAATCACGACGTCGTTATTGCAAAATATTGTGTTGGATTGAATCCACGTCACAAGATTTCCCAAAAGATAGCATAATCTCTTCTTGGCAGAGACATAAATGAATTTTTATATTGAAAATGACAACACCAAAAAAAATTGTCTATTTCATGGTTCTCCACCACAATTGTTAATTGCTACTATCTCCATAATTTGATGCATTTACTGATGCTCCAATAAATTGTAGAACTGTAGATATTCGAATCAAGGCCCACGTTACATCATGCCGATTTTTATGTATTGAATAAAAAAAATCAACATTAACACCATTTATTGAAATAAATCAACCATTCAAATTGTAATTGAAATTAGGATGGCAATGGGTAAGGTCTGGATAGGATATTGTATTCTCCGTTCTCGGCCCAGATAATTAATATTTTTTTCATCTCCGTCCGGGTATAAAATTTGATACCCGTTCCCGAATTCATCAAATGGGAATGAGATGTGAATGGAATAAAAGTGGATAAAATAATTATTTATCCTTATATTAATTAACAGTGGGAATGAGATAAAAAAAATTAGGACAAAAATATAATTTTATCAAATTACAAAAATAAATTTTATTTGATATATAAGATATTACAGAGAATGTTACCTCTAACATTATCAATTTTTGTCCGAGCTATTACCCATTGACATTTTTAGTTAACAAACGTAATCATGAGGATAAATTACTTGTATTTTAAGCAAAGCTTTTGTCCTTTTTAAATTTTAACTATCATTAATGGATGAAGACAAAATAACATTAAAGGAACAGGGTAAAATAGTAAAACTGGTAAATTTTGATTTTGACAATTTATGAACTATGTATGCATCAACTGGGTAAAAATGGCCTCTGGATATCTAGTGCTATCGCTTCTCATAAAATGGATTGTAATTGCACTTGAAGGAAATCTTTTCAAGATTTATTTGTCTATTGCAAATTGTGAATTTTAGGAACAAGTCATTTTGCAAGAGTACAAAAAGGTGAGGGTGCCAATTTAATTATAGATTTGGATCTTTGAGGGTCAAATTTTCCCCATCTCAACTATTCAATAATAAAGAAAATGCATCTCAATATAATCATTCAATGAAAATGAGAATTAGAGACAAAGAGAAAAAAAAAATACTCTTATTATTAGAAAAGTACTTGTATTTAATTAATTGTATTATATTTGTATATTTTGTGCAAATATTATTATACATATTTTTTTAAAAAAAGATATATATTATGAGTGATTTGAGTATATTTAGAATGTGTTTTCAGGCCAAAAAAAAAAAGAATGTATTTGAGTGTTCAATAAAATCATTTTTATATCTCCATTTATATTCTTAATAAAAAAAATTCCTCCTTCTAAGTTCTATCCGTAAACATAGACTGAAATTGAACTGCCTTAAATATTAATTGTAGTATTTCTTATTCCTTACCCTTTTCATTTATTATGTTATTAGTTATTATAACACATATAGTCAATAATTAAGGAGTGAGTGTTCATTTTAAGTTAATCTTTAAAGAGATGAGATTCAAGCTTTATCAAGTGAGAGGGTCATTCTCCAAAATTTTACTAAAAACCCTCTTAAAAAATATTAAATCTCAAAAATCACTCTCTAAAAAAAAATATTTTCAAAATACCTCATTTTTTTCTTTTAATATCACTACTTGTCTAAGACCCAAACGAATTACTGTCAAATATTCGTCTGAGTCTCAGGTTGAGACGAACTTCTGTTGAAAAAAAAAAGTATATATATATAAAATATATTTATTTTAATATAAATAAATATTTAAAAAATATAAAATAAAAATTTATAATATTTTAAGGTTGAATAAATTTTAAATGTAAAATTAATTTATTTTAATTTAGGATAAAATCAATATGATAATAATAATTTTTTGGACTAAATTTAAGTAAATTTTTTATATCTTTGCTATAAAGTTCTTTAATATAAATAAGACATGTAGCAAAAAAAAAGTGTTTAAATTAGTGTTGAACATTTAGGGCACGTTCATTAAGTAGAAATTGAAACTGAAATGGAAACGGAATGCATTTGATGTGTTTAGTAGTAAAAGTTGGGTAATAGAAATAGAACTGGAATGTATTAAAATGATCATTTTACCCCTTATATTAAAATAATAAAAAGGAAATAAGGTTATAATATTGTCAAATTATATCAAATCAAAGGGGTATAATAGATATTTTATATATATATATATATATATATATATATATTTTTTAAAGTTGATGGAATTGAAAAAGTAAAAAAATAAATGAGACTCAGTAAATCCCACTTACTTTTTTTATTTTCATAAAATTGATATTTTATAAGTGAACATTCCAAATGAAATATATTCATAGAAAGAAAATAAATATATATATACACACATATAGGAAGATTGGATTTTTGGATCTTAGTGAATCTTTAAATTAAATAATCCTGCTTCCTTCACCAAAGAAGAAACATAATATATAGGACCATGAATCTAGTATTGTTATATATATGGTATTCTCACTTCTCAAATCTCACTGTTAATTTAGTTACACACCCTTGGAAATTAAATATGCTTCCAACAATAGTTCTTGTTGTCATCATAATTCCTCCATTACTATACATCCTACGAGCTTCCTTCTCAAACCGAAAACGACCACCTGGTCCACCGGGGTTGCCGGTAATAGGTAACCTCCACATGTTAGGCACCCTCCCACATCGTACCCTCGAAACCCTCTCCAAAAAGTACGGTCCCATAATGTCCCTCCAGCTAGGACGCGTCCCAGCCGTGGTGGTGTCTTCCCCCGAAGCCGCCGAGCTGTTCCTCAAGACGCACGACGCCGTTTTCGCCAACCGCCCCAAGATGCTTTCGGCTCAGTACACGTACGGGACGGAGGGCGTGGCTTTTGCGGAGTACGGTCCGTATTGGCGCAACGTACGGAAGCTGTGTACGGTGCATCTGCTGAGTGCGTCCAAGGTGGAGACTTTCCGTGGGCTGAGGGAGGAGGAGGTGGGGGTCATGGTGGCGGCGGTGAAGGAGGCGGCGGCGGCGCGTGAGGTGGTGGACGTGACGGAGAAGGTGGGGGAGGTTATAGAGGAGATCACGTGTAAGATGATATTGGGACGAAGTAAGGATGATAGGTTTGATTTGAAGGGTATTCTTCAGCAGATATTGAGGCTTTCCGGCACTTTTAATCCTGCTGATTTTCTGCCTTGCCTTGCCCCTTTTGATCTCCAGGTATATTAATATTATATAGATTTCTCAAAATATTATTAACAAATTATATATACTTGAGTTTGGTCCTCTAATTTATGTATGTTTTAATTTGTTATTAATTATTATAGAGAGAATTAATATTTTGGTAAAAAAGATACATTTATATATATTCAATTCTTCAAGAGGTTATTTAATATTTTGATGTCCATATACTCTTCGATCAAATTTGCCAATATATATTATATATAGTTTACGGAAATGGATTGATTGGGGATATAAAATATGGCATACGTATTGCGCAAAACTCCAAAATAGTGAAGGAGAGTCTCAGAGGCAGATGATTCTAGTCTCAGAAAGATAGATATATGAGCATAATGGATCATATGCTGCCCAGCATAGAAAAGTAAGGAGAGAGAATGACACATAAGTGGATCCCACACATAATGGGGCCCACACATAGAAAAGTGAGTTTTATACGTGGGTCCTATGTAGACTCACCCAACCTCTTTGTCTATTTTTATAGAGTGTTATACAATATAATACTTAACTTTTTATTTTTTTCCGCTTATTGCCCTACTAATATCTAATTCTAGACAACATCCTTTGCACTTTACAATTTACACTACACTCCATAGATTGAGCCATTTGATTTTAGAGTAAATTAACAATTTAATTCTTGAAAGATAGTATTTATCTCAATTTAGTCCTTAAAAATGTATACATAATCATTTTAGTCCCAACACTTGTTAATTCATGCCTTGGGGACTAACCCTTAATCCTCCTCATAAATTAACAATTATAGGCTTATTGTTCATATATTTCATAAAATCACTATCATTGAAAAGGTATTTAATTACTCTACCAATTATATATCAGGGATTGACTACTCGCATTAAAGAAACCAGCAAGGCACTTGACAAAATGTTAGAACACATGATTGAGGATCATCAACAACAACAACAACAACAACTTCCTCCTCATCAATCCACACAAGATTTCATCCACATATTGCTTTCACTCCACACTTACACCAAAACCAACATCAAAGGCCTCCTCCTAGACATGATCATCGGCACCACCGAAACATCCAACACCGTCATCGAGTGGGCCCTCTCCGAGCTCCTCCGCCATCCACGTGTCATGCTCAACCTCCAAAACCAACTCAAGACCATAGTTGGACTAGACAAGATGGTGCAAGAGTCCGATCTACCCAAACTCGACTATTTAGACATGGTCGTCAAAGAGACCCTAAGGCTACACCCCGTAGTGCCATTGCTAGCGCCTCATGAGGCCATGCAAGACGTGGAGATCCAAGGCTATCACATCAAGAAGAAGACGAGGGTCAGTATAAACGTTTGGGCCATAGGGAGGGACCCACGTGTGTGGTCCGATGACGTGGATGTGTTTTATCCGGAGAGGTTTGGTAATAGCAACGTGGATGTTAGAGGGAAGTACTTTGAGCTTATACCGTTCGGGTCGGGTCGGAGGCAGTGCCCCGGAATGACGTTGGCGCTGACGACGGTGAAACTTGTGGTGGCGCAATTGGTGCATTGCTTTGATTGGAAGCTTCCTGGTGGGATGGTTGGGGAAGATTTGGATATGGGGGAGAAATTTGGGTTGACGATACCCAGAGCTCAGCATTTGCTTGCTCTGCCATCTTACCGTCTTCTTCATGAGATGATGTAGTTGCTTAGATTCATGCATATGCATGCAAAGGGTTTTTTTTTTCTTTCTTGGGGTGAAAGTTTGGGAATAATATAAATAAATTATTGGAAAAAAATCTTTTATGTGCCTGAATTTGTGACCAGTTTTTAAATTTCTTCCTAATTTTTTTGGTGATTTTTGTTTTAAAACTTGAATTTAGAGGTGAATAAAATATCTTTAAAATAATAATGATTTATTCTCAAAATACCCTCTTATGTAAAATTGATTTATTTTTTTCAAAAATATAAATTTAGTTTGTTCTAAAATTGAGCACTTAACTATTAAAGCTGTACAAAAATCTGATCTTTTTTTAGGGCAATACTTTAACATTCTTTTACATGTCACAGACATTAATGAGATTAGTATGTCAAAACTCAAAACCCATCAAATGAGGGGCACAGCTTTTTCACCACTAGAAGGAAGAAACTGCTATATATTTCAAAAAGATGCGAGAGAAAAAAACAGAGCCTCTCTGCCTCAGCAAAGATAAGAGATAGAAAGGAATAAGCAACTAGACTTGATTCCAAGTTCCAACAATTACAAAAAAAAAAAAAGGAAATCTTAAGAAAAAAAAATAATTAATGAGAATAAGATCTAGCTGGAGTTGAGTTGATTGCTAGATTGTAGCGCTTGGGAAGCAAAAAACCTAACATCCACATCTGGATCCTCACTGAGCCCAACCAAACAGGGGCGGATAGTCTTCTCAACCACCTTCAATGTTCAAATGGCATTTGGAATTATCAGAAATTAAAACAAAGATGCATTGATTTTTTTACATGTTAAAAGGAATGAACAATGTGATATCATTGTAACGTGTCTTCCACTTGGAAAAAGGGCCTAAAAGAAGGTAGCCTGGGGTACATATTCATATAAGCACATCCACAGAAAATTATCTACAATAGTGAATAACAAATGACTTAAAGACAAAACTTAAGTACAATTTTTTTAGTTTACTAAGAAATTCTTCAATGAAACATAACAAGTGAATATCCTTTACATCTCAATATCACATGACTGGATTTTTTTTTTTCAAAAAGAAGAAAAATCTTTTATATAATTATATGTTGTGTTTTTATTCGAAAACATTAAATAATAAACTAATGATTACTTCAAGAACTCTTAACAAATTTTTTTTAGAAAAAAACAAGGGTGTGTGGAGCTAAATCCCCTTTGGGCCATAGAGTGATACAGTTTCTGGCGTAGCATATTCACATAATCAGTGCATCAATTTGAAGTGCAATGAAGATGAAACTTTAAATGGCAACTACTTACCGACTGATCAACAGTAGGAATGAGAGACTGCAGTACTTTAGCTACATTGAATTTGATATTGGGAACCCTGCAAAACGAACTATCAGAAAAGATTTCAATTAAAACACAATATAGAGGATTGTTTCATCATCATTACCTATCTTTTGATGCATTTATGACAAGAGGGAGAAGTTTTGAAGAAGTAATCTCGGTGCCTAGAACAGGAGCTAGCAGAGAAATTGCATGCAGAATGGTCATCCGATACAGATAGTGTGGATCGTTAATCATGTCCAATACCTGCAAGAAGAACATCAAATTAGTAGGCTTTTCCTTTCACTTCTTTTTTCTTAAAATTTAAAATGTAACAAGGCAGTGTCAATTTTTAATAAGATAGCAGGATTTTGGTTTACACTACAGTACAATGTAACATAAGATGCCCATGTATGTCAAGAAACAGAGTTGCACAACGAGAACATAAACACCAGAACAAACCTGAGGGATAATGTGCTCCATTGCCCACTCTGGTCCAAATTCTTCTGCCAAGCGTTTCACATTATTAGCAGCTGCATCACGGATTGAGTACACCTGCAACAATTACAAAAACAGTCAATGAAGTCAGTATGATTCCATTACCCTAAATTTAAAACGTTGTAAACTAAACTGCAAGCTTTCTAACAAGAAAATAAGAATTCCTCGTAATTTTGGACCAATAAAAATATCTATTTAAACCTTTATATATTTGCTCTCTGAGGGTTTGTAGGGATTGAGGAGAATAGAGGGCAAGGGAAATGAAATGAGATTTTAAACTTAACATTTTCTTTAATTTAATCTAAATCTAACATTTTTAATCCTTAAAATATGCTTGAATTGATAAGAATCGTGAAATGAGAAGAAACAAAATGTTAGATTTAAATCTAAACCAAAGAAAACATCAAAACAAAAATTTTACTTCCCTTCCTTTTCCCTCCATTCTCCTCAATCAAAACTGAACCTAAGATTCATTTTCTAATTCAATTTTTTAGCAGCCTACATCACCAAAAATTAAAACCCAGCAACAAGAACATTTTAACAGTAAATAACAGATGTTTACCACTTGCACTGGATTTTTTTCATTGGTTGGATGCAAAAGAAACTAGCTAAAAACACTTCCCATGCATTAAAATATATGTGTATATATACGTATATATAACATTAAAAAGAAGCCAAGCCACTATGAATTAATATCAGTAATTAAATACAACAACAACAACAATCAATATCAGTAATTAAATAAGAAAAGAAAATTAATATAGAAAGCACAGAAGATGAAGAGTTTAAAGCATTATACTATAGACTATAGATTACAAATAATCGTAATAGCTTCAGCAAAAAGCAAGTCTTTCAATCACTTTTTCTGACATAAAGTTTTCTTGTTTTACATACCTTGTCCTTTAGCCATTGCATGCAAAGAGCTCCAAGCTTGTCATCAAAAAATCCTACACCCAACTGACTTGCCAATAAAGGGATATATTCTATGATTGCAAGTCGAACTCTCCAGTGGCGATCCTCAGCAAGCTCAACAATAGCTGGTAACAGAGATTGAGATAACAGATCAATGCCAATTACCTGCATCAACATGTAAATTACCAAGCTTCAATAGAGATAATACATGAAAAGTTATTAGTGTTCAACATAAATTACCAATCTAGAGGAATTTGCAATATTCAAATTTTAAGCCACAAACCTGGTTTACTTGGTCAAGCTTGCTGATAATGTTCAACCTGACATCAGGAAACTCATCTTTCAAAAGTGAAAGGAAAATAGGCAAAAGTTGCTCAATTGTCGCATCCTGCAACCACCACAGAACTATAAATGTAATGCAAGAAGAAGATATAAATCCTCTTTAATATAGACAATCAAAAGGAAAAATTCCAAGATGAGAAGCAAGTCAAGTTCAGAAAAATAAGATAACCAGATTGGAAGATCGGGTAAATGAGTACAGAAACTAAATAAGAAATCAAATATGTAAATATATATTCTATTAATGTATGACAGAATTTATATGAGAATAGCATCTTGATTCTTGACAAATATTTCAAGATCTGACAGACCACAGGTTAACATAATGTTGGTATGGTATAACAAATTATGTAAAATGTATCAAGATATATCCCTACCTTCCCTAAAACTGGTGCCATTCCCATTATAACTGAAGCCAATGCAGAGCGAACATGCTGAGATGAATCTGTGGATAACTCCTAAGGCAGGAAAACTTGATCAGTTATAAACATCATCAGGCATCAAAAGATACTTTACAAAAGTTCACGTTCACGGAATTACAGATTTCTATGAGAATGTGTACCTTCACACATGGAAGAATATGCTGGATAGCAAGTTCTGGACTCAATATGCGGGAGAATTTTGTAACTTTTCCAGCAGCAGCAATACGTACTTCAGCCTCATTATCACGCAGTAGCCGAACATATGCAGGAACCAAATCTGACCTAAAAATTACCACCATTGTATATAGTCAAATTAGCTGCATTACAACTTAGACTCTTTCATAGATCATAAAAGTGCTTTTTGCCTGATTGAATAATGTATTGTATATTAATATTACCACGTCCAAACTAGATTATTAAACAGCACCAGAGGGAAAAAAGCATGTGGCAATGGCATATCATGAAGAACAAAAAGTCATCCAACAGGTAGGAAGGATTACCTGGTGGGCTCAGGACCAACAGCTTCACAAAGCTCATACAGTTGATTTGCAACCATGTAACGAACTCGCCATGACTTATCCTGGTCAAGAAGTAATTTAATTATTTAACATGAAAAACTTCATTTTTAAAATAGCATTGGCCAGAAAAAACCAGAATTCAATCCATTTTATATGTATCTTTATTGAAAATAAACCTGAAGAAAAAAATTTCTTCTAAGTGAAGGACAGGCATATGAGCACAGAAGCAGGTTGACAACTCATGACCTATAAAATAAAAAAGAGAATCCACAACCTACAGACCTGCATCCTGATGGAACCCAAGTCACTTGGGGAACCCTCCCTCAAAAGCTAGTTGTTAAGGGGGAAGAATCAAGCCACTTACGTATCCCATCGATCATCTCATTCTACCCAATGTGAGACTTGGATAGCCCATACTACCCCATCCCTATCACATCCCAAGTTATAATTGGTAATTTATGACTACTTGGCTTTCTGTTCATCTTGAACTTCAGTCTTCTAAATCAAAAATCTTTTCATCTTCATAATTTTCAAATGACTAGGGATTAGAGGGTGATTGATTATCTTTCATGGAAAAGTATACCAGACAACTCTACCTGTGAGAAATTAACTATGACAGGAAGAATATGTGTCACACAATCTTGTGGCTCCAACAACTTCCCAAGTGCAGCACAACCCTCAACAGCAAGTAGCCGAACAGAATCTTGTTCTGGAAGAATAAGAAATCATTAATTAATTATTACTCAGCAGCACATGCTTCATTTATATAAAAACACACACAGAGAGTACTACCCAATGCATGAGCATGACTAATTCTAATTCAATTTATGTCCGTTGATCGCATATGTCAAATAAACTGAAAATGTCTTAAGTTTCTAACAAAGAAAAAATTATTTTATTTCATGGTAAGGCTTAATGGAAATATAGAAGTCTCGCCTAAACTACAAAAAGCAAAGGTTGAAGCTGAATCTTCTCGTAAAATATTAAAACAATATAAAACAAAACATAATTACCTAAGGTATCTATAAAGTCATGTGATTTGTGGGAAAGGAAAGTAAATCACCAAATAATATCAATAGATTATGGATTTATGATGTGAAAAGACAAAAATGAGACCAACTTTATATTGCACTCAAACTTACTATTTTCACACCCCCCCCCCCTCCCCCCATCCCCCATCTTCTCCCTCTCATTCGTAAAGCTGGAATTAACACATCAATTCACATACCGTCCTGAGTGAGATCCTCAAATATGGTCATGATGTTGGTTTTCAAGTTGGCAGCTTCAACAGTAGCAGCAAATTTTCCCAGGTTTGTAGCAGCGGATCGCCTAACCATAGGCATGTCATCTTGACACAGCTGACCATACATAGTTCTCAGCTCAGTTTTTAACGTCTCTGGGGCACTAGGGTAAGCTATATGGAACAAGCCACATGAGGAAACTCGTGCTGTGAACCACTCCCCAGCAGCCAGTCTCTACATGTTGGAGATTGTGATGAATGAATGATTAATGCACAGCCATTCTAACTGCAGTTTGGAATTTTAATATCAAAATGGAAGACTAAAATAGAACCAAAAATGCTGACATAAGGCCCAAATATGGCATTAACATCATACAGAGATTAAAAATAAAAGGCACCCACAACCTTAAGCCTATGATTTGTGATGGTTTCCATGCTCTACCAAGACCTAGGGAATTAGATTTTTAAGCATGGAAATCATGGGTCATTAGCTGAATTAAAAGAAATGCAGCTGTGCAATATACAAGTTGCCATGCTTTATGTTTAATACATTGTGTGACTCCCCTGTACACCGAGTGAACACCCCTGTACACCGAGTGAACATAAATAGCACACTGTCCAGCCTTCAAAGTGTTCCAATCAAAACCTTGTCAAAACTTTTAGGTTTGTGAATTTCCAACATGTTGAAACTTGAAACTGACTAGTGCCTATAACCTCATTCATATCAACAAGCGAAGGTTCGCAAATATTGCCTTTTTCTATAGTAGAGGTCAACGGGACCATTAAGATGGGACTAGCCTATAAAGTTCTAAAATAGGAAAAAGTGAAAGAAACGTAAACCGAAGACCTTGAATCCACAACAATCATAAATTAAGACTTCTACAAAACAGTAATAAAGAGATAAACCAGGAAAAATATAGTTAATATTTCAAAAGATATAACCCCATCTCGAATGCACTAAACGACTAAAAAGCTTTCTTGTACTTATTTGTGTACTATGCAGTACAGGCTCCACATGACTATGACAATCCTAAAAGCTCTGAAGGAGTCCAGGAAAAAATACCAATTATGAAAATTTACCACTTCTCACTTTTTCAGTTTAAATCAATCAGGCACCAGGATTTGTGGCATGCATTACTTGTTTTCCAACCATCGATAGTACAATAGAAATTTATATTGCGTGACATACCAATAAATCTGAGATGTGAGCCAATGATTAAAGAAAGTACACTCATTCAAAGATTACTAACCTAAAAATCTGTGATCCTTTCCTTTGAATTGTTATCTCTTCTCATCAATAAATTCTTTTTCTATAAAAATAAAAAATAAAAACAAAAAACAAGACTAAAGGTAAATTATGTACCTTAACTAGAGGGAGAAAATACTCAACCAAGTCTTTTTCTCTCATTTGAGCTCCAATTCTACATAGTGACTCCACTGCTTTGTCCCTCACGCAAGTTTCCTCAACCGTGCAGAGAGCTTCTAATGGAGGTAGCAGCACATTGGCATGTTCTACACCTCCAACATAAGGGACGAAAACCCCCAATTCCTCTGCCATTGCAAGAAGCACCTCATCGTCGTCATCATTATTCTCACTGAGAAAAGGAATCAATTCCTTCCTGGTCCTTTCCTCCCCAAGTGCACGTGCAATTGTGGAAAGTTTGCGGATCGAGTTCAGTCTACGCTGAAGATCTTCGTTCTTTAACTCATCAATCAAAACAGCTATTGGGTACAGGGGTTCATCTATCGCAGCCATCTCGTCTCACGAGATCCTCAAAACTGGAAACAGAAGAAAGTTATAAAGCCATACATTTATGCCCACACACAAAAAACTATTGCTTCATTCTATCAAGTGCGGAGTAAACCACTCGGGTAGCTATAATTTGATCGTAAGAAGGCACTCAATCTGATAATTTCACATAAATAGGGACAAATATCAAAATCAATAATCTGGGTCTCGATCTCAAGCAATATATAACGAAACAAAAGAAGAAAAACCAAATTATATTGCATAGATTAGAAGGAAACCTAGACCTAGAGGAAGCGTAAAAGCGAGAGAAAAAAGAAATGTTATGGTTTAGTATTGAACCTGGCGGGGTTGTGTTGCAGAAACTTGGAAGTGGATCTAATAAGGAACGGTGGTGAATAGCGAAAATGGCAATGTCGCGCGGATCTGTGGTTTTGGAGAAAGAGAAAAATGGTTTTTATAATTTTGGGTTGAAGAGGAATTTCACCATGCTCGTGTATTTCTCATTTCTTTTTGACCAGTCTGCCTCGTTTTGTTCATCAAACAAATACGAATGCCTACCAAATCCAAATATGATTTCGCCCGTCCAAGACGGGTTCAAGTGTCTCTCTCCCAATTTCTGGTCCTAACCTATTCTGATTTCTGATGTAACCTTTTATTCCTGAATTTTTTTAATATCTAACATTGTAAATTAGTCATTTATATATACGAAGTTTAATTAATAAAATAATTCTTTTTAACTGCTTATGACTTTATAAGTTAATGAACAAGGCCATGCTTTAACTTTATGCATAGAGATTAATTGATAAACTTTCATTCTTATTTATTCAATGGTACAAAAGATAAAGGATGTGACTTCTTAATTATCATATCATAATTGAGTTTGAGCGTTATCTAATAGAAGAGTCATCTGCAAAAATTAGTTCTAAAGTATCAAAATGATTAACCGCCAAATTCATACCGTTGAAAGCATATTCTAAGATGAAAAAAAATTACTCGACCTTTTTAAACTTGAAAAGTTATAAGTTCAAGTAAAAATTTAATCGTTAAAATTTCTAATGAAGAGTGAGATCAAGGCAAAACATTAAATTAGTATCTAAAATATGGTTATCAACATAAATCTTAATTTATTCTGATCATTAAGTCTTTGTCAAAGATTTAATTACGGAATCCCAATCCATATGATATATAGATCAAAGTTTCATTTGGTCTTTCAAAAAAACTGTTAGATCAAATGCAGGTTTATTTGGGAAGTTGGACCAGAGTGTTCCTCCCCCTTTTGCTGAAAGGAGGAAAATATTAAACATGGATTCCTCTAATACAAACTCAATCTATCATCAAGAGGGATATATTTTAGCTCTGTCAGAATTAGCTTTCTCCTCTTCTCTATGTTGCATCTTCTTTCTCTTATGAGCTACACTTCTGAGAAGCCATTATAGAAAAGCATCTTTCTTTTGCATTTATTGAGATGAAGTTGGGGAAGAAATTTGAACCCTCAATCTATGTAGAGGTTGATCCTTAGTTCAAGGTTTAGCAAACTCTTTGTATTATCCATAGTGGTGTGGTTCATGTAAGTATTAAAGCATAAAAATATACTAGACGTTACACATGTACATGTTATTTATATATATATATATATATAAATTATTTATTGGAAAGTTGTTTTTTGATGTCATACATTTCTTTTGTGACACCAAAAATATGCGAAGGGAAGTTTTTGTAGTTATTTATTTGGAAAGTTACACTTGTAATGTTGAGGGAGAAGTTATTTTTTTGGTGTCACACTTTGTTTTTGTGATACCAAAAAATCCAAAGTCATATTAATATAGATGTGTTTCATGTTAGTGGATATAAAAACACTCCAGCTGAAAATTAGAGGAGATAGAGGTAGTAACAGAATTCTTACCAAAAATATATATGAACAAAGCATATTATATTATAGCACTAGCATAGCAGAGAAAAAACACTAGGAGATAAAAATAACCTTAGATACTGAAGAATAGTATAGAGAGAATAAATGCGTCATATGAGAAAGAACCAATTAAAGAACAAGAAAGAGAGCAACATGGAAAGAGCCAAGAGTGTGTTCATTAGATGGAATGCTCTATGAAAAAAAGTAATGGAAATAGTGGGGCCTATTGGGTCCCACTTATTTTTTTTACTTTTTCATTTTTATCAATTAAAAAAATACAAAATACAAAATATTTATTATACCCCTTTGATTTGACACAATTATAATCTTTTTTTCTTTTTATTATTTTAATATAAGGGTAAAATGGTCATTTTAATACATTTCCATTCCATTTCCATTACCAAACTTTTACTACTAAACACATCAAATGCATTCCATTTCCGTTTTCGTTTCTATTTCTGTCTAATAAGCATGCCCATAAGCGAGAAAATGAGGGTTTAGAATTAAGAGTGTATTGGAGAGAATTTTATCCTCTAATGATGAAAATATAAAACCCACCGCTTCTCTGTATTCTATCTCATAACCTTTCTTTAGATGAAACTGAAAATTTGCGCTTAAGAAAAAAATAAGGGAGTTTTTAAAACTTTTTTTAATGCTTCTCATTTTTTTAAGAAATAGACTAACTCTCTAAATTTTGAAAATATATTATTGAGTTATTCGTTATGTCATCATATGAGGTAATTATTATGTACTAACATAATCCCATTAATTTGTCATTATATCCACATCACCTAGCCATATCATATGAAGATAGTGCAATCAACTCCGAATCATTATGTTCCAATAGATACATAGTGGTAGTAACAGAAGCAAAGTTGCCTTCAATGGCCGCTGTTAAAGCTATTCTTCAACAAAGAGGATTATCACGTAACGATGGAATTTCCTCACGATTCAAGCTTACATTATAAAACAAGCAGAAAATAATTATCTTTTGTTGAGCAAATAACAAAATGCATAGTAATTCTGTTACATCTTCATTCATGGAATTTTCTCTAGCAATTGTTTTAGCAAAACTCACGATCCAACCTCCAATATCGTCTCTAATAACCCCTTCACAATCAAATTGAGTTTGAGCCAAGCCAACACGAGGACTTGGAAAGTTCGAAGGGTCTGTGGACTGTGCGTGACTCTCACTTCATCAGATTTGAAAATAATCTGGGTCGTAGGTTACTGCGAAATATTCTCATCATTAAAAAAAAAAAAAAAAAAAAACTTAGCTGAGGTAATGAAAATTGAATTCTTACAAAGAGATTTTAGTTCCGCAATGACTACCCTATCTGCAGAGTTGCAAAGACTATGATCTTCTACTCTGTTCTCTTATCTGCTTCATCTCTTTGCCTGGGTTTTGCTCTCTTGAAAACACAAGTATTGAAGCTTTTGATTCAGCATTAAAGTGAATTGAAGCAATGTGTACCTGGAGTCGATCATTGTAAATTCGTAATCTCACACGTGGTCTTTCTCGTTGACATCTTGCACTGATCTTCGGTGCAAGCCTTTCTTGCACGATTCACTTCAGACTAAAAGGCATGTTTGGATTGAAAATTAAAAAGGAGAGAATCAAGAAAATTTTTCCTTGTTTAGAAAAATAAAAATTGGAGAAAATAATGAAAAATTAATCTTTAATCATTCATTATCCTTCACCTTCACAAATTTAAGATACCCCAATTGAGGTATTATGAAGGAGGTATCAACACTCACACAAGAGAATGACATAGGGAAGGTTAACATTTCCTTTCCCTCTCCTCTCCTCTCCTCTAATCACTCCCCTTCCCTTCCCCTCTTTAATTTTTAAGGTATGTTTAGATTGAAAATTAAGGAGAAGGGAATGAAACATGAGACTTTCAAGATATTTTCCCCTTGTTTGAGAGGATGAACATTAGAAGAGAAGATGATTGAAGATTAATCCTTAATCCTCTATTATCCTTCCCTCTCACAAATTCAAGATACCCCAAATTGGAGTATTTTAGAGAATGTATCAATATCCAAACAAGGGAAGGACATATGGAAGGTTAACATTCCCTTTGTGGATATACATATATTTGGATATATGTATATTTGAATTGATGTGGATATACATATATTTGGATATACGTATATTTAAATATATGTATATCCACATCAATTCAAATATACATATATCCAAATATATGTATATCCACAACACTTCCCCTCCCTTCTTCTCTGATCACAAATTTAAGATACCCCAACTTTCACTTCCCTTATTTGGATATTGATACCTCTTTCAAAATACCCCAATTTGGGATATCTTGAATTTGTGAAAGGAAAAAATAATGAAGGATTAAGGATTGAACTTTCATTATCTTCCCTTCAATTTTCATCTTTCCAAATAAAAAGAAGAAGATATCTTAATTTTCTCCCCTTCCCTTCCCTTTATCCCCAATCCAAACATAGTCTACAAGATTCGAGAGGGAACTGCAAAATCTGTCAGCTTCTCATTTGAATTTCAAATGTGAAGAAGAAACTCACGGTGGGTATTAATAAGTATTACCCTCTACTCCACGACAAAGCAACCACGTTCTGCTAAATGCTAATTAAAGAAATTGATAACCAGATAAACAATAGACATGCTATGTATTGAAGAAATTAACAAGGCCTCGAGCAACATATTCTATATATAGCAGTGGAAAAAAAGTATATACTTATTAAGAGTGTTTAAAGCAGTTCTTATCAGTTACCACAGACAAAATATAATTAGTTCTGATGATACAACAGTAATGCGCAGAAGGCAGAAGCTGTCCTCCCATTCAACAACTGCGAATTGGTTAGCATAGCCAAACAAAATTGCTCAATCTTAAGCCAGCTCAGATAGAAGAAAACAAGCTCAGAAGGATCAAGAAAAACTATACACCATTAGACTTCCAAATGGTTCTCTTCTATTTTTGCTTTTGGCTAGCAATAGATTTGCTCTTGTCACCCGATATTGATAAAATTTCTTCAACGACGGGATCAAGGCCAACAACTCAATATCAGATTCCAGTATAATTTATAATGAAATGTGCAGATTCCGTCTTTGGAATACCTGCATCTAAGAGCTATACATGAGAATTCCTAGGACGTTGTCTAAGTATCTATCTCAGTCCTGAACTTTCAAGCAGTTAAACAATCTGGACCAAAAACCACCAGATGCTCCGGCTGCTTGCTGCTCAAGCGGGTCTTTAAAGTTTGCTATCTCACTTAATTCATCAAATGAGTCAACGAGGTTCTGCAGTCTTGCCACAAATTCAATCAGAAGGGAAGTGAATGTAGCTAGAGATAGTGAACTAGCACTTTCATAAGTTTTTGATTCTTCTTCCTTTGTAACTACATCTGCTTCAAAAGTAATAGGCGCAGGCCAAGATATCTGTTTTCTGAACATGTTTTCTGTGGAAACAGCAGGCACAGCAGGGTTAACAATAGGAGCATGGTGGCCATTCCAATTTTCTGAAACTTGAATTGATCTGAGATCAAGCACAGCTTCACTGAGAGACTTGTACTGCAGAAATTTCCTCTCTTCATCCACATTCAAAAGGTCTTGGGGGTCACCTTCCACTCTTGGCCGGTTTCCGATTTCCCAGCTCTCTGAGTTCACAAGGAGGTAAGATTTTTTATCGATCTTCTGTTGCAACTCTTCTGCTGCCTCGTGTACCTCATACAAAATGTCTACTGGACCTAGTTTCTCCATATTTTTTACTTTGTTTCCTAGTTCACGTAGTACTTTAGCACCTTCATAACCTACCCTCTGAAGCTCATTACGGAAAACTTCTCTTTTCTCAGCTGGGGCCTACATATCAAGAAGGAGGTTTACTACGTATATACTTCAATAGACAATTCAAACAGAAAATAAATAAATAAAAGAACCAATAATGTTGCAATCAGAAGGAACGATATAATATCTCTTCTTAATTAAACCTGTATGCCCTGTGTATCCCAACAAAATTAACCTAATTTTCATATAATAGACTATCTTATCTCTTAATGGAACAAAGACAATTCAGAGATTATTGAAAAGAAACAAAAGTGACTATGAAATCATAAGAAAATCAAAACTTGAATTCATTGTAGTCCTTTCACAGGAGAAAATTTTTCTATTCCCATTCGCATGTCCAAGCTAATTGAACTCTATCTTCTTGCAAGCAGAGACAACTGGCCGTGCTATACAAATCAACATGTGAATGACCAATAACTGAGACCCAAGCTCTATTTTGGATAAAAGAAAGACACTTAGGCCTATTTTAAAAGGAAGGCAAATGCAAAATCCATAGGTGTATCTAAAAATAATAAAATAATAGAATTACCGAAAAGTTCTCGGACAAGAAGTACCTGTATTTCAGAAAGTATACATCCATGCATAGCCATAACCATAAACGCACAATGCCTTAGTGCCCCACTTACTTTCACATAATTCTTCCATGGATATTTAAGCATCTTGTAACTACCATGAGGTGGCTCCCAAACGGCAAATCCCATCTTTTATAGCATGTAACAGCGGGTCAGAAACGAAATCAATACTAATTAGTTAAAATGGATAGAAAATTGAAACAGATAGTAGTATAATACCAATGCATCCTCTTGACTAGTAGATTCAACGGCTGATCTATAGCCATTATAAACTGGGTCATCAGCAGCCTGGTAAGTAAGAATTTTAGAAGGAACCCTTTCATATTCAACACAATGAAGGTAGTGCTTCACAACACCTGAAAGATAGAAAGAGCGCTCAACAAAGTGACTCAAGCAAGGGAATAAGATTGAGCAGAAAATCTACATGCTATAAATGTGATAATTAAGAACACATTGTAGCAAACCTTCTAAAGACGTTGCAACACCCATAAAATTTTTGGCCACCAGATTATGCAGATCCTCACCAGCCCAAATTGGATATATACAAATATTTACTCCCAATGAAACACCAGCGCCCAGGGCAATGAGCAAAAATCTATTTTTGGCTGTTTGAAAAAATTCCCCTGTGCGATATCCAGATACAGTAACGAAACAATACGTGATCAAGAACACACGGAACCCATATTCATATGGTTTCAAAGTCGGGTATAGTTTTGCATAGGTGGCACAAAATCCTAGAAAAGCACAGAGCTTGTCAGAAAACTAGGCATAAGAAAAAAGGTCCTTAAAAAAAGTCCAAGAAATGGAAACAATGCATAAACCAACAAAGTAAGAACTAAAAGTGATTGTAAAGCCATACCTACAGTGAAGATGCTAGCAACAATTATACACTCTTGCCATTCTCCACCCAATGCTGATAACTCTGCCATTCCCAAAGCAAGTCCTCCGGCTGACAAAGTCCCCAATCCTCTATTAAACCCTTTGCTAAGAGTTGCCCCTGTAGAATTCCAGAGTGATTAATTACAATTAAGAGAAAAGCACGCAAAACAAAATTCATCAAAATATTGAAAAAAGCAATAATAAAGGCAAAATGCCAGGATGGTAACGAGAAGAAGCTTTATTTGTATTATTAACAAACAGACTATGAAACTGGTAAATCGAGTCGCACACTGACATAAATTGTTTTGACTTAAAGTCCACTAGGTGTAATATTTTATCGATTATCCAATTAAAAAAAACACTGAATAGATCTATTCCCATTTGAAAAACGACAGGTGTAAATTGCTTTCCTTCAAATTCAAATTCAGTAACTTCCGCAAGGAAGCAAACTTGACCAAATCTAGTATCAATATCCCTCGCTAATTCACTATTTAAAAGGGAGGTTTTATGCAGTAAAACATGCAAAAGCGCAAATAGTAATACTTTACGATGCGCAAAAGGTAAACGAATTAAAAATGAAGTCGATGAATTATAAAAAAGCCACAAAATAAAACAAACATAATAAAAGCTCCGCTTTAGAGGGTTACAGAGGAGAAAACCACCGTACCTATACTGAACTCAAACACCACAACAACAGTTAGTATAGCCCACACGGAGTAGCGACTCATCTCCTTGAACGGCTCTTTCAAGAAAATCAGCAACGAAATGAGCATCAAAGCAAGGCCCATTTTAGCAGAGAAGATGATCTTCCGGGGATCAGAGCTACCCATCTGCCACGCCCTAACGGCAACACCTTTAAGCGTCTTCCAGCCGTTGATAATCCCATCGGAGAAAGCGCGATAGGAGCAACACCTCCTGGAATACTCGTCTTCATCAGATTCTGGGAGATTGATCAATATCTGGGAATACCCGCCCCTCATGGAGAGCAGCTTCTCCTTCTTCTCCACGAAATTGTGCCTGAACGACCCGAGTTTGGGGATTTTGGTAGACATTTCTCACCAACGAAATGTATGCGCGCGCGCACGCGTGAGCTTGGACTAGAATTTCAGAATCTGCGAACGATAAGTCCAACTGGATCGAAGAAGCAGTTGAAATTGGGAGAGAGATAGACGTCAGCTTCACTGTGCAGCTTCGTGGGTTTAACGAGTGTTGGGACACGATTACGGCGTCTCCGATTAGATCGAAAAGGTGCGTGAGATGAGAGAATCGTATCCGCACGGAAAGGGCTTCTTGTATGGAATCTCTATTCTATTTCTATAGATATGATGCAAATGCAAAGCAAGGCGAGATGCAAGGAGTGGGCAAGTTGTGTAATAATATATATCTTCGTGGCCCACTCTGATGGCCAATTAAAACCGGACACGTCATAGGCGAACGTGCATACCTGCACTCTCGCGTACACGATAATTAAATTAATATGTGAGGATTGAGGAGAAAGGACCAAAGAAATAGATTTTTTTGCAAGATGCAAGTATTAGTGTGCTTTTTCGGGTTAATTATATTTTTCTCTTAACTTCTTCTTTCATAACTTTACTTTTTCATATTTATTGTCTCTCAACTATATTATATAGTTTGGGAGATGCCAGAGAACCTAAAACGTATTATAGTATACGTATTATAGTATAGTTTTTTAAAACACTATTTATAATTCATATTATAGTATAGAGAACTTAAAATTTAAAGTTATAATATATATACATTCGTAAACCGATAAATCAATTAACAAACAGAGCCAAGTAAAGAGTTAAAATAGGTGAGAAGAAAATAATAAGTTATATATAACTTCTCTTAAATTTATTTGATTATTCTAAGCATATATATTACATTTTTCTAAATATTTACCATTTTTATCCTCCGTCAAAAAAAAAATCAAAAAATACTACCATTTAAAATTTCATATATAATTCATTGATTTTTCTTTTCAAAGAAAATAATGTACAATTTATTTTTTTCATAATAAATGTATTATGTTTTACTTATATGTTTTTTTAAATAATATTATTAAATTATTGTCATAAGAAACAGAAGTACAATTAATCATTATTAAAAAATGTTATCTTGCTCGGACGTTTTTAACTAGGCTTAAGTTGGCTGGTTAGTAAAGCTTAAGGTGGCTGGTTGGTTGGTAAACACTATAAACATGTGTTAGTTGGGTCATGTGTTTGTGTTTTTTTTTTTTTTTGGTTTGGAAGTGTACGTCTTTTAATTGTCTTGAAGATTATAATATAAATTATAAAATATACTTGAGCGGATGAATAATTAAAAATAGCTAGTATTTCTTTTTATTTTTAAAATATAATAATAATAATAAACTTGACATGCATGAAATATTGGAAGGTGAGGAAACTTTAATAATTTGCAACTATTGTAATAAAGAAAGATATTGCTTGCCAAGCTCACTACTATGTTATCATAATTTCATTAATCAAATTCAAAAATAATTGTAACTCCTAACTCACCCTCTTCTTTTTGTTATATAGGTTTTATCAGATGATATATATGTAACCTAATCAATAAGTCAATTTATAATACAATTTGTTACATCATGTAATGAGTATATAGTATAATTATTAGTGCCATCAATGACTAAAATTATTATAGAGGAGTTGCATAGGACTAAAGATCATAGATTAATTATGGATATAACTATAATAAAATTAGGAGTTACATTATAGACTGACCGTAATCAACATAGCGGAGTTGCATGGGACCAAGGATGCAACTCCTCTCAACCAATCATAGGTTGCCATGTGGTACTCCAAAAATTGAAAATTTATAATTATACTACCCTTAAATTATAATAATTACAATTTTAGTATACTTTTAACCTTAATAATTATATTTTTTACTGTTTATAATAATTATACTTTTAACCTTAATAAATTTTTATATATTTTTTTCCTAAAATTATACTAATTGCATTTTTATCAAAATTTTATTTAATATATTTTGTAAATCAATAAAAGAAATCACCAGAAATATATTAAATATACATTTTTAATAAAAGATACAAATAGAGAAAAACTTTACAAATGTAAAAAGTATAGTATTATTAACTTGAGAGTAAAAATACAAAAGTTTCTATAAATACTAAAAATATAATTATTATAAATTTTAGAGGGGTAACTGTGAATTTTCATACATTTTGGAGTGCCATGTGTGGCGATTTATGATTGTTTTGGGGGTAAATAAGGGGAAAATAGAGAAAAACAAACAAACTTTTCTTTCAATTTCTTTGTTATTTTTTTTTTTTTCTCTTACAAATAATTATGGGTAGATAGATTATAAAGATAGTTGGATTTGGTTTGAAGATAAGGATGGGCGATTGCTTTTTCTTCGGATGTATGTACCAAATAAAGAAACACATAAAAACCTCTCCCAAAAAAAGAAAGCAGTTTTCGGCTAATCCATTATTACGTCACGTGATCACACCGTGGAAGGCGGGAAGGTTGATTACTTGATTACCCGGTAAAAAGTGGGACCACATATATATTAGTTTCAATCATTTATTCCTATTCCTATTCAATAAGTCTAAAGAGTTCATCCAATAATAAATGCAAATAACTCTAAAGTCTAATAAAGACTTCATCTATCACTATTCTTACGTGGCTTGGAGAAGAAACGAGAAAGGGACGATGAGGTGAGGAGGTAGAGATTATGCGGTGATGGAGTTGGTATTGAAATAAAAATTTTAATGTTGAATAAAAGATAAAAATATAATTTTTAAAAAGTTTTAATATGTAACGTTATTATTTAATGAAAAAATAGTGTTACACAAAAAAAATTAATTCGGAACAAATTGTAAAGATAGAGTATTAATCTTTGTTATAGGGTTTTTTGACACAACAAAAAATTTATGCGCAACCAATCATAGTAGAAAGAAAATGTAAAAAATTAATTTTTACATAATCAATTATAAAAGAGAAAGAATATAAATAAAATTTATGATTGAAAAAACTTATAAAAAATATATAATGAACTTTACTTAAAAAAAAATTTAGAACTAAGGAAAAAGACGAGAGAAATAGGTATTTTTTGCCCTTAACATTTTAATATAATTTATTAACTTGAAAAATGCTTCTTGAAGTAAAGTTTTTAAGATGCATTTATTACTTCACTTAATTATCACGCTTCCTCACCTATTTTTCTCTTCCCTTTTTTTTTTCTCTTTTCAAAATTACTTCCATTAATTTTATGGACACTTTCTTTCTCTCCCTCCACCCAACCCATCTTCTGAATTTCTCTTCCCTCTCTCGCTTTCCTTCTTGCATATGTTTGTATCAGACCGTAGTACACAAATGATAAAACAATTGCCATGCATTTATATTTTATGAAAGTTGATAATTATTTAGTTCAGTTCGTTAAACTTATAAACAACTCAATTAATTAAACGAGTCAAACTTAATCATGATTTTTTGTTCATTTAAAAGTTCAGGTTCAAGTTCACACTCGTCTTATTTTAAATGATCTAAACTTAAACATTTAAAACTCGACTCGTTTACAATTTTAATTATATATGATTCTTTAAAAAAACTCTAAAATGTTTCGAAAACAAAAGTCTATATTCCCTTTTTATTGTGAAAATTAATTTTAAGCTAAAAAGCAAAACTAAAAATCATGTATACAAAATAACCTCTAAATTATTCGGTCTAAAAATAAAGATAACATTTCAATTATAAAAATTAACTTAAAGTTATTACAAATTTTTTACTTTGTGTGTGTCCATAAAAAAAATACTCTGTTAATTATCCAAATTAAAGTCTTAATCAAACAGTAACATCGTCTAAGCGAAATTAAATCATATAAAAAATGTATAAAACTCTCTTAAACTTTAGGCATTACATATAACATTCTCCTAAACTTTAAATTTTAAAGTAGGAAGTCCTTAAATTTTGTACCTTGTACAGCTCAAATAATTTGAGGTGTTTGTCATCCATTAAGGTTTTGAATTTTAAAATACTAAAAAGAATGATTTTCTTGCACACATTGTATTGCAAGTTTCAGGGGTTCTATTGTCATATTAGACTTAATTTTAAAACAAAACATCCAAACAAATTATTTTATTATATCATTTTGTCATAACCATATTAAAAAATTTTCTTCACAACTTTTGTTGAACAAAATCATAGCAGCCCTTGAGATCTATTTTCCTGAATTGAAGAGTACATAAATTAACTCTAATAGCACAACACAAGACGCACCAAAAAAAAAACTTTTTTGACGCTAAAATGCACATACATTTCTTGAATTTTGTGTTAAGAGCACATATACTCTCTGAGTTTTTACTTTGGGGCAGAGACACCCCTTCTGTTAGGGTTCCATAGAAATTAAGTGTTAAGTGCCACGTCAGCAAACATGTGTGAAGGCAATTTAGTATTTTCAAATCTCTCGGGTTTTCACTTTAGGGACACATACACCCCATGAGTTTTTACTTTGGAACAAAGACACCCCTCGTACAAAGACGCACCAAAAAAAACTTTTTTAACAATCATATATATGATAGAATATAAGTCCTAGCACACAAAATTATACCTACTTTATCGTTTAGTTATCTCAAGGGAAAAAAAAAAAAAAAGAACACATACATGAATGATTATTGATTGCTTCTCGATCTCTCAAACTAAAGTGGCTTCAATTTCACTTACGTTTTGTATTTCTAGTATTTCAACTCTACGATTAGTCTTCTTCTTTATTTTGATTGCCACATCTTGAGGTACGAAGCTCCCGCACACTATTACTCTGCTTTGCTTCTTCTCTATCATATGGGTCTCCAATTCTAGTACAATAATACACAAATTTAATAATTTTAATTAAACATTAGGCACAACACAAAAGAGATATACATATATAAATTAATCATAAGAATTATAATAATTAACCTAAAACATAGGATTTGATAGCTAGATGGATGGAGATGATGAAGCCTAACCTGGCATATCAAGAAGGGCTCTCTTTACTTTTTTATAACAACCATTACAATCTACATTGATCCTCATCACCATGCAAAAGTACTGCATAAACCAAAGAAATCAAAAAATAAAAATAAAAAATTGGTTCAAAATATAGTTTTGATTATTAATAGATAGCTTCATTCATAATCAGAAATTGAGAGAGGAATTGATAGGGTGATTGAAGCTCTTGCCTTCACTGTCATGAATGGATGAAATCAATGAGAGAGAGAGGTGGTTCAGATATTCTAAATAATGAAAATGTGCAAAAGAAAAAGTGGATTTTGAAAGGAAAAAGTATAATGAAAAATGAGAGTAATTTTGAGAACCAACATAGCGTTGGCTTTAGTTGGAAAGGATTATTCGGCTTGTAATTAATTGCAGAATCAAATTCTCCTTATAACAAAAGTATATATGCATAATGCAAGAGAGGAGGAAGACGATGTAGCTTAGCTATAGTTTGTCACTTTATTCTTGACTACTTTGTGTGGATTCCACAACATAAACAAATTAAAGAAAGTGCTTACTTTCTTTATGGTGAAAAAAGATTATATGTATAAGTATCAACTCAATGTGACACATATGGTAAAGGGTATATGTTTACTTAATTTCAGTCTCATGCGTTCAATCCTTGAAAGTATAAAAATAGAGTGTCATACGTTGAGAGAGTCGTTTCAACAATAGACACTTGAGAGGAATTAGTCATTATGTCCACTCTATGGATACCCTAGTGGTAAAAACAAAACAAAAAATATTGTATGTTTAAGGGTCAAAACTCCAAATTGGTCCCTTATGTTTGCACGAAGTTTCATATTGGTCTTTTATGTTTCAAAAAGTTTAAATTGGTCCTTTATGTTTGCAAGAAGTTCCAAATAGGTCCTTCCGTCCACTTCCGTCAATTTCTTAAGTTAACTGCTGACGTGGCGTGCCGAGGTGGACACATAATCTCTTTTACGTGTATCTGATAGTTAACGTGGCCTTAGATACACTAAAAACACTCAAACGACGTCGTTTAAAAAATAAAATCATGCTGAGAGGACCAATATGAAACTTTAATGAAACATAAAGGACTAATATAAAACTTCAATGAAACATAAAGGACCAATATAGAACTTCAATGAAACATGAAGGACAAATATAAAACTTTTGGGAAACATAAAGGACCAATATAGAACTTCAATGAAACCTGAAGGACAAATATAAAACTTTTGGGAAACATAAAGGACCAATATAGAACTTTTAAAAGATAAAGGACCAATTTAAAACTTGTGTCAAACATAGAGGACCAAAATGGGCATTTGACCTATGTTTAAGTATTAACCAAAGTTAAGTTTAGTAAAAGATTAGTCTTTCATAATATAACCAACTATGATTCAAAAAAAATTCCATCATTTAAGCCCGGTTTGACATAAAAAATTATCGTAGGAATGAGAATATGATGTGAATTGAATAAAAGTGGGTAAAATAATTATTTTATCTTTATATTAAAAGTGGAAATAGAATAAAAACGGATAAAAAATAAAAGTAGAAACATAATTTCATTATATTACAAAAAATAAGGTATATTTAATATGAAAAATATTAAAAAAAATATTAGATTACAGTCAAAATTACATCTCGTTTCACTTAAACAAACCTTAATGTCTAAAAGTGCTAATTATTTCTGAAGACACTTGTAAGAAAATGATATGATTGTAATTTGTATGTATATATGTGTAAGGAGCGCATAGAATCATTCAACAAGTGACAGAAAAAAAGGCAGCAAAGCCTATTGAAGCAAAATGAAAGAGCATTGATGCGTGAAATGACCAGTGGGACAATAACACCTTGCTAGCATGCAAATAATGGGACAATAACAAGTGAAGTACAAATAGGCGAAATTTACCCAATAACATAGTCATCAATGATTTACTTTAAATTTTATGCACTTTTAATTATATATATATATATTGCATTTCTTTGGGGTAAAATGTAAACTTTTGAAAAATAAAAGAACTTAAAATAATTTATCAAAAACCAAAAAGTAGTTATCATGATCATCCCAATTGAAACTAGTGCTATTAAAATGTATACAATACTGAAAAAAAAATTATATAATATAGGTAATGAAGCTCTTGCTCTACAAGGATATTGCCTTTGGTCCATAAGTCATTAAATAGACTTTACAAGTTATTGGTGCTTATAGGGCCCGTGTCTACAAAAAATGACATTCAATGGGCTTGGGCCTGCTTCTACAACCTAAATTACCATACTTTTGTCAACTACTCTTTAATTTAGGACCAAATATGTAAAATTTGGTCAACAACTCCTTAAAAAAAAAACTGTATTTTATTTGACCAAAACAAAAATAAACTGAAGTTTTTTTAGTTATAACTTTAAATATATATGGTAAATGGCACACAGTTTTCTCACGTGACAATTTATTATAAACCTTTTTGTTTGGCTAAAGTACTATTTTGGTCCTCAATGTTTGCATGAAATTTAATGTTGGTCCTCAATGTTTCAAAAGTTTAATGTTGATCCTCAATGTTTTTTTTTATGGTCGATTTTGGTCCTCGAGCGTAACACCGTTAACTTTTTGCCGTTAAATGATGACGTGGCACGCTTATATGGCACACCCTCTCTCCTACATGTCATATTTTAATGACGTGGCATGACACATCACTGCCATGTCACCCCAGATGACGATGATAATGACAATGATGAAGGAGAGAAGATGATGATGTGGCAATGTGGAGTGACGTGGCAGTGATCTGTCATGCCACGTCATTAAAATATGACATGTAGGAGAGAGGGTGTGCCATATAAGCGTGTCACGTCATCATTTAACGACAAAAAGTTAACGGTGTTACGCTCGAGGACCAAAATCGACCATAAAAAAAAAACAATAAGGACCAACATTAAACTTTTGAAACATTGAAGACCAACATTAAACTTTATGCAAACATTAGCCTTTTTGTTTTATCCTTTCAAAGGTATTTCAGCTTTTTATCTCTAGAAACTCTAGACTTCAGTTTCTCTAAAGGAAAGTATTTGCAAAGTGACAAAATTGAGTAAATTTCGGTAATTCATTCCTTCAATTTTTTAAATAATATTTTTTTAAAACAAAAAGTTATAATTCCGAGCTCTTAAAAAAATTCCACAAAGGTACTAATATATATATATATATATATATATATATATATAAACATTTTTGTCAGAAAATTAGTTTAATATTTGCCACGAGGAAAGTTGTCCGATTCATTTATGTGATTATGTCAGTCCCTAACTCAAAATTTGATGATAATACTTTATCGTGTCATTTGGTGACCATTCGAGAGATAAACCCATTGAATAATTGTGATGGAGGAAATTAAGAAACTAATTATTTTTTAAGTTTTTGAATAATTGATTAAATTATTATTTAATTTATATTTTTTAAAAAATATTTTTTAGTTCTTAAATTTGTTATTTTATTAACAATTTAATTTCCTATATGTTACTTATTAGATAATTGAGTGACATGACCATTAACTATTGATGTGGTCAGATTCTTCTCCTTGCTCATCCTCCTGCGTACTGGGTTGATGATCCCTCTCCCGTTTCTAGTGCCAAGTTTCACTTGATGTGAAATTATGACAACCTCATCATGTCTCGTTCTCATAACAAGACCCTTTACAACGTCAGAGAAGACACCTGTTTGTTTCAAGTTTGGGTTGTGCAATCTACCTACTAAATTTTGGCTATCTCTAACGGTTTCTTCATTCCTTGGTTGAATCATGATACCAAACAAGTCATAAGAGTATTATTTAAAATAAGAAAATCTAAAAAGTTGTGTTTGTTAATTTTTTATCAATTTCAAGAAATTAAATTTGTTTTCAATTAATTAAAAAAACTTTAACAAGTAGGCACTTATTAAATAAATCCTACATAAAAATTTTCATTATTATGCCTATTCCTATGAAGACAATAAAAAAAGAGAATGGCTTAAATTAGATGTAATTTTATTTTATTTTTATATATAATCGAAATATTAATAAAAAACAAATTTAATGACTAATTTTTTAAATCTTGTAAAATTAATTATTAAAAGTGATTCTCCACATTCCACATTTCTCAACTACGTTTTAAAAAAAATACTTCCTAATGATAGATATTCTATTCCTGTCTTAATTTGAATCTTCCAAATGAAAAAATCTCGGTTGAATGAGCTTTATGTCATTTTATGACGTTAAACTAGTTTAAATAAGATTATTTTCAATAAAATAATACATATAAAGAACACGATAATCCAAAATTTGGAAATATTCAGTAGGGAGTAAGGAACGCCTAAACTTAAAATTAAAACCAATGAAACAACTTTCCACAGTTCAACTTGAGAATAAAAAAACAAAATTGCGAATGGAATAACGCATTCGATTCTAGAGTCCGAACCCATTTTTACATCTACCCTCTAACGTTTCTGTCGTTTCATTTCATCATCCTCATAGTTTTTTACACAACACTAAAAATATTTTACGATGATGATAAATATTCCACATCCTAACCCTACCCCTCCTCCTTCCTTCACATCGCTTGCAACGATTCCGACCGCCACAACACATCGTACGACTCAGGATAATCCAACAACCCATCGAAACCTACGCCACCACCATGTCCAACCGAATCGTAACCCGCAATTTCATCTTCAAATCCTAAAGACCCAACCGTGTTGTCCGACCCGACCCGCTCCAACGCTTCGCTTTCCGCCGGCTTCGTCTCCTCGCCGTGCGTCACTGACGGCGGAAGCCCGAGCTCGTCGTCGGATGCTTCCAAGAGGTACCCAAGGTCCATTTGCAATTCGGGTATCGGATCCGGGTCGGGAGGGCCCGAAGCAAGTATCTCTTCCTCGAAGCTCTTGATGACGGAATCGAGATCCTGCATGGTGTTTTCACGGTCGGGGATGTTGTCGGTGTCGTCGAGGATGTTGAGGAGATCATTCTGGATGAGCACCGGGTCATCCGAGTCGACTCGGACGAGTTCAAACCCGGACGAGTTGACGCATTCCTCGCCCGAGTTCACCCGGGTGAGCAGAGACTCGGACGAGTTGGCGTCGGAGGGCGAGTCGACCCGGGCAAGCTTCGGCGCGGACGAGTTCGCGTCCGAGTCGTCACGGAGCCGCTTGGTGCTATTGGTGTTGGAAACTACCTCCATTGATTGAATGATTGAAAAAAGAGGGCGTTTGGATAAGGAGAAAGTGTGGGAAAATTGAAGAAGATAATAATAGTTGGAGTCGAGAAAGTGAGAGAGAGAAAATGAGGAGTGTTTGGGTGGGAGGAAAGAGAAAGGAGGAGGGAGGGTATATATAGGAGAGGGAAAAGTAAGATAGTGGGAGCTGTCTACTTTAATGACAATGGCAGATATAGAGAGAGAGAGGCGCGTGGTCGTCGTGGAGAGTGGGAGGCTTTAATTAAAAGACGCATCACGAAAGTCTCGTTTTTTTTTTTTTTTTAACTTTTCTTTGATATTCTGTTTTTGTTTTTAATTAATTCAATTTCCCTTTTTTGATTATTCTGTTATTTCTGGTAAAATGTATTTTTATTTTCTTTAACTTTTAGGTTTTAATTTAGTCTCTTAAATTTAATTAGTATCATTTTGATCCCTTAAATCTAAAATCAATAAGAAAATTTTCTAATTACTAACAGTCTAACACAGATAGTTCTATCTTACATGTATGTCACTGTATTGTCAAATAACATCATAAATCATAATATATTAAACTTTCTTTTAATTTATTTAACAGAAAATAATGACTCATATAAATAAATGCTATTAGTGATTAAAATTTTTTTATTAACGTTTCAAATATTTTGGAACTAAGTAATACCAATTAAATTTAAGGGATTAAATTGAAACTTAAAATTTTGGCTTTTTTTTTTCTTTCTTTTTGGATTAGATTGGGGGAATAAACTAAATTTAAATGAGGAGAGTGAAGTCCGGGGTGGGCCCCACCAACTTTGGGGGGGAAATTTATCAAGTGGTTGGATTTGGCTTTTTATTGAAGGTTTTAGGTTTGGAATTTTAGAAAGGTGACGTTGATGATCAGGTGAGGTCACGCCCATCCGACCCCACAGGTGCACCGCTCTTCAATTCATGGATGGATGGATTCCCTTCCCCACCTTTCTTTTTTTTTTTTTCTTTTTTTTCACAAAAAGTACTCTTTACCACTTTTCTTTTTTTTTTGGGGGTAAGATTTTATAGTCTTTCTATTATTATCAATAACATATCTAATAAAGCAATTATGTTTATTACAGGATGAGAATAGAAAAAGACAAGTAGTTTCTATTTTTAATGGAAAAGGAAAACAAAATAGAAGTTTCTAAATTTCAAATCCATCGTTGTGTGTGTGATTGTGAATGAATCAATATCGTAAAATAAAATCACAACTTTATAGCTGACTTGGTGTAATGTAAATAATTTGTGCGGCTTTCCCTTGGAATCTCTTTGTTTTATTGTTGGAGTTTGATATGTTTGATTCACATTCATTTGGAGTGTGAGATTTGATTTTTTTTTCCTAAGTAAGAGGACATGGGATTCATATTTAGAATTCTTTACGCCTCAGCGTCAATTACTGAGTTCCACTTAAATTTTTCAAAATTACATTAACATACCCCCTTTTCTTATTTGAAGAAATTCTTTAGATTTTCTTTCTTTAGATCTACTTGAGGATGAGACGAATATTTAATTTTATATATATATATATATATATATATATAACATTTTAACATTTAAAAGTTAAATGAAAAATTACAGGCTATGCCTAATACAATTAGTATTTAGTTGGGTTTCTTAAATACATAATCAATAGTTCGATTTCTGATGATGTGTATGGAGAGGATCTCGTGGTCAGCACTAAAATCTCCTTTTAAAAAGTTTACGGTACAAATAAATTCGTTATTACTGTCAGCAATTGATACTTGAACTCACCATAAAACTTAAATGAAATAGAATACTTTCAACATAAATTAAAAAAAAAAATCATAATTTTGTATTTTGATAAAATAAATGTTATTTGATATATTATTTTAGTCATCTTTTAATATCTAATAATTTATTTATTTTTGCCAGAAAATGTCAAAATTAACATCTTTGTAACATAAATTTGCTCGAGATTTCGGTTTTGTCCATTATTATTTTTTTATTTAGTTTTAATGTTGTCATTTATTTTTAATTACTATCTAGTGCAAAGTTACTAAAAGCACAGTCCTATAGAAAGCCTATGCAAAATCATTGTTTCTCAAAGCATGATTAAGCTATTGTAGAAACTAAAAATTTATATAAAGCCATGAGTGTGCCCCAATTAATAATTTCCCTATAGCTTCAAAATGTTTCAAATTTTATTGATTTAAGGTTTCAAATGTCAAAAATATCGTCTAGGCTTCTCTATCAACTTATTTATAACTCAATTATGTTTTTATTGAAGAGTGACTCTATAATGCAACTTGAATCTTGTAATTGAGTTATGTGGTAAAATTGTAGTCATTAATATTATTCAATTGCATTACATGATGCAACAAAATAACAAGTGTTATAATTTTATTAGTTGAAATTGTATTACATGATGCAATAAGTTAAATTCATCATTTATTAAAAAAGTATCACTTGAGTTTTACATTTGATTAAAGCCATTTTAATAAATTATAAAATTGCACCAGTTAGTTGAGATCAAGAATGAAATTATAACTACCATACAAATATAAAGGGTTGGATGGAAGGATTAATTGAGAGTGACGTGGATTTATGAGATGGAGTGGTTTGTATTTATAGACTCTTGATTAGATGTTTAACGTCATATTGGGTTTGCATAGTTTATTGGGAACGAGAAAGAAAATTGTGGCTCATTATGTTTAGTATGAATTTGAGAATACAGAAAATGAATTTTTGTTCTATGTAGACAAGGAACCTGTTTTCCTTGTATGGGGGAGGGAAGTTAATAGAGGGAAAGGAAAGTGTATTAAAATGATTATTTTATCCTTAAAAATGTGTGGTATATAACAAAAATAAGGACAAAAAGGCATTTCATACTTTTATCTTCAATCTCATTATATTCTTCTCACCATATATACTAAACAAATTACTCTTACATTATACTTTTATTTCCCTCCATACCAAACATACTTTTTATTATTTATTCTCACTTCCACTTCCATTTCTATTTTCACTCCCACTTCTCACCAATTCTCTCGTCTTCTATTAAACACCACCTAAATGAATGATAGGATGAGAATGTTTATGATAGTTTGAAAACTTTTTTAAACTATCTAAAACATCAAATTTCAAACTCCTCTAAAGTAGTTTGCAACTTTGCATTGTTTATATTTCGAATTTATTTTCTTTTCTACTTCTATTTATTCATCATAAGGATTATATTGAAAATTTCTTTTTTTATGAAAAATTATATTGAAAATTTTACCTACATCGTCCTTTTCTTTTATTTAAAAAAAAAACTCCCAATCAGTAGATGTTTTGTTTAAGAACTAAACTCATGTAAGGTTTCTTATATATTTTTTCTAAGGTTTTTCAATACAAATAAGACATACGACAACAAAATTTTGCTTAACCGATCACTGTAAAGAGAGAATATAAATGAAGCTTTTGAAAATCTATTGACAAAGATATAAGAAACATTACGTTGATTCCTCCTTTGTTTAAATCATCTCACTCTACATACTCCACACCACTCTATTATGGTCCTTTTGGTTACTTGTTTTGTGGACGTAATCTTGGTTGTAATCCAATATTCCTTTCAACATTCTTCATACCAAGCATACCTTACTTTTTGCAATATGATGAAATTATGTTTTTGCTCTTATTTAATTTTTATACTCACTTACTTATTTTTAAGGTGAAACTCCAAATTGGTCCCTTAGCTTATGTTTGCACGAAGTTTTATATTGATCCTATATGTTTCAAAAAGTTTAAATTGGTCCTTTATGTTTGCAAGAAGTTCCAAATTAGTCCTTCCTTCCAAGTCCGTTTATTTTTTCCGTTAAGTGCTGACGTGGCATGCTGAGGTGGACATATCATCTCTCATACGTGTCCATTTAAGCTGACGTGTCATGCCACGTCATCATCCAATATCATATACGATGATGTGGCGATGACCCGTCAGCACTTAACTTAAGAAATTGATGGGAGTGGACGGAAGGACCAATTTAAACTTTTTGAAACATAAAGGACCAATATGAAACTTCGTAGAAATATAAGGGACCAATTTGAGATTTTGACCTATTTTTAATTTATTCCATTCACATTACTTTCACATCGAATTTTCATTCCCTCAAACATTCTCATTCTCATTCTTATTTCACACACAAAATAAGTAACCAAACAGGCCCTAATTAATAATCACCTTATTCCACTCTCTTCAAAACTCTCATCCGAATACTAATTAAAATCTTATAAAATTAAGGGAATACTAATTTTGACAAAGTAACACAAGTGGCAATTTTTATAATTCATGATTGAATGATTGCTTTTTAGAAATGTATATATATACTTTAGTATAATTAAAAAAAAATCATTACAAAAATATATTTAAATTTTGCTTATATTATACTTTTCGTTTTTTTCTTATATTTTCAGTTAATTTAGAAATTTATAATTAAAAATTTAAAGGAAAAAAAAGAATATGAATTATAAATGATTAAGTAGGCGTCATGGGGATTGCATAGACATAGTGGGTGAGGACGTGGGCACAGAGGATTCCTGGTGGTGGCATCTTTATAGGACACAGAACACAGATTATTGATACGTGTTAGATAACATAATCACAACGCACCCTACATTTGTACGGCCCAACCATCAATGGTTATAAATTGTAGGCTAAAATGTAATCCCAATTTGAATTTTGGGTCATAGATACATAAATTTTTTAAGTTTTAAAATCTTTCGGTCCATATCTGACACTTAGTACCCGTTCGGTTACTGAAAATAGAATGGAAATGAAATTGTAAAAGTAGGTGGGATCCACCTATTTTTACTTTTTTGTTTTCTCTAACCCATTTAAAATAAAAAATAAAACAAAATTAAAAATATAAAAGGTCTATTATACCATTTAATTTGACACAATTCTAACATTCTTTTCTTTTTATTATTTTAATATAAGTGGTAAAGTGGTAATTTTAATACATTCACATTCCATTTCCATTCTAAAATTTTACTATCAAACACATCAACTCATTCCCTTTCCCTTTCTCTTTCCCTTTCTACCTACCAAACGTGCCCTTAGTTGTTATGTAAATATATTTTGTAAGTATTTTAGTTCATTTATATTTTAACGATTCTAAATTGAATTATTAAAATAATATTATAATAATTAAAATATTATAATAAAATATATTTATAAATAATGGCTCTTGAACATAATGGAACATATTGAAAACTTAACGCTTTTTCTTTTGCGAAAAAGTGTAGGAGGAGTTGTTACAATTTACAAATTTTTGTAAGTTTAGCAATTTTTTTTATTTTTTAATTTTGTTTATTTTTCAATCTCTAAAATAAATAGATCTTTCAGATCTATATTATCCCTCATTTTGGTGTGTTTTATTTCATATCTAGTCTTTGTCTTTTTTTAGAAAAGTTTAATCTTTAAGTACTAAATCTTATTAGATCTAGTAACTAAACGTAGTTTTTGTTATTTTCATTTGATGGAAAAAGTTTTTTAGCAAATCTATATTTAGAATTTACAAATCTTTATGTCATAAAGCTTCTACTCATTCATCATATTGTTAGAAAATTTCAATATACTTTCAACTTTAAAGATTAGTCTATATCTTATATGCAGGAGGATTAGCAGTAAAAACTTTGTTGGCAATATTAAAAATTGTGCAATTTTTCATCCAAAATTCATTTTATCAATGGGATCAGTTGACATTTTTATTCGCTTTTTAATTCAACAATTTTTACGAATTATTCCTTAGAACGAAGTTCTTTAATTTATTGTACATTTCGTTGTTTTTCTATATAATTTGATAAAATTTATTATATATAACAAAAAAAAAAAGTGAACATAATGGTTCTTGACGGCCCAAATTGAGAAGACAGTCATGTTCACACCACTCATACCAGTATATTTTTGAAAATACCATTATCTTTGTATCCACACCACTCAACGGATCTTCTAACATGATGGGAAATCAGGAAATGACAAAGATAAAATGGTATTTTTCAAAAATATAGAAGGGATATAGAAGGGCAAACCAGTGATTTGATATGTACTTTCCTGGTCCCAATTAGGTCATGTTTGGTATCACTTCCAAAGGGAATGTGAGAGGAAAGTTAAGGTTGAAGTATGTTTAGTATACTTTGAGAAGTGGAGATATGAGGTTGAGCTTCTTAGTTGAGAAGGAAATTTGTTGCCATGAAAATTGAGAGGAAAGGTGAGGTGAGGTTTGGTTTAAAGACCAAAATGCCCATAAAAAATTTGTGGCTTTTAAAAAAGTAAAGGCAAAAAAAAGGTATTTAATACTTTTATCTTCTATTTCTCTGTCTTCTTCCCACCCTACCAAACAAGATTACTTTTACATTCCACTTCAATTTTCCTGCATACCAAACATACTTTTTATCACTTAATTTCATTTCTACTTCCACTTTTATAATTCTATTTTCACTTCCACTTCCCACTAAAACACTCACCGAATATCAAACGTCACTTTAACTTTTCTCATTGGATACAAAGATGTTCACTTCCCTATCTACATGGTTCCTCAAATCTTTTTTCCTCTACAAGAAGTCCTACCAAATGTAATGAGAAGTAGATCAATTTTCTTTTCCCTCTCTTCTTGGTAAACCAAACATGATCCAAGTATTTTTTTTTAATTTTTATTCTAAAAAAGCATTTTTAATTATAAAAAATAAAAAGAAAAAGACTAAAAATCTCAACAAGTTTTTAGAGTTTTTTTTTTTTGGTAACATGTTTATGGAGTGTGATTTGCATTTTCCGCATTCCCCACATTTCAGCTTTTATTCCACGTCCCAAGCTGTGGCTTATTAGGGAAATGAATCATTTATATTAATTTTTTATATTTTGTTGGTAAAGTTAGAAAGAAACAGAGAGAAGGAAATTTTTTTTATCTTTCTTATAATTCTAAAAAAATATAAAAGATTAATTTAAACTTTCTCTTATTAAATGGTCCTCCAATTTATATGGATTGATTTCTTACCGGTTAATCAAATGGAAAAGTGCACCGTACTCTCTCTCAACTACTACTCACTTATAAATACTTTTTTTAATAGTAATTTGTGATAAAAATTTTCTAGAACATTAAAATGTTTAAAAATAATTTTATTTAACACTTTTTTTAATACTATTAAATATTTATTTGAGATAAACTGCATATATATAAATACCCTCCATAAAGTATAAAATCTTGCAAATTGTTAAAATAAACTATAAAATCTTGCAAAACTCAACTAATTAAAAAAGTTCTTTCGTAAATTTTTTTAATTTACTAAAAACCTCAAATAAATTATAAAATTTTTGCTTATTTAATTTCCTTCCAATATTCATACATTCTATAAATTGAGAGGTATTTGCAAGATTTGATAGTTTATATGTATTTGCTACTAACTTATAGTTCAAAAAAGGGTATATACAAATTTTTCCAAAAAAATATTTAATAGTGTTAGTAAAAAAGTGTTAAATGGAGTTATTTTTAAGTATGTCCAAATAATATTTACAAAGTTGGAGGGAGGTATTTGTATTTTGCTCATAAACAAATTAAAAACATTCAACTTGATCAACCTTCTAACTACGGTACGCTTGGTATAGATGCACAAATGTAAAGTACTGTAGAATAAAAAAAGTACTGTAGAGAAAAGTGAGGAGAGAGATAGAGAGAAAAATTAGGAAAGAGAAAAAGTATGATGAAAAATGTGTTTAGTATGTATAAAATATGATGTAAAATTTTTTTAGAAATCGTGAAATACCACGATTTTACTGTTTAGTTTTGTTACCAAACATATCCTACAAGTTATAAATAAAATGAAAAAAAATATTAATCTAATATTTCAAATACATAAATAATATTATAAACTATTAAACTTACAGTTACATACAATTATAAATATAACACAAAATTTCAATTAAGCATTTTTTTAATAGTTTTAAATTTCCAACATAAACAAAGAGGTGGGTTCAATGGATTAGTCTATCAAATTCAATATACGGGTTGATCCAGTAAATAGATCCTATTTTAATAGGCCACTGATTTTTTTTTTTGCCTTGGGTTTTGGACAGTGGTTTTTATCAGAAGATATTGTTAGGGCCACCCTCCCAACATAGAATGGTGATGGACAGTGGTGAGTCGAAGTAGGACTAAATTGAAAATAATTTGATCACTTAAAAAAAGGAATGTAATTTTCTCTTTGTACTCAATCGAAAAGAAATTTTATTTCTTACGATACACAACCAAGTTTTGCTCTAATACTTGACACCATAAACAAAAAGCTTTACCACCCGGTTGTCCTCTGATTGTCACACTATAAAGTAGAAACTCATTTTGCTCATCATTCATCACTTAGAGAGTGATTTTGTTTCTCTACAGTACACACAAATTCACTTTTCTGCACACACACAAATTGTGCTGGATTCAAGTTGATATGGATGCATCTTCATGTTTCAAGGCTTTTGTGTGTGTTGTGTGTTTAAGCTCATGTCTTCCTGCATTATAACTTAGTAAAAGTGTAGGACAATTCATAATTATACTACACTCCGCTAAAGTTTCTTTTTTAATAAAAAGTTTAAGTGGAGGTAAGCACTGGTATTTCACTAGAGTTAGAGAATATCTCACAACTTCTTTTGAGAATTTACATATCACCCACCAATAAGATCCTCACATCAGTTATAGAATTCAAACCCCTCTGATATATTTGGTAGGGAGTAAGGTTGCTTGTGTGCGAGGAAGGAAGTTGTGGTGAGGTGATGTTTAAAGACAAAAATACCCTTAAAAAATTTGTGACTTTTAAAAAAGTATTATATACTTTTATCTTCTATTTCCCTATCTTCTTCCCACCATACCAAACAATATTACTTTTACATTCAACTTTCGTTTCTCTATATACCAAACATACTTTTTATAACTTGCTTACACTTTCAATTACACTAAAATATTCATCGGATATCGAAGGTTAACTCGGCTTTGTGAAATAAAGTGCAACACTTAAACAATAGTCCGCTAAAGTTATTTGAAGGAATCTGATGTCATTGGAGTGGACCCAAAACACACAGCTTTCCACGTCTGCAAAACGATGCGTCGTTTTCGAAGCGACGAATGCCGCTTCCCGAAACAGAGAAGTGGGTTGGGTTCAGGTACATACAGGTCAGAGGAGTCAGGCTGTGCGGCTTCGACTCATGCATGACCGCCAGCTCATCCTTCTCGTCGCCACACGTGTACTGGGGCCCACACTCGCCGCTTACCTCCTCTCGCCCTATCAACCGGCTCTTCCGGTCAAACTCTTTACCTCGACACGTGTGATTCAAGTTTCAACTTTCAAGGGAAGGGACTAGGGAGGAAGAACGCAGTGCACGTAGTATTTAAATAAATTTGGATTAAATGAAGTGTGCACGAAGTATATAATATAAACGGTCGGATAAAAATTAAAAAATTAAATTAAAGTAAAGTTTATTAGGTGTTTATTATCAAATTTTTTAATAAAAATTAAACATATATCAAAAAATTTTGGTATAACTAATCATCATAGAGAACATAAAAAATAATAATTACACAATCAATTAAAAAGAAAGAGAAAAAAATTATAATTAATGATTGATATAAGCGAACTTTATCTTAGTTTTTTTCAAATTAAAATTTATATCCACATTGTAATAGTATTATTCAACTATTTAAATTATACATGTTATACATTTTACTCCATCTCCACTTTAATATATTCAAATATAATGGAATTGAGAGATGAGTTGTCAGATATTTACTTATTCTATGTCGTGGACTCGTGGGTACTACCTTTGTCAGTCACTTTGGATATTTTCTTCTTGGATGCTTGTTTTGGTCAATTACGCATCTACCCCTTGCTTTCTCTTCAAATTACATTCACACCGGATCAAATAATCTAATTAAAAAATATTTACAACCAACACTATAGACCAATGTTCTAAGAATCAGACCGGACGGGACGGTCCAACCGAATATAAAGACGAGTCGGTTGAAAAAATGTTTTTTTTAGTTGGGTCAGATTGAACTGGAGTCCAACCGGTCCAATTTTATTTTTAAAAAATAAAAACTGAAAAAAAATATTTAAAAAAAAAGAAATTAGATAAATCTTAAAGATTAAAATTTACAAAATCTTGAAAATTAAAATTTAAAAGTCATGATTATCAATAATTTCATATTTGGTTTGATTAAGTTTTTTCACAATTTGACAAGTCTTGAAAATTAAAACTTTGAGAAATCATGTAATTTAAAACTTCAAAATTATGTATATTGAAACTAAAATTTGAGTGATGTCATTTTATATATTAAGAATAATTAATATTTATTATTTATTGCGTCATCCGGTTCGATCGGTTAAATCGATCAGACCATAAACTGAACACTTGTTCAAATCTTTATCCGGTTCGATTCTTACGCTCTAGACAATTTGCGTTAAAATAGATTTTTTCATCACTAAATTTTGGTAAAATTCTTTATTTATTTGTTATAAAAAAAAAATTCTTCATGCAAATGACAGACTTGATAAATTTTTTTTATATAATCAATTATAATAGGGAAAAAAATTAATATATCAGATTTTATATGTAAATAATCATAAGAGAGAGTATCGAATCAAAAAAACAGAAAAAAAGTGAGTATAAATAAATAATATTATAACAAAAATATAAAAAAAATTTATCTAAAACTTTTTTTTACTTTGATTTTAAACTGGGGTGTGCTGATGTTAAGTTGGTTTGAGCTGAAGAAATGAGTTGGAACTTGGAACTAAACTAATTAAAATGCGAGCGGATTTGGTTGTTTTTTTTTTCCCGAAGGATTTGGTTGATTTAAAGCTCCTTGGATAGATTTTTTTATCTAAAAAGTATTTTTTAATTAAAAAAACTTTTTATAAACATAAAATATTATTTAAGTAAAATTTTTAGAAAAAGTAAAAATTAAAAAAAATTAAAATATGTTTTTTTTAGAAGTTGAAGAATAGAGCTTTAACTTAAAATATTTGTAAAAATTATTCACTCTAAATAAAAGTTTTTTTATATTATAATATCCAAACATAAAATAAAAATTTTTTAACTAAAAGATCTATTTTAAAAAATTTAATAAATAAAGCCTTTAGGTTGAGAGATGATTGTGAGCCAGAATCGAAATAACCCAATCTATTAATAAGTAGGTAAGTTAGGATTAAATTTGATGCATGTGAGTGACTTTTTTTTTTTCGCTCATTTAATCCATATTCGTGGGTTGAATTTACATTTTCTAGCTTGTATAATATCATCATCATCATCATTAATTAGTATCCCGATTCACTTAACTCAGATATTATACAGGTAAGTCATAATCCATCTTGTTTAAACTATGAGTATAAATAAAACGAGTTATTTGTGAAGAAATTGGGTAAAAGTGTTGTGTGTATTCAAAGTGTGGGCTGTGTGGAATGACTGGGTGAGGAGCTTATATAAATAGGTGTGAGTTATATAGGTTTCAACACACATAAGAATACTAGCCTATAACTATTGGGTGTATTAAGTTTTGGGTATTTTTATGTATTGAGGAGGGTTTGTAATTTTTTCGTTCAAAAATTGCAAGTAATAAAGTTTGTCCCAGTTGGAGTCGTGATAGTAGGTTTTGAGGCACCGAACCACGTTAAAATTTTTTGTGTTCTTTCTCTTTTTTTTTATATTTTTGTGTGGGCCTAACAAAAAGTTCATTTGGGTTCAATTTATTTTTTTAAAAGATTCAAACTTGAATATTAAAAAAAAGTTCGTTTAGTTAAACAAGTCAAAATTAAATATTTAAAGTTTTACTCGTTCATAAATAACTCATTTAAGAATAAAATATTTTTTTATCTTACATACATAATTATATATAAATGATTTAATTTGTTTTATGACTTGATATTAAAATGATATATTTAAATATATATAAAGAACACTACTTTTATATATCTATATATATATATATATATATATATATATATATATATATATATGTTTGAATTTGTCTTATTTTTGTATACAATTATCTTTTAATCTATGAAATATACGAAAAGAAAATATTTAAGGATCAATATAACATATAAATTAATTTTTTGTGGTCTTATATAAATTAATTATGTTATGTACATGTATATTATATCAAAGTTGATATTTTTTTATTTAGTTTAACTTTTATATTTACATATAAATATTATTATATTTACAATATTGTTTGCAAATTATTTGGCTCAATTGATTGAGGTTGATCATAATTTTTGTTCATTTCAGATTTGGCTCAACTCGTTCGTTTATAATCATAAACGAAACACACTTGCCTTTTTAAACAAAAATTAAAAAATATATAACTTAATTAAAACTTTGTGTTTAATTTATAATTCGTAATTATAAATTTATGATATTATTTATATATTTAACGTATGTTACCATTATTATTTGTTGTCTATTTCATTAACTTTAAATTATTAAAAAAAAATTAGTGTATTGTCTAAATCATGTCACTTGAACAAAAAATAACATCAGAATCCAGTGAGATACACCCATTAAACTTTACGTACATGAAAATGAAACAAGATATCAAAATCTGAATTCACCACAGGTCGTTAGGTTTTATTATTAATTTTAATTTTCATATATATATATATATATATATATATATATATATATATATATATATATATATATATATATATATATATATATATACCCTTATACCCATATAATATGTCAAATATGGTATAATCCTTCTCTAATGATTCCATTTAGGGGTGTTTGTACTCCGGGTTGGGTCAGGTTTTACCTTTATTTGAGATCCGAACTGACTTCCGACGTTAAGTTGGATTGGATATTTTTTTTTAAACATTAATTAAAATTTGAGATATTTAATAAATTTAAAAAATAAATTTAATTATAGTAGTTTTTTTAAAAGTAAAAGTTAAGAACTATAAGTTCTATTTTTAGTCAAAAACAAAAGTTAAAATTTAAAATATTTAGAATAAAATTATTTTTACTAAAATTAATAGATATTTAATTAATAAAATAATAATCATAAAGAATTTCATTAAATAAAAATAATAGATATTTAATTAAAATAATAATTAAATAATTAGTTTGAAGAAAGAATTGTCATTGGAAATGAACCAGAGATTTTCATCTTAAAGTTGCTTTATTTTTTTTAATGCAGATCCCTGTTGTGACTAATGGAACCACAACCTCCCACCATCGTATATTGGGCTTCATCATTTTCGTAGCATCATCATCCAATTTGGTATTGAGAAATCAAATCTCAATTATAAATTATTATATGGCTGCTGCTTCTTTTTTTTTTTTTTAATTTTAAATATAGTTTTATATATGAAAATATCGTTGTCAGAAGAGGTGTATAGAACATGTTCATTAATAAGAAATTAATTTTATGAAAATAAAAAAAAGTAAGTGAAGTTCATTGAGAGTGGGTTTCACTTACTTTTTCACTTTTTGATTTTTATCAATTTAAAAAAATATATATAAAATATCTATTATACCCCTTTAATTTGATATGATTTGACACAATTATAACCTTCTTTTCTTTTTATTATTTTAATATAAGGGGTAAAATAATCATTTTAATATATTCGCATTACCAAATTTTTACTATTAAACACATTAAATATATTCTATTTCTATTTTTATTTTTATTTCTACCTCATAAACCAATAATTTGACATGTTTCTATATAGATGTGGACCAACTTGCCTTAGTGGGCCTATTCACATATATATAGATTTTTCAATTTCGAGTTTGAGTTCTTTTTTTTTTTTGTCTGGAGCACCACTTTACCAATTTAAATTTAATTGATATTACGCACTTATTATTGTGAGAAAGCGTTTTTAACAAAAATAAATATATTTACAAGTTCTCGAAGTCAGAATTTTTTTTAAGAAATATCAAGTCATTTTTTACTTAGACCATGAGTTAATGAGTTCCAATTTTTTAAGAAAAAAATTAAGGTAAAGTTCATTAAGTGCTTGCTATAAAGTTCATCAATCATAAATTATATTTTTACTCTTTCTCTCTCCTTTAATTAGTTGTGTAATTTATTGTCTTTTATATTATTTCTCTATAATGATTGGTTATACAAAAATTTGTTGCCACATGTATAATTTTTTTTAGAGAACTTGATAACAAGCACCTTATAAACTTTACCTTGATTTAGCCCATTTTTTAAAGCTTAAGATTCTTTATTCAATATATTATTTTTAAATTGATGTACGTGATATTAAAACTTGATCTTTTAAAAAATAATAAACTCCAATCTTTCCTAACTTTTTAATCTTTGCACACACAATTCTTTAAATATATTTTTTAAACCAATATTGGTTAATGCATTAAATCATCTCAAAAGGAATGCATTCTCAGCCCTTTTCGATTGTTGCAAAAAAACAAAATTGTAATTTTTTTCTACTAAATTTATCTTATTTATTGTAATGTTATGAAATTATGTTTTGTCCTTACTATTTCATCTACTTTTATTTTATTCGCACTTTTAATATAAGGTGAACTTGTTATTTTACTTACTTTTATTCCATTCACATCACAATCATATGACATTCTCATTTCCTTAACCAAATGAGATCCAATATTACTACTAACGCCGTGCTTTTGATAGTTAATAAATGGTAAGGATTATTTATACATAACATCTATATTAATATAATTGGTAGGACTTTTAGTGTTTCATGGTCATAAAAACCTACTATTAATTTAAAAATAAAATAATATATATCATGTGATTAGATAAGAGAGAAAGTATGAATAATAAATATTGAGTATAGTAATTATAAGAATAATAAAGAAGTAAATAATTTTATATTATTTAATCATTTTAAAATATAACAATAAAATTTTACATTATATTTTAAAAATTATAGAACAAATAACATGCCGTACATCTAATTTAAGAAATGCATTTAATTTTTTTCAAATTACAGTTGAAACAACTCAATCAAGAGATACGATTAAGTAGAAGTGACTCATTCATTTTTAACTAATTGTTAGAAATTGAATTCTTGACCTTGAGAATTGAGTAATTTTTAATCTTTGAGTCATATGTCACAATCATACCTTTCAATATGCCTACAATATTTAACGATGAAAATAATTAATGTATTCAGTAATAAATACCCTAATTTAGAAATATATATATATATATACACACACACGAAGACAAGGTGGGGTGATGAGTTTAGCTCTTTATTTATGCGCTTGTCTCTATCTCTCATCTCTTCCGTATGTCCCATTCTTCACGTTGGAAAAATATTTTCTCTATCCTTATTCTCTTTGGAGATCTGCAGATCAATGGCTTTCTGATAATTTGAAGTTTCAACAAAAAATTGAAAAACTAATAAAATAAGTTTTCATAAAGAAAAAAAAAATTAATATAAACTACTCAATTTTACTCATATAGTAAAAGATTAATTACAAATTTAGAGTTTTTAATACACGGATTGATTTTTTATTTTCAAAAATTTTAGTCTCGTAAATCACATTTTTAAAAAACGAATTAAAAAAATACTCGTTTCTACTTTCACACTCTCAAACTATTTACAAGATTCTCCTCTCTTAGTTAGAAATAATATCATACATGGGATTACCTTAATTTCACCTCTCTAAGAAAAATGAAGAAACATGAGATTATAAGATTTTTGGGATTGTAAGATTTTTGAATTTATTTTTTTAATCTGAATATCAAATGCGAAAATGCAAGATGTCGAAACTTATAATTTCAAAATTATTTTTTTAATTCTTATACCAAACGTCTCCTAAAAATAATGTTGTTTGGTATTAGAAGAAAAAAAATAATAAAAAATAAAAGGTCATATTTACCCTTACTTTTCATATGTTTTCATATGTTTCATGTGACTGTACTTTTTATAATGTAAAATAACACTTTCTAAAAATATTTTGATCCACACAAATTTGTTTCTCTCCTATTTCCCACTTCTCTACATCAAAGAGGAAACTTTGTTTCCTTTCTCTCTCACCTCACAAACTGAAAAACATTCCAAGAACTGAATTCCCTCATTTTATCTTCATCTTCACTCTGTACTAATCAAACATGACAAAATTTTGTCATTTTTCAAAAAAAAAATTATTAACTTATCCTTAAATTATAGAATTTAAAATGTAAAGATTTTTTTTCATAGAAAAATGTAAAGAATTTTAATTTGTAATCATTCGGTAATTTTTTGTTGTTGGCCATAATCATTCTTTAAACATTACTTCACCTTCTTTAATTACCTCAGAAACAACCTCACTTAATTTTATAGAGGAATCATTTCAAGTTCATATTTTGGAGATTAAATTTAATATTTCAGTTTCTTAAACTTGTTTTATATAGACTAAAATATTATTTTGGTCTAACTAGAATATTTTTGTTTCAATTATTTAGCTTTTAAAAGATGGCACTACAGAGTTTGGTCCATGGAAAATGTTGTTCTCTATTTTTTATTTACTGAAAGCGAAAGCACATCACTATAACCTTATACATACTCTTCAACATGATACCCGACAGATAGATTACAATGTATAAGTTTTAGAATTAATGTATATAAATTTAAAATTTAGCAACTAAATCGTTCAGTGCAATACTAATTTTTTATTTTAAAAATTAAATAAAGCAAAGAAATATTTTGTAAGGATCAAATTATACCCTACTAGCCATTCGGATTAAATATTTTGTAAGGATTAAATATTTTTAACCAAGTTTGGTTGGTCTAGTGGTTAGCTTATTAGGTCGCTTAAGCAAGTGTTGGGGGTTCAAATCCTACCTTGTGTATGCAGCAACCAATTGGCCAGCGGCAAACCCTTAAATGCAGCTCAAATCTGCGGAGGATTAGTCCTTGGCCTGTCGGGCTGAAGGATACTTGGAAAACCAAAAAAAAAAAAAAATTATACCCTACTAGTCATTCAGATTAAATATGAGAGAAAATAATTTTTTAGAGGATCAAATTATGAATATAGTCAAAATTGAAAAAATTATCAACTTCTAAACTAAGTGAAAATAAATTATAATACAATCTCTAATAAACTATATAAAAATTAATGAGTAGTTGATCCAAGTGATAAGTGATTTGGTATCGCTTAATTAAGATTTTGAATTTGAGACATTGTGAAAGCATTTATCTCATTGGAAGACTCTCCCACCATACACCATAGTTAGGACATTGGTCGAGTATGAAGTTAACTGGAACAATGTCTCAGAAACCAAGAAGACAACAAAAAAATCTCTAAAGTATATAAAATTAAAATTAAATTTTAGCCCTTTAATATTTAGAATCTAAATTGGATACTTATAGCTAGTAAACAATAAATGGGGCAATAGATGGGATCATGGGAGAAAGAAATTCTTAATTTCTTATATAGACAATCGAACTATGTTATTTGCGCATGATTTCATAATAATATTCAGATAACTTTTTTATTTGTTAAATGAAAGGATCCGCATAATAAATAAAAAATATATTATTTTATTAGACGTGATATAAGTATAACACATATACCTAAATAGCCTTATGCTACACATTGGGAGCATATTGGATCACTCAGATAATGTTTCCATTCTCTTTTTTTTTAGATATTTATTTTTTTTATCCGAATCTAAATCATATCTTGCAATTTGAAAGGGATAAAAGAGAAAAGAATCAAGAATATATTTTAATATATTTTCCAAACACTTTTCTCCTTCTTCTTTTTTTTTTTTTTTTTTCACTTTTCACACATACAATGAGTGATGTGTGAGCAGGGAAAGCATATATGTCTCCACCACAATAGAAGCATCATAATTCAAATGTACAACCCAAGCTGGTTCACTTTCTAACCACTACCTTCCAGGAAGTGTTGTTTATAGTTATACAAAATTAATATAATTCCTTATAGGCTAAATTAAATTTAACTTTTTCAGATTTAGCTAAATTATATTTACTTTACTTTTAATTTTTAAAAAATTTTAATATGTTTTTCTCAGTACAATTTTTTTGTGAATACCCAGTAGATTTTTTTTTTAAATATAGAATAAGGTTATAATCTTATTTTAATATAATAATAAGTATAACTAAATTTAGAATAAGATTTAACTTGAATTTTTTAATTAACAACAAATTCAATATTTTTATATTAGTAATAAATTCACTATATTTTGAATAAATACATATGGTATAAAATACAATTTTTTTGGGTTAAAATACACAAAATTCTTCAAATTTTAGGTTATGGGTACATGATTTCATTGTTTCAAAACTTACATTCAACTGCTTAAACTTTTAATTTTGGGTACAAAACACTCAGTTAAAAATTTCCTCTATTTTTAATAAAATTTTGTTATATAAGTATTTTTAAACTAATTGAATATGGCATTTAATGTGCAAACGATAAAAAATACTCTTTAATTAGTTAAAAAAATGTTAATATGCTTGAACTTTGTTGGGAAATGAATAAGATTTTCGATGGAGATGGTTCTGTGCTGAAAATTAAAAGTTTAGGGGAAGTTGTGTGCAAAGCCTAAAAACTCAGAAGGATTTTGTGATCATAACATAAAACTCAGTGAATTCTTGTGCATTTTGACCTTTTTGTCCTTTTCTAATTCTCTAATTTTTTTCTAAAAAAATGTACGTTTATTTGATCTTTTAGCTGAAAATTAAAAGGGTTACACATGATGCAATTCTTTGTACATAACTTTGTTATGAAAATTTTCAATCAAAATAAAGTCTTGTAAGCTACTAGGTTAGATGATTTTTGACGTCGTTCGGACATCACCAAATGTTGAAGTCATTGGACTTAATTCATCAAATTATAATAGACAAATATGAAAAGGAAAATTAAGGATGAAACTAAGATTATGTTTAAATAATGTGTATTATAATATGTAGTAATCGTTTGCCAACTTTTTTCAAAAGTGTTTATTTTAAAATTACTTATTCTCTAATAGAGTTTGACAGAAAGTGTTATAAGAAAGAAACAATTTGTATTTAGCAAATTGATTTGAAAAGTATTTTTATTCATAGTTCAGAAGTATTTTGTGTTTGAAAAAAGGGCTAAAGTATTATTTTGGTCCTCAATGTTTACATGAAGTTTAATGTTGGTCCTTAATGTTTTAAAAGTTTAATGTTGGTCCTCAAAGTTTTTTTTGGGTTGATTTTGGTCCTCAAGCGTAACACCGTTAACTTTTTGTCGTTAAATAATGACGTGGCATGCTTTTGTGGCACACCCTCTCTCCTACGTGTCATATTTTAATGACGTGACATGACAGATCACTGCCACGTCATCCCATATTGCCGCATCATCATCTTCTCTCATTCGTCATTATCATTATATCATCATCATCTGAGGTGACGTGGCAGTGATCTGTCATGCCACGTCATTAAAATATGACACGTAGGAGAGAGGGTATGCCATATAAGCATGCCACATCATCATTTAACGGCAAAAAGTTAACGGTGTTACGCTCGAGGACCAAAATCGATAAAAAAAAAAATTTTGAGGACCAACATTAAACTTTTGAAACATTGAGGACCAACATTAAACTTCATGTAAACATTGAGGACCAAAATAGTACTTTGACCTTGAAAAAAGTGTATAAAAAATGTTTTTTCACTATAAAATCGCTAAGAATGGTATGTATAGATTTAGGGTGTTATTAATGTTATTAAATAGATAAATGAATATAAATATTTTTTATTGTCAATTTCTAAAAAAATAAATATAAAATTTTAATTACTTTATCAATTTAATAAAATATTAGGTATAGTAATGTACAAATAGTTCATGGAAAAAACTTAGGTCTATTTCCTTATGTCCATTACATCCAATTTCACCAATCATATATTGTATTTACACTCTCTCTCTTCTATTATTGGTTATATAAAGGAAAAAACTTATGTTCATTTCCTCCAATTTCACCAATCATATATTGTATTTACACTCTCTTTCTTCTATGATTGGTCATATAAAAGGTGGTCTTCTATATTCTCTCTCTACTGTGATTGGTCATTTAAACACTTTTTGCCACGTGTCATAATTATATTGGGGAATTGGATGAAATGGACATAAGTTTTATCCTTATATAAAAGGTGATCTTCTATATTCTCTCTCTATTGTGATTGGTCATTTAAACACTTTTTGCCACGTGTCATATTTATATTAGGGAATTGGATATAATGGACATAAGAAAATGGACCTAAGTATTTTTCATAGTTCATTCATTAATTTACATGTCTCAAGATAATCAATATTTACAAATATTTCATACTTTAATTCACATATATCAAAATAATTAATATTTACAAATATTTCGTACTTTATTTTTACATGTCTCAAAATAAAGAATATTTTTAAATATCTTTAATACTTTGCAAAAAAAAATTTTTAAAACAGGCATGTAATATTGTGAAGCAAAAAATGAAAAAAAAAAGGTATGTGAAAGAAAACAAAATGAGAAATATAAAATTTTAGTATGAATAGTTTTGTTTTAAAATATTTAAATTTAAATTTTTATTTTTTGTTAGAAGCAAAAGTTTCAATTATAAACTTTTACTTAAAATTAAAAACGGATTCCGTTGCAATTCAAATTCAAAAGCACTTTTAATAAAATTATCATACACTTCCAAATTTAAAAAACAGGCATGTAATATTGATTCCTTTATTATGTGTTTAGTACGGAGAAAAGACGGGAATGAGTATGTGAATGAGAATGAAAAAAAATGAAGGAATGAAAATATCATGTCAATGTGATGTGAATGAAAAAAAGTGGGTAAAATGACCATTTTATCCTTACATTAAAAGTGAGCATAAAATAAAAGTGAATAAAAAGTAAAAACAAAAATATAATTTTATTACATTATAACAAATGGAGTTTGTTTGATAAGAAAAAAAAAAAGAGGACGGGAAAGTAATTTCCCTCATTTTTTTCATCATATTTTCTATCTATCAAACACCGTTCTAAAAAGAAAAAAAAGAAAAAGAGAGTCTTTTTCCCTACACGCCTATACCCCGCAGGCTAGCACAATGGGGAAAGAGAATTGAGACAACGCAATGTTCTTTTTTTTTTTTGGTGGTTTAGGAAAAAGATGGGAAGCTATAAATCACACACATCATGCATGGAATATAATTCTTTTTTCTGGTTTGGATAACTCCTGAAATTGACCCTATTATAAATTTCAGATAAAAAGTAACTCAGAATCTAGTGAACCAAAAAAAAAAAAAAAACAAAGGTAATACCTTTTGTTTAGAATATATTAATATTAATATTGTAAAGATAGGGGAAATAATAGTTGATTCATTCCGTCACTTTTTATCTATAACAATTAATATGATTTGAATGTGATTTTAAATAATGATCTTTATTTTATTATGACCTATTATTAGTAAGAACTTTTCTGAGCAATCTTTGAGTCAATAGTTTACTCTCACCTTAAATTGAAGCATCATTTTTTCACTTTATAAATTTAATTTCACAAATATATATATATATATATATATATATATATATATATATATATATATATATATAGGGGAGGTTACAATTTAATTATCTCATTACTAATTTAATTATAAAATTGACAATCAATTTCTAAAAATAACAAAAATTTTAAGCAATACATATGCTTAATATTTAGCTTGTTAGAAAGAATGCACTCACATTACTTAATTAAAAAAAAACCCTTAGTCCCTTACTCTTTTTTTTTTTTTTGAAGTAAAATAGCTAGGATATTAAAGAGGAATTTACCGGACTAATTTGGATTACTTTATCGGAAACTAAGTAATGGACTAATGGTTAAAATATCTTTTTTTTACTGTCTTTTAAAACTTTTTAATATTCTTTGCTAAAAATAATTTTTTAGAAATAATGTTCAACACTACATATAAATATATCTTTTAATAAGTATTTAAATCCCATTCTAATCTTTTAATAAATTTTTTATAGGGTAATGTTATAAAGCTATCAATAATTCAAACTTATCATTCATCAATCGTTGAATTTGTCTGAAAATTTGTATCAAAACACTTTTTTTAAAAAAATATAAGATGGTACATATTTTAAAATAAATACAACAACTTACAACTGATGAGTTTAAACTATTGATAAAAGTTATATATTATGCTTGAACTATACTGTTATATATTTTTTCTCGACAAAGTTTCAAACATGATTTCTTATTTAGCTATTTCCTAAGTTGTCATTGTCATAAAGTAGCTACACGTCTCATTAATAATGCGGATGTTTGATTCATAATTGAACGTTGAGGTGACATATCTTAAACTAATTATAATTATTCACTTAACTATGTACCTTCTCATGATCCCAAAAGAAATAACCCACAACAAAAAACGAAAGAAAAAGAAATGCATTAATTAATTGCTTGCGTCTTCATTTGGGCATTTGCCCATAATGGGCACTTCCTTAATTATATTGACTTGGACAATTAGAACAGATTCATCTTATTAATTATTAAACCTCGTACTTTAATACACACTCCACTTATCAATATGGGATTCGTCCAAGTAATAAGTGGTTTGGTATTATTTAAGCAAAATTTTGGATTCAAAATATTGTAAATACAGCTATCCCATTGAAAGATTCCCCCACCATATATAACCAGGTACACAATGCGAGTCGAGTTTAAATTAGTTGAAACAATACATGTCTCAGACACTGTGCGAACAACTAAAAAAAATACACTCCACTTTCTTAGGCTTCATTATCTTACCAAAACTTCATCGATTCGTCTATCTCTCTCCAACCTATATAATATCTAGCCTACATGAAAAAATGATGGTTTCTTCCATTCTATATCATAGTGTTTAAATATAATTATTCGGAAATAAGAGTTTCAAATATTTGCCCCTACCTACTAAAAATTATAGGTAAAACTTAAAAGTAGGTTAAAAATAACTTTTTTTTAATAGACATAAGGTTTTAATTTTATCTAATTTTTTTTATTGTTTTAATTTTGTCTCATCTTTTTGGTATTGATATTGTTGGAATCGGTAGATTGCTAGAAATTAAATATAGGAAGGACGACCCCAGGCCAGAAGGAGGTGTGAAGGATACCAAGTGCAAATTATTTTAAATGCCATTGGTCATAATCAAAGTATAATTGAAACTTAGGTAAACTCCAAAACTTCTTTTGTTTTTAAATTCAAGTATTACTGAAAGATTTTTGGATTCAAGTAGCTACGCTCGATCCCATCACTGTGATGAACTCGAATCACGATACACAATAAATGCACACTTGGAGAGAATTGGAGAAGAGAAGAGAAGAGAATGCAATAGAGGGAGAAGATGGGATTATTGGGTGGTTCTCTCTAATTGAAAAATATGATTACATAATTAGTTTTTCTAAATCCCAATATATATCCACTCCGCACTTATCTGGTGTTAATAATAATAACCTTCCTCTCAACTTCCAATTTGAATAATAAGTCAAATATTATGCTCCATAAACCAATATGTTTATGGTATTAATTTATACAAAAGCCTCAATCTCAAATAGGCTTGGTTTTGTTGTTTGTTTTCCTTCTGGCCAAAAAAAAAAAAGCTTGGGTCCAATCTACTAAGGCGGACTGACCCATTTTCTTATATTGGAAACCGAAAAATTAAGAACTTTGAAACAAAAATTGAAAGTTATATGAAAAATTAATTTATAGTCGTTGTAGTCTCGTTTAATTTGGATTCTTTTGCTAATGTAACTATGTTTTATAGCAAGAGTAATATGAGTTTCATATATGATATTGTTGCTAGCAATGAGTGCATATGACATTTTAAAGTTTTCCAAGTATCTCAAAACCCAACAGGCCAAAGACTAATCCTCCGCGGATCTGAAGTGCATATGACATTTGGTTAAATGAGAGATTGCATCAATAATTAAAATAAAGATACAATACAAAAAAAGAAGAAGAAAATTTGACGTTAAAATGCTTTGGAAATTAAATGATACTAATTTCATTAATTGTTGACTAATGCTAAGTTTTTATATGTATATATATATATATTAGTAGTGATATCGTAGGAAACGATCTACCTAAGATTTAGAAAAGTTATATTCAAAAACCCAAGTAGCTTCATGAATTTTAATTCATAAGTTAGTTCAAGTTGACGAGTTGAGAAAGATAAATCATGTTACCTTCGCCTCCAAACTCAAAATATTGGAGGAAGTCAAAGAAACATCACATAAATTCATAAGATTTCTGGTGAGTTTCATAATTTGGACTGTATATCTAATTTAGTGTACAATATATGATAAATTAAATTTGAACTTTCAGTACTTTTTTCATTCGTTTATCAATATATATATTCTTCGTGAGATGGAGTTGGCTTGGTCTCGTGCTCTTCCTCATGCCATTTTGAAAGCTAATTCTCTCAATCACTATATATGCATGCCATCTATATACTCTTATAAAACAAAAACCACTACTTGCCACGTGTCACTCTGTTATAATTTTTGTTTTTTAAATTAATTTTTTTTATCTTTTATTCACATTTATATTTAATTAATTTAATAATTTTTCTCGAATTGTGCACCATTACTTTTACTTTTACTTTTTTAAATAATATACAATATGAAGAAAGCCAACAACAAGTTGAGATAATATTTTTTTTTTTGAAATCCATATATATATATATATTTTATACTACTAATATTTATTTACTTTATATTCATTCCACACAACAAAATAAAACTTTGAAACCCACTTTGTAATTTGATATTTATTATATACTATAATTAATTCAAATTAACATGATTAATTAATATTCAGTTAATTTATTTTAATAATTTTTTTAATTTTGTTAATCTTGCGCTATAATAAGTTAATAACTCAGCATTTATTCTTGGAGCAGTGTAACTTCTTTTATTTTTGTTTTTGTATTTGAATTTTTACTCATTATAATTGTTTTTATATTTATTTAAAATTAATATTTGAGTTCTATTTTTAAAATTGATTTTAACTTTTATCTTTAATTATCGTGTAAAGTACTTTTAATACCCCAATTTTTGAGCCTTTGGACAAATATGTCCTCACGTTTCATTGCTATAAGTTATGTCTCAAACATTTTATTTTTAAACAAAATTTCTCTTTTAATTAACACAATTAAAATAGATAACAGTTGTGGTTTACACTGAGTGACACCATTAGGGCTTACATGGTGTGATACCATCAATTATGTTCCCAACATTTTATTCTTATAATTGTTTATAATGAATCATGTAATTGTAGAAAAAAAATCAAAATGGTTAGAAAATTTTGAGTAGTAAAGTAATAATACATTAATAAAAAATTTATAATAGTTTTCACATTTCTATTTTCTTTATAGTTTGCAACAATATTTTAATGAAAAATTTACATTATATAGTCTTCAAAATATTTTTAATTTGTAATTCAATATGTGCGTTAGTGTTGAATGGATGGCTTGATAAAAAAGATTGATAAGACAATTATTCAAGTTGTTGAATCTTAGCTTCCATAAAAAAAAATTTAAATCTTATTCATTTAGTTTGTATGATGAAAATTACTACAAAATCACTCGGTAGGTATTGTTTGTTTTCACTTAAGAGCAGACCACCAAAAAATTGCCCCACAATGCATATATGACAGAGATAATGAGATTAAGAATAAAGTATATCTTTGATTTTAGTTTGTTTCCTTACACTTTTATTCTTATTTTTTTTCTTTAATACAAACTTTATTATTACACTTTTTTATTAATAAATTATTTATTTCTAAAATTAAATTAGATCATTTTAAATAGACCAAAATTTTCATTAAAATATTGTTTATTATTTAAATTTTTGTTATATTTATATGAGTAAAAATTAAATATAATTATTAAGTGATAAAATTTTTTAACTTTTAAAATAATTCGAACCCGTGCAAAGCACGGGTTGCAATCTAGTTTAATTTGTTTTAAATACACAATCTTGTTTGAGGCTTTTGGATCCTCAAAAAGAATAAAGTGGGACCCACACGTTCGGAAGAGGAACAGAGTGACCCAACTCTTTATTTCTTTTTCTCTCTGATGGTAGCATATCCATTGAAATAACTTTAACGGATTGCAAAATCTTAACTGTACGTTTATCTTGATCATCAACCAAAATAAAACGGTCAGAATTAAATTATAATCAAAAATCAATGGTCGAAATTACACAATTCATTGAAATGACTTCAGCGGATCTACTCCCGAGGAGCCACTCCCCTTGTTTGAGGTATTATGTGTAGACAATTCTTTTAATAAGAATTAATTTGATTAGTGGTTCAACATGTGAGAGACAAAACTTTAAACACTAAATCCAACATTTGTTGGTCCATTTGATATTTTGATTGATCACAGCTTTCTCCTCGGCTTGCACAATGACTATTTAGAAGTTGCTTTATGCCTTTATTGGGAGATGCTTGAAATCCACCATTAGTAATATAGGAACAAAGCCCAATATAGAGTTATGACCCATTATAAAGCCCAACGTCAAAAACAAAGAAGATACCAACTCCAAAATACAAAATGGTAAAATTTTGTGTCATCCATCAATAATGTTAATGTATAGATTTATTTAACATGTACTCTTAACTTAAGACACATGCTTCAAATAATGTTCTCTTCTTTTGCTGCATCCTAGCTATATCCCCTGTGAACCGTACGTACATTCCTGTCTTTTCTGAGAAGCCATTAACGAGTAGCGTCTACCTTAGCTTGCATGAAATGAAGTGAAACAGTTGAAGAAATTTGAAAGCCTTTCCCCTAAACAGCTAGCTCCATTCAAATATCTATTTATTGCTGATTCAAAATTCAAGAATCATTTGAAGTTAAGAAAAGAGAATAGAAGAATTTTTATTAATATTAACAAATTAAAGGGACTCTCCAACTTTCCTAGTGCAGCGGAAGGAGTGCTTCCTGTACTGGTAATCAATACTGTTCTATCGGTGGCTCTCTTGAAGAACATGTTTCGATCCATTCTCCATTTGCTCGCTGCTGCTTCTTCTTCTTCGTTGTCGTCGTTGTTTTCTTCGAATCCGAATACGGATTAAAAAAAAAACTTATGTGTTGTTGCTTACATGCTTTTGATAAGGTTAACCAATTAAAAAAGACATGTGTCAATTTTGAGAAGAAAATTGATACATGTCTTTTTTTAATTGGTTAACATTACCAAAATTATGAAGCAACAGCATATAAGTTTTGTCCTATGATGAATTCATCAAAGTTAGTTAGAAAAGAGGACGTAGGAGTTGAGAAAACTTAAATTTAATCCTCTGTACATGCATCCTGTGTGTGTTCAACTTCTTCCTTACCTTTTTTATTTAGAAATTTTTTTAAAGGAATTAATGGCATGTTTGGTTGTTGGCTAAGGATAATTTTTGAGTTTGGCTTTGTTATAGCCTATGTTTAGTTGATTCTTTTCTTAACCCAAAGTTTAAGCATAGCTTCGGCGGGCTTAGCAAAAGCGAGGTTTTCACAAGCTCTCATAGATTTGTTATTTTTTTGGACTAAAATACTCTTATTACTTGACCACCCTATACTATTACCAAAATTTAATTAGAGGAGTAAATTGATTATCGCATCCTTTTATATTATTCTCAACTCTATTTCCATATTTTTTTATGTGATACGAAATATAATTTTAAACATTTTCATTCTCACAAAATAAATTCGCTAACCAAGCCTTTAAGTCTTCAAACAAGAACCTAAATTTTTGAAAAGAAACAAAGAATTTGAGAAGGAAGAAATATCAATTAACCAAATCAATTCTCTCGTTTTTGAGTAATTTTATTGGCTAATTAACAAAAACTTAAAAATGAACCTCTATAACTTTTGGGTATATTTGACAATTAGAAAGGGAGAGAAAATGAAAGAGATTGAAAAAGAGGATAGGCTATGTGATATCAAGATAATATTTACCGTTAGTAATTTGAATGTTATTAAATGTTAGGACGAAATTCAAAACCTTGAAAACGAAATTGATTGTAATTCGAAATATTTGTGACAAAATCGACTGTAAAAATAGTTTAAGAAAAAAAATTGATATATAGGCATTAACAAAAATAGTTTTGCCTATATATATATCTTACATCTTGAAGATATTTTCCAATGTAATAATCACAATCAAATTACCTTATTCAACTAAAATCAATAGCAAGTGGTTGTATAGCCTTGAGATTCAACAGAAATTGCTCCAATGTATATTGAACCTAGAATAATATCTTATCGATGAGTAATGTTCATATGAATGTTGGAACAACAGGTGTCTTGCTCCTGTGCCTTTTTCCTATACTATTCCATCAATTGTGAAGATTTTAGAACATCATCGTCACACCGATATTTGACCTTGTACTAAGATTCCTCATCAATATCAATTTTAGCCACAATAATATTACACTAAATTATCATAAAGGATATATATGATGAGACATGAGAACGAGCTAGCCTATATATTAATTAAATCTTGTTCTTTGTGTATATAGATATATATGCGTCCTATTTTTTTTTTCTTTCACCTGCTGTTAATAATTTTCACGATTTTTTACGGAAAAAATAATTTACAAGACAACACAGGACTGTAAGTGGGAGATTTTGCTGAAACCACTGGTATTATAATTTAAACTTTTGTACAAAATTCAAATTTAAAATTTTATTTAAGAAAAATAGAATACCTACCATTTTAATCTACCGTTAAATCGTGATAGAGAATTAATTTCGTGAAAAGAAATTTGTGGAATGGTGCTGAAGGATTGACACAAACAAAAAGGGAAATACTCTTGGACTCTTATATGAAATTTGTGGTTTTGGGTATATACCAAATTTTATGGTTAACTCTTCTTTGGACTCATTCCTACTATGTCACCATTCATATTTGATTTATATGTACTATAGACCTATCTGCTTTTCACAGTAAATTAAGGTACCTTTCATTCATCTATGAAAAGGAGAAAAAAATTTGTGTTATAAACAGCTAAATTAATTTCAGGCCAAACAAAAAAAAAACAGATAAATTAATTACTGTGCAGATGATAACTTAATTAGCTTGTAAATGACAAGTTGTTGAGAATTTCGTATTATATATATATATAGTTTATGAGAAAGTCCAAAATAGGAAATGAATATAATGATTTGATTGGCTGGAGAGTAAATTATCATTCTGGTCACCGAAAGATGTAATTTATCTTAATTTACTCTTTAAAAGAATAAAATATCAAATTTAATCCTTAGAAGAAGCATTTTATTTTAATTTAGTCTTTAAAAAATACAATTTATTTTATTTTAATCCTTAAAAATCTCATTTAAAAGAAAAATTTTTGAGGACTAATTAAATTGAATTAAAACAAATTATATTTTATAGAGATTAAATTTAATATTTTTATCTCTTAAATATTAAATTAAAAATATTACATCTTTTAAGAACCGAAACGATTATTTCCCGTTTGAATTGGTGGTTTTTCATGCCAGTGTGAGCCATCAATTAATATAATGTAAGATAAAGGTGAAACACGCACACACACTATAACATACACAAAGTTAAAAGTTAAAACAGTACCACTACGTTCTCTCAATTCTTCTTCATATATATGGTTGAGAATTGTTTCAAAAGTAACAGAAGTAACGAATTCTAAAGCTGTAATATTTCTGTAGGCACTAAGTCAACCACAATCATCATAAAGTCTTATTATATAATATAGGTTGTTTGGGGGTCCTGTCACTTTAACCCCTAACGTTTTTTTGCTGTCAATTGTACTCTTAACGTTTTGTGTTTCTCCCAATGTCAGACTTTTAGCTAACACCGTCAATTTTTAGACGATTTTTTATGACGTAGCATCTTATGTGGCCGACAATTTTGACTGGACTTAATTTTTTTTCATATCAATAATCCATTTTAGAGGTATAATGGATCCCAAAAACTCAGTACATCAGTGATCTAGTACACCAAGATACTCATTACACCAGTAAAATAGACCCTAAAAACTTAGTACTATTGACTGTTGATGTGAAAAAAATTAAGTCCAATCAGAATTGTTGGCCACATAGGATGCCACGTCATAAAAAATCATCTAAAAATTGACGGTGTTAGCTAAAAGCCCGACATTGGAAGAAACACAAAACGTTAAGGATACAATTGACAGTGAAAAATGTTAGGAGCGAAAGTGACAGGAACCGAAAAGAGTAGAAAAAATAATTTTGCCTATAATATATATACATATTATGGTGTGTGAGATAGCTATATATATATATATATATGTGTGTGTGTATGTGTGTGTGTGTTTTGTAATGGTGGAAAATTCAATATGAGAAAAAAGAGAAAAAGAAGAAGAAGAAGAAGGGAACCACAGGGTGAATTGAAAGGAACCGGAGAGGGGGACCGCAAAAACAAGAATGATAAAGGTCTACCAGGAATAATTGAACTGTAGAGAAGCAAGAGAACAAAAGGGTCTTTCTCAGATTTTAATTACACACACACACTCACACACCAGAGAGAGAGAGAGACGCTTTCATTCACTATTGGGGTCCACATATAACCATAAGGAATCCTCTATTAACCAATCACATTTCCCTCAATAAGATCAACATGAATTCCCCACCCAATCACCACTCAGATAGCCCTCCATCCTTGGGTCCTACAATATTATTCCATCAAAATTCATTTACCAAAACTCCTTCTATTGCGTCCTCCAATTAGGGGCATTTTAATTTATTTCTCATTTCATTTTTTCTTTCAGTTTTAATTGATACAGAATAACTTAAAACTTGTCTGAACTCCAGCTTTTTTAAAATAGAGAAAAAATATAATTTTTTTTCATTAATAGCATATATATGAATTTATGAAAACATATTAGTATGAATTTCTCAGAATTAATTGTATAAAACAATTTTTAAAAATGAAAAAAAAAATTCAAATAGGCACGAAATCACACTATTTTTATTTTTTTTACTGCAGTAAAATTTAAGTGATGAAATGACGATGAAATCAGAAGGCGTGAGGAGCAGGAGCAGGGTTTATCTAATTGTAATGTACATAGGCGTGACTTAATTACAAACAAACTACACATTTTAAGTAAGGAGATGATGCTCAAAGTCTCCCGGACATGACAACTGACAAGCTGCCTTTGAGTTTATCTAATTCTAATGTACATAGGCGTGACTTATTAATTACAAACAAATTACACATTTTTTGTTTTAAATGATCAAAATAGAATATTTAAATGAATTAAAATAGTGTTGTTTTGCTGAGTTTGAATGAGGGAGAATGCCATATCATTTAAATATGTCACGTAGGAGAGAGAATGTGATACATAAGCCTTACACATCAGTATTTAATGGCAAAATTAAACAGATGTTACATTAGAGGATCAATTTTGATTTAAAAAAAACGTTGAGGACTTAAAATAACTTTTTGAAAGGTTGATGATCAATATTAAACTTCGTACAAACGTTGAGGACCAAAAGAGTAATTTAACAAAAGATAATAAACATAGTCTGAATTGACATACTAACTAGATGTATAATCCGATTATGTTTTGGATTAAATTTATATTGTATCCTTCTTATAAAATTTTTTAATAAAAAAAAAATTATAATTAAAAAAATCATATAACAAAAATAAAAGACATTTTAGTTAAATTAAAATATTTTTATTTAAGTAAAAGAAAAACATTGGGAAGTAAAATCAGGAAATAGGCCCACATGCAGTACGTCTCGAGTGTGAAGTGAACAATCAGCTAGCGCAGAGATGCAATAATTGAAGGATTTGGGTCCCAAGCCAACATAAATAGCCTTAGAAGGAAGCATGAAGCGGCCTCCCCTCTTTCCCCCCAGTTATAGCATATATAGCTAGCGCCTAACTAGGAAAGGATACAGACACCAAAAGAAAAAGAAAAAGAAAAATGAAAGCAGCGAACGCATTGGGAGGGAAAACAGCAAGAGCGTGCGACAGCTGCCTACGCAGACGAGCGCGTTGGTTCTGCGGAGCTGACGACGCCTTCCTATGTCACTCCTGCGACAATCTCGTTCACTCCGCCAACCAATTAGCCAGCCGCCACGAGCGAGTCCGCCTCCAAACGGCCTCCTCCCCCTCCAACATCTCATCAACCCCCACGCACCAAACATGGCACAGTGGATTCACGCGCAAGGCAAGAACCCCGCGTCACAACAACAACAAACACGTGTCCTCCCAACAATCCAAGCACCAACAACACACAGAAGAAGATGAAGATGCGGTTTTCATTCATAACTGCCTCCCGCTGGTCCCCGAGCTGGGCAGCGAAGACGCCGTCGTCATGATGGAGGAGAGCGAGTGTCTGGTGCCCGACTTCCTCGACACCGACTTCTGCGCCATCTACGGTACTACTCACCAGATTGGGGACGGGGATAATAATATTATGACGGTGAAGAACGAAGAAGACGCCTGCGATCTGGACAATTTCTCCGAGTTTCTGGAATCCGACATGGATCTCGCGGAATTCGCGGCTGACGTGGAAAGCTTGCTGGAGAGCGGCCTCGTAGTGGATGATGAATCGTCGCAACAACAACAACTAATTGGTTGCAAACAAGAACAAGAATTGAGGGAAGACAAGAGTACTACTACATCGGTGGTGGTGAAGAAGATTAAGGATGAAGAATTACAAGAAGTAGGAGGAGGAGGTTGTAATGAGAATAATAATAATAAGATATTCTTGAGGCTAAATTACGAGGAAGTGATAAGCGCTTGGGATAGCCAAGGTTGTGCTTGTCCCTGGACAACGGGGAACCCGCCTCACCTAAACTCGGCCGATGACCTGGTATGTACAAATTAAAATAAATTAATAAATCGGTGTTTAATTTTAGGATTAATTAATTAATGTAAATGATTGATTAATTAATTTTGGATGATATAGGGATGGAGTACTGGTGGGGATGTGGAAGGGTGGAGTTATGGGGGGAGGTTGAGGGGGAGTGGAAGAGAAGCGAGAGTGACGAGGTACCGAGAGAAGAGGAGGACGAGGTTGTTTGCGAAGAAGATAAGGTACGAGGTCAGGAAATTGAACGCAGAGAAGAGACCTAGAATGAAAGGTCGTTTCGTCAAGAGGGCTTCCTTTCTTGGAGCACCCACTTCTACTGCTTTACCTCCTCCTCCTCCTGCTACTGCTGCTGCTTCGCGCTGACATATATATGGATTACTAATTATATATTCCATGTTTGCTTCTTCTTTTTTTTGGGTAAATCTGGATAATACATGCATGTTTATTGTTTAGTCTGTGCATGTTTATATATATATTAATATAATATCGTCACTAAGTCTAGGTTTCTCTTTTTTTTTTTGATGAACTAAGTCTAGGTTTCTTGGATTGATTGTTGCTTGGGATATGTGATCTCTGTCCCTACCAGCAGCACTTCTAAGTTCTAATGGTATATGGTATTAGAAGAAGCTCAATTTTATGAAGAGTTTAATGATTTGTTGTTTAATTTGTCACTGATCAGAAATTAATATATATATATATATATATATATATATATATATATATATATATATATGTAGTTATTCAATATTGCTGATGTTGTCACTACATACCGACTTCCATTTTGAGGCTAATCAGGTTCAGATCATGAATTCAATATTCCAATCACAACAAGATGAGAGGAGAAATTAAGAAAAGGGGAATTAAAGAAGTATTCTAATCTCATGGATCACTTGACTTTTTAATTATTAAAATTTGTTTACTTTAATTGAGTTTCCACAAGTTTAAATTTTAAGATGTAAAATGTTCTATTGACTAATTAAGAAAATGTTAGATAAATCCTAATCCTATTTATAAAATGTTTGAGTTTGCCGGGTATAAAAAAAAAAAAAACAGTACCTATTATCATTATTATTTATGAGTTAAGACATACACAAAGACAATTATTTTAAATCTTCTTATTAATTTGTTTTGTTTAAATATTTTATAAAATTTTCTTGTACCTACAACTTCTAGATGGTAAAACCTTAATATATGATCGACGATGAAGGATTAAATTAAGGCAGCAGTATGATAATTAAGTTTTCACAAATATAAAAGATTTGCATACAATTCTGAAACAAAAACTTCTTTTCCCCATTAGCTTAATGCTTGACTCAGAATCCTTCTCTTGATGAAAGAAATTCGTAAGATATTGCTCAAGAGCCCAAACCCAAAGGTAACGTTAGTGTAAATTTGATGGTGATATATGCCATTATCCCACTTAGAGACCTAGCAACACCAGCACGTGAAAAGGAACCCCTTTATATATAGTGCCAATGCTAAAATACAAATATAATTCAATGTTGGCCTTGTTTAATTTAGAAATTATTTGAGAAATCTACACGTAAGGGAGAGAATAATGGTGTCTCTCCAAGTGCAATATATTAAATAGACAAAGGACTTTTAATTTTATAACTTGTTAATAGGTGAGTGAGTGTTATAAATGAATTAATGTGATGAAAAATTTAAATTGGTTCAGTTTTTTTGTTGAAAAAGCATAAAAAGTAGAAGAAATCTGATGATTAACTCCTTAAAAACTTTTAAGCTCATGTTAAAAATGACTCTCCGAATAGATAATGTTTAATTCAAATGTACATTCCAGTTTCATCTCTCCTTGCATTAATAAAATTGATTTGGATAAACGTATGACATATATATAATTAGGATTTATGTGAATCTTTTGTCAGCTACCTATATAGAAGGCACATGATTTGTGAAAGATTTAGTAATTGTTACCAAAGGTGGGCCTTCAAACTTTTGGGTCCTAGCTAATTTTACTTTGGTAGAATTTGACAATTTTGGTTCAAAAATTTATATGGTGTGTAGCGTCTAATCAGTATTATTGTGTATTGCTAGGTTTGAATATATTTAATTGAAGTGTGTATCATATCCGAAATGTCTAAGACAATTTGGCCTAACATATGCATGTATACAGTATACATTATATAGTCTTTACTCTTTAATCTAGACTTGTCTCGAATAGCCAGACTTGAAACAAATTAGTTCTTTCTTTTTACATTACTAATAACACTAATTAATATTCATAATAAAGCTAACTTTTAACATATTTATCTGTCTCTGTCAGTCCATTTTCTCAATTTTCCTCAAAGCCTAGGGCTCAAACTCCTTCTTATTGGAGGCATGTGGTTAAGGGTGATCATGAGTAGTGATACGATATGGCCATACCGATCGAGGTGTCCCCATCGGCACGACCGAGGGATTCTCATCGACACGATCGAGATGTCGGCACGATCGAGCTGGGTTGGTCCGCCATAGCTGTCAACATCAAATACCGTTACAGGTGGGTCAACCTCTCGTCCTGAAATGACCAAGCTACCCCTGATAGAAGCCTATAAATACCCAATACCTATCCTATGTACACTTACTGAATCTATCCTACTAACACCTCTATATCCTCTGTCGATCTGACTTGAGCGTCAGAGTCCAATTCGGGGGCCATCCCCGCCTTGGATTACTGTGCAAGTACCCGGAACGAATAAGAGGCGTTTGGAGATTCATCAAGTAGGATTTGGATATGATACTATATTTTATGTCTCCAGACCCGATTTGAGCGGATATCCAAGTCAAACCCATTCCCGAACCATATACGAATAGTCGAATCTCCATATACGAACTAAGACCTGTAGAAATTTTGAAATAAACTATTATTTTATTAATGTAAAACTTATTTTTATCAAAATTTTTATCTATAATCACGAAAAATAAAAATAATTAAATCATAAATATAAGCATACTATTAAATTACTTTAATATATATAAAATATTTAACATTTTTTTATTATTATATATTTTTTCAACAGAAAAAGTTTAAAACTATTATTTTTTTATATATAAAAATAAATTATTATTATTACGGGTAGGGTATGGATAGGGTATTTCTTTACCCGTCTGCGGAGCCATTAACTTTGTACTCGAATCTATACTCAGGCCTATAGAATAGAGTTTCAAGGTATCCGTTGGGTACGTATATCTTGATATCATCCCTACATGCGGTTCAGCTATTTTCAGTAAATAACTACCACAATCAAATTTTTTTACAGAAACACAAAGTTAGTTGGAAGGTTGGAGTGGTAGTACAAGTGCTTCATTTCTCTTAAATAACTAACCCTCTTTCTTTTCGCATGCATCTTATCATCACCCAAGTTGAGGGTATAGTGTGAAAAACAAGTCTGTAAGGGTAAATGCAGTGCTTATATTATGTGTGAGAGTCAACAAAACTCATCTCAATCACCACATAGCAATTGGATACTTCAAAAGATAGATAATTTACAATTTAAGGATTTAAAATGATTTTATACTCAATGATTAGTGTGCTGTGGTTGGAGGATCCAAATCTATGAGACACGTTGAGAGGTCTAAAAATATAGAATTTGGATTGAGGTAGCGTTGTCGCAAAGAAGATGTGTATATATTGTGAACACAGCAGATTGGTCAAAGCGTAAAAATTGGGATTGTGTCTTTTGGTTATGGGAAGAGGTAACACTAAAAAATATTTGTTGGTTTCTTCACAAATTGCACTATTTCATTTCAAATATACAGCCACATAACATTTCTGCATATATATATATATATATATGAACATGGGACAAGAGGACACTATCACATTCACATTGTCATGTCTCAATTTGAAGGTCCATATATAAGGTGGTCCATGAGGATGCCCTTAACCCTTTAAGCTCTTGTTCATGATTTTATTTTTAGCTTTTTGTTGTGGGCCCCTTTTCTGCAATTAGCTTCACAATTTATATAGGCCTACTTGCATCCTTTAACTATACAAGTTGTGGGTTTCAATGTTTGATTAGGATATACCTTCCTTTCCATTAACGCCGCACATCCCTTTTACATTTTTCTTTTGGAGTTTTTCTGTCACTAACTCACAAAATATTTATTGCACATTTTGATGGGGTAAATAAGGGTGTTTCTTTGTTTCGATTAATTCGGACTATAAACTCTTATTATGCACTGATTATGGTGGAAGAGATAGTTGCATTCTCAAAGTTTTAAATTTAAATTCTCGTGTAAACGAAACTTTAATGTAATTAAAATTAATGAAAGAAGAAGATTAAAGACCAGAGGGGATTAATGTAAAATCTTTCGTTTAGTTTCCTCTAATCTACATCTCAAGGGGAAGGTTTTTATTATTTTTAATTCCTCCATCATATTCTCTTCAATTTGGGAATAAGGTAGGGAAGGGAATTGGTGAGGGGGAAGGAATTAAAGGAAAAAGAAAGAAATGAAATGGACCCTAAAAAATCTCCTAATTTGAGATAATTAACATTAATGTATGGAGGAGGAATGTTAAGGAGAGTTAGTATGAAATTCTTTAATTTATTTCACTCCAAAAGTTAGAAATTCAAAATAAGAGAAAGGTATTTAAATTCTCATTTTTTTCCCTATATTCTCCTCAATACCAGTTGATCGATAGAGTGGTCGCTGGTCAGATGGAAAGGGTCTAGTTTTTGGGTTTCCCAATCATCTTTAACAAGAAAAACAGAGGTAACATGGAAGAAAATAAAAGACAAATAAGGGGAAAGGGGAAAAGAAACAATACTGAACATCAAGAATGTAGAAAAAGAACATGAGTTTTACTAATCAATCAGTATCTTTTTAATCAATCTATAAGAGAGTTTATAAAGTTATTTTTAAATTTTTTTTATCAAGTTCAAAATAATAAATCATGTGTCAAAGAAATAAACAAAAGAAAGAGAAATTAAAGAGAATTGATTATTGAGTGAATTCTAAAATAAAATTAAAATATAATAAATTATTTCATAGACACTTGTTTAAAGAGAATTGATTATTGGGTGAATTTTAAAATAAAAATCTTAAAAAGTGTCAAAGACACTTGTTAAATGAATCTAGCTAACGAAATAAATAAAAGAAAGAGAAAACTCAAGTATTAACCCGTTGACCGTATCGCCTCAAATTAAATTACTTCTAATAGGAGATTTCATGTGAGAAATCAAAAAGAAAACTCGTTGATCGTTATGAGATATTTTGAGAACCAAAAAATATATTATGATTTTTTAAGAATTAAATCGTTAGATACAATTCTTAATTGCAAGTAAGAATTGAACCATGAATATAATAGGTAAAAGTACTTTTCTTACCTCCAACGTTTGGAGGTCCTGTCAATTTTGTCCCTAACGTTTTTTCGCTGTCAATTGTACCCCTAACGTTTTACGTTTCTGCCAATGTTACCCTTTTCACTAACACCGTCAAATATTTAACAATTTTTGCTGACGTGGCATCCTATGTGGCAAAACGTTTTTTTTTCCTGTCAATTGTACTCCTAACGTTTTACATTTCTCCCAATGTCACCCTTTTCACTAGCACCATCAAATATTTAATAGTTTTTGCATACGTGGCGTCCTATGTGGCAAAAATATCTGACTTGGTATATTTTTTTCACATCAGATTTCCTACTCATATTTTCTCCATCAAAGTTGTGTTGTTTTGACCTCGGCCTATTCCTTCTAAAATATAACTCAAACGCACGCGCTATTTTGCTCATAAAAACATCGTAGACGTTATCCATTCTCTATTTTAGGGTAACGTCTCCGACAAAGTAGAGAATGAGTAATGTCTCCGATATTTTTGTCTGCAAAATGACACATGCGTTTGAGTTATATTTTAAAAGGAATATGGTGAGGCTAAAACGATACGGTTTTGATGGGAAAAAGATGAGTAAAAAATCTGGTGTGAAAAACAATATATGCCAAGTCAGATATTTTTGCCACATAGGATGCCACGTAAGCAAAAACTATTAAATATTTGATGGTGCTAGTGAAAAGGGTGACATTGGGAGAAATGTAAAACGTTAGGGGTACAATTGACAGGAAAAAAAACGTTTTGCCACATAGGATGCCACGTCAGCAAAAATTGTTAAATATTTGACGGTGTTAGTGAAAAAGGTGACATTGGCAAAAACGTAAAACGTTAGGGAGACAATTGACAGCGAAAAAACATTAGGGGCAAAACTGACAGGACCCCCAAACGTTGGGGGTAGGAAAGGTACTTTTACCAATATAATATAAGAGAGAAAAAAAAAAGTAAGAAAGTGATGGAGAAAAAAAAAATACTCCACATCTCAAATTTTTCATAGTCTTATCCTAATTAATTTTGAAGAATGCCCTATAAAATACTTGAATACCAATTGATGTCATTCTTTTCTTAAAGAATAGAAGTAAGAATTGAACCGTGAATATAATACACTTATTACTAGTTAATTATAATTTTGATATTAAGCATGAATATTGATAATCTGCATATTTATCTGGGCAGAGTAGCAGGGTTGACAAGGAATGCAATGGGGGATAAAAAAAAAAAGATTCCTGAGATGCACCTCTAATACACTTAAGTGACCAAGAAGGTAAAACAAAGCATTGAAAACTATAGCTTGTGCTTATGGGTATGTTTGGACGGAGATTAAGGAACAAAAGAAGAGAAACAAAGAGGAGAATATCAACATATTTTCTCTTGTTTCGAAAGTTGAGAATTAAAGAGGAAGATAATGAAAAATTAATTCTTAATTCTCTATTATTTTTTTCTTTTACAAATTCAAAATACTCCAAATTAAAATATTTTAAAGGAGCTATCCGCATTCAAAGAAGAAGAAGTCATATTGAAGTTTAACATTCTCTTCCCTTCTAATATAATCTAATCACTTCCCTTCTCTTTCTCTTAATTGTCAAAAATACAATTAGAATGAGGAGGGAGAGATTGAGAGGGGAGAATAATCTCATCTATCTGTTCTTGACATATCAAAAAATACTTTAAATTAGAGTATTTGAAAATTATGAAAGACATAAATAATAGAGGATTACTTTTTTGGCTAAAATGCAGATAACTCTTCTGAAACTTTAGAGTTTGTGCACATGAAGTTTAGAAAGTAACAGAAAACACCCTGAAACTTTTAGTTTTGGGCAAGAAACCCAGGCGTTAAGTATTTCATCAAAATTTTAAGTGACTAACGTGATATTAGCTTTTATGATGCCACATAGAATTTTTAGCTTTATTTTAGGTTTGAGTTTGTGAAGTCTCAGCTAAACCGCCTGATCCTTGAACGCTTCTTCTCTGCGTTTGGTTCCATTTGGGCGGAGGGCATGCGTCAAGTGGGGGTGGAGCCGTGGAAGGAGCAAAACATCATTTTATCCTTATTCTTTTTTTTTTTGGCCAACATTTTATCCTTATTCATCACACTCAAATAAAAGCTCAAAATCCTATGTGCCATCATAAAACCTGATGTCGTATTAGTCTGTTCAAATTTGGATGAAATACTTAATGGTTGGGGTTTTTTTTTTTCACAAAATTAAAAGTTTGAGGGTGTTTTGTGTTACTTTCTAAAGTTCATAGATGTTATGTGCACACATCTTAAAATTCAGGGAGGTTATATGTATTTTAATTTTTTTTTAAAAAATAATACGATTAATTTTTAATCCTTCATTATTAGCCTTCAATTTTTAACTTTTTTTTTTAATATTTTTCCTTTTTATTCTCTTTCCCTTCTTAATTCCTCAGCTATAAGTGGGCGACTTAGACAAGTGCTAACGAGAGTAGATCCTTTAAAGTTGAAATTTTTTGAAGTTCCTGAAGTTGTCTCTTACATGTTTTTTGTAATTTTTAATTTTTTTATTTCTTAAATTTCGGACCAATAAAAAATGAGTATTGAATCAACTTCAGAAACTTCATAAAATTTTAACTTTAGAAAATCCAGAAGCGCTAACATACAGTGGATCAGGCACAATATTATTAAATATGAGATTATAAATTATATTTTATTAAGTTGATGAGTAGTAGGATAAAAGAAATTAGTACCTACAAGTCAACTAATAACACCATTTCATCACATAATTAATGTTAGCCATTTACTTATAATAATTTGGATAGAACAGAGATCATTTTTAATTTAAGAATGCTCTATGAATTGAATGAGAATGGCCCTATCAAATAATGCCTGATTACCAATTTATGTTATTCTTTTCTTAAACAATAAAAGTGAGAATTGAACCCTCAATATAATATAACATATATTACTAGCTAGTTTATTAATAATAATTGTAATTTAGATATCTTTGTTAGAATATTCTTAAAGATACTGTGAGTTTTAATTAGACTAATTTTTGGATTAATTAATTCTTTCTGATAAGTACACATTTTTACCAATTCAAACTTGTGAGGTGAATCACACACTACAACCTTAACTAATAGTATATATTGGTGAGATTTAAAATTTTTTTTTATATAAAATAATCAAAATATACATGTCATAGTCACTCAAATTAAAAGAGTATAGCTAGGAAAGGTGCCAAATATTTTTTAACTAGAATGGATGTTGAATAATAATATTAAGCAGTTATTTATTGATCAGAATCATGCATTCATAATTAATATTATATTCATATCTTTCGTTTTGTTTCTTTACTCGAGGTAATCTATATGGTTCATCACATTGCGATGAATTGGTCTCCAACTGTATTGGACCGAACCCCATTAATTAATAATATTATACTCATATCTACTGGATATATATATATATATATTCTTGGGTGTATGTGGGGGTAAGAATCTATTCCACTGTCTCTCTTGTTCAAAAGTTGTTATCATTTGCAGCTAAATTACAAAGGAACAAGGTTTTGAACTGTGCAAAAAGGTATTGCATGCTCATCAATTTATTCCACTACAAAATTAAAAGCAAAGTGGGATACGTGAAAGAAAAAGGCATCAATATATATATAATCTGCCTCAAACCACCATAGCATAGCATGACTGAAATGCACAGTTTCCTTGTACCTGAAATTAGGGAATCCGAATCCCCCCACCTTACCTGTTCCTTTGAAATCAAACAACATATATATATACATATATATATATATATATATATAGACATATATAGTCATGTCACAACTATAAAGAGGCTAAGCTAGTCCATGGGGTTCTCAATTCCACTCTTCATCAGCTTTGCTTTGAATTTCTTGTTTGAATAGGGAATTTTAATTGCTAAAATTTAAAATTTAAAGGGAATTTTTTTGTACAAGTTCTAGAGTTTAAAGGAAGAGATTTTCTTCTTACGGGCTAAAGTTTAAGAGAGTTTTATGCATTTTTATATGATTAGATTTTACTAATGTGTCATTATTCTACTAAGATTTTGAAATTAAAAAATAATTAAATATAAGAAAATTTTTACACAAATTACAAAGCTTTGAGAGAAATTTATATCAATTTTTATAATTGACATGCATGAAGGTCGTTAAATGAAAGTATTACAGTGTGGACAAACACGAATCTTATTTTCATCTCATCGTGAAAATGTTAATTATAAAATTCAGCCATATTAATGTATTGATGAGATGAAAATAAGATTCGTGTTTGTCCGCACTGTAATATATACTCTCGACTTTCATGCATGTTAATTATAAAATTTGATATAAAATTCACTGAGCTTTGTAATTTGTGTAAAAATGTTCTTATATTTGATTTTTTTTTTCAAAATCTTAATAGAATAATGACACATTAGTAAAATTTAATCATATAAAAAAGGCATAAAACTCTCTTAACCTTTAGGCCATAAGAAAAAAATCTCTTTCTTTAAACTTTAGAACTTGTACAAAAAATTCCCTTTAAATTTTAAATTTTGTGTATAAAAATTTCTCAATAAATCATTTGACGTGTTTATAATTCTTTCAATTAATGTAGGCTTAAAATGCTGCAAACTACTCTGATGAGAATAGATCATATGCAAATAATTTCTTTTAATTAATTATAAAATTTGCATAAAACCTCTTAAACTTGGTAAGTTGTGTAAAAAAACTTATTTGAGGACTTTTCTATCCAAAATCATAATCGAACAATGACACGTTAGTAAAGTTTAGTTATATCAAATGTAAAAAAAGTCGTGAACTTTAGGCATCGTGAAGAAAAAAGGTTCTTTACTTCATGTTTTGTGCAAAAAGGGCATTTCTTAAATGAGAATTTAGTATGTTAAATTAACTTTTTTTTATAGTTGTCTTCATTTTGTTTATTTAAATTTGAGAAATTTGACATATTTATCTTCTGTTAAACTTGGATAATAAACTTGAAATTGGGATTTTTTGTGTGTGTAAATCATGAAGTTTAAGAGATCATATGCGCACATAAGTTGAGGAGTTTGATGCAATTTAGCCATATTAATGTATTGTACGGCAAAAACATAGAAATGGTGATGCATGTCTTCTAACTGTTTGCCACTTTGCTTGTCGTTTAGCAGTGAATAATGTGAAAAGAAGGGAAAATCTCATAATCTTGAGAAAGCAAAAGAAAATGACAATCTCTTTTGTATGATCATCTCATGAGAAGCCATCCCGCATGACCTCAACTAACACCACTTTGGTACTCTTGCAGCAGCATTTCAGGCTTCTCTAGGCTTTAACCCTATATTTCTGTGGATTTAGATTCACTAAAATGCAACTGTATCAACTGAATTATTGTCATCTAACAACACAAATTGTACAATTAATGCACTTTACGCATTTTTCTCTCTCTCTCTCTCTCTCTCTCTATATATATATATATATATATGCTCTTGACTAGTACTTTTGACACATTATAATATGACCTTAAAGAGAGTATTAATCTCTCACATATATACTCTCCAATGAAAATTGGGTTTAGTTGAAGGAACATAATTCCTCACAATGTGATGAATTCAGTTCAAATTCCCGCTAAGAGATATGTTCACATTTAGAGCCTGACAGTATTTCGAACATAATTGCCTTAATAAGAGAAGGATAAATATAGGAAATAGGAAAAAAAAAGCTCACATAATCATTTAATTATTTGAAGAATAAACATTAATATATAAAAAAGAGATTAAACGAACTTAACCATACTTTGGACTAATTCCCTTCAATTGATTGATGTAACAATCATAGAAAAAGAAAGATAAGTTAGATTAAGGAAGATGGATTAAGGATAGTTTGTCTTCTGTTAATTAGAAGTGATTAAGATGTCAATAATGTTAATTAATTAAAAGTATTATATAAATGTAATATAGGAGAGAAGAATATATGGGAAAAGGACAAATTAAAGGTTCAAACTTTATTTAAAAAAACAAATAATAAACGAGGAAAGGGACCCTTGAGAGAGAATGATGGAAAATTAAAATGGGATAATACCTGAGCTGATGAGAGCACTAAACTCAAGTAGAAGGGCTTTGTATATATATATATAAGGAGGATGGAGGGGGAGGGACCATTATCAAAATGATCTTCATATATATATATATATATATATATATAATGAGGTTAGAAAAGCATACATATGCATGAATATATATGGGTAAGAGTAATTAATGAGAGAGAGAAGGAAATATTAATTAAGTTAAAGGGATATAGGGAGCTCCTTTCAGTCCAATAGGAAGGGGGTGAGGAGTGGTAAGAGCTGCCATCTCATGCATTCGGTTACCCTTAACATTTAAGTTTTGCCAGATGCATGCTGTGGGAGCAACCCTATCCATCTTCTTTAGCCCGCCCATTGGACTGAAGGGAGCTCCTGTATTACTATTATTACTATATATTTAATTTGTTTAATTAATTTATACATCTTCTTCAAGTTTTGGACAGGTATTTGTACGTTTTGTGGCCTCTTCATCCTTCTGCTTTCTTCTTCTTGATCTTAACTGCATGTCTTGTATTTTTGTTTTTTCAACTTTTCAAGCTTTGCATGGCACAAGTATTAATTACAGGTAGCTAGCTAGATGCTGATGAAGCTGTTTCCTGAAGAGAGAGAGGATCAAGAGGTAATTCATTGAATTTCTAGCTTTAATTTTATTTCCTTTAATAAAATATATATATGAAATTATGAATGAGAACACGCATGTTTGATGCCTGCTAGCTCCTGCTTTTATTTCAATAATATATATTTCCAGATCTTCTAAATTAAATTGTATGTATTTTCATTTATGATAAGGCAATAATTAATACGATGTTGGAGTGAGAAGGCACAACATAATATGGAAGCTAGCACTTGTAATCTTCTTCACAGGCACGCTAACACACAAGTAAGTAAGGGATAAAAGTTTAATGGTACCGTATCACTGAACTACAGTGCATCCCTCCAATCATGTAGTGTCATTTGTTAATATTAATAAAAACTCACATTAATTAGGGCCCACCTTGAATGGTTTAGGGACCAACTGATTGGAGAGATGTACTGAAGTTCAGTACTACCGTACCACTAAACATCTACTCGTAAGTAAGACAATACCCCATCCGATTTCAGAAATAGCTAGCTAGCTAGATGCCTAGATCTGTAGGGAATTAATATAATCCATCTTCCTTCAAGTGGGACAAAACCTTAATTTCTTTCATAAATAATCTTAATTAGCAGCAATAAAAGGGTATAGTAAATTGCACTAATATATATCATGTATCATATTGTAGAGAAGATGTTCAGTGATACGGTAGTACTATTGAACTTCCGTACATCCCTCCAATCAGTTAGTCCTTAAACAATTCAAGGTGGGTATATTAATGTGAATTTATAATTTTAATATTAACAAATGGCTTTATATGATTGGAGGGATGTACTGAACTTTAGTAGTACGGTACCACTGAACTTTTATCCTATCATGTGTTCATTCGAAATTATTTTAAAATAATAAAATTACTGTTGATCATAATTAGAATAGTTACACTTCCCCTTTTCTATTTTGAAAATGTATATACTTCCTTCCTGGCCCTTTGTATTTAGAAACCTACATTTTCATTTATCATTAGTGTTATTAAAATATAAAATTTATTATTGTACCAAAAAATATATTATTATTTCATAACTATTTATTTTCAGTTAATGATAAAGTTATTTTATTTTATATTTTTTTAAGAAAAAATATATTTTCAAATAATCATTTAATTATATAAATAATAAATATAATGGTAATTTGGTAAAAATGAGCAAAAGTTTAAAATTTTTTTAAAACAAAAAATGTAATTGAATCGAATTTCCGATAATATTGGTGTCATTTAATTAGGTGGTTGACCACTCATTCAGTAATTCAATCTTTACAAAAACAAAAGAGTAATTTAATATTTCAATGTGACTGATGAATCAAATAAGGGTTGATTATTCGGTCTCTTCATGTCAAGGCATGCGTAGTGAAATTTTGTCTGAACTGCCCAACAAATTAAATCAAGGCCTGATACTTTAAAAAGTTGTATTTTTTTTTACAGAAATAAAATTATTTGATTTGTAAGTGCATAAATGAGTCTTTTGGACTTCTTTTTTCGTAAGGGAGTTTTTTGGACTTAGAGTTGTTGGGCCAGGCCTAAACTACCATTTATTCTCTTCCGCTGTAATCGTTGAAGGCCATGTTTAATGGAGGAAGAAAGAGTTGCTTGGCCTTCCCAAGCTTCCTTGGGTTCATAGAGAGTTAACAGATTTCTTACTACCTCCAACTATATATAAAAAGGGATCATTGACTATGGAGAGGTTGAGCTTTTGTGTTAACACAATTTTTCATGAACTTTTCATAATTTTTTATCTTGAGCATTCCAACAATATTTCGATCTTGATTGCGAGCCATGCTCTACATATAATTATTGGAAGTTAGACTAAAGTGCAATATTTCTTTTACATATATTTATTATGAACTTTGTTAATAGAAAACATGTAAATAATTTATACGAAGAGTAAAATTGAGAAAAAGACAAGACGTTTCAAGAAATCTAAAATTAGATTTGGTCATGTTTCTTTTTATTTTTTTGGTCAACCTCAGAATGTGTATCCTTCACTTTTTATTGGGCTGGCCCATTGGATCGTCATTTGGGTTCATTTATTGATGGCACAGTTCTTAATATCAAACAGAAACTTAGGTCCACTTTAATTCATGCCCGTTAAGTTCAGATGTTCCAATTTCTCTCAATTTGTTGAACAAGAAACAAACAGTATAAATTTATAAATGAATCAATGTCTTGTAATAAAAAACTTTAATGTTATTCTCATTCTTGAATCTTCTCTATTGGTAAATTATAACTCTTCTACAACAAAACCTTTGCCTCTGCTCTATAAGTTCTTTCTTTTGGGCCTATTTTGCCGTTCTACAATTTGTACATGGAATTTGCAACATCTGTGACCGTGTACGATGTATGTATCTAACCACAGTGATCAATTCCAACTTGTAGCTTACACGTGTTCGCATCAGAGCCGTTCATATCTCTATTACTCTTTCCATCTTGACCCCACCACAGAGTCAATTCCAGCTCCACTTCCCCGTCCTCGGCTTCGCTACGCTCATCGCTCCTCGCCGGCGCCGGCGAAGCCTCCACCGTCTCCACGGTGCTGCTATCGGCTTCACCGCTGACACTCCCGCCTCTACTTCTGTGCTCGCTCACTCCCGACCCATCCAATTCACTCCCCGAATGAGCCATCACCACCGGCTCTACTACTTGCGGCTTCTTCTTCTGCTTCGCGCCGGCGCGTTTGAATTGGCTCCCACTCGTCGTCACCACCTTGTGTAGCTTATCAGACACACACGCGGTACTGTTTCCCTTTCTGCCCACGTGCCGGATATCGCACGATTTGAGCAGCGGGCTCACGCCGTCGCAAGCCGACTCCAGCGAGACCGTCGTGATCGGCGCGCCTCTTAGAACGGCTTCCACGGCGGCTTGACAGAGGTGCCAGCTCCCGGAAGAGAGCAAGCCGGCGGAGCCGAAGATCGGATTCACGATCCGCCCGCAAGCTTCGTAGAGCCAGGACTTGAAAATCGCTGCAAGGAAAAATCAACAAAATGCAGCAGAGTTAGAACTTAGATCAAGGAAGGCACTAATTCGTCGAATTTTCTCGGGAAACAAACAAGATGTAAGGGAATCGAAACAATTGATTACCTGGACGAACATGAGGAGCACCGGAATTGATGAGATTGATGAGGCCAGCGCGGCCGTAGAATTTGGCGAGGAAGAGCGTAGCGTTGGATTGAGATTCAGGCGACGGAATCCATTGGAGGCAGGGACGAATGGGGCAATCGGCGGAGCAACCTTTACGGAGGACTCGGCAACCATTACAGCTGAGGCGCATGATTGTGAATTTTGTTAGATTGTTTGTAATTGTGCTGTGTAATAATGCGTTTGGTAAGCAGGAAAATTGATGAGAAAATGCGGGAGAGTGAAGGAAAAAAAAAAGTAGTTGGTGCGAATGGTAGAGAAAAATGTAGGAGAAGGAAGAGGAGAAGAGGAGGGGTTTTATAAGAGCGGGAATGCCGTGGGTTTGTAATAGAAACTGGAAATGAAATTGTATGCCGCAGTGGTTTTTGTTTCCAACGAAACGGCTGTTTTGACAAATCTGGTTTTTAGGCCTTTTACTTGTTGACATTGGGATTGGATAACAACTTTCTTGATATCTCTATTTTACCCTTCACTTCTTTTACTCATATTTTCTTAATAATAATTCAATCTAAGTTCATTTTAATTTTCAACCTATATTCAAAATTTTGAAATTATTATAAGAATTAAATTTTAGAGATTTTTAAATTTAAAGTAATATTTTACTAAAATTAATGTATTAGTATTTTGAGAGCTATATGATCCGTCATTAAGCTCGTAGCATATAATCAGTGTCTACAACCAATTAGGTGTTAACCTCTTTAACTACTTCTCACACATTTTAATTGTTTATGACCCATGCTTATAAGGGAACTCCCTCTTAAAAGAACATGATTACTCTCTCAACCTCTTCTCTTTGTGCACACCCTCATTCTCTCACATTCTCATGACAAATTCCATACCTAATCCATGTACCCTAGTCCCTAAGAGGTACAATCACCTCCTCTTTATTATTCCAAGACTTCCTTAACTTATGATTATCTTGCAACACCCCAACCAAATTACGTGATCTTGATTTCTTTTTGAGTATAAGTGTTGGATTTGTTATTCAGTTTGTATCTTTCCTCAAACAAATTTCATTTATATTCTTTCTCTCGTATTTCAATTGCTTATCGATTTCAGGAATATTGTATTATTTGAGTCTTAGATTAAGAAATAGTGTAGATTTTTAATAAAATTGTTACCTCTCTTTTATTTTATTTTTAAAAATAAACCCCTTATAATAATTTCATAATTTTAACACGGTATTTAATGAATAATTTCACTTTGATTTTTGTTATTATTATATTATTAAGTGAGAAGAAAAGGAGGGGGAAATGAGTGAAATGGCAAGATAGTAATAAAGAGGACGAGAGAGGGTGTTAAAGGGGATAACGCACAAATGGAGGGAGGAGGTATAGAGAGACGGTGCTGACGATTTGCCACACTGTCATGGGACAGAAGAGACGTGGCAACATAGGATATGATAGTGAACGCAAGAGCCACGCGCGGGTATTGAGGAAGAGGGATACTTGGTTAAATTATTCTTATAATTCGTGTATTATTCAGTTTTTTAATTACACTTAAAAATTCATGAACAAGTTCTTATAACTTTTGTAAAATAAATTAATTTGGTCCTCATTAAAAGCTCACATATATTATAGAAAATGTAATTTTCAAAGTAAATTAATTCAAATTATGTATGTCATAAACTAAATTGAAGAATTAGAAAACAATCCGTTTTAATAAATGAGTAAACTAACATTTTGGTTTACAGAAATATATAATTTATCTCAATTTAATTTTTGAAATATCTAAGTTGATGACAAATTTAGTTAATGGAATATGCAATTTATCTCAATTGAATCCTTGAAATATTAAAATATCGAATTTAATTATTAAAAGATGAAATTTGAATTATTGTAGTCCTTATGAACATTTGTTGTCAATAATGTTTTTTAAGATTTACAATGATTAAATTGAGGTAAATTATATTTTTTTGGAGATCAAATTTGATTTTTTTTAATATTTTATAAATTAAATTGAAACAAATTGCATTTTGTATTGACTAACTTAATATTTTCATCTTTTTATAATTTAATTGAGACATATTATATTTTTCAGAGACTAACATATTTATTTACTCTTAATAAATTGCTAATACCAAGTAAATAAAATTCTGATCTTAAATTAAAATGTTGAACTCAAATTATAGAAATTTTAATTAATAAATGAGATAAAAAGATGTTAAAAATAGTTAGAGAAAAGGATAGTAATTAGAGAATGAGAGAGAAGGCGCGTGGGGAAAAGGAGAAGAAAGAGAGGGAGAAGTTTCCGGGTAATGTGGAAAAGGGGAAAACCGTATAGCGGTATTAGAAACTGAAGGAGATAGTAGGGACTGTGGGCGCCCTTGGGAGTGTGAGAGCCTATGGTTTTGGAGCAAATCAAATAGAATATGAATTTCAATGAATCAATGAATGATGAGATATGGGGATTTCAGAATTGTGAATTGCGTTGTTATCCTAAAACCGTGGAGACTCGGATTTTATTCTTATTCTTTTTCTTTTTTTAATTATTTCTCTCTCTCCCATCTCTTTCATGTTTCTCTTTCTGCTTCTTCTAATCTTCCCTTTCTTCATTCTTCCGCCTACCTTTTCTTCTATTTTCTATTCTTTCCGTGTCTGCCTACTCTCTCTACAGTATTCACTATTAGAGCATCTTTTAGAATGTCTTACTTATAAGGAATCTGAGGTAAATTTGTTGCATGTTTGTTATGTTTTTGACACAAAAAAATGAAATGAAAGTTTTTTTTATAGAACTTTGTTTTCCTCATGATGTGAAGAAAAATGAAGGGAAGGTGAGATAAAGTTTGGTTTAAAGATCAAAATACCCTTAAAAATTGATAACTTTTAAAAAAATAAGGACAAAAAAGATATTTCATACTTTTATCTTTTATTTCTTTATCTTTTTCAAACCATATTACTTTTATATTTCACTTCTATTTCTCTATTTACCAAACATACATTTTATCACTTACTTTAACCCCACAGATACCAAATAGTCTCATATTCACCACCATTTCATTACCAAAATCAAAACTTCCCTTTTCTTCTTATTCTTATTCTCTCTTATCCTCTTCTCAATCATTTTCTTCACAAAACCCCATCAACATCCATCACTTATTTCTCTATTATTTTATTCTTATCAATCGTGTAATTTACTCTAAATTTTAATTAAAGCCCTATAATTTCTTTTTTTTTTGTATTTGAGTATCTATGTATATTTATCATTTATAATTAAATTCTTGCTCTTAAAATCTTTTTCAAGTAATGTTTGTTTTTCTATTTAAATAGATCAATCTAGCATCACTTACACAATTTATATCTCACTTAGATTTTCTCACTACAAATAAATTAGTCATTGAATCATATTAAAACTTAATTATTGATTGCAATATAATCTTCCCAAAAAAAATTACACACTAGTCTTCAAAATACTCTTTACATTAAGTCCGATAAATATATAATTAACGAAAATATGATATAATTTAATGAAACAAGTGATGTAGTTTTTAAATGTTCTTATAATAATTATATTAAACATTTTTAAAAATGATTCCTTGTAATCTATAATTAAAAAAAAAAGGTAGTTTTAACATGATGGCCCAGTGGGCCTTCAAGAATATCCTTTGTTATTGGGCCCCGGTTGGACCTAGGATTTGAAGAACAGACTCTATCTACTATCTACTATCTACTATCTACCCCAGAGGAAAAAGAGAAGCAAGTATACGACGTCGTATTGTCATGCGTGGAGTGTGGGGGGAATGCCAACTGAATCGAAGTCACTCTTTCGTATTTTTGGCGGGGATGGAGCTAAACCGTAATGTGAAGCAGAGAGTATTGCACTCCTATTTTCTCGGAATGCTCTCTGTACATCTCCATCTTCCTCATAAACCCCATCTGTACAGGGGAATTCGTTTTTTTCCCCCTTAGAATTCTCAATTTTGTTTTCTTTTTATGTTTTTCAAATTCGTGGAAATTTCCATGGCTGTTTCTCTTTGAGTCCCCTCAAGCTACAAACAACCCCGATTCAGTGCTAACGTCAAGCTGCACCCTCAGGATGCATTCTCCTGTTTCGGTATTTCTTCACGTTCTTGTTTCTCTCTCGTTTCATTTTCCTGTGTTTTCTTCGATCATTCTCGATTTTGCTGTTTTGGTAAATTTTAAAATTCGTATGGTAACAACATGAAGGGATGATTGATTTGGTACAGGTGCAGCTACGTTTGCACTGAATCAGGTTTCTTCTCTTTCATCTTCAATATCCAGGCGTTAAGCGCCCAGGTAAAATATAATGGGTGGGGGTTACATTGTTGGGGATGGATATTTCTTCATCTTTTAATATATATACATACATATAATATTTTCTTTGGGTGATACTATGGGAACTTTCAGAATGCTTCCATAGTCATCAGAATTTGCGTGTCCCTCCAGAAACCTAGTAATGAGTCCACCATCTGAGAACAACAATATAGAACTCAGAGATCTAGACACCTTAAGTACCATCTCCAGTGCATCTAATTTTGGGCATTTAGTATCCGTTCATGGCGAGATTGAAGGTACAAAGATTGGTCTTTACCCTCTTAAATAATCTGCATATTACATTTTATCATGAGCTGATTAAGCTTGTATTGTTTCAATAATTTTCAGCCAGATCTCGGTTAACCTTGATTAAGTGGTTAAATAGTATTCTTCCTTCACTAAACTTACCAAAAATTATTAAGGATGAAGAGTTAAAGGCATGTTTGAGCGATGGTACAGTTCTATGTCAGATATTGAACAAGCTACAACCTGGCTCTGTGACTACGGTGATTGATTTTAAACTTTTTTATTACTTCAAACTATAATTTGGCAACTGGTCCAGAAAAGGTAGCTCAGTTTGGATTCTTTCTTGTAGGTTAGTGATTCTGATCATTCTATATCATCAAACCCGGAAAATATCAGAAGGTTTCTAGCAGCCGCGGAGGATTTGGAGTTGTTCCAGTGTGAATCATCAGACCCAGAGAAGGTGTGTGACAAACCTAGCTTTGTGTCATGTCATGGATTTTAATGATAATATTTTATTATATATATTTTTGGTTCACATTTTTATGTACATCATTAATTTTTCTGAAATATTTTATTTAATTTTCACGTGCTTGTTTCAAGATCCCAGTTTGAATTATGATTATGGGTCTCTTCTATTGTGTAGGGATCTATAAAGGATGTTGTGGAATGCCTTTTAAAACTTAGAGAAAGAAGTTTGCAAAACTCTTCGGGAGATGATAATATTTCTCTAGTTAGTGTGAAGTCTAATAGCCTTTATGGAAATGCATCTCATATCTCTATAACATCTGGAGAAGAGAATAGGAAGGTTTCATCTGAGTCAAAGTTTCAACGAGTATTGCGTAGTGCAGGTATATATGCCATAGTCAAACTTGCAACATGTAGACACTAAGATTTATACTTAATCTCATTATTGGAGGGAGGAGAACAAAAGAAAACTATGGTTTCACAAATTGTTGTTGTTCCGGTGTGACATACAAGTTATATATATATTTATGCCAAGTATTCTATGTGCACAAGGAAATGGAAGAAAAAGGGTGAAAGCAAACAAGAAAGAAAGAAAATAAGAGGTGCCCACATTTTGGTGATTGGCAATACCTCCAGCAGGATTGTCTCCGTAGAAAGATACCTATGAATAAAAAAGAGAAAAGAAGACATTTTTCCAGTGTTGTGGGCAAACATACTGCCTAAACAAAAACATAGTTCCTTATATTCACTTGACTAATTATATGGTTTGTTTTTGTCTTTAAGGTATTGGCAATTGCTTTTACCCTGCTCCAGAGTCATCAGGTGCATTAACATATCAGGTTGGGCATAAGTTGCAAGAAACACATGGAAATAAATTCCATGAGGTGTTTCCACTGAAACATGGAAGCTATGCAGATCTTCCTGCTTCAAAAGTTTCAGAGATGATAAAATCAAACAGTATAGAGGTAAGAACTCATACTCTTCCTCTCGCCATCAGATTTAGATGTTTTCTACTCACAAACACACACACACATCAATATTTATATATACATGTATGTATCCTTTCCTGCTTAACGCATCATTGATTTGCTTCTACATCTAATGCTGCAGAATGCTTCTACTCAGTATCTTCTAACAGTCGTGAATGGTATTATTGATGAAACCGCTGAAAGAAAAAATGGTGAAGTCCCTCATGTATGGCCTTGGAGGCTTTGGTGTTCCTTATATATGTACATAAATGCATTCATGAGCTTAAAATTATTTATCTATGCAAATGGCTTGCACATGCACATGTAGCCCACATAAAGATTCAAAAGTATTGTCTAACAATGTTTTTGTTGCGCAGCGTGTGGCTCCCTTGTTGAAAAAGGTTGTGCAGGAGCTTGAACGTCGTATAGTAACTCAAGCAGAACATTTACGAACTGTATGTATATTACAGAAATATCAATCTTGTTTCTTTTGGTTTCACCTCATTACATCCTAACCTTCTGCCTTCAGCAAAACAATCTTTTTAAGATTCGTGATGAAAAATATCAATCAAGAATCAGAGTACTTGAGGCACTTGCTTCTGGAACTAGAGAGGAGAATGAGGTATAATAATAGATTTGGTCATTCATTTGGAAGTGGATCTATTTTAAATTTCTCCAACTTTGCATACTGGTATAAATACTAATATATCAGTGAACTTTTTGTTACAGAGGGTTGCAAGCCAGCTTAAGCAGTTAATGGTATTATGCTTGCTTACTTTGCAAAATAAGTACATTTTAATATTCTTTTAGAGAGAGGATGAAACGGAATCTTTTGATTTGTTTTCATATTATCTGTATTATGGGCTTTTTGGCCCCTCAATACAGGCTGAGAAGTTCTCAGTGGAAGAAAAGAAGAAGGGTGATGAGGATGATCTTACTAGGTTGATGAAAGAGAAGGACCAGTTAAATATGGAACTTTCAACATTGAAGCAAGAACTGGAAACAACAAAAACAACATGCTTAAAGTTGGAAGAAGAAGCTAAGGGTGCTCAAGGAGAACTGAAACAGAAGTCAAAAGAATATGAACATATATTTGAAGATTTACTAAATAAGGTGAAAGAACTCGAGGCTTTTTCTGATTCAAAAAATCAGACGTGGAACATGAAGAAGAATGACTTACAAAATGCTGTAGATTTTCAATTTAATTCACTACAGGTATGCCTATATGTTTGTTACTGTCCAGCTTTAATTATTTTGTTTCCAAATATTACAAGTTTCTGCTGAATTTGCAAAATCCCAGAAAATAAAATTGTCTTGGAAATCCGTGATGCAAGATGTCATGAAAGAGCGAAAATTCTACTTGGAGGAATTCAATCGATTAGGTAGGCCTTATTATTTGAATATCACCCCTATTTCTTTTGTCAAGCTCTAATCATTTAATTTTTAAATTGTTCAGGAGATCATCTTAAACCACTAACAGATGCAGCCAATAAATATCATATTGTTCTTGCTGAAAATCGAAGACTATTTAATGAAGTTCAAGAACTGAAAGGTCCCATCGCTAATGTTTGTCTGCTAAGTTATTAATCTGGGTGTAATATGAATTCACATGAAACATTTCCTGTTACAGGGAATATCAGAGTATACTGTCGAATTAGACCATTTATTCCTGGACTCAGGGAAAAGCGGTCTATTGTGGAACATATCGGTGAAAATGATTTGGTTATAGCAAATCGCTCCAAACAAGGGAAAGAAGCTCTTCGATCATTTAGGTTCAATAAGATCTATGGTCCAGCTACATCTCAAGGTTTGCTGCTGATGTGAATTTCAGTTTCTTCTTATTTTGTTGTCTTGTTGATATACTGATGCTTTACTCATGTTACTGCTCTGAATGACACAGAGGAGGTATACTCTGACATCCAACCCTTTATTCAATCAGTACTTGACGGGTACAATGCATGCATATTCGCTTATGGCCAAACTGGTTCAGGGAAAACTTACACAATGGTATGAACCCTCTGTACGCGTTGATCTTATTCCATCCCTCTTTCTAATTAAAGGAATTCCTGACTCTAGAAGATAATTTATCTCAGAGTGGTCCTAATGGAGCAACAAAAGAGAGTTATGGTGTTAATTATCGAGCTCTAAATGACCTCTTCAGCATTGCCAGCAGCAGAACCGGCTCCATAGTCTATGAGATTGGGGTTCAAATGGTTGAAATTTATAATGAACAAGTCCGCGATTTGTTATCAACTGATGCTTCTCATAAGAAATATCCTTTTTCACTATTTACAAAAATTTTTTGCTTCCATGGATTTCTTTCATGCATGTGCTCTTCCTTTTTAATTGTTTCTTTCATTTTCTACATGAATAGAGAATTATTTGTTCTTGGCTCTGATTTCCTTGATTTGCACACACTTGGGATATTGACTCAATCTCCAGCGGAGGGCGTAGCAGTACCTGATGCTAGCATGTTCGCTGTTAAATCAACTTCAGACGTTTTAATGCTAATGGAGATTGGATTAAAAAACAGAGCCATTGGTGCCACTGCCATGAATGAAAGAAGTAGCCGATCTCACAGGTAAGATGAGTTTTTCTTTTCTTAAACATTAAACATCGAAAGCTTTCTTTCTGGTATGATGACACTCAATAACAATATGTACACAGTGTGGTCTCAATTCATGTTCGAGGGAAAGATTTACAATGTGGTTCTACTCTGCATGGTAATCTTCATTTGGTAGATTTGGCAGGAAGTGAAAGGGTAGATCGCTCTGAGGCAACTGGGGATAGACTTAAGGAAGCACAGCATATAAATAAATCGCTATCTGCCCTTGGAGATGTCATTTTTGCCCTCGCCCAAAAGAGCCCCCATGTACCATACAGAAACAGCAAACTCACCCAACTCCTGCAAAGCTCTCTCGGTATGTACTTGGTTCATGGTTTATAGATTTCGCTTCCTTCTGTGCGTGGATTTCCTGTTGACCTTCTGCTAGACTAAATATAAATCTCTTGTTTTTTACTGCTTAGGTGGTCATGCAAAGACTCTCATGTTTGTTCAACTTAATCCTGATGTAAATTCATTTTCTGAAAGTCTGAGCACTTTAAAATTTGCTGAGAGGGTATCTGGAGTTGAATTAGGAGCTGCACGAAGTACTAAAGAGGGCAAAGATGTTAAAGAACTAATAGAGCAGGTACTTAACTCTTTGTGTTCTATCTTCTAATTTCCCATTTCACCCTTAATAGTTCAAATATTATTTCAGAAGAATAATGTCTTAACCCATTCCTTCCAGCCATTTGGTTTTCATGCTATGAAAGCTGTAATGCAGTATGCAGATCATGCTGTTATAACTTTTCTGCCTGAAAATACAGGTGTCATCTCTCAAGGATATTATTTCAAAGAAAGATGAAGAGATTGAGCAGCTGCAATTAATTAGATATGTCAAAAATGTGAATCCTGAGAAAGCCTCATTGAGGTATGGAAGCCGAGATTCAACTGGCGGTACTCCTAAGCGTGACCATGCAGCACCAGTAAGAAGAAATGCTCAGTTTGATGATGACCTAAGACAGGACAATGAAGATTTCCAGTTTTCTCTCGTTTCTGGAAGACACACGGCTCAGAATAGTCCTTCTAGGGCAGAGATGTTTCGATTTGCAAGTCCAGATTATGTGGGTGGAAGAATAAGTGACTTTTCTGACCATGGTCTATCTTTGGAAACTGAAAATGATGATCTTTTTGATAATAAAGTTCTCTCTGAAATAAAAAAGTCGCCAAGCCGCTCGGTGAAGTGAGTAGTGCTTATATTATACATTCTTGCACACTAACTTCATTGCCACTTTACATATCTCACCTTGTTTGCTTATATTTTGGACGACACAATTCTGAATATAAGAATCCTAAATGGTGTTTTACATTCAAAATATTATGCTTACAAATTAATAATAATTCAATATTTAGTTTTGAAATTGTTTCTTTTGCAGATTGAAAGCAGCTCCAGGAGTTGCTGGGAAAAGTCCTGTAAGGTCGGAGATTTTACGACATGCGAGTGCAGATTATGGTGGAAGATTAAGTGACTTTACCGATCGTGGTCTTTCTCCGGGAACTGAAACTGATGATCTTTTTCATAATAAAGTTCTCACTGAAAACAAAAAGTCACCACTTCGTACAGTGAAGTGAGTAGTTCTTCTATCATTACAGTTTTGGCTACTGCCCTTTACATTCCAGCTCTCAGCAGAAGATCAAAATAAGGATAAACATACTGAATTGCTTATGAATGAATGATCAAAAAATGTAGTTTGAACCAATGGGGGGTTGAGTCTAGCATAAAAGGATTAGTCTTTCACAACGTGGTGAACCAAGATTTGAATTCTCTCTGGAAGAAGTACCCACATTTAGTGCACGACAATGTCTTGAATAGGAAACCACAAATAATATTTAATTTGAATAATTTAACCATAAAAATGAGTCAAATAGAACGTGGTGATGTTGCTCAATCCATGTAGCCAACCTCATCTAACAGACGGTTTATTGTTGTTGAATAGTCAAGCTTGTAAATGAATTTGAATGGTAATTCTATTTAACTTTGAAATTGCATCTTTTGCAGATCGAAAGTAGTACCTAAAGTTGGTCGAGCGTTACCAAAGATTAGCCAACCGTCAGTGACAGTGAAGAAGGAGACCATAAAGAAGTCACCACCAAGTACGAGAAATAAAACTTACACCCGTTCTTGATGAGAAATGGTTAACCATATAGTGCATGTACCTGTAATTGTCAGGATTTGATCTGCACATGTATGAGTAAGACCCTTAAGCCACATTGTTAAAACTAAATCCTGGCCATTGTAAGTATATATACTATATGGTATGTAAGATATTCATTTTGGCTTCTAATATATTTTATACTTAATTTCCATGATAAAGTCCCATGTTGCCAAAGTCTGCTCATGTATATATCTTTTAAATATTCCAGGTATTAGAAGAAGTATCAGTAGTGGCCAAATAAAAGCACCCAAACGGTGGCAATGAAGAAAATGACATTTTGTAATAATTTATTTATTAATTCTTCTCATTTTTATACACATGTAAATATATTACTTTTTGTAAACAAAACAGAATGTAATTCTTTTGACTTCGAGCCAGAAATGCGAAAATTAATGTAATTGAGTAATTCAGTTCATCATTTGGTTTTGAATTAGAAGGACTAGGCTTTTAGTTGGATGATATGTAGTGAAAGTGACAATTGATAACGGTAAACTACATCAAACCTGACCAACTCAAATATAACGTCAAGTGTTCAACCACCATGTCTTGTAGATTATACCAAATAAACTTCTCTTGAAGTATAATCTGGCTGGAATTGGGAATTAAATAGAAGGGAAGAGAATCAAGATATCTTTTCTGTTTGGAAAGATGAAAATTTGAGAGAAAGATATTAAAAGATCACTTCTTAATCTTTTATTATCTTTCGCCTTCACAAATTTTAAGGAAGAAAAATACAAAGTGAATTTTAATTGTAATGCATCATGTAATTTTACTGTAAAAAAATTTATATATGATTCAACTGCGCCAAAAAGCGGAGGTATTTGTATTCCCATTTGTTGTGCTATATATTTGATTGTTCGATCCAGCTCTTTCTAATTCATGTACTTTCCGCAAAATTTCTAATTGTTCCTTCACTATGGTTAGCTCAAGTGATAAATCTTGCATAGACCCCCCTTTTTTAACTTGTTCAACTATAGGATTAGGAGGAGCATAATAGTATACCCTAATGAAAATTCATTGCATATCAAGTAATCAAACATAACATCTCTTGTATACATTTTTTAAAGCTACCTTGAGACATGGGCATTTCACTCCAAAGGGTGTTAATTAGAGTAATTAGAAGGAAACCTTGAGCGTAACCAAACTTAATCAAGTGGATAACAAAATAGACTCTAAGGGGTGTTCTTGAGTAGAAGAAACTTATTTATCTTTAATCAAGTGTTAGAGTTTGTCTCAATTCTTAAGGTCACGTTTGGTAGGAGGGAAGAATACTCAGGGAACAAATGTAGCTTCTGAGGAGGAGGGAAGTAGATATAGAAGGTCAGTTTTGTCCTCAATGCAAAACAAGAATTCCAATTTTGCCCCTTTACTCACTCTTAAATATACTGCTTCTGTTGACTCGCAGCTTATGGTTCTTCCGCCGTCGGAGGTTGTTGGGTTGCTAGATGAGGATATGTTGGGGAAGATAAGTGCTAGGTTTGATATTTAGTTGCTGTTTTTGTTTTTTTTGTTGCTTGGGCCTTTTGGGCCCTCCTTGTAACAAAAAAAAATAGTATACATAAATATGCAGTAGATACAAATAACTGATTCTCATTAATTTCTTCTTCCCATCTACTCAATTGCCCTTCATTAATTGCCTAAGTATTAATTATATATAATGTATTTGTAACCGTGCCCCTCGCAACTATTTTTTATTGTGGGCAAAATTGTCATTCCAAATTTTATCATTTAAATAATCTAATTCTACTTCCATACACACCAAATTTTATCATTTAAATCCTATTTTATTTTCTTCTCTCATAATTCCATTTTCATTTCCACTTCCCATCAAAACAACTTTTTTACAACCAAACATGCTCTAATTATTCTTGTGTATGGAGCATATTTAAATTCTTGGGCCAACTTTCCTACCTCTCAAAATGTCTATAATATTAATTTCTGTGCTCACGATAGATACCTAGTTTAAAAAAAAAAAACCCTTAACTTGTAACACACTACAGCCTACAGGTAACGTTTATTCATTTTGGATAATATACACTTTCCTTAAATCACAGTGATGCAAATGCAATAAATGCAGGTGTGAGATTCAAACAATAAATACTCATGGAGAGCTTGCAGCATCATCATCTTTCTTTATCACAGAGAAGCCATTGCAGAAAAAATTAGATGCAAAGAATGAAGAGGAATACGCCTGCAGTTTCTGCCATGCTTCTGCTGGTTCTGCTTCTCGCTAGTGGTAATTAAAAGAAAGTATATATATATATATAGCATATATAATTATGCATGAATAATTGAATATGATCTTTATATATATATATATTGAATTAAATGTTTTTGAGTAGTTTTCAATGGAAATGGAAAAGAATGCGAGGAGCGATTGCACGGAGGAGGGTGTGATGAAAAGGAATGCAACGACGACTGCAAGAGAGGGTATGGACCAAACGCTTACGGAATCTGCATTTCCTATCAGCAACCGATTAATACTTGTTTCTGTCGCTACCATTGTACTTAATTTATTTTATTATTCTTATTGGATCCCAACTATATTATATATGAATAAATTCAACTAAAATATTATCCTTTTAATTTTTTTTAGTGATCATAATTCATATAATTAACCCAGTGAACTTTACTTTATGGGTTTTGTCACTGGTTAAGAATGCATTTAATAAGATGAGATAGTGAAAATAATGCATAGAAATCATAACTTGTAATAAATGCGTTTTTTATTTTTTTTAAAGACACAAATGCCCTTCACCTATTTTCTCCATCTCTCTTTTTAATTTATTACAATATTTTTTTATTTTGTATTCATATTTATTATTTTAATTATTTTTTTTTCAATTTATCAATAATCACGTTATTTTTTATTTTCAGTATATCATTATTGCAATTATCCTCACATTAATATTATTAAAAAAAGAAACCACATTAATAATACCATAACATCATTAAATACATTCTTAACCAGTACCCTAAGGGTACTGGTTAGCAAAACCCTTATTTTATTATAAAAACATATCAATAATCCATTAAAATTAATGCTTAAAACACGATTTTCATTCATTTTGTATTAGTAATTGTTAGATAACTTTTTTAAGAATATAAGCATAAAAGTTTCCTATTGAAAGTAACAACTAACAATTTGTATCATAATTGGTTTGGTCAAGTTTTTATAGAACAAAAAATGTATTTGTTTTTTGAAAAATTATCAAGTTAAACAAGTCAAATAAGTCACTCGAGAGCCAATCCACTTAAACTTAAAAATTATCAATATAAATTAATTTAAAATAAATATCAATGTATATTTTTTGCTTCGAATATTAATGTATTATGTATATATTTAAGATATTTTATGTGTTATATCCACTTTTTTATTATGAGAACAAACAAATTTAATTAATGAAAATTTTTAAGCAAACAATTTAAAGTGAAGACAATACTAATTTTTCACAAATAAATATATTAGTTTGGATATATCATTTTCATCATAATAAATTTAATACAATTTTATTTGATTGTTGTTGTTGTTTATTTGATAAATAAATTTAAAAATAAAACATTAATAATATTTTTTTATTAAAAAAATTTAAATAAAATATTGACCCGTAAGATAGTTCATTATAATTCAAACTCATTTATGAAACAGACTGGACCCGTTTTGATACTGTTAACATATACAAAAGCGTCTTACCAAAGAACGAACAAAAAAAAAGAAAGAAGAGCGATTTAGAGAGGATTTGTTTAACGAAAATACAAAAGATTAAAATACTATTTTTATATTCTAACATTATTTTATTAAATGTGAATTAAATAATACCATGTTTCTTGTTGATTTTATAAATGTTCTATAATTGTTGAAGTCAATTTCCTCTAGTTTATAAAGTAATCTGTGCTTATCAATAAGTCCAAATATTCAAACTTTAGATAAACCCATTAAGTATCAGAATCAAATGCATTTGTCATCCTCCAATCCAATCCCTTGAGAGATGAGAAGAAGAAAGCCCCACGCAACTTCTGCACTCACAAACAATGTTTCCACTCTCAACCACTTACCCTTTCTTTCCCTCTTCCACTTCCTATTTCACATCACCAAACACAATCCCTATTCCTCTATACTACTTTTCTATACTATTATTACATTTTGATTATATTATATAGCACTCCAATTTTGACCATTACATGCGCTTTGAACTTTGAACCTTCCCTAAAGCAATCTCCTTTCATTCACCTTATACAATATAATATTTATACAGAGAGCATAGACAAATGCTTTTTGTATTAGAATAATCTGCATACACATCATCACCAGCATCTCTTCGAGATTATCAATATTCAATAATAGGCAACACCTTCGATTAGGGCACCCACAAAAATTTTAATTTACAAAATGACACTCCAGTCCAGAGATTCATCATCCCTCATGTTTCCTCCAAATTACAATTACAAAGGGGAGGATCTGAGTGATAAAAACACATACAATAACAGTTACAGACTCCATATGAAAACTCTCATTCAAGTTCTCACATAATATCATTAAAACCTAACAAGACATAGAGACGTGAGAGAAAGGCTTAGCTTTCTCCTCTCTTTCTGCCTTGTCCTCTTTTATTCTCCTAATAGAAAAGAAAAAAAAAATTTCCTCACCATCTCAATTTTACAGTACATTGACACCTTGATTCATGAACAACAACTCCCACAGGTCATCATATATACATATAATACACTACTATGTTGAATTAACATTAGCTCCTCTCCCAAAATCTCCTCCTCTGCTCTTTGAATTGAATCTTTAATCATCTAACTCAATTCTCTCTCTGCTTCCTGGTATAGGACTTCTTTGTTTTTTTAAAAAAGATTGTGATGATTTATGCTACAGCAGAAATACTGCAGTTTCTCCTATCTCTGCTCAGGCAATCAAAGCCTTCAATCCTCACTGCAGCTGGACGAACACAGCCTCGAGCAGAGGAAGAAGATGGTGAGGATGGTGTGTGAATGAATGGATTAAAATTCCCATTACCAAATTGCTCATCTTGAATCACAGGGTTTGAAGCCCTACTCGGTGGAGATCCACAGAAAAATGGAGGTGAACACCCCACTTGAATCCCAGATCTCTCGGGATAGCTTTCCTGTACAACAAATTTTCCAACCTCAGATTTTTATTTATTTTTCTTTCATAGAAAAATATGCAAATTTCATTTAATCATTAATAATTTAATATTGACCTTGGGCAGAATGATATCTAGAAGCTCAGCCCCAACAGCTCCATCTGAATCTTCCATATCCATGTTATAACTGTTTTGTGTAGGAACAATAATACCCAATTAATGATTAATGATTGTCACAAAAACTTAAGAAACAGAAAGGGGTTAAAATAGAAGCTAGAGAAAAATTACTTGAATACAGGCCGTTTCACGGGTCTGATATGGTCGTTTATGGTGGAGACATTTAAGAGACCTAAACGACGAGGTTTAGGGCAAACCACCGACTGCTTCCTCAACTCCTCGCAGCTTGTGAAGGCGTTTTGTTGGTTCCAGCACCGATTCATCTTCTCCTCTTTCTGATTCCTCAAAAATCAGATAGATCTCTACGAGGAAAACGCCTGCAACCACACAAGTCACAACAGAATCAACCCCAAGATTAATTCAAAAACCCTAACTCCACTTCTAGATCCAAACAGAAAAAAAGAAGAAGAGAGAAATCAAAGGAGGAGTACATACCTAAGCCGCCTCAGAGGTGAATACTCTGAGAGGAGAGGAGGAAGAAAATGGAAGACACAGAATGAATGGATTTTGAGATTCAGAGAGAAGAAGAAGAAGAGAAGGGTTAGACCCGTATTCATAGAGAGAGAAAAAGGAGGGTGATGACCAAGTGAAGAATGATATAGTACGCCTAGGTTCACTGTAAGTAGATGAAACCTCGGGTTTGGAGCGTTGGATTGAGTTGTGAAGCATTGGATTCTGTGGAGAAATGAATGGTGGGATTGGATAGTGTGAGAGGTCGCTTTAATTCGGTGACGCAGACAAAGAGAAACGATCTGATCCACACGGTGGCCGCATCGCATGACGCGGCTTGCTTTTATTAATGGTGTGATTTGTCGGTTTTGCCCTTGGATTTAGGCTCATGGTCTGAGAGCGACATGCAGATCTGTGAAGCACTGAAGATATCGTGTTGTCCCTTGATTGTACGGTAGACTTCAGGCATCGATGCTTAAAATAGTATTAATGTTTTCTTTTAATTTTATTTCCGTTTTTTTAAAGCCTAAATTAACAAAAGAATCCATTTCTAAAGGTAAAATAAAGCCACTTATTCTTTTTCAAGAAAAAAAAAACTCAAATTAAGATTTAGGCTGCCTTTGGTTAAATTTATTGAAATTGAAATGGTAGGAAAATCGATAAATTTTAATGTTGGGTTCACTTTAGAATTGAATTTGGAATTGGAATTAAAATTGTATGTTTTTTTATGAAGGGTTGGTTTATGATGCAACTTGTTGTATGTATGCAATGTAATTTCGGTTGATATGATTGTGACATGTGGATAGGATGACTTAAGATGTAATGCAATTTTTCACGTGTCACAATCATATCGGTCGAAATTGCATTGCATGCAACAAGTTGCATCATAGACTCACCCTTCTATGAATTCTAATGTTTGGTTCAATTATTGTAGTTTAGAATTGAATCCTTGAAATTGACTTTAGAATTGGATTTAGTTAAAAGAATTTAGAATTGAATTCCAGATAAAAGTTCGTAGTTTAGAATTGAATTTAGTTAAAAGAATTTAGAATTAATAAAAAATTACATTAATTAGGACTCACCTTAAATGGATTAATAACCAATTGATTGGAGGGATGTACTAAAGTTCAATACTACCATGCTACTAAACATCTCCTCTTGAATTCCATGTATTTTTTTATAAAATTGAAGTAGCTTTTATGAAATTGGAATGAAAAAACCATTTTACCCTAGTTGTTCTGGACCTTTTATGTCATATGTCTCATTACATGTGTTTTAGTTATCTTTTATCTTTTTAAGATTTCTAAATATGCAAAAGCTTCACTGAATATGATAGTAATGTATCACAAACTTGTGTATGTCTTGATTATATTCGGGTAGCAAAGTGGAACTATCACGTTTCGCAATTACTTATGATAAGTAAGTTGGAATCTTTCTAATGATAGGATGAGAAATTCCTTCATCAATAAATTTGGACCCCTTCGTAGAGATTAATATATATAGACAATGTTATGTAATTAAGAAAATGGATAGTTTTAGTGCCTTCAGACAAACATGTATATATTAGTGAGGTGATAAAAAGGGTTACTATATGTCTGACATTGGTGTCTATTAGTTAATTGATACTGCAACAGAAAGGATTGCTATATAGTATTGCAATTTTTATTTATAAGGTTGTTCTTTAAAAAAAAATGAGACAAAATACTGGGGGTTTTATATCATCTAAATTATGCATTTGGTGAATTGTATTATTTGTACACATTATTCCCTTCACTTTTAAACTTTTTAAACCAAAAAAAAAAATATTTATCTCATTTTTATCCTCTTTAATTCTCAATCCAAAAAAACATGTAATTCTTAAAAGTGATTACATACTCATTAAGTTTGTAGGCATCAAGAAATCTCTTTTGAAAACTAAACTACAAAATGCAAACAAGTTCAGTAATTTGAATATATATATATAAAGAAGATTCCACACTTACTGAAAAAAGGCTTAAGGGATGACAATCTTATTCGAACCAAATAAGTACTTGAAAATTTCATCCGTTGTGTCCAGGTTTGGGTACTGAAAAATAGATTTGGGTTCGAGTTTGAGAATTTTAATAAGTAAAAGTTCGAATTGGGATACGGATAAGAGTGTATTCACCCGGCCCCGAATCCAGTAATAATATATATATATATTATATAAAAATATATTATATATCATATCAAATTTTTTAAAAAATTTATTTCACCTCATCATCACGTGACATTCACTCACACAAACTCAATCAGACTCTCATCTCACTCACCCACCCCCCATTCACGAATCGCCATTCACACATTCACATTTCACACCACATTTTATGTATGTGTTTGTTTATTTAAGGATGAACTTAGACTTTTTATGTTTATTCTATTGTGTGTTTTGAATTTGAAATAATTAAATTTATGAAAATGTATTTAATACTTGTGATGAAAGTAGCGAATGTGTAGAAAAAAATAGTAAATTTTCCGGGTCCGGAGCTGGGTCTGGGGATTTAAGTATTCGATGGGTCTGGGGATGGGTATCAAATTTTATACCCGCCTGGGGACAGAAAAAATATTGACTTTCGGAGCCAGGGACAAGGAATGCAGTATCCTCCTCGAACCCTATCCATTGCAACCAGGGATGAGGAATGCAATATCCTCCCTAAATCCTACCCATTGCCATCCCTAGCTTATACATTGATTCCACTGGAAATTAAAGTGAAAAGGATAGACGAAAGGGGGACAAATGGTTAAGATTTGAGTTGTATAAGGATGAGGATTTGAACTCTATAATGGATGTGAGGACTTTATTGTAGGTGATATGTAATGAGAATGTTGGATGTAATGAAAATAACATATCAATGTGATGTGATGTGAATGGAATAAAAGTGGACAAAATGACAATTTTATCCTTACATTAAAAGTGGATAAAAAAGTAAGAATAAAAATATAATTTTACCACATTACAAAAAGTAAGATATGTTTAATAAAAAAATATTTAATATAATATTAAATTACATTTAATACTATATTAAACCAAATCGAAGCGAGCATATTCCATTTTTATCCACCATGCATTTATATATGGGATACTGGCAGTGGGGGGATCACATTCACAACAAAGCCTTTTTTTTTTTTAGGTTTTCCTTTATTTTCTGTTTGTTAATAGTTCACTCTCTTATTAATTGCTTCCTATCACTTCAATTATTGTTAGGCACGTTTTCATTTTCTAGATAGCTTCGTTAATTAGTTAATTGTCACGATCTCACTCTCCCCATATCTACTTGTATCATTAGTTAGACCACTCACCGATATGTGATGAAGATCTTTTTATATTACACATTAACATTTAACACTTAGGCCTTGTTTTTTTTTTCATGGCACTTGGGACTTGTTTAGTAGGTGAAAAAAGAAAAGGAAAAAGTCAATTCTTTATACATTTTTTTACTAAATAAACCTTATTTTTTATAATGTGATGAAATTATATTTTTATTTTTATTTTTTTATCTACATTTATTTTATTCTCACTTTTAATGTAAGGGTAAAATGTCACTTTTATTCCCTTCACATCACATCATATTGATATAATATTTTCATTCCGTCTAATATTCTCATTCTCATTTCCATTTTCATTCTTTCACTCATTTCACTTACCAAAGATCCCCTTAATTTTTTTGGCCAAATTACTCTTTTGGTCCTCAACTTTTGTACTAAGTTTAATATTGGTCCTCAATGTTTCAAAAAGTTATTTTAGGTCCTCAACGTTTTTTTTTGTCAAAATTGGTCCTCCAGCGTAACTCCGTCTGTTTTTTTGTTAAGTGCTTATGTGGAAGGCTTATGTGGCACACCCTCTCTCCTACGTGTCATATTTGGATGATATGACACCCTTTCTCACTCCAACTCAATAAAACGACGCCGTTTTACTGAGTTGGAGTGAGAGAGAAGTGATGCAAAACGGCGTTGTTTTGCTGAATTGAAATGAGAGAGGATGTCATATCATTCAAATATGACACGTAGGAGAGAGAGTGTGTCACATAAGCCTTCCACGTCAGCATTTAACAAAAAACACCAGACGGAGTTACGCTGGAGGACCAATTTTTACAAAAAAAAAACGTTGAGGACCTAAAATAACTTTTTGAAACATTGAGGATCAATTTTTAACTAGGTGCAAACGTTGAGGACCAAAAGAGTAATTTGACCTTTTTTTAACTTAGGTTATACCAAATTATACATAATTTAATTTTTTTTGTCTAACCGACTCGTTCTACTCTCTAACTCACGATTGGACCGATCAAACCCACTGATGGTAACAACATTCATATATTACACATTGGTTAATGGTTATAATAAGAATGAAGTAATGAGTATGGGCCAGGCATGGAGCAGCACATATATTGATTGGTCTCGTTGTTGGTTCATGTAAGGCTAGGCTAGCCAATGTGATTGGTCATGTAGTTCGACCCCACACCACAACCAAAGATGCTCTCATCACCAAAACTCTCAAAAATTAAAAATAACTTTTAATATTCTGTGAATCTCGGTAAGTTGTTAGAATGAAAGAGCTAGAACGCAACTTAGGACCTATATATTCGAGAACGAGAGTCCATATATTTCGCTTTCATTGTGGTGTTTCAAGGTTGTTGAGAACCAGATAATGGAAGACAACCAAACTTATGTTAATCGATTGAAGCATTAGGCTCCTCTTATACTGTAATAGCGGAGTTTTTGTTGTGAGTAGTCTTTCAAAATTAGTTCCACCTTGTTTAAACGAGGAGAGATGAAAGCATGTAAAACAAATGGTTTTGCTAACGACTGTTTTAGGACATTTTTTAAGATTTTTTATCAATTAATGAGAAATTCTTAAAACATGTGTTGGTTGATTTTTTATTAATTTTAAAAAAATTAATTCCCTCTCTACCGATCAAAATAAACCTTAAATAAACTCTAAAAAAATAGTGATTTAGACTTTTAATTACACACTGTTAGCATACATCCAATATTGAAGTTTGAGTAGTTGTGTGTCGTGGAGAGGGTTTTTCCATTTTTTCAGTGAAAAATCATATTAAAGAAGTTTTGCAATTTTTCCGTACAAAAATTACAAATTGTGAAGCTTGCTCCGGTGAAATTATGATAGTAAATTCTGAAGTATCAGAGAGTGGATTCTCTAAATTTTTTGGTGGAGTTATGAGAGAAATAGAGAGAAAAAAATTAAGAAAGAAAATATTTTCCTTCTCTCTATCTCTCTCATAATTCCACCAAAAAATATAAAGAATTAATTTAGAAGATCCTATCTCGAAGTATCAAACCATGTTTTTAAATTTGTGTGTGTGTGTGTGTGTTTTTTTTTTTGAGTGGGGTCCAATAATTTTATCATATATCATATCCAGATAAGTTAGTTAGGATAAAGACATGTAGAAAGTTCCAAATGGAGAAATGCGAACTAAAATCGAAAACCGGTCGTACCAGCATCAATCCTAAATTTTACAATTTTTTTCTCTATATCTTCTGATGATGGTGCTGCGAGACCTCACTTCATACCTTCCACTTCTTTCTTTCTTTCTTTAAATACTCAGTCAGATTTCTTATTTTTCATATTTGAGATTTGTCATTTGTGCCATGTTAGATATATACTCACCTTCTTATACTATCAATAATCCGTTTTACTATGCACATTAAACCGGTGTTATGTTGAGTACGAGGATAATTTTTTTATTTTGGGGAATCATATTTGCGGTAATGATGATGACATTTTTAAACACATTTCATTAATGTAATATTTGGTTCAGTCCTAATATTTTCATGAATAAAAAACAATATTCATAGATGCTAGGATTTTGTTATTTGGAAATGAGCTTTGAGATTATAATATATGTTCCATTTTTTTTCAACTATATTAGGCTTAAATACTTCTTACAGCTTAATAATTTAATAATGTTTTATTTTTTTGGTAAGACAATGGACCAAATTAATAATTTAATATAGAAAAAAAGGGGGCTTTGTTTTGTTGGACAATAACCCATTGGCTCTCATCGGTTGGGCGAAATGAGATTCTTCAAATGTTTTGGGCCCTCAGGCCCAAAAATATGTTTTGGGCCCGAGGAGGAGTTGTGGCGTGAGTTTGTAGCTCTAATGGGCCAGGGCAACATCCAAGAAAAAGGAAAAAAGTAATAACTCCAACAAAAGAAATATGGCAGCTGGAAGCACTTTTATTTCGTTGCTTTAACATAATTATTGACAAAAAAGTATTCTTATTGATAAATAAAAGAAAGGGATGAACAAATAATACATTTCATGGTAATTATTATTCATCTACAACAACTACTAGCTTAGCTTTATATAAACATGAAAACAAAACAAAGTTGTACATCAGTACATATGCATGCATATTATAAAAATGTCCTCTTGCCTCTTATTCTTTTATTATTTATTTCATCTTCCCGCCAATACTAAGTGGGATCCTTTCAGAAAAAGAAAAAGGAAAACTGTCTAATTGTGTACCATTTGGCTTAGTGTATCACATGTGCTCTACTTTTTTATTTTTAGCTAAGACTCTCTTTTTTTTCCTCTTAAGAAAAACTAAACTACATGTGTAATTGTGTGGATAGAATAGATAAGCATAAACCCTAATTTTTTTTTAAAAAAAGGTAATTAAAGCAACCACTAAAGCTCCTCTTGTCTTTATCTCCATGTTCCTTGCTTTGTCTCTGCTCTTTCCCTTTCAGTCTTCACCACATTCATTCATCTTTACATTCCTTGGATTTCAGGCTCAAAAACCCATGCTTATATATATATATATATGCTTGCTAGCTATAACTAGTACCTATCTCTATCTTACTTTGATGTGATGACATATGTGCAGGGTCCCACTATTCCAATACTTAAAACACTGAATCCAATGTTGTGTTGTTCTGCTGGGCTGAAAGGAAGTGAAATACACTTCTATCTTTTAAACAATAGCACAATGAGATTGAATCTGTTACTGTATAGCATCATATAACAAGAAGAGAGAGAAAAACACAGTTCGATGCGGTACAACACCAGATTCATTCTCATGAGCCACGGCACGACACAGCAAAGAATTCTTTTTTAATATTTACAAAAAGCATGTAATGGATATTCTTCTTTGTTGAGGCCTGCACTGCACTGCACATTCATCATCTAGTCATCAAGCAACAATACATGATAGTTAATTAATTTGATGATGATGATGATAAGAGTGAGAATCCGGGTCGGGTGGGTTAGTGGGATGGGAAGAAAAGTGGGTTTGGATCTCTTTGAAGTTTGGCATCCATGACTCTGACTTTGCTCATCTTCTCTTCACACCAATGCAATTGTTCTTCGCTTAAGTCACTCATTCTGAGAACTCTTGAAACGATTTTGAGGTCTATGAGAGCCATTAATATCTGCATCTCTTCTTCCACCTTTAGCTTTCTCTTCCTCAAGCACTTGCGGGAACGCCGGAGATCTTTCACCTTCATCTTCTTCTGCATTAATTAATTAATCAATTACAGAGTTTGGTCATTGATTTATTAATTAATTAATTTAATTAGAGGAATTAATAATTGCTTGCCTTTTGATTAACTTTCTTCATAAGACGAAGGAGTGTTGGATCAACCGAGGGTCTTCGGTTTCTCCGAAAGTAGGCTGCGAGGATCTGACACGGCTTCTCTTTATCAGCTTTGAGGAAGTTCATGAAAGTTCTGATCCCATCTTCCATTATCATCACAAATGATTCTGATGATATTCTTGAATGAAAACCATTATCCTCCTTCTCATCCTCCTCTGACTCTTCAATATCAAAATCCCAAAAATTAAATAAATTCTCATTAATATTGAATAAATGTACTAAAAATTCAGTAGTAATAGTAGTAGTAGTAAACCTCGATATTCAGGGACGAGGAGCAACTTGGGAGCCAAGAGCCTCATTCTGGCATAGATCTCAGGTCTCCTTCCATGCTCATAAGGTTCATTCTCAATGTATCTCTGCAACAACACTTGAAACTGCTGGAATTGCTGTGCCACGCTGGCACCACATCCTCCTTCATGATTAACCTTGGATTGGAAATTATGGTAGTTCCAATTCAGAGCTTCCCACGTCAGACATATCTGTGCCACGTAAGCAGCCTCCAGCTCCCTATACGGGTTGTGACCTATATGAGCTGGCGTCTTCTGTATCGCCGCTAACTTGTACACTATTCTCTCCGATATCGACCTCGGAGACACCATTATCGATTTTAATGACTCTGATCAACTCAAACAAATTAATTAGTTCATTCATGAACGCAAAAGTTATACTAATTTTAATTCCCTCCCTAAACTATTCTTTTTACCATTAATTTTATCAATAAAGTTTTGTATTTTATTCTAACTCTTAATTTTGTCTAAAATTATTAACAGAAAGTGATAAGATAACATCACACATATAATATTAATGATAATTCATCATTAAAGAAATAATTTCGTTTAATGCAATGAATTTACATTAGTACTACAATAGTGATGTCATATTATCATCTAGTTAATAATTTTTTTTTGATGAACTATTGTTAATAATTTAAATGATACTAAGTGTTAGAACGAAATTTAAATTTTTGGTACAAAATGGGCAACAATTGGGACAAAAGTGACAGAAAAAAAATTCTAAGAGAAAATGAAGGATTACTATAAAATGTGAGGACATAAAAAACACTTGTGCCATTAAGGAATTTGTTTTTTTTTAAGAAGATAGCAATAGGTAATAAATGTGAACCAACATCGATCTCTTGTGATAATATTTGAACTGAGGCGTTCATCTTCATGTTGGGAAAGAGTAATTAGTCGTTAATTACCTGTTTCGTGAAGCTTCTGTGCGCTGATTCTATCTAGGAAGGTCATTTCCTCGTCGTATTTCTGGAAGACGGTGTAGGATTCCCACTTGGGACAACTCCTTCGAGACGAAGAAGAGAATGGGTCGTCTGTTCCGGAATCTCTGCATATCACAGAGCTTCTCCATTCGGAGGAGCTCTTCGATGTGGACCCCACCGTACATGAATCGCCGTATATTTCTTCTTCTTCATCGAAGATGTTTCTCTTCGAGTGCTGTGTTGCTGCAGAAGGAGCAAAAACGAAGAATTTGTGGTCGTCCCCTGCCTCCTCCTCATCCTGTACCTTCTTGTTCTTCATCATTCTTTCACCCACAGGATCATAGTACTGATCTGACAATAATAATAATAATAATAATAATAGTCATGATTATAATAATTGATGGACATGTGAAGAATGTAACGAACTAGGGAATATATATTGTTACCGTCAGAGATTGAGATTTCGTCAGTAGTGTCCGTGGCGACGTCGCTTTTGTAGAGGTTGAGGGTGATGGGCGTGGGCGATGTGGGCCTGGTTTCAATTGGGACAGAGTTTGGAACAGAGTCATACTCATACTCATGAGTTTGAACTTGTTCTTGTTCTATTTCGGTTTCAAAGTCTGAAACCTGGGGGGATCTATGAACGGACAAGGTTTGGTGATCAGAGGCGTAGTAATTATGATCTTCTTCTTCTTGAGCTTCTTCTGAAACCAAGCTCTCTCGAGGGCTAGTGAATTGGTCATGATCAGAAGAAGAAGGAGTAGTGTGAAGAAACACAAGGCTTTCACCACCACCGATGATGTCAGCCACCAGATGGTGGTCTCTCTCATGAGTAATATTACTAGAATGATGATCAACATAAGAATACCTAATTTCTTCTTCTTCTTCTTCCTCCTCCTCCTCGGAAAACACATATTCATATTGCTGATCTCTGTAATTAAGTTAGAATTAGATATATACCATAATAATTATATATATATATATATATATATATATATATATATGTATATGTATATGAATATGATACCTGTGAATGATGGGGAAGTTGCCGATGAAGTTGAAGAACTTGAGAAGAAGAAGGGAGGAGGAGAAGAAGAGGATGAAGAGGAGGAGGAAGGAGCTGGAGGCATTGTAGAAGAGTCTGAGGAGAGCTTCTTGTTTGGAACAAAGTTGTGGCATTTTTCTGGAGTTTTTGGTTTTGGCTCCAAAATGAGACCACTCTAAAGCAACTCCACCACCACCACTTACCAAAGTATAGTCAAGTCATCACCTCCCAAAAGAAATTAAAGTTACTCATCTTCATTTCATATTTGCTTTCCCTTGGGTCAACATTGTCCAATTCTTATATATGCACCAATCCTCTATATTAACTCCCTTTTATACACACACATACTCTAGAATGGATCCTCCTCTGTACTACTGTGTTACTGTCTAAATAATAGGTAGTAGTGAATCCCACATCTCTTGTCTTTTTTTCTCTCTTAGATGTGAGCACAAGGCTTATTGCATTAATAAAAGTTTAATATTACAAAAATATTAAGATTTTAGTATATTTTTTTCATTTATAAATATCAATAGAGATTTACTCTAAATAATAGATTAGGAATTAATTTTTTATTAATATTTTTAATATCAAACATCATTTCTTCATGCATTATTAATTACCTTTTATTTTTATAAAATAGGATTGCATTTTGGTCGAATCTAATATATATTTTTAGGTTTGCGCAGGTTTTTGCAGTCATTAATATCTTTGCGTTGTAGATTTTTTGAAGAAGCTTAGTGATGATCACGAAATTTCTTTTATACATACAAAGGATTGAACCTATGAGTTATAAATGTTTAAGCTTTAAAGAATTAAACTAAGCGCCAATGCGTCCTTGACATAAAACTTAAGGATACTTTGTACATTTTAGCTGTTTATATCATGTTGTGTTAATTTTAAAGTCCCACATTGGTGAGTTTTGTGGAGAGAGAAGTAGAAAATTTATATAAATAGGTGTGACTACACAATAATACTTCATAATAATAATAATAATGACATAAATATGATGTACTAAATTTAGTTCCTTTTACCAGAAAACGGATATGTACTAACATTTTGGTATTTTGTAGTTTTCATTTTTCATAGCTACTTCTTTCAGGACTTTAAAAGATAAAAGAAATTAAATTAAGATTACAGAAGGGAATCATTTCTATTGTAATCTGCATAAAAAGAACGTTACTCTTGTATTGTAGTGAGTTTTCACTTTATTTTTTCCCCCTCTATATATGAATGAATGTATATATTAGAGATAAACAAAAAGATGTAATGGAAGGAAAAGCAAAAAAGAAAGAGTCTAAAACCAACCAACACGCATAGGTAGACAGAAGAAGTTGGCTTTATAAAAGAAATACAAAGATTTTCTGCAGAAAAAGTAGGATTCACATTATTTAATTAAAATAAATGGAATAGACAATATAATAATTATTAATGAATATTCAGGAATGCACGTAATATTATATTAAGATTTAATATTATTGTTTTGTGTGACCCATAGAATAGGCCGGGAAGAGATTCATTTGTGAGTTTAATGGGAGTTTGAGTGTATTCTTTACCTACTGACGGAATAAAGAACCTTTCTAAAAAGATGATGATGGCTGTGTCAATTTGGAAGTTCTTTAAGCAATCTTGTTAATTGATATATACTTGTCTTTAACTTGGCTAATAAGGTTGCAGATTGTATCAGAATATATAAATGTTCTGCATGCAGAATATTAAATAATAATATTACTATATTATAGTTTGTACTTTAATTAGATGTTATACAGTTTATTTCATTTCATTTCATTTCATTTTAACTTTAATCAATCAAATTGAACTTTTAGTTAATCAAATGTGAATTAATTATATATTCCAGTTATTTTAATTTTGATATAGTATTTAATAAATAAATAAAGTAATAATTAATGAGTTCGCTTTGTATATATAATAGTGTTCGAAATAGTCTGATTAATTAAAAGCAAATGTAATTAAATTCACTGATAGAAAAAATTTATTTAGTGACAAATAATTCGTCATTAATAACAAAATTTCGTTATTATTTTATAAAAAATTACAAATAGTAACTTTACCTAAAATTACAAATAATACTTAAGTACATTACACTCTCTTGAATGCTTATAAACACTTGGACTCTTTTAGTTATCGATCTGGACCATTGATTAACTGCAACACAATTTTATCTTAACTGATCAACGGTTCAGATTAACTACACCAAGTAACTTTACCTAAAGTTACTTTATTTAATCCAGTTTCCTCTCGATTGCTCATATATGCATAGCAGAGAGGGGATCCTCTACATTATAAGGTAAAGTGCTATCTAAAGTGAGGAGAAAGATAGAAAGAAAAAAAATTGTGGGTCCTACTTTTTCACAATTTCTCTCTCTTAGTTGTTCTCTCTATCTCTCTCCTTACTTTAATGAGCATTTCACCTTACAATGTAGATGATCCACTCTCATGCATAGCATACCTCTTAGTTCTTTAAGGAATGTTAATCACGAATCTCAAGTCTCCTTCGTGAGCCTGTCTCTTCTCGATCTCATTATGTCCATCGAATTACGTAGATTTTAATCTCATTCTTAGTATATAAATCCTAGGTCTTTTAATTTACCTAGGTTAAATTCTTCTCCTCCAAACCTTCCTCCTAAGTAGTATTTTTGACAACTTATATTGTTCTAGGAATATTAGAGGGTATTTAGATTAAATTTTTATTTTTAAGATTTGGGTATATTTTTAAAGGAGAGAGAAATGATATAATTTAAGTATGGAAAAAACTTAGGTCCATTTCCTTATGTCCATTTCATCCAATTCCACCAATCATATATTGTATTTGTTGGGCCCCGCACAAAAAAAAATATAAAGAAAAGAGAAAGAAGAACACACACAAAATTTAACGTGGTTCGGTGCCTCAAGACCTACTACCACGACCCCCACTGGGACAAACTTTACTACTTGTAATTTTTGAACGGAAAAATTACAAACCCTCCTCAATACATAAAAATACCCAAAACCCAATACACCCAATGGTTATAGGCTATTCTTATGTGTGTTGAAACCTATATAACTCACACATATTTATATAAGCTCCTCACCCATTCACTCACTAAATCTAACCAATGTGGGACTTTGAATTACATACACAACAAATCCTCCCTTAATCTAAAGTCCTACATTATTTCTCTCTATAAAAAAAAAAAACTAAACTCTTCTATTAATTTTTTGACTTCTTCTGCTTTTGCAACGATCCTCCCTTGCTGCAGAATCCTCTAATATCCTCAGATTAACTCATCCTCATAAGAAACCACATTAGTAGAAGAAACTCCCTTTGATCTTCCTCTCTTCTCATTCATGCTCCGCAAGTCCTCCTTGAAATCTGGGCATCTCATCTATATGTGACCCAACTGTCCATAGTAATGACACTCAACAGTGCTCACTTCTCTCGATCGAGAATTTCTTTCAAGTTGATCACCCTTCTTCTTCCTGTCACTATCCACTGCTAGTATATGACTGTCCCTGAAAGACTCTTCACCACCTATCATCCTCTGACTCTCCTTCAAGGTACTCATCACTTCATCTAGTTTCAGTGTGCTCTTTCCTGCTAGCATTGACTGGACTAGAGGCTTGAAGGATTTTGGTAATGAAGCCAAGAGAAGCAGCGCTTGCTCTTCATCTTTAATAGTCTCCCCTGCATTCAACAATCTAGATACCATCTCATTAAATTTGTTAATGTGATCAGTCACATTACCTCCCTCTTCCATCTTCAATGAGTACAAATCCATTTTCATCATCAATCGATTGGTCAATGTCTTCGACGCAAACTTGCACTCCAACGTGTCCCACAACTTCTTCGGTGATGTCTCCTTTAGCACAGTCACTTTTATCTGTGGGGCTAGTGCTAACCGAATTGTACTAACAGCCTTTTTCTGAATTGTACTCCAATCTGACTCTTTCATTTCACTCGGTTTCTCATCCTGCAATGCTAAATCAAGACCATGCTGGACCAAATAATCTTGAATCGTGCATTGCCACAGTGTAAAATCCGTTCTCCCATCAAACAACGGAACTTCAAACTTCAGGGTGTTCATTGTATTTAACCCAACTCTTGGCTAAATATTTCCCTACTTACACATCCAACCAACCAGCACCACAAACAACCCAAATTCAAAAAAAGCTGACTTGAAAAAAATGAGAAAATAAACCAGAACCAACCTCTCTCCAAATTGCTGACTGGATGATGACGACTCCTTCCTCTTGCTCTTTCTCCCTTCTTCCTCCTTAGGCCGGAACCAAAGCTCTGATACCACTTGTTGGGCCCCGCACAAAAAAAATATAAAGAAAAGAGAAAGAAGAACACACAAAAAATTTAACGTGGTTCGGTGCTTCAAGACCTATTACCACGACCCCCACTGGGACAAACTTTACTACTTGTAATTTTTGAACGGAAAAATTACAAACCCTCCTCAATACATAAAAATACCCAAAACCCAATACACCCAATGGTTATAGGCTAGTATTCTTATGTGTGTTGAAACCTATATAACTCACACCTATTTATATAAGCTCCTCACCCACTCACTCACTAAATCTAACCAATGTGGGACTTTGAATTCCACACAGCAGTATTTACACTCTCTTTTTTCTATGATTGGTCATATAAAAGGTGGTCTTCTATATTTTCTCTCTACTGTGATTGGTCATTTAAACACTTTTTGTCACGTGTCATAATTATATTGGGGAATTGGATGAAATGGACATAAAAAAATGGACCTAAGTTTTTTCCTTTAAGTATCTACAATTTTCCTTCAATAGCACATGCGATAATATATAGGAGTTAATTTAACCAACTTATTTGTTGGGTATCAACTATCAATGAACGATTTAACAGCATTAGAATTAATCTTCTCCAAGGTTAACGAAAAACTCAACTTTGAATCTCAGCTATAACTAATTAAAGAATATGATAAAATATACTTGTTATAAATTAGGTTAATTAGCGCTTAACACAACTTTCAATATTTGTTCCCATCAAATATATTTAGGGATATATAGGAACACAGCTTGATATGATAAAATATATTTGTTAGGTTAGCACTTAACCATTTGTGTGCCAACCCACAATATTGACATATCACTCATTCACTCTTATTTAATTTCTATATATATTCCATATATTTATCTTCTCATACTATTAGTAGTTTAATTAATAAATCTTTTCTTATATTTATCTATCTCTCCTCAGCAAATTCAAATTCATATTTAACAAGATTGATCGATCCAATGAAATATTGAGCTAGTCTTTTATAATGTGATTAAATATTACATATTCAATATATATATATATATATATATACTCGCATATATTTCTCAGTTCTTATTAGTGAAAGCGTGTTTTTTCCTATAGTTGCTAACTTGGTGAGTCATTGACTTTCATCCCTTGTTGGCCAAAAATAAAATCCCTATATGTTGTTTATTTCAATAAGACCTCCACTTAGTGTTTGTTATTTAAATAACTTGACACAAAGTGCTTTAGCTTTTAAATACAATATAATTTATTTTTAAAAGTGGCTTTTCAAGAAATTTTCTAAATATTATGCCTAATTACCTTTCTCTTAATTAAACAACAAATTTTCCTTAGCATGTATAACACAACAATTGTTTGAAAGTCAGTTATAACATTTTCAAAAATTGTAACTTTGAGTGGAAATAGAAGTGGAAGTAAGTGATAAAAAGTATGTTTAGTATGCAGGGAAATAAAAGTGGAATGTAAAAGTAATATTGTTTGGTATAGTGGGAAGAAAATAGGGAAATAGAAGATAAAAGTATGAAATACCTTTTTTGCCCTTATTTTTTAAAAATTCACAAAATTTTTAAGGGTATTTTGGTCTTTAAACCCCACCTCACCACAACTTCCCTCCTTACATACAAGTAACCTTACTCACCTCTCATAAAAAAAAATTCTTCCCTTTCCCACTCACTTTACCACTTACGAAACATATGAAAATCTCACATCTACTTCTTGCATGCCATTTGTATTTAATATATGCAAGTCCTATGAAGTACTTGTGGATTTATGTATATATATTTTCTAGACAAACTGGGTATTCTAAAGAAAAGGCCCACTTCTTTAAATCAAGCCTTGACCTTAAGTTAAGTTACATTAATTTTGGACGAAAATAATAATAATAATAAGCTGGTCCAAGGCATAACACAGCCCGGCCCACACATTTTTAGGAAACAATGACAATTTACAAATCCAGAATTTAGAATATAGTCATATACTCATATCAGATATCATAGATAGACACAAAATTAAATAAAACATACTTTTAAAAAAATTAAAACATGAACTTATTTACATAATGAAAATTATAAATGAAATTCTACTTTGTGTTTATTTTCCTTCTAATATAATATGGTCATGTTAGTCATTTTTGGAATTACTAAAAGTATGAAATGGCCTTATTTTAATTATAAGATCAAAATCTTATTTACTTTAACCAAAATAAATTATTCTAAGGCTTCCCTCACCGAAATTTATACAAAACCACAAATACCAACTTTAATCTTATTGATAAACGACGGTATGTATGGAGAGAATTTCATGATCATAACTAAAACCTCCTCATTGACAACTTGATTTGCTTCTTAAATAAACAAAAAGTCCTATTTAAATTAAATCATTACTTACTACATTACTCCTCTTTACTTTCCTGACATGTTTTAAGAGAAATATACTTTTAATTAATTATATTGGTTCTAAATTGATAGTCAACCTAATATTTAGTTCTGAATTTCGAAAATAAATTATCTTCTGTCAACTATTTAATTAGCCATTGAGATGTTAGTCGTTAAGGTGACATGACCGTTAAATATACTGATGTGTAACTGTTAACTTGCCAATCGTATTGCCATGTCATGGTGCCACATCAAAAGTTTTCTTCGATCGAGTGATAAAAATTCAAAATTTAATCAATTTTCAAAATTAAGAGACTAAATAGTAAGTTAATCATTGACAAAAAAAAAGTTGATCAATAATTTAAAAACCAAAAAATAAATTTCCTCTAATTTTTTATTTTGAATGAAATGCTTTATATTTTAATTGATTAACAAAATGAGAGACCTGGTCGGACATGCACGTGCTTCTAGAAACCCTAGAATTAATTAGTGTACAGGATTGGGATCGCAGATGTATATCATATATACATGCATGTGGGTAGGACTCAAAGTTGTATAGTTAGGATTGAATTTTGGGGTTACGTTTTGAAGATTAAGAGATGTATGAAGAAAAACATCCAACTGAAACACAGCACAGTCTTGTGGGTTGGTCATCATTTTAACCACTCTGATCTTATTTATTCGTACCCCCATGCTTTCAATATTCATACAATATACCAAAAATATCGAAGAAAATTAAGTTAATTATTATATAATATATATGTGCTGTATATATACGTACACGAAACGAAAGTTCTTCTATAGTATATACTATATAGTGCCCAATTTGTGACTTGATTTTTCTTTTCATGTTTCATTAAAAAAAATTAATAAATCAATTATGGGATGATAGATTTAAAGGATAATAGACTTGCTCTTAAATGAAGATTTAGGTGTCTACGTATTCGGAAGAGAAATCAAAGTACATATATAATTCAAGATTGTAGGATGCCCATGGTAACCCTTAGGCTGGAGAGTTACTTGAATAGGTGTGTCGTGTGCGGTTAGGACGTAAAGACTCTATGGGAGGTCACAGAGGTGGAGAGAGCCGCAGAGGGCTTTGCGGAGATAGGGTTCTCACGATACAGGAGAGCGATTACTTAAGAGTGGAGGAGGCATGTAAGGTTACGTGAGAGTGAGCATGGGAGCTTCAACATGAGAGGTATATTTATATCAACTCTCTTCTCGTTGTGTTGTGATGTACTAAGGTTTAGGTGAGTGAAACGTATTTATAACCGTGTAATAACCTTAGATCGATGACAGAGAATTGCGGAGCATGAGACAATAGTATTATCATAAGTATTTTTTTTATTGAAGGATCAAATTGATTAATTGGACGTGTCATATACATGAAATTACAGTACGTACGTACGTATGTAGTGCATATATGCAAATGATTAATATATGAAAATGTCAATCTTGATTAATTAATTGCTTAACCAAAAATCAAACCTGTGTCATGATCACAACTCACAAGTACATATTTGTGTCAGCTAATTAAAACTTCGAAGAGATCACATATGATATTTGTATAATATATATTAATATATTATTCATTTCCGAAAATTAGGAAGAGGCTGTGCATGCATGGGTGTAGCTAGGCGACAATTATAAAAATGATTAGAGATAATTAATATGGTTGTAATTAATTAATTAAGTCCATATGCCTTATTATAATATATATGTGCCAATGGGACTAACGTGAAGAAGTTTTGGTGGGTAGATACGGGTGAAGGGTGGTTGGACAGGATCATAGAAAAAAAGGCGAAAATTAATAACAGAAAAATAAGATGTGATGTAACATAGACTCAATCTCCCCTCTTGCACAAATAATTAATTCCCACTACGTACCCTAAATCTAATTAATAATAAATATATTCTATTTTTCATATTTCACCAACAACAAACTATGAGAGTAGATTTGCAAAATTAAATTTAGTGAATTGCAAAATATTGTTAAAGTTACTTCAATGAATTTACTTCCAAAATAGAGTTGAGAGAGGTAGTTTTAATGTTGAGTAAATATATGTATCCCCAAATTAAGGGTAAAGTACTCTTGTCGCCCTCAAACTTTGCTGCAATGTTCATTCCTGTCCCCAAACTTTTTTTTGGTTCATGCCTACCCCCAAACTTTCAATTTTGTTCATGCCTGCCCTTTTTTCTAACACTGTTAACTTGCTTGACAAAATTTGCTGACGTGGACTATGAATGTGTATCTCTTTTGCCACCTCATTGTCCAACTCATTTTACATCTCATATTTAACTTTTTACTTTTATTTTAAAAAAATTAACCTAATCCAAATTAAAAAAAAAATCAAACTTTTATCCTAAAATATTTTTTTTATTTAGATTAGGTTAATTTTTTTAATAAAAGTAAAAAGTTAAAGGTGAGGTGGACAATGACGTGGCAAAAAAAATACATATTCATCATCCACGTCAACAAATTCCGTCAAATAAGTTAACGGTGTTAGCAAAAAGGGCAGGCATGGACAAAACTGAAAGTTTGGGGGTAGGCATGAACAAAACTGAAAGTTTGAGGGTAGGCATGAACCAAAAAAAAGTTTGGGGGCAAGAATGAACATTACAGTAAAGTTTGGGGGCAGCAAGGATACTTTACCCCCAAATTAAAATCCAAATGACATATAATGTATATATATCCGGAAAATATATTGAAGCCCATACCGTATAACAGAAGAATAATTATTCAATTATATATTTACAATGAATTGTGTGAGGAAATCAATATGTTTTTACGGATATATATTTATAGCGTTTTAGTCAAAGGGGTTAGCTGTGAGTTTAGCAAAAACTAATTAACTAAGGATGCTTGTGTGTTGAAGGGAGTGGATTAATTAAAGACAAAGACTAGAGTAGAGATTGTATTATAAATAGCTGCTTTTGGTGATGTTATTGAGGTTACTTTTGGTCACCAACGTCCTCATTAAACTTAATATTCACTTTTTGGTGATCATATCATCATCATCATCATCTTCTTCTTTATCTATATACAGAATTAATGGAGGAAAATAATCTACCTCCTGGATTCAGATTCCACCCCACAGACGAAGAGCTCATATCCTATTATCTAAGAAGCAAAGTGTGTGATCCGTCTGCTTTCACATCCAAAGCTATTGCAGTTGTTGATCTCAACAAGTCTGAACCTTGGGACCTCCCAGGTATATATATATAACTCACTCCCTTTATGGGAAGCTTTAATTTTGCAATCAATTTAATTTAATTTGTTTCTTATATATATATATATATATAGGTAAGGCGAGTATGGGAGAGAAAGAATGGTATTTCTTCAGTTTAAAAGATAGGAAATACCCAACGGGAATGCGAACAAACCGAGCCACTGAATCAGGATATTGGAAAACCACAGGAAAAGACAAGGAAATTTTTACTAGTGTTGCTGAAAGTGTGCCTATTTTGGTTGGAATGAAGAAAACCCTTGTCTTCTATAAGGGCAGAGCTCCAAGAGGTGAGAACACCAATTGGGTTATGCATGAATACAGGCTACACAATTACAACCATCTCTTCACTACTTCTAATAAGGTTTGTTTATTTTCTCTTCTTAATTATACAAGCAAAAACCCTCTAATTTTATATCAAGTTTTTAAATTTGTTCCAAAAATCAATTCCAATCCCCCAAATTTAATGCTATTCAATTGTAGACAGCGAGGGCTAAACAATGACATCACACACACAGTATTAATAATTTATTATCACTCATAATCTTTAGGATATTTCAAAACGGTGTCGTTTCTTCTTCTTATAATTTTCATAGTAATATATGAAGAAGCGATATTATTTTGAGCGATGAGTAACTTTTAGAACAAAATTGACTGTAAAAAAAGTTTTGAGATGAAATTGAAAATTAATATAAAATTTGTATATAGATCCGTGATTATATATAGGCCAAATTACTCTTTTAATCCTCAACGATTGCACCAAGTTTAATATTGGTCCTCAACGTTTCAAAAGGTTATTTTAGGTCATCAACGTTTTTTTTTGTTATAATGTGGCACACCCTCTCTCATACGTGTTATATTTGGATGATATAACACCCTCTTTCACTCCAATTCAGCAAAACGGCGTCGTTTTGCTGAGTTGGAATGAGAGAGGGTATCATATCATCCAAATATGACATGTAGGAGAGAGGGTGTGCCACATAAGCCTTCCATGTCAGCATTTAACAAAAAAAAGGTTGAGGACCTAAAATAATTTTTTGAAACGTTGAGGCCATATATATAATGATATGAATTGCATTCCATATGGCTTTAATAATGATGAAGTTGTTTCATTTGTGTATATAGGAAGAATGGGTGGTTTGTAGGGTGTTCCATAAAAGCATATCAGCGGCAAGAAAAGCACAGGAGATCACATCATCTTCACACTTATCTCTTGAGTCATCACCAAATCATGGTGATACAGCCTCAATGGTGAATGATAATGAGCTTCCAGATTTTAGCAGCAATAATAATATTAATGCAAATTCATCATCTTTCAATCCTAATTATAACAACAACAACATTTTAGCCCAAACACATACTAATAATAATGATTTCTTCAATGGTCACTACCCAAATATGAACTTGAGCATGCTGAATAATCCGAATCTTTATATGAACTCGTTGCAAATTCTGAAAGCATTGCAGCTCAAGAGGTATCATTATCAACAAGCTAATCATCATCATCATTTGCAACCCTATATGCCTCAATTTCAAGGAGGATTTGATTTAATCTCTAATCATATAAATGCTTCTTCTTCTTCCTCCTCCTCCTCTCAAGTTTTTGATTGTATGCCACCACAACAGCAGGAGCAACCATTCAATATGGACTCCCTTTGGTCATGATTCATCATGCATGAAGCTAATTGACATTTTGTTATAATTAACGAAAGTTTGTCTTGTTAATTTCTACAATAAACTGTAATTAAGGGCTTAGCTTCAGTTGTAATGTGTATCATCTCTCTTCATTTCTATTTGTAATTTTAATTAGTTACCAATGTTAATGATTAAAAATCGTGCATTATTGCCATCTAATTTAATTAGATGAAGCTCATTCGGCTCAAGGACAAATTTATTTATTCAACTTATGTTAAACTAGTAGCTAGTGATTAGATAGGTTGACTTGGGATTATATATATATACAAGGAGGACAAAAAGAAATTAACTCAATTGTTAATTATATAATAATTACTTTATTATCATAAAATATTATTGATTCTGTTTTCTTACAATAGCAATAGGCCTTCTAGTAATTTGCCACTTTATAAAACATTTAATTTTCTGTTTTTTTTTCTTTTAAATTGTTTTAAAAACCAGTTATGAGAACCTATATATATGTTGATGTTTGTTAGTATTATTTGTATTTGTATGTATTTATATATATTATTAATAAAAGACTTTTTTTTGTAACTTTTTTATTTTAAAAACCTAGAGTTCAGAATGTTTTTTTCATTGTTTTTGTTTTCACTTCTCAAAATACATCTTTTATTTTTTTTTCAATTGAAAATAGTAATTCAAACAAGTTTTTGATTTTAAAATAAAAATTAGATTTTGAAAAGGAAAAAATTTAGGTGTAATTTTTATATTTTTGTTATAACGTTCTCTAATAAAAAATGATACGTGTATGATTTATACAACTCATCTCTCATATTATTATTTTTTTTAATTTTTTTTTACATATTTTATTCTAATTGAAAAACTTGATAACAAATGTATATGAAACTGTATATAAATCTAATTCTTTAAAAAATTGTTTTTAGACATGTCCTTGTTTTTTAATAATTACTAATTTAGCTTGCAATGAAATTATAATTAAAATTTTAAAAAATATATATATAAAAGGCAATTCTAAATAAATAATACCACTAAACCAAAATTTATTAATTATTCTTTTTGTCATTAATTAATAATACCAGTTATTTGGTTTTGGAGGAATTAGTAGGAGCAGTTTCACTAGAAAGGCCCTTTTCTATTAGTAAAGCCCAATGGACTATTTTCTTCCAATTTGGCCCAAAACTGAATTTTTCTCAGCCCAGCCTAACCAAATCTCTAAAGAAGAAATTAAAAAAAAAAGGAAGCCTCTACATAAAATGCATTAGCTTTGGATGAATCAGTAGTTTCATCCGCTAGTTGACAATGGCGGGAAAACAAATTTCCGGCGACGGCTTATCGGCGAACCTCGCCGGAATGTCAAAGAACCAGCTGTATGAGATTATGTCTCAGATGAAGGTATATGAATTTCTCTTTTTCTTATGCGCCTGATTCCTTCAACTCTGGATTTGCTTAATTTTTCTGCTTTTTTTTTGTTCAATTCTTAGTTTTCTTCCAATTACCAACAAAATTCTCATAGAATGTGCTCTTATTAACGCTTACGTTCATTCTTCTGGCTTCTCTCTCCTGCTTGGAAAAAATTGAACGATTCCTTCAGAGTCTGATCGAACAGAACCAACAGCAAGCGAGGCAGATCCTCATTCAGAACCCCATGTTAACTAAAGCCCTTTTTCAGGTTTTTCCCTCTTTTACTTTCTTTTAGTTAATATGCGGCATTTGATTTTTCGTTTTTTCATTTACTATTGCTGCTTGTGAACTATGTGTAGTGAATTATGCTTTCTATTTGCCGAACAGAATTCGTAGAATTAGGGTTTCGTGTTTGTTTCTTTTTTGCTCCCCTTTTTTGTTTATTGAATGCCATGCATAAACAACCGAGAAACGTTGAAATTTGTTTATTATAATTCCTCTCCTGCTTCTTTATTTGGAAGTTCTGCGGGTAGGCATAATCTCCCCTACTATGAGCATTTTCCCCCTAAAATAAGAAGGCACCTTTTGTGTTTCTTTTCCAGCTCACTTTCTTTTCTTCCTTATATTAAGTATATAACTATATATCATATATTTGTTGCTTTGACTCTTACATAATTGGATTAGGTATGCTCAATTGCTACATATACTATTAAGTTGCTGAGTAAGAAGTAAGAACCAAAACTTTATGAATAACTGAATAAGCCATGCGCATGGAGCTTTTGGTTATTAATCATAATTTTTCACTAGTCACCACAACCATATGAGTGCAGAATATAATCTTATGAATTTATGACATGTCCTTGGGTTTGTACAAACATTAGACACTGATGCTGCCATTTGTTCTTTTTCCCAAATCATGATAGACTCATCTAGATACACAAAAACTTCCGTTAAGATTCATCATCATTTTATGATTCTGACAACTATCGTTTGACCCAATTACGTGTCCTGAAACAAGATTCAGATAACTTGCACCAACGATCCGATATTGAAACTTACATGAAAAATATCCTATATTTGAAATTACCTTAACGAATCTGGTGATGGAGGGGGTTAGCCAACAATGAATAAGCTTGGATTCATTGGAGCAAAGAAGCAAAAAAAGAGTGTGATGTGAGAAGCATGAATCTGCTCAGATGTTAGGGTTGTTTTCCGGAAAAATAAAAGGATTTCGAATTAGACCTTCTGAACAAACCAAGCGTATAATTTGATTATGACCAGGGAGGGTAATGCCTGAGATAGTTTAATGCAGTAAACTTCAAATCTCCATAGAAAACAGCCCCTAAGGAACATTTGGTACATGGAGAATCCTTAATTTCTAGTACCTTGGGAACCTAAATAAAAGATATTTGGTTATATTATATTTGAAAATTCAAGTTCTTATTTTTCCGGACAATTGATTTTACATAAACCGTGTACCCTGAATAATACAGCTTTCCAAGATATTTATGATTTAGGTTTCCTGCATACCTAACATCTCTTGTTAATATACTGTATAATTAGAAAACATGACTTAGTTACCAGACTTGTTTATGTTGCTTAAATTCTGAAGATATGAGATTAAAAGAACAAGATCTGAAGTAATTAATTAGGTAGCAGAAAATACTTTTGATCCAATAAGCGACTAATGGAGCTCTTATGATGGAGTTTGACTAATGGAGCTCTTATGATGGAGTTTGAAAAGTGATGCCCGCTTAGGATGAATGAAAAGTGAAAACAGAATCTATAAACCAAATTGTCTATACAAGAATAGAATGTGTTCATACTTATGTATGTAGGCAGGCAATACCATATATATAAAATAACATATATTTGGAGGTATCAGCCTTCATGTACCCCTGCCATCTATTTATCACTAGAGTTTAAGTCCATAAAGACTACCTAATGATATCAAGTTTAGCATTAAATCTGAAACTGATTGATAACAGCCTCATATTGGAGTGAACTTTAATGAAAAATAGGTTTTGGTGATCTAAAAGGATGATCTTGTTAAAAGCATAGATGATAGAACTGTAGATACAATCAAGACTCGATGATTCTTAGACTAACTTCTTCCTTATACTATTATGTTGAGCTTTTTCTTCATCTAGTATTGTCATAAACACTGATATCAGCAAGTCTGAGGGGGTATTGTTATCTGTTTCTATTTTACATTAATTTCTAATTTGTCTGTGGGGATGCAGTCAGATCGCCCGAGGTTATGTATTCTACATTGACTCCCTTTTTACTGTTTTATCTTTCTTTAATCAGGCACAAATTATGCTTGGGATGGTGCAGCCCCCTCCTGCGGTATGCTTTTACTTCATTATATCATGCTATAGATTCTTCACAAACTTCCATTGGTGGATGTGTGTATATGATCACATTTTTGTTTTTAGATCCCAAAAATTCAGCCAACAGTCTCACAGAACAATCAGCAGCCAGTACAGTTAAATCAACAGCCAAATATTCAGCCTGCTCCTTTTTTGCCTGCACAAGGTGGTCTACAGGAGCAAGCGGGTGTATCTCAAACTCAAATTCCTCCTAGGAAACACCAAAACCAACCTCCAGTGCCAATTTCATCTGCAGCTATTCCTGCAGTGAGTCATCAAACTCAGCCAATGCCTGCACATTCTTTGCAGGTGCCTCAACAGCCCAAAGGACATCTGACTCCCCAAATGGCTCCAGTGTCTCTTCCACCATCGTCACAACTTCCAAATGTACCTCCTCCTGCTCTTCATTCATCTTCACAGCCACATCAAACCCAAATTCCAAATGCTTCCAGTCAGTTGCAGCAACCATTGCAGGCACCTGGATTTCCACATATGCCACTGCAACCACCAATGCAACCACAGACCAGACCACCTTCAGTACCCAACTTTCATCACCAGTATCCTCCACAAATGGGTGCCAATATAGGTTTTCAACATGCTGGTGGTCCTCATAATCTTCCACAACCCGTCTTTCATGTAAGTTGAGTATTTCAGTTTAGTCTTGACTCTTGATGATGTAATGGCATGTTAAATTGTAACAATCTGTTGTCATTAATAAATTTTCAGCCAGGTGCAAAACCTCCTTCTAGTGTTGGATCAACGTTTCCACAAGGCCTGGCACCACCTCAGAATCAACCATCTACTCAGTCACCTTATCAGGTATGCTTGGCTGCATCCTCAGACTATTCATTGGTACTTTGACTTCAGGAATTATTAGGCTAGATGGACTGAATTCTCAGCTTTATGCGGCTTTTATATGACCTTTGTGACCCTTTCTTTATTCATTGTTATGACTGACTGGAATTTTGTTTAAGCTGGCCTGTTAAATTCTGACTTGTCTGCTTTAGATATCTGTGCTAATTGTGACATAGATTTAATTTATCCTTATTAGATGTCAAACTATCTGTAAATGATGATGGCGCTGTTATAGACAAAGTTGATACTTGACTGTGGTATTTGTTCTATGGAGAGACTAGAGAGTATAAAGGTGAAAGCAATGAGAATGGTATGCAAAAGAAGAAAAAAACAGGGGATAAATTACTTTTCTTTCCCTTTAGAGATGCTTAATTACATGGTCCTTCTCCATAACCAAAAGATGTCCTACGATGAAACCCATTTTGACCAAATACCCCCAATGATAATATTATAATTTTTTTGATAAAAATATATTTCTTAAAGCTTTAATTTTAATGTTAAAAACAATAAACTCAATTTATTCTATAATTTAATTACATTTATAACAATACAATGTTAACTAAATGTATATTTAACACACATATTACTGTTGAAAATAAATATTGTTTATTACATATGTTAACCAGTTTTATGTAAACTTGAGGGTACTTTTGGTTAAAATGGGTTTAGTTGTAGGATCATCTTTTATGGGATAGAATCACCTTCTCGGCGTCTCTATGGGTCTCGGCTAATGGAATGTTTAGAGGAGTTTCTATTACGGATTTACAAAGGGATTGGAATGCTCTGTTGAGCTAAGTCTTTGTTTCCTTTTCTGATTTTCTCTTTGTTTTTTGTTTGTTTGTTTAGAGGACTTCTTGTCCTCTTCATTTGTACTTTCTTTCTCTCTTAATAATACTTCTTTTTCTATTAAAAAAAAGTTGTAGGATATTTTCCGCTGTCAGGGAAAGTTGAGTAATTTTTCATAATAGTGGGGAAAGTTGTGTAATTAAATAACCTCTTAAGAAAGGAGGGAGTAATTTTAAAAATAAGCTGGCCTCTTCTTCCATCTTATTTTATTTTCTTGGATAATTTGAAATGATTTCAATTGAATTTGAAAAAATTCATAGTTTAAAAAAAATGCTTGGGTAATCATCAATGAGCTACCAAATTTTGCAGATAAAGATTTTTTTAATTGCTATATCTTGTATAATTTCTCTTCTGCACCTAACTTGACAAAATGTATTTCTGCCAAATTTTAAGAATATTTAAACGTGACCCTACCAGTTAGTTTCATTTTTGCTGATTGATTCCCATGTTAACATTGAATTTAGTCAAAACTTGAGAAGGAAGTAAACCTAAGTAACCTAGCCTCAGGAATAGTGTCAATCAGAAATGTTGTACTTGTACCTAAAAAATTCTTAACAGTAGTCGGTGGTCCATATGTTAAATGATGCTTGTTTTTCAGGTGGGGGGTTTGCATTTGGGGACCGACTTCGGAAACCAAGCCGGAAATGCAATGCAAATTGATAGAGGGTCTTCTAGGATACCTGGTCTCTCAGAAAACATGACACAGCTTTCTGGTCCTCCAGGACCTTCATCATTAGTTCCTGGTCAAATGGGTGCTGGAAATCAGCCTCTTCGGCCTCCATCGGTGAGTCTTACGAACCAATTACGATTAGTTCGTATGATTAATTCTACAGTCTGATGAACCAATTACGTCTTGTGTGTACATTTTGTAGCTGACACCTGAGATGGAGAAAGCACTACTTCAGCAGGTCATGAGCCTCACACCGGAGCAGATAAATCTCCTGCCTCCAGAGCAGAGGAATCAAGTGCTACAGCTGCAGCAGATGTTGCGCCAATGAAACAATGAAGAACAGAAACAATCTACTAATGAAGCTACCTATCGTTGTTCTTCCAGTTTAAGCATACTTTTTGGCACAGAAAATTCGAGCATCTATAAGTCAAATTCAGTGGCTGCCATGAAGATTTCTACATAAGCTGATTCAGTTCATGTTGTGACATATATTTAAATGATTTTTTTTTTCTTTTTAATTTTCACTACAATTTGGCTTGTCTGATGCTCCAAGTTAATTTTGGGATTTATTTTATTGAGTTTAATGGGGTGACAGTTTCTAATCTGTAGTTTCATTCGCCTTTAGACTATGTTTAGAATGATGAAAATAAAGAATAGAATAGATAATTTAATTTAGAGTAAGACTTAGAAACGATTTTTTTTTTTTTATATTTTTGTCATTAAAATTTTTAATAAAAATAAAACATGTGAATTTTTAAAAAAATAAATTTTTAGTATTGTAAAAAAATTCTTTTTTTTTTTCCCTCTCTAATTTAGATGTTTTTTTTCTTATAATTAAATTTAACATTTTTGTCTTATATAGCAAGTTGAGAAGAATGTTAAAATAAGGAGAAGAAAAGTTGTTTAGTAATCTAAATTAAAAAAAAAATCGATATTTTTTTCCTTCTCTATTCTCTATGATTCAATCAAAATTTGAATTTTTTTTAGTTTTATTTGTGCCCTTCTGTAGACTGTAGCTGCGCAGCGTTTTACAAATTACAATGAAATTCTTGTATGGTATGAGTATAAGAGATAAAATCTAGTATTACAATTTTTAGTAGATTGTTAATTCAATGATATTTATCAATATTCAGTACCTTATATGAGTACTAAATTTATAATATACTAAAAGGGAATTATCTTGAACAGATTAAGGATTAAAATATTTTGAATACTAACAAATAGTAAATAAGGAATAGAAGAAGTGCGAATTTTCAGTACTTTTTAATACATTATCAAACAATAATTCAATTACCTAATAATAACATCCCATAGTTATTTCTATGTTTGAAAAGCAGAAAGTGTGGTTGGCGTTATTTATTTTGGTTAGGTAGATTCTGTAATTACTTTGTTTCCAATTTCTAGTGCAGATAGGAAAATAATTATGCTCCACCCATCACCCTCCATTTGGAATTGGATTTTCTGCATTTAGCAGTAAAGTGCTCAATGAAGTGCTCAGTGAAATGAGTAGAGAGACAGAGAGAAAAAAATTATAGGTCTCACTTTATCAAATCTTCTCTTTTTTAATTTTTTATTTCATAATTTTTTTTGTCTCTTTTTTCATTTTATTGAACACTTCACTATTTAATGCAAACGATCCAATTCTCAGACATGTATGACCAAGAAGATCACAATTTATGGCAGTGGCAGTGAGTAATAGAATTGAAGTCCACATGTATGCTCAGACTCACAACAACTAAACTATTCAAGAACTGAGCTTTTGCAGAATCCAATTTTTCTTAGACTCACTACTAATAAATGAGGTTATTTTTCTACTTTAATCCAACGGTTAATTAGTATTTCTTACTATATGTGCAGTGAGCTGGGATTTTGTGTACAGCCATCATTAATTATTGGAGGACCACATTAAGATTAAAGTAGAACACACTAGGTTTAGAATTTGAATGATAAATTTATGGACTAATTTAAAAAGGTAAAAGTATATTTTTGATTCATAACTTACGAATAGACATAGGAGTCAAAATATTGATCTCTTCCCCCACCCTCAGGCCTCAACTATTTTATTACAACTAAACAGGCCATTAGAATACAAATGAATACAAACGAATATGGTACTAGAAATAGATTAGAAATGAAGGGGAGGGAGGGGAAGGGGGCAGAAGGAACCATAAATGTGAAAGGTGAGGAAATAACTATTAAGTCCCTTTTCCCAATGCCCAACGCCCAATGCCCATCAAAATTTGTAGGTGTACATGTTATGGGTGTGTAGTTAAAAAATTATGTATTCTTTAAAAGGGTAATGTCTATAAGAATATATTGTTAAGTTATACAAATATATAAAATTTATAAATTAATATCATATAAGTTAATTTTTTCATGTACATAGATAATATTAATTTTTAATGTGGAATATTGGGCATGGGCTTATTTATTTGATGAACCAATGGTGAATGCTCATAACCTCCTTTCCGCTTGTTTTGTAGAAGAGAGTGAGGCTTATTTGTTGAAATTAGAGAAATGGCATCAGAAGAATATTCAGGAATGATTGAAGAAGAAGAAGATAAGAAGATGAGTTTGAGTTTGAGTGAGGATCTTCGTCACATTTATGATTCCAACAAGGACGAAGCTCCTGCAAGGCGTCGTGCTCGTCAAGCTTTTAAGCCTCTTCAGTTTGCCCTTCATCACTGCTTATTTCAGGTTCCATCCATAATTTATTAATTACTCATTAGTAATCCATCATATATATATATATATATGCTTTTCATTTTTACAATAATAATACCTGCCTCAAACATCTTAGCTACTCTTATTCGTAATTTCTACCATTTACTAATAGAAAAACACCAAAATATTAATGCTACACTCTGATTAATATGGTTTTTGATTAGTAAATGATAATATAGTGATGATGATTGAATGATATATTATGATTATAGTTTATCTCTTTCTTCTATGTTATTGTGGCGTTTATATAAATAAATATGTGGAAACAAAGATGATTACGTGGCTCATTCTCTCTATGAATTTGCTGCAGTTACCGGCAGATGGTGTGAAGACCAAAGAGGTAAACCAATTCTCACATTTTCTTGCATACTCCCTTTGGTTTGCCTGTCTTTTCCTAATATTTATTTCAAATCTCAAAATACAGAATTCTTTTCTTCAAAAATAATGTTTGTCTTATCCCTAATATTTAATATATATATATATATATATATATATATATATATATATATATATATATATATATATATATATTAACAATAGTTAATTTTTATTTATTAAATAATGTTACATTATAAAATAGGAAAAAACTTAGGTCCATTTTCTTATGTCTATTTCATCAAGTTCTCCAATATAACTATAACACGTGGCAAAAAGTGTTTAAATGACCAATCATAGTAAAGAGAGAATATAGAAGATCACCTTTTATATGACCAATCATAGAAAAAAGAGAGTATAAATAGAATATATGATTGATGGAACTGAATGAAATGTACATAAATTTTTTCCTATAAAATAATGTTCGTCTTATCCCTAATATTTGAATTTGATATTATCGTTAAGCGTTTCTTTGGAAAAAGAAAAAAAAGGAAGATAAGGATACTTTGATACTATGGAAAAAAGTATATATATAAAGTAATACTTTAAGAAATATTTTTTTAATAAGTAATATCTTATTTTCGGGATTTTTTTGTAAGACTGTACATTTCATAATAAAACACCATGTAATTGTTAGTTTGTTACTAAGCAGTATTTGGTGAGTCATTTCAATAATACAGGTATATGAGGTGAACTCCAGAGGATTAGAAATATTCTCAAAGAGCTGGCTTCCAGAAAATGCTCCTCTCAGAGCAGTGGTTTGTTACTGTCATGGCTATGGAGATACCTGCACGTTTTACTTCGAAGGCATGAACATAACTTCACTTTTACAATTCTTTTATCTATATATATATATATATATATATACACACTGGAAAAGTAATAGATAAATGGGGTTTCATTTTTATGTTGAATCTAATATTAATTAGGAGTTGCGAGGAAGTTAGCATTAGCAGGATATGGAGTATTTGCTATGGATTACCCTGGTTTTGGCCTCTCAGAAGGCCTTCATGCCTACATTCCTAACTTTGACAATCTAGTGGATGATGTCATTGAACATTTCTCAAAAATTAAAGGTAAGACATACACATAGATGCTACTTCTATAACATGCAACAAGAATTATTTCTCCAAACTAAAGATGATCTTTTGTAGATGCTTCTTTCTTTCTTTATTTCTTGTCTTGATTTTATTGTTAATTGGAGTTTTTAATTTTGGATCACAATTTGTACTTTTTATTTCAAGTTTTTGGGCATTAATAATACATACATTGGATAACCATTTCCTTGCCTACATGCCTATATGTGGGACTGCCTAACCATTTGTTTTCAATGTGTTCTTTATGTTTCTACATCGTGATCCTCTAAATTTCAAATTTTGTGAGGTGTGTTGTTTTTGTACATTAACCTGTAATCTAGCTAATGTGTAAAATTGATGTACTTCAACACTTCAAGATGCGCACTTAAGTAAATCTCATATCTTCTACACCATTCTCTCTATACTTACTTCTTGTGGGTATTAATGACAGAACAGGAATACCAACATTTGCCAAGCTTCTTGTTAGGTGAGTCCATGGGAGGAGCCATTGCTTTGAAGATGCACTTCAAACAACCTACTGCATGGGATGGTGCCGCCCTCATCGCACCGCTCTGCAAGGTTATCTGCATGAATTTCAATTTGAATTGTTGAATGTTGATCTTTATTTATACAAGTAAATTGACCAATTTTACTGGGTAGTAGTTTGCAGAGGATATGCTTCCACACTGGTTGTTGAAGCAGATACTAATTGGTGTTGCCAAGGTTCTCCCAAAAACTAAGTTAGTGCCACAAAAGGATGAGGTGAAGGAGAATATATGTAGAGATAAGAAAAAGAGAAAACTGGTGAGTTCTGATGCTTATGAGTTGCATTAGAGTGATATAAAAGCATCCATGTCTGTCTTTTTGCTACTGATTTTGTTATCTGATGCATACACCTTTTCATCTTTTTGAATGGCTTGCTTCAGGCACTCTACAATGTATTACTCTATAAGGACAAACCAAGGCTAGGAACTGCATTGGAGTTGCTTAAAGCTACACAGGAGATAGAACAACGACTGGAAGAAGTATAACTTCCCCCCTCTTTCCTCTGTTTAAACAATGGCCATTACATATATGAATTATGCAGTTTATCAATATTAAGTGCTGACTAGGAATTCTAAAAGGATACAACTGAACAAGTTGGTTTGAATTTTTTCTTTGCCAGATATTGTGGGATTCATAGAAAAATTATTTCTGTGGTATTGACTCTACAGTATTTGTGCATCTAGACCAAAGCAGGCATATCATAAGTTCAGAGTCTTATAATTTTGAAACACATACCTCAACAGACAGTTTCTCATGTTTCTAGTGAACTTAAACAATTCTAATTTCTAGGTCTCTCTGCCATTGCTGATCATGCATGGAGAGGCTGATATAATAACTGATCCATCAGCTAGCAAGGCCTTGTACGAGAAAGCTAGAGTCAAGGACAAGAAGTTCTGCCTTTATAAGAATGCTTACCATGATCTGCTTGAAGGTGAACCAGATGAAACAATATTTCATGTGCTTAATGATATTATAACCTGGCTTGACGAGCATAGCAGCAGAAAAAACACACATTGATCGTCATCTTGTGAGGACTTTGCTGCAAAACATGACATCACACAAAATTTCTGCTTATGTATTTATATATAGTTGGTGGAACATAATGTCTGAAGAATGAATCTAAGTTTCAAATATATTATGTTCAGTGCCTAAATAGCAATCTACAGGTATTTGCTTGGCTGCTTATGTTGTGCTTTATCTCAAGTTTTATCAGTTCTCCATGCATAACATTGGATAAATCCGCTTGTTCAATTATCACAGAAATTTATAAACCATAATCACCAATGAAGGTCTAAGATTGAGTACTCTTCATTGTGACTGAACACATACACAAATACACTCGGTTCCATGTTCATGTTTCTGACTTTCTGTGAAAAATTGAACTCCTGAAAAATGGGAATCCTAAGTGGGAAGGGGTTAGGTTAGGGATTTACAACATGGGATTGATGAAACCGAGTTGCTCTAACAAGATTACTCTAATTGAAACTACAGTGAACCGTTGAATCTGTCTTAGATTTCAAGGATGAGAGATATAAATATAATAACTCTTCTAGGACATATGGGAATCTAATATTGTAGCCTGGATTTTGCCTTACATGGGATGAGATCTATTACATCTTGACATAGTTTATGTACTGACTACGCCATTCAACATTAGAAAACAAAGGCAACCTTGGGAATCCATAATATCAGGACAACATAAACAAGACAGAAATTATCCTTTACTATGTTGCTCGGCCTACAATACAAGGGTATAAATATTTACAAAGTGATGAGGACTTTTGCAACTATCATGTCGACTACAGAGATGGACAGATTAAAAAATAAAGCAGATTAATGTTTATACATCCTGCAGTATGGGATACTTTCTCAAAGAGAGCAGTGAAAGGTCAAGAGATTTGAATATTAGACATGAGACCCAGCATGTTATTGATGACGGAATTTGCAGCTGAAGGACCATGAAAAATATTTAAGAACATCTTTCCTGCACTGTTGAATAAATCAAACTCCTTACTTTCAGCTCCGAAGATTTGCTAACAGAGGAAGAAGCATTCAAACTGCTGTCATCTAACCTCTTGATTACCTTTCACATAGGGAAAAAGACTAATAAATTAAAAACAATATCTGACTTAAACATCATGTAATGCACTTGACAAAAATGCATTCAAAATAGAAATGAGAACATTTTTTTTTCTAAAATGCAGGATATATGGAAATCCTAGTTATGAACTTCTTAATGAAGCCTTTTTATAGCAAGGTCAATACCTAGTTGGTTGCATGCAAATTGCAATTTACAGGTGGCATCCAAAAACCTCGGAAAGTTTAGAGCAAATATGTCAAACAGACTTCATAGGATTCCCATCATCTTGGAAGCTTAAAATATCAGAATCTTCATCTTCCCAACTAGCGTCTTCATCATCAAAGCCATCATCATTATCATAGCTATCAGAATCTTCATCCTCACTCTGCAAATAAAAATTGGATATATTTAGTGATATGGTAAATAATCAATATGTATGTAATTTGTTCATTCGTCACTCTTTCTACCCCTTTACCTCTTCTATACTGACAACAATGAAATTAGAGTTATGAACAATCTCATACTCCAATTAGACGTCAGAAGTTACCCACTAATTCTTCCATTAGAAACTAAAGAAGTACAAAGAATTATGTATGCTAATGCTGCCATTTATAAAGAAAATTACAATGGCCAGAATCTAGTTTATTTTATTTTTGACAAAAGCAGAATCTAGTTTATAACTTTCTCAAAAGAGAGCAGACGAGAGATTAAAGAGGAGGGAGGAGGGATGAGCAGTATCATACTAGGATTAACTCTGAGATCTGATCCATGCAATTATGGGACTCTATGCTTTGACCGTCTTCAAGCTCCATATCTTGAGGCATACCCTATAATCTCAAATTGTGGTTATTAAGCAATATTTCAATGGGAGTGCATCCAATATTTTATTTTCAAGGTAAACACAACTATATAGATTATAACAAGTAGCAAACTTACAAGTTCTTTGTTCATTTGTTCTATAGTTTTCTCCAATTCAGTTATATGCTGACTTAGAGCCTGCACAAATAATACTGGATAAAATGTGACATCACGGATATATAGAAGATTATTAGATTAATGATTATTATATAAAATGCTGGAACCTCGTGGCGTTGCATGGCTATTGAACGCTTCAATGCCTTTGCTTTGGTTAGAAGATTTCTAGGCCTCAGAGTAATTGGACGTCTATAATTCTTTCCTCGATAGTAAATAAGTGTAAATCCTTTGGCAACTCTTTCTATTGCCACAAGTATTCCACCACTCTCATATTCCAGTAACCTTGCAGTGTCTTCAACAAATGCCAAGGTCTTTTGTTTTGTTATCAATTTTACAAGTTCTCTATGCTTCCAATGCAAATGCATATTCTCAATGACACCATCAAAAACACCACGTATGCCTGGTGATTATGGAGAACAAGATGTTAGTATATGAATGATGCAAAATGGAAACTTCCAATACAGTTGAAAAATTACCCACCAAGTGGCAAATATGGCTTCATTCTTAAACCAACCCTGCAAAACATCACACGTTCTTCATCTGTGATTGTTTCCTGATCATAATCAGGACCACCTGGAACCATGGATGCTTCTATTTTAGATAAAAGTGTTTCTGCTCTATGCTTTTTGGCCTGGGCCTGTCCATGCATTTAGAGCAGTAAGTAACTATGAATAAAGCAAATTAGATGTTAAAAAAATATATAAGTATTAATTAAAATTTATAAATCAATGTAAGTATCTCAGTCCATCCAGCTACGTAAACTGCATTGTTATAAGCCTAAATTGTTGAAAACATAATCCAAACTCAGTCTTATGACATTTCCAGTTGTTGAAACATAAACAACATGATTCATTGAGCAAAATTAAGTTGATTGAATTTTCACAAGCAAGAATTCCAAACTAGACCTAATCCTATACCTATGCCTATATCATCAAATATTCAAATGCACTCTTGAAGCATTATCTTCAAAAAATAAGTAGGCACTTACAACAGATAGTTTATGTTCAATTTTTTTGACAAGCTTAATACTCTTTGCTTTGGCAGCTTCTTCCATCATCTTCTCATGTTCTTCTGCAGATATGTCCCTTCCCCAGCGTGCCTGAGCTGTATAGAACTCAGCTAATGATCCTGCTTGTGTCGGTAATTTTTCTTCCCCCAATGGAGTTGTATCAACAGATCCACACCGCACCTTCTCTTCAACTTCCTGCACTTCATTTGCCAATTCCTGTCTTTCAGCCAAAACTGCAGCTACAGTTGTCGGGACAAAGTCCTTCCCACGATAAATTACAATATAATATTTATTCCTTAGCAGCAAGGAACCTCCAGTTAAATTCTGTGGCATAAAAGAAAATAAACCATATTCAAATAAATAAATTAATGCATTGCTCTGTACTCGTTGCATATTCTGTGTTATCAACTAAAGAGCAAATCACAAGCCCATGTAAACAAAACGTGGCTTCAGTGAACTTATATAGATTCAACCTCAAGACTTCATATCAAAATCTTCAACCTGATAGAGATTACTCTCATAATAATAAACAATAATTCAATTGGAATGTGGAGAAAGCATATTAGTTCTCCAAATCTTCAATTACCATTTCATTATGCTTTTCTTAGATTAATTGCTAGCCAATGAGATTAATGGAACACAAACTGGTTCTCTTGCAATTATACCATATATAAATGCTTCAAAGGATAATTGATTATAGAATGAATAATCCAAGATTTAGCATCCACCTACATGGTATGTGTAAGGAAATTAATTAAGGGGCCTTGGAAATATTAGTAACTGCACCATTAATTCTGATAATTCAGTCACTTATCCTCCCACAATCCCAGTCAATTTTATTGGCTTTGCAGTCTATTATCTATTTTAATTGAACAGTAAAATATAGCAGAATTGCAAAAGTAACGCCAAATAACAGGAAATCACACATAGCAAACCTTGAGCTCGTTGGCCATTAGCTTATTGTTTGTATTCTGGATACCACGTTTGACAGCAATCTTTGCAACTAAGCTTTTGTCCCAAAGCTTAAGAATAGCGCATGCCAGACCTTGATGATTTCTATTTCTCCCTTTACAATAGTCAGAAAATATTTTATCAGAAACTGATATGCAAATATAATAAAATGATGTAGCAGATGAATAATACCTAAGGCAAAATGACAAGGGAGTGCTTTGGCAAGTTTCCTTAAATTAGTCAGCTCTGCATTGGTTAGTCCAGGACGCATTCCAGTAGGAAGAAGCCTAAAAGGTGTTTTGTAACCAGGAATTGTAGGAGGAAGTAAATCAGCATCAACAGGAAGTATACCAGTACCCCACCATTCAACAAAACGAGGACCCAAGCCATCAATCAGGCTGTTGTACTCTGCTTCGTCCGCTGTCATGTTCACAGGCTGTACTTGATTCCTCATAACTGGCTTACTCTCTTCCGAGGATGATGTTACCTTACTGTCTGTTGTTTTTAATAAACTTCCTGCAGAGACATCTGGTACAGAAAGCCCATCACGTTCCATTTCATTGGGTTGGCACCTAGATGTGGGCCTTTCATAATTATGACCACGGTAAACCATCATAAGACTTCCTGACCTCCATACAACTAATCCTCCAGTTCGATGCTGCCCAACATCACAAGAAGTTAGTTCTTATGATCTGTAACAGATAATGTAAATATCAGCATACACAGGAAGGACAAATCACAAATGTATTTTGCTCTGCACTATAGTCTTACGTAGCAGCAATGAAAACTGACCTAACAAATAAAACCTGGCCAAAAAATCATTACATTATACTATTACTGCAATACTTAACGACCATGATATACATTCCGTGCAGAGTCATAAACTTGCAATATAAGAAATTTGCTTAATAACCATCAAAATTCAAAAAGGATCTTGACTTCTTATTGATTATAACAAGAGAAGAAAATGTTGCCTTTGAATGCACTGCATATATTTGTTCTGATCTTATTTCCACACATGTATGGTATAATCAAATGAAACTCCTAGAAATCTTTTTCCCAGATATTGAATTAAAGAAAAATTTAGATAATAGTCTTCAATAAAAAGCATGTCCCCTGAAAGTACACTACTACCTATGGGATGAAGTAATTACTCACTTTAACTCAGAAATAAAAATGAGAAAGAAAGTCTGAGCATACACCGAACCTCAACAATCTCATGAGCCATCTTCATATCCCGAGCAAGGACCTCATGAAACTTGAGCCTCACGACCTCCTCCTTCCTCCACTTGTCATGAATTTTCTCCAGAACAGCCTGCGTTATCCCAGCCTTCGGTACACTAATCCTCTCTCTAACGCTCATTCCTACCCTTCTCAATCGCCTCAACTCCTCGTCCTCCAGTGTCATTACCGCCAGACTCGGCGCTTTCACCCTCCTTTTCTTCAATCCCCTCTCACCCTCTTCTAAGTCAACCTTGTCATCCTTATCCCATGGAAAAACCATCTCATCATCTTTCCCTTCACCAAACGCACTCTCAGAATGAACCCAATCTCGCCGCAATAAATCACCTAGTCTCTCCTCTCCACTTACCAGCAACTCATCCCTGGTTTCCATATCATTGCCCTCTTCTTCCTCCGCCTCATCATCTAATCCTAACCCTAAATTCCGCAACCCAAGAACGATTCTGTCAATCGCATTCCGCCTCTTATCCGCTGGGTCCTCCGTATTCAATTCGGCGAGTACTGTTGTGTTGGATTTTCGGTCACGCGATTCCGTCGAATGGTTTGTAGAGGGCCACTTGTTGAGCGAAGGGGCAGAGGAGGAATTGGATTTTGGGGAGGGTTTGGGGTCTTGGTCATCCCAGGGGTAAGAATAGCGGTTGCCGCTGTGTTCTGTAGTTCGGAGGGAAGAGGAAGGCGTGAGAATTCGAAATGACGATTTGGAAAGTGAGAAGAAGGGGTTGAGAGGGGAGGAGCGAGAGGAGAGAGGGAGTGAAGGCTTGAGAGGGAAGTCTGGTAGTATAGCAGTAGAGAAGGCCATTTTAGGTGTAGTGAACTAATAAGCTTCGAAGCATAATAATTGTTGTGATCGTTTTAGAGTTGAATTTTGGTACTCGCTGTTTGGATGATGAGGAAGTTGCAATTGTCGGAGAGGATGAAAGTTCGGTTCGGATGCTGTTCCTCGCCTTCTCGGTGCAGCTCTGGGAGTGGAAAAGACGATAACGTTTTTTTTCCCTCCAAATTTCAACGCAATTTATAATTAGACGGGAAAATTATAATTTTTTTTTGTTAAAGTACTATTTTGGTCTTCAATATTTGTACGAAATTTAATGTTGGTCCTCAATGTTTCAAAAGTTTAATGTTGATTCTCAATTTTTTTTTTGTCGATTTTGATCCTCGAGCGAAACACCGTTAACTTTTTGCCATTAAATGATGGCGTGACATGCTTACATGACACACTCTCTCTCCTATGTGTCATATTTTAATGGCGTGTCATGACACATCATTGCCACGTCACCCCAGATGATGATGATAATGATGATGATGAATAAGAGAAGATGATGACGTGGTAATGTGGGGTAACGTGGCAGTGATGTGTCATGGCACGTCATTAAAATATGACACGTAGGAGAGAGAGAGTGCCATATAAGTATGCTACGTCATTATTTAATGGCAAAAAGTTAACGGTGTTACGTTTGAAAACCAAAATCAACCAAAAAAAACTTTGAGGACCAACATTAAACTTCATGCAAATATTGAGAACGAAAATAGATCTTTAACCTAATTTTTTTTTACGCGAAAATTTTATAAATAAGATATTTTGGTGTGAGACAACGGAATCTTCCGTCATTGTTTTTCTTTATTTTTATTTTTATTTTTTGTTTGCCTGAATTGTTTTTCTTTATTCTATTAGTCTGTTTAACTTTAAAATTATTTTTTATGAAATTGGGATTCCAATTCCAACCAAAATTTTGAACCAAACGCAGCGTAAAAGTTTAAATGACTCGAAATATATTTGTGATGTTCAATTGTTGAAATCAGGATTTTCAAAATTAAAAAATGACAAATTCCTCTAATATAGGGGATAGATAGAAATAAGAAAGGTGTAAGATATTTAATTTTTTTTATTTATATCTATCATAATTTTGAAAATGATAAAATTGAGGTACTTAAAATTTTTAATTATAAAAGAACAATTAAAAAGTATTAGTTTAGATTAATGACACGTAATAAAAGAGAAAATCTATGCTCTTTTTTTTAATAATAAAAAAATTTTACAATTTCACTGTTTAAGTAAAATCTCAACTCGATTTGATATATTTTAAGTAAGGTCTCGAGCTCGAGACCTTATAAATATAGTTATCCTCATTATAAAACTCTCCCACTATAGAACACAACACGAAACAAATTCAGATTAGTCGAGACAATACTTTAAAGACCGAATTGGCAACAACAACAAAAAAAGGCCACACTGAAAAATAATAATAACATTTCTTTAGCTACTCAACACAAATTATTGTAAAAAGAAATATATGAACCATTGCTTTTCATTTACAATATTATACACAATTGTTTTATAAAGTTCAACTATAATGCAAACTAAATCTGAGAAACATGTACAAAACCTATCAGTCATGAAGATTAATGAACATAAGCAATATTACACGTGGGAAAGAATTAAGGTTAAATTATTTTATTGCTTCTATAATTTTATTTAATTTTTAATTCAATTCCATAGTTTAAAAATTTATATTTGAGTTTTCTAAATTTTTAATCTAGTCCTAAGTTAAACTTCCATCAATAAAATTTAATGACAGAGGTTTAACAGCAAAGACTACATTAAAATTTCAAGAGTTATAGCAACTCATTTATAAATTTTTAAATTATAGTAATTAAATTAAAAATAAAGTAAAACTATAGACAAGAAAATAGATAATTCAACCAAGAATTAACTACCAAGGAAAGTAGATGAAGAGGATCAACTTCCAGAGGATCTTCTGCTCAAGGAAGGAGAAGAATTAATGATCTCCTCGCCTAGTTCTTTTACTTTGCTGAGAAGAAGCATTTGCTCAGTCTCCAACTGGCTTATATATGCTTCCTGGGAATCCTCCAGAGCTTCAAGCTCACTCAAAGTTGTAGACAGTCCTTCAAGATTCTCATCCTCTATGAAAGATCGAACCTTAACCATCATCTCCTTGATCTGATCAAGTTCAATTCAAACAATGTGTTAGAAAATGAAAACAGAGGAGACAAGTGAGAAAATATTCAGTATCAAGACGAAGTCTGAAATCAAATTATCTCACCTGGGTAGGAATTTGGTGTAATTGACTCAATGAAGGTTCAGAGTGTAGACTTTGTCTCTTTTGCATCTGTGGAACTTTTCTGGTAATTTGGATGTGGATCTCGCCCTTTTTGACGCCCTGGAGAGGTATCCACTTGTCAGCCATCTCGTTTGGAGGCAACCTTTGGTATTCTACGACGCATTCGCCTATGCTTGATGTCGGTAATAAAGCATTATGGTCCTTAACATACAGTAATAGGGGACTCCCATCATCAAGGAACTCTAAGGTCTGGTTCCACTGAGGTTTAAGAGTTCTGTGTATAACCTACAAGACAAAACAGTAATTAACCTTTGTAAGAGTAAAATACAAACATGGTAAATGCAGATGAAAAAAGTATAATCACAAGAAATAAAATTAACTTCACTTAGTTTTTCTGCAAATCCACAGAAAAAAGAGGAAAAGGGGAGGACAAATCATATATAGCATGGCAATTGGTAATCATACCCCGTGTCATCAAACCCATCAGTATGTGCAATGTAATAAAGGTAAAATTGCAAATCCTAAACCAATTTCGTACAAAAGAAATAAGGTATGTATAATTCTAACCTTTGTCCTTTTCTTCATGTTTCCATAGTGTACCCTCACATATGGATCACTTGTCCCTCTGAGATCAGCCGCAATAAGATCTCTTGCTTCAATCAGAACAAGCTCAATCCAACCATTGCCTGAGCCTAAAGAAGAACCCTGGATATTTAAAAGGAGTAAGCACGTGTACATTGAATATTCCAGAGGTTAAATGGTAGAATACAGATACAAAAAATAGCATAGCTATTTGTCTTTCATTTTATATTCCGTAACCAAAATATTGAAATAATCACTCATTGTTTGGTACAAAGCATACCCTTGATCCTTCTTGGTCATCCACCCTAACTGCTTCTATTTGAAGTCTTAATTCTCCAGAACTAACTCTTTCAAGAGGAATCCACACATCCCTGATCGACCCTTCCGCCAGTCCTTCCAAATTTACAGAAGCGCTACCAATGTTTTCATCTCCAAAAGTTTCTTCACTAAAGCATTTTATTTTCAGGTATTCACCACCACCAATCTCATCGAACTCAAAGCAATGATTCCACACAGGATTTGAAGTATGAGCAGTTCTTGTTCTATGGACAACCTGGAAAGATTATTAACAGCATAATCAGATGAAGCACTTAAATTAAATTAATGACAGTATGCAATCAGTTTTATAGACACTCAGTGCCACCCACCTTCCCATATTGCAATTTTACGTATGGGTCAAATTTTCCAGACTTGTCTTTTGCAGCAAAGTTCTTTCCTTCGACAACAGTTATGTTAAGTTTCCTTCCAGTTCTTGACAAAAGATTTGATGAACCATTAAGTGAATGCTGAGGGCTAACACTAAATTTGGTCAAGCTATGTGAACCATCAGAGTATTGCCACTCTTTTACCACAATTCTCACCTTCAACTACAAAATGAGATGAAAAGAGGTAAAGATGAATAAAAGATCCCATTCACTAATAACTTGTCTATATTTATGAAATCTGATTCGGCTGGATTCTAGTTTCATTGTATGTCAGCTTAAAGAATAAATTATGACACGCTCACAAGTATAATATTGTACCTCTCCTGAATTAGGCCCCTCAAATGGGACAACCATTTCAACTTCATCTCCACAAAACTGCGCATGCTTTGCTATGACACCAGAATCAGGTCCTATTGCCCACATTATTGTTGAATCATCTTCAACATGCCTCATCTGATCAAATTAAAGACAGACATTTAAGTTAGAATAAAACAAAAGACAAAGGCTCTAAGGGAAAAAATCTGCTTGTCAAAGAATTTAAAAAATTATTGGTAATTGGTGTTCTCTGGTTGTAGCAATTAACCATCTAATTGCTAGCTCAAAGAGTAGAATATGATGACTTTACCTTGACTTCACAACTTGCTAGATAGTCATACTTCATATTGCCAGGAGGACACTCGTAGAGATTGAAACGAAGAGTTCCTGTATTATCATGTAAAACCATATTATATGTTGCATCCCAACGAGGAGTTGAACCCAGTCTCACATCTGTTTTCCTGGTTAATTCCTCGAGTTCTATCTCCACAAATGTATGTAGGTCCTTATCATCAAAATTGTCTTCTAAACAGTCATTGGCTGTACCATTTTGATGCCTCTTACTTGGGCTTCCCTTGAAGCAACTCCTAGAAAGCTTATTTGCTGAAATCACTCTAACATATATAATGCCTCCAACAGCCCTTTTTCTTAAGTCCACTGCAGGCAAGGAGAAACAACGACGGCGAGGTTCCACCATTGTCTTAACCAAGGTGTCACTAAAAAGTTTAACCTGCATAAAAAGGAATGTAGAATTAGCATTGAATGTAAACTCAGCTAGGGGGAAAAAAGAGTTAGAAAGTCAGCAGAAGAAACTCAAATTCTCGGATAATGAATCAAGACAATGAGTATATGAGGTCAAACTGTTAAACTAAAATGGCTATAATTTTAATAGACAGCAGATCTTAACTTGACAGAGACATTAGTGTATGCAAATATTTCCATGAATCAATTTTTCCTCAAATAAAAAGTAATTTATGCATCTTCTTTGATGGAGTGCTCTTTTAATGCACATAGATAAGAATATTTTACCAACAGTCCTTATACTAAATCAAAATGCATGTGGAAACACATCTCTACGAACTTGATCATCAGACTGTATACGAAGACCTACAGAGTCAGCTTTGATATTTACAGCAATAAACCATTTATGAAAAATAGTTACTGAACTAAAGGTTTAATCAACTTTCTACAACAGGACCAAAAATAATACTCTAGGCACTTAACATAACAGAGCATGCATTTCTCTTAGTTTTCTATAAAAAGAGGTAAGTTAAGAAACACACCAGCCAAGACGAAACACCAGGCAACTCAGTAGCAGGTAGAGATTGGCTTCCACCACTTCCAAAGGCAACTCCGATTCTCACCTCAGGAGTCGATAGAAATGAATACAAAAGTGCTTTACCGTCTAGAATTGGTGTCACAAGAAGCTGTAAAATGTAAATGACTGATTAGAAAAAGAATATAAATAGACCAAACCAGCTTCTCAGTGATGCTACAATCTTAGGGCCTGAAATCTATAGGCACATAAAAATTAAAGAAAAAAAATGTTTTGGTTAGAGTTTAGACTGTTAACTGGTAATCATACGGTTTGTAGTGCTCAGAGCAATACAACAACAATCAAGCCTTTTCCCACTAGGTGGGGTCGGCTATATGGATCAAGCGATGCCAACATGTTCTGTCTTTGCACATTTCTATGGTTAAGTTATTTATGGCTAGGTCCCTCTTAATCGTTTCTCCTATTGTTTTATTTGGTCTTCCCCTACCTCTAGTTATTAGGTTATCTTCCATTTGGTCAACTCTACGTACCGGAGCCTCTTCCGGCCGCCTTTATACATGACCAAACCACCTAAGGCGTGTTTCGACTAATTTTTCGACAATAGGTGCTACCCCCACTTTCTCTCTAATATAATCATTCTTAATCCTATCCATTCTAGTGTGACCACTCATCCAGCGCAACATTCTCATTTCTGCCACGTTGAATTTGTGCTCATGTTGGCTTTTTATTGCCCAGCATTCAGTACCATACAATAAAGCTGGTCTTATCGCGGTGCGATAAAATTTTTCCTTAAGCTTAAGCGGTACTTTCTTATCACAAATAATGTAGTGCTCAGAGCAATAAGTGTTTTTTTTTTGGGCTGAACAAAAAATGTTATTTATAAGCTTTAAAGATTCAACCAAACCTCCATAAGAGTCTTGTATTTTTATCTCCTACCTTGCTTTATACAATCATCGCTTCATGTCAGTAAACCGTTACACTTTAAGTTTGAAGAAAAAATGAAGCAGGTTACTTTACTTACCTCACCCTTGATATGAAGACTGTTAACCACAATCCGGGCAGTTCCAATCAATGGCCTGGCAAGCTTAGCAAACATCAAAATACTCATTTCATTTGTGTCCCAATCAAATCCAAGTCGAAGGACTCTCTGTCAAATACCAACAGCATATTAAAATCTCATATATCTGGAATATACCAACACTTGAAGGACAGCTAAACAAAGAAGAAGAGGAAGACAAACTGCCTAGCAAAGTAAGGATAATAGAAGTAGGAACTCCAAATACTTCACCAAGATCCTAGAATTATTAATTTAACATGAAATTTTGAATTAGTCCTTCATTTTCAGCCTTTGATTCTCAAAAATGTCTTTTGTAGCATAAAATACAGATATTTATTAAAAAAACTGTATGATGACAGATATCCCCTCCACTCTCTCTCCAACTAAAAAATTTAGAAGTTCTAAGAGGAAAAATATATTCTTCATTAAATATCTAAGATTGTATAAGCTAATTATATCAGAAATATGAATTACAATCAAACCTGATCACCCGAAGTTGACCATCTCATTCCTTGAAGACCCAAGCTAGGAGGGCATGATCCAAGTGAAAACTCCTGCAGTTCAAGTTTTTCCTACATGACAGATTGCTTTAGTCCAATACCTATCTACCAAATTTTCAGCATCAATTAATGTTCAAACTGTTTTTGTCAACAAACATGAAATTATACCAGAAGGAAGATGAGTGTCACTTACTATAAGTCTGGGTTTTCGAAGCTTTAAACGTTTCTGCACACACATAAGAAATAAAATGGGTATTAGTTCACCTATTTCAATAAAAAAATGAATATGCCAACTTTTTGTTGAACTGAACGGAGATCATGATCATACATAATGTAAATATATTAGAGTCACCGTTCACCAATAAGTAGTTTATGTACTCTTTCAAAATTTTTTCTATAACAGGAAAAGAAAAGAAAGGTGAACAGGGAATATTTTAGCTTTTGAACAAACTATGATCTTAACGTTCTGTTTCTTTATTCTTATCTAGGGACCGGAGGCAAAATGTGTTTCCTTTTCCAACCAAACTGAATCAGATTCTTTACTGGTCTAAATTAGCCATGGATGGAAACATATACTGAACAGCAATACCATGCAAAAACTAGCAATGTCAGTATTGGAAAAAGAGGGAAACATTCATCAATCACCAATGTGCCAACTGTAAAAGGAAAAGAAATTTCACCTCCACTATATCTGATAATCTTATTGAAAGCTTTGGATTAAAATAGTTGGACCAAATTTCCGTCAACAGTTTATTCAGCCACTCACAGTGCTCCAATGGTGTCTCAGGCTATAAAAGAACAAGAACTGAAGTCAATTTGATAAAGCTCTTTCAGGAATACGAAAGGGAGTTAAGAAGAGAAAAGATACCGAGGTGTTCAGTATGATTCGCTTCCATTTCTTATTTAAGTCCTCCACCTGTATTCTGTGTTGGTAACTCCCATACTGCAAATAAAAAACAAGTATCTTGCATAAACTGCTTATATCATGTACTATTGAAACTTACTATTCAAAACCCATAACCATATATCACAACAACAACAATAACAACAATCAAAGCCTTTTCCCACTAGGTGGGATTGGCTATATGGATCAAACAACGCCAACATGTCCTGTCTTTACATATTTCTATGGTTAGGTTATTAGTAATTAAATCTCTCTTAATAGTTTCTCCTATTATTTTGTTTGATCTTCCCTAACTTTAGTTATTGGGCTATTAACTCTACGTACAGAAATGACAAAAGAGAAAATTTTCCTTGCACAGAATTCTGAGTTTTCATTTATTCAACAAAACAAAGATCAATTCTGAGAAGAAGTTCCACCATACAACTGAAATCAACTACACATGTAATGCTTTAAGAACAATGTTTCCATGACTCCTCAATGAAGTCCAAATGCCCAATAGATTTCACAGCACTGAAAAGTCAACTACCCGAGCTAAAATTGTATTTGACTTCACTTGATCTAATCTAGAGTGATCAACGCTTTGCCAACAAATAAACAAAATCCCGTTCAACAACTTGTAGCTGCTAAAATGTGAAGCAAGGAAGACACAAAATCAATTCACCGCAAATTCCCAAACGTTTCCAGTACAACTCAGAAAAAAGGAAGCCCCTCAGGGAAACAGGAAAGAAGTAAAGAGAACACAAAATTATAAGATAACCTCTCTTAAACGCAAGTAATCCTCCGAAGTTACAAATATACCTGAATAGTTACCCATACAGCGAGTGCAAGCGGAACCCAATTGGAGAGAGAGAATGCCCATTTCTCAATAGCCCAAGCAATCAAAATCAGAGGAAGGAAGAGCAGAATTTGGGGCTTCTCCCGGAGGATATAGTTGAAGAAGTCAATTGCTGCATCTTCGACTCTGAGAAGCAAACTTATCTTTCTGCTCATTGTGTCAAATTCAAACCAATAACCAATTCGTTTATCCTCCTGATCTTGTTTTCTTCTGTTCTGAGCTCCAACCACTAACTGCAAGTACTATTGCTAGCTATCCATTGCGGTAATTAATTAAGAGAAAAAGAACCGAGTCCGAAACTAGTGCTGCTTTGGGAGGAGAGGAATCAGAGGTTGGAGAAATCAGGGGAGACAGATATTTCCCAGTTGACGAATCTTCAATGGTGAAGCGAAACCAGTACAAAATAGAAAAATGAGATGGAGAATAGAAAATTGGAATAGTAAGATGATAGGTCACAGACTCACACAGGGAAAGCGCCTAGAAAATATCGTTAGAAAAATAAAAAGAATGACCGACGCAAACATGCATTGACCGTTATATACTTATATTTGTCCACGTAAAAGCAAAAGTCACGTAATTATTTTAAGAATTTACATTGTCTTTAGTAGCAATAATTGTCAAGATAATGTTATAGGTAATTCAATATTTTTCTGTAACATTTTGTATATCAAATAAATCTTATATTTTGTAATTTGATAAAATTATATTGTTATTCTTATTTTTTATCCACTTTTATTACATTCCTACTTATATTAAAGTTTTTTTAATTAATATGTGTTTTAACACACACGGTAAAGTTTGAAATTGGATCCAGTGCAATTCCCTTCCATGAAATTCCTATAAAATACACATTTTTACTTCATTTTTTAAGTACTAATACGGACTCACACTAATAATCCACTATGAATAGATTAGAGACCAAATTAATATCAATATTGACAAATATCATCACCTTAAATGGATTAGGGACCAAATTGTTATTAATATTAAAAAATAGTCTCACGAGGCTATTTAGTGATGATATTTGTCAAAATTAATAATAATTTCATTCTTAATCCATTCATAGTGGGTTATTGTTAGAGTAAATTTGTATTAGTACTTCAAAAATAATGTAAAAATGTGTATTTTATAGGAATTGCACCGAAATTGCACGGAAGGGAATTGCACTGGATCCAATCGTAAAGTTTTTCTCATTAATCAATAAAATATTTTATGATTTGAAATCCCTAAAAAAAACTAAAAAAATAATTTTTAATATTTAAAAACTCAATTCACAAACTTTAATATAAAAAACTTTATTTTAAAGGATTTTGTAATCTGGTTGAGTAGAAGGGACTCATCCATTCTTAACAAAGTGTTAGGGGTTCGATTCTTGACCTTGGATATGGAGCAGCTTTAAATCCTTGGACCAGTGTTGTCCCACCCTTCGAGATGCCTACAATTCAACGAAGATATTAATCATTGTGTTCGACGGTGGTCTAAAAAAAAAAAGATTTTGTTAAAAGGCCATAGTTGATAAATTTTTCCATAACCAATAAAAAAACTTTTAAAAATACTATTGGGTTTTATTAGCAAAATTTGATTTCAAAAACCAAAATTACAGTATCTTTTTAAAATTTTAGTTAAATTATAATGAATGTTTTTTAATTCAAAAAATTGCATGTATTTTTTTTTTGATAAGAATTGCATGTATTTTTTAAAAAAACATATTTTTATAAGAAATAATTTTATATGCTAAATGAAATTAGAATTTAGTATATAATATTTTTCAAAAAAAAATAGTACATAATATATAATATAATAATGCAATAAATATACATGTCTTTTTGTCAAATTACTGTGTCCAGAAATTTAGTGGGATAAAATTTACCTAATTAATTCAAGTTACCTCCACAACAGGTTTAGAACTCTCTCAAAAAGTTTTTTTCATGCACAAACGATACTTTACTTAAATAAAATAAAGTATTTGTCATTGTAATGTAACCTGATAGTGAATACACAATATGTTTTAATTTAAAATACTTAATAATTTTATTATTTTAAGAAAATATCAATTTTATTGAGTGATTAAATTTTAAAAAATAAAATTTGTAGGCGTTTGCTATGAAATTGTCTAATCATTGATTTTATTTAGACTCCCTCAGTCTCTTTTTTATTCATCCTCTGCTCTGATTAGTTATATAAAATTCTTTTTTTTGTGTTTATTAATTATATTGAGAATCTCATATAAAAAAATATAAATTTCAGCTATGTTCAATATCTTTTGTAAAATGAAAAAATAATAATAACTTTATCCAATTCCGAAAGAAATGGTATGTAATAAATTGTATTTTGTTTTCAACAAAGATCTAAAATTCATCATTCATGTGATCCCCGCTTTAGTCTTGACTTCTTATTAGTTCTTCCCATTCATATTCCCATAGCAATAAAGCGACTTGGAAGTGAAAGAATGTTAAATTAATACTTTAATGTTATGCAGCTGACGGTGGGACCTACCTACGTGTCAACCATATTTATTCTCAATCTTTCCGCGTTTCGTTTGGATACAAATAATAATAATAAACTTCAAATTATATTAATTCTTAAGTAAACACTAAAAACATCTCGTTGGCCAGCGTCTTAAAAATATTGGTTAAGGTTACAACTTACAATCTGATTAACAAGTAAAGTATTTAGTGATTCAAAAAACCAATGAGGGTTGTCTTATTAGATTCGAGATCAACTCATGTCTACCCTAATCTAAATTGAGATATCATTCTTTAACATAAATTTTGGTGTAACAAAAACTATAAAAAAATATAACAAAAATAATAGAGTGTGATTAGCGAAAGCTCGCATTTGAGTTTCCGTTGGTATTTTTAACTTGATTAAAAATTGAACTTTTACCGGTAATAAGAGAAGGCATGTTGGAGAGACTAACAGAAGTTCAACCTAAAAAATTACTGCACAGGCCTAAATCGCAAGCAGTTTTACACAATCACAGTTACTCAACTAGCCTTAGGTGTCAGGAAATCTCCCTTGGGAGAGATGCCCACCAAAACAAGATTTTGAATGACTTCAAGGAGATTTGAACTCGCCCATAGATAAAACAAGAATTTTTCTCTGGATCTTTAATCATTTGTGACAATTCACTTTTAATTTTTACTATTTTGCTCACAAGAGAGACACTACATGATGATAGACTTGATACCCAAATAAAAACATTAACCATTACCCTAGTGAATAAAAATAGTGTAAAGTTAAATTGAAATACTAATTAGATGTGTTGATTTGAAGGAGTCTAGTTGTTTGTGGCACCATTTAAATTGGTCCGAGGTTGGGTGTCGCTGGTTTTGATAACAAGCATAGTGGTTTGTTTGGCAGAGGCGTTGATTTGAACGAGTCTAGTTCTTTGTGCCGCCATTTGACAGTACAAGGGCTGCTCCTTTTACCCACCATTTCCAATTATGGCTGCTAACAACCCACCCCTCCAATATTACAAATAACAACAATATTTCTTTATTTTTAATTCTAACAAGTCAATTTAAAATTACAAAAATTCATATTCAAAACGTACGGACAATGAATTAATGATTGGGGACTTAGGGTAGGACCGTAGGTGTTTTTTTTTTTAATTTGAATTGTTAATAAGGATATTGATTGATATTGATATAGAGGGAAGTGTGATCATCATAATTGAATTGTTCCCTTTGAACTCAATAAATAAAAATTACGTATATGATTAAGTTTCAACTTGGCATAACCACTCAAAGAAGTTGTGAAATCTTAATAGAATAACAGCATTTATCTTTACTTAAAACTTTTTTTCTTAAAAAAAATTAATTTGCATTTATTTACTTATTTTAATCATTCTTCTGAATAACAACAGACAACCGACGAGGAGGAAGTTTACCCTTTTATCCTCCTTTGCCTTTACGACGTTCTCCTTTTCTTGATTTTATATATGCATGAAAATATAAATATTGAAGTTATTAAAAGAATATGTCTATATAATATATATTTGTTCATAATTTTTTATAGGTAAAATGCTCTAACGACTATTCTATAATCTATTTCCCTGACTTTATACGGACCTCTTTTCGATCTGTTTGTAAAAATTACCAAAATATCTCGCATTTTTTAAATGAATTCTCCTATGTTTTCACAAACATGCATAATTTTAAGGGTAAAGTACCTTTGGTACCCCCAACATTTACGCGTTCAGTCAAATATATCCTAAACATTTGATTGCTGTCAAATATATTCCCAATGTTTCAATTTTTGGACAATCTTACCCTTTCACTAACACCGTTAAAATAGTTAACGGTTTTTGTTGACTAGGCATAATATGTGGCATTAATATCGGACTGGGATCAATTTTTTTTTTATTTCATATTTTATTCAAAAAAAAAAGAAAAACGAAAACGTTTAGGTTGAGGCTTTGAAGAAGCACGTTTTCTTTTTCTTTTTTTTTAAATAAAATATGAAATGAAAAAAATTGATCCAAGTCAGATATTAATGCCACATGTTACGCCTAGTCAACAAAAACGGTTAAAATGATTAACGGTGTTAGTGAAAAGGGTAAGATTGCCAAAAAATTGAAACGTTGGGGGCATATTTGATCGCAATAAAACGTTTGGGGCATATTTGACCGAATGCGCAAACGTTGGGGGTACCAAAGGTACTTTACCCTAATTTTAATTGGTCAAAACTCCAAATTGGTCCTTTATGTTTGCACGAAATTTTATATTGGTCCTTTATATTTGCAAGAAGTTTCAAATTGGTCCTTCCGTCCAAGTCTGTTTATTTTTTCCGTTAAGTGATGACGTGGACACATCATCTCTCTTACGTGTCAATTGAAGCTGACGTGTCACGCCACGTCATCATCCAATATTATATGTGATGACGTGGCATGACACGTCAGCTTAGATGGACACGCCAGCACTTAACTTAAGAAATTAATGGAAGGACTAATTTGGAACTTCTTGCAAACATAAAGGACCAATTTAAACTTTTTGAAACATAAAGGACCAATATAAAACTTAATGCAAACATAAAGGTCCTATTTGGAGTTTTGACCATTTTAATTTAAAAATTATTAGGAACACGTGGCAAGAAAGCTAGTTAATTTTTTTAATCTATTGATTTTGAAAAATAAAGAGACAAAAAATGTATTCTAAAATGTATCGTCAATTAAAAAAATGAACCATTATTATTTATTAGGGTGTTTATCAGCTAAATTTATTTTAAAAACTTATTAATGAAGAAGTTATGTACGTATTAGCCACATCGTGTTGTGCAATGAATAATGCCAACCCCAACCAGCAACCACATGACATTTGCTGTGCTGGCAAAATACTCATATTCAATATTAACTGAGGTTTAAGAGGAGGGTTTGGGTTTGAGAATCATAAAACATATGTTTGGTTGATTTAATTAAAAAAAAAAATTGGCCATTGTACTCATTTTATATTATTATTCTCAATCTTATTCGAACATTCTTACTTTTTTTTTATATAGTACCAAACTTAGTATTCTTATTTTTATTCATATTTCTTTTCTCAGTGACATTCCCTTAAAAATCAAAGCATAAAACTTGAACGTTGAATTCCATTATCTCTGCAATACAAACAAAATGTAATCCTAAATTCCTAATCCAGGACTTGTCCTATCTTTTTAGTCCAATTCAAAACTAATGCATACGGACAAGTTCAAGAATATCCGTATTATATGCCTTTTTACAAAACAAATGCACAACCACAACCACAACCACAACCACATATATATTTGTGTCCTTTTCAAACTTCGCCATTTCACTATATATACAAGAGAAATTTCACTCCCTCACTTTTAAAGAAAAATCTACAATTTACTTATTTTAATCATTATAATTTTCATTTTTTAAATTTAAGATATTAAATTATTTTAATTCAAAATAAATAAGATTTTAAATTCAAATTTAAGTTTTTATTTAAAAAATGTATGTCATTTACTTTGAAAAATACCATATAAATATTTTTGGGCCCATTGCTATTTGCTATAGTAATATTTAACAATTAACACCATATACCAAGAGCCAACTAGCCTTGTCACTAATCTTAGAACTCCTCGTCACAAAGGTCTTTGAAAATTTAAAATTGTGTTTGGTTTGTAAAAATATTTTTATTTTTTAATGCATATACATGTTTGTTTTACTGGATTTTCTCGTTACACAGGCTTTATTAAAATCTTAAAAAATCTACAACTTTAATCGTTTATCAGATTTTGATATAATAAATGCTATAATTTAAATAATTACTTTATTCTTTGGGCTTACATCATTATCCAATATCCATCCGATTATTTCTAAAAATCAAAATAAAATACTTAAAAAAAATTAAGATGAACCCATGTATAAAACATTTTTTTTAACATATGAAAGTGTTTCACAACTGTCAAATCCCGTGAGATGGACTGTATTCAACCATTTAACAATCCCCAAAGTATATGGACCATATACCATTGTGATTTGTGTTGGACATTAATAGCTTCATCTACCTTCCAAGCAATGACTTCTCTTATAATGGATCTAGTGTCGTGTTGTACGGAGAGGAAAAAAAAGATTTGATATTGTATAACACTCAAAAGTAAAAGAGTGATAGGTACGAGAATCGTTTTATATCAAATTAGATTAACTCACTCGTCTGTTTATCTCTTTTCTTACTGTTTGATACTGTATTATACCAGATTCATTCTCAAGTGAGTGAATAAGAATATGACTCTATCACAATCTCTCTCTCTGTACAACATATGGTCATGGTGTTGTCCAACATTGAATCCGTACCCAACTGTTGATTTGTATCCCACTCCATCAAACTTAGAACCTAAAAAATTTTATTTTTCTTCCCTTTTAGCCAATCCACCCTTCAGAATCAATACTGAATTTTTGGCATCCGAATAATACAACATTCTATCAACTTCTCTCTTGTTATTACCTGAAAGCTTAGACCTTACCATCTTATTTCAACTTTGAACACAGGCTTTTTTGCAATCGTTAGGAGTATAACTTAGGCCCAATGACTATTATAGAGGCCCAAGAAGATACTCTTTTCCGGTAATTGAGCCTATTTTAGTTTTGGTTTATAATCCAAGGTGCACGAGATATAACAATCATTCAGTTAATACAAATAGAGATAAAATCAACATAATTTCAAGATTATTTTGCTAAAGAAAAACCTCTAGATTCAGGAATCCAATAACTTAAATAAGATCTTTAATAAATAATATATAATATATAGTAATATTTTCCATATATACATGATTAGGTTCTATCTTTTGGCACATTAAACTAAAAATCGAACCAGCAGAAATGGCAAATAACAAACTGATTAAAGTAAAAAAACTAATCAAATATTTGATAATTTTGATTTAAAAATATTTATTAATTAAATACTTTATTTACTAATCAAAGATTCTTCAATTGATTAAAAAAAAGTTCTTCAATCAATTAGTTATTTGGTGTTATCTTTTTTTTTAAAAAAAAAAATCATATAAATGTAGATTCTAGGAGTGTTGATTCTCATTTAGTTAGCTTTATGGACTTTTTATTTAGTTGGCGTTCTGTCTTCGAGACATTATCTCGACTAATTTAGATTTGATTCTTATAGTGCACTTAATTATGGTTGGAGAGTCTCTTAATAAAGATAGTTATATTCACAATATCTCAAACTCGAGATCTTACTTAAATGATACTAAATTACTTATCACTTAGACCAATTTATCGATGATTAAAACTTGAAAAGAAAACTTGTATCTTGAAACTTAAGTATAAAGAGGGTGGCAGTGCCAATGCTAATAAACTATATTCACATTCCACATGAACATTAAAATAATAAGCTTAAAAGTTAAAAGCTACCTAATTAACAAAAAAACATTAATTACAGCTTAACTTAATTGACCTTAATCATCTAACTTTATCACAACTATCCAACAAATCAAACTCTTCATTTCTGAAAATATCCCAATCATCACTACTCTTTTCAATAAGTTCTCTTTTTATAACAATAATTTTCTTTTATCTTTTCTCATCATATTTTACTCACCTCTTCATTTTCATTTAAATTCTCTCTATTTTTTTTCTATATTTATATTTTTAGAGTTACAAAATTAAAATTATATAATATAAGATTAAAATGTAAAAAAAAATATATTCTGAACTACTATAAGTTATGTACAAGTAAGTTCATTACTTATAAAGATTGACCTAAAAACTCTTAAACATTATAATTTATATAAAAAAACAAGTTATCCAAATAACAGAGTCAAAAAAATGAGTGTGATATCCACATCAATTGAGGGTCCACTAGTTAAATAGTGGGATTTGGCTTTATTATTATAATTTGGGCATTTGGCACATGTATTTAACTGAACGTGCAATTAAAGAAAATAAAAAATAATACTACCCTTTTTTTTTTGTTTCACACACTATCATATCATAACAAGTCAAAAATGGGTCATTTTCGACTTTTGGAGTAAACAACTACTTTTTTGGGCAATGAGTAAACAACTATTTTAATCACCTGATTTTTCATGTGACTACCAAAGGAAATTATAAATACTTCTTGATGCAACACAGGGGACATGACCATACCTTCCATATGAAACGTTGAAGTAAACAAACACTTGAATGATTTTTATTTATTTTTTATATTTAGCTAATAATAATAACAATTTTATTTAATGTTTTATATTATGCGATCTCATCCATGTAAATTTTTTTTAAAAAAATTATTAAATATTATTAGCTAATACATAAATAAAATAATATATACAGTTATACACCAAGAAAATGTACTCTTACGAACAAATAGCTATGGAAGTTGAGATTGGTAGTCGTTTTTCCGGAGGTTATAAAACTATTCTTATTTTTATGATTTATTATTTACTTCACTTTTTAATTAACTTTTAAAAATTCTTCATTTAATCTTTATCCTTAAAAGTATTATTATCAAAGTTAAATTAATTCATTGATCCCTATAGTTTACTCTAATTTTCAGTAAGGTTCATGTAGTTTTAATTTTTATTATTTAATCCTTGTACGTATATTTGTCATTTATAATTAACTTTTCGTTGTCATGATTTGGAGCTAGCTTTCATTCAATTTATGATCGATGAAATTCACTCATCCAGTGACTAATTTCGTTTTAGTGTGGAAATCTAATTAAGTGAATGTTGATTGGTTGGATCTATTTAAGAAAAAAAAATTGAATGGAAATTAAGAACTTAATAATAATGATTAAATTACAAAAATTAAAATTGTAGGGATTATTTGATTGAAAATTAGAGTAAACTATAGGGACGAATGGATTAATTTAACCTATTTTTAACTTTATAATATTTGTGTGTCACTGTGTCAGTAATATTTACTTATAATTTAGTATTGGTAAAAGTATCTTTTCTAACCTCAACGTTTGGGGGTCCTGTCAGTTTCGCCCCTAACATTTTTTCGCTGTCAATTGTACCCCTAACGTTTTACGTTTCTGCCAATGCCACCCTTTTCACTAACACCGTCAAATATTTAACATTTTTTGCTGACGTGGCATCCTATGTGGCAAAACGTTTTTTTTTCTGTCAATTGTAACCCTAACGTTTTACATTTATGCCAATGTCACCCTTTTCACTAACACCATCAAATATTTAATAATTTTTGCTTACGTGGCATCCTATGTGGCAAAAATATCTGACTTGGTATATTTTTTTTCCACATCAGATTTCCTACTCATCTTTTCCCAATCAAAGTTGTGTCGTTTTGACCTCGGCCTATTCCGTCTAAAATATAACTCAAACGCACGCGTTATTTTGCTCATAAAAACAACGGAGACGTTATCCATTCTCTATTTTAGGGTAACGTCTCCGACAAAGTAGAAAATGGGTAACGTCTCCAACAAAGTAGAGAATGGATAACGTCTCCAATGTTTTTGTCTGCAAAATGACATGTACGTTTGAGTTATATTTTAAAAGGAATATGATGAGGCTAAAACGACACAGTTTTGATGGGAAAAAGATGAGTAAAAACTCTTGTGTGAAAAAAAATATGTCAAGTCAGATATTTTTGTCACATAAGATGCCACGTAAGCAAAAATTATTAAATATTTGATGGTGTTAGTGAAAAGGGTGACATTGACAGAAATGTAAAACGTTAGGGTTACAATTGACAGAAAAAAGAAACGTTTTGTCACATAGGATGCCACGTCAGAAAAAAAATGTTAAATATTTGACGGTGTTAGTGAAAAGGGTGACATTGACAGAAACGTAAAACGTTAGGGGTACAATTGACAGCGAAAAAACGTTAGGGGCGAAACTGACAGGACCCCAAACGTTGAGGTTAGAAAAGTTACTTTTGCCTTTAGTATTTGGCTTGTGGACACTTTTATGCAATATTGATAAATGTATACCATAGGATACAATTCATTTCTTATAGGGATGTAGTGTTGTTAGCGAAGACAATTCTTCTCTAATTAATTAGGATTAGGATTCTAGCTAAACTAATCCAAACGTCATTAATCACTCAAATATTCATTTGCAAAAACTTAATTAGCAGTGGACTTAATGATGTTTTAAATTGAATGATTTTGTGAGTAGAAAGAAGTAAAAGAAGCATGGTAAATTGGTAATATCAAACTAAAACAAAAAATCAAAATCTCACAAATGATTTAGTTATTAATAAATCAGTACATGGATTTTTTTTATAGGTAAAATACCCATTTTGGTCCTCTATGTTTCATCCAAGTTTTAAATTGGTCCTTTATGTTTCAAAAGTTTTATATTGGTCCTTTATGTTTTATTCAAGTTATATATTGGTCTTTTATGTTTCATTGAAGTTCTATATTGGTCCTTTATGTTTCATTGAAGTTTCATATTAATCCTTTATGTTTCATTAGAGTTTCATATTGGTCCTCTCAGCATGATTTTATTTTTGGTTTAAACGACGTCGTTTGGGTATTTTTGGTGTGTCTAAGGCCACGTCAGCTATCTATACACGTAGGAGAGATTATGTGTCCACCTCGGAACGCCACATCAACAATTAACTTAAGAAATTGACGGATTTGGACGGAAGGATCAATTTAGAACTTCTGAGAAACTTAAAGGACTAATTTAAAACTTCTAAAATATAAAAGACTAATTTGAAACTTGAGCGAAACATAGAGGACCAAAATGAACCTTTGACCTTTTTAGTATATAAAAATGACCAAGTTAACTCTATATAATGAATAATAGGGTTTTTTTATTGGAAAAAACTTATGTCCATTTCATCAAGTTCCCCAATATAAATATGACACGTGACAAAAAGTGTTTAAATGACCAATCACACTAGAGAGAGAATATAGAAGACCACCTTTTATATGACCAATCATAGAAGAAAGATAGTGTAAATACAATATATGATTGGTGAAACTTGATGAAATGGACATAAAGAAATGGACCTAAGTTTTTTCCTTTTTTATTTTAGTAAAAAATTGAATTTTATTATAAATTATAATGTAATTATAAATAAAAACAGAATAATTAGTTTGGATAATACTAAGATACAGGTATATATATATACTTAGAACCCCAAGCATAAGCGAAGAAATCTCTTTCTTTTCTTTTCTTTTTTGAGCAAAAATCTCTTTCTTTTCTTAATTTGTTTTATTTTCAGTAATAAACTAATAATCACTAATCATTATAATTTTATAACCAACTATATTATGGAAGAAAATTTTTCAAGAACATATGTTGTATCATTTTATTTTGTGTTTTCGCCAATAATAGTCAACAACTTTTCTTATTTCTTTATATTATGTGAGATCATCCGTATAAAATTTAAAAGAATTATATGATAGGATATATACACTTCATAATTTGAGTTTAAACTATTCTTATTTTTTTTCTTTTTAAGTTTTAAAATTTCCTCATTTAATATTTATCCTGAATATAATGAATCTAAATATATAATCCATTATAAATTATCATAACCCACTATTTTTTTTCCTTTTTTCATAGCCAAGGCAATCTTATTCATAACTGTCAGGGACTAAATGTGTGCACTTTTTTCGAACTAAAATTCGGCATATTGTGAGAGATTCGTCTCTTTCACTAAACTAAACTCAATCCGTACATACTAAATTATTTTAATAAATTAAAATAATCTAGAAAGCATATTACTATAATCAATCTATTTTTAATTACTAGGTATAGTAATTACATAAAAGATTGAATCTAAAATGGAAAAAATAAAAATGATAAGAAGCAAAAACAGAAATAGGAAGCGCCGCCACAGAGGGCACAGCTCAGCCGAGCCGACAGATAAGCTCCGAAAACCACATGGGCCCCACTCCTCTCAACAGACTCCCTTCTGCTTCTCCCGTACAGACACCTCTTCCTTCCCAATTTACGAAAACACCCCCGTGCCCTCTCAATTTTACCAAAACACCCCTCCACTCTACCACCATGCAATGCGATGCTCAAATTTAGAAATCCTATATATACACACAAACACACCTCCATTTCATTTCAATTCCTTTCTTTCTTGTGAGCAAGCATTGATTAGTTCATTAATTGTGATTAATTATCGTAAACAAACTATATTAAAAAAAATGAGTCCTACACGCTTTCATCCTAAGCGAGAAATCCTTACCACCACCACCACCACCACTGATCACCATAGCCACAACCACCACACCGCCCTGTGTCCTCCTCCTTTGAAGATCCATAGGGATTCTCATTCCATCAAGAAATCCCCGTCCCCTCCGCCGCCGCTGTCTTCGTCGTCCTCCTCCTCCTCCACGTCGTCCGCGTCTTCCACCCTTGTCAATAAGCCTATACAGCGGCACCCTGTCATTATCTACACGCATTCTCCTAAGGTCATCCATACTCATCCCAGGGATTTCATGGCTTTGGTGCAGAAGCTCACCGGCCTTCATCGATCCGATAATAATAACAACAATGACGCCGGTGCCGCAGATCCGCCGCCGCCGCCGCCGCAGCAGCAGCCGGCCAAGCAGGAGGGCGGCGGCGCGGAGAATTATAAGAAGGCGTGTGCGAATGAGGAGAATGAGACGTCGTCGGTGATCACGGAGGAGAATAATTGTAGCAGCAGCGCTGGGGAAACGCAGGTGAATTCTTGTTTCATGACGAATCCGCCGATTCTCGATGCTGCGTTGAATCCTTATATGACGAATTTGCCGGTGTTTCCGCCAAATTCAGCGGATTTGTTGTGCTCGAATCAGCCGTTTTTGAACTATGATTCCTTGTTCTTGTCTCATAACATTAGGAACTCCATGAATCCATCCACCGCCAATTTGGAAGGGATGAATGACTTTCGTGAGTATTAATTAAGCTTCTGGTTCTTTCAATTTTTTTTTGTGCAAATAAGAGTTCTAATTTTCCAGGATAGAACACTTCTTTTTCTTTTTTGAACAATGAAACTTCATAGATAAATTTGTATTTACAAGAAATTTCAGTTATATTATTTATAGACTGTATGATTCTTTTATTGATATTCAGATCAGAATTATTAATAAAGAAAGGTATAGCTTTCTATGTGTACATCAGTACATTATCCTTGTCATCTTCAGATCAGAACAGATCACATGGGGATTAATTAATTTGTACTATGTTTACCTGTGCTGTCTTTTTCTTTCTTCTTGTTATTGTTGTGAATTACGTTTTTTTCTCCCTCCATCGTGTTCTGTGTGTATTTGTGTTAGTTTGAATTCCCTATTCCTTTGATTTGTAATTTTGTTGAGTAAAGACAGAATACTTTGATCCTTACAGCTAATCTTACACCTAGTGAAAAAAAAACTTTGCTTATTGTTATTGTTTGATTTGTAATTTTGCCGTACACTTTTTCCACAGCTTGACTTTCCCATCCATAACGACATCACCAAGAACCTCCTGGTAGTTGATGAGCAGATAACATAGTCCAAATAATACACTTAATGACTTTTTGAATTTTGACGTCCATTATAGGGAAAGACAGACATTTAATGTAATTGAGTTAAACACATTTTGATAGTTTTCTTCTTCTTCTCTTGACAATGATATTACAATATTATTATACTGGAACATTTTTCTGTACAATTTTAAATAGTGACCTACCAATCTTGTTGGAGAAAAATGAACACGAGGGTGATTGATCCAAGTTGATGAAGTCAAATCAGATGGGTGATTATATTTGTGACAGGAAGAGATTTATGCGTTAAGATTTTACATTTTCAACATGTGTGTACAAGAGAGAACGGAACACACTACACCAAAAGCATAACAAACAGATTACAGTAGTATCACTTTTTCTTCTTTTCCTCTTTATCTCTTTCAAGTATAACAGGAGCCGCTGGTATGCTGAACCACCATTCCCTGAGTCTCCTTGTCCATCTCTCCGTGGTAGCTTTTCTAGGAGGTGAATACCTTGTGAATATCTCCAAAAAACCTAGAAGAACTATATATTTAGTGGGTAAGAAGGCCAGAACCAAGGCTGCTGATAAAAGAGCAATGGCAAACTTCTCAGTAGCCTGATTATCACATAAAGGGACAAAACAAAGTATTAGAACTTTGAAAGGAAAAAAACTTAGCTCCAATTCTTATATTTTTGCCATAGTTCTCTAATAACAAATTGACATGGGTATAGTTGATACAACTCGGCTCTCCCATCATCCCATGATTGGTTCTTTTTTAAAAAAAAAGATTCAGTATGTTTTATTTTGATTGGAGAATCTGGTAGTAAAGATACAAAGACTTGCATATAAGTCTAGTCCAAATTAAAAATAGCGGTAGGAAATATAACCTGAGGAAAAATGGATAGCAACAAGCCACGTAACTTGAGCAAAATTATGTTACCATCCTGTATGAACTCTTCAGCTTGAGAGATAGCGTTCTGGACAGCCAGAAGCTGCTCCATTGTATTCATTGGTGGAGAAGCTATTACTCTAACTTCTTCAACAGGCCTACCTTGCTTGAACCATCGTGTAATTAACAGAAAAGCTGAAATGAATATAAGCATCAGTGCCACTGCATAGCCAAGCCATCCCCTGAAAGTGAAATTATTATGTCCTAAGATTATCAAAAGAAGGCAAGTGAACAAGAAAATGCTTATAAGAATTAAGAAGGCCATCAAGATCATTATTCTGTCCCTTCATTGTTAATCCTGGATTCCCATCTGAAGAGTAAATGCATAAGTAACACTTTTACATTGTTGCACAAGGGATGTCAATAGGAAGCCTTTTGAACCTCAAAAATCAGATTAAATAGGTACATTTGTAACTGGAATTCCATTTCCAAGAGAGTATTGGAAAATGGAAAGAACCAGGAATGTGTGCCAGGGTTACAATGATTTTTCTCCTGCTTGGCCTAACTTTTAAATGGAGAGAAGCTGGTTATGTAGAAAAAAAAATACTTCTTTTGAGAAAATGACGAGTTCGGCCAAGTTTTTGTATTTAAGAAAAAATAAAAGCTATATCTATTATATCTAACTAGTAGAAGCAGTTTTTATGTCACAAAAAGGAAGCAGAAAACTGTAGATTCTCCTAGCAAGCAGATCCAGAAACTTATTTTTTAAAAGACAAAAATAACCCCACTTAAAATCATTATTTAGCTAACCTCTTAAGTACATGTCCTTCATAGTCATTTTTTAAAAATATTTGCGGAACACAATAATGTTGAAAAATGAACTAATTAAATCATTTTTTGCCAAATGCAAATTGCTTTTTTATCACATTACTTCTTATAAAATTCCATTTAAAGGAAAAAAGGAAAAAAAAAGTTGTTTTAAAATAAGCAGAAATCAATTCCAAACAAACTCTCAAGGGAGATGCAAATCGAGATAAGGAAAAACTAAGTTATAAGATATAATTACAAGAGAAATGAACTTGATTATTAATAGAAAATGTTTTCTCATCCATAAATTTGGATTAAGAAAATGTTGAGCATAAGCAGAAATTGTAACTACTAAACCTTTAAATACTTCTGACCACAAAAAAATTATAAAAAACCCAAATATACATAAATGGTTAGATACCCCAGCCCCCATGCTTAATCAGTTATCCCAAAACTTCTTCTCATACTTCACAATCACTATTCTAATTGATGTAATTTATTCATAAATCTCAACTTCAAATTATCTCCCTTCACCATCACATCTCAAGTTCTCAACAAAAATAAGGTCACAGAAGAACAGTCACTCTCAAACTTATTACCTGTAGATGATATAACTAAAGAACAAACAAAACCCCAAGGACTTCCATGGATCGTCCCAATATGCCAGAGATTGAAGAGACTTCCCCAGTTCGTTAATAGGAAAAAGTAACTCCTGTGTGTAAGGTAGTGGTAAATGATAAGTTGTAATGTCAATGTAAAATAAACAGGGATGCCGGAACTACTCATGCGATAAGCAGGGAAGAAAAAAAAGATACAAATTTCTCTCTTTGAGGAGAATTGATTATCCTATAGTTTGGCTTCAGTCAACTTATTATGTGTTCTGTTTGAAAATAGACAGACAAGGTGTGTATCTTATAAACATGTACAAGTACATGACCTACAAAGTAAAAGGTGAACAAGAGATAAGGGAGGATGGTAAACCAGTACCTTCATGACAGCCAAATTAGTGTCAATACCATCAACTTTAACTCCATCAACAGTTGCCTTTGCAGACTCTACGCTTTTATAGTTGTTCTTAGATTCCTTAACTGCTCTTTCCAACGAAGTCATTTCTCCAACAGATATCTCGCCTACAGCAAGCCTGCTTTCATGCGAGGTGTTTGAACTTGTACCAAAAACAAATCCTAAGTTAGAAACCATGTCCAAGGCCGACATAGAGTGCATTCCATTTCCAGCCCTAGAATCATTGTTATCATCTAAGTTTGACATATTTGCAAGGGTTTCTAATATCAGGTCTCCACCCGGAAGTTGATCACACAGATTATACATGAGAAGAGTCTCGTACTGTGCAGGGATTCTAGAACTAATATCTTGAATGGCTTGTAAACGCAGAACTCCTAAAACAGCTTTCAAAAGTATTTCATCCCGTGCAACTCCTTTAATTTTATACTTGTTTATAAATTTATGAACAAACAGAATCTCTTGGATGATAGCTAGCCAATAATCACGTCGAGCATGGCCTTTTAGCTCTGGAAATTCTAGGACAACTGGTTCAGATCTACAGTAAAAGCATTTTGAAGTTGAAAGCAAGTTAACTTTTGAGCTAATATCCAAGGAAGACAAGGCACAAATATCCTAATGCCATATGTAAACAGACATGGCCCATTATCTACAAAAATAATTGTGTAGTTACTTACAAGGACAATGAGTTATAGAAGACTGCCTTGTCAAAAAGTCGCGTACCCAATGGTCCAGTCATATCAGGTTTAACAACCTGTTTTAGATCATAGGATAAATCATATTTTTTCGGCTTGTCATATTTTACAACATGAAGTGCTTCAAAATAAAGTGCATGGTCTGTCAGGATCAACCGACCTGCATGCAAGCCAGGAAGAAGATTTACAAATGAACTTCAGTGTAACTTCGCAGACTTTAACTTCATTTGCAAGTACATTTATTACTATGTGACAAGAACAATACATACTTAACAAAATATATTATCAATTCGTACTTATCGGCAAACTTACCAGGCCATGCAGATATTCCTACATGTTCAAGGACTGGTTGTGTTGTGACTGTTCCATCAACCTCCAGAATCTTCTCAGCTCTAGATGATCGTATAGCAGAAAGAAGAGAGGACTCTGAGTTGTTCTTCATTTTTCTTATTGCCCTGCAAAAATATAACAGTAAATAAAAGTAAAATTATAAGAATAGATTTCATGTCCCCACCTCCAATTTGATACAAAATAGAACATTTTTTTTGATAGAAGATACAAAATAGAACATTAGATTGACATATTAATGATTAATTAATTACAAACAAAATCGGGACCTCTGAAATCATCAACTAAATAAAAAAGTATACTGAAACAACAGGACTAACTATTAATGTCATTTGGCACATGAATTTGTAATTAGTGAACATTTAAGTGATTAGAAGTGATAAATCTGGATTAAAATTAGAAGCGCCTATTGAGAAGTTAATAATAACCGTAACCCAACATAAAATCAATTTATTTTCTCACTTTCAATTTAGTTTTGCACTTTTGCTTTATTATGAAAGTATATCTTTAAATCCTGGAGGGTTGCAACATTTTTTTATAGTTAATTTTTAGTAATTGTTTTTTATTAGGGAATTTGTCAATAGTCATTTCAAAATTATAAATTATGGTAATAACAGTTCTATGGCCTGGTTAAAGACAAATGTCCTCTTTGAAAACCTAAAATCAAGCTATGCATAAAACGTCAAAAGTGTGGCACCACTAGAAGTGCCGTTGGAAGTGGGAAACATCATTTGCTCTAAATGTCGGATTCTATAATGAGTCCATAGGCAGAAGAATATCTGTTATTTTGGTAGTTGTTGACAGTGGATTGAGGTTCTGACTTCTGCCTCGTCCTTTCCTCCTTTATCATCTTTTAAGAGGTTAATTTTAACTTTTAAGGTTCATGTAGTTCGGTCATTCAATTTGGCGCAAAGTTAAAAATAGTGCGGCAGACAAGCTGCCATTTCATTGCTACATCTGCATACATGTATGGTTTCTCATTTCCAAGTTGCAATTGGAAAAACGGAAAAAAAAAAAAAAAAGCAACAAGGAAACAAAAAAACCCAAACAAATAGAAGAAGAAGAAAAAACGACAAATAGAAAATGCAGGAAAATTTGTTCAAATAAAAGAAACTTCAAAGTCAAACAAAGGGGGAAGCAACAACATACTTGAAGCTAAAGGCTGTTACCTTTCTAGACCACTTATGTACTTGTCATAGACAGAGAACTGAAGGCGTCCACCAGTTGATGAACTCAGCACCTCAAAAATATTTTCACTTATGATGACATTGGCAATGATTGGAACTGCAGGAGCTATTCGACAGAAAGCTTCTAAACCAACAGATACAACCTCGTCTGCCTTCAAGAAAATAGGAGGCCTATCATTATTAAGAAGGACTAGAGTACTAAAAATGATAGGGGTTGCCAGACATATAGTTGAAAAGCATGCAATATGTATTTGATTTCTGTCCAGAAAAAAGTAAATTAAAAAAATATAAAGTTCATACACTAGGACAGACACAGAACTCAGAAGGCAATTTAAGTATGATTAACATTCTCTGTTAGATTGGTACAGAAATAATTAGCACTGACAGCAAAATGCAAGACTTTCAAAGACATTCACTTATTTATATGGCCGGCATATAAACCACAATTTAAGGTGTACATCATTCATATCAATGCACAGCAACACAATAAGCATTAAATAAGATAAGATTCTGAATATAATTTCAAATCTTTTCCTAGCTTTTTGTGATTATCTTTATAACCAATCTTCATCTCAGGACTCCAAGAAAAATCCCACTTGTACTCTAAAAACATACATTAAGCAATGGTTGACCAGTAGAAGCTGGGGCCTCCCAGGCTAGCATCATGTTATATGTCAAGCGTCGGAACCCTTTATCAGACAGATGACCAGTCAGTTGTGTTGACAGAGCCAGTGCCCTGAAACAGCAATATTCCAGGAAGTTTCTAGCATATCGTGATGGATGCTTTGTAGAATCAGAAGCCTCTTGATAGAAACCTTCCTGAAGCTCACTTGAAGAATTTTCAAGAATTCTGCATTATTTGTTTTTACTTCAAGTCAAATTACCAATTAAAATTATTTGTCATAGTGTCAAAAAACCACTCCAAAGGATATACAAGGTTATCACTGTCAAAAATCAGACCCAAAAGGATGAAAATTCCATTACTGATACTGTTAATAGAGTAAGAACTGATAAGTGCATATAATATGCCCAGAAGCACACTTACTTTGAGCATCTATTAACAACTTTGTTGGCAATAGGAGACAACTCTTGCATCCAATTTTTCTCAGCAGAAGGTGACCTTTCAACCTCCTCATCTACATCAAAGGAATTTCGCTTACCAAGCAACCATTTAAAAGACCCATCTCTCAAGAGATCTTCAAGCACATTTCTGGTTTTGCTTGCAGCAGACATCTCTTTCCACTTCACAATTTTATTAAGTTGAAGAAGAGAACCACTATTTAATTGTTATTACACTTGCATTTACTGCAACATTGCCAACACAATAAGATGCATCAAGACGAAATCTCAAAATTGACTAATCAGATATCAAACTGCTACACATAAAAGACTCAACACATCAAATTCAAATTCATCAGTTATCTGTATGATACATCAGTTGAAGCAGTCTTCAAAGCAAATAAGCAACATACAATCTCTCAATAAATACAACAACAATCCCAGCAGCCACACCAGCTAAACTCTGCTTATGCTTGCATAGTCGGTTTACATCGTTGATCCATATTCATAAAGATTTAACAAAGTTTTACGCTAGCTGTTGACTACCTAACACAACCTTCCTCATTACCGGCTATGCAAGCATAGGCATAAAAGAGGAGGTTGTGTGTAGTTGACAGCCTGCCTAAAACTTCATCAATCAATATGGATCAACGCATTGCTTAGCTCTTTGACTGGAATCAATGCTATGTATGACTCAGTACAGTGTCAAATGACAGAAAACAAATCTCTCAATAAATAACAGAAAAAAAAAAAAAAATCGGTACCACAACAGCTGTTACAATTTCTGTAATTATTTCAAGATTCATATATTGTTGCCCAGTGAAGCAGTAGCACCCAAGAACATACGCAAATTTATGATAACCACCGCGGGTCTCACGCGTAAACAATACTTACATATTCAAAGTTCAAACTCAAGTATTAATGATTAAACATACAATCCATTGATAAAACCATCAGATGCTCATCGAAATTAGGAAATCCAAATCAAAGCAGCGAAAACAATTAAAATAAAGCACCATCATACATTAAGAGACTGACCCTAACAAGTTGCACTGAGATAACCCACCTTAGAATGAATAACCACGCAACCAAAAAACCCTCAGCTTCAGGCAAGCAAGATAGCTCGAGCTCCAGCAAATTTACGCGAAACCGACCACCGATGTTATAGACTGAAGGAAATACGAGCAAACCCATTTCGAGGAATTGTGACATTCGCGGCAGTAAATTTATTGACAAACGTCAGAAAGAAGGAAGCACGAATGTGAGCAAACTCGGTAAGAGACATTTTAAGATTCTATCTTGAATTGGGGTTTTATCAAAAACTACAGTTTTGGTTAAGAATATAAAAAGGGGAAAGACAAAGAGGATCAGAGAGTAAGTCAGAAATCAGAATATAAAGGCTGCAAGTATTTGAGTGTTCACAGATCAATATGAAATTAGTAGCGTAAGAATTTTGTTTGTAGGAATGGTAATTGAGTGAATGGGAATGAAAAATAATAGATTTTGAAACTTCAAAAAAGAATTTGAAAGCTTTGAAAATGAGAGAAGAGAAAGGAAAGTTGGGAGAACTTTTTCTATTATTTTCTTATGACATTATGATTATTAAAAAAATTTAAGAGCAGAAAGACATAAGGGTGTTTTGCCAAGGAGAAAAGAGGAAGGAATAAGAATGAGAATGCGAATTAGAATGAAAAAGATGAAGGAATAGAAATGTCATGTCAATGTGATGTGAATGAAATAAAAGTGAATAAAATGACAATTTTTCCCTTACATTAAAAGTGATAATAGAATAAAAGTGAATAAAAATGTAAAGACAAAAATATAATTTCATCACATTGCAAAAAATGTGGTTTGTTTAGTAGGAAAAAAAGAGTCATTTTCCATCAACAAATATAGCTACCAAACATAGCCTAAAACTTTTATTCTTTACTCACTCTCAACTTAATCTCTAACATTTTTCATTAAAAAAAATTAATCTCTATACATTTAGTATTTTTATCAATTTGGTTTCTCACGTTTTTTAGTCTTAATTTAGTCTTTTACGTTTACAATTAGTATTAATTTAGCCTCTAATGTTTGCTTAATTTCAATCAAGTCATTCACGTTTACAATTGATACTTATTTGGTCCCTCTAGTATTCGAGTATTAAAACTATTTAACAAAATTGATGGGTAAATAAATAAGAAAATGTGAGGGACCAAATTGATACTAATTGTGAATCTAAGAAATCAAATTGATATCAATCGTAAACTAAATTAAGGCTAAACAAACATTAAGAATCAAATTGAAAAAAAAGTGCTAAATGTTAAAGATTAAAATATAGCCGGTCCCAAGCCCGGATAAAGGAGGAGAGTTGTGTTAGGTAGTCGACAGCCAACGTAAAAACTCTGTCGAATCTTCATGAATATGGATCAACGACGTAAACATGCTATTGCTAGGCCGTTGCCCGGAAGCAAAGCGTTGTATGGCTCGAGTACAGTGTCAAATGAGCAAGGGCCGCTACATCAACGCTTGGATGTAGTGAAAAATAAGCAAGGGTTCCCACAGTTTCGCGGACGGATGTGGGTAAAGAAGCTAGTCCATAAGGGTAGGATACGCTTTGGGTATATAGCCGACCCCACCTAGTGAGAAAAGGCTTTGTTTATTGTTGTTGTAGTAATAGAGTTAGCCATTTAAGACATGATAATATTTTTATAAAAAAAAAACTAATTTTAAATATAAGTTACTTCTCAGTTTTTTTCTTATAACTTTTTTTATATACACGGTATATTATATTATATGTTTTAATAGTTAAAAATTGGTAAGTTTTAAATTTGACGAAGGCTTCAAAGGTAACCAGAAAGTTCCGTAAGTAGAAAATTCAGTGTTCGTGTTGTGTGTAGGCTGGGGGTATATATAGGACTCTCCAAGAGGCAAAATGATTATTGATAATTGACATTTAGGCGATTAGAGATTATTAGAATGTACAATATCATTAGAAAATGAACAATATCGACGACAACGTGTAAGTACAATGAGGATTAGATAGAGTAGTGGCCGAACAATCGGCTGGAGTCTGTCCATCCATTTGGGTTGGGCTTGTCTTAAGCGGGTCTACCGTATCAAAAACAATTATACGATCACATAAAAATAGGATAGATATTAATTTATTTATGTCCGTGGGCGGTATTGGGCTTTGGCACTTGGCAATCCCAAAGAGTCCCAAAAATATATAGTTAAATGGGCCTCTTATAAGCCCAATTTACTAGACCAAATATACGGGCTTAAAATTCGATCTTCTATGTTTAAAATGGGTGGGCTTCACATCAGCATTATGGGTCATCATGAACAAGAATTTGAATTAGAAAATTAGAAACAAAAGCAAGAAAAGTAGCGAAGCTCATAAAAATAACTTGTTTGATTGGAAAGAAGTAAAAATAGTGAACTTCAAGAAAGAAAGATTAAGAAAATAGTGCAAAATGAGAATAAGTAATTCAGTGTCAACATTTTACATTCTACTTATAAACCAATATTATCACTAACTAAAATTAATTTGATTGTATCATGTGCAGAGAAAGATACAAAGCACAAATATATCAAAATGATAGGTATTTCATTCCATTTAAACAAAATTTTATATTTAAATCTTGTGTATGAAAAAATCTCTTATAAGAGAGTAACATCAACTTGTTCGAGTCGTATTAGTTAAAGCCCAATAGACTCCTCGATTATAGTGGTTTCGACAAAAAAAGAAGAAGAAGTAAGAATCAATTACTCAATATATATCTCTATTACTACATATGAAGATATTAATCAAGTCCCTTGGGACATATTTGGTACATTAATAGATAAAATATTAATCAAATTATATTTAAAAAAAAGTGTCAAAAGCTAAAGTTGTATAAATCATTAGCATAAATCCAATAGCTAATAACCAATTCAAAGGCACTAACTTCCATTTTGGTTCAAAACCCATGTTGCTAAGTTAACATAACTTGACCTTAATAGTGGAAAGTGAGGATGGTGCCTTTAGAAAGATAACAAAAAATAGTGATGAGCTTTGCTTTGAATATGAAGTGTGAGTACCAAACAAAGCACAAAGAGATGAATTTGGTTCTGTTTTAGATAGTTTAGTCATTAGTGGGAATATGAAATCAGCTACCTGACCATCTAACAACTTCCACTTTCACTTCCCAACCTTGATAGGCCTCTTCTTAGGTCCATGAACTTGCCCATATTTAGTGTGTCCCAAAATCTAAATCCATTTAGAGATTATGACAAATTTTTAGATAGATTTCATCCACTAACTAAAGACCAACAAATTAAGTTATACATATATCAAAAACTTCTCATTAATCCTTTAATCTCTAAAAGATAAAGATATATATAATCAACTATTCACAATTCGTTAATTTCTTTCCAATAAAAAAATTAGACAAATTTACATATTTCAAAGCTTCTATTTTTTGTTTGATATTTCAAAGATAGAATGGTGTATTTCTAAAATTTAGATAGTACAAGTTAAAATTAATTGTAATTTAGGCTTGAACAATACTATTTTGAGTTAGACTTCTATTAATTTTTTTGACATCCTACTCAACAATCTTGGGGTGCATTCCCTCAATTATTACCATTTTGTTTTTTTTTTTAAAGTTCATGTACCACAGAATTAAGGTATATTTTTTGGGTCCTAGGTCACAAAGTAGATTCTTCAAAAAAAAAATTCTTTGGAATAAAAGGCATATATACGCATACATAGTTGGGAGGCTTGAAATCCCTAATCCTTCTCCTTATGTGTGATTCGTATGTGTCCTAGTTGTGCATTATTAATTAACCAAAATATTCAATCAATTCTTCTTATTTACACTAATAAAATAAGGGGTTACTCTATGACAATCAAAGTTTGAATTTTGTTGGGATACATATATTTAATGCTTGATAATACTTCGAATATAATTGTCTAGAAAAACAAGGCATGCAGTTGAGAAAATTTTCATATGTATTGTATTGTTAAGTCAAAGAGGCAAGAAAAGAGAATGGTCAAAAGTGGGACATAGAAGAAAAAAATTTGAGTTGGAGAGAAGAGGCAACCTTAGTGGGTTTGAAGAGTTGAGAAGGTGTTTGTCATATTTGAGAGAAGTTGGAGAAGCTACAATATATAATGCCCATCCAATCCAATAATCCAATCCAATTCAATCCATTCTCTTTTGAGCATGCTATGTGTGGCCCATTCAAGCTGTCTTCTTCTTCTCCAAAATTCATGGATTCATTGCATCCAACCCTCCTAAGTCTAATTTCCATTGTCACTAAACCAACACAACAAAATATGTAATATAATCTTCATAATTAAATATATTCTTCTCTCCCCTCTCTCAATCATTCACTTCATGAAGTGGCAAAATCCATAAGATTTCATCATTATGAATTGGGAGGGAAATTGATCATATACTATTGATTTTAATTAATTAGTGGATTGTCTTCCCTACCTACACTTACTATTAAGATTATAAACAAACAGAGCCGAGTTCGAACTGAAGCTGTTCGTGAACAATTCGTTTCATTTATACTTCAATATATTACTGTTGCTTGGATTATATATATATTTTCGACGTAAAATATTGAATAATTAACAAAATTGAAATTCTCCTTGTTTTACTGACAAAGAGGATTTTTATGCAAGTGGTTGTACACAATCTTGTAGTTGCATTGGTCCTACAAGACATGGACCTCTCACTTCTTCCATCATGCCAACAAACTGGTCAGGCTCCATGTGTGGAACCTGGTAGAACAACTTCAGTTTATATATATGCAGGACTTTTTTTTTTCCAGTTATTCTTATATATATTTTTTAACCACAAAAAGCCTTGTGAATGAGAAAAGCAAAGATGTTCAATATTCTAAAAGTTTAGTATATCAACTCGTGATTGGTTGGATTGATAAATATTTCATTTTTTTAAGTAAGGTCTTGGGTTTAAATCTAATGTATGTAAAATTTTCAATTATGAGAGCTATAGTACTCTTATTATGACACATTAATTACCTTGAGTCAAATTAGACAGAACCCAGTGAACTTATGAATATTAGTGGTTTAGATAAGAAGAAAACTTAGTATCACTAAGGGGTGTATCAAGTAAGATGACTCATCTTATATAAGAGGTGGAAAGAATTTTTTGTAATCGTTTAGATTAAAATGAATGGTTGAAATTTAAACATTATTTTAAATCAAACATGTTATAGTCATGTGAGAGTAATGTGATTTAAATAATGGTTCATCTCAACTATTTTTTAATTCGAACCATTACAAATAATTCCTCTCATCTCTCACATAAGATGAGTCATCTCACTTAATATGCTCCATAGTATCACAATTATATCTTTTTTATAGACAATTTGTTTATTTATAATTTAAGATCTAACCCAATCATAATTTTAAAATTAATTATGTGATTTTTACTAAAGAATTAAATAAATGAGATTAAATGTCAAAATATTAATGGATATAATACTAAATGTTCATTACTCATAACTACTAAAATATAAGAAATTGACTCATGATGAGAGAAGTACATGATTGTAAATCCAATTGTTAAAAGAGTAAATTAATGACTATCTTTTCTTTAAAATTAAACCATGTTATTTAGGCAAATTTGTACTCAACTTGTTTTCAGGAAAATAGTACATCGAAACATTTAGGTCATGGGTTAATAGTCATATGAACTTAATTAGATTATTAATAGAAGAAAAATTATCTAAAGAAAAAGACTTTTTTATTGAGAGAAATATTTTGAGGAATTAAATTAAAGTCTATCTTTGAAAGAAAGACTAAATTAAAAAATAATAATTTTCCATGATTATTAATTTACTAGTTTTAATAATGAAAGCTTTAAAAAGTTATTTGTTTAAACTTATTGTGTGCAATTAAGATACCTCATAGTGAAAACTGTAACTTAGAATTTTTTTAGTAAATCAATTTTTTAAAAAAATGGTAGTTAGGAAAGTTACTCTTGGAGCCGGATGCAAGTGATAGAGATTAACAGAGGTCCAACTCAAAGAATTATTGCAACGCCAAGCTTAAACCGCAAGCAATTTAACTCAGTCGCATCTACTCAATTAGTCATTGGGTACAAGGGATCTCCCTGGGAAGGTATTCCCACCAAGTGAGATTTTAGATAGTTTTAAGGGGATTGGAAACCCGCTCATGGGTGAGAGAAGAAATTTAATTTCTTTTATATCTTTGATCATTTGTGTCAATCCACTATAAATTAATTAATCTTAAAATATCATTCTCTTCTCAATTTAGCACTTCATTAATTATCTTTGAAAGAAAGACTAAATTTAAAATAATAATTTTCCATGATTATTAATTTACTAGTTTTAATAATGAAAGCTTTAAAAAGTGATTTGTTTAAACTTATTGTGTGCAACATGTTCTTTGAAAATGAGTAGATGTACAGTGGTACGGTAGTACTGAACTTCAGTACATCCCTCCAATCAGTTGGTCCCTAAACCATTCAAGGTGGGCCCTAATTAATGTGAATTTTTATTAATATTAACAAATGACACTACGTGATTGGAGGGATGCACTGAAGTTCAGTGGTACGGTACCATTGAACTTTTATCCTTTGAAAATAGGCTATTTTGCCTCCCCACCCCTCCCCACTTAAATTTTACAATTTAATTATTTGTTGACTCTTCATATGTCAATTAAGATACCTCATAGTGAAAACTTTAATTTAGAATTTTTTTAGTAAATCAGTTTTTTCAATGGTACTTACGGAAGTCATTCTTGGAGCCGGATGCAAGTGACAGAGATTAACGGAGATTCAACTTAAAGAATTATTGCAACTTGCAACATCAGGCCTAAACCGCAAGCAGTTTTACTCAATCGCATCTACTCAATTAGTCATTGGGTACGAAGGATCTCCCTGGGAAGGGATTCCCACCAAGTGAGATTTTAAATAGTTTCGGGGGGATTCGAACTCTCGCTCGTAAGTGAGGCAAGAACTTTAATTTCTTTCATGTCCTTAATTATTTCTGTCAATACTGACTGTAAATTAATTAATTAATCTTAAAATATCATTCTCTTCTCAATTTAGCACTTCATTAATTCTTTTTTTTTTTTAATTTGTGACTTGATGATGGATCACCTTTGGATATATATACATGTATCTAGTTCCACATAAATAAATAAATAAATAAATAAGAATATAAGATTTTATTCATTAACTTACATTAATTAATTTGATTCCATCACACAGGTGAGGAGGGATTGTACAAGCCAAGAATGATGTCCACTTCTGCCTATTGCATGATGTGGAAACAATTTGGTGGGATTAAGTGGATCCTCGTCTTAATAATTAATCTCTTCACATATTTCTTTTCATTGTTTAATTCATGAGATATATATTTATAATAATTATAATAATAATAATAATCAGAACATAAAAAACTCAAGTCAGAGGGGCCAATTTGATTGAAAGCAACCATATCCTTCTCTTGCATTCTTGGATAACTCTTTTGCCTCGGATGCCCTCGCTCTCTGACACATATCAAACCAATATAAATCAATTAATACTTTTTCTATATAATCAAATACCAATAATATATATATTTATATATACTCTGTTTATACTTCATAGTGAACTTTGATGATAGTATTGCTTCAAACCTGCATTGTTTCTAAAGCATCTGTTTCTGAATTGAAGTCATAGAAGTTACTAGCTGCTGTGAGCTTCATTGACAGAAACTGCAAGTATAACCAAATTTAAATTTTTGGTTAGAGTGAGTCTTATTTAAAATATTATCGAATACTAAATATGAATTATATCTCTTAAGTTTAAATATTTGTTTGGAGACATGTTTACTTTTAGTGTCTCGCAATGGCTCAAAAATAAAATTGTCCCTATAATAAATATATATACTTGTGAGAAACCAATATATATTTAGGAAAAAAAATTGACCACTTACCTCCACCTGATGCTGTAAGGACTGGACATAGTTTATGATTTCATCCAACATTACTGCCATTCCCATGGTCTGCGAGTCCAATATTAATCAATTTCAAAATCAATTCTTGAGTCTTTAGACACAAATTGAGGAGTTTTTTTTTTTTATATGTATGGGATATTTAAATTTGAGTAAATTATTATTTTGGTCCTTAAAAAATACAATTTATTACAATTTAGTCCCTAAAAGTAAAGGATGGAAATTTTAAATTTAGTCCATGAAAAATATAAGTTTACCTTGTAACATCCTGGGACAATGTTCTGTAAGCACCTTAATTTTTCATTGATTTTCCCTCTTCTAACCTGAATGCATAACAAAACAATAATTGACTAAACAAAGTATTAATCAAAGATTGAAATCCATTTTTGTAATTAATACAATTATAATTGTAATTACTATACCCTTTCTGCTAAGCTGTGACTATCAGTAGCTTGACCTCTTTTGGCTCTGACATGAACCACTTCCTTTGGTTTCTCCTCATCTGTTACATTGCTCTTCACCCTCTTCCCTCTTCCACCTCCATAACTCTGAACAAATTCAAACAATATTAATAATAGGTAACATATATAATAAGCCAAAACCTCATTTTGGTCATCTATTTTTGCCACTTTTTTCATATTGATCCTCAATTTTCCGTAAGTCTTAAATCATTCTTCTATCTTGCAATTTGTTCTATGTTGATTCTTTTGTGTAACATCGTCAATTTGAACTATTAAGGGTTGACGTGGGATGATGAAATTTTTTTAAAAATTATATTTTCACCCCTTTTCAACTTCAAAACTTTCATTTCAGTCCGTACGCTTTAATATGAAAAAAGTGGCAAAGATATTATAACAAAAATGAAATCACAAAGTAATTTAGTGAAGAACATTACAGTTTTCATGGAAGCTTCAGGTGTTGAGTTTGCAGAGCTGGTTTCTGCAGGCACATGATCCGTGACCATGGCTTTCCTCTTTTTAGCATCCTCATGGGTTTCATTTTCATTTTCATTTTCTGCTGCAAAATTTGGAGGGAAATTGTGCTCCAAGTTTCCTGGAAAATCCGGTTCATGAGAGAAAGGATGAATATGCAAGCTCTGAAAATAATTCAGATTTGAATTATTGTTGTCAAAGTGGAGAAGTGGGTTCATCCCTGTGAATTGGGTTATTAGTTCCAAGCTTGGATCAATGTCTAAGAGGGGAAAAGAGGGTTTAAAGCTTTGGAAATCCATGGTGAATTCAGCCATGTGGGTTGAAGAAATAACAGAGTTTTTGAGAAACACAGAGAGAGATAGAAAGGGAAGGTTATAATTATTAGAGGTAGATGAGTACTGTGTGTGAGAGTGGTATTTATATTGTAGAGTTGAAGGATACATTGATTTGAATTTCATGAAAAGGAGAAGCATTGTGAATTGGACAAGTTATTAGGTGGATGGAAATGTCCTGCATCTCATTTGGGTATTTTTTTTTAAAAAATAAGTATCGAAATTCTCATGCTAATTCAAAAATTTAAATTTATTTAATGTCTATCGAATTTTTGTTAAGGGTAAATGAGTATCTTTATTAGTTTACAAGTATCTCAAAAAATGAAATAGCTAGTTTAAAAAATTGAGTGTATAAATCATTACTACTCAATTATATATTTATATTCTATGAATTATCTCATAATTAAATAATTTTAATTAATATACAAATAAAATAAAACAAGATATCCTCATGACAATTTTCTGTGGATTTGTGATTGAGATGGATGGCCAGGTGGCAACTTAAGCTTTTGCACTTGTGTTCCCCCTGTGTGGGCCCTTTGTACAGTATAAGAGAAATATGTGCAATAACAATGTGGGCCCATGTTCTTATATATATATATAACTTTTAGATTAAGGTTTGATTATAAAATTAATATGTAAAATATAATTAAAAAATTTCCCACTTATCTTTGGAATGTAATCAAACGTTTTCTTAAAACAGTGTTTTGTGTTTGGCATATATGGGATACCTTTTGAAGTATAAGAAGAAGTGTTTGATATTTTAAAATTTATGTATTAATTTTTAATTTTTTTTACTTCAATAATTAATTAAAAAAAAAAAAGCCTAGCTGCAATTGTACCTTGTAGAGTAAAGTATACCTATGAAGTTTGATACAATGATATACTAGCATTCTTTCTAATTAATATATGTTTAATTTGTCAATAACGTTAATATTTTTCACACCATATATATGCATTTTTAAAACAATAAAAATTACTTTTCCATCAAAAATAAAATAAAATTACTTAATTATCTTTTACTATTATATTAAGAATCTTATGTTAAAACTGAGTATAAAATATAAATTTAACTTCATTTACTATTATTTTAAGAAACGAAATAGTAATCTTATTCTCGATCACTAAAAAATACCTTTAATTATTAACAAAAAATAAATTAGATAAAAAGATAAGTATAATTATTCAAACTAAAAGGATGATAAGTACCCAGGGTGTACTTTCCTCTATGTTCTAATTTATCTAAAATTTGTTTTCTAATTATGTTGTACATATATGAAATATGAGATGTGAGCAGTACTAGTTCAATTTCATTCAATAACTATAATTTCATTCCTTACTAAAGGCAAAATTATTTTTCACCATCACCTTCCTTGGTGAGGCAATTTCTTTCAGAGTTCTGTATGGATATAGTGGAAACCCTAAATGTGAATGTGATACTAAAATTATCTTCTTCTATCCATTGATATTTAGTTATATATATGCTATCAACATCATCCATCAGTATTAATTAATGAATTAATTATCTTGCACTGTGTGTTTAATCAATGTTCAATACCATGAACCTCATGCCCTTTAAAAAGTTATTGAAGGAAAGGTTCAAAATTTATCTTCACAATTATAAATTAAAGTAGGATTTGTTGGGTGAGCAAATAATATTGTATATATATATATATAAGGTGTTGGAGCAGCTTTAAATCTTTGGGTCAGTTGTCCCACCCTTTGAGGTGCTTACAATTTAGCGAGGAGATTAGTCACTATGCTCGACGGTGGATACCTTGGTCTAGACAAATATATATATATATAAGGTGTTGAATCTTGTTTCTCAAATTTTTAGTGTCTATAGTAATAACTAATATCTTCTTGTACCGTAAATTTACAAAAGTTGATGATTATTAAAACTCTCTTTATACACACTGAAACCGAACCATGATGAAGGCTTTCAATTACTTCTACTGTTTCTCCACGCAATTCATTATCTTTTGTTTGCTCAAAATTTGCTTTGATTTGGACTTTTATTTGAGAAAATGAATGAACCAAACCTCACAACAGGAGCTCCTCACATGTGGGCTGTGTGTTTGGTATGTAGCACTTCATTCAATTTTCATAAATACTTATTATATTCTCCTAATTAAGTCTCACACTCTAAACTCTAAGGATATGGGCATGCCTTCGCATGTAGGACTACCCTACCTAACAGTACATACACCTTACCCCAAACTGGCTATGCTTAATTTCCACATATTTGTTCTTAACTAGATACGGTTTTTAATTTTAAGCATCTTATCAAATTATAATTTAAGGTAAAAATATTTTTGATGTGCTTAATTATTAATTATGCCCCCAAACTTTGTTGTCAATATAATTTAGCCGCAATAATAATCTTTATTTTGTAGTGGTACAATGATAATGATAACTAAATTGACGAAACAACATTGTTAAGTATATGATTTGACATCACAATTAGTATTATAAGTCACAAGGAGAGCCTCGCTTACATATGCTATTAATTATTTATACGAAAATAACAAAATTATTTGCAAACCAAAAACTTATAAACATAATTGATAAAGCCACTAAAATTTAGCAGCATCAAATGTACTTTTTGCATGATTTAATAAAAAGCTAAATTCACAAATATAACTCCGATCCTCTAAACCACCATAAGTTATGTCTAAGTATCCCTCATCAACTCTAAAAATTAACTTAGAACCATATTTGTGCAACCAAAAAAAAAACTCTTCTGGTAACCTTTCTGATCCATCCAAAACTCCTCCGTTAACATTCGTTGATGTGCCAATATTGTTTCGTAAGGATGATTTTGAATGAAAAAGTTAACATACATTTGAGTTTTTTTTTTCTCAAATTTAAAAAATTAAAAAATTTTATGTCAATTTTTATAGTTGATCGGGAAGAGTTATTTGCACATAAACTATAATTCTAGGGGTTTCTACATTTTATCCTTAATAAAAGTATAGCATAGATATAGTAAACAATTTCTACATCCTAACATTGTAGAAAAGTTCCCTAACATGTTGTTACAATAAGGTCACATATTTGAATTCCATAAGTGTTAGTTGGAGGGGAAAGAGATTGTTAGCAAATTGGATATGGAAATTATAGTTCATGCATGCATGATTGGTGATTCTAACAAATGAAAGTCAATGGTTCAAACCCATATATATATATATATAGCTATGGAAACGATTATTGGTAGATTAATATATAGGGGTGGTTTATATCCACACCAACCCTTCTTATAATTATATTCAACCTACTTATTAGTTATAACTTTTGATTACTTACTCATAATCCTAGTAAAAACTACGGTACTCCTAGATATTTTTCTTTTCAAATATATACATATATATATATATATGGGCATGCACTTCCAAGTTGGAGAAGCCTACAAGTAGTAGTACATTCCCAAAGTGGGTATGATCTGCTCAATTGTTTGTAGGCATTAAGGGCTCACATGAACAAACAAATAGTTAAGTTTGGGACAAACTTTAGAGAATAGCAATTATAACTTTTGCAACCTTAATTAGCATTACGTACTTGCAAGTTTGACAAGTGAATGTGAGAGTTACAAGAAATCTTGTTTGGTTGTGAGAATATATATATAATACAGTTAGTACTTAGTTGGATTCTTTAAATTCTAATCAGGGTCGGGTTAGACAGTTTGCGGTGTGTATAGAGAAAGTTTCGTAATCAATATTAAAATTTCTTTTTGAAAAGTCTATGATGCGAGGGAGTAGTCACTTTTATTGATGATAGATATTCTAGACAACTCATCATATATATATATATATATATATATATATAACATATTATAAACGTGCAATAAATTTGCCCATGCAGTGCGTTGCATTATTTAGTCTTTGGTAAATATAGGTATATATAGAGCCAAACAAGAAGATGAGGATACTATTTAATTTATTATATAAATTAACAGCTTGTAATATTGAAAATAATGGCTACTATATATCTATACTCTATAGGCTGAATTTACCTAACATTAAGAGAAAAACTGTATAATACTAACTATACGCATTGGACTTTTATGTGTTACTAGGTTTGGCCACTTAAAAAAATGACAAAGCGAGAATTGAGAATGCATATGATTATGATGATTTCAAACTATTGCCACAAAAACTTTTCTTTAATTTATACTTTGTTGAAAGAAAGAAACTATTTTACTTTAATCCCTTTTTTGTGATATGAAACCAAAATAGTGAGACTACATATAGACTATTACGTGGATCCATTGAATCACCTTCGTAGTCTAAATGTGGAATATATAAACCTAACTAATTAAGTCCATTGGATTTGAACATATCATCTTATTAAAGTTTTCTTAAATGCTGGCATTCATGGAATTACTTTTCTTTTTTAAACTACATGATGCAATCAACACGTGATTATTAATTCAAATTAAATACGTACTGAACAAATGATGAGGAATGAAAAAATTAAAGTCAATGATTTCCATTAACAAATTAAATATTTTGTGGATGTTATTGCAAATTAATTCACGCCATTATAATTAACTAACCTAGTAAACAAGTGAAAAACAGGCAATACTCTCAAGCAAAATAAGAGATCTCAACTAAACTCGAGTTTGTTTGGATTGAGGATTAATGAGGAAAAGGTAAGGGGAGGGAAGAGTTTAAAGATATCTTCCTCTTGTTTGGGAAGATAAAAATTGGAGGAGAAGATAATGGAAGATCGATCCTTAATTCCCAAAACAAGAAGAGGACATATGGAAGGTTAATCTTCCCCTCTCTTCCCTTCTCCTTTAATCACTCCCTTCCCTTCCCCTCTTAATTCTCAAACAAACCTTAAGGTGACGTTTGGTATCCGGTGAATATTTTAGTGGGAAATGGAAGTGGAAGTAAGTGATAAAAAGTATGTTTGGTATATGCAGGGAAATGGAAGTGGAATATAAAAGTAATATTGTTTGGTATGGTGGGAAGAAGATAGGGAAATATAAGATAAAAGTATGAAATACCTTTGTTGTCCTTACTTTTTTAAAAGTCACAAATTTTTAAGGGCATTTTGGTCATTAAACATCACATCACCTCACCTCACCACAACTTTCCTCCTCACACACAAGCAACCTTACTCACCTCTCATGAAGGAAGTTTCTTCCCATTCCCAACTCACCTCACCACCTACCAAACATATCAAAACCTCGCCTCACCTATACTCACTCCCTACCAAGCATGCCATAAGAGTATGTTTGGATTGGGAATTAAGGAGGAGAAGGAAATTGGAGACTTTCAAGATATCTTTCCTTTGTTTGGGAAGATGGAAATTGGAGAAAAAAATAATGAAAGATCAATCCTTAATCCTTCATTGTCCTTCCCCTTCACATTCAAAATACCTCAAATTGGAGTATTTTGGAGGAAGTATCAACACCTAAATAAGGGAAGAATATATAGAAGGTTTACCTTCCCTCCCCCGAATAGGGATAAAATTTCAATGGTACGGTACCATTGAACTTTTATCCCCCTCCCCCTAAAACAATACATCAAAAGGAAAGAGATATCTTTTTGAGGAATCACAATTTCAGGCAAAATATACAATATTATTCCTTAATCCTTATAACTTTATTACAATTTTTTTACAAATGATGGAAAAAACTTGAAGATCTTTGTTAAATAGAGCAACACACAGCCCCCTCCTCTGCAAGAGAATTAATCTTCGAAAAGTTTTCTTCAAAAGAGTTGCAACAACGATGATTGTATAGATTAGTTTTGTTGGAGGGATTGACTCTTTGAAGAATAGAATAAGAAGAAATGAAGAAGAAAGAAAAGTGATGCACAATGTCTTCAAGGCGTGGACAGCACTTTCCTTTAGGCTTAATTTGCCCCCACCTATTCCTATTTTATATAGGGTGCTAGTTGGGTAGACCGGAAAATTTCCTTTAGGATACAATGAAGACCCTTGAGTATGAATAGCACTTCCAATACTCAAGCCAAGACAACAATAGTATTTACAAAGTGATAGTTTGTCTTTCTCTTTGTGTGCACTCAAAGACAAAGACAATGAATTTGATGTGTTGTGTTATGGAATGATGAGGGGTTTATATAGACCATGAAGTGATGCCTTTGAAAAGTCACAACTATTCATTTAAATGAAGAGTTTTGCCTTTTCATATAAATAAATAAATTAATTAATTAATTTATGATACAACTTTTCAAATAAATAAATATAATAATTAATTTATTTATGATACAACTCTTCAAATAAACATAAATACATGACTCTTCAATTAATACATCTCTTCAATTTAAAAATATTCCAACAATCCCCCACCATTTTTAAAATGAACCCAAACTCTTATCACTTCGGAAATCTCATGTTTTTAGTAAAGGTATCTCAAGGATTTGAATCATTACCTAAGTAAGCCATGTTTTCACCCATCCGAAATAATATGGTAGACTATGCTTTGAACCAACTATTCCATATGAACAAGCGTGCATGACTCACGCATGAGATCTCGGACCATTGTATGCCACTTAAATGACACATTTATGGCCTTGTGTCCATATCCTTTTCATGAGAGTTTTCAGAGTCAAGCCCTTAGACTCCTAGAAGCGGCCCCACTTCATTCTCATATAGGTAGACTCTGTCAAGAACATCACCATGATTAATGCTCCAGCAAATATATGCTAACAAGTCTATTAAGAGCCAAATTAAAGCTCAACCTGCCCATTTAATCTCATGGTTACCAAGTACTTTTCAACCTTGGGATGTATAAATGTCAAGTACTTGCAATTACTCTAATAGTGTACTTTCACCATTGAACTCAAGACTTGATATGATGGTCAAATGTGAGTTGGGTTTCCACTATTGGTAATCAAGGTTTTTAGGGCTTTAAACCCATCCCCTTTGATGTTTTGAACACCATATCCCTTGTCAAACCTTTCGTCAAAGGATCTGCAAGATTTAATTCAGATCTTATATAACTTATGGAGATTACTCCATTCATAATCAAATCCTTCACCAAGCTATGCCTTAATCCAATATGTCGAGACTTTCCATTATATACTTGGCTATAAGCTCTTGAAAGAGCAGATTGACTATCACAATGGATAGATATGGGTGCCATTGGCTTGGGCCATATAGGAATTTCAAGTAACAAGTTTCTAAGCCACTCTGCTTCCTTGCTACATGCAGTCAATGTTATAAACTCAGAGTTAGTGGTTGAGTCTGCAATACAAGTTTGTTTCTTAGATCCCCAAGAAACAGCACCCCCACCAAGAGTGTAGACCCATCCACTTGTAGAAGCATGATCCTCTGAGTAGCTTATCCAACTAGCATCTGTGTATCCTTGCAAAATTGAAGGATTACCACTATAGGTCAAACTATAGTTAATTGTTCCTTTCAAGTACCTGAGTACTCTGTCCACAGCATGCCAGTGATGTTGACTTGGATTGCTTGTGTATCTATTTAACCTTCCCACAGCATATGCTATATCTGGTCTTGTACATGTCATAGCATACATCAAGCATCCAATTACCTTTGAATAATCATGTTGTCTCACAGGACAGCCTTTATTTGGTATCAATTTTATATTAGAATCAAATGGAGTAGAAACAGGACAACAATCAAAACAATTAAATTTCTTTAAAATTTTCTCAATGTAATGAGATTGGGAAATACCAAGACAGTTATTATCTCTAATAATCTTGATTCCTAATATGACATATGCTTTTCCCATATCTTTCATATCAAAATTTTCAGACAAAAATTTCTTTGTTTTGTTTACTTCATCCAAATCAGTACCAATAATTAGCATGTCATTTACATACAAACAAATCATGACACCTTTTCCGTTATGAAATTTACTATAAACACATTTGTCAGATTCATTGATTTTATATCCATTTGCTAGAACCACTTCATCAAATTTTTTGTGCCATTGCTTAGGGGCTTGCTTAAGTCCATAAAGAGACTTGATTAGTTTACACACCTTGTGTTCTTGACCAGGAATCACAAAACCTTTTGGTTGTGTCATATACACCTCTTCTTCCAACTCTCCATTAAGGAAAGCTGTTTTAACATCCATTTGATGGATAACAAGATTGTAAATTGAAGCAAGTGCTATAAGCACTCTGATAGTGGAAATCCTTGCAACCGGTGCATATGTATCAAAATAGTCTATTCCTTCTTTTTGTGTAAACCCCTTAGCAACTAACCTAGCTTTAAACTTATCTATAGATCCATCTATTTTTAATTTCTTTTTGAAAATCCATTTACAACCAATGGGTTTAGAACCAGGAGGGAGGTTTACTAATTTCCAAGTTTTATTTCCCATTATTGAATCCATTTCATCTTGTATAGCCTCTTTTCAAAATGCTGCATCTTGAGACTTCATAGCTTTCTCAAATGTTTCAGGGTCATTTTCTAAATTAAAACAAACATGTGAGTAACTTTCTATCTCTTTCCTTGTCCCCTCAACAAGAAACATGAAGAAATCTGAACCATAGGATTTTACTTTTCTAGCCCTTTTACTTATTCTAAGATCTATTTCTTCTATGTCATTATTACTAGACATATGTTTATCTGAATTTGTCTCTCCATTGGAATGAGAAATATTATAAGGCTTTGGAATTGAATTAAACCTTTCTTCTTGAAAAATTGCATCCCTTGATTCAATGACTTTATTGATCGGGTATGAATCATTTGGTTCAATAACCAAAAATCGATATGTCTTACTATTTTCAGCATATCCCAAGAAGATGCATTCAATTCCTCTTTCACCCAATTTTTTCCTTTTGGGTTCTGGAACTTTAACAATTGCTCTGCATCCCCAAACTCCAAAATAATTGAGATTGGGTTTTCTTTTCTTCCATAATTCATATGGAGTTATCTTGTTCCTTTTATTAGGAACTCTATTTAATATATGACATGCAGTTAGCAATGCCTCACCCCAATACCCATTAGACAAACCAGAATAAGATAACATGGTATTTACCATTTCAACTAGGACTCTATTTTTCCTTTCAGCTATGCCATTTTGTTGTGGGGAATAAGGGGCAGTCACTTGATGTATTATACCAACAGACTCAAAATATTTTGGATCATAATATTCACCCCCTCTATCAGTCCTTAAACATTTAACTAAAGTTTCACATTGAAGTTCTACTTCAGTTTTAAAGATCTTAAATTTGTCTAAGGCTTCATCCTTTGAGTGCATCAAATAGACATAACAATATCTAGTGCAATCATCAATAAAAGTCACAAAATATTTTTTACCACCCAAAGTAGGCCAACCATGCAAATCACAAATATTAGAATGAATAATTTCTAATATTTTAGAACTTCTTTCTACCATAGGAAAAGGTTTTCTTGTTATTTTTGTCAACGTGCAAGTGTTGCAAGAGTCAAGATTAATAGTAGTCTTTGGAATCATATCAAGTTTCATCATGTCATTAATTTTCCCAAAATTAACATGACCCAAACGATAATGCCATAAATCACCAAAATCAACAATATAAGCAGAACTATAAATATTATTATTAATTTTAACAATATTACACTTAAACATGTTCTCACAGAAATATCCTTGGCCTACAAATGTTCCACCCTTGGTGAGAACAAACTTGTCTCCCTCAAATACAGATTTAAACCCAAACTTATTAAGTAAGGGTACAGAAATTAAATTCTTCCTAACTTCTGGTACATAATAGACATCTTTTAAAGTAAGAATTTTTCCAGAAGTAAATTCAATTTCTACAGTCCCTTTGCCCTTAACTTGGACACTTGAGGAATTTCCCATGTAAAGCACATCTCCGTCTCCTTCTTCTAATGTTTTGAAGAAGTTCTTATTCTTGCACACATGGCGTGTTGCACCAGAGTCTACCCACCATGACTCATCATTGTCAACTAAGTGGATCTCTGAAATTACTGCCACAAACTTGTCTTCTTTTGTGGATGACTTGTTATCTTTGTCTTTCTTCTTTTTGAAGAAACGACAATCTTTCTTGAAATGGCCAGCCTTTCCACAAAAAAAACAATTACCTTTCATTTTCTTGTTCTTATAACCATTATGTGCTTGAGACTTGTCTTTATCCTTCCCTCTTTTCTTTGAGGTTCTATTGGACTGCCCTTCCTCCACCATATGTACCTTCTCTTGAACATTGGTTTCTTTTTCAGCATCTTGCTTTCTATATTCCTCTTCTAAACGAAGATGATTTCCCAATTTCTCAAGAGAAATATCTTCCTTTTTATGTTTGAGATTCTTTTTGAAATCTTTCCATGAAAAAGGAAGTTTGTCTATGATTGAGGAGACAATAATGGACTCATCCATATGCATGTTATGTTGTTTAAAATTATTTAAATATGTTCAATTTCATGCATTTGCTCCGTGATAGACTTTCCATCAATCATCTTATAATTATTAAAGCGGGTGACAAGAAATTTCTTACTTGTTGCATCCTCTTGCATGTACCTTGCCTCAAGTTTGTTCCAAAGATCCTTTGCAGAGGTTGAATCTTGATAGACATCAAAGAGAGCATCACACAGACCGTTGAGGATATGCCCAGTGCAGATATAGTCATCATTCTCCCACTTTTGTCTCTCTCTGATTGCAGCAATGGTTTCTTCCTCTCCTTCTTGAGGCTTAGTAGTAGTGAGGACATAAGCCACATTCAAAGTTGTTAATAGGAATTTCATTTTCCTTTGCCATCTTAGAAAATTGTCTCCTTCAAATCTTTCCAACTTCATAAAATTTGTAGTCAACTCCTTCAAAGAAGCCATTTGTACTTGCAATAAATTTAAGCCTAAAGATTGTTGGAGGGATTGACTCTTTGAAGAATAGAATAAGAAGAAATGAAGAAGAAAGAAAAGTGATGCACAATGTCTTCAAGGCGTGGACAGCACTTTCCTTTAGGCTTAATTTGCCCCCACCTATTCCTATTTTATATAGGGTGCTAGTTGGGTAGACCGGAAAATTTCCTTTAGGATACAATGAAGACCCTTGAGTATGAATAGCACTTCCAATACTCAAGCCAAGACAACAATAGTATTTACAAAGTGATAGTTTGTCTTTATCTTTGTGTGCACTCAAAGACAAAGGCAATGAATTTGATGTGTTGTGTTATGGAATGATGAGGGGTTTATATAGACCATGAAGTGATGCCTTTGAAAAGTCACAACTATTCATTTAAATGAAGAGTCTTGCCTTTTCATATAAATAAATAAATTAATTAATTAATTTATGATACAACTCTTCAAATAAATAAATATAATAATTAATTAATTTATGATACAACTCTTCAAATAAACATAAATACATGACTCTTCAATTAATACATCTCTTCAATTTAAAAATATTCCAACAAGTTTTCATCAATTAAATGTTTTATAGAAGTGTTGTTACAATCAATTCGACCGATTGAATTTGTAAGCAAATAACGCTTTGGTTAGAATGGATTGACTTACAACAAAACCCGCTAACCAAACTATTATATTGGCTCTCATAAAAAAAATGTTTGGGCTTAGAAATTTTTGTTGTTGTTAAATTTTTGATTATATACATTGTATATATCATTAATAGTAAAGTTATTCCAGGCCAAAAATAATGATAATAAAGTTATTCTATTATTATTTTTATATTTATGACATCATCTATTTTAATCACGGATAGAATTAGTGGATAAACTAATCAGCTTATAACCTAACAAATTTTTTAGTTCAATAACTAGTCCTGTGTTTAAAACACTGGTTTATTCATAAATCACAAAGAAAATACTAATTGAATAAGAGAATAAAATGAAGAGAAAAACTCCTAAAGATGGGAGAGAAAAAATCTTGGGAAAAACAAAATCTACTTTGAGCCTTATTATATTTTCAAGAATGGACTGTTATTTAAATATGGGTTGGGATTTTGGTTAGCCCAATGTTGGATCTTATCAATGTTTAAGGGCTAGTCCTATTGTCTTTATGGATTTTTTTTAAAAAAAAAAACTAAAGGTGGACTTACGAATTGTTAAATAATAGTACATATGAGCCTTAAAGTAGACAAAATATCTTTGGGCGTGAGTCCATATAAATTTGAGTACAATCGAATATAACACCTTTATTTCGAATGCAAATGGATTGGGCCTCAGATACACGTGATTGAAAAAGCAGACCCAAGCAAACATTTTCTGGCCCAAGAACAAGTCCACTTTCCAGAATGGTCATGCATATATAGAAATGTCAAAAGGCCCAGTCCGGCCTAGCCCGCTTTGGCTCTATTTTATTAGTTTATACTTTATAATATAGTCTGACCAAAAGAAAAAAATACTTTATAGTAATATTCATTTTCATTTGCCAACAAAAAATTTATCTAAGTGGTAAGCAATTTGATATTATTTAAACAAGTGACAAGTGATTAGTCGGGGTAAAGCCTCAGAAACCAGACAAGCAACCAAAAAAAATATTTATTTTTTATTTAAAATTCAAAACAATATATATTTCACCCTACTAAACAGTTTATATAAGTGTTTTTTTTTTTGGCCTATATATATATAAGTGTGTTTAAACATGTATCATCATTACAAAGATATGTGTGTATTTGCGGATGTAAATATGAGAGTGCGTTTATGTATATATTATAGAATATTTAAAATATACCCAAAATATTGATAACAGAGAAAATTTTAAAATTCCAAATAATAATGTAGTTTAAATTATTCTTTCTTAAGTGAATTATTTTCATTTGTATTTCTTTTGGTGTTGAATACGAGACACGATGATTAATATAATGGATATAGACTCCCTTCTATCTATGCCAATTTACCATTGGTTATATTTTATAATATACTAATTATTACGATATGCGAGACTTGAGATGACTATAAAAGTCATTAACGATACTAAAAAAATCATCAAGGAAACTATTGAGAAATCAAAGCTCAAAGTGAAACCATATATTCACCAATCACCATTTTTAAATTAAAGCTCCACATTGTGATGTCAGAATATATATGTAACTATCATCGTCGTTATCATCATCGATCATATGTATCAACATATTCATATTCGTCAATTTAATTTGTGCATGCCGACTTCATTATATATCTTCATGCATGTGCTATCGTTATCTTTATAATGACCACAAAAAATTTCATCCTCATCCCTTCTCATCCAAAACTTGTCTCTCGTGCTTTATTTTGGCCCTTCCATCGTTTCTTCCTATGACTTTTGAGTATGTCAATTAGCTCAAGCTAAGTAATGGATCATTCATACTAACTTAGCTTTCTCATCACATTCACATGCCTCCGTACTTCTATATTTAATGTTCATCTTCTTCTACTTGTACACTCTAATTAAGGGTCGGTTTAATACGAAGAATATGATGAAAATAAAAATGAGAATGAGAATGTGTTTATTATGTTTGATAATAAGAAATACGAATGAAATAAAAGTGGATAAAATGATCATTTTATACTTACATTAAAAGTAAGAATAGAATAAAAGTGGATAAAAAAGTAAGAACAAAAACATAATTTTATCACATTACAAAAAATAAGATAGATTTGATTAGAAGGATATTAGAGAGAATATTATTAGATTACCTTCAATATTCCTCAAAATAAACACACCCTAGTATAGTAAGATAATATGGACGAAACAAAATATTTATCATCTCTTTTATATATATTTACGGACTAAAACCATCATTTTAATCCCTTTAAGGTACTTTTTTTCTTAATTTGCTCTCTCACATGTCAAAATATTATCATTTTAGTCCCTTACAAATTCGCGTTTTCGATTTGGCCCCTTACAAATTAAAACGTTATGAATTTGATCCTTTAGTTAGCCAATCGTTTGAATATTTAACGGAGTTGATGATGTGTTATGTTATAGATCATTTAGGAAGCTCAGATAAATTTTTTATAAAATAAAAGGAATATAAAAATTGAATTAAATTACTTAGTCGAAAGTTAACTATTCATCATATCATCTCTGTTAAGTATTTAAATTAAATGATTAGTTAAGTGAGGAATCAAATTGATAATGTGAATTTATGAGGGAATCAAATTGATACCGTTTTCATTTGTGACTTTGAAAAACCAAATTAAATTTTAGTCTGTGTATATATTGGAAAAAAAAATCTTACCTTAAAGTTAAAAATTACAACAAAACACTCGGATTCAAATTCTCAATTCACCAACATGGTGTTGTACAGATGGTAAGAGATTCGTGTTTTCTTCATTATCGCTTTTTGAGTTCGATTCTTGAAGGGATGGGGAAGGAACGTCATCAATTAGGAGAGTCACTCCTAGTAATATAATGAGTCCTACACTATCCGAAGAATTAATCATCAGGTCCTCTCTAATGGATACCCGGTCATAGACCAAAATTCTCAAATTTATTTTTTGTGAAATTGTGTAAAGTTCATTCCAACAGGCATAATTACTTAACCTACATGCGAATCAATATATAAGAGGTGTAATTTATTTTATACGGGATGATGTGTATAATCAGGTCAAATCATTAAAGATTTTTTTGTATAATAATGGCCAAAAAAAAAAGATTTTTTGTATAATGGTGATTTCAATTAAAAAAAAACCTCAAAAGTGTTTTAGCCCTGCAAGAAAAGTTTGCATATCCTTTTAAAATAAATTAAAGAACTATTAAGCATCTATATATAGCAAAATAACAAAATCCAAGTTAAATTATGTTGTTAATATTACGTTCTTTCTTGATTGCGCTGGCAATAATATCATATATAATTCCCTTGATTTTTTTTATTGTCCGCACAATTTTTAAAGTACTGTCTCAATTAATTTGAACTCGACTCACATTACATATATGACTTAGGTAAAAGAATCTCCCAACAAAAAAATATCGAACCCGTATGTCCTTAATTTTGAGGAACAATTTTGTTATCTCCCACACTGCCACCCACCTTGAATTAATATGTTGCCTTTATTTTTTTGGGCAAAGAATTCAATATCTCAAGAGGTTGAGTTTTTGTATTTATTTCAATTTTCTCTCACTCTTACTTTATTAAAAAATTTAAACAAAAGAGAGAAAAAGTAAAAGAGAGATTAACACAAAATACTGAATCTCTCAAAATGTTGAACTTTCCATATCTTTTTCTTTTTTTCTTTTTGGGGCAAATACTTGCACAACTTTGTCACTCAACCTGTCTTATCCTATGTTCCTTTCCAAAATCTATATCCAAATCAAAAGGTAATTAATGAATCCTTAAATTTGTTGAGCCTCTCCAAACTTCGTATGTTTTGGATGTATTCAGCATGTGGATTCACACCATACATATTTTGATTTAGAAATTCTCAATTCAAATTACATTACAAATTAATAGGTTGGATGAGATTTGTGAGAGTTTAATATATAGGTCATTAGTTATATTCTTATTGAGTAGACAAATTAATTTGAGGTTAATTAATGGTTAAACAAGTATTTAGTTGGATAACTTTATTTTAAAAATTAAATTAGTCCCTTAAAATTTTGAAGACCTGCCAAATGTTCTCTTTTCTTTTATTTCTTCCTACAAATGTTCTAAATTAATATTAGAGTAAATTTTTATTTAGTCCACGCAATATGTTTCTATTTTAGTCCTGAAATTAAAGATGTAATCTTTGTCAATTTAGTCATTGGGAATATTAATTAACATTAATGATTGAAATTTTTTTAGGGACTAAATTGATACAAGTTGCATCTTTTATGGGCTAAATTAGATATTTTTTCATCTATCAAGGATTAAATTGAGATAAATTATATTTTTCAGAGATAAAATTTCTATTTTTTAGAGACTAAATTAAAACAAATTATATCTTTCAATGATCAAAATAATAAATTTCTCTTAATCTTACTACCGCTGGATAGATATTAGCCCTATCACATCTTCTAGACTACGGGAGTTGAATTTAGCAAAATAAGTTAATTTTTCACAAATTAGAGAATTAAAATTTGAATTTTTGTCGAGAGAGACATTTACATTTAATACCTGAACGTACCTCGAACAAAATTATCTCTCCATATATTGAAATCGAAACATCTTCTTCTAGTACATTTTCATCTTTTTGAACTGTCACTACCAATCAAGACCAATACATCAAAGCTTAAGAGACCATATCCCACCAATCAATTATCAAGTTCATCAAATCAATTGCGAGTGAGATTACTTTTTTTTTGTCAATTGATTGCTGCATACACAAGGTGGGATTCGAACCCTCAACACTTCCTTAAACAACCTAGTGAGCTAACCACTAGACCAACCAAAATTGATTTGAGTGAGATTACTTTTTTTTTTCTCAAAGAGTGAGATTACTTTAATTGTACTAAAATTAAAATAGCATCTTGCATTTTTGTGTCATATATCATTGCAATTCTCTATAACTTAGAGCAACGTAACTAATGGTAATAGAAAGTAGAAACTACAGTGTGGAGTTAACAAATTAGACCATATAATTTATAACACTAATTAACAAATTAAATAACATAATAAGGAACTGTTATATATGTTTCGAACTTAGGAGGATAATTCAAAACTCTAGATAAATTTAATTAAAAAAACCAACGAATTTTATTACCATTTATACCGCAATTAGTGGAGATTGAAGCTGTATAAAACGCAGAAATATTGTACATCTATCTGTGTGTAAGAAGTCAAATATAGGTAGCAATCAATGACCAATGAGTGAAACACATCCTAGAAGACTTTTCTAATGCTATTATTCTGTGTTTAGTGTGTACAGAATTTTTCTGACACTCACATACATATATAGCTGTCACTATATCTTTTTCTTATCTTAATCAAAATATTCATTAAAACGAACTAGATAGTTAATTTATTGAATATTATAAAATTTATTGATAAAATCAATTTTCTTAACAAATAATTTTTTGTTATCATCGCTCCAGAATTAAATTAGAAACCGATTAAACACAAATTCTTTATTATCTGTCGTTTATATAAAAGTCATTATCATTTCTTATAAAACTGTGTGGTGGTGCTTTGAGATTCCAAGCATGCTTTAAAATTTACATGCCGCCCCCATGAATACCAACCCCCAATTTGGCCACGTTTTCTTTTGATTTCCATTACATAAATACAATATTATATATTATGTCATTGTTCAGTCAAGCACGTTTCTGATTACTTGGAAAGACCAAATCTGGGACCAATTCACCACACTACATCAAAATTGGTCCACAGTTTTTAATTTTTATCACCTAAAAAAAAAAAAACCTTCCTTCTCAATTTCAAGAATCTCCTCACTTTTCCCATTTTCACTATTTTTCTTTTCTTCTAACATCTTTTAAAGACGTTGGAATTGAGATAATTTGGGAAACACTTTCATAAGCTAACTATTAAAGAAGAAGAATCAAGTTACTTAAGTAGTTCATCACGTCTAACTGGTTTTTGTCAGTTGTGATTTGTCAGATATCATGTTGAAATTTAAGTAATTTGAAAAACACTTTCTTAAAAAGAAACAAATTACTTAAATACCTTATTAAATATCTCATCCTATCAAATGTAAATTTTGTATCGACCATTTAAAATTTTTTTTTGGTTTTCCAAGGTATCTCTCAGCCTGACAGGCCAAGGACTAATCCTCCGCGGATCTGAGCTCCATTTAAGGGTTTGTCGCTGGCCAATTGGTTGCTGCATACACAAGGTGGAATTCGAACCCCCAACACTTGCTTAAACGACCTAATGAACTAACCACTAGACCAACCAAGGTTTCAATTTAAATTTTTTTAGGTGTGGTCATACTTACACGGGACAATTACCGCAAATGATCGGTGAACATGTTAATCAGTCAAATTCAAGATTATAGATAGATGTTGTCTATTGAATAATAAAGGAACTTATTTTCTATCCTCAAAAAGAAAAAAGAGGACCTTTCTGGATGCGTTCAAGCCTGGATTTGAGTGCATTTAACTTTGGTCTTTCAGTCTATTCTTTGACTAACAACATTTCACCTCACGTGACGACTAATCACCACTACGAACCAAACGCTGTCGTTTTGTTCAGAGGAGAAAAAAACCAGGTAACGTAATAACTAATAATAGTTTAATACTAATTCAGATGCCAAGCAATGAACCTATCTCGTATCTATCCACTTCTCCTCTTTCTGTTTTTCCAATGGCAATGACTATGGAAGATGAATGGAAGCTGTCTTGTGGAATTTATAGTTGTACTATTTATAGTATCTTTTCTTTTTTTCCTTTTAGAAAAGTAAGAGTGAAAGTGCTATAGTATCTTACTTTGACTCACAAACAAATAGTGTGAAGGTAAAACCTGGTATTACACATATCTTGTGCAGGCCAATTTGCTCTCTAACTCTATACCTTCTAGAGTATATATATATTATACACATGTATGTATATATTATGCATTTTGGGTTTTTGTGAGTGAGAATTTTTCATGTCTACTTCAAAGAGCGAGAGTAGTAGTAGTAGTAGTACTAGTGAAGATGACAATGGAGTTAGAAGAGGACCTTGGACTCTTGAAGAGGACAATCTTCTAACTCAGAGCATCTCTAGCTATGGAGAAGGAAGATGGAATTTGCTGGCTAAACGTTCAGGTAAGTAATTAAGAGTGAATTGAAGCAATATTAATTAATCATGTTTATGTATGTATGTATGTATGTCTGTCTGTCTGCTAGTTCTGAATTTTCTGATTAGTTTGAATAATACTAATATTTATGGTTTTTCTGGGATCAGGATTGAAGAGAACTGGCAAGAGTTGCAGATTGAGATGGCTTAATTATCTGAAGCCAGATGTGAAGAGAGGGAATTTAACCCCTCAAGAACAGCTTGTGATCCTTGAACTCCATTCAAAGTGGGGAAACAGGTGGGTGCTAAACTGCTAGAGTTATTCCTATTGCAAACACCTGCAAAATCATACTCATGTGCTTCACATAATTTAGGGTCTGTTTACCATCCCGATGTGGCACAAATAGTAAAGAGTCTGTGTTTCTTTAATCATCGCCTCTCAAATTTCTATCTGAAGGGATGGAAATGTAACTAAGGATTATTTATCATGCCCATTCTAGTGAATACTGTGGTCTGGTCCAAGACCAAAAAAATTTAGAGTTTGTCTGAAAATATAGAGAGGAATGTTATCTTATTCTCTTTCCTTTTCCCTCTTCATTCCCTAACACACCCTAATCACTGCCTCCCGGGTTAGATCTTGGACAGATGGGAATGGAGCGTTATTCAATAGGAGGTAGCTCCTAACAATGAATCCTGCAATACTTGAGGAATTAGTCATCAGACTTGCTCTGATCCAAGACAAAAAAAAATAGGGTTTGTTTGGGAATATGAAGGGAGAATGTTATCTTATTCTCTTTCTTTCCCTTACCTTTTCTGGGACTGTTATTTTGCAGGTGGTCAAAGATTGCACAACATCTTCCAGGGAGGACAGACAATGAGATAAAGAACTACTGGAGAACAAGGATTCAGAAACAAGCAAGACACATGAAAATGGACACAAGCAGCACAGAGTTTGAAGAAATGGTTAGGAGATTTTGGATGCCAAGGTTGCTTCAGAAAGCAGCAGAAACACCATCTCCTCCTCATCCTCCTCCACCTGCCATCCCAATTCTAAACCAAACCTTTCTTAATCCTTTTTGTGTTCCTCAGTGTTCACAAATAGGGACACAAGCAGCACCGACAACAACACACAACATTATTCCATGGGAGGGAGATCAGGGAGCTTGTATGATGAACATAGAAGAAACAGTACAACACAGTTCATTCATGTCCTGTTTTGATCCCGAATCAGCCAATAATAGCAGTCAGTTTCATCATGGATTATATCATAACAGTGACTTCAGCTCCTATTATGACATCAAAACTTGCAATGTGGAAAGCAATTGGGTGAACAATGATGTTGCATGTAGCATGTGGGGCATGGATGATGAACTATGGCAGTTCAAATAACTTTCAGGAATAAGAATTGAGGGGTTAATTGTTTTTTTGGAATAATATCCCCTCAAACACCATTCGATATTATCATATTATTTTTCTTGTTTGATGAGTAATTGTTAATTAGTTACCAAATTAATTGATAATAGAGTGAGTCATTGATTTATTGTACAGTTTTGCTGTTTCTTGTTCTGCCCTGCTTTGTTCTGATCACATCATTTTTGTGTTTATTTAAGCATCAATTTTTGGAAACTTAAGTATGAAGGGTGCATATAAAAGGCATATTTGAAAAAAAAAACTACAATATTTATTATAGTAAGAAACTAAGGAGCTATTCCGATTTAACTAAGAGTCTAATGTTCAAGTTTTGAGAATATAACTGTTAAAACTTGATTGGGAATGTCTAAATATTCTCGTAGTATTGTCTGACTTAAATAAAATTAATCTTTGTCTAGACTATGGACGTGAAAAATCCATAATTTTTATATAAAAAAATTTTAACAATGTTTTTTTAAATTGAGCTTTTATAAGAAAAAGTAAATAATATTTTGTATTTATATGCAATAATAAAAATTTCTTTATATTAAAAAAATTATTTGTACGTAATATAATGCATATACAAATATTTATTATGAGTTAAACTATCAACAGGGACATATTTACAAATATTTTAATATATATATATAAATTAATTATACTTCTATTTTTTTTAGAAATATCAAAATTTATCTCTTCTCTATTTCAAAAAGAAACTACTCATATCCCTTAAATAAAATAAAAAAACTATAATTTTGTTCATGTTGACCAAAATAACATTTTTACCGTTTATGAAATATTTTTTTACCGTTTATATAATTGAATACAGTAAATTATACTAAATTCTTTAGAGGTTTGGTCAAATTATACTCACCACGACACTACCTTTAAAAATTATATTTGATATCCTAAGGTTTGATACTATATTACACAAATCTCCATCATAATTTATTTCCTGTCAGTGAAATTAATATGTGATACAATATGTTTTCATTTCAAAAAATAAAATTACTAAATTATCTTTGTTGTTATATTAAAAACCTCATGTTGAACTCAAATAAAAAAAACCTCATGTTGAACATTGTAATGAAAAATAAAATCATAGTTTTCTTTTGCATAGAAAAATATTTTTATTGAAAAAAATGGAGAGGGGCAAGTAAATTTTGGAGGCAAAATACTATTTAGTCTTTAAATTGTTGGTCAAATTATTATTTAGTCTCTGAATTTGACAAAAATACAATTTAGTCTCCAAATTTGCAGCTATGTCAACTATTTAGTCCCTGAATTTAGCAAAAATATTATTTATTCCCTAAATTTGTAACTCTGTCAACTGTTTAGTCCCCGAACTTGACAAAAATACTATTTAGCCCCAAATTTGCAACTCTGTCAATTATTTAATCCCATAACTGTTACCCGTTATATACTAGCTTACGTGGCCGCTAAATGTTGACATGGCATGTGCCCAGGCATTTAACGGTGTCACATCAGCATTTAACGGTCACATCAGCTGGTGCTTGGTTATCTAACTGGTAATGGTCAGGAGACTAAATAGTTGACATAGTTACAAATTTGAGGACTAAATAGTATTTTTGCCAAATTTGGGGACTAAATAGTAGACAAAGTTGCAAAATTGAGGACTAAATAGTATTTTTGCGAAATTCATGGACTAAAGAGTTGACACAAATTCAAAGACTAAATAATTGTTTGACCAACAATTTAGGGACTAAGTATTATTTTGCCTCTAAATTTTGAAATTAAAGGATGATAAGATCAATTTAGCCAAATCTTAGTAGATGTTGAAATAATTTATTTAATTAAATATGATTTTTGTGAAATTAAGTATGTATTTGACCAATACAAAAATTTGCCTTTTTAAGTTTAAATTAAAATGAATATATTATTCTTAATTCAAAATAAATAATATTAAAATTATAATTCATGATATAATTTTCTATAAAATATTAATAAAAACTATTATTATTGAATAAATTTTGGTCACTAGGATAATTGTTGATAAAAAACATTAGAGATCAAATTGATATACTAATTGCAAAAGTGAAGGATTAAACTGAAACTAAATAAATATTAAAAATTAAATTGATGCAAATTATAATATTTATGATTGGTGAACTTTATAGCAAACACCTAAATAAGTTTACCTTAATTTTTTTCATTATAAATACAGGAATCAAAATGCGTAGAGTAAACATTAGGGACTAATTGAAAAAATCTTAAAAGTGAAGGATCAAAATGCTGTTTTCGTATTCCATAAAAAAAAAATGCTCTTCTCGTCATTTAGATATAGATAATACCTTTTATTAAATCTCATACGTCCACGTGTGTAAACACCAATCTAAGCCGTTCATACATCTTTATAAACATAACAATCTGAAACCCTAGGGTTTTCACTGCAGAGCGAAAGGAGAGCAAGAAGCCCCAGCCCAGGCAGCAGATCTATCAGGACTTGCAACTTCCAAAGGTGAGCTATAATCCATATACTCATTTGGCCTCTCATGCATTCCGCTAAACTTTACTAAAAAAATCAATGCAAGATGGAAGAAAAATTCTCTCTCTTAGGTTTTCATGGCAGCCAATGTAGCGTGACCGCTGTATTGGTTGTTTGATCGGTGGGTTGTTCGGTGATATGAATTGATTGCTCCCGGAGAAACTGTATTTAGGAGAATTTGCATTCGACAAGTCGTATGCTACATCATGTTATCTTTTTCGACTAAGATGTTAAGAATTCATAGTTGAACTGTTAATTTGAGGTTTGCCCTCTTTTTCATATTTTGTGTATTCAATGAGATTCAAAGAAAAAAGCGCCTTTCATCCCTTAAAAAGTTAGGAAAAATTTATTGTGTTTCTCTGTAGTATGACATGAGAATTGTGAACGTTAATCGAACTGCCTCGTAACCCTAGCTGGAAGTTTGAGGGATCCTAGAATAACATTTTGAATCTGCTTGCTATATATTGCCTTTGGCATTCAATTTGTTGCTGGATGTTCTTCTTTTACTCAATGCAATCTTGTTATAAACTCTTATTTGATATTTTAAAATTAAAATACAGTCACTGTCTCAATTGAGAAAATGTATGTTGTATTTTAAATGGAAGTTGATGATAAAATAAGAAATCTAATTGACATGATTATATTGATTATGTAGTTAACTTCCTCCTTTATGTTAATTTGTCGTATAATATTCCATTTTTATATTCTTGAAATTACCATGCGTTATCTGTAGCAAGATGTTTACACTGAAGATATATTTTTCACTCACAACTCGTTTTCACCAGTATCTGTATTTAATCAAATTAATATGTGGATGATTCATGTTCTTTCCCTTCTGTAATCATTGCCAGAGTTGTGAAGATGTACACATCAAGGAAGAAAATCCACAAGGATAAGGATGCTGAACCAACTGAGTTTGAAGAGTCAGTTGGTCAGGCATTGTTTGATTTGGAAATTACTAACCAGGAGCTGAAAAGTGATTTGAAAGATCTCTACATAAATTCAGCAATGTAAGGATTTGTATTAAATGCCCGAGTTTGATGATTTATGTGATTTTTGCTTTTCATGACTGGCATTTTTTCTTGATGTGCGCAGCCAAATTGATGTATCTGGGAACCGCAAGGCTGTGGTTATTCATGTCCCCTACAGATTAAGGAAGGCTTTCCGTAAGATTCATGTTAGGCTTGTCAGAGAGCTTGAGAAGAAATTCAGTGGAAAGGTAAGAAAACTCTAATATGTTGTGCTTATATTAAACACAAATGGACAGTTGTCTTTGTCTTGGTATCCGTTATTGATGTTCTGGGACCTTATTTTGGTAATTTGATAGTATCTGTCATTGGCTTGTTCTATACGAAGCTAAAATTCACTTAGTCATTCTAATGTAGTTTTACCCCTAAAAGGAATTATTGTGATGATTCCATTAATTAAACACTATAATATGAGAAATATTTAATATGACAATGTCAACATTTATTCTTAGGAAGTAATCTGTTATATATCTATCCATCTAATGGAATGGAATTTTAAGTTGTGAACCTTTGAATTCATGAATTTTCTTCCTTGGACATTGGGCATGGGTTCTATGCCATACTGTTCTTTAAAAGTTGTATCCTGGTTTTGATGAATGGAACTGTTCTGGTCATCTGTTAAGTTGAAGTTGAGCAGGGTGCTTACTGCTTAGGAACAACTGAAACTTGACCTCTTTGGATGAAATTATCAAGTTAATAAACCATGTGATGCATAAGTACTCTGTTAAAAGTTTTGTGTATAAACCCTTGTTGATGTATTTTTTGAATTTCTTTTACTTGTAGGATGTAATCTTGATTGCTACCCGGAGGATCTTGAGGCCTCCAAAGAAGGGTTCTGCTGTGCAGCGTCCTCGCAGCCGTACACTCACTGCTGTGCATGAGGCAATGTTGGAGGATGTTGTATTGCCTGCCGAGATTGTTGGGAAACGTGTTAGGTATCGTGTTGATGGATCCAAGATTATGAAGGTAAAGAGACTGTTCCCAATCTATTTTGAAGATCCTCGTTTTTAATCAGCCACCAAGACCAGCATAGAATGTCTCTAGCTAACCAAGCTAATGAAAATGCCTATACATCGAAGTTATTTCCTACAGTTAAATGTGTGTATGAAATTTAATATTGTATCATCTGCTTAAGCTTGGTTGTTACTTTAATAAGGGAAGTAAGTGTTGATGGAACGTATTCTTGGGACTACTAATGCCGACTTTAATTGTCTGTTCTTCTCTGGATAGGTATTCTTGGACCCTAAGGAGCGAAACAACACTGAGTACAAGCTTGACACTTTTACTGCAGTATACAGGAAGCTTTCGGGCAAGGATGTTGTGTTTGACTATCCCATCGCAGAGCCATAGGTTACCTTCATTAGCTTAAAATTGTTCAAGAATTACATGTGGTGCATGCTAGTTAAAATATTTTAGACCAGTTGGCTTTCCTGATGGACTTATTTTTGTGATGTTTAAGAAAGTACTTTAGCCTGCTTTTATTGATGTAGGAATCCTTGTTTTTTTAATCTAAGTTTTGATCATTCTATTTGATAATCATAATTACTAATTAGTGTATTTGTTGGTTATAAAAAAGGACGAGATTTCGGGAAGTCAAAATTGCCTACCCAAATTGCAAGTTACTTTGTTTTAAAATATCTTTTAAAATGAACTCAAAGTAAAAATATCTTTTTCTAAGTTCTAATAAACACCTACAGTTTTGGATTTTAGTGTTCCCGCTTAGTGCTTGCTCGTACAATCCTGCATCTACACACCCTTAATTTTTTTTACATGCTTTCTCCTTTTTTCCCCTTTAATTTGTTTAACATTTTTTATGTATATTTTATTAAAAATAAGGCTAACATGCAACAAGGAGAAAAGGCATTATTATTATTAGGCTAAAATTCACATAACCTGAACTATAGGAGACGTGTACATAACACTTCTAAATTTTGCATGAAGCCTCCCTAAACTTTTCAATATGCAAGGGTAATTGTTAACTTTTCCATCCGTATTTTAAGAGAGGCCATGTCGAATTTTGCTATTCTTCGTAGGATTTTTCACTTAAACTCATAATGAGATGGACAAGGACAAAAATGTAATTTCAAACTCAACTTCATTTGACCCATTCAAACCCTAGACTTCCATTAACGCCTCTATGAGGGAAGCCATCATCCCCGTTCGAAGACACACACCCACACCCGAAATCAGAGATCTTGGTTGATACCGGCGGAGGCTGATGGTAAACGTTCAGCAAGCAGAAGACCCAACTTGTTTGTGCAAAGCGTATTGTGGGACTGGGAACAAATGAAACTTTAAACACTACAATGAAGTTGAAGCATTTGGATGCCAAAGATGATTAAACTTTTTGATCTCTTACAGAAGATGTAAAGAGTGCTTCACCTAGTTCTACTGCTGTTGAAGATAAAGCATTTAAACAATCAGAGTTGTCTTATTGAAAATAGAAAAAAAATCTTATCATCAAGGGCCAAATTGGTCTTGATGATTTTATTCACGAAGTGCTACCAGGGACAGAACATCATATTCATAGCCAAGTCTACCAAGATATGCTTGATTCTTTTGGCTTCAAGTCTGATGAAAAAAAAAGGGAAAGGAGTTTATCTCTATTCAAAAGGATGGCTAGGGTTTAAATGGGTCAATCGAGTTAAGTTTGAAATTACATTTTTATCCCTGTTTATCTCATTATGAGTTGGAGTAAAAATTCATTAGCGGACTAGCAACTTCTTACATGGCCTAACTCTTATAAAAAAAATAGATGGAAAAGTTAACAGTTGTACTTATATGCACATATTAGAAAGTTCAGGGAGCCTTTATGTAACATTTAGAAGTTTAAGGGTGTTATGTGCACACCTCCAATAGTTGAGGGATGTTATGTACATTTTAGCCTTATTATTATTATTATTATTATTATTATTATTATTATTATTATTATTATCTTCCCCTTCCCTGTGAAATAGAAACACGCACCAAAGCAACTGCTATGATTCATCTTCTTGAGGTAATTCAAGTGGGAGTGCAATAAGGCGTCGATGATAGGGTGTGTACTACTTAAATGATATAATATTAGAAATTTCATATTAATATAATATTTAGCAGTTATAATTAGAGGCTATTCACAAAGAAAAAAAAGGCCGAAATAGGAAACATTTGTGAATCCTAAAATTCTTTCCACTCACGCAGTGTGGGGATGAATTAGAGAATTCTCTTTGGATATAAAGTTGGTTGCTCCCGAAGGTGGATACTAATCATGGGAGTAGGTAATGAGATCATATCAAAAGCAATGGGGGTAATGGTTGCCTCTTTTTTTTTTTCTTTCTCATTTTGGTGGTTACTACATGTCTTAATTCTCTAGAGAGGTAGGTTTAGCTTCTGTTTGTTCGCATTTTGTAATTAATTTTATCTACATTTTGTGCTTGATATTTCAACATGAGCTTTTATTCTTTAAGGGGAAAACTTGTTGCTGTGGATTAGGGATGATCAAAATATTCATACTCATTGGGTACCCTAAAAATTTGCGTTGTGGGTTCGGGTACAAAGTCGACAGGTCTGAGTCCGGGTAAGGAGGTACCCTACCTGTATCCTACCCGCAATAGTAATTATATAAATATATATATATATATATATATATATATAAAGTATTATTTTTAAATTTTTTTGTGTTGAGAAAATATATAATTCTAAGAAAAAATGTTAAATATCTTATAGATATTAAATTAATTTAATTGTACATTTATACTCATGATTTAATTTTTTTATTTTTTGTGATTATAGATGAAAAAATTGATAAAAATAAATTTTATATTAATAAAATAATAATTTATTTCAAATTTTTATGGGTCTGGGTCAGGGTATGAGGATTTAACTACTCGTAGAGTCCAGAAATGGAGATTGATTTTGATACCCGTTCAAGTCTGGATCCGGATATGAAAATTATAGTACCCTACTCATGGCAGAAAAATTACTATTCTGATTACTATGACTCTAAATTCCCAAGACATAGTAGCTTTAGCAGCAGATGGTTTTTTTTATTGGTGGTTCTCAAATGATTTGTTTATTTTTCCTTTGTTTTTGGGTCAAAACGAATGTTTTAAAAATTGAATTAGACAATCAAAAAAATTTGTCAGGTCACGAGTTGATCGATTGAACTGGTCAAATCGACAGTCAAACCAAGTAATGTCATAAATATATAAAATAATAATAAAATATATAATTTATGCACAAATTATATATAAAAATAAAATAAGTTTAAATAGTCGAATCATATAACTAACAAACATAAAACACTCCAATTTCTCAAATTCACAATACAATTCATGGAGAAAAAACAAGATTGGAAGAAGATGAAGTGAATCAAATGATGAACTATTCCTAATCCAAGAAGAAACGAAAGGGAAAACAGGTAAAAAAAAGAAGGAAAAATCAAAGAACTTGCTTCTTTTGCTTCTGCAGTTCAACGACAAAGGTGTGAGGAATATTATATGATAAAGTGATAAAGAACGGATTAGATTTTCATTTGTTTTTTTTAATAAAATAATGGTAATGGATTTGGACATTTGGTCGTTTGGTACGAAAGAAGTGGGAAGGTGAGTTTGGTCACATTTTTATTTTTGTTTGGTGTCAAGTGATTGATGTTTAATGGTGATTTTGATTCTTTCATTGGGTGGAAGTTTGGTTCTATAATGGTGAGGAAGGAAGTTCCATGTTGTTTCAAGGAAGTGTACATAAAAGTACCGTTATACCTTTTAACATGTGATGAAAAGAATGGAGAGTTCTGTATCACATAAATGTAATAATGGTATAAATGTCTTTTTACACTCTTAACTTCCATTTCTTTTATCTTGTCCCTACCATACCTAACATTCCACTTTTATTTCCCAACATACCAAACATACTTTTTATTTTCCTCTTTCACTTTTACTTCCCACAAAAACACTCACATCCTATCAAACGCCACTTTGGTTTTTTCTATTTTTGTGTGTGTTTTGTAAATTGAGCTCCATATCTAAAAGTTCAAAAAGAAAACTGAATTGGGCTTAACATTTGAATTGGATGGTTTTTCAGTTTTGGAACCAGTTCCGGTTAAATATGGGTCACCCGGTCCAACCCCAATCTAGGTCAATTGGTCTAATCGAACCGAAGTGCTGGAGGTTTTCATAGCATTACCCAATAAAAAATCATAAACAATGTTTAGTCAAACGTTCTAACTCCATTCCAAAAGAAAAAAAACATAGTCATATATCATCTCTTTAAAAATAAAATAAAAACATCCCAGGTATTATACAACTAAAAAAGCATGATTGTCAAGCACTCAAGCCCTCTCATTAGGTGCTTTGTTGTCAAGAGAGTATGCTAACTGCTAAGTCATCAAAAGCCTGTTGATTTGGTGTTTGAGTACTCAGGATTGATGGGGGTTGGCTCATCTGCAATCACACCACACAAATGATGTCCACTAACTATATACTGTGAGCCATTAAGAATCTAAATCAAGGTAAAAAATAACTTTATGGTTAATTAGGAGTTTGTACTTACTGTAGGAGTGTCTTGATTCACTTGGCTACATTCTTGTTCTATACTCTTCTTTGGCCTTTTTTTGTAGCCTTTTCTGCTGGGTTTTATTTGCCGCTTACACCCACGTGCATTATGACCAAACTCCCCACAATTACCACACTTATATGAATTTTGTGGTTCAAATTGTATTCTATGGCTACCTCGGATCTTTTCAAGTGCCTTCCTCTTTGCCCTGTAGGTTTGGTTCCTCGATACTACTACATTGTGGTCCTTTAGCACTTGGTTTGCAAATTCTGTGGGATTCCAATCAGGTTGGTCCCTAGCATACTCCACATATTTGTTTGCCAACCATGCTACTGTAACCTTCTTGTTTTCCCTAACCCAACCACAGCTATGTTGGTAATAAAATGTCTTAATTTGGAATGCATCACCTTCTTGTGTCTTTGATGCATGTATCCTCCATCCACAATTATTCTTACAGTGAGCAGTGATCCTTGAAGCTTCATTCTTTTTGTACTTGAAGTCTATGCCATTCTCAATGGCATATTGCTTCAATGCCTCTCGGAAAACTTTGTGACTTGCAAACTTCATACCAAGTTGAAGGTTTATAGGTCTATTGAAATCTGTCCTCTCATTAAATGTTGGATATCTGGGTCTTCTAAATTCATCTTCACTGGATGATGATGACCCATTTAGACTAATCAACTCATCACTATCACCATACTCTGTCTGAACATCCCCATCCCAATTGAAACCATCAAGGGCAGGTTCTATCACATGTTCACCTTCAATTGTGGCTCCCTGTGCTTTGGCATCATTTCTTCCCAGCCAATCATTAACATCTTTCTCAATAATCTCAACCCTTGCATCTCTTTGCTCAAAGAATAGGTCAGGTTGCTCAGCATCACTATCAGGAAAGTCACATCTAGTCATATCCAGCTCTTCTTCCTCAATTGATACATGAGCTCTTTCCCTTTCGTCTTCAACCATAACAACCATTTCCTCTTCAGGTGCATCATCAACTTTGTGATTCACAAAGATTTGTAACACAGTGCTAGTGGTTGTATGAAGCTTGTCAAAAATCTTCAGCACATCTTTGTCATTCTCAAATGACGAAATGGTTGTCATATCTTCATCTTTGAACTTGTACCATATGTTAGTATAATCATTATACCCACTGCTTTTCAAGAAATCTATAATGTCAGTAACCGTTATGTGATTTGGGTCATAATTTTCATGCACTTCCTTCTTCCCTCCCATGTAATGCATAGATGGTGATAATTTAAGATTCCCTCCATGGTAAACCTCTAGGGTTATAGTTGTCATTGTGGATCACACTTGGAACCTGCAAAAAAAAAAAGGTAAGAAATATCCTTTCTTAATGGAAATACCTTTTCTTAACAGAAAAAAATATCTTGAAAGAATTAGTTACTACATATGTTTTGGATCTTATATGCTAAGAACAATAAACTAGGTTAGGTTATGCATGTTTTATAGGTGAAACAAGGGAATTTTTTTTTTTAAAAAATAGTAATAATGAATTCATGACATTTGGTCATTTTGCCATTATTCTTTTCTTCATTGTAGAAATACTCTTATGAATAACCTGAGAGTGAACAATATTACATATGTGAAAGATCCATTAAAATGAAACTTCTTGCAATGTTCCTAATTTATAGACACTTATACATAAAATGATCTGTATTGTCTCAATGAGTAGGCCTAAAAGTTAAAAATATAATTTAAGAGAGTACATGAACTGATTCTTTTTTTAAGCTTAGAAATGTACTGTAACTTCCTCTCCTTTGAGCTTTATGTTGATTTCCTGTTAGCCTAAATTCTGAATTCTGAGTTCCCCACAAAAATGTAAAATATATAATTATTCATCAACAATCAGTATTATTACATTTGAGATGAGGAAATATGCATAATCTACATCTTGTGATAAGATATTAGAATTTCAAGAATTCTAGTTATATATTCCCAACCATTCAAAGCAATCCGAACAACAAATATTTTATTTGGAGTTTTGGGGTTTGCGAGTTTTCAAAAAGTGGTCCCTAAGGCTAAAATATATCCAAAATTTCCTAAAAGCCACATATATTTAGAACCAACCCCTCACTTTTCCTATTATTTAAAGGGACCGCCTCCTCATCAACAATCAACTTTCACTCTCACTGCACGTGTAGGTATACCAGTAAACTTGAAATCATGGAAAGGCATATATATATATATATTATATATGATGAATGTTAACTAGGTGAATTCAAAACAACTCTATAATCACTACCCATAAAACGAAATGGAAATAAAAGATCATGTGAAATACCCAAAGCATACGCATTTCAATGTGAGACAATAAAATAAACTGAGGAGTCAATAGGATATGTAATATTAATTCAAGAGTGTCATTTGGAGGTTACTTGATAGAAGAGAACAGTTTCCCGCTCCCACAAAGGCCAGTCAGTAAAATGATATAATATAGACTTTGCACGTAAAGTTAATAAGCATTCTAAATCGATGAAAATAAGCAACCAGCCATGGAAACATGTACGAATATTTCAATCCTAACTACGAGATTGTCTTACTGTAGTTGTAGGCCAGAAGAAAAATTCAATATGAGGAAGAAATTACCAAAAATAATGGAGAAAGGGCCGTGTGTGTGATTTCGAAAATCACAATCTCAAACAGGCATTCAGCTCTCTCTATGCGTGCGTGGTGGTGATGAAGAGAAGACTCTAGAATTCACTCCCACTAGGGTTGTCGCCTTCCTTTGCACTGTTATCGTAGCGCTTTCTCTGGCCGTCCAACACTTCCCGCCCTACTCTGTTTCGTGCGTGCGTTTGGCCTTTGGGTTTTTCAAGGAAGGGGAAGCCGGGAAGGTAATAAAGCCAAATACCAATTTTACCCCTTTATTTTTATTTATCATTTATTTTTTATTGGGATAATAAAAGTTACATTTTTAACCCAAAAAAAGAGTAAGAATTAGAAGTTTGTTAAACAAAAATATAAATTTAAGAGGTTTTTACTTTTTCTTTATCTAATAAGTGTGTTAAAGTATTTGTTAAGACTTTTTTTTTATTGATTGAGAAAGAATTTATTAACTTGAACTTAAAAAAAATTAATAAGAATAATTTTATAAGTTCTCTCATTAGTTAAAAATAATTTTTAATAAAAATATTTTTGTTAAAGTGGATGACCTTCTAAATTTTTGCCGGCAACATACATTTCAACTTAAAAATAATTCTACTCCATATATTATTTTATTGTGACAAATCTGTTCAATATTTTTTACCTTTATCTCTTCTATAATTCCTTTTTTGAATAACTAAACAGAAATATGTTTCACGACATACCAATTATTTTTAGTTCTTTTTTGGTGAGCCAAGAATTTTTATTACTTGATAACAGTAATTAATTATCTAGTATTGTAAATTTTTGAAAAAATTAGTGTTGGCCACAAAACTCTCTCCATATACATCCCAAAAATCGAACCCAATTAAGTACCATATTTAAATATCAACTTGTTTAAGCCTCATGTTTCAGTAATTTGATTATAAATTTTTTAAATGTCAAATATAATATATATATATATATATATATATGTTTTTAAAGATTTATCTACGAAAAGACTTGCATGTTTATTTGGTGAATCCAGGGTATCCACCGTCAACAACTGTAACTAATCCTCTCGCATGTAGACTTCTCATAAGGGGTTTTAGTACTAGCCACGAAATTCTTTCTATACACACTACTAGAGATCGAACTCTTAATTAAATACTTAAAAACTTAACTAAATACCAAATGTGTTATATACGTGGTTTAAACCAAACTATTTTAAGATAGTATAAAATCTATACCAACCTTTTGAGGGCATAGTCATCCTAAGAATTTTGGTAGATTGGGCTTGTAAAAATTGATTGAATCTTATTAGCTAATACATAAATAAAACATAGTATATGTACCTACACATTTTCTGAATTGGAAAGCGAATTTGCTTTCATTTAAATAAATTGGATCTAAAGAAAATATTAAATCAAACATGTTTATATGTTGCTCAACCAATTGGAATGAATTGAGAATGGCATGCACAGAAACCCAGCATCTTATCACATGGATGCTATCTAATTAATGACATAGGTGCTCTTAGAAATACTACTTCACCCTTCAGGCTTTCACCACTTTAGTGCTTTAAATTTAGTCTTTCTTTTCCCTGCATATGGAAATTAGAAATGAGAAAATAATGTTTAATTCTACAATACAAAAAAGTGTTTAATGATGACGTCCAAACATAGAATAGCTTTTACTCAATAGTCAACACAAAAGCCCTATTATAAAGTACTATATAGAAAAGTATTTTTTTTTTTTTCTATAAGACTAGCCAAGAGCCTTTAATCTATCAAGAGAATAAGCTTCACAGATCATAATTCATAACCTCTCTCTTTGGTAAATGAAGAAATATAATATCATTAAAGAATTAGAACCTACCTTAAGACAATATGACAACACTAAGGTAAACAGCTCCACAAAGAAAGATGAAAGATATCAAACCCCTGCAAGTAGATTTTAGAATTAGTCAAATAAAACAACACAACTTAGATATGATATATCAGGTAACCTTGTCCTGTCAGCTCAACAAACTAAAAAATAAAAAAGTCCAGCCAGCTCTTCTTAATTACAAATCCTCACCAAATAACACCCCATCCAACACCAGAACAAGGGCAAGGACACACTTCTGCAAATTTCTCAGCATCACTTGAGTGAACTCTACGGGAGATCAGATCATCATAAATATCTGCATTCTCATTTACAGAAGATTTATCATTTCATAAGGAACAATCTGACACTAAATTGATTTGATTTCAAGTCTTACCATATACTGAAAACAAGCTGTTCATTACACCTGCATTATTTTTTTTGGAAAAAAGGTTAATAGTAGATTTTGAACAGAGATGGTTGAATCAAATAAACTTTAAAAGTAGACAGATATTGACCAGGGACCCCCTAGTATAATAGGCTACATTGCTATATCATTAAGGGCGAGGGAAACACTTAAAATTTTAAATTTTTTTTTTGCCATATCTTCAATATATATTGAGGATCATATCGTCAATATATATTGCCCTTACAAAATTTTAACTTGTTTCTAAAGTGTCCCTTCTGCTCACCATTCTAGATATATCATTGTAAGGCCAACATTGTCCAAGACGTTCGTTACTATAGAATACTGCATATACCTATGAACAAGATAACATATCGCAAAATTCGAATGTGAGTTGTCTCTTGCAGAACCCATATTATGCCAAGGAAAATAATAAACCCTGTTACATCAATATACAAGAATAATCTGAGAAACATGATGCAGAAGACATAACTGAATGAAAATTGAGTTTCTTTAACCATGAGGACACACACCCGTACAAAGTCCTCGTAGAGTCCACTGCAGGAAGTTAAAAATAAAGATTTATGAGACAAACCTAGCATACCAGACAAATTTCATCCCATTGAAGGCAGATTTATTTCCACACAGAAACAAACACTTTTTTTATCTACTGAGTGTTTAGGATGACAAAGATGGGATATGATTTCATCAATGTGTATGTAAGTTCACAGCAAGGTGGATGCCTAAGCCTGTAAAATCTGTTTGTATAGTTTCACAATTTTAGAATAGAAACAGTGAGCATCAAATGACAGTTTACTAGTTATACAATATTTATAACTTACATTTTTTGCTACAAAGAGGACAATAAATAGAGCAGCAATAAAACATCCAGCAGCTATTCTTGCAGTTAGAAGATTTGTTGACGCAAGAATCAAGATCATGCCCCAAAAGGATGAACCAAGATCTGGATTGCCACCATGTAGAGAATAGATTAAAACTAGAAGATAAACCCAAAAGTTTACAGGCAATAACATTGAAGATGATGATATTTCATGAAGATTGTGAGTAGTATATATAAATCAACTGCTCCATGTTAAATGGTAAGCACAGAAATGATCACAATTGAGAATGCATTTGAAAATTTTAACTGCCCCTGGATATGCATCTATTAATTGAGCCATTTCAAATGCAATTTATGACAGGTTAAAAAAAAATTAAAAAATAAAAAGCAAACGTATCAGACAATACATCCTGCTGGTAAGATCAACAAGTATATGCCTCCACGTGTCTGAGTTGTTCCACCTTCATTTGCATGAACTTGAATCCCTTCTACCTGCAAATATCATAGCTCCAGCATCTGAGGATGAGATGAACTGAGCATTCAAGGAATATATATGATCAAACTGATGTGGGCCTTCTTGGAGATCCATACAATTAAAAAGTCACATTTTTAAGAAGATACATCTTTGTAAGACTAAGATCCATAAATGAATTAACATAGATAGTTTTCTAATGGATGTTTAATAAACGAGCTGGGTTTTTTGGGTATCTCTCTTCTTGACATGTCACTAAACGAAGAAATAAAATTTCTAAGTTATTCACAGAAAGCAGGATACTAATTTTTCTCACATCTTTAACAAAAGGAGTCTCATTTAGTTACAGAAAATCTAAATTCAGCATTGTAGAGGATGATGAACAACAAATATGTGATTCAAGTAAACCAAAGAAAATAATCCACTACAAAGTTATGTCCTTGAAGTTGTACATTTGAAGATGAGCTTCAGCACATTTATCTATCTTCTTATGATTCACGTGTGTGAGTAAAGACTGATATCACAGAGTAATGAAAAACAGGAAGATGCCAAAAGTATGATACAAAAGGTTAATTTTTTTTAAAAAAGAACAACAACAAAAGAGAAATGTTTGTGACAGAATATTCAAATAGATTAGTTTGCCAATAACACAAACCAATATCAGAAGGAAAGAGATTCTCACATGACCACATGTAAGTTTACAAGCAATTGCATGGCTTGCCTCGTGAATAAATACGGTAACAAGCTTAAAAGGTGTGAGTAACACTGTCCTCCATAGCTGCAAGGAATTGAAAACGATTCACAATTAAGGGGAATAATAGGGGATCAACATTCAACCACAGCTTATCTAATCTTACAAAATACGGAGATATGAACGGATAAGTTCAATACTTTCTTAAATTGCTAGAAGGCGTTGAATCAAGAAATTCAAAATTTAGCAATTAAGAATATAGCGAAGAATCCGGAGAATTCGTTCATGACCAAGCTCATGGTCACGAAAATCTTAAAAGGCAATGGAAGTTCATTTCAGTTCAGCTAATAGATCCAAGATAGTTGAGTTGAAGAAGGAAATCAAATGAAAAAAAAAAAAAGAAGAGTAAGAGCAGAGAGAGACATTGATACCGCGAGAATAAGCACAGTGCAGACGCTGACAGTGACGAGAAACACCACCTGCTCGTGGTTGCAGCAGTTCTTGAGCTCCCAATTTGGTTTCATTTAGCTCCAAATGGATGCGAGAGTGAAAGCTGAACTGTTGACGATTGAGATCTAAAATTACAATGCAGAACGAAAGAGAGAGAGTAAGTACTGTGAGGCTAGGGAGTATTGAGATTGGTGAGCTACGGTTTCTGAGAGTGAGAGAAGAAAGTTCGAATTTCGAAAGACTGGTGAACTTAGGAAACGAGGACGAGGAGTCTATCTTTTTTTTTTTTTTTTTCTTGATAACGATGAAATGCCAAAAAGAAATTAGAAAAAACAAAACATCACTTTTCATATTACAGTAAAGCATGGTCTTCCCGGACCCGGTAGCTCTGTGCTTTATTTGATTTATGTTCTAACATTTAACCTGGATTAGGACTATTAACAAAGGTTTTACATATTTTATTTTAATTATAAAATTTCATAACAAAAATATAACAAACTAGTCGCATCTTTAAAATTAAACCCATTATAAATAGTCGCATCTTTCTTTTTGTTATTATTAGTTTTTATAAATAGTGCACACCATTTGATATTAATATCTGCGAAATTTAAGTTATTTTCTGTGCATTTTCAAAACTAGTTATAAATTAAAAAATAGGTGATTTAGAGTTTATTACTTCAATCATGGTTGGTTCATTTAAAAAAAAAATTTTAATCATGGTTGTAGACTTGTAGTCAACCGTTATATTAATAATTTATTTACAATGCCATTATTACAATATATGATTAAAAATAATAAATATTTACTTTAAAAAATATTATTTGATATAGAATATTTTAAGAAAGATTAAAAATAGGAAAAAACTTAGGTCTATTTCTTTATGTCAATTTCATTAAGTTTCCTAATATAAATATGACACGTGGCAAAAAGTGTTTAAATGACCAATCATAGTAGAGAGAATATAGATAACCACCTTTTATATGACCAATCATAGAAGAAAGATAGTGTAAATACAATATATAATTAGTAAAACTTAATAAAATGAATATAAGAAAATAAACCTAACTTTTTTTCTTAAAAATAGTATTCGTTTAATATAATTTTCCAAAAATAAAAGATAGTATGTCTCGTTTTCTCTATCAATTCATTCTCTCTTTTTCCCTCTCTCATACAGTAATACTTTCTGGTTCCAGAGATACTTTCGCTTCTACAGTTAACCTTCCTTAATTTTTCTTCTCTCTTTTTTTTTTTTTTTTTTTTTCCTTAAGGACATTCAGAAGCCCTTTCTTTTCAACTTTCCTTTCTTCTCCCCTCACTAAAAATTTACTCTTTCTTCTGCTCACTTTTTTTTAGCTGCCAAGTCAACTAATGCTAAGTGTACATGAAAGTATGAAACAACAAACTTCATCACCAGTAGTCCCCTTGAAAATTAAATGCCCTGTACAGTAAAAAGCCTTAAAGAAAAACCAAACTGATTTTAGTCCTAGAAATATTACAAAAAGAATGCCCTTCACCTCCAAATAGAAACCTCTGACTTTGGTACTGCACTGGATTGAACATAGAGAAAAAAGATAGAGAGTGGATGCCATATTAGGTAATAGGTATGACCCACAACCTTCCCTCCCTCGTATAGTTTCCATGCCTACCAGTAGCCACAAGAATAGGAAATTTTAACGAAATGCCCAATCTTAATTACCACATACGTCAATAAATGCATATCCGTTTTGATGCATAATATTTGATAAAATTCAGGTTTAATCTGCAATGACATACAAATTCAGCATGCAGCTGGGTAAGGATATAGGATCTTATATACTACAAGAATTTCTTTTACCGAATGTAAGATTTTAGGACTAAAAAAGAGCTACACAATGTAACCAGGAAAAATACTTCTTGAAGCCTTTGAAGGAATACTGTCATTAGAATTTACTAAGAAACTGCAATCTTTTTGGCAAAGCCTTTACAAGTGAATATCCAAAACATCGAAATTATGACTCGACATATGTTTCTTTAAGGGAATAGCTGGAAAGTTGAGTTTGTTCACCTCTTTATTTTTGTTTGGTACGAAGTGAGAGATGTTCTATATGGTGAGTTTAGTTCCATCATACTCTGTGAGTTTAATTCCATCTCAAGAGCGTAGGAAGTTGTGGTCCGGTGATGTTTAAAGATTAAAATGCCCTAAAAAGATTTGTGGCTTTTGAAAAAGTAAGGGCAAAAAAGTTATTTCATACTTTTATATTTTTTTTCTCTATCTTCTTCCCACCATACCAAACAATATTACTTTTACATCTCACTTCCATTTTCTAGTATACCAAACATACTTTTTATCACTTACTTCCACTTTCACTCCCTTTTTCATTTCCACTTTCACTTCCTACTAAAATACCTATAGGATATCAAACACTCAGAAGGTATGCATACATATTAAAGTACGAATATCATTAATAATAAGAAAAACCCACCGTTCATGATTGGTCTCAATCATATTAACCTATTTGTTATTTTTTAAATTTTTTCTTAAAATGCCTTTTTATTTTTAATATACATATATATATTTGAGGGATTTAAATAATTTAATATATTTTTTATATTTCAAATTTTTTATATGTATCAATTTAATATTTAATTTTGAAATTTTGATGCTATCAAAAGGGTTGAGAAGTATTTCCGTATTTTACCAAAAAAAGAGAGAGAAATATTTGCGTATTAATTGCATATAATCTAAATTTTTTTAAAAAATATGCAATATATTATATTATTATCTCAAAGTTTTTTTTTTTTTTTTATGAAATCTCAAAGTTCATATCTCCAAATATATATATATATATATATATTCTAGGAAAGAAAAAAGTTAATAATAAAAAAAATAGAAGAAAACGGTATAATTATCTTGATTCTTGACGCGACGCGAGAACGCCCTAACCAAACAGACCATTGGTGTCGTCCCGTGTTGCCATATTTGCCCTCACGAGAAAAGAACAATGACAAACCTATTTCCATCGTGATCGTATCGTATCTATCTCTCTCCTCCGATCTCTGCCGAAGCCGCCGTTAACGATCAATCTTGTTCATTTTCTCGCCAACAAAAAGCTTCACAGGGTCCATACTTCCGTCTCCGGACACATGTTGTTTGTTTAGAAAGAAGACAATCAAATTATAGGACAAGATGAAGTCTTCTTCTGATACAATCAACATCGCTGCCGTTTCTCAGAGACTTGATGTCGATAATCGGATTTCTATCCGTTACTACTATCGGATCGCTGATAATATCCTCAAGCAGGTCTTTTTTTTAACCTCAATTTGGCTTGATGATTATGTTGCTGGATTCTGCTGGCAAAATCTTGAAAACCTTTATTAACGAGTAGAAGCAAATTTGGGTTCGTGGCGTTTAAGTTAGCTGAAACTCGACGTATTGATTATAGAATTAGTTGCCTGAACTGCTTTAGTGATGTGTAGTAAAATATAAGGGAACTCTTTGCGGAAGATGAGGTCTAATTTAGATTATGATAGATGTCGTATAGTTAATTGTTTTCTGTCAATTACATATCTCACCGAGTCCAATGTTACATTAGAAATTTGCGTATCAGGTTTTGCTCATCAAATTTCAGATTTTTTGGTGAATGGAGAATAATCATGATTTAATAGTGACCTATTAAATGGTTTTAAATACAAAATGTATTATGTTATTAGATGAACTTAAGCACTTCAAATATACGAAAAATGAAAAATGACTTGCGGATGTTACTAATCTATTTTATTCTATCAAATTTTACTTTTTGCTTATTATGTCTGCTCATAGTGGATGGAAAGAATGAATTCATTCTTTTAATGAACATCTTTTGCACTTCTTCTGGCAGTTGCTTTTACCATTTTACTGATATTATCTATTATTTTTTTGCTTTGTTTTTTTAGCATTTTATAAGATTTAGAAACATCAACTTTTCATTTCTTATTTAGTTGCTCTGCCTGAACTTTTAGCTCCTCTTGATTTTAAAATTGCAGGCTGATATCTTTCGGGCAGAGAAGAATATCATCGATCTATATGTTATGCTTCTAAGATTTTCCAGGTAACAAAATGTTGCGAGTAGCCTTTTTTCTTAATGTCTTCAGTTGAATGGTTATAAACTGGTGGAGTTCATTGTGTTTGTTACTTGTCATTGGACTGCATTAAGGGGCCTTCCTTTTCTTTTCTTTTAGTTTGGTGTCTGAGACAATACCATGCCATCGAGATTATAAAGCATCTCCACAAAGCAAAAAAGTTGCTTTGAAAAAGGTGAGCAATTAGTTCTCTTCAAATGAAGATTTGTTTTTACATATTTTTGAATGTAATCTGATATCAACTTTCTTGATGTAGAAATTGTTAAATTCTTTGAATGAACTAGAGGAGTTGAAACCATTGGTGCAACAAAAGATCATTGAACTTAACAGAAGACAAACCTACCAGCAAAATCGGTGGGGAAAATCACATTCAAATAATTTGATTCAATTTTCTCCAGTTAAAAAGCAAACTAATACCAGCAGTGGTCAAATTAAGGTAATATTTTTTTTGGAGAATATGCTTTGAAGCTTGTAGCCCAGCAGTGATAATCTCTCCTCCTTTGAATTACATCAGGACTATGGGTTGTATATGTCTTTTTATGTGTGTGTGTTTTTTTTCATTTGTGATCCCACTGAAATGGAAGTTTGCATCTACTTGCTGTTGTATATTTCACCAGGCAGAGAGACCAATTTCTGGTGATTTTTCATACCGAGGATCAAGGGGTCAACAATTTTCTTATGTTAGGCCGGTGCAAGAGCATTTCCACAGGCTGTAAGTATTTCTCATATTACAACATATTCTGCATGTGAAAGCTCAATACTGCTTATGGACTTATTTTGAGATATTAGTATCTTTTACTATGTACTTATCCTAGCTGTTTGTTGTAAGAGTAATTTGTATTTCCTTGTGCATTTAAAATTACTGCAGATCTAGTCAACTAAGGCATTTTATAGTATGATAATGATAGTATCGATAGGCAGATGGCAAAACAATTGGATATATTTGTAATCAAATACTGTATGTGTCTTCATGTCCTTGAATATTCACCCTTGCATTTTTGCTTGATTGTTGTAGATCTCTAACTCTGCCACGTCCAAAGGAGGAAACTCTGTCTAGACATTCCATTCTAGGTCCCAATGGGCTTAAAGGGCAGTGGCAGCCACCTACAAGTGATAAAGGGGTATGCTAGTATTTATTTTTAATTTCCCTCTACCCAAAGATCATTCTGACAGATTTCTCTGAATGTAGATCAGGTATCCAACCAACATAGACCTGTCTCCAGTTGAAATACCAAGGTTGTAAATTTTTTTTTAGTTTCTATAAAGCCTTTTTTTTTTTGTTATTGACCTATCAGTGATCTTATGAAATGGGACATTATACTGTACACCTCAATCTGATTAGTGGAACTTCTGTCTGAAGATGATTATTTCCCCAAAGAAAAGAAAGAATGACATTTATATACATATATATATATAGGAAGAATGCTGGTATTTTGAATTTAAACTTTTTGAAAATTTGTACTCCATACTGTATCTGTGAGTTGTTTCCTTTGTGTACTTTGATAGATTAATTAAAATTGTTATGTTGGGTTATCTTTCTGAACAAACAGCCTGCAACAGTCCTTGGATGATGGATCACTGGATAAAAAAGATAATAGCATCTTGGACCACAGTAGATCAGATGTAGAATCAATTATTCCTGAGAGTGAGGATTGCAAAGCCCAACATGCAGAGGAACCTATTTCTCTTATCTCTTTTGAAACAACAGAAGTTCCTGTTCAAACAGATATAATCAGACAGCCTTCTCCCCCACCTGTGCTTGCTGAAGTACAAGATTTAATCCCTGCGGTGTCACCGCATGTTGCAGAGGCAGAATGTAAGATAGAGACTCCCTCATCAGATGAGTTAGTTCATGGTGAAACTCCTCTGCAACTTCACATTGTGAGATTCAATAATCTTTCCTTGTCAATTTTGTGACCTATTCTTTTAGGTTAACATGTCTTAGAAGGCATAGCTAAGGGTTTTTAATTTTATCCAGTTTATTAGCATATATTTAATATCTATTTTTTCTAAAAAAGAAATTTCTACTAAATGTTAACGGTTGACAATATTGTAAGTTTGTAACATTATTCTTTCATTTTCTAATGCTTGTTTCTACTTTGCAGTCAACTACTTTGATGGAGAATTTTATGAAGCTTGCCAAGTCAAATACCGACAAAAATTTAGAAACTTGTGGTATACTGGCAGGTTTGCTTGTAAGTGCTGAGATCATCTTTTGGCATATCATATATCTGCAGATCCAGGAGGGGGTGGAACCCATGTTATTATTATGTGGTAACTTAATAAGAAACAAACTTGTTGCTGGACCTCTTTTACAAACACCCCCCTCGCCCCGTAGCAAAATTTTTTTGTGGGATCGATCCTGACTCAATGTTTGTGAATTTCTTAGATGCATGCCAATTATTAGGTTGTAAAAGTATCACTAATAATGTGATTGGGTTATGCAAGCCTTAGTCCACGATCTGCCCATCATAATTTGATTTAAGATTTTGATTCCTTTTTGCAAATATTGCTAATGCAGAAGAACAGAAAATTTTACATTACGACCCTTATAATCCCAAAGCAGGAGTCAACATCAGATACTGTACGAACTCTTTCCTTATAAATCTTTTGGATAATTTGAATTACTTGGATATTTTATAAATCACATTTTTGTTGTACTTTCTGGGCAGTGTCAGACCACAAATGAAGAGGAAATATTTGAAGTGCAGGATAAGCTATCTCTTTTCCCCCTTGGGTGGATTCATGTGAGTTATTGGCTTATTGCTGTGTCTTTTTACCATTTGAATCTTATTTGTCTTGGTAAATCATCTTTCTTGCCGATCAGTGGGTCATAGATCATCCTGTACTGATCTAAATTATCACTTGAAATATGAAAAGAAAGCGTAACATACTAAAAAAATAAAATTAGCTATTGCACGCTAACAAAGATAAAACACGTTGGCGTTGTTTAATCCATGTAGCATCCTCACCTAGTGAAAAAATGCTTTTGTTGTTGTTTAGCTATTGCACCGTGCCTATGAATTTTACTGTAGTCTATAAGGAGGAGTGAAAAAGGAAAAGAAAAAAAATATATATTAGTTGCCCAACCCAATTAGTTATAGCAGGCATATACTTCAACGGTTGTAGCCTATAGGTGTTACGTGGTTATACAGATGATTTATGTTGTTGAATACCAGGACTTGTTAAATACTTTTATTGAAATCTTGTTGAAAAAGGAATAATGTCATGTTGAATGAATTTTCTAATTATTTGGTTCAAGTTACATTTGGGCAAAGATAAAACACATTTCTGGTTCTTCACTAATTTTCCTTTCCTTTGATGATGTAAATACTGACGTTGATTATGTATATTTTTGAATTTCCAGACACATCCTACGCAATCTTGCTTCATGTCATCCGTTGATCTGCATACCCATTACTCATATCAGGTATGTTAAAAAGTTTCAAAAATCTTAACAATCTTTCTATGCCAAGCCTGTGATATAAATTCTTCAGACGTGCTTTCATTTCCTACAAATTTAAGTTCAAGTAATATCATTGTTCCAATATTGTTTTCATATTTTTTTAATCTATCTTACGCGCATGCTTGCTTCTTCAGATCATGCTGCCAGAATCTGTAGCTATAGTCATGGCACCTAGAGATAGTTCGAGGTAAGATCACGACTCAGAAATTAGTCGATCTTCAAAACTAAATTGGATCTAAAATATTCGTGAGACGGCTGAAAAAGTCTTCAATGGCCTACTTATATTAGGAAGCTTGATTCGTAATAAGATATGAAACACAATTTTTTTTTTCAAAAAAAGAAAAGCATCATGCCTTTGGTATATAAAGCAAAGACCTTTCAAAATAATCCTTACTCTTCTTCATATGTTAATCTAGTGGGAATGCAACATGTCTACTTTCTTTTTGTCCTTTCCCACTGAAAGGAAAACTGTGGAATATACTCAGATTTACTCGTAAAAAAAGGAAAATGTATATAATTTTAGGCAAAATACTTTAATGTTCCTAAACTTTACACTGCTTTTCAGTTTTGTCTCTAAATGTTATTTGCAGTCAATTTTGTTCTAAAAGTTCGAGTTGCGTTTGATTTTGTCCGCAGAATTTCAAATTTTGTCACAACACTTAAAATCGTCTAAATTATTAATGAAAAGTGATGATATGACATCACACACGTAATATTAATGTTAATTCATCACTCAAAACGATGTTATCTTTTTATATTAATATCAACTCATCATTTAAAACGATGTCGCTTCTTATTAAGAAGAGGAACATGAAGAAATAATATTGTTTTGAGTGATAAATTAACATTAATTTTATAAGTGTGATGTCATATAATTATTTGACATTAGTTATTTGAACGATGTTAGGTGTTAAAATGAAATTTGAAAATTTAGGGTCGAAATCAATTGCAATTTAAAATCTTTGAGACAATTGAAAATTGGCATAAAAGACACTTATGCCATAATTTAATGTAAACCCGTCACATGGCTAAAATTAAAAACAATATGGATTAAAAAATAGTTAAATATAATTTAATTTCTTTTTTGTAACAATCAACTTTGATTGCGCACCTTTTTTTTCTCCACTAAATTTTTAACACATAGCAAGTCTATGTATAATCTATACGGATTTGAATCTAAAAACACATCACTGGATACTGGTAAAAAAGGATAATGAGTTTATGGAATGTTGAAGAGTGAAGTGTGTGTGGATTTTGATGTACAGAAAACATGGGATCTTTCGTTTGACAGCTCCTGGTGGGATGTCGGTCATAAGACAATGCCAGCAACGTGGGTTTCATCACCACAGTCAGCCTCCAGATGGTGGTCCACTTTACAACACCTGTACAGATGTTTATATCAATCCAGATTTAAATTTTGATGTCATTGATCTTCGATGATCATTACATTCCTTAACTGTAATACTTGTGGATAAACAAAAATCTCTAATCATCCACTTTCTCACATATTCCATAATTTCGACCATTTTGAGATATTTCCATCAATTCCGCCATCATATACTATGTGTTGGCATTCAAGTTTGTAAAAAGATTTTTCTTTTCTTTTCTTTTATATATTGTTTGGCATTCAATCTGAAAGCAACCTCAACGAAACCCTTGTACTTCTTTTCTCAATACTGTTTGATATTTGGTTATTTTCCTGTTGATTATGACCGCAAGGATTTTTCTTTTTATATATTTTATTATATAAGATGCTGTTTCGAATTTCGATTCATTTCTCCACTCTTGAATAGAAGAATCCCATCACTCAATTGAAAACAAAAACGAGGAATCTGGGTTGGTAGGTGAAAGAATTAATGCATTTGCTTTTCCTTTCAGAAAAGCACCATATACTACTGCCTTTCTCAAACTGAAATTCTACTTCCGTAGTTTTTTTTTAAAGAAAAGTGTTACTTTATTCTAAAAATTTGAAAAAAAAAATTCAAGTTGTGCTTTTCCAAAAGATTTTTTAAAGTTTCATAAAAAAAAAGAATTTTTAAAGTTTATTTTTATTTTGAGTGAAATGTACTCTTATTCCCTCTATTTTGAACATTTATATTCCTCCTCTCTTAATTTTTTTATTAAAATATCTTTAATAGCATTATTAATTTTTTAAAATTATAATTATTATAAAAATTTTAAATGATTATTATTTTGAGTTAAAATTAACTTCATTTATTTTAATTTTTTAAAAATTTTATATTAGTCAAATATATATTTATATAAATAATACACATAAAGATATTTTGGTTAAAATAGATGAAATTGTAAGTTTTTTTTAAGAGAAATGAGTGTAATTTTGTAAAATAGATGATTGAGAAGAGAGTATAATTTCTTAAAAGAGTTGGACTATTTAGCAATTCAAAGGTCATATTTGAAAAAGTCATTTTCTGAAACAATAAGGAAATAAGGATAATTAAATGGTGATAATAATGGTTTGATATTTGTTGCTTTGTTTTTGGGAGCAACAAAAGAAAGGGCGGAACACTGAACAAGAGGTAAATGTGAGAATGAATTCAAAAACACTCTTAACTAAATGTCAGGGGTTCAATTTCTGATTTTGAGTCACTTATACCTTTTGAGGGTACTTTTACTAAAAAACAAAATGATTAATCACTGCTCGACATTAAATACTTGATTTAAAAAAAGAAGAAGATGATTTCATTTCACCCATTGAAAAGTTATTTCATGAGTTGAGTGTGGTTTACAGATGAAGAAGGCATCTCAATAGGGGGGCACCACCACCTACATAATTGCATCATTCCAAAAGACTGATCTATTCCATTTGCTGTAGCAATGATATATCTATTCTTGTGTTAGGGGCTCAGGGCCCACAAGAGTAGGCTCAACCAACTCACCACACACCATTTATGAACCACAATGGAAGTGCCATTTATTATGGTTTTGGTCACATCTTTTCTTGCACCAAGAACAGGTTTCTGGTAATACTAATTCTGGCTACCAAGATGCTTTCATTATGGTCCTTTTTCATAGACACATAGTGGGTGTGGGGTCCTATGTGTTGTGGCATATGGAGCATCACAAACAAGGACTTGTTTGTCATCTTAAGGATATATATATTTATATTTATCTGGGTTTGCTTATTATCCCTCCATGGCAGATTTTGCTCACATGTGCCTACTTGATAAAGCTTGGTTAAACTGTCTTGGTGAAAACAAGGAGCAAAACTGCTTTTGGTTTTTTGGGGTCCATCCTCAAAAGTTATGATGCTGTAGTCTTTGCCCATCAATCCACAATTTTTAGGATTTGGATATGCAAAAGTGTAAGTTTATGAACTGTACAATAGAATGAAAATTGAGATTTATGTTTGTATTGCAACACTCACATCTAACGACTCAAATTGTGCACTTCATACACTTTAACCATACTACACTTTAGTAAATCCAAGTCTAACTTTTTAGTCCTCAGTACTACTGATTTATTTCTTTTTGTCAGAATCTAACAATATCAAGAAGTTCAATGGGCTGTGCCTAATCTGGCTTGAGCCAGTCTCATAACGAAGATATAACTCTCTTAATAGAGATTTTTTATACACAATATTAGTGATTTAATTCAATATCTAATTAATAAATATAAGAACATATTGTTATTTTGGTCCTTAAAAGATAGATCTTATCTCAATTTAGTTCCTGAATTATTGAAAATTTCAATTTTATCTTCCAAAATACCATTCCCCAAACTATTTAGCCCCACCTTGACAAACTAAAACGACTACTAGAATGTCCAAACAACATTATAGCAGCCCAAAACAGTAACTTGCTTAATAAGATATTCATGTTAATTAACATAGCAACTAAATTATTTATAAAAATATTCATTTCTTTGAGTGATGAGATTAAGGTTTTTTATTTTTCAAGGACTAAATTAAAATAATGTATCTTTCCAAGATCAAATCAATAATTTACTTCTTGTACTTTGTAACTAAAAAAATTAATTAGTACTAATATTCATATTTTAACAAACTATAAGTAATTTTTGTCTGAAACATAAACCTAACTCAATTAAAATTTAAAAATAGATTAAAAAAATTACATGACAACAAATAAATAGTTGTAATGGCATCAATACTAGAAAATACCAAAAAGTACTCTAATCTATTAGCTTCAATTTGCCACAGATCAATCTCCCATAGAAGGAAAGTTCCAATCTTTCCAATTATGACAGAGGAACATTCAAAGTAGTATGACATTATTACTTAGCTATCCAATAAATTGACCAAATAAGAGCATAGGGTTAATAAAAAAAATTTAGTTAATTTTTTTATTTATTTCTTATTTTTTAACAACAAACTGTAATAGAAAATACTTATCAGTTATCAAGATTGAAGAATGGTTCAACTATTACATTTTAGCACCACTAATCCATGAGAGTGCTTGTTGGATTTGGTTGGTAGGTGGGATTTTCTTTCACTTTATCTTCAGCATTTAGTAAGCCAATGATTGAAGATCTAACCTCTGAAAATTCTTAAACTAATGGGATTTTCTTAATTTTTCTTTTCCTTGGAACAATAATTTATGAAATCACAGAGAATTTCCCTATTCTTTCTACAATTATGATGTAATACTAATAATGAGCTTCAATTCACCCCATCCAAAAAAAAACTAAATATGATTATACAATTAAGAGAATTCATTCCCAAAATATTTAGTCTCTTTAAACAAAAGAAGATAAAAGATCATTATTTGACAGTACATCAACACCTAATTGATTATTTGTTGTACAGTAAACTGTGATTGCTTAAAAAAAGATGAGACAGTGTTTGTCTACCTTAGTCTTTTATTAAAATAATTTATATTATATTATGATAGTGGAAATTGGAAAAGAACAAATGGATTCATCAGTGGTTAGGATGAGATCCCTCAAAGTCTAATATCTTGTAGAATAAGTCTTTGCTTGGCTGTCTGTTTCCAAGACAAAGACTTCCAAATATAAAAAATATTATTATTCCATTTCCTTCATTTCAGCACAAATTTGGACTCATATATTCCAAAAATAATAAGATTGTTACCATTTAATTTGGAGGCACGGATTCAAATCCTCAAAATCGTTTTTATGCTTGCAGAAGTAAGGCCGCGTATATTTGATTCTTCCTAACCGAATACTCATCTGATAAGAGTCTCATGCACTGAGTCGCCCTTTATATTCCTCAAATCAAGCATTACTTTTACTGACTTTGCAATCACACACACGACATATTCTGTATCTCTTCTTTTGTTTCCTACAATAATAGACAAAAATTCCTTCTGCTTCTGCTTCTTCTTCAGAGTAAAACATTCAATTCAGTCTCCTTTTTGTTGTTCTCTTCTTCTGCTTCTTCTTCTTCATCATCTTCTTATAAATTCTCCTAGTATACAAGAAAACACCTGCTCTTCTTCCTTTTTGTCCTGCCTCAAAAACCCAACAAAACTTGTTCCTTTTTTCCTCTGTCTTTTTGACTTTAAAAATCAAAAAAGCAACCTTATTTTCAACAAAGTTGTCATAATAATAAAGTTGTGATTTTGGTTATGTGCTCTCAAACAAGCCCTCCTCGTCTCTCTTTCTCCCATGACCCCTCTGAGCTACAACCTATGAAGCATCATGTTCCTCGTCGTCGCGACGACGACGACGACGAAACGTCTCTGATGATGATGATGGACTCAAATAACAATAATTCTGAGTTTGAGTTCAGCATCAGCAGAAGCAGCCAAGAGTTTGTATCATCCTCAGCTGATGAGCTTTTCTCCAATGGAGTGATCCTTCCAATGCAAATTCAAAACCAAAACAAACCCATCACTTCCAAGAAACACACAAGACTCCCTCCTCGTCCATCATGTCCTTCTAGTACTATAGACAAAGCCATCAAAGAACCTTGTAATTCCATGTCTTTCTGGGGATTTGGCAGAAGCAAGAGTCTCAATTGTGGTGACACAAAGAAAAGTTTGAATTTTTCTTCTTCATCTAGTCTGCCACGAAGCAACTCCACCGGATCAGTGAAAAATCCAAAGAGAAGTACGAGCTATGGAGGATCTTCATCTTCTTCTTATCCTGTGCAGAAATCTGGTTCAGGTAAGGGATATGGAGGAGGATCTTATTATGGAAATGGTCTTCGTGTTAGTCCTGTTCTAAATGTACCAACTCCTTATATTCCAAAGGGAACTTCAAATTTCTTTAGCTTTGGTTCAATTCTACGTGTTGGAAAGGCCAAAAAGAGCAAGAATTGATTATTCCTTCCATGGATTTCATCTGGGGTTATCGTTATCATAATCAGGAGAGAGAGAGAGAGAGGATGTTCAGTAGTAGTATTGAACTTCAGTACATTCATGATCCTTTCAATCATTGGTTCCCTAATTCATTCAAGATGAACTTTTGAAGTGATTGAAATGAGAGACTATAGGGATGATGAAGATAAGGGTGTCACAAGATTGGGAGGCAAAGCTATGGGATTCCATCTTGATGTTTTGTCCCACCTTGCTTTTGTTTTGTTTTGTTTTCTGTGATTTCTCTGATTAAAATGAAAGCTTGTGACTTTTTTAAGTGCTTGTTTTGATTAGTACTATCCGGGGGATTATTTATGAGATATCATTTTTATTCAACTAACATTTTGTCTCTAATATAATTGGTAAATTATGATGAACTTGAGGTGGAAGATTTATGGGGGTGATCTAACCTAATCATGGATTAAAAATATAATTTGGATTTGGAATTAATAGAGTTGCAGTTGAAGCTATTTTTTTTACTTGGAATTTAGAATTAATCCTTCAAATTTTGTGTTGTTTTTATTGGACGAATTGATACATTTTTCTGCAGTAAGAAAGAGAGGAATAAAAAGAAATTCTTTTGATCTTTCTTTCTGAGAATCTAAAATAATAAGTTTTGAAGCCCTAAAGAAATTGAGATTTGAGGTGAAGAGGGTAAACCATCACTCTATCCAAAGTGTGATGATTTTGAGTTATTGTTGGATAATTGATAATGGGAAAGCTACATTTCTTGTTATTTAGTTTTTCTTTTGCAAGTTTTCAATATTTTAAAAAAAATGGGATTGTTGGAAAATAAAAAGTATATATTTTGTTTTGGCTAAAATGCACATAGATCCCCTGAGTTTTGGGTCAGGGGCACATAGACCCCCTGAGTTTTAAAACGTTGCACATAGACCCCCTGAGTTTTTATTCTGGGGCAGAGAGACCCCTTCTGTTAGGATTCCGTGAAAACTATGCGTTAAGTGCCACGTTAACAAGTATGTTTGAGGGGTGTCTCTGTCCCAAAGTGAAAACTCACGGGGTGTATGTGCCCCTAAAGTGAAAACTTAGGGGGTGTATGTGCCCTTAAAGTGAAAACTCAGGGGGTGTTTGTGCCCTCACACATGTTTGCTGACGTGGAACTTAACGTCTAATTTTCACGGAACCCTTACAGAAGGGGTGTCTCTGCCCCAAAGTGAAAACTCAAGGGGTTTATGTGCAACGTTTTAAAACTCAAGGGGTGTATATGCTCCTGACTCAAAAATCAGGGGGTGTATGTGCATTTTAGCCTTTTGTTTTTAAATCAAATTGACTTAAATATTGATTTTACTTTCATTCTTTTTCTGTTTTTTGGTAGTGAATGAAAGAAAACTAAAAGAAATTAAGCTATTCTACGCAACTATAAGGGACTCCCAGCCCATGCACATCATCATATAGCAGCTTCCGAATGTTATAGATAATCATATTCAAAATATTATTAAGTATTAAGGTATATATAATATACTAAATATGAATACATCTATTAACAATATTGTTTTTGGTAAAAAAAAATATTGTTAATAGATGTATTCATATTTAATTTGTCAAATTGTGAGTCCTTCCTGACTTTGGCTAAACTTAATCCCCATTGTTTTTTCTTTTTTGTCTAAATTTTGAAACATGTTGTGAATTTAATAATGCTTCTCACCTTTTAAATTTGGAAATTACTATAATGATTTCTAAAATATTATTTTGACAATTTTTTTAGCATCTCTCTTTTTCATCCCCTGCCTGCAAGCACTTGGATATCCCTTAGAAATGACGGATAAAATTTTAGCCCATGTATTGTTTTTTAGTTTTTACTATAAATCATGATTATGATCTTACTTTCTGTGTTTGAATATTAGTAAATGATGATACTTGTACGGTTAAAGGGTTTACTTTCTAAAAACATATTATAAAAATGCCACCAGTCAATTTGTAAAATGCTAAAAATATGTTTTCAATGTTTGCTATTTTCAGCCTATTTAAAAATATATCATTAGAATTACCCTCTCTCTCTCTCTGTATATATATATCATTAGAAAATATTTTCTTTTAAATTATGCTAAATGTACTTTCAGAGTTTCAGACTTTCAGTCCTATTTTCTATTTTTTTATTACCATGTCTTTCCAAAGAGTAGTAGACTAGTGGTACAATGAATGTGATCTACCATAAATCATGATTTTATTAGAAAATTTATTAAATATAGAATACCATTTTATTTATTATACTTATCAATCATATTGATAGTATTGATTTGTCTTAATTAGCTACTATGAAATAAATAAGATTATAGTGATAAATTTAATATAACAAAACATATTCTATGCATAACAAATATTATATCTTAGTTAATATTTACAATATCATTACTCCTTTTTAGAGGGCTAAAAAAGGAAATTTAAATTTTACCACGTAGCCTTTACCATAGTTTAAGGAGGTATAAGCAATAAAACCTAACCTTAGAATGTGGGTTAAATGAACATATTCTTAGGACTAGGAGCTAATTATGGCAAACAACTAAAGTAGAGGGTACTTTTGGAGTCAAATTGATTTATTTATTTAATTTATTGGATACTCATTTGAGTCCATTCATTCATTGTATATCATCAATCTGAGTGAGTCAAAGTCAACGCACCTTAAAGGCTTTTAAAAAATTAAATGTTTTTTTTTAAATTAAAAAAACCTGCTAAACTTGTTTTTTTTGGTCAATTGCTAAACTTGTATTAATTTTACTTATTAGGAAAAATATTTATATAATCAAATTGGGCCTACTTGGGTCCAACTTCTATTAGAAACGAGCCTAGCCTGAATCAAATTTGGGCCCAGATATGATTCTAAAACCAGACCCATGCTAAATTAATTAGAGATATTGATTAGGATGAATGGAAGTTAGCCTCTCCATTGTAAATTCTCTTGATAAAAAAGAATAGGAAAATTACACATACCCACCCTAATTTTGCCTCCATTTGCCTTGTCTCCAAATTGTTAACACTGCTCAAAAATTTCATTCTCTCTTTACTTTAAGGTTTCATGTGAATTTCGCATGCATATATAACCTTAAATGATATCATTATCTTTATTCTTATCTAAATTTTTAATTTAAAATATTTTGTCATTTTTAATTTTATATATATATCAATTATTAACGTAATTAAAGGTATGCAATATAATTAAAATGTTCATTTAACGTAACATTTCCAAAAAAAAAATTGGAAGAGGTAGGGAAGCATTAATACAAGAATAACTTTGAAATGAGAATGATATGGTTTAATTGCCTTGTAAAAATCAGAAATTCAAAATAAAATTACCATATTTTTCATTTCTAATTTTTTTGTTAAAATAATTATTTTATTATTTTCAAATTCAAATATATTTACAGATATGAATTAATTTGTTATATCAAATTGATATTTTATTTTAAATATATCAAAAATTTTAAAACATATCATTTTAATTAATTTGAAAAGTTTTCACCAAAAGATCTGGTGAAGTGTAATTTTGATTTGATTTCAAATTTTAATTAAATTTACAATTATGATATAGAATAGATCTAATATATTATTGGGTAAACTACAGTTTGCCCCCTGTGGTTTGGCCTAAATCCAATTTGTCCCCCTGTGGTTTAAACTGTGACACTTAACTACCCTGTGGTTTGGCTTAAAATTAATGTGTCCCCCTGTGGTTTAGAGTGTGACACTTGACCCCCCTGTGGTTTGTTATGTTATCACTTAACTACCTTCTATACAAATTTTAGTCAAATTAATCATTATTTATATACTTTTAATGTTTAAAATTTGTTATTCAACACTCTAGAATTATAAAATAATTCAAAAAAATTACAATTAATATAAAAATAAAATTTTAATTTTAAAAAATCAATAAAATAATTTAACATTTATTGTTTACTCCATTGATTATTTATATTTAGTTATTTATTCATTTTATTGTTAATTTTTATCTTTAATGTTTTAGAATTATTAAATCAATCAAAATAAAATTGTAAAAGAATAATATAATATAAATATATAACTAAATTTAAGTTTTTTTATTGTTCTAGTTCGGAACATATATACCTGAATTGAATGTTAATATTATTGAGCTTAGAAACTCTAACATTAAACAATAATTTTCTTAAAAATGTATCCAATTTATCCAATCATATAACGTTAATAGTGTACCAAAATAAAGTGACAATCCAACTTCATATTATTTTAGAGATAAAATAAATATAAAAAAATAATTAATTAATAACTAAATATAAATAAATAGGGTTTGAAAGTAGAAGATTAGGGTTTATTGTTTAGAGGAAAGAAAGAGTTTAAAGGAAACACTAAAAAGAGCTGAAAGTAGAATATTAGAATTTATTGTTATTATTTTAGAGATAAAATAAATATAATAAAATAATTAATTAATTCAATTATTTTTAGGTAATTTCTTTTATAAGTTATATAAAATATTAAATTTTGAGAAACAAATAATATAGGGTAGTTAAGTGATAACATAACAAACCACAGGGGAGTTAAGTGTCACACTCTAAACCACAGGGGGCCACATTAATTTTAAGCCAAACCACATGGTAGTTAAGTGACGCAGTTTAAACCACAGGGGGGCAAACTGGATTTAGGCCAAACCACAGGGGGGCAAACTGTAGTTTACCCTATATTATTTAATAAAAAGTTACAATGGAAGTGTAATTTTTCCCTAAAAAAGGGGTAAAAATATCGAGAAAATTTAAAATTTATAACTCAATTTTTAAGAGGTCAAATATTATACAGACAAACCCTACTTATATGCTATTTTTCCTATTTAAACCGTGAAAATCGTGTGATGCAATTGATTTGTATATGATATGACCATCATGCAAATGAGAGAAAAAGTTGCTTAACATCTTTGTTGAGTTGAGGTAAAGAACCCTAGGGTGTTAAGCAATTTGGTATGAACGCTTTATGTAGATTTTTAAATTAAAACATTAATATAAGTTTGAGTTTATAGTATAAAATTATAAACAAACCAATTTAGTCCATTTCCATAGATTTTTGCTTAGTTCAGTTTGATTTGCTCAGTTTTAACGCCCTAAAGAATCCTTTGGAAATCACAAAAGACTCTACAATATGCTTCTCCTCCTGTTCTGATAGCAAAATATTCACAGCACCAATTTTCTATACGAACTTCCAACCATTTTCACCTGAAAAACAGCTTCTGCAAATTTTACCTTTTTGTTACCATTGGGGCAACTACTCTTGCCTCTCATGTAGTAGAAAAGACAACCTAAACCTTTGTCCCGTTCAGTAATGTATTATAGGCCAAATTCCATCCTTTTTATTCCATGGTTTAAATACATATACATTTGGTTGCAACATTGTTAAGGCTGATAAAAGTTATCAGCTAGATTTTTCTAGCAGGATAAGCTATTAACTATTAAGTGGAACAATTGGAAATTTTCAATATACTATTACACCCACTACTAACCGACCAAGTCCAAGTACCTGTCGCTGTCATCCAATCATTATTATACGCCCACTACTAACCATTTCTGTACAAACCGCTATATCCACGTGTGAAACGTTACCATCACACGAGCATGTCCCAAACATGACCATTATGCCCTTAGATAATCGCCCTATAAATACTCCAAGGCATTCAAGTATGAACAATGAGTTCTTGTTTTTCTATTGTTACTCTGTTGCATATGGAACTGACTTAATCATCAAAGGTTCACCAATGAGGCCTTTTCCCCATTAGTGAATTTTTCCTTTGCAGGTCTCTCGGCTGTCAAATTGGTAGAATGATGACGTGAACTAAATCAATTATGTCTCATTCATTAGAAGTATTCATAGTTTTAGCATTTAAGTTTCCAAGCTATTTGTCTAAGCTAAACTAATCTCTATACACCAATTATTCTCTATCTATATATAACTGGTAAAACTAAGAAAATTCCTAGTATCATATTCATCTGTGATCAATTAATTCTGATCTTGGAGATTAAGTTCCAAGAAATTAATTTTAAGTGGCTTCATGACACGAGACAGATTCTTGAAATGAAATGCATAGAGAAAGGACCAAAGACTATTGTTTGTGGAAAAGTGTAACAAATTTGCTGTGCAAGAGATGAACAATAACTTGATGCTTCCTGATACACTAATGAGGAATGCTTTACTAGATACATCAAAGAAAGATTCTTCATTCATCTGATGTGTTTCAAAGACAAAAAGAAGAGAAACAAACAACTTAAAAACTGCTATAGTTAATCTATATTCTACAGCATCAGCAACTGAAAGCAGCTACATTCAGACAACAAAATGCCATAATTTCCAGTTTATTGAATTAAATTTCTCATTTACATGGATGATTTGGTAATTACCATTATTTATGACACAGTGAGCAAGGAGTCAGCAAGCAAAATATCTGAAGCTTCCAGAAATCAGCTTTGCTATATCATTCAAGTCCCTGCAGAAATATTACCCAGATGTTATAAACTTCATAGTTAGTGATCCAATGTGTGAAAATGCAGAAATGCAATACAAAGACACCCAAACTCAACTTTACCTCATTCAGGAATATCAGAGACTTTGTATGATTCTGCATTGACCTCTGTGAGCCACAATCCTGGAAATAGTGTCTGCAAGCCAAAAATTGAACCACAAACATAAATTTAATTGATTAAAAATCTGGAGAACAGATCCTTTGTGGTGCAATTTCTAACAATTCCAGAATCTATTGAGTACTTGATTGAGCAAAGATTTTTCAAATTTTGAGCTTTTAAGAGAATGTAAAAGGGAAAACAATAATCCATAGTTCTTACTTACATCTAATTTCCTCTGCACAACTCGAGGCCTCTTCTTAGGTCTTCTGGGAGGTTTTGTCCCAAGCATGGCCAAGAAATCTTGTTCCACATCCTTCTTCGGTAGGGTAATTGAAAACTTGGTTCTCTCATTCTTCTTCTTCTTCTTATCCACCATTAACCCCGAATTCTCCTTGCTCGCCGCCGCCACAGCTTCTTCACCTTCCTTCTTCTTCATCGGCGAAGAACCCAAATCACACTTCCCCTCTTCCTCATGCGGCGCCTTACACGCAGCTCTTCTCGTCCTCAAATTCCACGGCCCCGCATTATTATTATTATTATCATTGCCGCCGCCTCCTCCTCCTTCTTCAAGAATCGAGACTTTGAGCTTCTTCGCCGCCACTCTGAGATCGGTGGTGAGCTTCTCGCGAACTGCATCGATGTTGTTGTTGTCGTTATCGACACTAGTGTTGAATCTGTGGGTATTTGATTTGCGTTTGGAATCGTGGAATGGGGTTCGCGTAGGAGGAGAATTGGAAGCTGGAGGGTTGGTGGTGGTGGTCTTCTTGTGCTGAGATTGATCGAATTTGAATCGGAGACGCGAAGATCGGCGATCGAGTGAGGGTGGTTCTGGTTCGGTGGCGTCGGAAGAAGAAGAGGAAGAAGAAGCGACCTTGACGCACCTGAGGAATCTTTGGTTGCCCCATTTCAAGCAAGGCAAGGAGAAGTTGTGGAGTGGCTTTGATCTTTCAGGCTCCGTAGCCATGACGATGATGATGATGAGCTACTCTGCTTCTGTAATCCTACACTGTTACATACAATGGTAAAGTTCGTGATATTTCACTCTTCTTCTTCTTCTTCTCGAGTGACAAACTTCTTTATATATATATATTTATATATATATATATATGTGTGTGTGTGAATTTATGGTGTGAGAATTGAGAAGAAGATATTTGAATTGGAGGAGGATTGAAAAAAGAGAAGGAGGGTATTGAAGAAGAAGAAGAAGAGAGGGAGTTAACGTTCTGTTGTGTTGGAGTGAATTTGGGTGTTTGTAAGCTGTGTTGAATGAATTGAACGCAATTACTATTTCTAGAGACCCCTTTCCTTCCCTTATTCAATTCTCCGCCTCAATAAATGAAAAAAATAATAATTATCAATTTGGTTCCTGACAAATTCATTTGATAACACTTTAATCCCTGAAAACTTGTGACTATACAAACGGATTCCCGAAAAAATCAAACGTTAAACACATTAGTCCCTTCATCAATTTTTTAGACGAGAATGGATCCAATGCTTGGCTCTTCTATGCATTAATATGCTAGGCCGACTATTTTTTTATAGTTTTCTTTATTTTTTATTTAAATTTGAGAAATTATAAACTTTTTCTAAAGAATATCTAAAGTATGAAAGATATAGATACAAAAAAAAAAATTAAAAACTCCACATAAATCGAGATTTACTATGAGTGGATTAGGGACTAACTTTTTAGTCCCTAATAAAGGTGGTTCCTAAATCATTCACGGTAGGTTCTTATTCGTGTAGAATTTTTTATTTTTTTTGTGTCTATAACTCTTATTCTTTAGAAAAAGTTTAAAACTTTTCAAGTTTAAATAAAGAAAGTGAAGAAAACTATGAAAAAAAATTAGCCTAGCATACTAATACATAGAAGAACCAAACACTAGATTCATTCTCGTTGTTCATCGGCCACATTATTACGTCCATTAACCGTGTCTCCAAAAAAAATGATAGGTGAACTAATGTGATTGATGTTGAATCTTTTAGAGACCAATTTATATAGTAACAATCTTTTAGGGACAAAAATGATAGTTTATTAAAAAAAATAAAATAGGTTTTCAAAATATTTTAAATTTGATGATAAATTACACTATATCCTTCTTCAAGTATGATTGCGATATTACACATCATATTTTATTTTCAAAAGAAAAAATTTGTTTGACTCCCGTAACAAATTATGTATATTGTAAAAGTTTTTTTTATTATAATATGATATATTATGATATAATATATAATATTTTAAAATACTTCTTTTTGATATAATAAATTGGTAATTACTAACAACTTAATAAGTAGTAACTTAAAAAGTGTATATAAATTTTTTAAAAATTTTAAAACATAAATTAAAAGGTTTGAATTTATATATTTTAAAATAACAAAAAATTAATAGAAAGATATTTAATTTTTTTATGTATCTAGCATAATTTAACTCTCCACTCTCAATTTCAAAAAAAAAAACTTTCCACTCTCTCACTCTTCAATATGTTTTTTAGGGTAAATTACAGTTTGCCCCCTATGGTTTGGCCTAATTCCAGTTTACCCCCTGTGATTTAAAGTGCGACACTTAACTACCCTGTGGTTTGGCTTAAAATTAATGTGCCCCCTGTGGTTTAGAGTGTGACACTTGACCCCCCTGTGGTTTAGAGTGTGACACTTGACCCCCTGTGGTTTGTTATGTTAGCACTTAACTACCTTCACTTACCTTCTATCCAAATTTTAGTCAAATTAATCATCATTTTTATACTTTTAATGTTTAAAATTTGTTATTCAACACTCTATAATTATAAAATAATTTAAAAAATATATAATTAATATAAAAAAATTATAATTTTAAAAAATCAATAAAATAATTTAATATTTATTGTTTACTCTATTGATTATTTATATTTAGTTATTATTCATTTTATTTTTATTTTTTATCTTTAATATTTTAGAATTATTAAATCAATCAAAATAAAATTGTAAGAGAATAATATAATATAAATATATAATTAAATTTAAGTTTTTTTATTGTTCAAGTTCGGAACATACATACCTGAATTGAATGTTAACGTTATTGAGCTTAGAAACTCTAACATTAAACAATAATTTTGTTAGAAAAGTATCCAATTTATCCAATCATATAACGTTAATAGTGTACCAAAATAAAGTGACAATCCAACTTCATATTAAGTATTAACATATTCAAATTATTGATTTTTTAAAATTATAATTTTTTTATATTAAATATAATTTTTTTGAATTATTTTATAATTCTAGAGTGTTGAATAACAAATTTTAAACATTAAAAGTATAAAAGTGATGATTAATTTGACTAAAATTTGGATAGAAGGTAGGTGAAGGTAGTTAAGTGATAACATAACAAACCACAGGGGAGTCAAGTGTCACACTCTAAAACACAGGGGGTCACATTAATTTTAAGCCAAACCACAGGGGGCGAACTGAAATTATGCCAAACCACAGGGGGACAAACTGTAGTTTACCCTTTTTTTATGGTTCAATATGTTTTTTAAAGTAGTTATTTAAATAGTTACTCATGTTTTAAAATATATTTAAATAGATTACATACACTTTATTGCAACTTACTAATTATATTATATGATATGAGGTATTTAATCTCTTTAGTTTCCAAAATTTATAATAAAAAAATGAAAGGATGGAATTTATTTAATTTTCTTACACTTATTTAAATTATATTTAAAAATTAAAATTTAATGAATTAGTCATACACTTTAGTTTATACCAAGATCACTCGTATCAACTAAATAATATTTTAATTTTAAATAAATTATATCTTTAAAATTATAAAAGTTTTGCTATTTGTGAATGATAGCAAAATTGGAAACAATTAAAAAAAATTAAAATGTTAAGTAACATTTATTCACTCTTCTTTAAAAAAAGAATATAATGAAACTTTTTCAATAATTTAATTTTATATTTTAATTAACTACATTTTTCTATAAATAGATTTTATTTTATAGTTATTATTATTAAAGATAAGGATAAAATTAGTCACTAAAATAAATTTAGTTTTTTATTAGATAAAACTCTTTTACATGGAACGTGATTTTAAGAAATGAATATAGATTTATATTCACTTTATTATCATATATATATATATATATATCAAATGATAAGTCCTTCAAAAATGAAAATTTTACTCTGGAAAAATATGAAATGATTTAATTATTTCTAATATTCTATTTAAATAAAATTGCAGTTTTTGATAGAATCATCATATACTATTTTGGCTAAGCATTTAAATAAACAAGTAGCAATTACATAACAAATCATACTTATAAATTGAAAAGAAAAGAGCCCTTCTTCATATTTTTGAAAGAAACAAATTTTGTAAAGCATACGGGCTGGTAAGAGGCAGAGCGAGGGGACTGGGCGGCTGACCACTTCATTATCTTAGTGATTGTATTAATGATTAGCGCATCGAGAAAATGATCTATTAAAGAAGATGGTGATTCTATAACTTTATGGCTCCAGCAAATGGAAGAGATGGGCATGACTCTCATCACAAAGTGTGGTGAATTCAATGAACTCAACAAACATATCTGGAAAAGCATAGTGCCTACCAAGTTCTTGAGTCCACAAATGACTAATCCAATTTTTTTTTTATACATGACAATTTTAATATTTTGTGACCATATTTTTGACAAAGTGTTTCAATTTTAATATTTGTATACATGACAATTTCAATATTAAATTTAGATAATGAATTTTAATATATGTGGGTGTAGGTGCATCTTTCTAAGATTTATCCAATGGGTCACCGTTAGTATAAAACCGAAAATTTATATTTTAATTGGACTTTTTCTTTCTGGACGATTATAATTTTTTGTTCTCATTCAATGCCATACGATCATATATTTTTCTGTTTCAGTTTATCTTCTTTAAGGAAACTATGGTAGAAGAGAAAGTCATAAGGTTCCCCTTGGATACTGTAGGGAATTTTATCATTATTATTTTTAATTTTTAATTAATGAGTTGATACTTGATATGACAAATAATTTAGCTTAAAAATATCTATACATATATAAAAATATAAAATGGCACTTCCACCAACTAAACTTTCTTTTAAGACTCTAAATAAAAAATCCTTCATAAAATGATTAATGATATAGAAGCAACACATGATATTTAGCTAAGGACTAAATTTAAATTTTGAACGAAAATTTATTAATAGTATTTGCGAATTCAATTCAAAATTTAATCAAATTTACAAAAACTGTTCACAAGTTTCGTTCTAGAAAAAAAAAATACTACAAATATTAATAATCTTTTTTCAGAAAATTTTTTCATTGATAGATTAAGTCAGTTCTAAAAATCGTTAAAAAAGTCGACAGATTTTTGTACCAAGGCCATGAGAAATAAATTCTCTCACAATACATCAACTTTGTGAATTTCATTAAACATACAGTTTGAACAGAATATTTATGATGTATCAATGCCATACATTGGAAGCCAATAAGAAAGAAAGAACATTAAGAAATTTAAGATAGTTGATCTGTACTGTACATAGCTAATTATAGGCCTCTATGCAAGTAATTAACTCACTTCATTATGTATAACTAAGCTAACTATAAAACCATAACCAAGTTCCTGGTTGGTTGGGGGGAAAACTTCTGTATTGGCTATACAACTATTTAGTATTTACCAACTCTAAGAGCATTGGGGATTTGAATTTGATACCTCGCACTTGATCACCCGGGTATTGTATGACCCACAAAATTCACATTTGTGATATAACCAGTGGAATCGTGACTTTCCCTTTTGATCACAGTCATTGCACAGTATGTCCTGCATTGCCATTACAATTACATTTATACTGTGAAGAGATCATGGCAAAATTGTTTTAGAAAAACTTCATAAATAACAGATAATATGATGTTCTATAATTTTCTTCTTTGTTTTTTGGTCAAATAAAATTATCCGAAGCATTGTTGCAAAATATATTAAAGTTTAATTCGATAGAAAATGTTTCCTTCGGTTGCATGAGAATGAAACCAAAATGAAAGCTATACATGCGTAACAAATGAGACAAAAATGTCACAAGTTATTTCAGTTTAAATAACTAAATTTGCTTTAGCAAGGAAAAAGGTGAAGAGTAATCTAACATCAACCAAAAATATCTGCAAGAGAAACAAAAGATGAAGATACCACAAACCTGATAACGGTCTCGGTACTCTTCAGGGAGCTCCTCAGCAGCCAATAAAGCATCAAGCATACCAAAGTAAACCTGGGGTGTGGAGAAACAACTATGTAATTATACATTTCATTTTCAATTTTAAATCAGCACCAGAAAAATTCAAAACGTTGTGGTTTGGACTCCTGAGATTTTCTTAGTTCTCTTCAGTTTATATGATTCAATTTGATTTATTTAACACTAGCTTCAAGTTCATGTATATAAGGGAGCAAACAAAAAGGAGCTCATACATGCATAAATAGATAAAAATACAGATCCCCTTGGTTGATATCAAAGTCTCAACCTAGAACAGTTCCCCTGTAGTGTCCCTTCCATAAAACTATTTAATAATAGGCGAGGCCTCAACTTTTGCAAAATTATAATTATGAGAAAAACAGACTTGCCAAACTTAAAGTGACAATCAACTTCTTACTGGAAAGCTAATTAAGAGTATCAAGAGCAACAATCCCCCCCCCCCCCTAAGATTCCCTTTATCAATGTGTTTGCATTTTTTTCTCTTATCAAAAATTAAAAAGACTCCGCAGGATTTTTATTGTCAGAAAAAAATTGAAAGCATACAATCCATATCTACAAAAGCACAAAACAATTTGAGAATATTAAACTCTAGAAATTATATAAAAAGACAGCCTTCTTACCGCCATATCTCCCAACGATTTGCTGCAGATTGGACATGTGTAGTGACTACAAGTGTATGCCTAACATTGTAAAGCAAAGTATAACAATGAATCCAGAACCTTTTCAGATTTTTCTAATTATAAGAAAAAAAAAACACAAAAGACCAATGGCTTGTTATAAGGGAGAGAAGGATAAAATAAAACCTAAAACAGGTAAGCCATAGACCTGAAAGCAAGCTGAATGCATGTAATGGCCACATGGTAGAGCTCTGACTGTAGCACTTGATGTGAATAAGAAGTCGCAGCAAATTGGGCAATTCATTTCTAATCCTTTCTCCAGGCACTTGTGAGATGTTGATTTAATCCCTACGCAGCAGTTGCATTTCATACAATGAAAATAATCAATCCCAAGCCCTCTCCCCACACGGCATAAATTGCAAAATGGGCAGTGATATACATTCCTGAAAAATAAATGATACAAAGTTAACTAAAAAACAAGATCAGAAGACTGAAAAGGTTAACAGACTAAAGAATACTCACTTATGACCTATATCATATTCTAGCTGACACAATCATATTTCATTTAAGAGACCAACAAAACTTTTATTAAAAGCATTTTATAGGTGTAAAAACTCTGCCTATTTCCCATAGTCAGTCCCAAGCCCGGATAAAAGGGAGGGTTGTGTTAGGTAGTCGACAGCCAGCATAAAACTTGGTCAAATCTTTATGAATATGGATCATTTTATAGGTATAACACACACACATATATGCAAGAGTAAAAATAAAATTTGTGCCTCTTAAGCTTATGGACTTTCTTTTTGTAGAAAGAGTTGATTCTGTCTCTGGGAGAGTATGGCTTGAGCAATGCACTATGTAATGCTAGCAACAAGATATACTGAAATTCTAGAATAATAGAACAAAAAGTAATAGAGTATGAAGCAGCATTTTCAACAGATTAAGTGCAGCTGTAATAACAAGTCCAAAGTCCAAATTGAGACTGTATAAGAGTTCTGACTTCTTTGCCTGCTATTAACTTTCTATTGACTTAAACTCATAATAAAGGAAACAATAATTTTCATACAAATTTGAAATTTTGGAAACTAGAACTCAAGAGTACCTTTCATTGTCAAAAAATTTGCATATATTGCAATAGTATTTTGCCATTGAAAATCCATTACATGAAGGTGTTATGCATGTGGGCCCAACTGGCTGTATATTCAGGCATTGCATACACATCATTTCTGATGTTGCTTTTCTGCAATTGATCAAACAATTAGAGGTATAAACCAGTGAACAAAAAAAAAAAGCATCAGAAATTTACCTATCCATTGAGTGATCGCTCACATTGTCATGGCAAAATCTACATGTAAACAACTTGCCACAACATGCAGCTCGAAGTTTGCAGTTTCTCTTATAGTGTTCACACCCAAATACTTGTTTCTCCTGGTCCTGAAATGACACTGTGCGTCCTTCTATTTCTTCACCGTTAGAAGAGTCCCCAGCTATACCTTTAGGTGATTTCTGCTGGGCAGCTATCCAGCGACTATAACATACAAATAACTGATCAAATGGAGATTCAACACAATAGGAGAAAGTTCTAAGACATGAATGTCCAGTTAAATTTTTTTTTTTTACTATTATACAAAAGCCGACCCTACCTAGTGGGATAAGGCTTTGATTGTTGTTGTATTATACAAAACAATAAACTTATGGTCATTGGACAAACCTTGTCATTAGATTCTGCACAAGATATGCCTTTCTCCTTGGATCAAGAGTAGAATCCCGATAAACCTTTCGGATCTCTGACTCAAGCTCATTCTGATTCATCCGGAATATGTCTTTCCAACCTGGCTTAAACATCTGATCATTCAATTCCAAGCTTTCTTGATATTCATAACCTAGGCAGAGAGTTGAAAACACTACAGTATTAATCATCTATCCCACCACAAATTCCACTAAACATGAAAGACACAGAGGGTATTAGAAACCTCTTTGAGAAACTGCTTGCTCTGAGGTTTCTGCCTGTGTTATAGGTGCTGGACTTTCCTTCCAGCACTCATTAAGCCATTCATTGAACATAGTATTCTTGGTTGCCTGCTTCCATGTGTCCATCATTTTGTTCTGTTCATCCTGAGTAAGTGCAGAAGTTACCCATGGTAACATTGATTGGAGAACTTCAGCACCTGTAGTTCCAATTATCCGGCCCACTATCTTGTCTTGTTCTTCCACAGTGAAATGTCTCCCAAATAAAGGCCAAAGTTCCCTCTCTTCCCTGAAAATATGCTGATCCAAGGTCACTCTTATGGATTTGCACATCCCTTGAAGTTTAGTTGCTAGCTCATTGAATTTTCTGATATTATGTCTAAAATTGGCATCACAAGTTTCCATATTACTTTCATTTGACATACTGGTCATCTGCAAGTCTTCATGAAGGACAGAAAGCTCAGAAAGAACACAGGAAATATCCTCAAATAATCTTTCTTCCTGCTTATGGTCCAATGTGTATGAATGGCTCACGTTGTGCAGTGACTCTTTGGATTCCAGCGCTGGAAATACTATATCATCTTCAGCATTACTGTGAGCTCTATATAAACCCCATAAAAGACGAAATCTTCCGGTAAACTGCCGAAGAATTGTCTCGTCACCATCACTAAGCTTTCCAGATTCAACATCTAAATACTCCAAGTCTTTGCGTATAGCTTTGTGGAATTTAAAAATAGTATCAATTGGTCTTTCTGTGGAGTTATCAAATGAGTTATCTGTTTCCCATATGAAAAGGCTGGAATTCAGAGATGGGGCAGAAGAGCCGAATGATAAGGACCGTAAAGACTTGGCAGTAGAAAGAGAACTTAGCCCCAGATTATTACTTCTCACACCTAAACCTGGCACACAACAAGACCGAGCACTACAACATTGTTTCTGTATGCATTCAGTCCCTGAAGTTTCAAAGGTTTCTCCATTCTTGCACAACTCCAATATGTTTTGTTTGACTGGTCTTTGGTTCTCACCTAGTTCAACTAGTACTGACCAATCTCTAGCAGATAATGCAGAAGCACAATAACATGATGATTGGACAAAATTTTCTTCAATATCAGTAACTCTTTGAGCAGAACAGCAACCTGATGCACTTGAAGACAAACATTGACCCTTGTTACGAGCCTTGCAAGCCCAACCGCAGAAGAGTGTAACTAGAGCAGAATCTGTTGCAGGAGCTGGAGCAGAATGATAATGAATCAGATATATAAAACAAATAATTGATTTTATCGTTTCTTTAGCAATTGGAAAAATCAAAATAGACACAGAACCTGCCAATCGCATGTTTTTCAGAAACATCTTTGCTTCATCTTCAGTTAATGATCCTACCAACCATGACAGGACACGTTCAATCAATTTCAGAGGCATCATGCACAAACTTTGATACAGAAGTTCGCGTTGCCTTTTGAAGCTAAAGTGCTTTCGAGCAAGTGGAAGAACCTTCAGATGAGGAAAATAAGACATAAGTAAAATAGGATTAAATGGCAGCTTCTATATTGCAACCTTCATGTTAGACTCATGCAATAAATAATCAGTTATATACCAAGAGTTATAGAATTCTCATGTAATATTTTTCTACAAAGAATACAAGAATTTATCCATATTAATCAAATCTATGATAAAATACAAGGTAATTTCCAAACATATGCCACTCAAATCCCAACACTAAGTTAATCCTCCCGTCACAGTAATAGATCATTTGAAAAACATGTTTACATTTGACAGAAGTCACTCAGAAAAATTATTGCATGAAAATTGAAGGGTAAATGAAGACTTACTTGAACTTCTTCATTATGGAAATGCCTCTGTATAGTTTCCATTATATGATCAGCATGTGAGCATAACTTGGAATAAAATTCAGCTTCTGAATTAGATGTTGCTCCTTCATCTTGAATAGCCTCAATCAAACACCGAAAGTCATTAAATTGGCTTTCTTCTTCAGCATGCTCCTGGAAGAAAGAAAATTGACCATCTACTGCTGGAAATATAACCTTGTCCTCAGCAATACTGCATTCACAGAATAATCAATTCTTCAGATCAGAAACATAAAAGTTTACCATCCATGTAACATAATTTCTTTATCGTTCCTTGTTGACAATTCTTCATTTTTTGTATGACCAACATGTTGTCACGTTATATATAATAGGATGTTAACATAGAAAGATTTTCTAACAAACATTTATTGCAAACGTATTCTACAATTACTTCCATTAGGATATCCTCTTTCACTCGTTTAGATTGATTTTTCTGCCCTTCCTTTTTTTGTTTTATTTCTAATTTCATCTGCTGCACATTTTACATGTACGTTGGAGAAAAAGAGAAGGACAAGAGAATCAGGTTTTCCAATGGATTTTTCTCTAGTCTACATTTCTTTTAGCTGTTTAGCAAATCTTTCCATAAATTAAAAGCAGGGACAAATATTTCGTGCTCAGGCATCCATGATAGAGGAAAATTGAATAGATAAACAATAACAAGACAATTAGGTTGAAAAACGGCAAAAGAAAGAAGTCCTATAATAAATTTAAAAATGAAATCTTTCAATTCTGGAAACATGGAAGATCCTCAAAACTTAAATGGGTAAAACAATGTTACGGTAATACCTGTGAAATATGCAAACTTCAGCGATAAATTGCAATCTTTCATTAAAAGCTGAAAGATTAGTAAAATCTCCAGAGAGCTGTATCTTTCTGGTCTCCACCGCTATCTCACTTAACTCTTTTTTTATTGCATTATGCCATAGCAATATTTCATCTATTGGATGTGTTCCAGCCGTATCAGAAACATCTAAACTAGATTCAGAATATTTCCTTTTTCCAGTCGTTGTGGACTCACATGCACAGTTTACTTTCTCAATCTGGTGGGTTAATGGGCGATGACAACCTTGAACCTGAGACTGATCCACGGAACTTTCAACTGTGATAGCACCACTTTTTCCTTCCAACCAACCGAAAATAACCTTCAATAAGCAAAAAAAAGTAACCAGATATGTTACCATGACATATAATTTTTACATGAATTGAATCCCCAACTCCAACTGGTTATTGTTGAAAGGTGAACAAACACACACACGTCTAAAACAAAAGTTGAAAACCATACCTTTTGAAGAAGCTTTTCCTCTGGTACTATCTTGCTTAAGAACTTTCGCAAATCCTGAGATTCCTCAGGTGATATAGATGTTGAAAGCCATGGAAGAAATACTGCCATCATATGTACTGGAATACTGCAGAGAAACTGCCAAACCAAAGATGCCTGTTCCTCGAGAGAGAACTGCTCAATAAGCAGTGGAAACACCTGAAAGCATCCCCCCCCCCCCCAAAAAAAAATTAGAAACCAAAACAATAAATCCTTTACAAGCAACCTACTGAAAAGTTGAAAACTATTATGAATGTTTTTGTTTTTGTCCTAGTTAGAACTATACAAGTGTCCTGACCTAATGAAATAATTAACAGCTCTTCTTTAATATTATTTCTTTTTCTATAAAAAATTGAAATAATTAAAAATAAGTTGTTCATGGTGGTGTTCAAATAAAAGCCAAAAGATGTGAAGATAAAGTTATCATATCTTGGAGTCATCCAGAGACAAACACCGCTGACTGATAGAAGTGAGCAAAACATAAAGTTAAAATGGACCAATGCAGAACTTAGATAGTTGCAGACTTGCAGGTTATAGTACAGATTACTATTGCTCGATTTTTTAGGGGGGGCGGGGATCCTCACGGCTGGGTTAATGGCTAAATTGTCTACAAGTATACTTATTCGAACTAGTAAGCAGAGCAAAAATCATTCCGTGTACATTAAACATGTAAGTAAATAGTCATGCGGTACTATGTTAGCTAATTTGGCACCAAGCGTGCGAGACTCCAATTTTGTATCCTAGTAATCTAGCTTGAAAGAAAAAAGTAGTCCGTATTTATCTCATTCTAGAGTCCAAGTGGAAGGAAAGGGCTAATAAACATATACCTGCTCCTCTTCTTTAGCCATGTGTTGATTAACTGATGTCTGCAGAGCTCCTGTGCAAGACGCTAACTCCCTTGGGAAACTTTCATCATTCTGGACAGTAGAATTTAACAGCTCAAAGAGGTGATCAAAAAGATCACTTTCACCCTCGTGTTCAAGAGAATATGTCTGTGCTACATTTTTCACCCATATATCAAGAGCTGGAAAAATCACCTACATTTCCATTAAGAAGAATATATTCTCTCAGAACTTTGGGACATAACAGAAAAGCAAGAGCAATATTGCCTAATTAATAAAACAATGCTTCAAAAAAGTAGGACGGGACCACCAGAGGGACCTCCCCCTCCAGCCCACACAAAGAAAAATTTTATTCTGAACCCTTCAGTCGCTAATCCAAAGATTCTTCCTGGATTCAAATACTAAGCATATAGGCTTAACATTGTAAACAAAATAGTCAGAGGACTCTCAATAAAACCAAAAGAAAACTTTATCAAAGACAAGTCAATAACTAGGGAAAGCTCAACAAATTTAAGTTTAAAGTTTAAGAAGTTGATGGATCCTACATAAATTATTGTTTAAAAAATCAATTGAAGGAGCAGTAAATGATACTGGTTACTGCCAAACTTTGTACAGAGATTAAAACAGAAAAACCACTTCATATCAAAGAGTAACTAAATAGATATATGTTTCAGTGGCTGTTTGCTAACTTATTTAAGCTAGACGATAAAATCTCAATCTAGTGATTTAATCATGAATTAGCATTCGATCAGTTTAACAGTAAGTATGAAGTGACAACTAACAGCACAATGTTATTTTAACCCGCTAAAACGTTATAGCCTATCTTCCTCATTTTTTTTATACATAATTTAACAACTATATCTTCTAGGGTACCATATCTACTTATAATTAATGTTCTTGATTAGGGAAAGAAATAAGCGAAGGAATCATGGTTGGACCTTTTACCGAACTCTCCTTAATGATAACATAACCAGAATACGGAGTCATGCTAAATATAATTTCGAAACAGAAACAAAAGCATCCAAGCTAGCTATCCTAATTCCTATAGTAAAAATGGAGTCATGCTAGAGTTACCCAGCATGAGACTTCGACCTAAATGCGTCAATAAGAGCCTCATTTCATAATGGAAAGACACAACAAGACATCATGAGGCCAATAAATGTTCATTTCTGCACCATTTCTCTCACAAGAAAAAAAAAGAAGAAGGAAAGAACAAAACAATTATGCAATTCAAGGAGGAACTATGTAAAATGAAAATATGGCTTCCGAAAACTACACCTCATCTTCGGCATTGCAGTGGTGCCGGTAAATTGATCTCAGGAAAGAATAGCGTTCGAAGAGCGGGTGAATATCAGAGCGGTTTCCGGTGGCAAATGCCATAGCTAATCGGTGAAGGGCGTCAAGCTCATTCCGAATCGCTTTGTGGAAGAACAGGAAAATAAAAATAGGCGACTCCATTTTGGAGGAGCACTTCAAGGCACCATTGGATGTAGAAGAAGAGGAATCGACCTTTTTCACCGAATTGGACAGCACCGCCACTCCTGCACCTCCATCCAAGTGCTGTAGACCGGCTAAGGGCGTCGCCATGCTGTCTCAGAGACTTTCTGGCACTTTGATTTTCTACGAAATTTCTCTCTGCCTACGCTTTTTTGTCGCTTTGCGACTTTTCGTTACTCTGTTTCTCTCAACGAAGACAATTTCAAGAAAGGGAAAATCAAAGAAGGAAGAAGGCTACTCTCTTTCTCTCTCTCTCTCTCTCTCTCAATCTTTTTCTCTGTTCTTCTATCTCTTTTGTTTGAGTGAAAATAAATTGGCTGGTTTTTCGTTAAACGGTGATAAGAGAGCCTCGGAGCGCCTCCGGGTTTTATATATAGCTGGGTCTGCCACGTGGCTCTTACCTTCCACGTAGGACGATGATGTCATGTGTTGTCGTTGCCTAGGGCACGTGACAGACGTGTTTACTATCACGCGAGCCCCGAGCAGTGCCGCTGCCGTACGTATATGCCTTGCAAGTTCCAACTTCCAATGTCCATCATATTCTTTTGGACTAAATGTATTTTTCTTCCATTAATTTTATTATAAAAACATTAATTTGAAAAATAGTTTAATTTTTTCTTCGTCTAGTTTTATTAAATAATTCATTTACATTTGATTTACTATCAAAATTTAGTTTTTAATTAAATTTTGAATAGAAATATGACCAGAAAGATAAGATTTGACCATTTCACAAAAAAAACATTTCTCACTCTTGGATTGTGACACGTGAGAAATTGCATTGCATCTCAAGTCTTCCTACCCACGTGTCACAATCTTATCGGCCGAAATTGCATTGCATGCATGCAATAAGTTGCACAATCCTATCGACCGAAATTGCATTGCATGCATGAAAGTTGCATCATAGACCAACACCCTTTACTTTTTGACTAAATTACAATTAGTTCTCCAAAATTAATTATTTTATATTTAATACTCTTTTAATATATATATATATATATATATATATATATATACTTTTTATTTTTTAATTACTTTATTCTAAAAAAAAGTAACATTTTGTAAGATGTTTTTGGGTTTTAACAAATATTCTCGTCATGCTCAAAATATTATGGTCAAAACCTCAAATTGGTCCTTTATATTTGCATGAAGTTTCATATTGGTCCTTTATGTTTCAAAAAGTCTAAATTGGTCCTTTATGTTTGCAAGAAGTTCCAAATTGGTCCTTCCGTCCAATTTCGTCTATTTTTTCTGTTAAGTGCTGACATGGCGTGTTAAGGTGTCACACTCTCTCTCCTACGTGTACTATTTAGCTGACGTGGCATTAGTTAAACTAAAATCAGGGACTAAAATGAAACAAACTAATTTTTTATAAGACAAAAATGCAATTTTCTCACTTTTTCATCTTCTTCCTCATTACTGGCATCCATGGCTACTTCTTCCGGCGGGGTTTGGTCTTTGGGTTCCTTGGGGTGTTCGGGCTCCGCCGGTGTAGCGGCATCGGACGATTTGGACTCATCGGCGACGACAAGCATTGGTTGCTTTGCTGGAACAGAGGAAGCAAAGACTGCAACGATGGTCTCTTCAATGGCTTCCACGGTTTTTGCTCCGTCGTCATCGACGGCCGAGGGAGGAGCAGGAGAAGGTGATTTTCTTCAACGGCCACCGTTGGTTCTTTCACTTCCTCTGCCGCGGTTTCGATTATTTTGGGAATTGTGTGGGGAATCGAATGGTGGTGGTGGTGGAGACGAGGGAGATATTGATGGGGGAAGAAGGGGATGGGGTGGTGGTGGTGGTGGCGGTGGAAGCCATGAAGTTCTGGAGAGTTTGAAAGATGGGGTTTTGGAGGGACTAGATAGTTTCCTTGCTTGAATGCCATGGATGGATTGAAGAAGCCATGGATGGTTGAAAGTGAAAGTAGCAGCAAGGAAGAAGGAGAAGATGGAAAAGTGGAGAAATTACATTTTTGTCTCATGAAAAATTATTTTGTTTCATTTTAGTCCCTAATTTTAGGTTAACTAAGGCCACATTAGCTAAGCAGTACATGTAGGAGAGAGAGTGTGACACCTCAGCATGACATGTCATCACTTAACAGCAAAACTAAACGGAATTGGACGGAAGGACCAATTTGGAACTTCTTGCAAACATAAAGAACCAATTTAGACTTTTTGAAACATAAAGGACCAATATGGAACTTGGGTGAAACATAAAGGACCAATTTGGGATTTTGACCAAATATTATAGGACAGTAAATGTAAACACTTGTCAAAGTGGGTTGGCACAAATGGTCAAGGATCCGGAGGAAAGTTCTCGCCTCACCCATGGGCGAGGGTTCGAATCCCCCTGAAGCCATCCAAATCCTACTTTGGTGGGCATCCCTCCTCAAGGAGATCCCCTGGCACCCAAGGGCTAGTTGAGTAGCTACGACTGGGTAAAACTACTTGCGGTTTAGGCTTGTGCAGTAATCCTTTGGGTTGGGCCTCTGTTGGTCTCCCTAACATGCCACTGGCGTCCTGCCCAGTAGTATACTTGGGAGTGTCTTCCCTTACTACCATTTTATGCACCAAAAAAAAACTAAACACTTTTTCAAACAAAAATTCGAACTTTAACTCAATACATTATAAAAGAATAATTCCGTCCATTAGACTTAATTTTCATCCATCATTTTATAAGACCAAACCATTTAATTTATTAAAAAAATTACCTACAGGAGTCTTAGGAAATAAGTTGGACCGATTGGAACCTTTTGAATTGATAAGAAGTTTAAAATCTAAAAGAATGAGGTAAATTACAATAATTTGACAATTCGCAGTTTTAACACCCCAATTCTTAACTCCTTAAAACTAGAGTTTTGGAATAATTTGAGGACTAATATCCTAATCCACTTTACTTCTTAGCTGAAAAAATAGGAAGGAATTGGAATGAGATAGGAAAATAAGACCTCTCTCATAGGCATTAGCATAAGGAAAGGAACTTTCAAACTTCAATCCCTCAAAAACTGTATGGAATAAAATTCTTTTCATGGAAATATTTTTTTTTGGACCAAATTAAAATGTCAAACTTAAACACAAAAAACCCTAAACTACTTCCATTTGAAATAAAAGAAGAAAAAAATGAAATTAAAATAATAAAAAAGATTTAATAGTTACAGATATTGTCAATTAAACTAAATAAATCAAATTTTGAATTAAAAATACATCAAAAATATTTTTATTCAAACGAGTAAAATAATTATTTCATTCACCTCGCATTCATTTTCTTTTACAAAGATAATATTCTTGTTTTCTTTTCATTAACCAAACATAATAATAACACTTTTGATTACATTTTATTCCTATTTATATTTATATTGTTATTTCTTTAATATTTTTTTTCTATCAACCAAACACGCTCCTAGCTAAAACCTTAAATTAATCTATAAAACAATGTGTTGTTTACGAAAAAAATTTAGACTTGTATCTCTCAAGAGAACATTTTCCTAGATAGGGACCATAAAAAAAGTAATGTTTTTATATACTCAAATTTATATAAATCATACATGAATTTATTATGTTTTAAGAATTAAGTGAAGAATAAGAGAACAAAATATGATTAAGCACTGATTTTTAATCATTTAAGTATTAATATGTGATGAATTCTCTCGAATTCCTAATAACATATGTGTGGTCGTATTTCCTTATAGTTGGTTGTCGTTTTGTTATTTGAAACTGTTGCGTCATGGTTGAAATTTGAGAACACGTAGATAAGACTGCGATAATAGTAGTGGACAAACGACAAGAATGAGTGTAACAAACTGGGATTACGTGGCTCCTACATATTTCTCTTACCCAACCACTTTGAATATTCTTTCTTAATTAATATACTCTCACATAACTTTCATACCACTCTTAGCTTAAATCTTTATTCAAATCTATTAATCAACTATATTTAATAAATTAATTAAATTTAAAGGTCATTTCTATTCAGAGAGATCTTTTGACACCTAAGAATTAATTAAGTAGTTATGCTCAGATAAAATTAAATTGCTTGTAATTTAGTCTCATATAAATACTCATAATTAGAATTGACTTTCTATTTATCTTTTTAACCTATTATTGACATCATATCCGATAATAGTTGAGAATATTTTATCTTACTATTATGTTTTTAATAAAAAAAGTTACTCTTAATTTGAAAACACAATTTTTTAAGATTTTTTTTTTAGTGAAATTCACTAGTGCTCAAAAACTTATTAGATTTTAACTAAATTTAGCTTGACATAATAGAGGCGGACTAGAGCTGCTAATAGAAGAAAATTGAATATAAAATATTGTGGATTTGTTGACTTTGTCTCATATTTTAATATGGAATTTTTAAAAATAAAAATAAAAATTGTTAAACTCGAACAAGCACAAATCAGCTGGCTATAGTCTGTCTTTTATGAATTATACCTTTGTACTACAAGAAAATTTTGCTTAAAAATGGGGAAAAAATATGAGTTGGTCTTAGTATACCAAAAAATATATAAATATATATTAAGAGACAGAATATATAAATATGAGAATATTAATAATATTCCATTGGGCAGCTCATAGTATGGAAGGCTTCTTGTCTAATATCTACGATTATATTAGATGTGACCTTTAATGTCATTTTTTCATCATCAAACGGATAAGATTATAAGAATGTTCAATTTGAATGTATTTGTCCATCTTTTCGCCTCAAGTAGTATAGATGGAATGAGAATATGAATAATGTATCCAAAAATAATAATTAAAAGTATCATTTTATGCTGAGTAAATTATTTATCCTTTAAAAATATATAACTAATATTTCAATTATCTATCCGTTCCAAAGTGTAACTCTCACAATTGAATTGATTATCATGGGTATATATAGTGTGAATAGGGTATTATTTTTAAATATAGACAAACCAAAAAACATATTTGCTGGACTTTTTTTTTTTATCTCAAAAAAAAATGTTGAAGGAACTAAAAACACAAAACAATTAAAAGATATTTTGAACTTCAGTTTTTTTAAAACAAAGAAAATATATAAAACAAGTCTTTTTTTTTTAATTAATATGATACACATAAATGTATACATGAAAACAACAGTAACATAAATTTTTAGAACTAATTTTAACAAATAAAAGAAAACAGAACAACTTCCAAATTAAACATGTTCATAATTATTGTCTAACAAAAATATTTTTCTCATATCGCACAAGTAGCAAAAATAAATTCTTATTTCAAACATTTTTAATCTTCATATCACTCTCCATAGATCTATTAAAAAAAAAAATCCTTATATATAAGATCTATTTCTTTAATATTTGAACTCGGAAGTTGGACTTGGTAAGTAAATTTTATGAGAGTACTCATAAATAGTATTGTTGAAATAGGCCATATAGTTTACAGGATGGCTTGTTTTAGTCCGTCAAATGAATGAGTTTGGATGTTAAAAATAAATTTGTTAAAAAAGAGCATAAACGTGTTGCAGGTAGTCCAAAAAAAAATTTAAATAAATATAAATATATAATTTTACGTTGTTTTATGTGTTGTGTAATTCTTTTATTTTTATAATATGAATAAAACAAATTAATTAAAGTGAACTTAATACTAATTTTAAAAATAATTCATTAAGAACTTAATTGACTTTAATTAATGTAAAAAAGTAAAGGAAAGGAAAAGATGACAACATAATTTTGTTTATTAAAAAAAATAAAAATCTAAAAATATTATTAAAAATTTTTCAAAAAGAAAAAAAGATTGACCCGTAACTCCGTAAGTCTAATAACTCAGGTAAACATAGGCAAACTTAAACATAAAAAAATAGGACCGTCAAAAATAAAAAGGTCGTCTTATTCTGCCTTGACACCACCACTCATAAAGTTTTGATGATGTGTACAAAATTTTCTTTTTTTATAGTAGTATTGATTATTTATCAATCATTTTCATGGTTGGCTATGTATTAATTAATAATGATTTTGATATTTGAATTGAATAGTAGATGTGAAGTGAATGCTTGAAAAGAAAAGGAGGAAAAGGAAGAGGTATAATTTAATAATAATAAAGAAGAGGGAGAATAAGAAAAAGGCACAAGGGAGGCACGAAGAAGAGTGTGTCTAGGATTAGATGGCGCCTGACATTCCCATCCCATGCTCGTGTATGCCTAATTACCGCTTTACCTTCTCAAACTCTTCATTTTCCTATTCCTACCTAATTTTTACATATAAATTTCACACGCTTCAATTTAATTAAAACCCTTATGTCACGTTTGTTATCCGATGAGTGTTTAGTGAAAAGTGGAAGTAGAAATGGAAGTGATAGTGGAAGATTTATGTGTGTTTGGTATGTAAGGAAAGTAAAATGGAAATAAGAATAAAATTGTTTGGTATGATAGGAATGAGATAGGGAAGTGAAAGTTAAAAAGTGTAAAAGACTATTTTACCCTCTAAGATTATGTCCTCACATGGAAAGGGGAGGGAATGGCAAAATAATACTTTCAAGTCTACTTCTCCTTCCATCAACCTCACATTCCCTCTAAATTGAGAGGGGAAGCAACCTTCCCTCTCCATACCAAACATACAACACACGCACTTTCTCACTCACCTTCTCTCCTCAAACTATACCAAACCACACCTTAATGTCTTACCTGAAAGAGGGAAATAAAGTTTCGGGTCGCTTTCAGTAACAGATTTTACAGTACTTTAGAGATTAATTGTCAAATCTATTCTAATAGATATTTCAATCATAAACCAAAAAAAATCCTTAATGTGTAATTAGGCTTGACTTAATTTTATCAAAGATTTGACTGATGTGTTTTAATTATTCAAAACCCTCTTGTCTTATATGCTATTTTTAGGAAGCATTTTGACCAAAGCCGAGGGGAAGCTAAGGCATAAACCTTTTATTAACTTAAGTTTGAATAATATTATGATCTTAATTAATATTTGTCTTTTTCTTTTAAAAATATTTTTTTTTTGCCTGAAAAATATTGTTCTTAAGAGCATAGAATTGTTCTCTTTTATGAAAAATAAGTAAATATTAATTATTAATCTATAATTCAACATAATAAATTTCATAAACTATACATTAATTAGTTATATTATTGTATTTTTATACAGGCGTAATTAGGGGTGTTCGGCAGGCGGTTTGGACGGTTTTTAGTGAAAATTTAATGCACCTATCGGTTTAAGTTGATAACGTCAAACCAAACCAAACTATAAACGAGCGATTTTGAGCGGTTCGATTTGGCAGTTTATGACTTTTATGTCATCAAACTTACATATTTAAGTTTATTAATAAAAAATATAATTTTATTCAATATAAATAATACAAAAGTATAGTAATATTTCATTTACTTACAATATACAATCAACTTAGTTCTAAAATTTAAATTTTTAGATTGACTAAATTTAATATAACCTTCTAAAAACAAATTTTATACTTTATTATTTAAAAATTTTAACATAATATGTACATATATATACATGTATGTGTATGCGGTTTTGTTCGTTTTTTCGACATACCAAACCAAACATTAATCGATTTTATTCGATTTGTGCTAATTCGATTTGATTTGATTCAAATGCATCGATTTTGTTCGGTTATAATCACTCCCTAAACGTAATTTTGTTAAATAACCTTCTAGAAATTTTATAATATTTTTTGGGATAGGGGCTTATAATATATATATATTGTCCCATGTGATGCTTGCCAATATTATAATAATATAAAAAAATATTCTTTACAATATATATTTAATTTGCTTGTCGGGATCTATCATAAAGCATGGGAAGAGTTAACTATATAGTTAAGGAGAAGAATATAATATTATAACCCTCCTTAAGAATTATTCTTTACACACGAGTCATATATATATATATATATATATATATATATATATATATATATATATATATATATATATCAAAATCATAGAGAATAGATTCTTTGAAGTAACTAAATGAGAAAGATGAAGTTCATAAAAAAGAAAAAAAAAAAAAAAAGGACTCACATTGATACGTGGATGAATTTGAGATCGACTATTTTTTTTTTCTAGAATCTTTCATCTAAAACTATTTTAACCCCTTTTTTTGGCCAATATCTACATTAACCTTAAAAGAGTAACATTTAAATAACATTAATGTGATAGATTAATGTAACCTATAGCTATCATCTTTACCATTCCCCTTTTACATGCCCATGTGTTATAAACAAAGCTATCACACACATATATGTAGTTTATTTAAAGCTCATCACATGTTAAAGTTTCATCTATTAATCAATAGAGATAACATTTAATTTTTTTAATTAAATTTTCATATATTTCAAGTAATTAAGTATTTTATTTACCAATCAATAAAAACCTTAACTTGTATCCTAAAAATACATATTATAGATAAATCCATATATATATATATATTATATCATATCATATGCCTGTCCTTTTTACAGAAATGGATCCACTACGTACTATTCCACAAATTAAGGTTACATTACTTAATTAATTGAATATTTCAGGTTCTATACCCTTTTCATCACACGTTAGTTGGATATTCCTTATCTTAAATCTCAAACTATATCCCTATGTGTTGCTTTAGCATTAATTAATAAACTTCATATATATATATATATATATATATATATATATATATATATATGAAGTTTACTTTCCGCCCACTATCTCATCTCGATCGGATATCTACCTTAATCTATTTTGTCAGTATATATAAAGTAATAAAATATAACTTTAATTTAGCCTCACTTAAAAGCAGTGTTGTATGGATCGAATGAGACGGTCCGACCGGTCCAATCGTAAACCAAGCATTTAAACGAGTCGGTTGGACCTAAAAAATCAATTGTGTAGTTAAATCAGATTTAACCGAGATTCAACCAATCAACCGGATTGAACCGTCCAATTGATCTAATTTTTTGCTGTCTTTTACTTAAAAAAATAACATAAAAAAATGAATTAAAAAAGTCTTAAAAATTAAAATTTAAGAAGTCATGATTATCAAGAATTTTATTATTGGTTTGATCAAGTTCTTTCAGAGTTTGAAAATTCTTGAAAATTAAAATTTGAGAAGTCATGTAATTTAAAACTTTAAAATTATGTATGTTGAAACGTAAAACTTGAGTAATGCCATTTTATATATTAAGAACAATTAATATTGATTATTTATATTGCGTCATCCGTTTCGACCGGTTAAATCGATTAGACTATGAACCGAACATTTATCCGAATTTTTGTTCAATTCAATTCTTACAACATTGCTTAAAAGAGAGCAAAGACCACTCCATCTTATGCAAATTTGAGTTTGCATTTGTGTCGTCTATTATGATTAATGTTTTAAGAAAGAATATGAAAGTAAATTAATGATTTGGGTGTTGAAAGATTATGTATGTTTTTTGTAATTTGATTATTGAAAAATGAAATTAAATGTCGCAATTTGATTATTACTGAAAAATTCAATTTGATACTTTTGGACTAATATCGATGACTAATATTTTGAACATTAACATATGCTAACTAATTAATTATCAAACGATGAATGAAGAAATAGATCTTGCTCAAAAAAAGTATCATACTTAGAAATTAAATATTTCGAAAACGTATTTATGTGTAGTTTATAAATTTAATATATTTTATTTTACAAATTATATGTGGTCAAAATGCATTGTTTACCTTTTTTTTCTATTAAATATAATTCAATTAATTATTTAACAGTCAATCATGTTCATTAATGTTATTGTTATTTAGCTCCCTATGATATCCTAATAATCAAAAGAATAAATTGATTGAGACTTAATATTTCATGAATCAAATTAAGATATTTTACATCTTTCAAGGTTACTAAATCATTAATTTACTTGTTAATTAAATTACAACAGATATTAACACTCTAATATAGTTTTCTTTCTATATAACCAATTATATATATATATATATATATATATATATATATATATATATATATAAAGTCTCTCTTTATATTTTAATTTGTTTAAAAAATATACATATTATTATTGATGTCTGATGATGCCAATTCCACACCAACCGACAAACTACAGGTTCACATTAATATGAAATTAGAATCTCAAGTATTTATTGAAAAAAAAAGTATTTGTCTATATTTAATTGAGAATGAAGAAGATTAAAATTAGGACTCTACTATTATGATTGTGACGAAAGAGATTCTTTAACATAGTTACCAATAAAGGAAATTGCTGATATAGTTGATCTCTAGCTGTTTTTGAAGTTATGGACTCAAATTCAAAATTTAATGAACCTTAGTTGTGACATATTTTATTATGTTGTGTTTGCATATATATAATTAGTCAGTAGTAATAATATTGTTCTTGAATCATGATGATAAATCCAGAAGCAAATAAATAATGATTGTGATATTTATTAGTGGAACAAATTATTATGCAATTTGAAAGTGTGATTATTTACATGATCATCAGGAAGACAAATATATTTGGGCCGGGGTACTATATAATTGGCATTTTGTTGCCTTTAATTTGATTTTTTGTTAAATGCCCTTGAAGTTGAAGGTAGGGTTCAATTGAAATGAGTTAGCTCGTCCTAATTAATATATAATATTTTTTATTTTAATTTAATTAGAGTATTTATCAAGTAAGCTTGATAACTAATTTATCAGGTATCATTAGACCTATTTATTAGAGATGATCATTTCAAATGATGCTGCATTCTTATCCTTCTAAGAATTGAATATGAGTGACGATAATTAAGAGAACACACAATCCTTATAATTTATATATAACACAATTATTTGATGGTATAATTAATAATTTTGTGATGCCAATGAAAATGGACCAGGTGGTAAAATAACTTCACGTGAATTCCTTTCATCTAATTTATTTGGATCGTTGATCAGTTACAATATAATTTTATTGTAACTAATTATTAATGGTCCAGATCGATCATAATATAAGTTTAATTTAGATTTCTTTTTTCCAACTAAATTATGCTCTATTAGGATCCAAGGTTTGGTTTTGGGCCGAGTTTCCCCCTTTGAAAAGAAATAAAATAAATTGGATATCTTGAATTAAATCATAATTATAAAATAAACATTTATAATTAATCATAACAATAACTTTTCACAAAAAGAACTTATTAATAAAAATAAATATATAAATACTCAATTTAAATTAATTAGTATACTAAAAAGTTACTAGTATGAAATAAAAATTACAAACTATTAATTAACATAGTTAATATATAGCTCATGTTCATGTTCATGTTCATGTTCATGTTATTACATATATATGGTATGAAAAGAAAGAGCATCATGTGATATTAGAAATTCAGTTTAGTTAAGCACTTGAGCTAATTAATCTCAAAAAAGAAGCTAAGAGTAGAAGTGGATTTTGAAGGTAATTATCAAGTTTTGGAATGTGACTAAGCAAAAGCTTACAACTTTAGAGAAAGTGGGGTTTAGTGCCTTAATTTATAAGGAGAGAAGGTTTTAGTTGCACAAAGTGTACTGCATCATTTATATGTATTGACCAATATTCATATTCATCTAACTATGTATTCTTATAAATGATAATTATTTCAAACTAATGGATTTCAATATAAAATAATAAAGAGTCACATTTTATTGGTCAATATACAAATTGTGCAGTATAATATATGTAGATCTAAGAATTTTTTTTTTCTAATCAAGAACACATAAAATAATTAATGTTACTGAGGTGACTCAAATTTATCCAAATACCTTTTTAAATGTACAAATTAGGGGTACAAGCAATCATCATTGTGATTTAACACCACTTATGTCTCCCAAAGCAAGGCAAATATCCCTCCCAAGGGTTCACCGATTCAATTATTTAAAGTGGCCATATGTTTGATAAGAATTAAAATGAAAAGTCAAAAAGCTAAGGAAGTAAGTAAATTTGTAAAAGGAAAATAGAATAAGATATAATAAAATAAGATAAAATATTATTTAGTCTCTGAATTCTTAATTAAATTATTATTTAGTCCTTGAATTTGACAAAAATATTATTTAGTCCCCAAATTTGCAACGCTATCAACTCTTTAGTCCCCGAATTTGGCAAAAAATACTATTTAATCTCCGAATTTGTAACACTGTCAACTATTTAGTCTCTAAATTTGGTAAAAATACTATTTAGTCTCCGAATTTGGTAAAAATACTATTTAGTCTCCGAATTTGCAACTTTGTCAACTATTTAGTCTCTTGACCATTATCAGTTAGATAACCAAGCACCAGCTGATGTGGCCGTTAAATGCTTATGTGGCACCGTTAAGTGCCTGGACATATGGCAACTCACATGCCACATCAGCATTTAATGGCCACATCAGCTGGTTATCTAACGGGTAATAGCCAGGGGACTAAATAGTTGATAGAGTTGCAAATTTGGGGACTAAATAGTATTTTTGCCAAGTTCGGGGACTAAATAGTTGACAAAGTTGTAAATTCGGGGACTAAATAGTATTTTTGTTAAATTCGGGAACTAAATAGTAGTTCGACCAATAATTCAATGACTAAATAGTATTTTACCTTATAAAAATATGTTTGGTATTTAAGAAAATAGATTTGGATTATAAGACTAGTCTTATTTATTATGATGAATAAAGATAGAGAAATAAAAAACGAAATGTTAAGAAGTTTATTATATTTTTGCCCTATAGAAAATAAAGTAATTTGACAAAAAATTATAATTTAAAGGCAAAATTAACTTTAAACATGCATCAACTTTTCATTATTGACCTTCCACTTTCTCTGAGAGGAAGCCAGCTTCTCTGAATCTCCCTACTAAACATGACTCCATATAAAATTTAGGTTCCCTTTATCAAACTCCCTCCTTACCAGGCCATTACAAATAAACACACAGTTTGGTTATGACTAAAATACCAATATGTACTAATATTAATTCTTGACGTATACAAAATTTTAATTATGAGTAATGGGGAAAAAAGTAATAATTCAATTATATATACATATTGTTAAATCATTGCTTTGGTTCACTAATAATTCACTTCTCTATGATTAAATGTTATAAGTATATACGCTGGCAAAAAAAATAGAATGATAATTTGTTATTGTCATTTTTTCTTCTTGAAAATGACATTATTATATACTTTTCCAAATAGAAATGGGAAGCTGGGTAGGTTGATGGTATATGGATGTTTGGCATTAATTGAGATTGTCGCCATTTTTGTGGAGATAAAAAGTTGGAAGGCCTTTATTGGTGCAATTACAAGCTAAGCTTTAATTTGTGTATGAACAAGAATTTCACTTTCACAGAGCCAAAACGTGTCACGCAGATAAATTTTGAGACAAAAGTTGCATGATGACTCATGAAAAATTGTCATATCAAGAGAGAGAAGAGATTGCTATATATATATATTGGGCAAGTATTAATTCTGTCCCCAAATTAAAATATTGGAAGATGAATTCGATTTACACTAGTTGGTTTTGAATTTGGATTGGGATATATATATATGTGCTTTTTGACCTTTATATTGCCAGCATTTGTAAAGGAATTCCACTTATATTACCTCCTTCATATCCATATATATATCCCCAACAATTCATGCCAACCTTATCACAAATTAAAGCTTTAATCTTCCACTTTCTGTTATGCTAGCTACATGCATTTTTCTGATCACGTTATATTCTCTCATCATTTATAAGAAGAAATTAATTCCCAGCACACACACACATATATATATATATATAAGCCTTCTTTCTCGCTCAATGTGCTGATTCTGATGATAAGATAAAACACGAAGCCTCCTCTTATAATTGTCTCAGATAGATAGAGCATCTCCTAATTAATTCCTTCCCTTTTCTCATTCCACTAATGTTTTTATTTTAGTGGTGCATGGGATCAAGAAAATAAAGTATAAGCATAAACATAAGCATGGTGTTCATATATGCACAAAGCATATATATGATCCCATGTATGTATATACGTAGCTAGGGTGCATCATCACCAAACTAAGTTTAATTAGCCATTTGAATCCAACATTTTTTTGCAATTTTATATGTCTTACTTTTTATAATGTGATGAAATTATGTTTTTTTTTAATTTTTTTAAATATTTTAATATAAGGGTAAAATAATCATTTTATCTACTTTTATTCTATTTCCATTCCTTACTGCCAAACGTAGTAATCCCATTCTCATCACATTTCGTCTATCAAACGAGCCTAGTGTCAATGGAATATTCATAAAGATTTGACAAAATTTTATGCTGAGAGTCAATTACATAATGCAACTCTCCTCTTTATTTGGGCTTTAGACTAGCTATGCAAACATAAGCAGAGTTAAGAAAAAATTTTACAGCACATCTCTATAAGACCTATTTTATTGTTTGATACTGAATGTTTAGCGATAATAAATTAACATATGAGCATCAATTTAACATTATATAAATGAAAATGTTGCGTTGGATGAGTGATCATATCAGAAAAAATAGGATTATGAATACATGACCTATAATAAAAAAGTTAGTTGATTACAGACACTGAAAGAATTGAGCTATAGCTATTCATATAATGCCATATTTTGAAAAAAGTTAAGGATTAATTTATAAAATAAGTGTAATCACTTATATGCCCAATCCTATGTAAATAAAAATTAAAGTGAGAAGAACTATTTTCATTTTAGGAAACTCAATTCTTCTAGTTAGGGCTCAAGTAGGTGCATAAGTTGGGTGTGGGCTTCCTTTGTATATGGATTTGTAGACTTCTTAGGCATAAGTTGAGCTTTTATATGCCCAATCTCTTTTAGAGTTTTGTTTTCTTGGGCTTATTGATGTTGAGCTCTTTATTTTTAAGCTCTCTTTGTGAGGTGCCTAATCATTTAGCACTAAATTATTTTAAGTGAGTTTTATTTTTATCTAAATATCCAAATTTTACCTAATTAATTTTTTATATATAATATATGTAATTTAATTTATACTAAGTTTTAATATTATTTTAAGTAAGTTTTATTTTTATCTGATGTTGGTGGGCCCCCAGTAACTGCATGTCCTCCTCCTCCCGTATGCAGCCCATTGCTTCCATGTTGAAGAACCTCCTGAAAATGTTCTGTGACGATGAAATTCTGAAGCAAAGCATCTCTACTCTTTCACTCAATCATGGGGGCATCGTACGCATCACACCCTCTTCACCAATTCATTTCCAACTCAAGATTCCTTCACTTCCACTGTCTTCAATTATGAATTTCTAGGACCCATTACCACTTCCTCATCTTCTTCTAACTGAGCTCACTCCCAAGTGTGAATCGAGCGAGTTCTCAGTCTTCTTCTTTATCCTCATTCAATGGCGGGTTCTTCGATTATGGACAATCTTTTCCAACAGACTTTGGAGGATTTGATCAAAGGTTTCCGCCTCAAACTCATTGGCGAATCAGCCTTAGTATCGAAATCCATGGAGGACATTCACCGTGAGATAAAGTCAACCGATCCCCACACCAAGTCCACTGCTCTTCAGAAGCTATCTTACCTCAGTGGAATTTACGGTGTCGATATGTCTTGGGCTGCTTTTCACGTCATCGAGGTTATGTCCTCTTCCCGCTTTGCCCACAAGAGGGTAGGGTATTTTGCTGCGTCTCAATCCTTTCATGAGGGCACGTCTGTTCTCCTCCTCATCACCAACCAGCTTCGCAAAGATCTCTCCAGTACTAACGAATTCGAGGTAAGCTTAGCCCTTGAATGCTTATCAACAATTGGTACGGTTGATCTTGCTAGAGACTTGACCCCTGATGTGTTCACATTACTGTCTACTAGTAAGGCTTTTGTTAGGAAGAAAGCGATTGGTGCAATTTTAAGGGTCTTTGAGAAGTACCCTGATGCTGTTAGAGTTTGTTTTAAGCGGTTGGTTGAGAATTTAGAGAGTTCGGATCCAAAAATCTTGAATGCTGTGGTAGGAGTGTTTTGCCAGCTCTCTTTGAAAGATCCAAGGTCATATCTTCCCTTGGCACCTGAGTTTTATAGAATTTTGAATGATTCCAAGAATAACTGGGTTCTAATTAAGACACTGAAAATATTTGCCAAGTTGGCGCCCTTGGAACCTAGGTTGGCAAAAAAGATTGTTGAACCTATTTGTGAACATATAAGGAGAACTGAAGCGAAGTCCTTGATGTTTGAGTGTGTTAGGACTGTGGTCACTAGCTTGGGTGATTATGAGTCTGCAGTTAAACTGGCAGTTACAAAGATTAGGGAGTTTCTTGTTGATGAGGATCCAAATCTTAGATATCTTGGACTCCAAGCATTGTCAATTGTTGCACCACAGCACTTGTGGGCAGTATTGGAGAATAAGGAAGTTGTGATTAAGTCTTTGAGCGATGAAGATCCTAATGTTAAACTTGAGTCTTTGCGTTTGGTGATGGCTATGATGTCTGAGACTAATGTGGAAGAAATCACCCAGGTGTTGGTTAATTACGCATTAAAATCTGATGCAGAATTTTGCAATGAGATTTTGGATTTCATTTTATCAGCATGTTCTAGAAATGTGTATGAGATAATCATAGACTTTGATTGGTATGTATCCTTTCTTGGAGAAGTATCAAGGATTCCAAATTGCCAAAGGGGTGAAGAAATAGGGAATCAACTTATTGATATTGGTATGAGAGTTAAGGATGCTAGATTGGAGCTTGTTCGGGTTGGTCATGATCTCTTAATTGACCCTGCACTACTTGGTAATATGCACTTGCATAGGATATTATGTGCTGCTGCTTGGGTTGTTGGGGAGTATGTTGAGGTTGCAGGCAACCCTTTTGAACTTATGGATGCACTTTTACAACCTCGTACAAACCTCTTGCCACCATCAATAAGGGCAGTATATATTCATTCTGCTTTTAAAGTATTGATATTTTGCCTGGATTGTTTCCTTTTGCAAAATGAAGGTGCGTCCTCTTGTTCTGGTTATTTTGCTGGGGAAGATCCTGAGTTTGTTACTAGAAACAAATGCTCAGAGACTCCTGATGTGGCAACATCTGAAGGTTCAAACTATTACAAATTGGATGATAGTTTCTACCCACAAAAAACAGCTGGTTCTTCTGAAGATCTTGCTGTTGGAAGCAATGCGGACAGAATAGATGCTTGTGGTCAGAAATCTACAGATATTTCTATGGAGAAGAAAATTTTCACATATGAATCTATTTGTAATATGTTAAATCTAATCGAATCGGTTTTTGGCCCTCTAACAGAAAATCAGGATATTGAAGTACTGGAGAGAGCGCGAAATGTACTTTCTTTTGTTCAGTTGATTAAAGCCAAAATTCCTGATAGTTCAGTCCACAATGTGGACAAGAACGATGCTCTAGTTTCAGCGATGATCAAGTTGATGCTTGAGGCTTTTTCAAAGGAACTTGGTCCTGTCTCAAGAAGTGCACAGAATAAAGTCTCTGTTCCAGATGGATTAGTTCTTAAAGAGAATCTTGATGACTTAGAAACAATATATAATAGGGATATTGAGTTACTTTCATCTAGTTCATTCTGCATAGGAGGGCCTCATTTTGGCCATACTTCTGATGCTTCTTCATCTAGTCTTTTGAGTAAAGAAGAGTTAGGGAAATCAAATGAATCTATGTCTCTACTTGAACACAGGAAGCGGCATGGATTATATTACCTTTCTTCAGAGAAGAATGAAATTGTTTCAGATGATTATCCTCCTGCCGATGACCCAAAGATAGAAAATTATGTAAATGATGAAGCTGATAGTCTAGCCAAGCTGACAGCACAATCACTTGTTTTGAAGAAAAGGCCAAGCCAGATGAAGACTAGGCCCGTTGTTGTGAAATTGGATGAAGGAGATGTGGCACCAGCTGCAGTAAAGAGGCCAGAGCCAAAGGATGAATCTCTTTCAGGTGCTATAAGAGATGTTCTCTTAGGAAGTGGAACAGGACCAAGTTGGTCTCAAAGTAATCCTTCTGACAAGTCATCAGACAAGAAGAAAGGGAAAAAGAAACTAAGCACAAATCTTCCATCTGAAATGAAAGAAGGCTTGGGTGATGGTGATGGAGATAAGCCTGACCTTGAAAACCCAAATGCGAGGAGTAAACACAGAAGTCATAAAAAAGAGAGAAGACATAAAAGTCAGGGGAAAATTGTTGAAGAAGGTGAAGAACATGAACAAAAGGAAAAGAAAAAGAGTAGTCGTCGCCATGGTAGGCATAGATCTCATCAAATAGCCAATTCACCCTTGAACGTGGCTTCACAAGCACCAGTAGTGCCAGATTTTCTTTTGTAGGATCCATAAGATTTTGATTTTGACTTACCATCAGAGGCTGTCCCTTCATTGGTTGAGGCCATTTACCTATATTCTTTGCCCCTAGTCCTTAGGTCAGTTCTGTAGATTTTATGTATATTCTTTTTATGTCCTTTTTCATTGTTTCTTTGTACCCTTTTTTCTTTATTCTTATTATTTACTAGTCTTTGGCTTACGTGTTACAGAATGACACGTTTAAGAAGTGAAACTTGGAGTTGGATTTTGTTTGGCTGTCTAGAATTATATGTGTACACAGACACACATATCAGGTAATCAATATCAAGACTATTTCCATGAGATTTTAGCCTTCCTTGTTGAATTTCAGGTGCCCTTAGTATAAGCTATCTGCTATTGCATAAACCTTTGGTTGACAGGTCTTTTATCTGCTGTGCTTAAAAAGATCTAATCTCAGTATCCAAGATCCCATGTTATATATTTGCGGAGGTTAACATTTGTTTAAAAATATCTAATGTTGGTTTATCAAGAAAAAATAATCTAATGTTGGTAGTTCTTGCATTAGCTAGTTCATTTATCATGATTTTAACTTTGAAATAGGGTAGAGCCTTTATATGTTTATTAGATAAATTTGGGTACTGGACTACAGAACAGACTTCCGAGATTGAACTCAACCCTTTAACAGCTTTATCATTTCTGTTGATTTTTTTTTTTTTTTTGCTTTGGGGTAAAAAGTTCTGTTGATATTCATTATACCTTAAAATAAATTGCAGTTAGATAATGCACTTGGGCGTTCTTCTGATTTTCTGTGGATTTGAATGATATACTTTTTTATTTTTATGTGAAATGCTGAATTAACACTATTTTCATTCTAGACATTCATTCTTTTCTGAGTTGTTTGGCAAGGACAATAAAATTTCATTTATTTGTTGTTGTTGATCTTATGGATCGAGTATTTACTGCAATTCATCTATGATTTGTAATAACATTTTCTCCTTTGTTATTCTTTTTTTTCTTATAATGATTTGATGTTGGTTTGGATTTTGCCTAGCTCTTGGTTTGGCCTCAGGAGTCTATTTTAAAGCATTTGAATTCACAACGTACTTGACTTGCATCGTTCCATTCATGCGGAATCTCCGAAAATTCTTCTAATACTAGAGTCAGAAGCTTAATTATATATATAGACATATGATCTACTTGTCAATGTTCTGGAAGTTTTCTGATTTGTTGGCAATTCTTATATTGGTCAACTTTGAATTTGCCCCAAAATTTGGGGGCCTTATTGAGTTTCTTATTTAACATATTTGTTTTTGCTTGTGTATCAGCTATAAATAACCTAACTATAGAAATGAGTAAAGACAAAACACGTTGGCGTCACTTGATCCATATAGCCGACCCTATCTAGTGGGAAAAGGCTTTGATTGTTGTTGTTTTTGCTTGTGTATCAATATTGGTATTCGATTAACAGTTTTATTGAAGCGGAAGAGAGTGTGTTTAAAAATTTCTGGTGTTGACATTCTTGTAATTATTTACTTAATTGACAAAAAAATGAATTCAACAAATAAATTCATGGACTAACTGTTTGCCCTTTGTTGAGAAGATTCAATTTCATTATTGTAAACTTCATGCTTTTTATTTGCTTCTAGCGTATGTTTTTGGCTGCTGATGAAATATTTTTCTGTTACTTTTTATTTGAAAACTGATTCTTCTTCCTTTTGGGTTTTTTAAGTTGGTTTATGCTTTGCACAGGAAACCATACTACAACAATCAAGACTTGACGAATGAGATTTGTGGGGACTTTGATAGAATCCCTCAATGTAATTCTGAAAATAGATTCCCTTTACTATCTTTACATGATATAGACATATAGTTGTTGGAGAGAGAGAGAGAGAGAATGGTGAGATCTATATAGGATTTAGATAATTGAGCACCCTTCCCTTTTATCTTTGTCTATTTTCTCTTCAAGTTAGTCTACACTGTACCTAAATTTTCTATCCAAATCCTAGAATGTTCGTGGCTTGAACAAAACTGTGTGTCACTGTGTTTGGATATGGGTTTGAAACAGGGTTCTCTTAACTTCAGTTCTCTGAAGTTGGCATAAATTACATCTTGCATATTAATCCGCATGCAAATTAATGATACATTTGACCGAACTTTATATGACTTAACGAAAAATGAACTTTTGAGAATCTCACTCCTATGAAAGGTCTGTGCTCTTATCCCCAACGCACTACCTTGGATTTGACTCTTCCAAGCTATCTTTTTCGTTCTTCCCTCCATCATTCTTGTCTTTGGGAAAAAGAGGTGGGGACTAAAATGGTCAAATATCTCAAGTCATTAAACTATGGGAAAATTACATCAACTTCTCTTAATTAGATTTTTTTTTATTAAATCTTTATGCAAGTCCACAAGTCATTATTATAGTGTTACTAGTCTATATTCTTCAGTTACGCTTCCCCCTTCCTCTTCCCGAGTCCTAAGTCTGCTGCCTAATTCTCCTTAGATCACGCCTCATTCTTGTGTCGCACTTGCAAACCAAGAGTGAAAACCAAGAGTCAAATCACATTTTGAGTCATATCCCTCTTTATTTATTTTAACGCCACACTTCATCTTTCATGTGGTTCTTTTATAATCTAGATTCATGAAAGATTATTATTTTATTTTAAAATAGAAAAATTTAATTTACTACTTCAAAGATTTTTCTTAATCAAAAAAATTGTTTTTCTATTAGGCAAATTTTTCTTAGTAAAGAGAAATTTATATAGTCTTAATATTGATCTATGTTGTTTTTCTGAACACACCATTGTTTAAGGGAATTTTTGTTAATTATGTTATGATACTAACGGGAGTTAGGTCTAGTAGAAGGAATTGATTTTTCAGAATGTGATGAATTTAAATTCAAATTTCTTTTAGGAGGTGTGTTCATATTTAGTGTTTGACAATGTCTCAAACAAATTGTTTTCAATAAAAGAATAACCTGTGAAAAATTAAAAAAAAAAAACTAATGAAGTTATGATGAGTAATTGGTCACTTAAACTTCTATTTATTAATTAAAAAATTGTGTAAAAGAAAGAGTATGTTGATAGAAGCACTTGCACATGGGAGAAGGCGGGAAGATTGGCAAAAAATGTTAGCTTTTTAATTCTCCACTTATGAGGAAGGATGGTTTGACCTACCTATCTCTGTTCTTTCTCTAGAGTTTCCTTTCATGATACACAATTTCACACATGCATACTTTCTCAATTTCCGCTACTTAGATCCTTCGCCCTGAATTCCAAACCAAATTAATTAATTAATTGTATGTCATTTTGTACAAATTCCCCATTGTCTTTCCTCTTTCCCATATTGTTCAAAAATGGGAAATCACGAACACTCCCCAATATTCCTTGCCAAGCTTTTAGGCTCCAAATCCAACAACCTACCCTTAACCCATCTTCTTCGTTTTCTTTTCTTCGTGATTGGTTTGTCCCTAGGAGTCACCATTAGTGTATACTTCAAGACCTTCCTCTTCTCCTTCAGCCTACAAGGAGGAGGACTAGTGTTTCATAATTCATCATCACCAAGGCCTCCTCCGTCGTTGCCACCGCCACCGGCTTGGATTCAACCGAGTCCGAATGGATCGGCGGCGTCATACGTGGAGCAACCTCTAATGCATGGAATGGATGATGAAGAGTTGTGGTGGAGAGCATTAATGGTTCCAAAGAGAAAGAAATTTGAGGGGGAGCATGTCCCTAAGATAGCTTTCATGTTCTTGACAAAGGGTCCTATTCCTCTTTCCCCCTTGTGGGAGATGTTCTTCAAAGGCCACCAAGGGCTTTATACCATTTATGTTCACACTCATCCTTCATTCCTTTGGTCTGTCCCTCAGGATTCTGTCTTCTATGGAACAAGAATTCCCAGCAAGGCAAGTTCCCATCCTCCCTTCTTTCTAGCTAATTGCTTTCTTCATACACAAAATATATATATAATAGGCTGCGCTTGGTTCAATTCTTACTTGCTCATTGAATAATATATATTGCAGAGAGTAGAATGGGGAAAAGCATCAATGATAGACGCAGAGAGACGGCTCATAGCGAACGCCCTCCTCGACTTCTTCAACGAGAGATTCATATTACTCTCCGAGACGTGCATTCCTCTCTTCAACTTCACCACCACTTACAACCTGTTGCTTCATTATTCCAACCAGAGCTTCGTGGCCTCCTATGACGACCCCAGAAAAGTAGGACGTGGCAGATACAACCCCAAGATGGGACCCACCATCACCCTCTCGGATTGGCGCAAGGGCTCCCAATGGTTCGAGCTCAATCGTGAGATGGCCATACAGGTTGTGTCGGACACCAAATACTACGTCGTTTTCAGTGAGCTGTGTACCCCACCGTGTTATATGGATGAGCACTATATTCCTACGCTTCTCAATAAGTGTTGTGCACAATATAACACGAATAGGAGTATTACTTGGGTGGATTGGTCCAAGAGTGGCCCACATCCTGGGAGATTCGGAAGAGCTGGTGTTTCGCTTGAGTTTTTGAACCAAATAAGGTTTAATTGCACTACCACTCTTTCTAATTCTAATTCTTCTTCTTCGGTGTGCTTTCTTTTTGGTAGGAAGTTCATGCCGGATTCGCTTCGGCCCTTGATGCAGATTGCACATGTGCTGCTAGGCCTCCGTTAATTAATTGGAGTTTTGTTAATCACTGTCTTAAGAATATTAATAATTAAAATTGGGAAACTTAATTAACATTAACCAATAGTGTCTTGAGTTACTGATCAGCAAAACTCTTGTACATTTTTGTAACATATTTGATATCTTTGAGTATTGATCGAGTGATCATTAACCGATGTGTTTTGTTAATTGTTGTTTTCATGGATTTGAGAGAATAAGAGATTTTTAATACTATTAGTATTATATAATTGATAGTTATTCAAAATAAATTAATAGGCCTGATGTTTGTACTTTGTGAACAATAATTTTGTATCACTGTTAAAAATTTAATACTCTTAATAAAAATTTATATCGTAATTCATTTAGAAAGAGTTAACATTAATAAAAATATTCATGTAAGATTCGCTTCATCCTTGTTGTAGATTACTAGATTGCACTTGTATTGCTAGGCATTACTTAATTAATGAGGGTCATGTTAACCAGAATATTATAAGAGCACGGGTTAAAGTTTTATGTAATTCGTCAATAAGAAACCTTACCCAATGTTTTAAGAACACTGATTAATTGATTTTGTGAATTGTGAATTGTGAGAGATTGAAATAAAGAGTGCCTCCAATCAGTAGAGCAGAGGCTAATATGAGCAACAACAAGTTAGGGAGTTGAATGTTATTCAATTTCCAGAGCTTCACAACGCCTTCTTGCTTCTTTTTGGGACGCATTCAACAATAATAACTATGCCCACACTAAATTAATTTCTTCTTTCCCCCTTCCCTGAAATTCACACCACCATCGCCTCCCAGTAGTAATAACCTTCCACTAATTCCATTATTGCCAAACTTAACCAATTACACTAATAATTCTTCATCGTCATGGAATAGGACGGCGGAGAAAACAGCTATGTCATCAAATGATCAGAATCATCACGCAACAAAACGCATAGAGGGACATAATAATAATAAGGATGTGTGGGAATTACGTATGAAGGGTGTTGATACGAGTGAGAAAGAGTTGCTATGGAGAGCTTCCAGAGTTGCTAGGATTCAGGGATTAGTGCTAATAATGGAGGAAAACCCCGAAGGTTGCTTTCATGTTTCTCACAACAGGCCCATGGAGCAAATCAATCAGGCATACTGGCCCAACTTCAATATTGGGCCCTCTTTTCTTCAAACTTGAGCCCAATATTACCAAATAATCATTTGTTTGAAGTTTTTTAAATTAATTGAAACAACTAATTAAAATTTTGAAACGTCAGTGAATCATTTTTCATCAAGCCCCTGAAAAGGATCTTTAATTAGTACATTTGTTTCCTCGCTTTCATTGAATAATCACGTCTTTAATTACTCCATCAATATAATATTGACGTGATCAGGCTGATTAATATTTAATTTGCATAGAGAAAGCATTTATATGTCTATATAAATGGCTAAGGAGACCAACGGGATTAGTTCCAGGATAGAATTAATCTCTACTACACTAACCAACTTAGATTTAAATATCTACCGAAAGAAATGTTTATATTTAGTACTTTATCTCGAACAAAATTATTTCTAATATCTCTTAAAAAATGTGCTTGCTATTGATCAATATATCTTTTTTAAAAGAATTTAATCAATTTATATTAGAAAATTTTTCTTTCTCTTCTTTTAAAAGAGAGAGAGTAAGAGATATGAGAGGTCCACATCTTCTTATTAACAGTTGTTTTTATAAAGTCTTGAGAATTTATGCTAGTTCATAAAAACACATTTTTTTTCAACTGAAAATGATCATTCGAACAATTTTTTTTAATTTTAAAAATCAAAAACATTTTTTGAAAACTTGAATTGAAAGAGACCCCATTATTACTTATGTGTATATAACGCACGCCAATATAAATGTGTATACTTGAGCATAGAGTCTCCATTATTCTCCCTTCCTTGAGCCTCTAACTCCGATCCAAGCCATTACATTCTTCTTCTTCTTCTTCCTCATATCCCAATGAAGCAAGATCGAATCTTTACACCCTCAAATCTGAAACTATTCAATACAATCAATATTCAATACTATCTCTTTTCCCTCTTCTCCATTTTCCTTCTAGTTTTTGCCTCTGGTTTACTCATCGGAATCGCCCTCTCTTTCTACCTCAACAACCACTTCCCTCTCTACTTCCAAATCCAACAATTCCCAACATCTCTTGGCTTCAGACAATCAATTCCTCCATCAATCTCACCCATCATCAACATTATTAATAATAATGTTTCTTCAACCTCAGAAGAAGTAGTCTGGGAATCTCCGAATGTAACTGTGCATAATATGAGTGACGATGGAGAATTGCTATTGAGAGCTTCAGAAGTTTCTAGGAAGGTTCCAGAAGAAGAATTGATTCCAAAGGTTGCTTTCATGTTTATGACATGGGGTCCTCTGCCTTTGGCTGCTCTGTGGGAGAGATTCTTCTATGGGAACGATCAGAGGTTGTATTCTATCTATGTTCATCATTCTTCTTCTACTTTCAACCTCACATTCCCTCAGGATTCTGTGTTTTATGGCCGAAGTATCCCAAGCAAGGTCAGTTTTAATTAGTACTTTCATTTCTTTGTTTGTGCCATTCATTCATTCTTCATTTATAATTCACTTAATTATATACTTCCAATCAGAAAATGTTTGTGTCTGAAAATTAAGTTGAACATTCAATGGGATTCATTAATTTGTATTCATCATCAGCCTCGAAGGGATCACATGCGTTTTCTCTAATTAATTGTTTATAATACAAGATACTAGGTTTTGTTTTATGCTTGTATACTCAAAGTGTAATAGGGGTTAATTAATTGAAATTCTCATGCAAGCAAGAACTTTTTGCTTTGGTGTATTATTGGTCAGGCTAAAATGAACACACTAGCTAGTATCACATAACACACGAGTTTTAAAATTTTGTACTCAACTCTATTAATCTTTCAATTTCGAGCACTATAATTCATTTTCTCAGGGTTTCATTTATTTTTTTAATATTTTTTAGTCATGTCAACATTTTTATTCATATTATTATTTTTTTAAAACACTTTCCAGCCACGTTAGCATTTTTATTTAAATTTTTAAATAAAATTATCAAAGTAACGCTCACCAATCTAAATAAAAAAGTTGACTTGGTTGAAAAATAGACAGAAACCTAATGAGTAATGAAAATGAATTGAGAGTCCAAAATTAAAAGGTCAGAGAAGTTGTGTACACAATTTTAAAATTCATTGGTGTTTTGTGCTCTTGGCATGAAACTCATGGGTTTTCTGTACATTATTTAGCCCTTTACAACAACAATAACAAACAAACAAAGTATTTGATGAGGTTGCAAAGGTGTTTGATTTTAATTTGTTAATTTCAATAGTTAATTAAAGTATTAATAGCTAAATTTATTATAATAATTTCTCTTATTATTATCTTTTAATTTTCCTTGACCTCTGGTCACTGATCCAAATCCAGTTTTAAAGTACAAAGATATAGAAGCCATTTATTCTTTAAAAGTATATTTTAATCAAATGGATATAAGTTTGAGGAAAGGGCATGTTTGATAGTTTGAATGTTAGAGATAATTTAATATTTTTTTACAAATTTATCTTATCAAATATGTTTTATTTTTTGTAATATGGTGAAATTATGTTTTTGTCTTATTTTTTTTTAAAAAATATATATATTAATATAAATATAAAATAATTATTTTATCCACTTTTATTCCATTTCACTTCTATTTCACTTCTATTTTCTACTATCAAACGTAATTTAAACAATCTCATTTCCATTTCCACCACATTTTTTACACCAAACGAGCCAAGATTGAGTTTTGGTTTGAGGATGTATCTACCTTAATTTGCATTGTCTCCAATACTTGGGTTTAAGCCGCTGTTATTAATTATGTTGCATATTTGCATGCATTCTCATATTGGAAATTGTCTTTTTCAGAAGTCCATACATATCTCTCTAAAAGAGTTTATATCTCTCACTCTCACCTTAATTAGCACATTTTTTCATATTCAATAAATAATCAAGTTTGTTTTCAGATTTCAACATCTACTATAATTTTCAATATATATTCACATTCTCTCCTTCCCCATTACAGCATCATTGGAGTAATTGGTAGACAACAACTTGTGACTTTCTTTTAAGAATCTTAATCAGAATATCCTTTCACAATAAATTAGTCATAAAAAAACTCAATTTTTTTTTTTCAATATGGTCTTCATATAGTTCAAAATTTCAAAAGATTTTTTTAATTAAAATGGTAACATTTAAGACATATTTAATGTAATTAATAAGATAATTGTGTTATCATGAGAGACTTCTAAAATAACATTTATGTACGTATTTAATGTAACAAATAATTTCATATTTATATTTAATTTTAATTGTTGTTTTGAGATATCTAAAATATTTATTGTGTAATATTGTATTGAACAAGTAAAAAAAATGAATATTAACTTAATACACCTCATTATTTAAATATTTAGTATAAAATTTATAATTAAATTTTAATAAAAATATAAAATGATGACATTAATACAACATTGTTGTGAATTTCATGAGAGTCAACACTAGTTTCTTTTCTAATTATTATTTTCATAAGAAATTTGATTAATTTTTATTTGTTAAATAAAGTTAAACTTTAAATGTATTAATTTTATTTTAAAATAAAATGGTCAATGTAACCCAAATGAATGAGCTTGGGCTTTACAATACAAGTTTATAAATTTTTGGCCTGAAAAGGGCCGCAAAGGCCCAACACATATACTTTCAGAGTTCTACTTTCATGCATTAAATCATTAATTTACTCTAACGATGATAGAAATATGTACTCGTTAGTCCTATCTTATGAAAATTAGTCAAATTTTAGCTATTGAGTATTTGGACTCTTGGTATTATCTATATATATGTTTAAGAATTGTAGCTAGTAAGATGTCCAAATATATATGGGGAATTGTTTTCAAAATTTTTGCTGGTTTGGATCTAAGTATAGGATAGCATCCAACTTGAAACAAGTATATAGCACACATATCTTTTACTAACCAAAACTGATCCATGCAGGTTGATCATAATGACCTTCTCATCATTTTCTTCTTGGAATTTTAATTTAAGAGAATATAGACAATTTCGTTCCTGAAAGATTCAGAATTTGACAATTTGGTCCCTGAAAGATTGCACCTTTAACAAATTGGTCCTTCTGTCATCTTCAGTTAGATTCTCTTAACGGACTTGCTGACGTGGCACGTTAATTGCACACGGGGGCCATTAGTTGCTCCGTAGGACATGCTTACATGGTACAAGCTAAAATCCACCTCCAAATCAGCACAAAACGCAGCGTTTTGAAGCTTCAATTTACATACTTACACTAAGTTTGAGGTGTATTTTAGCTTGTGCTGAAAAACGCAGCACAAGCTAAAATCTACCTCCAACTTAGTGTAAGTATGCAAAGTGAAGCTTCAAAACGCTGCGTTTTGTGCTGAGTTGGAGGTGGATTTTAGTTTGTGCCATGTAAGCATCTCATACTGAGCAACTAATGGTCTTCGTCTATAATTAATGTGCCACGCCAGCAAGTATGTTAAGAGAATCTAACTGAAGATGACAGAAGGACCAATTTGTTAAAGGTGCAATCTTTCAGAGACCAAATTGTACACTTATGATCTTTCAAGGACCAAATTGTCAAATTCCGAATCTTTCAGGGACCAAATTGTCTATATACTCTTAATTTAACCATTCTTGCTTGAAATTAAAAGAGATGATCAAGAATATAATTCTTTGCTCATCTAATTCTTGAAAGATAAAAATATCTAATTTAATTCTTCGAAGTACAATTTGTCTCAATTTAATTATTGATAAAAATAAAAATATTAAATTTAATTAATAAAAAATATAATTTATCTCAATTTAATCTTTGAGAATCTCCATTAATTAACATTGTTGTTGCATACTCTTGAAATCAAACCCATTATAATTCATTGAAAAATGAAAAGTGATCAAGAATATAATCCTCCGCTCGTCTATTTCTTGAAAAATAAAAATATTAAATTTAATTTCCGATAATACATCAATTTATTTTAATTTAGTTCTTAAAAAATAAAAACATACAAATTTAACCCATAAAAAATATAATTTATCTCAATTTAATTCTCAATAACCTCCGCTCATTCAATTTTGGTTTCCCAACATGCAGGAAGTAATATGGGGTGGTCTGAGCATGGTAGAGGCAGAAAGACGTCTCCTAGCCAACGCCCTTCTTGACCTCTCAAACCAACGTTTCGTGCTTCTCTCAGAATCATGCATCCCTCTATTCAACTTCTCCACCATCTACACCTACCTCATCAACTCCTCCAAAACCTATGTGGAAACCTTCGACTTCCCATCTCGAACCGGACGAGGACGATACAACCCTAGGATGATGCCACTCATTAGCCTCCACCAATGGAGGAAAGGCTCCCAATGGTTCCAAATAGACCGAGCCCTAGCCATTGGAGTAGTGTCCGACCAAATATATTTTGAAGTGTTCAAGAGGTTTCATAGGTTGTGTTGTGGGGACGAACACTACTTGCCCACGTTGGTGAACATCAAGTTTAGGAACACCAACGCTAATAGGACTTTGACTTGGGTTGATTGGCCAAAGAATGGCTTCTCCCACCCTTTGAGGTTTTCAAGATATGATATAACTTATGGTTTCTTGGAGAGGCTAAGGTATGGAAGCACGTGTGAGTATAATGGGGAAAGTACGGATGTTTGTCATTTGTTTGCAAGGAAGTTCACAACTTCGGCTTTGAATAGGTTGCTTATGTTTGCTCCTAAAATTATGCAATTTAATTAATTGATTTTCTATTTTCAAATTATATAAAAAAAAAATTAAGACTTTTTGCAATGGTTTTCTCGTTCCAAAATAGATAATATACTTTAAGTTGTATCAATATTTTAGCTAGGCAACGTAACATCACTTTAGCATTATTGTTCTATATATTGCTAGATCCTTTGTTTATTTCTGATCAATTAATACTTTCATTTTTAAGATAATGTTAATTTGATTTTAGAGTAATGAATTAACGTACATCAGCTTCTTTTTGTATGAATTTGGCTAATTTATAATTTTAACAATTGCGGTTCCCCTGACATTTTTTAATTATATATTATTATAAAACAATTCATCAATTGATTCTAATTTTCTATATATAAATCATCATGACATATTATAATTAACTTTCTTAACTAATGATAATTTGATTTTATTTTTAAGTTAAATTAGACTGCCCTCCCTACACTATAAATAAACCTGAAACCCAATTGATCAATCAAAATTTTTTTTTTTGGTTCATAAAATCAACATTTATTGATGAAGAAATGGCACTATAACCATATAATTAATACATGACCATTAGCAAATTGGTACATCATAAAGAAAAAAATGGAGGCTTGCATTTATGATCAAGATACAATAGGAGAACATACAATTTTTTTTTTGTTTCCATAAGTATTTTTTTATTGGAAGTAATTTTGTTTAAGCTAATTGAGGTCCTATAACGGCGTAGAACTCTCACAATAAAAATTTTTTCATACACAAAATTCGAACCGACTTTACTAAAAGAAAATAGAGTATCTGTTATACTTCAACCAAAAATTATTAAGATTTAAACCTCCAACATAAATCCAGATGATATACGAATTTTTTTTTAGAATAATAAACGATATTTTTCAAACTTACAATTCTTCCTACAAATAGAAAAAAAAATACTTGAAGATGTGAATCAAGGCACAACACAAGTAAACAACCCAACTCTTTTTAATTAGAGAAAAAGTTCAAATGAATCTTTATATAATTGACACTAAAAAAAATTAGTGACATTCAAATAATCAAATTAACAAATAACGTTATAATAACAAATGATGTTATTGACTATAACATTAATTAACGGACATTAAATAAATTTTTTTTTGTATGACTGTATTATTATTTATTATATCTAAACTCAAGTTTCACATTTTTGTTGATATTCCAATTTTCATAATTTCTTAAATTTCAGATTTCACTGACTTTAATTAGAGTAATTATTATCTCACATATTGTAATTTTATACTTTATAAATTTATAAGTAGAAATGCAATTAATGAATTCTCAAGAGTCAAAGACCATTGAATTATTTGCTTTTCCAAAGTGGGTACCACTCGCCAGTTTTTATAACCGATCACTATTTTATAACAAAAACGCCAATATATATACATATATACTTGAATACACTCTACAAACCAAACCCAAAATCCTTCTTCTTCTTCTTCTTCTTCCTCCTCATATCCCAATGAAGCAAGATCGCAGTTTTGCATTCTTTCTGAATCTCTTCCATAATGTTCAACTTCTGCAATATCTCCTTAACTTGTTCTGTCTTTTTCTAGTCTTCGCCTCTGGTTTACTCATAGGAATCACTCTCTCTTTCTACCTCAATTCCCTCACTACTTTTCAAATCCAACAATTCCTTATCCGACCATCTATCTCTTCGCCCCCACCACCAATAATCCCAACCTTAAATAATGTTTCTACTTCATGGGGTCCCACAAAGATCAAACCTTTTCATGAGACAGAGGAAGTGGTGACCAAAAACAGAGTTGGGTTGAGAGAATTCTTGGAGGTTCCGAAGGGAATGCATGATATGAGTGAGCAAGAGTTGCTCTGGAGAGCTTCGATGGTTCCTAGGATTCCGAAGCTTCCTTTCAGACAAATCCCAAAGGTTGCGTTTTTATTTCTCACGAAAGGCCCTCTTTTCTTGGCTCCTTTGTGGGAGGAATTCTTCAGAGGAGTAAACCATGGGTTTTACTCTATCTATGTCCATTCTCCTCCATCTTTCAATGAAACGCTGCCTCAAACTTCTGTGTTTTATGGACGAAGAATCCCAAGTCAGGTCAGTTCATTATCATCTCATATATATAATTGAGTGAATTATTCTTTTGAGTTGTGAGATGTATACATTTTTTGTCTTTATTATTAGTTCTATAAAAAAAAACAAAATTCTTAACTCTATCATTTAAAGAACGTTTATCAAATAATTTGGTCTTTATAAGTATGTTTATTACGTAGAAATGGCACTATGAAAATAGAATTGGAAATCAAAAAGTAAGTGGAACCCACTGAATTCTACTTACTTTTTCACTTTTTTATTTTCATCAATTTTAAAAAAAATATAAAATATCTATTATACACCTTTAATTTGACATGATTTGACACAATTATAACCTTCTTTTCTTTTCATTATTTTAATATAAGGGATAAAATGGTCATTTTAATACATTCCCATTCAATTTCCTTTACCAAACTATTCCTATTAAACACATTAAATGCATTCCGTTTCTGTTTCCGTTTCCATTTCTATTTTCATTTCTACCTAATGAACGTGCCCTATATGTTAGATATCTTGTTGTTTTTTAAGGAAAAGGTATTTTGATACCTCTAGCTAGTTTCTCACAATTAAGTTTTTGAACTTTATTTATTGTCAATTGTGTCCTTAAACTTTTAAATTGTAATCAGTTTTGTCATTCACTCAAATTTCGTGTAAATCATTGTTGGCATATGCAAATGTGACTTTGCTCATGACGTCTAATTGTGATGTCAATCATATATTTAACAACGTTGATTTGTCAATTTAATCACGATTATTAGTGTGTTACTATGAAATAAAGGGTGTTATATATCGTAACTAAATTGACAAAAACTTATAGCTAAATATATGATTTGGAGGTCATAAGAATAGTCATATTTGTATTTGCTGTTAATTATTTACACAAAGTTCAAAAAAAGGACAAAATTGATTACAATTTAAAAGTTTAAGAGGTACAATTAACAATAAATAAAGTTTGAGAATATAATTGATACACCTAAAATTTAGAGAAATCAAAGTTACTTTTGTCATTTCTGAATTGTCATAATAGTGTTTGGACATATATAGTGTGGTTTCTATTGTAGCTTACTATAATACTATTTAGGCATCAACGTATAACAAACCCAGCTAAAAACTAAATTCTTTGAAAAATATATTTTAGAGAATGAAATTAAAGATTTTAATCTTTCAAAAATTACATCGAGATAATTATATCTACATTTTTTTCTCCATATACAATAGAACCCCATTATTGATTAGTACTCCAATGTTTCCCAACTAGTAAATTTTCTATTACGGGGGGGAAATGGTTCAGATTTAAACACAGTTTCTAATTGAATTGACATCTCCTACAATTGAAACCCATTATTGATTAATACTCAACTTGTAATATAGATTGGATATATATGGAGTATAGAGATAGAGTTTTGGGAAGTGCACCAAAATAAACTTAAGCAATTTATGTAGAAATGAAATAATTAATATTTTGATATGTCAAAAACGAGTTGCTTACGCCTAATTTAGTGTATGTTACCAACATTTTCATAATGGTATAAGGGCAGCTAGCAAAGCGTGATTTGCTTGATAATGTCGTGCAAGTCTCTAAAAGTACACGTATTAATTAGTTTATAGCTACTTGTGTTAATTAATTTTAATTTTAATTAATACACACTCTTGTCTCTGCCCTTCATTACTTGCACAAAGACAAATGCCGCCAATACCAAGATATATATGGTACAAACTTCATCTTCATTAATGTTGTTTGAGTAAATTAATAATTTGGTTCCTTAAAGATATATTTTGTCTCAATTTAATCCAGCCATAAATGATGTTAATTTTTTCCATCCAACTCATTAATGGAGGGACTAAATTTGACAATATCTTCTTTCAAAAATCAAATGAGTTGGATTTTGTCTCAATATATATTGTCTCAATTTAATCCAGTCATCGATGGTGTCTCAATGTTAATTTTGTCTCAGTATATATTGTTTGACAATATCTTCTTTCAAAAATCAAATTAAAACAAAAACATCTCTAAAAAAATCAAATTGTTAATTTACTCATAATGTTTTGAATTTAAGTTTGTGTATAAAATTAAAAAAAACTTTGGTTGAGAGAAGAGATCAATTTTGTCTCCATTATAGGCTTCTTAACTCGAGTCAATTTGTTCAAAGTGTAATAATCTTTTAGATACTAATAGTTTCCACAAACTATTATAATAATAATAATAATTAAAGTTTACTTTGACATTCTAGTTCAGATTTCAAAGTCTATTAGTATTTAATATTCATATTCTACTCTTGGATCCTCTTCTTCTGAGTAATTGGTAGCCAACTACTTGTGCATTTTTCTAAACTAGGAACCCAAGCAAGTTAGTATAGTATATTCTCCTATAATGAAGTATTTGACTTCCTGCTCCTATATATGTTCCATAAAAAAATAAAATTAAAAATGGCTAAATTAAGTTTCTGCCAACGAGAGTTTGACATAACTGAGGTTTGATAAGATAATATTTAGATGCTATAGCCAAGCCTGCAAATTAAAATTAAGTGTGCATGAATTCCAATTTCTTTTAGAATTTCCATGAGCATATATTTTTACATTAATTTTTTAAAATTAATAGAACACCAGTTTCTTTCTGTTGGTTATTCATTTACCGGCCGTTTTGAAAAAAAGAAAGAAAGATATGGATATTCCCCCTCCCTTCAAAACAACCCTGTTTATTTAGAAATATATATAATAATAAAATTGTCTTTTTATAAATTGGCAGATTTATAAAACTAGACCTATTTAATAAGAAAAGGCTTTGTTTTTTTTAGTTGTAGATGTAACTTCAATTACAAATTTGTGATGGTGAATCATGTAGGGAGTAATTAAAAATAAAAAATGCATGGGATTACTAAATTGGTCCACTGAACCTGCACATAAGAATGATAATATCAGAATATATATCTGCAAGATGAAATAGTTGTTATTATTATATCTTTTAATTAGAGGTTGCCAAATATGGAAGCATTCTGTTCCACATGCTTTTCTTTCATTCTACTCCTTCATAGCTACCTCCAACACAATTCTATTCTTTATGGTCCTCTTCAAAAACTTCTCTCAATTCCTTTATTCACACTTTGTCTCTCACATGCACCAACTATTCAAATTATAAGAGTTAATTATCTTTTTGGTATGTTATTTGTCTTAATTTAGTCTCTAAAAAATAAAAATGCCAATTTTAGTCTCCGAAAGATGTAATTTATCTTAATTAGTCCACAAAAGATGAAAAGGTTAAAATTTAATCATTGAAAGATGCAAGATGTCTCAATTTAGCCCTGAGAATTTCTATTAACATAATTGACGGAATATTTTTCAAAAAATAAATTTAAACAAATTAAATCTTTTGTAGATTAAATTTGACATTTTCATCTTTCAGAAACTAAATTGAGACAGATTGTATCTTTCATGGACCAACAATTAAAATTACAAGAGAAAAGATGAAATCTGTCTTAATTTAGTCTTTGAAAGATGTAGTTTATTTCAAATTTAGTCTATGAAAGATGGAAAAGTTAAAATTTAATCGTTGAAAAATGCAGGATATTTCAATTTAGTCCCTCTTAAGAGGCCTAACTCACCCCAAAAGAGTTCTCAAGGGGAGAGGATTACCTTAGCATATATATACAATTTATTAGCTATTTAACTAAGCAATGTGGGACTTCAACACGCCCCCCTCACGCCCGACGACATAGGAGCGTGAAGCCAACGGGTTATTCCTAGGGCAGCCCATAGTAAGGCTCATCCATCCACACATATCCAACCTGGCTCTGATACCATGTTAAGAGGCCTAACTCACCCCAAAAGAGCTCTCAAGGGGAGAGGATTACCTTAGCATATATATACAGTTTATTAACTATTTAACTAAGCAATATGAGACTTCAACAGTCCCTGAGAATTTTTATTAACATAATTTGATATTTCCATCATTCAAAAATTAAATTGAGACATATTGCATCTTTTATTAACCAAAATGATAATTTATTCAAAATACCAATATATAAATCATAAACACTTTTTTTTTTTGTTCATACTTCGTTGCATGTATATATATATATGTATCATCTCATTACACCCAAAAGCATATATATGTATATATATATATATATACATATATATATATGCCTGCCGGCCCATTTATCAACTTGGGCCTCTAAATGGGCCTTTCCTTTTTTTTGGATTTCAGCCCATTTATTTTTCTAAATTGGCCCTCAACATGTATGAATGCAGGAGGTTAGATGGGGTGATTTCAACATGATAGAAGCAGAAAGACGGCTCTTAGCCAATGCACTTCTTGACTTCTCAAACCAACGTTTCGTCCTTCTCTCCGAGTCATGCATTTCCCTATTCAACTTCTCCACCATCTACACCTACCTCCTCAACTCCACCCAAACCTACGTCGAGGCCTACGATCTCCCGGGCGCCGTGGGACGCGGCCGATACAGCCCCGACATGAAGCCACTCGTTACCCTCAACCAATGGAGAAAAGGCTCCCAATGGTTCCAAATAGACCGAGCCTTAGCCATAGAAATAGTGTCGGACCAGCAATATGTTGGTGTGTTCGAGAGGTATTGCAAGGGTTCGTGTTATGGGGACGAGCACTACTTGCCCACTATGGTTAGCATCAAGTTTTGGAAGGCCAATTCGAATAGGACGTTGACTTGGGTTGACTGGTCAAAGGGTGGGCCCCATCCTTCGAGGTTCTTGAGGAGTGATGTTACTTATGATTTCTTGGAGAGGCTAAGGTTTGGAAGCACGTGCGAGTATAATGGGGAAACCACTAATGTTTGTCATTTGTTTGCGAGGAAGTTCTCGCCTCATGCTTTGGTTAGGCTTCTTAAGTTTGCACCTAAGGTCATGCAATTTAATAGATTTTGAATTGGGGATTATTCTCGAGAGGTCCAGCTTTAAAGGCTCGACTTTTAATTAACTAATTATTCTTATAAATGTTATGAGGTTGGGTGTCTCGTAGCGTTTGGTTCCAAAAAAATATGATATTGGAATTTGAATTAGAATTAGAATTGAATTGATGAGATGAAATTGGAATTGAATTATTTGAATTGAAAAGTGTGTTTGGTATGAAAAGATAGAATTGAAAGTTTGTAAAAGAATATGATGTAAAAAGATTAATTTATCCTTCAATTAATATTAAATAATTAATTTTTTATATCAATAAAATAAAAAAATATAACTCATAATAAATAAATAATAATAATAATAATAAAGTGATTCTCACCAATTCTACAAAATTGGATCCAATTCCACCTAAAAAACAAGGAATTGGATTGAGGTTTGAATACAAAGAAGGTGGAATTGGAGCAATTTCATAGAATTCAATTCTTCATGTATAGTAGTTGAACCAAATTGATGAATTCATTGGATTTTGTGTAATTCTTTGTCCAATTCCAATTCTTTACTGAAGCAAACATAGCCGTAGAGTTTTTAATTACCTTTTGAACAACCATTTACAACTTCAAAACATTATACGATCAAGTCTTTTTTTAAAAAAAAAAACATTTTTAAGAGACCTAATTATGGTGTTTTGAGGTTGTAATTAAGAAGTACAATTTTAAGTTCACATGTGTTTGCTGGAGAATATGATAATTAATTAATTAGGGCCACAAAGTCAGGATATTGGTCTATGTTTGTGTGTGTGTGTGTGTTTTTTTTTTGGCTAGCTTTTGTATGTTTATATATATACATGGATGTCTAGCTAAGTTTTCTATGATAGTACTGCTTTGCTTGATGATTGATAGAAACTCCCTTTCATTTTTAGTAAAATTAGTTGGTATTTTTGGTTAGCAAAACACATACATGCATGGGCCCTAAACAAAAAAGGCCAAGAAATTAAAACATATCTACGTATGTCACAATAAAAAGAGAAATCCTCCAAAGGCCCACACAAAAACAAACATCTTCATAGATGAGAGGATCAAACATAAACGTCCTGGAAAGTGGCAATTTTGACCCAAACCTATTAATCCAACCCAATTCAACTGCATTTTGATCTAATTCAATTCAACCCAATTAATAAATAGGTCATGTGGTTCGGGTCAAAATTGACCCATGCAAATATGGGTTGGGTAAAACTCATGGTTAACCCAATAACCCATTTAATATATTTTGTATTTTTATTTCTCTCCTGGTTTCAACTTTTTAAAATTATAATTTTGCCCCAAGTTGCATTTTAGTTCCGATTTTCATTTTTTCTTTGATTTTTGACCCAAAAAATTTTCATATTCATATTTTATCCCTTATTCTAAAATTTCCAAAATTACAATTTGACCCTAATTTTTGTCATAATCACATTTTTTGCCCAAATTGCATTTTAGTTATTCCATTTCAATTTAAGTCATAGAAACTTTTCAAAATTGCATTCTGACCTCAATTTCAAATTTGTGGAAATTATATTTTGACTCCAATTTTTATAATAATTGCATTTGGGCCCAATTTTTTTTTGAAGAACTATATTATTTTATTTTTAATTTATATTACTGCACTTATCCTAAATCTATTCAATTTTTAAATCACATAATAAATTTTTTTTTATTTGTTACATTTCATTTTTTTTCGTATAAATTTTGAAATTACATAATAATATCATTTAGACATTTAAGTTACATATAAAAACTTTTAAAAAATAGGATAGCTGCAATAATAATAAATTAAAAATATAAAATATAAATAAATAATAAATTAGAGTGATAAATATGGATAAAAATATAAAAAAATTACTATAATAATTAAAAATTAAGAGATAGAGATGTAATTTATATAAGTGTTTATTAAAAAGTAAGTGAAGGAAATTTATGTTTTAAAAAAACAAAAAACACATTTATTACAAATTGTGATTTCTAGGCATTTTTCCACTATCCAACCTTATTAAATCCCTCCTTAACTACTGTTCTTGGTTAGCAAAACCCAATTTTAATTACATAACAAAAGTATTGGCTAATTTTTTGAAAGCATGTTTTCATGCTAACTTTGTTAGAGTTAGATTTCTAAGAGAAATCAGTAATTTTTGACAAGTAGTTGTAGGATTTGATTTTTATTGTTTCCTATGTCTGGTGGAGAATTGTATCAGTGTTGAACTTTATACTCTTTGTCTAGTGATTTTTATTTTTATTATCTTTATTGATATAAATATAAAGTAAAATGATTGGTAGGCCAAATTAATTAAAATAAATCAAATAAAACAACAAAAGAAAAATTAATGGGTTTGTGGGTTATATGGATTTGACTCATAATTAATGGGTCATGACCCATATAACCCATTTAAAATTTGACCCATTTATGATCCAACTCATTTATGACTCAACCCAAATTTAACCCAACATAAACCCACCCAACCCACCCATTTTGCCACTGGAAACCAAAACCATTGTTTAAGTACCAATTTTAAAAAACCGTATATACTGGATGGTTCGATAATTGTTTAAATATTTCATTCAATTCTAACTAAAGAATTAAGTTTTTTTATCAGGTCTTTGGATCCGCTATAACCGGTCATAATTGGATGATTCAAAAAATAATAATAATAATAATAATTTTAAATTATTATAATAATAACAATTTTATATTATATTTTAAAAATATAATTAAAAAACAAATAATATATATATCTGTATTAATATGACTGTGACCCATTTTAGTCATTAGGGTCACAAAATAATTATGTTTTATAATTAAAAAATATATAATAAAATATGATTGGAAGAGTTATGAGAGAGAAAGAGATCATGGGTAAGGTAGTTAATAAAAGTGGTGGGGAAGTTAGAAATATAAGTAGTTATTGAATTATTTATTAATAATAAAAATATTTTTATACTAAATTAAAAAAAAAGATTGCATGCACCTTGGTACATGCAAAGCCTCTAGTATATATATGTGTGAATGCAAAACTTGACAAATCATGCACGTGACCTTCATTTTTTGATGAAATTTCCCAATTTTCTTACGAAATTAAAAGTCAATTTGATCATGGGTGAAATTTCGGTTTACATATACACTACGAAAGTTAGAATGAACGGGCTTGGATAAAGGAATTAGGCAAAAAAGCCTAAGCAGGTTGGCTCGCTTGCTAACAAAACGGGTCGGAGTGGACCAACTCCTCTAAAATAAATTAAAATAAATTAATCATTAATATAAAATAATTTAGAGTAAGTATAAATATATAATTTTAAAAAGGTTTTATATGTTCTTTAACCATTTTATTGTTACAATGTAAATAAAATAATTTAGTTAATGAAAAAATAATTAAATAAAAAACTAAGTTAAAGTAATATTAAGAAAATATTCAATACTGAAAAATTCAATATTATCTTTGACATTAAAATATTCTCGCTTCAAATTTAAAAAGTAATTCAACTATAATTTAAAATTAAATTATATTACCTTAAAAAATACAAATTAAAATATTGATGAATGTAATTCCGAGCTGTCTACTGAAAATGGATTCAAGGTAATTGCCAATTGGATGGAAAATAATATAATACCACCATGTCCACAATAATGAAATAAAAAAGGGAACCTTCCCCATTCTCTTTTTTATTTTACCAAATGCCGAATTGAAAGAGAAAATATCTAATATGGTTCTTAATTAACTTGTTATTCAAACAATGTAAATATCTACTTATACACACAAACATATTTTATTTGTTGTTTTGGAGAATAATGACTGATTCTCAATTTTAAAAATTTAGGAAGTTATATGTAACTACTCAAAATTTAATAATTTTCTTAAATTATTTTTCTTTATCCCACGGTTCATCAATCTGATTTTTTTTTCATCGGAAGCTGAATTTGACAATATATATTAGGAAAAAATCAAGTTCTTTATATCTTTGTTATAAAATTTCTCTAATTATATGTTTCATTTTTACAATCTCTTTCTCCTAATGATAGGTAATAAAATATGGTCTTCTATATTTTTTTCTTTAGTGTAAATGATTATTTAAACATTTTTTTGTCACATGTCTTCTTCTTCTTTATAGTCCTCATATTTAAATAATGCTACTAAAATGATATGAAAGCTTATATATACGTATATGTATTTTTGTATTACATTTAATGTGCCTAATTGTACCTAATACTTTACTTTAATATAATATATTTATTGTTTTATCGACACAATGTAAAAAAGGGGAAAATATGTAGAATATTAGTGATAAAAGTTACAAGTTTTAATTCTTAAAAGAAAAAAAGAGAAGAGAAAATAAGACAAGTTCAGAAAGAATTGAAGAGGACCAAAGGGGAATTCCCTCGATACCTCAATTGATTTGGGAATATATAAAATTTGTAATTGGTTATTATATTACAGGTCTAATTCCCGTCAAAGAAAAAGACAATGTAATAATTAATATAGATATGTTAGTCAAGTGAAATTTTCTAGGAACCTTATGAAAGCAAAAAAACATTACAAATCGTATGTCGAGTAATTAATGTTCTATTAGATTTGTTAACCAAGGTTTTTAGACCACTTATTAAAATTTTTAAAAAATTTTATTAATCAATCAAATAAAATATTAATTAATTAAGATACTTATAAACAAAATCATATATATATTTGTACTCATTCAAGCATTAATCAACAATGAGTTTGTCCAAGTGGTAATTGATTTGTTATCACTTAAGTAATTAAGGTCTCGTGTTTAAGATCTTGTGAATATATATATATATATATATATATATATATATATAAGCATATGCCTACTTATTATAGATAAAGATCAAGTCCCACATCTGATAGGATAATATACTCAATTGAGTACTTAAGGAAGCTTGGTTCTTCTTCCTTATGAGCTAGCTTTTGAGGGTGGGTTCCCCAAGTTACTTTGAGTTTCAACATGGTATCAGTGCTTAATAATGGTCTAACGACTTAAAGCGGTCCAAATCCAAGATGTGAAAAAAAAACTCCAGATTAAAAAAAATGTGTGGCCTCTGAGGAAGATCAAGTCCCACATCTGATAGGATAAGATACTCAATTGAGTACTTAAGGAAGCTTGGTTCTTTCTCCTTACGAGCTAGCTTTTGAGGATGGGCTCTCCAAGTTACCTTATGTTTCAATACTACTAATAGTCCAAAATCCAATCTCTAACAAACAAAAATTCAGATTGCGTACGTAGTGTCCTATGAAGCAGGAAAAGAAAAAAAAGAGAGGGTCTCGTTCTAACATTACGCAGAAACTGCTTGATAGTTTCAGTTGAGGTTCACAAAAATATTTAGAAGTAGAAAAAGTAAAATATATAAACATCTCTCACTATCACTTTGGAAACTTTACATATTAGTCGCTAGATAGATAGATCTGTGTCGTTAGGTGGCTGTTCTATTTTCGGCGAAACTCTTTATCTATATTATATATGGTTTTAGTTCTTACTACTTGATAAAATATTTAGATAACAGTACTTTTATTGATTTTTTACAACTTCTAAGTCATTAAATATAAAACCAAGAGTATTTGTTAACCAAATATATATTATACTAGAGATTTTGCATTTATGCATTTTTTAAAACTTTATAAATGATAGAGGTTTATTCAACTCTCTATATTCTTATCTAATTTTTCATTATTTTTATTTTCTCTAGCTCTCATAAATTTTGACATTATATATTTATTTTAATTAAATTTTTAGAGAACAATATATTGAAACACCCACAGTAACTCTAATAATAATATGAATATATTATTATTATTATTATGGTTTTTTTAGTATAATGTTACATTTGATTTTGGTTGGTGAAATCCCTTTAACATAAAAAATTATTATTTTGATGGTCTTTTTATAAATTTTTAAATCATTAAATAACTTTATTTATCAATATAATCAAAGATATTCTTAAGACAAATATTAAGATTTTATCTAATTAATTAATGGAGTAATAATTTAAAATTTGTGAAGTCAATTAAAGAAATAATTTTAAACATATTAAAATCTAACCAACTAATCAAATGAAAATTTAACATGTGCCTTTAATTTAGATAAACCCATCAAATAAAACCTTAATAAATGTATGATACTTGTTAGTAAAATTTATTTGGGATAAAAGTTCAGTACAAGCTGTGAGAGTACTGAATTTCAGTACATATTATACCTCAATTATTTAGTGCAATTTTTCAATATTATTAGAGATGCATATAATAAAGATTCACCTTAAATTGATTAGAAATCAAATAATGAGAGGAATGTATTAAAGTTCTTTATATATTTATTATAAATTTTTTTTAATATAATTAAGATACGTGATAAAATATGTTCGTATGATTAATTATAATTTTTTTAAAAAATATATAAAAAAAACTCCATTTTTTTGTGACAATCATAAAAAGGGGAAAATATAAATAAAGTATAATTAAAAAATAACAAAAATGTAAGAAACTTTATGCCAAAATTTGTTCCTTATTATTATGTTGAAAGGACAAAAGTGGAGTAATGAGTCACTAAAAAAATAGGATAAAGACGGGGCCGTGTATTTCACCGCGTAATTACTTTTTGAAGTCTTTAATCAGAAAAATTGAAGTTTGTTAGCAGCCAAAATCATTGAAAGGTATTAGATAAATAAATAATAAATGATAAAATATATAGTTATTTATTATTTGTCTCATTTGTTTGTTGGCCAAACTTGAGCGCGTGACATGTGGATTTGTTAAGGAATTGAAGCCTAACAAAAGAGTGTGATGAATGGTGATACTGTCCCACACATCCACACTGCCATTGTCATTACATACTTAGCCACATACGAAAGAGCTCCCACACTTCCAATTTCAATTACCTTTATTGCTCCAAAATTTTGGACAACGAATCCTCTCTTTTTAGAGAGTGATGGTTAGTATTTACTATTTAGTATATTTAAAGAGATATAAAAATGGTTTTAAATTCAGTATTATATAGTCTTGGATAGGACGGGAAGAGAAAGAGATATATAGTATGGTGGGTCTCATGTGTGATGGGATTTATTCTATCTTTTTCTTGCTCATCTCCGATCAAGTATTATATAGTCTTGGATAGGACGGGAAGAGAAAGAGATATATTGTATAGCATTGGATTTGGATTTGTATAAAAATAGGGAGTGGATTCTATTTATATGGATCTCATTTAATATACGATTCATTCTATCTCTATTTCTCTCTAAAGGCACAAAATGTTTTTTCTTTCCTAAATGATCAAGATGATGTATTTTGAATATATATTTTGGGATTTCATTTCTCTCATTTTTTAAAATATACAATAAATAGTATATATAGTAAATTATTACTGTAGTTTATAAAAGATGCAATATGTTTTAATTTAGTCACAAAAAAATAAAAAATATCAAATTTAGTCTAAAAAGATGTCATTTATCTAAATCAGTTCTAAAAGATGATAATGTCAAATTTAATCTTTGCAAGATGCAATCTTTCTCAATTTAGTCATTGTGAATCTTCATATATATACATAATTGGCAAAAAAATTTATAATGATTAAATTGAGACAAATTGTATCTTTCAGGGATTGAATTTGATATTTTTATATTTCAAGGACTAAATTGAGACAAATTATATATTTCAGATACTAAATGTGATATTTTCATATTTTTTATGAACCAAAATATTAATTTGGAATATAAGAAACCATATAGAATGAATCTTTTATTTACTTTTTTTTAATTTTTAATTTATTGATAAATCAATCGCGAGATGATAGATTTAAAGGAGGATAGACTTGTTCTCAGACAAAGGCCTAAGTGTGCATAGTTTGAGATTGCAAGATTTCTTGAGTAAGTGTACCACGTGTGCAGCTAGGACGTGAATGCTCTATTAGAGGTGACAAAGATGTGAGAGAGTCGCGAAAGGCTTTAGGATTGTTGAGTCGTAGAGGTAGGATTACCATAACGGAAAAGAGTAACTACCTTTTCAAAGTGTATAGAAAATCATGGAGCATGTGAAATTTTAATTCTAATCTGTTCGTAGAATTATCATTTATTATAGAGGGGGATCCAAACTCATTTAGTTTAATTTTTTTGGTTTCCCACAGTTATAAAGGAGACAACTCTATTAAGGACACCTCTTTCGATGGAGATTCGAATTCAAATTCAAATTTTTTACATTGTGAAAAGTTACTAGTCTCTTTCAGTGTATTCAATCCCTCGATAATTTGCTACTTCCCTTTTGCACTCTTTTGTTTTTGCTAGCTGACTTCCGACAAATGGCTATTAATTACTTTCAGAAAACGCGCACATGATCAAGTTGATTTTCGCCATCAGCATATCTCCAAATGTTCTTTTTTTTGGCCATCAGCATATCTCCAAATGTTGCTGTTTCATTTAAGAGACATTTCCATCTATGGATACACGACTTTTAGAACTTAATTGTAATTTTCCTTTTTCTTTAGGAGGAAAAACATGTGATTTTAATTCATTATACTCACAATATTTTTCTTGAATTATTATTAAATGTCTCTTTTTTTAACTATAAATTGCTCAACAAGAGAGGTATTAATTACTATTGATGATGGAAAGGAAAGGGACGTAGTGAAGAATGAAAATTTCTGAAATATTTTCCTCTGCCTCTTTGCCTTTCCTGGAAATCAAGGTTATACCATTAGTTAATAGTTGGAAACAAACAATTTCCAAAGTAATAAAAAAATAGCCTAAAGCAATCTATAATGAAAAACAATTTGTTGTTATACATATATAATAAAAGTAATTCCAATTAAGTTTCTTGTTTTCATATATATATATATATACGTGTGTTCGAAAATGATGGATAGGGCCCCAACACGCATTCCATCCTTCGTAGAAACAGATGATTTGACCAAAAAGGGTACATCTCATTGTGAAGAGTATTATTATTCGATCAATTCAACTTATAAAGTGACAAAAAAGTGAAAAGAAAAAATGATCTATGATCGATGCGGCGTTTTCACTTCATTTGAGTTATATATCTGATATATGAATGAATGAATCTAAATGTTTGAATTCTATGTTCAATTTCTGGGAAAATCCACACTTGAATAAATTCTGTTCAACACACTCGGATTTGATTTTGATCGCCCATTCAAAATTTTGTTATGTTCTTACGTACTTAGACTCCATTGAATTTATAATCATTAGAATATATGAAGCCAACCACAAAGGGTTACACACATCTTTTCAACAGTATTTGGACATATATCTCATATTAATTAAAGTAAATTACATTTCCCTTATAATTTGATTGATTTTGATTAAAATACTCTTATAATTTTATTAGTTATATAACTTTATATGCATTTGATTAATATAAAAAATATGTTTTATGACCATCATATACTTATTGTTAGTAAAATTACTGAAATTGTAAGTTTTTTTTTAATCTTTTAAAAGATAAGAGTAGTCTAAATTTTTAAAATAGAGAAGAGGGTTGAAGTGTAATTTAAAGATTTTTCAAGAAAAAACAATGTAATTTACTCTATTAATTAAGGATGAATGAATTTTATTGCCCCTCAATTTTTAGGATAAATTATACTCTCCCCTCTTTAATTTTATTTTAAAATTTAAATTTATTTATTGTGAATTGTGCTATTAAATTTTTAAATTGTAATCAATTTTATTAATATTTTTCACTTAAATTTTATGTAAATAACTAACAGCAGATGCAAATATGATTATCTTTATAACCTTTATTATTGATTGTGATGTCAACTAATTTATTTAGTTACAGTTTTTCATCAATTTAATCACGATAGGACCTTTTAGTTTGTAGTGACACAGTACGGTTACTAAATTGACGAAACAACATTAAAAAAATGATTTGACATCATAATCAGCATGAGAGTACATGAGGATAGTAACATTTAAATCTGCAGTTGATTATTTATATAAAATTTGGATGAATGACAAACTTACTTACAAATTGAAAATTTAGAGCCACAATTGATATCAAAATTGAAGGGCATTAACAGAGACTCTGAAGTTTAAGGACACCAAAGTTATTTTTGCTTATAAATAATTGAGTGATGGACCTCTTTACACAAATAAAGGTATGTAATAACTACGAGGCCTAACGAGAAGTAGGATTTGTTTTGAGATTTGTGTCATCTTAAATTAAAAAAAAAATTTTGGTATAAATCTCGAAATATATTAAATAATTGAGAAGTAGTGAGTCAAAGCTAACTATAGATTCGTACTATTATTTAAAAAAAAAAACAAAGGCACGTAATGAGAAAGGTATGTGATGTATAGGGAAGAGAGGGAGATATATGGGTTGACTTTGGATGGGTTTTGACGTCAAAGTCGTTACATCATATGATACGCATCCAACGATCTGTATAGGCCACAACGCTGTCTCAGCTACCTGCTTCGCTATTTCCTCCGACATTCCAAGAACCTTCTCTTTTTCTTCTTTTATTACTATTTTCCTATTTTCAATTCTTCCCCTATACCCACTCTCTTATCATCATCCCATATAACCCTATAAAACCTATCCCCATCTCTCACTCCTACCTTATGCCTTTCACTCTCTCTCTCTATATTCATCCAATTCTCATATTCCCAAATGGCCGCCAAACGCTTTCTTGATAATGATTCTGATCCTGATCATCATAAGCCCAACGACAAACGCATCAGAACTACCACCACTACTCGACCTTCTTTTGCCTCGTATGTACCACTCCACTTCCACTTTCATTTTTTCTCATTTTCTTTCTTTAATTAATTCATTCACCAATATTCATTTCTATTTATTTTTCACAGAATTATAGGAGAAGTTGTTATGGTCAAGAACATGCAGAACGTCTTTTCTAGCCTAGAGCCTCTCCTCAGAAGAGTGGTAATTATATAATATTTAGGTGTAATTACTAATTATTATATTTTTCTCACAAATTTTTCTTTTTTTAAATTAGAAACTGATATGTGTATGATTTATACAGGTGACTGAAGAGGTGGAGCGAGTAATGAGACATTGTTATCCACCCCGTGCTATAACCCGCTCTCCTTCGTTACGAATCGAATCCGTCGGGCAGCCGCACTCGAATCTTTACCTAATGTTCACCAAACCCCTCTCTCTCCCGATCTTCACCGGGAGTCGGATCCTCGACGCCGACGGAAACACCATCCAGGTGGTGCTGGTGGAGAAGAATGGCGGTGATCATGTGGTTCGGACTAGTGTCCCTCATTCTATCAAGCTCGAGCTGGTGGTGCTCGACGGAGACTTCCCGGCGGCCGGGGACAAGGAGGCGTGGTGGACCACCGAGGAATTCAACGGCCGCATAGTGAAGGAGCGAGCCGGGAAGCGGCCACTGCTCACCGGAGAATTGAATCTTACCCTGAGGGATGGAATTGCACCCATTGGTGGGGACATTGAGTTCACCGACAATTCCAGCTGGATCCGTAGCCGGAAGTTTCGTGTCGGTGTCAGGGTGGCGCCGGGGGGTAGCGTGGGTGGTGTCCGGATTCGCGAAGGCTTCACGGAGGCGTTTATGGTGAAGGATCACCGTGGAGAATGTAAGTATACATATTATCAATAATCATACATATATAAGTTTATTATTGTCAACTACACAACACAAGTGTCCTTTTGTTTAATATAATGTTAGTTTAGGTGAGAATTAATATATATATCTAGTTCTTGAATTAAACTTCTTTTATTAGTAGTGATAATTAAATAGGAACCAGTCAAGAAGAAAATACTTTTTTTTTTTTTTGGTTTTGTTTTGGTGATACAAGAAGAAAATACTTAAATGCATGTTTCATATTTATTCAAGTTACGCTAAAGGCAAATTAAAAAACACTATAAATTTTACATTAATTTTTGATTTTGTCCTTAAATTTTGTTTACGGTTAATTTCGTACCTGAACTTTAAAATATTTTTTTAATATTTAAAATTATCCAAATTATTAACACCAAATGATAACATAACATTACATATAACATAACGTCACAATGTCATTATTTCTTCAAATTTTTTTAATATGAAAAAAATTGATGTTATTTTAAATTATGAATTAACATTAATATAACGAAATGACATTGTCTTAAGCGATGAGTTAACATTAGTATTATCTATATTATTATATGTATGATGTTATGTTATTATAGACAATTTTAAATATTAGGATGAAATTAAAAAAAAAGAAGAATAATAACTTTAGTAGCATTTGATGGGCACTAGTGGAAATATCATATATTTGTATAGGTTGGACAAGTTATATATATATACACTCATTTATTGAGAGTACTAAAGTTGTGGTGAATAACATCCACTTTCACAGGAACATTTATTATAATTAATATCATCCAAAAACAAAATAGTAGTAATATAGTCCTGAAAGCATTAGCTGTATATATGTACCTTTCACCTTTTTTCATACAAGTGAGTGGCTGTCAATTATTGTCGTCATTCTCCTATCGATCTCTCTCCTTTTTTTTTGTTCTTAATTTTGTTTGGAATTATTTTGTTTTTATAAAAAATTAAGAGTGGAAACTAGAAAAGTGATCGTTGATCTTGGTCAAAACTCAAAAGCACAGCTTAGGGCGGCCTTTCCCAGAAACTTTACAGATGATCATAGTTCACTAATTCATTATACAATTAATAAATTCTGGCTTTCTATTTTTTCCCCATTAATTTTATTTCAATTATTTTAATTTTCTGCATTTGTTTACAATTTGATTGTTGTGGTGGGAATGGATCGAATTCAGTCAACGGGTAGGGTCAAGATGGTAGCTACTAGCTAGCTAGTGGTGATATTTTAACTGAGTTAAATATTAGTAATAACATAATTACATATTAATTAATTAGACAAGTTGAAATTAAATTTGGTTATTTGGTAATATTTTATGACAGTGTACAAGAAACACCATCCGCCAATGTTGGAAGACGAAGTGTGGAGGTTAGAGAAGATTGGAAAAGATGGAGCTTTCCATAAGAAATTGTCTTCACATGGTGTTCACACAGTCCAAGATTTTCTCAAGTTGTCTGTAATTGATGCTCCCAAGCTTAGGAAGGTAATTAATTTCAATAATTAATTAATTATTCTCTATATTGAAAGAACATTACTGATCATAATGGATTAATTATTTGTGTGTTGGATAATTAATTGTACAGATTTTAGGGATTGGAATGTCAGAAAAAATGTGGGAAGTGACAATGAAGCACGCAAGGACTTGTGAGATGGGGAACAAGCTCTACGTATACCGTGGTTCCAATTTTGCCATTTATTTGAATCCAATCTGTCAAATCATTAAAGCTCAGATAAATGGCATTCTTTATTGGGGCAAAGAAATTACCAATAACATGAATAAGGTACCTTCATATTACTATTTTTATTTATTCAATGCTATTTGTGCGAGGACCTAGAAATAGATTAGAGATGAAAAAAATTTATAGCTAAAATATACAAAATGTCCTATGGAGTTTTAGTTCATAGGTGTAGAACTCTCGTCAAAATTTAAACCTTGTACTCAACTATTAAACTTTTCATTTTCGGCATAGAACACACTCTGTTAAGAGAATTTTGTCATGTCAACAAATATTTTATTACACAAGCATTTTACTAGTTAATGTCCTTTAATTAGTTAAAAAATATTGACAAAAGTGGTTGAAATTCTTTACAAAAAATTCCGTGCCAAAAATTGAAAGTTCAAAATGTTGGAGTGTAAGGTTTAAAAATCCAGGAGGATTCTACACCAATGGCATAAAACTCAATGGAGTTCTATACATTTTACTCAACATTTATTAATATTGACAAATGGCACGAATGAAAAGAATTGAAGAATGGAATTTTTAATATTCATGTAATATTCAACATCCTCTCTTAAATCTCCTCTTAATTTCTTAGGTTTTTTAACTTTTATTTTAACGATTAATTAATTTAATAAACTAAATAGTTGTCGAATAATGCCAATTGCAGACCTACATACACAAACTGTGGGGGGAAGCCTATTCAAGATGGGGCTGCTTGGAGGAAGTTGATGAAGTTTTGAATGATAACATCGCCTTGTTAACCCAAGGTATGTAATATGTATAATGTATCCATATATAAATAGAAATGCTCTTGAAATTTGTCGTTTCTTGGAATATGCATTGATGGGTATTATGCAATGATGGATATATACAGGTGAAAGTAATGTGGAGCAATTTGGAAACAACAACCATCAAGCAACGTTATATGATGAGAACGATTTCTTTGGTGAAAAATGCAGTGAAGTTAGCAGCTATGGAACAAACAATACTAACAATAATAATAATGCACAAATTGGTGGAGGAGGATGCAATAATAATGAGTGGACATTGAATCCAACATTCCTACCAGCACAATTCGTGAATGGCAATATTTCTTATAGCTTCTCCGACTCACAATCTGATGGAGACTTAACGCCTTCTGATCACGTGGCTGCAACTACGAGATGGCCTTAATTAGCCCTTACAATGTATATATATATAGTGGTTGCTAATAATTAGGCTTAGGTTCAAGACTTCAAGTACTGTTTGAGCCCATCAATTCAAGACGGTGTTTTCTGGGCCCTCTTGTGGGCTTAGGTTGGGCTTTTGTTTTGATGTTTGTAGGTAGGTCTCAGTGGGGGTTAGTTAGTAGGTAGGCCCATTTTAAGGGAAAGTGAATGATGGGCTGGGCCCCCTCTTCTTCAAAAGTTGTCAACCTTGCTCTTATTGGGCCAGTGTTGCAATGTTATGATTAATGTTTAACATGTGACAAAACAGGTAGCATGTTAATATGTTATGTAACTACTAGACTTGTGCAATTTGATCCTTTCTTATGGTTTTCAATTTTCATTTATCATTTTGGATTTTGGTGTGTGTGGCTTCGCCTAATGAGTAAAGACTAATGTAATCCTCAATCAGATTGTGTTTCAGTTGCTATTAAATCTATACCTAAGAAGTACTTTGCAGAATCATGGTCACCAATGGAGGAGTGAAGAAAGGCTTTTTACCCTGCAAGTTTTATGTTTTGGAAATTACATCATCAGCCTACACCAAAAGATAGTAAGTAGTTTGTATTTTCTTAACCATTGTCGGATTCAATTCTTGGAGGAATGAGAATAGAGTCATTTGTTGAAAAGATTGTCCCCAATAATGGGTCGACAATACTCGAGAGATTAGTCATCAAACATGTTCTTATGGGTATTTTGATGAAGAGAAAAAAAAAATTACACCAAAATTAAAAATCAATATAGAAAAAAAATCATATTAAAACAAATTTGTTACTAAAGTTTCATTTTCATAAGGAAAATTTAAAGATCTCTTGTTGGAATTTTTTTTTTTTAAAAAAAAACCGGTCTTTCTACCCCTTAACAAACATATCTAAGTGAAGAAAAAAAAATTGGAATGATGTTACTGCTATTTGACTTATGAATGAATTTCCAAGTCATTTTTAAAAAAATTGGTTCGTTGCAATTGATTAGGGAAGATGATTTAAGGCATAAGTACCCTTTGATTGATCAAAGTCCATGTTATTTAAGGATAAAATATCTGGGCATATATGTTGACTAATTTTAATTTTACTTGAAAAGAAGAAAAGAAGAGGAGATGGTATAAAAGAATGAAAAACAACACTTGAGCGTACAATTTGATACACAGCTCATTTGATTAAATTTTTGAAAATTATTATTTTTTTAAAATCAGGGCAGTACTTAAAAAAATATTGCTTACTTCAAAATAATTTCTTTTCAAACAAAATTTGATAAAAAAATTTTATGCGATTGTAGAGAATAGGCGATTCTAATTAATTTTCGCACTTCCAAAAACTCAGGCCAAATATTTTAGGGGATGCAAATATTATTTGGTATCTAGAATCCACAAAACTTTAAAATTCGCAATTTAAATTGTTGATTTCTATGTCTTTTTACTTACACAAAATAATGTGAATTGTGATTTATTAATTCGTGTTTTTTTTTATAGCAATGAGATATAGGCTCATACGTTGTATTATTAGAACTATTGATGTAATAAATTGAGCTCATGTTCATGTTGACACATGAACTTTTTTTTATAATATAAACCGAAAGTTAAAGGAAAAATTTAACAGCATCAATAAACTATAAAAATTAACGAATTTGACAAAAGATATAAACATTGGGGGCTAAATTGACGTTAATTAATTATATTTGCATAATCTCGGTCACTATATGAACAATCATGTTTATACCTATCGTTAATTACTTAAATAAAGTTAGAATGTAGATTAACAATACCTCTAAATTGATGAAGTCAGGATAAATAACAATATTGGTTACAAATTAAAAGGTTGCGAACAAGATTAACATGAGAAGGAATGAGTAAAGAATTAGGATGACCTATTTTTGGTTTGTTGTTTGAACTTGTTATGATATGGACATTGCAGACTACCCAAGTCTAAGTCTATGGGTAAAAATACGGGCTGGGCTCGAGTATTTTTTAAAGCCCAGCCCGAAGGCCCGCTATAAAGGATCAATATAGAACTTCAATGAAACATAAATGACTAATATAAAACTTCAATGAAACATAAAGGACCAGTATAGAACTTCAATAAAACATAAAGGATCAATATAGAACTTCAATGAAACATAAAGGAGCAATATATATATTTTTTATAAATTATGTATAAGAATGGGCTAAGTCCGGGCTTAGCTCATGGGTTTGAGTAAATACCTGGCCCATTGTAATAGGTAGTAAAACATGTAGGCTTCGACTTAAGCCCAAGCCCATATATGTTAAGCCCATGAGCTTAAGCCCAAGCCCGGCCCGGCCCGACCCATGAACAGGTCTATGTCCAAACCCTCTCACTTGCAAAGGATTTGGGCAATATAGTAATTATTGGCTAAATTACTCTTTTGGTCCTCAACGTTTCAAAAAATTATTTTAGATCCTCAACATTTTTTTGTCAAAATTGGTCCTCCAGCATAACTCCGTCTGGTTTTTTTTGTTAAATGCTGACGTGGAAGACTTATGTGGCACACCCTCTCTCCTACGTGTCATATTTGGATGATATGACACCCTCTCTCACTCAAACTCAGCAAAATGATGCCGTTTTTCTGAGTTGGAGTGAGAGAGAAGTGATGCAAAACGGCGTCGTTTTGCTGAGTTGGAGTGAGAGAGGGTGTCATATCATTCAAATATGACACGTAGGAGAAGGGTGTGCCACATAAGCCTTCCACGTCAGCATTTAACAAAAAAAAACTAGACGGAGTTACGCTGGAGGACCAATTTTGACCCCCAAAAAAATGTTGAGGACCTAAAATAACTTTTTGAAACGTTAAGGACCAATATTAAACTTGGTGCAAACGTTGAGGACCAAAAGACTAATTTGCCTTAATCATTTTACCCTCACTTATTATATGAACTTACAAAAATGTCTTTTCACTTGGAAGTATTTAGAAAGGTATAGACGTAGTCCTCAAATGAAATATTCAATCGTATTCTTTTTGTGTGATAATAATAATTCTATTTCTATTTTCATCCTCATTGTCATTTTCTCATAATTCTTTTTAACAACCAAAAAAAGTAAAATCCAGCGCGTTTGAAAATTGAATTAGCATCATTCATTCATTCGTCAAAACTAACATCAATATATCAACTTAGTTGAGTCTCTAATGTGATGTGAAGACTAAAAAGTTATAAGGAAAGATGAAGGAAATTTCAAGCATTATGCATGCGTCCTACTTTCAAGGGATTGAGTGTTTTGACTAATCTGTCTTCGCCATTGACAAATCTCACTTCCGTAATTTCCCTTCTTCTCCCTTTCCCAAGTAAGCTTCTCCACCATACAAAATCTCTGCTTCTTCTTCTTTTTCTTCTTCATAATAAGCCATCCATTATCAAATCTCTGAATCATTCTCCCATCCCTCCTTCCTTCTTTCCACCAACAAATAATTTCCTAATGCTCAACCTTAAATTCGTATGCTTTCTTGTTCCTCTGTTTCTCTTCTTCCTCAATTCCTCTGCCACCAACTCTACAATCTGTCCCACCGACAATTGCCTCATTGGCCCTCAAATCCGATACCCCTTTTGGCTCTCCCAAGGATCCTCTCCTCCACAGCTCTGTGGCTACCAAGAATTTTCCTTCTTGTGCGTTAGTGGCTACACCATCTTTTCTCCGCCTCCTGGAAGATACTACTATGTAAAACACATCAACTATAATAATCAGAGCATTCACCTCGTTGATTTTGACACTGCAAATGAAACATGTCCGAGGGCACTCCACGATTTCCCCTTTGGTACTTTACCCCTCTCTCACTCCCCTTTGAATATGGACATTACGTTTTACTACAATTGCAGTTCTTACCCCTCCGGTGTGACGCCCATAAGGTGTTTGACGTCTGGTCTGAAAGAGTCTTTTGTGTTTGTGGCGGGGAATGAGACTAGTGGGTTTGATTGGTCCAAGAATTGTGAAGAGAAAGTATCGGTGGCTGTGTTGAAGGATCAGATTACGAGTGGTGGGTTGATGGAGGAGTTCGTTGGAGCCTTGAATGAAGGGTTTGTGCTTGATTGGCAAACGCCTGAGAGCTGTGATGAGTGTGAGGCTTCTGATGGGCTTTGTGGTTACAGTGATGACACAAAGGGGATGCTGTGCTTCTGCAAGGATGGTAGCAATAGCTGCTCTGGTATGGTATGCTAGGTTATTGATTCAATAGTTTTTGCTTTTTATGGTTTGTAACAGAGAATGCTCTGCTCTTTCTTTCCTTCCTTCTTGAAATTGAAAGAAATAGAAGAGCATGAAGTAATTTATCTCTACTCTCAAGTATTTTTATGAAAGGAAAAGAGATAGATAAAAATAAATTGATACACCTGATTGTTTTGTTTGTAAAGTTTTTCTTTTTATTTCTTCTGATCTCTCTCGTACTTTACTTATAGGCTATGCTTTTTTTTGGATATCTGTTTATACGCTATGTTTGATTGGGTATGAAATTGAATTTTATATATTTTTTAAGGAATTATTTAGTTTGGTTGAGTTACATGGAATTGAAATTAGATTATGTGGAATTGGTTTTGTGAAATTGGGTGTGTAAATTTTGTAAAATTAGATTGTAGGGTATTTTTGAGGAATTGAGATAAATTTTGTGAAATAGAGTTTAGAAGACACTTTTGCCCCTACTCTCTCTCTCATTATTTTTTATAATTATTTATTAATGTTTTTAGAATTATTTAATTAATATTAAATAATTAATTTTTTATAATGAATATAAAAATAATAATTATATACCAAAAAAAAATTATTTAATATTTATTGAGGGGCAAACTAATTTTTTTACCTCATGTTCTTTAACAAACTTTCAATTTCATCTTTTTATACCAAACACTTTTCGATTCAAATAATTCAATTCCAATTCTATCCCACCAATTCCAATTCCAATTCCACAATTTTTTTTAATCAAAGGGAGCCATAAAGTACTTCAGAAAGATCATTTTTCTGAATTATGCCTCTAATAGTACATTAGTAAAAGATATTGTTGCTCCTGTTTCTATATTCACGGCTTAAATCTAGAATCAACATTTCTCCTACAAGGGTAAGGCTGTGTAATGGTATGAGCCTCAGCGGGCTTTTTATTGATTGAATGTGGATAGTTGTTACAAACATACATGTTACTTCTTTCTTTGATTTATGTTTTATTAATAAATTATTATGCTTTGTTTGAGTTGCAGGGAGAGGCAAGACCCGTTTGTCAAAGCTAACAATTGGTACAATATCTCTCAAACTACATCTCAAGTATTTTCTCCTTTCATATATATAGAATAGTCATGGAATGATCATGTAATAATTTTTATTAAAAAAAATTTAAGAAGCATACTGCGAGGACAATCAGATCACCCTTTAACAACCGTAGTTAAAGGGTGATCTGAAATAGAAGCTAAATAAGCCCCATACAGGGCAATCTTTCACATCTTTAACGAGTGAGGGTCTTCATGAAAACTCCATCATCTGAATTGTGTTCAATTTTTGTTGACAGGTTTAATAGCTGGAGGAATTGGAGCTTTGCTGATGATATGCATCATTATCATCTGTTTAAGACGTAAATTGTTGTCAATTCTGTCAGAAAAGTTTGGGAAGAAGACAAAGAATGATCAAGACATAGAGGCCTTCATGAGAAACCAAGGACCTCTGTCCATAAAAAGATATACATTCTCTGAAATCAAGAAAATGACCAATTCTTTCCAAGTGAAATTGGGAGAAGGAGGTTATGGTAGCGTATACGAAGGAAATACAGGCAATAATTGTCCTGTGGCTGTGAAGGTATTGAATGCATCCAAGGGGAATGGTGAAGAATTCATCAATGAGGTTTTGAGCATCAGTAGGACTTCTCATGTAAATATTGTTTCTCTCCTTGGTTTTTGTTTTGAAAGCGACAGAAAAGCACTTGTGTATGAACTTATGCCCAATGGATCACTTGAAAAGTACATACACAAGAGAGATCTTGACACAAATCCACCCTTGAGCTGGGAAAGATTGCTCCAAATTGCAGAAGGAATAGCTAAAGGGCTAGAATACTTGCACAGGGGTTGCAACACTAAGATTCTGCATTTTGACATAAAACCAAACAATATCCTTTTGGATAAAAACTTCTGCCCAAAAATCTCAGATTTTGGGCTGGCTAAGCTCTGCTCGAAAACACACAGTATCGTCTCGATGTTGGATGCCAGAGGGACATTAGGGTATATAGCTCCAGAAGTATGGAACCGAAACATCGGAGGAGTCTCACATAAGTCCGATGTCTACAGTTACGGAATGCTGGTTTTGGAAATGGTGGGAGGAAGACAGAATTTCAACAGAGAAGTTGGAGATTTAAGTGATACATATTTTCCTCATTGGGTATACAGACAGATTGAGTTGGAAAACAATGAAGAACTGTATGGAGCCATGACTGAAGATGAACAAGAAATTGCCAAGAAAATGATTATAGTGGGATTGTGGTGCATACAGACAAATCCATCAGATAGGCCTCCCATGAATAGGGTGATTGAGATGTTAGAAGGGAGTCTAGAACAACTCCAAATACCACCAAAGCCTTTCATATTTAATCCTGCAATAACTGAAAGGGAGTATTGTGATACTGCTAATCTTGTTTCAGTTTCCTCTGAGTATCAATATGGTAGATAGAGTTTTTTGTATAGGCAAACTTAATCCAAGTATATTCAAAAGGTATTATACAGTGAAGAATATAGCATACGGCATATTTTTTGTATATGTAAGACCCAGCTATTCTGCTGATAGGATGTGAAATTAAGTTGGGGTCATGTGGTCCCCATCCTCTTACATTTGTTCAGTCTTTGACTCTTCATTGTTTCTTGTTATGTATACTAGATTCTTTTATTATTACGTTTAAGGCTTCTTTGATCTTTACACAAGTTATTTCCTCCTTGAAAAATACTATGCAACAGCTTACTCCTCTTTTTTGGTGGAGTATTTAAAATTTTAATTTAGACGAGTGATTTTTTTTCCTAAATATCAAACCAGTATTATCGTTAAGATTTAAGAAAACATACTTATTTGAATGTCATTTCTTTTTTAAATTTTTTTTTATTAAAAAAAACACCAAATGGGGTTGGATACAGTGAAAGAGATTAGTCTCTCACAATGTGATAAATTTGGGTTCAAATTTCCGTCGAGAGAAGTGCTTGCATTTAGTACCAGATAATGCCTAAAGCAGGATTGCCTGTAATAAAAAGATATCCATAGTAAAAAAAACCCTTAAATAAGTGGTTCAAACGGTTGGCTATCTTACTTGCTTTCATTTTTCTGCAATTTTTTTTTAAACAGAGAGCTGAAAATACTAGGAAGGGAAGAGGAGAAAAAGAGAGAAAGAGTGGAGATAGGGAAAAAAGTAAGTTATTAGAAACGGTAAAAGAACGGAAAAGAAGGAAAATATAATATAGAAGAAAGGATACAATGAGAAGAAGAAGAGAATGAGAAAATGATGAAAAGCAGGAAGTTATAATACAAAAACAATATAGCAATATAAACAGGAAAATAGGAACTATAGTTTAAAACCCTTGCAACATCATCGTCTTTGGATTTGGTGTTATCACACCATACATTAGAAGAGAGAAATAGACACAAAAGATGAACGCAACGTCAAGTAGAGCCACATGTGAGGCCCATCCCGTGTCTATCTCTCTTTTCTATTATTGTTACTGTATAACATTATTGATTATTGGGAATTAGTTCATTTCAATTAACACTTCTTTAATAAATCCTCACCATATTTTAACAAAATTTCGCAGTCTTTAACCGCAAAAGCATTTTGAAATGAGGAAGACAAGATAGAGAAACATGTAGAGCCTTAATTAGGAAAGCCAATATATATTCCTGAGCAAAGATAGGATAATTTCACCATTTGAATGTGCAGTTTACAAAAGGTGAAGTTAAAATTGCAGTTTTTCAAATGGATGGCAGTTTACAACTTTTTGGTGAGCTTAGGGATCCGCCGCCGACAGCAGTGTCTAATCTCCTCGCACCATAAGTTTTAGTGCTGGCCGGGAAATCCTCTTAATACTAACTATGCTAGACCTCGTGGTTCAGTTTAGAACTATAAACACTTTGAAATGAACTTAAGGTGGAGAAAGATTCTGGTGTTGATCTTGAAGGAGAAGACAGAATAGGCTTTGGTGGCATTTCTAAAACCTCCATACCACCTTCCAACATTTCAATAACCCTACTTATGGTAGGTCTATGAGCAGGAATTGTCTGAATACACCACAATCCCACCATTGTCATCTTCTTTGCAATCTCATTTTCCTCTGATCTCATTACCCCATCAACTACCAATTCATTTCCCTCCTCAAGCTTCTTGTAAATCACCAAATGAGGAAAATACTTCTCACTATCTGTTCCATTAGTGCTTGCTTCAACATTAGCAAGCTTTTGCCCTCCCACCATTTCTAGCAGCATCATTCCATAACTATACACATCTGACTTGTGTGAAACTCCCCCAAAACTTTTGTTCCACACTTCTGGAGCCACATACCCAACTGTCCCTCTCGCATTCGACATCGAAATAATGCTCTCTTCCTTGTTATGATTGAGCTTAGCAAGCCCGAAATCCGATATCTTCGGTTGGTACTTCTCATCCAGAAGAATGTTATGAGGCTTGATGTCAAAATGCAAAATCCGAGTATTGCATCCTTTGTGCAAGTACTGAAGCCCGCGAGCTATGCCTAATGCGATTTCATACAAATTCTCCCAACTCAAGGAAGGAGGGGGAGTTTCATCTGACTCCTTCTGCTTCTTGTAAATGAACTTCTCGAGAGAGCCATTAGACATGAATTCATAAACAAGAGCTTTTCTTCGTCCTTCTAAACAAAACCCAAGAAGGGTGACAACATTAACATGGGAGGTTTTGCTGATGCTAGCAACCTCATTGATGAATTCTTCACTGTTCCCTTTGGATTCATTCAAGAGCTTTACGGCTACGTATTGATCTGCGAGTAGTTTCCCTTTGTAAACAGAACCATAGCCACCTTCTCCCAATTTATGTTTGAAGGAGTCAGTCATTTTCTTCACATCCGAGAAGGTGTACCTTTTAAGAGGCAGAGGACCCTGACTTTGAAGGAAGGATTCTATGTCCTTATCATCATCATTCTTCTTTCCAAATTGGGTTTTTAACATCCTCCATATTCTTTCTTTGTTTCTGCATATGGTGACAGCTATGAGAGGTAGTCCAATTGCAGTACCTACAAAAGCTGTGAGAAAAAGTAAACAATTTAGAACCAAGTTTTGAGCTTTCATATGATGATGATCTTTAAGATAGAGGGGGATTTCATTCATACCTAAAACTAGCTTCAGTATTTTGTTCTTTCGACCTGCCATGAAAACATTACACACTTAGGCACTATGAATATTGAAAAAAAGATTACATAACTACATAAATAGACCGAAGGCAAAAAAAACAACATATTTTATGTCACCAATTTTCAATTTCGTTCTTAAACTTTTTTTTTTATGATCAATTTTATCTCAAAACTTACGAATTGTAATCGATTTCGTCCCTACCCTAAGGCTGCCCAAATTACCAAATACAAATGATGACATAGTATCAAACATATAACATTAATAACTCATCATGACTCATAATCTTTAGATACACCAAAACAAAGTCATTTTTCTTCTTCTTATTCTTGATAGGAAGAGATGGTATCATTTTGCGTGATGAGTTAACAATAATATTACATATGTGATGCCACAACATCATTTGCTATTAGCAGTTTGGACGGTGTTAGGTGTTGGAACGAAGTCAAATTGCAATTCGAAAACATGTTCAGAGACGAAATTGAAAATTGGTGTAAAATTTGGGCATTTTGCCTAAAACGAATTAGAGAAAAAAGAATAGTAAGAAAGCATACTGTTGTGAGTAGAACAGGAAGAACCATGAGCTCCATCATGACAATAACAAGAAAACACAGAGCCATCATTCTGAGAAGTCCCACACAATCCTCCAGAATCCCTACATGTTGTACACTCATCAGAAGCATCATACATCACATCAAACCCTTCTTCCAGAACCTTCTTCAGAGAATCCTCCACACTAGTACTATTATCCTCCAAAACTGGCACTTGAATACCAAACCCACACTCCTCATATCCTGGGAATTCCTCCAACTCATTCCCCCTCACATAGAAACCAAGCTTACTAGAATCATTCCCACAGGTAAAGTTGTTCACTCCAGAAACCTGGGAGGGACAATCATAGAATATACTCATGTTCCCAACATTTGGGAGAAACCGAAAGGGGGTGCCACTCAAAGTAGTGTTGGTTCCATTGGGAGGACAAACATCATAGGCAAAGTCTTGCAGCACAAGTCTCATGGTAAAATCAGTTTGGTTGATGTGAAGTACATTGAAAACTTGTGAGGAAGATTGGATTGTAGTGTTTTGATTATTGTGACACTCGAGTTGGAACCCAGAGGCACCGCAATAATCGGGCCGATTCTGCCCCCAGAAAGGGTAGGAGATGTTTGTGAGGGATCCACAATTGTATGGTTGGCTACACATAGAATATGATGTGTCATTTTCTTGGGAGTAAGATTGAGGCAAAGTAATTAATAAGAAGAAGAAGATGATGAAGAAGAAGAGGAATATAGGATAAGTGTTCATCTTCAGAGATGTACTAGGAATCTGTCTGGGGATGAAGGTGATAGGTATTAATGGCGAATTAAGTCGAATGAATATGAGGTGTGTGATCTCTAGTGTGTACAAAAGAAAGTGAGTTTTGGTTTTTGTGGGCTAATGATTCGTCAATGTGCATGTGTTATTTTTATAATTGGGATGGAATAAAAAATTGAGAGGCAAACAAAAGCTAGTTGACTTTTCTAGAATGATGAAAATGATTGTGAATTCAATATTGGAGGGAGGAAATCAGAAAGTGATATTGCAACTTCCTGGAAAGGATGGAGCACGAGGACAATTTTAAATTGTGGAAATGTTGGGGGCTTTGTTGAATTTGTGTTAAAAGACAAATAGTGGTGGTAGAGTAGGTAAGTAGCTGCAAACCAAACGCGATAAACTTGGATTTGAATCTCTGTTGAAAAAAGTGTTCGTATTCAGTGTTTGGCAGTGTTCTGAATAGAATTGTTTCCGATAAAAAAATACTGTAACAAAAAAAAATTGTAAGTAGGTGGAAATATAAACATGAAAGGCGGAGATAATAGAGGAAAATAGTCAAAATAAGGATACAAACTAAATCTGTAATGAGACGCTTTCAAGAAAAAACAAAGACTAAACTAAACACGAGGAAGACCCATAATGCTACTTGCATGCATAATTGTCAAGTATACTAACTAGATTATGGAGTAAGCAAGCCTTTTTATATGGAAAAATGATGGATAAAATCTAAAATATATATGTAGTTTAATAATTAGTTTAAATAATTTAAAATTTTTTAAACAATCAGTTGTCAATTTTATAAGAATATTATTATTTTCTATATGTTGTTTAGATTTGAGAGAATTATCAATTTGGTCCTTGAAAAATACAAATTATTTCAATTTAGTTCCTAAAAAACAAAAATGCCTAATTTAATTCTTTAAAAATATTTTTTATCCCAATTTAGTCTTTTTATTATTTTTGTCAGTGTATGTGTAGCTTCTTTCAAAGACTAAAACGACTAAATTGAAACAAAAAAAATCTTTCGAAGATTAAATTAGATATTTTCATTTTTCAAAGATTAAATTAAAACAATTCATATCTTTTAATGACCAAATTAATAATTTTCTCTTTAAGATTTAAAATTAACGTAATCCCGTATCGCTGTTACTTCAATTGTAATTGAAACTTCCGACGCGGCAAATTTCATTCAAATGAATGGTGGATGCGTGCCCAACGTAGAGGAATAAAAGTTTGCAACTACTAGACAAATCTTTTCATTCATTTGTCAATATTTAATTTGTGCTTTGAATTTGGCCAAAAATTTTTTTTGCTTTGAATTTATTTAGCTAATTAGTAATATTGGTTAAGGATACATTTTAACAAATGATGGAGCTTAACAAATTATTCTTGTTAACTTTTCATCAATTTTAAAATAATAAATTCTTTCTGTATAGGCAAAACTGAAAAATATATTACAACGGTTATTACTGTTGCCACATGTCAATAAAATTAAAACAAATAATTAATATATCTTTTAATTATTTTTTTCGTAGAAATAATTAATATATCTTACATTAATTTAACATACTATATAAGCAACAAGTCTATATATGAATCCTCAGCTAGTTAATGAAATTGGAATGAAATCAATAATCAAATAAACGAGTCACGTTGTTTTGCTTAATTTCAACGTGACAATGGCATAAATGTAACTTATCAAATACCTCTAAAATTTACACGAGCCATAAATATAATTATCAAACATATATACCTCCTTAATTATAATTATTAAGCATTTAGGAATTGCTCATCATTAGAATGAAAAAAAAAAAAGTCAACCAACATTCCCTTTTACTTAGACACAAGTTAGTCACAATTTGGAACAGTAATAACCGATTAAATAATCGTAATGAAAATTTAACTATGATTACCGACCAACAACAATAGAGAATCCACACGGTTTCTTTTTTGTGGTCACACCAAACACATGATGAGTCATTTTTCATATATATGAATGAAGACCAAAAGCAGAGAGCTTAACCTGAGGAAATAATAACAAAAATAGAAAAAAGTTTCTAACCAGAATTTAGAGGTACAAATGCAATATTCTTCCTTGGACACATGAAAAGAAACAGAGCATAGCAAACACAACTAGGTCGTTGTTGAGTTAATGTATGAAGAAACCATCATATATTATATATAGATGAGTACTTATGTTGGGGTTCATGATAGGTCCGTGACACCTTTAGGATTCATGATAGGTCTATGATACTGCTCTTTTTCTTTTTTATCTTTGAATAGTCTTTCTTTTCTTGATCTTTTCAAGTTTCATGCTTTTCCATTCTTAACTCATCTCATCTGGTAATACTTAGAATTGTATATGCAATTATATCATCTTTATTATTTTCCATGTACTAATAATTATATATCTAGTATTTGCTAAGTCAAATTTTGATACTAAATTAAATACATGTCAAAGGTTCATTTTGGTCCTCTATGTTTCACTCAAGTTTTAAATTAGTCTTTTATGTTTCAGAAGTTTTAAATTAGTCCTTTATGTTTCCCAGAAGTTCTAAATTGGCCCTTCCATCCAAATCCGTCAATTTCTTAAGTTAACTGCTGACGTGGCGTTTCGAGGAGGACATATAACCTCTCTTACGTGTATCAAATAGCTGACGTGGCCTTAGACACACCAAAAACACCCAAACGACGTCGTTTAAGCAAAAAATAAAACTGTGCTGAGAGGACCAATATGAAACTCTAATGAAACATAAAGGACAAATATAAAACTTCAATGAAACATAAAGAACCAATATAGAACTTCAATGAAACATAAAGGACCAATATAGAACTTTCATGAAATATGAAGGACAAATATAAAACTTTTGGAAAACATAAAGGACCAATATAAAACTTTTGAAAGATAAAGGACCAATTTAAAACTTAGGTGAAATATAGAGGACCAAAATGAGTATTTGACCATTAAATACAAGTATAGTTGATGCATGTTGTATAAACTATAATTAACATTCTTTTGTCAATATTTGTTTATATCATATCAAAGGAGTATTGTGATTAATCAATAAAATATATAGATTTATTGTCTTCAGTGGTGTTGTGTAACTAATGGCCAATATTTGATGAAGATTTGGGAAATTGATCATTTGAAATAATTCTCGGTAATTTTTTTTGAAGTTATGAGAGATGTGAAAAGAAGAAAATTTTTTTTTAATTTTTTTTTATCTCTTTCATAACTCCATAAAAAAGTAAAGAAAATTAGTCTAAAAAATCTAAAATTTCACCCTAAAGACTTCGCTTTTAGCAACCAAAAAGAAGTTTTCGCTTTTTATGGATCCAATTGTCATAAATGTATAGGCCTTGTTCTTTAACAAGAAATGGTCATGGAAATGAGCAAGGAATGGATGGAGCTCACTGAGCCCACATATTTTTTACTTTTTTATTTCCATTAACTTTTTAAAAAAAAAGTAAAAAGAAAATACAAAATGTCTATTATACCCTTTGATTTGACACAATCATAACATTCCTTTATTTTTATTATTTTATTATAAGGGGTAAAGTGGTAATTTTAATACATTCCCATTCCATTTCCATTCCCAAACTTTTACTAATAAACACAAAAAACGCATTCCGTTTCCGTTTCTATTTCAATTTTTATTTCTGCGTAAAGAACGTGCCATAGATTGAATAGCTTTGATGTTTTTTTTTTTTCAATATTTCAATCCATACTTGACCAAGTCACTCCTACTCTATTTTTGACTATTCAAATTTAAAATGGCATATGACTTTTTGATGATAAAATTTAATTGCATACAGTTACTTGTATCTTTACCATCATGTTTATCTATTAAAAATGACATATGACTTTTTTTTTTTTGCTAGTTCAAACTCACATTCTTATACCTTTATTTTTCTGTTATCTCATTAACTATTTTTAATTTATTTTTTATTTGAAAAAAAAAACCTCATTCGAATAGAATGACTTCTCTATTCTCCGGCAGGAAGAAAATAGCCTTGGTGTAAATGTTTTTGCCTATATTTCAATCACTTCACCAAGCCAATAGATTTTTTTTAATATTAATTCTAACTATAATTGATGTGCATGCTGCCTATTTTCAAATTTTCACTAGAAGTTGAATCATCTTATAGAAAAGATACAATATATTATATATAAGTGAGTAACTAAAATTTATATATATAAATTAAATAATAAAATTAAATAGGACATGAGCAAAGCAAATTGAAAATTTAAAAAAAAAGTATAAAGAAGAATTTGAAAAGTCTATCCAGGATTAATACAATATCTCCCAAAAAGATAAAGCCAAAACCTCATTTTAATTTTGATCATCTATCTTTCATAGACATTTTTTAAAACTTTTAAATTAGTCATCAATTTTTGTAACTTAGTTTAAATTGGCCTTTTTATTTAATAATATTAATTTGGTTTGTCAACGGTGGATGTGATATTTACAAAAAAAAAATTATTGATGTGTCATGATAACTGTTAACGTGTCATGTCACATCATCATCACGCCATCACAAATAATGAAATAGGCGATGATGTGGCAATGACGTGGAGTGACGCATTAGCTTAAATGGACACGTAGGAGAGATAATATGTCCACATCAGCAAGTCACGTCAGTATTTAACGGAAGAATTGGACGAACTTAGACGGAAGGACTAATTTGGAACTTCTGGAAAAGATAAAGGACCAATTTAAAACTTTTAAAACATAAAATACCAATATAAAATTTGGGTATAATATAAGGGACCAAAATGGACTTTTTAAAAAAAAATATAGACAAATAATTTGTTAGTTATAAGAGGGCTTCATCTTTAAAGATATAATAATATTCAGTTGCCTTCATCAAATCAAATATGCTTAATAGGCTAGACTTCTCTTTACTTTTTTTTTTTTTTGGGATGATATAGTACTAATCTTAGCTTGGATAGATTTCTCAAAAAGTCTCCTTTATACTTTCGTATTTGCAAAAAATGATTTTGCGTTGCTTTGTCCTACTCAATTTTTTATTTAGGGCTTGGTTGAAAGTTTTGAAGAGAGTAGGGTGGGGTGGTAATTAATGAAGTGCTGCGGAGTGGGGTGGGGTGAAATAGTTCAAATAAATCATTCTATTGATTGAGAGTTTAAAAATATAAAAAGAATAGAGAACAATACTATCTTTATGATAAATGAATAAAAATAGAATAAAATTTATATTTAACACATAAAAAATAATTACTCAAATTTTAAATTTGATGAATGGTCGAAATATAAGCCAAAAGTATTTACATCATGTAATCCTTGAGAGAAAGAGATAGAGGTTGGGATCCTAATAAGTTCCACTGGTCCACCCACCCTCTACCCCTCTCTCTCTCTCTCTAATGATAAAGAGGGAATGATAGAATGAGAGAGGATGGGCTCTTTTACTAAACAATTACGTTTGAGAGTCTAAATAGGCATGCTTAGTTGAAGAGAATTGGAGCCAAAAGGAAGTGAAGTGTTGCATCAAATATTAGGCATTAGTAATTGACAACAACCTGAAGAGATTGGGGTTGGTTCTTGGAGAATTTTGCTTCTAGTATAGTTGTAGTTCTGATATGTCCTCTGCTTTCTGCTTTCTGGCTCAATTTTAATGTTGCATGTCACAAATGATTGGGTTCCACAAAGCTTGAAGCTGCTTCAACTTGTCCCACTCACAAGTCACAAGTCACAACACAAGTGCTTCTTCAATTTCCTTCTTTATTTAAACATAGAAAATGAGGAAAGTAGCTCATTGACTCTTTGAAGTATGGTCATCTGTGACTGTGGCTGCCTCCAACACTTGCTTCAGTGACGCTACCCAGCACTTGAGCCATCCAATTTTATATATCCATTCCTGCTCCACAACCCTGCTGCTCTCAGAGTTTCTTACTATACGAGGTTGTTTTTTACAATTACCCTTCTGCCCTCAGTCCCTTTTATTTTTATTTTCCCACCATATAAATCTTCACCCCATCATCATTGTTGCAGCTCATCTTGCTATCAACATCAAAGGCTGACCAAGAAATGGAGGCCTTCATGGACCTTTGGCTCACACATGATAATAGTATATATAATGTTTTGAATTCACAAATGAATCCACAATGCCAGAAAAGTAACATGCCATTAGCCCATTACCTAAAGCATTAGATTTGGACAGTTTTCAAGCATCCATGTCAAGAAGAACTCGATAGCTCTTAGCTTCCCTCTCCTTCCGAAACGAAGCAGCAATTGCAGATTGATCTTCCCAAACCCATAGACTGCTTGAACAGCAGTGAAGTATAGTGTTGATTTAGTGGGTGGGTTTGGTGAGGCTATGAACAAAGGTTTCAAAGCAAACCACCAATGAGATGCTCTGTTCTTGCAAAGACGGCACTCTTAGCGGCCTCAACGGTTGCTTCAAATTCAACTTAAAATTTATCATTTGGTTCTGATATGTGTTCTGCTTTCTGCTATATCTGAAATCTAAATCCATTACAAAATCATTGAGTTGTGAAAATTCTGGGTTAATGCCCCGAGTCAATAATGTTGAATGTCACATGTGATTGGGTTCCACAAATCTTCAAGCTTCTTGTACTTCACCCTCGCACTAGTACTTCATCTGTCATATAAGTAAAGCAACCACCTTCCATAAAACCTTGGAGTTTACAAAATCTTGTTGTTGCCATCGCCTACCATAACTAGTTTAAATAAAAGTAGCACATAAATTTCCCATTTCTATTGATTTTAAATTTGGAAACATGATAAAATTAGGAAAGCGCAGGGTAGGCTCCTGATTGACTCTTCTAACTAGGAGCATATGCGGTGGCCCGCAAATTGACCTCTTCATGGCTCAGGTCGAACTTGAGCTTAAACTCATGGGCTTTATATATATGGGCTTGAGTTCCTATATGTTTTACTACCCATTATAATGGGCTATATATTTATCCAAGTCTATTGACTAAGCCCGGACTTAACCTATTAGTATACATAACTATAAAATATTTATATATATTACTTTAAATTTTGTTTTTGTTTGCTTAGAACCAATGTTTTAAGAATCAGGTTAATCTCACCGATAACCGATCAAGTGTTCGGTTCGGTTCGATGCAAAAATTTTATCTATAGTCGGTCCGTTCAAAATCAATACTATTAATCAAGACACTAATTAAAATTGTATCTGAATATTGTTTAATAAAGTATTATTTCAATGATTTGAAAATTATGAAACGTACTAAAAAAAATTAAAATACTAATTTTTCATATTCAAAACTTTATCAGTTAATCAATCTGATGAAATATTTATTGTGCTACACACACATGCATCTTAGATAAATTTATACTATAATTTATGTATAAAGAAACTTAATTGTAATTAATTTGGATAATTAAACACTACAGTTCTTAAAAAATGAGATTTATGAAAGTTCAAAGTATTCTTACATGGATGTTTTTGGAAACAAGAAGATTCATGCACATTTTTTGTGGGTGTTGGTGGCGGTGGTGGTACGCTATGGTGGTTGGTCAGCGGTTTGTGGTGGGTTTGGTGGCGGTGGTTGGCGATAGTGCATGGTGGGTGTTTCGTGGTGGTGGTGGGCATTGTTGGTGGTGGTGCGTGGTGGCAGTTGGCGGTGGTCCATGGTGGGTGGTGGTGGGTGGTTCGTATTGGTGGCGGTGGTGCATGGTGGGTAGTGGTGGGTGTGGTGGTGGTGCGTGGTGGCAGTTGGCGGTGGTTCATGGTGGTGGTGGTGGGCATTATTGGTAATGGCGGGTGGTGCATGGTGTTGGTGGTGGGTGGCGGTGACGGTGGGTAGTGGTGGTTAGTGATGGGTAGGTCCAAGTACTACTTAAATTTTGGCCCATATATTTTTAATAAAATAGATATTTAATAGATAAAGCTTAAGTATTATCCATACCTAACTTTTAATGTTGAGTAAATGACTCATAAGCTTAAACTTGAATAATCTTAAAGACTACCCAACCCATAAGAGTTATACGCGCAAACAATAGTCAAACTGCAACTTCTTTTCTCATGCTCTGTTCAGTTAATGTGGGGAAGACTCGCGATTACGTCTTTTCTGCGTCAAGAAATTAAAAAAAAAAAAAATCAAAATGAATGGTGAAGAGAATCCTTTTCCATCATTTTTGATATATGTGAGCTCGCGAAGCGACTTACCTAAACCTCCCTGGCACTTAGCCATGGAAGCACATATATTGTTGTTGTGTACAACTTCCACCATCTTCACCATCTCCTTCTTTCTCATTACATCTCTTCCAAAATCCTACTCTCAAGAACAAGACGGCTACAAAAATTGCAAGGGCCTATTCAAATGTGGGAATCTGGATAACTTGTATTACCCTTTCTGGTCAGACAATTCTAATCGATCCTCTTATTGTGGGAGAGAAGCGTTTGAGCTCTATTGTCGTGAAGACCAATCCCCTTGGATTTGGGTGGGGTCTCAAAACTTGAGTGTTAAGTGGATAGACCCTAACCCATACGCTTACAGGGTGAGAATGGTGCGGCCACACCTTGCTTTTCATAATTGTTCTTCCGAATTAACCAACACTTCCTTGGGTGAGAATACGGTGGGTGTGACTACCCAATTCAGTCACTTCCAATATGGTGAACATGTGAAGCGTGTGTCCGTATTCTACGACTGCTCCTCCTCGTACATTTCTAGTGTTGGGGTTGGGGTTAGAAACTTCACATGCGAGGATACCTCTAGAAGGCGTGTTTACTATGTGTCCGAAACGGAAGGTGATGTTCTGATGCAGCGATTCCCTGAACTTGAAAAGTGTAGATATATTCAAGTGCCGATTTCAGAGTCAGAGGAGAATGGTGTAGATGCTGTTGGTGGTGGTATTGATGCGCTGAACAATTACTTGAACCAAGGGTTTGATGTGGAGTATATTATTGGAGACGGGAATCACTGCTCAAATTGCGAGGCTACTCGTGGAGTGTGCGGGAGTGAGAGGTATCGTGCGTCTCAATTCAGCTGTTATTGCCAGGACGGATTTCATTATTCAGACTGCAATGACAATGATTCCCTCACTCATCCTAGTATGCGCTTCTTCCCCCGTTTCTCTCTTCAATTTTAGTCCGTTTGGAAAGACTTTTTTTTCATTCAAAAAGTATTTTTTTAATTAAAAAAAAGACTTTTTTATAAACATAAAACTTGGGAGAATTTTTTAAAAAAAGTAAAAGTAAAAAAAAAAGGGTTAAAATATACATTTTTAAGAAGTTGAAGAATGAAATTTCAACTTAAAGTATTTGTAAAAATTATTCATTTTAAATAAAAGTCTTTTTATATTATAATATCCAAACATAAAATAAAAATTATTTAACCAAAAGATCTTTTTTTTAAAAATTTGATAAACAAAAGTTCTTTCTTCACAACCTTATTACTTTTATTTACCCGATTACAATTGTTCCTTTGGCTCCAATAAAGAGTCAAATTCCATAATAGAACTTATCATTTGACATGCTGTAATCTCAAAAGTACATTTTCCAACATATTTGTACTATTACCATGTAGCATTTTTATCAATACTTGTAGTTGAAAATTAGCATCAAACTTCCAACTAAATTGTGTAATCAATGTTCTATAATTCGTTTTTGCTCATTGTTGCAGGTACTCTCGCTGTCAAGAACAAAGTCATAGCAGGTAATTCATTGAATTTCCTTTTACATAATTAATTTTGTACTATTTACCACATTTCAATTCCATATTCTCTATTAATTGACACTTATTACCATTTTTCATGCCACCTTCCTGTTGGTGCTGCTTCAGCGCTGGGTTTTTACAAGATTCTCCTTTTTTATCTGTCCCCCCGAAAAGATAATAGTGAAGTGAGGACCGTAAGCATACATAAATAACTAGTAGAATAGGCTTTATAAATAAACATAGTTTTTTTATTAAAAAATCATTAGAGTCCTTCTGTCATTTATTTTGAGCTTTGTCTCTCATCATCTGCACATTATATAATAATAAAAAAAGTTGAAATGATTTGTGATATTTCATAACCAAATATTTGTGTGCTATACGTGCCAGGTATCACGGTAGGAGTAGTTGTAGCCGCACTTATAGTTTGCTGTTGCAAAATCAAATATTTAATGCGGAAAATAAAAATTTGGAAGACAACTAAGGCTGACCAAGAAATCGAGGCCTTCGTAAGAAATCATGGACCTGTGGCTCTCACAAGATACAAATTCTCAGATGTGAAGAAAATGACCAAATCCTTCAAAGTTAAACTGGGTGAAGGTGGTTATGGTGCTGTATATAAAGGAGAATTACTCAACGGCTCTCATGTGGCGGTTAAGATATTGACTGCATCCAAAGGCAATGGTCAAGACTTTATCAATGAGGTTGCTAGCATCAGTAGAACTTCCCATGTCAATGTTGTTAGCCTTCTTGGGTTCTGTTTGGAAGGCCAAAACAAGGCCCTTATCTATGAATTTATGCCTAATGGATCCCTTGACAGATTTATTGACAACAAGGTAAATGAATCTACTCCATTATCCTTAAATCTGGAAAAATTGTATGAAATTGCGATTGGGATAGCTCGAGGGCTTGAGTACTTGCACAGAGGATGCAACACTCGGATTCTACATTTTGACATAAAGCCACATAACATTCTGTTGGATGAAAACTTTTGCCCCAAGATCTCAGATTTTGGACTTGCTAAGATTTGTCCTAGGAAACAAAGCATCATTTCAATTTCAGAAGCAAGAGGAACTATAGGGTATGTGGCTCCAGAAATTTGGAATAGAAATTTCGGAGGTGTTTCTCACAAGTCTGATATTTACAGCTATGGAATGATGCTACTAGACATAGTTGGGGAGCGAAAGAACATGAATGCTGAAGCTAGTTGTACAAGTGAGAAGTATTTTCCAGATTGGATTTACAGTAAACTTGAAGAGGGTAGTAGTTTGATACCTAATGGGATGACCAGCATAGAGGAACATGACATTGCAAAGAGAATGATAGTGGTGGGTCTATGGTGCATTCAAGCTTTTCCAATTCATAGACCTACTATAAGTAGAGTGATCGAAATGTTAGAAGGAAGTTTAGATTCACTGGAAATTCCACCAAAGCCTGTCATGTCTTCCCCTACCAGAATAGAAGCAGAATCTTCCACTACCACAACATGTTAGTTCAATGCAGTATATTATCATCCTAACCCTAGATTCTGGGCATTGGAAGCTCTTCCCCGAATGCTACCAATTTAGCTCCAATAGAATGTAATAGAAAATTTTGGAGAATTTCTAGTTTCATATATTAATTTCATTTTAAATTGGTTTTAAAAGATTCCATCTAACTTAATGCGAAAGTACCAAAGATTAACATTTAACATTTTTAAACTCTTGAGTTGACTCTGTCGAAAACTTCAAAATCTTGCACACAGAAATTTCTATGAAGTATGCACCGTACGGTAATTGGCAAACTTGAAAGAAGCTGACTTATATGATTACAATCGATATCAACATCATCATAAAATAGTTTTATTACAAATTATCTTGGTTCTCTTTGTAATAGCATATATAATGTTTTGAATTCACAAATGAATCCACAATGCCAGAAAAGTAACACAGCCATTACCTAAAGCATTAGATTTGGACAGTTTTCAAGCATCCATGTGAAGAAAAACTTGGTACCTCTTAGCTTCCCTCTCCTTCCTTTTACTGAGCTGTAAATAATGCGGATACCACTAATCACACTTGTTCACCAACATGCTCCCTCTTCTGATTGCGGTAATGGAGTTTCCCATCATTTCTCTCCCATCCCAAGCGAAACACACACACTACGTAACAGATATAAACTACACCGCTTCTACACTCAGCTTTGTTGACACAGATTTATTCAACCAATCATGCCAGAACGTAACCCTCCCATTCATTTTGAGTGACTTGGATGTGAATCTCAGTTTTTACTTCAAGTGCAGCACAACCCAAGCTCAAACGAAGCAGCTATTGCAGATTGATCTTCCCAAACCCATAGACTGCTTGAATAACAGTGAAGTATCGCGAGGGTTGTACGTGTTTGAGACGGGGGAACCAAACGCAGAGTTGAATATCACAAATTATTGGGTTCACCCTCGCACTAGTACTTCATCTCTCCCATAATTAAGTAAAGCCACCACCTTCCATGAACCCTTGGAGTTAACAATGGAAGCCCATAATATATCGTGTTGTTGTGTACATCCACCATCACCTCCCATATCTGTCATATCAAATTGCAGTTAATAGTGAACTAGTTGAAAATAAAAATAGCACAAAAATTCACATTTCTATTGATTTTAGATTTGAAAACATAAATAAATAAATAAAATTAGGAACCCGCATTGATACTGATAGGTTCCTCATTGACTCTTCTAAGTAGGACCATTTGTAGTGTGGCCTATAACACGCACATAATAGTCAAACTGCAACTTCTTTTCCTATGCTCTGTTCAGTTAATTAATGTGTGCAAGACTTAGACTATCGCGATTACGTATTTCTCTTCTCTTCGTCAAAATAAAAAAAAAATCAAAATGAATGGTGAAGGAAGGGAATCCTCTTCCTTTGCACCATCATTTTGATATATGTGAGCTCGCGAAGCCACCTACCAATACCATAAACCTTGCAGTTATCAATGGAAGCACATATATTCTTCTTCCGTACTTCTACCATCCTCACAATCTCCATCTTCCTCATCATTTCTCTCCCAAAATCCTACTCTCAAGACCATGACGACGGGTACCACGAGTGCGGCCGCCCATACAACTGTGGAGCAATACAAATGGCGAACGGCGCATATCCTTTCTGGACAGATGATCGACCTCGCTATTGTGGCAGCACCGACGGATTGAAGCTCAATTGCTCAGAAAATCATTCTGTTTCCTTTGAGGTGGGGACTCAGATTTTCAATGTCACACAGATTAACCAAGAACATCACATTTTGACTGTGGTCCGAGCAGATGTTGATTATGATAATTGTTCTTCCGATTTAACCAACGTATCATTTAGTCTCACTTCCCAAATCAATCTCTCCATTTTTGGGAGCGTGAAGAATGTGACCCTATTCTACGACTGCCCCTCATCCATTTCGGGGCTTAACAAGTTCCCCTGTAAAGCCCCGTCGAATAGTAATATTTACTATGCGTTCGAAAACGACGCCGAATATGGTGTTCTTCGAAGCCAGTGCGGGCGACTCATTCAAGTGCCCATTTCTTCAGATGGTATTGATCTGAATATTGCTCAAGATGGTATTGTTGTGCTGAATCGTGGATTTGATGTGACGTATATGAGTGTAGACGAGTCTCCCTGCTTAAACTGCGCTTATAGCCGAGGAATTTGTGGGAGTGGGATCGATAATTCGTCTCAATTCACCTGTTTTTGCGAGGACGGACCTCAAAATTCAGAATGTCATCATCATCATAGTATGCGCCTCTTCTCCATTTTATCTCTTCAATATTTTCCTTCATTCATTGCCATATTTTGATAGCTTCATTAGGAAGAAGATGAAGCGCCTACTTAATTCGTTGTTGTTTCCTTTATTAGAAAGAAATATCGTAGAATTTAGTAATAAAACTCAAACTTATTTGCCTAATCCACAAAGCACACCACTTAATTAAGTTGGAATGAACGCCTCTTGTGATTTTTCTTTCTGCAGGATTGAATTGAATGTCATAACTAACTCCTCCATCAAGTATATTTCAACTCTCTAGCTAGCTACCTACTTCTTCAGGCTCCAAGTCTCCTACTATACTCTCATTTTTTCTCAGACCTCTTATATTTTAGTGCCCTTTTATATTTTTGTTGTAAGGTTTTGGGACATCAAGGGAATGATTAATAACAAGGAGGGGGAGAAAAGAAGAGAGATTGAGATTGAGAGGGAGGAGAAGGGAAGGGCAGAAAAGATTAATCTCTTTTTTCTCTTTTCATTTGGATACTTTAAATTGCATGATTTAAAAATCATAAAGGATAGAGATAATAGAGAATTAAAAAAATAATCGTCCATTATTTTTTTCTTGAAGTTTCATTTTTTCAAATAAGGGGAAGATGTTTTATTTCTTTGGGGCAGAAAATTTAATCAATTTCAATCCAATCCAAGTAGACTGCTCTTTCTCATATTCCGATAGCTTAAATATCGTATTTAGTGTTCTTTGAGTTTGGTAGCAATATGCAGAAACTAAACTTCCAACTACTTTGTGTAATCAATGTTCTATAATTTGCTTTTGCTCATTGTTGTAGGTACTATCGCTGTCAGGAACAAAGTCATAGTAGGTAATTGATTCAATTTCCTTTTACATAATTAATTCTGTACTATTTACCACATTTCAATTCCATATTCTATATTGACATTTATTACCATTTTTCATGCCACCTTCCTGTTGGTGCTGCTTCAGCGCTGGGTCTTTTACAAGATTCTCCTCTTTTATCTGTCCACCCCAAAAAGATAATAGTGAAGTGATCAAGTGAGGACCGTAACCATGCATAAATAACTAACCGAATAGGCTGTATAAATTAGCTTAAATAGAGTCAAATATCAACATCTTGTATTAAAATATAGTCCTTCTGTCATTTATTTTGAGCTTTGTCTTTCATCATGTGCACATTATATATTAGAAAAATTGAAAGGATCAATGATATTTCATAACCATTTTATTTGCGTGCTATATGTGCCAGGTATCACGGTAGGAGTAGTTGTAGCCACACTTATATTTTGCTGCATGAAATTCAAATCCTTAATACGGAAAATAGAACTTTGGAAGACAACTAAGCCCCACCAAGAAATTGAGGCATTCATAAGAAATCATGGATCTTTGGCTCTCACAAGATACAAATTCTCAGATGTGAAGAAGATGACGAAATCCTTCAAAGTTAAACTGGGAGAAGGTGGTTATGGTGCTGTATATAAAGGAGAATTACTCAACGGCTCTCATGTGGCGGTTAAGATATTGACTGCATCCAAAGGGAATGGTCAAGACTTTATCAATGAGGTTGCTAGCATCAGTAGAACTTCCCATGTCAATGTTGTTAGCCTTCTTGGGTTCTGTTTGGAAGGCCAAAACAAGGCCCTTATCTATGAATTTATGCCTAATGGATCCCTTGACAGATTTATTGACAACAAGGTAAATGAATCTACTCCATTATCTTTAACTCTGGAAAATTTGTATGAAATTGCGATTGGGATAGCTCGAGGGCTTGAGTACTTGCACAGAGGATGCAAGACTCGGATTCTACATTTTGACATAAAGCCACATAACATTCTGTTGGATGAAAACTTTTGCCCCAAGATCTCAGATTTTGGACTTGCTAAGATTTGCCCTAGGAAAGAAAGCATTATTTCAATCTCAGAAGCAAGAGGAACTATAGGTTATGTGGCTCCAGAAATTTGGAATAGAAATTTCGGAGGTGTTTCTCACAAGTCTGATGTTTACAGCTATGGAATGATGTTACTAGACATAGTTGGGGAGCGAAAGAACATGAATGCTGAAGCTAGTTGTACAAGTGAGAAGTATTTTCCAGATTGGATTTACAGTAAACTTGAAGAGGGTAGTAGTTTGGTACCTAATGGGATGACCAGCATAGAGGAACATGACATTGCAAAGAGAATGATAGTGGTGGGTCTATGGTGCATTCAAGCTTTTCCAATTCATAGACCTACTATAAGTAGAGTGATCGAAATGTTAGAAGGAAGTTTAGATTCACTGGAAATTCCACCAAAGCCTGTCATGTCTTCCCCTACCAGAATAGAAGCAGAATTTTCCACTACCACCACATGTTAGTTCAATGCAGTGTATTATCATACTAGATTCTGGGCATTTGAAGCTTTTCCTCGAATGCTACCAATTTAGCTCCAATAGAATGGAATTGAAATTTTGGAGGGTTTTTAGTTTTATATATATTAATCTGTAGTTTATTATCCATATATTAATTTGTAAAGGACTTTTGAATTGCTTTTAAGAAGACTTCTCTTGACTCCAAAAAAATTGAAGTCACGTTTGGTTACATGAATATTGGATGTAATAGAAATGGAAATAATAACGTGAAAGTGATGTGAATGGAATAAAAGTGGATAAAATGACTATTTTACCCTTATATTAAAAGTGATAATGGAATAAAAGTGAGTAAAAAAATAAGAGCAAATACATAATTTCATTACATTACAAAAAATAAGGTATGTTTGATAGGAAGCATGTTTGATGTTTGAGAGAACATTGGATTACAAGAATAATAACATTGTTTTTATCAACCAAGTTACAGGAAAACTTTCAAGAAGCTAACTTATTGTTAAAAAAATAAACTTCAATTCTTTTTTTATATCATTACAATTGATATAATCATTAAAAGATTAGTTACTACAAATTATCTTGGTCATCTTTCTAATAGCATATATAATCTTTTCAATAAACAAATGAATCCCAATTCCACAGTATCTATGACCAAAAAACCAACACAGCCATTACCTAAACCATTAAATTTTGACAATTTTCAAGCATCTATGCCAAGAAGAACTTCATACCTCTTAGCTTCCCTCTCCTTCCTTTTTGCTGATCTGTAATGCCGATACCACTAATATGCTCTCTACTATATTTAGAAGGCTAAAATTTTATTTTGATCCTTTATGTTTTACCCAAGTTTTAAATTAGTCATTTATATTTCAAATCAATCATCTATGTTTATAAGTTGTTCCATATACGTCCGTTTGCTTGACACCTTAGTGTTCTCCGTTAAATGATGAAGTAGATAGCTTACGTGGACAAAATCTCTCTCCTACGTGTTCTTTTAAATTGATTCTGATTCTTCTGAAGATCTTCGGAGTGAGTTGCTTGATTCTTGTGAAGATATTGTTAAGGCAAGTTTTTCAAGATTTAAGAAGGTAAAGAAAATGAGTTCTTTACCAGAGGGTGACATTTAGATCTGTAAATCTGCACATCAGGACATTAAGTCATTTATTTCCCGCCGCCGTGACAAGTTACTGTACATATTTAACTCGCATTTGTAATCTGCGAGCTGATATAAATGACTCGCATTTGATATCTGCGAGTCCAACTGGGATCGCAGGTAATAACTGCGAGTCTTCTTTATTCACTCGCATTTAATATCTGCGAGTCTAATATGCACAGTAACTTGTCACGGCGGCGGGAAATAAATGACTCAATGTCTTGATTGTGACATTTGAAGGAAAAAATTGTCATATCTAATTCTTTTATCCAAAGAAAATGGCAGAGAAATTTTGTGCACGTCACCATTTAATGGAGAAGTGTGAGGAGGGTTTATTTAGAACATTTGACAAACATAAAGGATTGGTTTTAAAACTTTTAAAAATATAAATTATTAATTTGGATCTTGAATAAAACATAGAGAACCAAAATGAAATTTTGACCGTCTAAAATCTAAATCTAAATCCATTACAAAATCCTTGAGCCGTGAAAATTGTGGTTAATGCTGCGAGTCAATATTGTTGAATGTCACAAATGATTGGGTTTGGCTCCACAAACCTTGAAGCTACCTTAACTTGTACTTCACGCTCGCACTAAAACTTCTTCTGTCATATATATATGTATAAAACCATGTTGTGTACGTCCACACAATCGCCTACCATATCTGTCATTAGGGGTGTCCTTAAATTGTGGCGGGTTAGATTGGCTCCAATGAAATGAATTAAGTTATAATATAATTATGCAATAGAAAATTTAAAAATATATTTACAATTAGATAAGAATTAATTATATTTTATACATGTTTTTTAAAAAATATATTTTATATACATTAAAAAAAAAATATCTCACAACTTATAAGTTAGTTATAAATAAATAACTAATTGCATAATAAAAAAATCTCTAAAAAGCATGATTAAATTGAAACAAAATTTCTATTTTTTAAGAAGTGACAGGTTAGTTTGAGATGAGTGGGTTGAAAATGCTCAAGCTCATTATCCAAACCAATAGCACAATAGGTTAAAAAAAATTTAACTTGAATCAACCCATTAACTCGAACCACATCAACACAATACAATAGAATGAACGAGTTGGCGAGTTAATACGATATGACACACCCTTGCCTATTCTACTTGTTAATAAAATTAAGAAAGTGCCGGATAGGTTCCTTATTGACTTTTCTTTCCTTGTTCGTAAGATTTACGAAGCACTGTATCGGTTAATTCAAACTTGACCCGCGTCCCCCATTAATTACAAAGGAAGAGTCTCCCAATAAGACAGTTGTACTCACAAAATTTCAATCTCAAAACTTTACTTAAATAATACCAAATAGCTTACCAATTAGACTAGTCCTCAGTGACTCTTCTAAGCAGGACCATTTGTGGGGATCAATAACACGCAAATATCAGTCAAACCGCAACTTGTTTTCCTATGCTCTGTTCAAACTTGGAACCGCAACTTCCTTTCCTATGCTCTGTTCAGTTAATGGTAAAGGGAATCCTTTTCCTCTCCTCCATCATTTAGCTCGCGAAGGCACCTACCATAAAACTTGCAGTTAGTAATGGAACCCCACATATTCCTTTTGTGTACAACTTCCACCATCCTCACCATCTCCTTCTCTCTCATTACATGTCTCCCAATTTCCTACTCTCAGTCTGAAGAGCATGATGGGTTCCACGACTGTCAAGGCATGTTCAAATGTGGGAATCTGGATAACTTATATTACCCATTCTGGTCAGACACAGACGACAGTTATTATGGTCGTCCCTCTTATTGTGGGATACAAGGGTTCCAGCTCAATTGTCATGGAAACGAATCCCCTCGTATCCTGGTCGGGTCTCGGGGCTTTAATGTTGCGTGGATCGACCAATACGCGTACACGGTGAGAATGGTGCGAACAGACCTTGCTTTTCATAGTTGTTCTTCCGAATTAACCAACACTTCCTTGGGTGAGAGTAGTAGCCAATTCCAATATGGTGAAAATGTGAAGCGTGTGTCCGTATTCTATGACTGCTCCTCCTCGTACATTTCTACAGTTGGGGTTAGAAACTTCACATGCGAGGATACCTCTGGAACGCGTGTTTACTACGTGTCCGAAATGGAAGGTGATGTTGTGATGCGGCGATCCCCTGAACTTGAGCAGTGTAGATATATTCAAGTGCCGATTTCGGAGTCGGAGGAGAATGGTGTAGATGCTATTGCCGGCGGTATTGATGCGCTGAACAATTACTTGAAGCAAGGGTTTGATGTGCAGTATAGGATTGGAGACGGGGATCGCTGCTGGGACTGCGAAAATAGTAGTGGAATTTGTGGGAGTGTCACCACTAATGCGTCTCAATTCAACTGTCATTGCGAGGACGGACCTCATCATTCACACTGCAATGATTCTCCCCCTCATCATCGCAGTATGCGCTTCTTCAATTTCCTTCATTAATTACTTGTGCAATTTTTCTCATTTTTTGAATGATAGCTCAAGTCGTTGTTTCCATTAGAAAAAATAGAACTAAGTAGTAAAAGTTATTGGTTAGGACGGGATGAGGGAGTCTCTTAACGAAAAAACAATAAATACGAACATTAGGTTCAGCTTCAACAAGAAGTACAAAGATATCACTATCACGCACCCCAAAAATTGGAAAAAAAATTATCTTAACAAAACAGCAAATATGACATACCCGATTAGAATTGTTACTTTGGCTCCAGCAGAGAGTCAAATTCGCTAACAACTTGTAATTTCACATGCTGCAATCTCAAAAGTATAATATTTTTTCTGAATTGTTGTAGTTTTAAATTAGTATGAGCAAACAACCCAAGCACAAAGTTATATGTTTGAGTTTGGTAGCAATGCAGAAAGTAAACTTCCAACTATATTGTGTAATCAATGTTCTATAATTCGATTCATTGTTGCAGGTAGTCTCGTTGTCAAGGTCATAGTAGGTAATCGATTGTATTTCCTTTTACAAAATTAATTTTGGACTATTTACAACATTTCAATTCCATACTCTATATTAATTGACATTTATTACCATTTTTCATGCCACCTTCCTGTTGATGCTGCTTCAGCGCTGGGTCTTTTACAAGATTCTCCTTTTTTATCTCTCCACCCCAATAAGATAATAGTGAAGTGAGGACCGTCAGCATACATAAATAACTAGTAGAATAGGCTTTATAAATAAACATAATTTTTTATTCAAAAATCATTGGAGTCCTTTCATTTATTTTGAGCTTTGTCTCTCCTTATCTACACATTATATATTAAAAAAAATTAAAATGATTAGTGATATTTCATAACCAAATATTTGCGTGCTATATGTGCCAGATATCATGGTAGCAATAGTTGTACTTGTAGCCACGGTAGCAGGAGTTGTACTTGTATGTTGCTGCCGGAAAATACAACTTTGGAAGACAACTAAGGCTGACCAAGAGATCGAGGCCTCCATAAGAAATCATGGACCTTTGGTTCTCACAAGATACAAATTCTCAGATGTGAAGAAAATGACCAAATCCTTCAAAATAAAACTGGGAGAAGGTGGCTATGGTGCTGTATATAAAGGAGAGTTACTCAACGGCTGTCATGTGGCGGTTAAGATATTGTCTACATCCAAAGGGGATGGTCAAGACTTTATCAATGAGGTTGCTAGCATCAGTAGAACTTCCCATGTCAATGTTGTTAGCCTTCTTGGGTTCTGTTTGGAACGCCGAAAGAAGGCACTTATCTATGAATTTATGACTAATGGATCCCTTGACAGATTTATTGACAACAAGTTAAATGAATCTACTCAATCCTTAACTTTGGAAAAATTGTATGAAATTGCAATTGGGATAGCTCGAGGACTTGAGTACTTGCACAGGGGATGCAACACTCGAATTCTACATTTTGACATAAAACCACATAACATTCTGTTGGATGAAAACTTTTGCCCCAAGATCTCAGATTTTGGACTTGCTAAGATTTGCCCTAGGAAAGAAAGCATCATTTCAATTTCAGAAGCAAGAGGAACTATAGGGTATGTGGCTCCAGAAATTTGGAATAGAAATTTTGGAGGAGTTTCTCACAAGTCTGATGTTTATAGCTATGGAATGATGCTACTAGACATAGTTGGGGAGCGAAAGAACATGAATGCTGAAGTTAGTTGTACAAGTGAGAAGTATTTTCCAGATTGGATTTACAGTAAACTTGAAGAGGGTAGTAGTTTGGTACCTAATGGGAAGACCAGCATAGAGGAACATGACATTGCAAAGAGAATGATTGTTGTGGGTCTATGGTGCATTCAAGCTTTTCCAATTCATAGACCTACCATAAGTAGAGTGATCGAAATGTTAGAAGGAAGTCTAGATTCATTGGAAATGCCACCAAAGCCTGTCATGTCTTCCCCTACCAGAATAGAAGCAGAATCTTCCACTACCACAACATGTTAGTTCAATGCAGTGTATTATCATACTAGATTCTGGGCATTTGAAGCTTTTCCTCGAATGCTACCAATTTAGCTTCAATAGAATGGAATTGAAATTTTGGAGGATTCTTAGTTTTATATATTAATCTGTAGTTTATTATCCATATATTAATTTGTCAAGGACCAGCATTTTGAATTGCTTTTAAGCCGACTTCAGTTGACTCCAAAAAATCGAAGTATTCCTCACACAGTTACTGGAAAACTTCGAAGAAGCTGACTTATTATGAAAAATAAACTTCAATTCTTTTTTTATATCATTACAATCGATATAATCATTAAAAGATAATTTACTGCAAATTATCTTGGTCATCTTTCTAATAGCATATATTATCTTTTCAATTCACAAATGAATCCACAATTCCACACTATCTACGACCAAAAATCCAACACAGCCATTACCTAAACCTAAACCTAAACCATTAGATTTTGACAGTTTTCAAGCATCTACGTCAAGAAGAACTTCATACCTCTTAGCTTCCATCTCCTTCCTTTTGCTGACCTGTAATGCCGATACCACTAATCACACCTCGTCACCGACAAGCTCCTCTTCTGATTGCGGTAATGGAGTTTGCATTCGCTACCATTTCTGGCTTGCTAATACCAACACCACCGACGAATTCTGCGGTAACCCTAATTTTGGGCTCACATGCTCCCACGGTGGCCAACGCATCATCTCTCTCCCAAACAATACGTAGCACGTAACAAATATAAACTACACCGCTTCTTCACTCACCCTTGTTGTAGACACCGATGTGTTGAATCAATCATGCCCACGAGCACGCCACAACGTAACCCCAGGCAGCCTCCCTTTCATCTTCAGTGACTTGGATGCGAATCTCAGTTTTTACTTCAATCGCTGGGTTTGGATTGGAGTAGGGATTGCGAGGAGAAGGTAGAACTGTAGAAGGAAGCGATGGGTGGTGTTGATTTGGTGAGGCTATGCCTATGAACAAAGGGTTTGTGGTTGATTGGGAGAGAAATGGGAATTGTGGAGAGTGTGAGGATTCAGATGCAAATTATGGGTACACTCAAAAGTCAAAACCATCAACGAGATGCTCTGTTTTTGCGGAGATGACCGTATTGGCGCCAATAGTTGTATCATAATATTTGTTATTTCTTGCAAAGAAAATAATATTTGTTGTTAGCACTTTAATTAATGTGAAATTATTTGTCACAAGAGAGTATGTTAATCAAGAAGTTTTCAATTTTAAATTCTAATTGATTTTATTTTAAAAATTTTGAATTTTTTCTTTATATTTAAATAATTTATGAGATGTACGAGCCAAACACTAGTTACTAACAAAAATCGATAACATGATACTATACATATTATATAGATGTTAATTAATAATTCAAAACGACGCATAAAGAGAGCAACATCGTTTTAAGTGATAAATTGGTATTAAAACAAAGATATATTAGGGCTTTAAACCCCTTTGTTTGATACATTGATTAAATTTGCCAATGTTTGAATATAACCTTTATACAAGAGAACCGATCCCATACAGTACCATAAGGTCAACCTTGCGAGCCTTGGGAGCTCTGATTCAATTTTGCTGGTCAACCTTGCGGACCTCTACGGATGTTCAAATTCGTCACACGCTTAGAGAAGGAAATATGTGTGCGAATATGTTGGCCAAACATACTAATATTTCAGCTGAACCTTGGAAGGTCTATGAATCTTTGCCTGGATCCTTGAGGAGTTGTTTTCTTGCTTGGTGTCTGTCATGTTAGGGAAGTTTCTATTTTGTAATAGCAGAACCTGTCTTCTGCTCCCTGTTGTTTTTTATGTTTGTGGATTAGTTGCTGAACTCGCTTTGCTTTGTGTGGTTTCTTTCCGGTGTCTTTCTGGTTTGGTTGTATCCATGGTTGTTAAAATTTAGATTTAAATCTTAAAATCTTACGATTTTACGATTTTACATTCTCAAATCTTGTTAAATCTTGTACAAAAACTTATTGGTGCAAAATCGCAGTATAATCGGTGAAATCAGGTAAAATTTTATGAAATCTCGATTTTACTAGCGATTATACGATTTCATCGCAACCCAGAAAAAGGTTCATACGGATTTATTTTTTTTTACAAAAAATCGGTATATTTGTGTAGACATCTATAATTTGTCCCAACTAAAAAAATTCACCTATTTTCTTAAAACCTAATGTTCAGACCCGGACTCCCCTACCCCACATAACTCATTCCCTTCCCATTATTAGGTTTTAATGTTGATGATATCTGAGTTAGTAGTACTTCAAGTCATGTATGTATTTGAGTGTACATAACATTAGGAATGAAGTACCGAGTGGTGATGATGGTGGTAGTAATTGTAGTGGTTAAAATTAATCAAATGAAGAACTTGACGAGCTTACTTGAAAATATAGTAATTGTTGATATTGAGTTATATATATTTATTTATTTTTATGTAACTAAGATATAATAGTTAGGTGTGTGTGTATATGTTGGTAAATTCATACGATTTTGTCATAGGTAAACTCTTACGATTTTACGATACGTTTTCACGATACGATTTTATCCTCCCTTCTACGATTTTACCTAAAATCTAGATTTTGACAACCTTAGTTGTATCAGACCTTTAATTGCTTTTAATCTAATCCTATTTTATATGGAAAAATAAAATAAAATTATCATTTTATTTCAATCTCATTCTTTTACATTCTTTATTTTATCTCATATCAAATATAACTATATTATCTTGTGTACCCTAAAGTACTTTATCTGTATGGGATTCGCTGGCCTTATACAAGAGTTATGTTCAAACCCTCATTCATCTTGGTTTTGCTATAATTAACTTGGGTCTTGGGAAATGGGAATGGTAAAGCAATTGTCAAATTTATCCCTCATTTTTGTACTATTGTGAACCCACTCACCATCACTCTTAGCATCGTTTGCTTATAAGAATGCGACGTAATTATAATGTAAATAAAATAAAAGTGTGTAAAAATATAAGGATAAAAATATAATTTCATCAGATTACAATAATTAAGGTATAATTAGTAAAAAAAATATTGAAAAGAATGTTGAATTAAAACCAAAATTACGTCTCCAATCCTTTCAACCAAACGGGCCTTAATTTTTTTCACTGTTGAGGCCTTGTGGACCTCTTTTTTATCACATTTTTTTTGCTTAAGCTTTCTATAGCCTTTTTTTTAGAAAAAAATTTAATAATTTTTTTAATGAAGCATAAAGTTATCATTTTATTTCAATCTCATTTTTTCTCACTCTTCATTTTATCTCATACTAAACATAACTATATCATTCCGATTCTCATTCTATTCTCTCAAAATAAATTTATTATTCAAACGAACCATATGAATTGCGAGTTAATATTAATATTATATATATAATGTCATGCCATCATTTGTTATTAATAATTCAAATAATTGAAATATATAATCTGACTCAATTTAGTTCTTAAATCTTTAAATTAAATTGATACAAGCTATATCTTTGACGGATTAAACTTTAATTTTTTTTTCAAGAACTAAATTAGGAGAAATTTCAAAATGATAATTTAGTCTGGTATCAAATATGCAAATCCGTTTTTCTAAAATGAATCACCAAAATAGAAAGTTAGTAAGAAAAAGAATGAAATTTTAAAAAGTAACTCCTCCACTTCATTTATGAAACAATAACCAAGTTAGCTTCACATTCTATATACATCTCCATATTCAATTATCAACACCCGCAGAAGAAACATACATATATATACCCTTTTAATGCTATCTCTGCTATAACAAAATCAGCCTTCCCACCTACCTCTCATTTACTAGAATTTGATGAGTTTGTAGACAGACTTACCACATTAGAATCAGGGGAAGCCTCTGGAGGAGGCAAGTCATCATTATTCTTGAGCAACACAACATCATCCTCACAAATATCCATCACCTCCGCCACTATCCTCTTACTCTTCCCATCACTCTCTATATCCCTCAGAACCTCCACCACTTCCCTCATGCACGGCCTCATATCCTTCACACTCTGCAAGCACTGAAACGCCAGCTCCCCCACCGCACTCACCTCCTTCCTCACCTTATAATCCCTCTCGAACCCAAGCCTCGGGTCCACCAACTCCTCCAGCTTCCTGCTGTGAATCTTATTGATAGCCATGGTTGCCAAATTGATCTCGTGCCGGTGGCGCGTGATGTCCACCGCCGGCATCGACGAAAGCAGCTCGATCAGAACTACCCCGAAGCTGTACACGTCGCTCTTGTCGGTTAATTGGTAGCATTCGTGGTACTCCGGGTCGACATACCCGGGTGTGCCTTGTGGGGCGGTGGAGATGTGAGTGACGTCGTTGGGGAAGAGGCGGGAGAGGCCAAAGTCGGCGACTTTGACGCAGAAGTGGTCGTCGAGGAGGATGTTGTTGGTTTTGACGTCGCGGTGGATGATGTCGGAGGCGTGGAGGTAGGCGAGGGCGCTGGCGGTTTCGATGGCGATGTTGAGGCGGATGTTCCAGGGGAGGGGGGTGGGGGAGGCGGCGCGTGGGCCGTGGAGGTGGTCGGCGACGGTGCCGTTGGGGATGTACTCGTAGACGAGGAGGAGCTCGCGGCTGTGGCGGGAGGTGCAGCCGTAGAGGGCGACGAGGTTTTGGTGGCGCAAGCGCGTCAAGATGGCGACTTCGTTCTGGAATTGCTCTACTCTCTTGTAGTTGTTCTCGTACAGACGCTTCACTGCAACGCAACGACCGTCCAGAAGTTTGCCTACGCAAGAAATGTATGCATATCACTATATCAGAGAAGATGTGATAAACTCAAGAACAGAGGGCTAAAAAAATTAGGCCAAATTGTTTAAAATGCAATTTTTTTTAATTAGGTATTAATCTCAATTAATTAAAATATAAGAACTAAAAGTCTAATAAATATTTTTTATGTTTTAAAAAACATAAAAATATTCTGAACACTAAACTACATTTTAAAAAGAAAATTTTATTTTATCCAAATTACCATTATTCAAAACCTCATTGACTTAATTTAGTTGAAATTCTATAATGAGAGATCTTTTCAAACATAAAACTTAAACTTGCAGACTTCATTGAAGAGAAAATAAAATATTTAGTACTCCAATTAACCATATTGTTAATTTTGTAAAAGTAATTTGGCCAAATACTGTTAGCAATGCGTTAGAACAAAAGAGAGGATGTGTGATGTTACCATAGTAAACTGTTCCGAAGCCTCCATCTCCAAGTTCTTTGGATGCATCAAAATGGTTAGTTGCCTCTTCCAATTCACTATATGTGAAGACGTGAGCCCCCAAATATTTACTTCCGTGCTCATCAATCTGCACCACCGACGAATCATAAGAAGTGGTATATGATGATGATTGTGTTATGTATGATTTTGCATAACTCCTCTTCGTCTGTCTCCTCTTATACAAACCAAACCCAATCGACATCACAATCACAGTGAATGCAAAAACGCTCACACCTGAGAACAATTCCAAACATAATGGTAATAATAAGTTTCAATTGCTGTAACATGTGAAAACAACTATTTTCTAGTGTAACAAAACTAAAAGCAGATCTATTACCTACAATGACTTTGTTTCTTACTGATACACCTGCAAAAATAACCAGAGAAAGCCAAGGGGTTAGCTAGAGACTTTACTAAAATCAGGAAATGAAGAAAGAACAAAATGAACTAGTGAAGTATATATGGTGATGTTTGATTTTTCATTAATTCTGATATCTAATGCATTACCATCACCACAGCTTTTGAGATGAGTTTTATCCTTACAGAAGCACAGGAATTTATAATTATCAAATCCACCACATCGTCCACCACTTTTTTCACACAACTGGCAGTGATCATTTTCTTCTGGTGGTGAGGTCCATTTCAAAATAAACCCCATCTTCAAAACCTCAGTGTAATTCATTCGCATTAAGCTAGTGAAATTAGAAATACCATGCACGTGCACAGGCACATCAATCACCAATTGGCACTTATGGATGTAGTTTTTGTAGCCCACAAGTGCCTCCTTATGAAAAACAGCAAAAGAATGATGGGTAGTATCTTTAACACAGCCTACTTCGTAATTGGGATAATCTTTAGGCTTTCTGGTACAGTTGTAGAAGAAAGACATGTTGGAATTCTCAGAACTATAGATAAATGGAGTTTTAATAATGGAACTGTAATACATGGGGTCAGGGCACTTTCCCTGATAGACAGCTAATTTGTTAGTCACAACAATGGATAAGTTAGAGTTAGAGATACTTTGAACCACAAAATCTTGATTAGACACTTTGAGGATTGGCTTCTTGTGATTGCAGAAGATCTCAAAGTGAGGACGGCCACAAAATGCAGATTGTTTATGAGGAATCCAGAAAGGGTACTTTATGATTGGGCCATACCCATCACAACTTTGAGGTGCACAAGCCTCAAATTTTGGATTGATACATAGAATAAGATTAGCCAAGTGGAGTAAAATGATGATGGTGATGAACATTTGAGTAGGTTTATGGTTATGGCAGGAGATTTGGAGGATACTTTGGCTTTACAGAAGCAAAGAGTAGAGGAAGAACATAACTTGTGGAGGGAGGGCCATAATGAAAAGTCAAAAATTAGGTCTTCACATGATAAAGTAGGTTCATTACTTTTTCTTTTCTTTTTAAACCATTAATATCCAACAGTCTAATGGACTCTGATTAATTTAATTTGAGCTAGTTGAGGTTTCATAACGGAGGTATAACTCTCTCAACAGAAGTTTTTCTATACACAAAACTCAAACTTGAAATTTTACTTAAGAGAAATAAAGTACCTACCATTCTTACCGACCACGTGTTGCTAAGTTTCCTTACTTTGTAGTAGAACTATGGAGGCTCTATCAGTTATATTTCAAACTCTAATTAAGTTATATGTACCAGTGTACTAAAATTAGGAGTGAAGCTAAATCGTCCTTGGTATTGGAGACATCACCATGAATCCATGACACTCCAAGATAGCGAGAAATTTTCTACTGAGAGGGTTTAATGTATACTTTGATACAAACTAGCAGCAGCGATGAATTATCGTGTTTTTGTTAGCTTACCTACTATGATAGTCACATGATGTAAAGAAAAAAGAATTCGTCTTTCGAAAAATAATAATAAATTACATAAAGCATGAGTGAGGATTTGTTTGGTTATATGGAAAGTGGAAAGAAAAAAAATGCTGAAACGTGTTTTTCCATAGGATTTGAGGAGTGAAAGAAAGGAGAAAATGAAGTATAAGATAAAAAAGACGCGTTGGACCCACTAATTAAGAATGAAATAGTCATAGAAGACTTGGTCTTCATTGACATGCAAAATCTCCAAAGTACCCTTCTTAAGGTGAAATAGTTGCAAACCAAACCAATAATTGTGCTCTTTCCTTAATCTAAACTGGGTTAGTCAGTAGTGATTTTCTTGACTTCTGATCAACTCTCACTTATGCTATTTCTTTAATTATGAAACTAATTTTCTTATAAATGGTTCAGTCAAGCAATTGCTTTACCCCCACTAACACGGAAAAGAAAATTTAAAACTTCAGCTTTGACCCTACTCTTAGTTGTAGACCCTACACGAAGGTAAAAACAAGATAAGAACAAAGGATAATTTACTGTGCACAACATTCTGAACACAAATTCTCATTTTAGAAATGTATTATTAGCAAGGTAAAACAAAATTCTCATTTTCAAAGCAGGAAAAGTCAAATAAATGCATAGGAAGTGGGGAACTTTCATAGGTAAAACAATGACCCGTTCAAAGGTAGATAATGGCGTTTTTTCAAATAAAGGCACAAGCCAATACTTTGAGGGAATATCCAGGAAGAGCAATACAAGACTATATAGGAAAACGACCAGCCAATGACTGCGTCTTTCTATTTATCCACTTCTGAGATCAACCACTCCCATTGCCACAAAGTTTTCTATGCAAATAAGCCTTTAACTAAAATTTCTGTCCATGTAATTAAGTGAAATTGGTTATAACTATATTTAACAATAAACTTCATATCAATGATATTTTAACAGAAATTTAGATTTATTTAATTAACATAAATAAGTCAATGCTTATACTAAAGACCAAAATCATCAAACCAAACTATTATAATTTTATCATAATTAATTAAAAATATAATATTTTAATATTATATAATTTAAATTGGTTAGTCCATTTTGGATTGATAGAGTTAGAATAGAACTGAAACAGTGCAAAATTTTCTGCCCCACCTACAATTTAATGTCCCAAAACCTAACACCAAAAATATAAAAGGACACTAAATTGCAAGAGGTTTGAGAAAGAGATGAGGGTATAGTAGGATCCTGAACAAGAAGTAGGTAGGTAGCTAGAGTGTTGAAATACTTAGTGGAGGAGTTATCACATTCAACTCAATCCTGCAGAAAGAAAAAGGAAAACCACAAGAGGGATTCCCACTTAGTTAACAATGTACTAAGTGGTGTGCTTGTGAACTTGGCTAATAAGTTTGAGTTTCATTACTTAATTAGTTTTATGATATTTCTTTCTAATAGAAACAACGAATTGGGCTTCACCTTCATCCTCCTAAGGATAAAAATTCAATACTATGACACTTCTAAAAATTAATTCCCTCAAGTTTTTATTAGCTATTCATCAATATTTTATAAAAAATTGGCCCCTAATTCGAGTACGTTCTATCCAACACAATAAAACTTTTTGTTTCCTTGTTATCCTCTAAATGTGGCATAATTAAGCTAGAAAGAAATATACAAATGTCTTAAACTGCACAAGTAGAGAAGGAAATTGAAGAGACAAAAGGGGGGAAGAAGCGCATACTACGATGATGACGGCAGGAATTAGGCGCTTCATCTTCTTCCTAAACCTTATAACGGTGGCTAATCGATCAATAACCGTGACCAAATTTTTAGCCACGATTTTTTGATCGGTTAGTCACGGTGGCTAAATCGGACAACACAAGTATCACGCACAAAGTTTCATATATACTACGATGATGAAACTTCAAACAAACCTTCATTATTCTATACGATATTTGTCTCTAATGGAAACGACAACGAATTAGGCGCTTCATCTTCTTCCTAATGAAGCTATCAAAATATGGCAATGAATGAAGGAAAATATTGAAGAGATAAAATGGAGAAGAGGCGCATACTATGATGATGATGACATTCTGAATTTTGAGGTCCGTCCTCGCAAAAACAGGTGAATTGAGACGAATTATCGATCCCACTCCCACAAATTCCTCGGCTATAAGCGCAGTTTAAGCAGGGAGACTCGTCTACACTCATATACGTCACATCAAATCCACGATTCAGCACAACAATACCATCTTGAGCAATATTCAGATCAATACCATCTGAAGAAATGGGCACTTGAATGAGTCGCCCGCACTGGCTTCGAAGAACACCATATTCGGCGTCGTTTTCGAACGCATAGTAAATATTACTATTCGACGGGGCTTTACAGGGGAACTTGTTAAGCCCCGAAATGGATGAGGGGCAGTCGTAGAATAGGGTCACATTCTTCACGCTCCCAAAAATGGAGAGATTGATTTGGGAAGTGAGACTAAATGATACGTTGGTTAAATCGGAAGAACAATTATCATAATCAACATCTGCTCGGACCACAGTCAAAATGTGATGTTCTTGGTTAATCTGTGTGACATTGAAAATCTGAGTCCCCACCTCAAAGGAAACAGAATGATTTTCTGAGCAATTGAGCTTCAATCCGTCGGTGCTGCCACAATAGCGAGGTCGATCATCTGTCCAGAAAGGATATGCGCCGTTCGGCATTTGTATTGTTCCACAGTTGTATGGGCGGCCGCACTCGTGGTACGCGTCATCATGGTTTTCAGAGTAGGATTTTGGGAGAGAAATGATGAGGAAGAAGGAGATTGTGAGGATGGTGGAAGTACAGAAGAAGAATATGTGTGCTTCCATTGATAACTGCAAGAGGTTTATGGTATTGGTAATGGTAGGTGGCTTCGCGAGCTCACATATATCAAAAATGATGGTGCAAAGGAAGAGGATTCCATTTACCATTCATTTTTTTTTGAATTTGACGCAGAAAAGATGTAATCGCAGATATTCCACTAATTCTTCATTCTTGTATCGATTTACAGAGTATAAGAAAAGAAGTGCATGTTTGACTATTAATTGCGTGTTGGAGGCACCTACCCCATGGTCCTACTTAGAAGAGTCAATGTCTATCAGGAACCTACCCTCCTCTTTCCTAAATGAGGATTTTTTTTTCATAAAAAGGAAATATATTTTTAGCTCTTCATTCTTATTATTTAATTTCTAAATTTTAAAAATTTATTATTTACTCTTTAAATTTATACATCGGTCAATTATTTAATTTTTAAGTCATTTGTTACATGATCGAATGACATGTTAAATATTTATATGTCATCGTTAAGTTATCAACAAATATATCAACTCACGTACTTTTCTTATTTTTCAAATATTAAGATAACGTGGCACGTGACTCAATATTTCGATTGACAATTTAATGGTCATGTCATTCAGTTAGATAACATATAAGAACTCAAAGATTAAATAATTGACTAATGTATAAATTGAATGATTAAATAATCTATAATTGAACCAATAATATTCTGGGAGCGAAATATATCTTTCCTCTTCCTAATTTTATTAGGTTTTCAGTTATAAAGACTATAGAAATGTGAAATTTATGTCTTAATAGTTCAATATTTAAATCTCACATTTTGCAATCCTAATACTATTTTTTATACAAAATTAATCATACTTGTACAGATTACTTATATGTTTTTTTATATAGTTATTAATTTCTATTACACATTTGATCTTGTTTGTATTCAAAATTATGCACAACATTTGGTTCAAAGAGAAATACCAGTTGCTTTGTTTTGTACACATTCCTATATGTCTCTCAATTAAGATTTTGAAATATATTAATGACTTCCCAACCATATGATTCTAAAAATCTAATTTTCAAGATTTTTCTTGTTCCAGATGCTGGCTACCACATTTTACTCATTCAAAAGTTTAGAAGGTTGATTATGTTTTCGGACTTCATACATATAAATCAAGTTTTGGGTTTTTATTTAACGCTAAATCCAATGAACTTGACACTAAAGGAAGTGATTAAGCATCAACCAAACTCTAATTACTCAAGACTTTCCAAACAACTTAACAAGGTTTGAATTTACTATTATTCCGTGGAAGAAAATTATATATCCTAATAAATAAGGTCAATTCAAGGCATAGATAAGTGATAGACAAAATAAAGTTGAAAGAAAATAAACAGAAACCAACCAAAAAGATGGTTTTCGCTGAAGGCACAAGCAGCTTGATGTAAATGAAATCAGAGGAAAAAGATGCAAAAGAATTTCTTAATTCCATGCATGCCAAATTGCAAATGAAGCAATTAAGGGGGTGTTTGGTATTATTGTCAGTTTTTAGATTTCTATTTTTTGAAAATTGAAATTTGTGGTCTGTTTTTTTGTGTTTTGTTTTCTATTTTCTGTTTTTTGTTTTATATCTTCAGTTTTCTATATAATAAAATAACAAAAAATAAATATTTATGGAAGTTCAAAATATACTTACGTGGATGTTTTGGGAGTAAGAAGATTCATGTACATTCATGGTAGGTGGTGGGTGTTGGTGGCGATGGTGGTATGCAGTGGTGGTTGGTCGGCAGTTGATGGTGGTGGTGAGTGGATCGATGGTGATGGTACGCGGTGGTGGTTGTTGGTGGTAAGTGGTGGTGGTGGGAGGTCGTGGTGGTTGCTGGTGGTGGTAGACGTGGTTGGTGGCGGTGACAGGTGATGGGTGGTCGTGGTGGTGGGTGGTAATTGATGGTGGTGGTGAGTGGTGGTGGTAGATGGTTATGGTGGTGGTGACAGGTGGTGGGTGGTCGTGGTGGTGGGTGGTAATTGATGGTGGTGGTGAGTGGTGGTGGTAGATGGTTATGGTGGTGGTGGTGGTGGTGGTGGTGGTGGTGGGTGGTGGTTGATGGTGGTGGTTGATGGTGGTGGTGAGTGGTGGGTGGTGGGTGGTGGTGGCGAGTGGTGGTGGTGGACGTGGTTGGTCGTGGTGGTGGTGGGTGGTGGTTGGTGGTGGTGGTGGTGGACGTGGTTGGTGGTGATGGTAGGTGGTAGGTGGTCGTGGTGGTGGGTGGTGATTGATGGTGGTGGTAGGTGGTCATGGTGGTGGCTGGTGGTGGTGGCGAGTGGTGGTGGTGGGTGGTACACGTGGTTGGTGGTGGGTGGTCGTGATTGAAAAAAAAAAACTGAAATTAGATTTTTGAAAACCACATCTTTGTGGTTTCCTATTTAGTGTTTTATGTTTTCATATTGAGCCCAAAAATAAAAATAAAACTCATTTTACCAAACAAGTTTTCAGTTTTTTGTTTTGAAAATAAAACAGAAAACCACCCTAAGTAATGCTTCTAATTATTATTATTTTTTTCTATTACAATACCAACCACCTCACTCTGACCTTTCTTTTATACTACAATACCAAACTCAAATTCATTATTATAATTTTTCTCTCTTCACTTCCACATCATCAAACAAAAGAGGTGAGACTAGTACACCATTCATATGGCACCAAGTCAACATCCCCATATAATTTAAGGCATATTGTTTGGCTGCTAAAAAACAGAGACAAACAAGAATTCATTCACACCAATATATATATTTGTTTCCGCCATGGGTATCTTTAGGATTGTTTGACAATTACCAGGGGAGGAAAGATAAAAGATTGAAGGAGAGGAGAATAAGAGGAGAGATTAATCTCTCTTTTCTGTTCTCCTGGCTATCCTAAATTGGAATATTTTAAAATTGTAAAGGATAAAAATATTAGAAGATTAGAAATTAATCATTTAATCATCCATTATTTCTCCCAAAAATTTGTAGCTTTCCAAATAAGGGGAAGATGTTTTACTTATCGGTCTTTTCGTTTCCTTCTCCTTCTTAATACTCAATCCAAACATATATAGTCTTGGCTAAATTATCATTTTGGTTCCTTAAAGATGAAAATGTCAAATTTAATTGTAGAAAAATATAATTTGTCTCAATTTCATCTCTGACATATAAAAGTGTCAAATTTAGTCCCTGAAAAATGCAATTTGTCTCAATTTATTCCCAGACAACTTTTCCTTCATCACTTATGTTAATGGAAATTTTTGTGGACTAAATTGAGACATATTACATCTTTCATAAATTAAATTTGATAGTTCAATCTTTCAAGGACTAAATTGAAACAAAGTGCATCTTTCGTGAATTTGACATTTTCATCTTTTATAGATTAAATTGAGACATATTTTATCTTTCAAGGACAAAAACGATAATTTATTCTATCCTCTATTAGAACCAATCATGTTCAAGGCTCGATTAGACACTAAATATGAACACCTCTCATAATGGGATAAAAGTTTAGTACTACGAGAGTACATTTTTTTCATTTACTTAATGTTATTTGTCAATATTAATAAAGACACGCACTAATAATGATCTATCTGAATAGATTAGAAAGCAATTTTTTATTATATTAACAAATAACGAATAAAAAATAGAGTTCACATTATGGAATATCCTCTAATTCAAACCTTGAATTACAAACTAACCTAATTTTTATATCTTTCTCTTTCCAAAATTGACATTGTCAATCTTTTGACTCCTAAATCATATTTGACTTTGGATGAAACCAATCATAGCTAACCCATCCTAACAACTTCTAATGCTACCGTCCAAACAAACCAATTTAGGATCAGAACACTTAGCAGAAAGAATCTTAATTAATCCAAACCTAAATTAGAAGAAGAAGAAGAAGAATACATACTCTTTACCGAATATGAACTTGGCTGCAATATAGGAGCTTGTGTTGGTCCCCACACTGGTTTAATCCCACAAGTACCATCATCATCATAACTTTGCTTATTAGGACATAAGCATATAAAACCCTCCGTACTACTTCCATTATTGTACCCACATCTCCCACCAGAATTCCTACAATTCTCACAATTCCCTTCATCCACATCCCATGTGACCTCAAAACCTTGCTCTATAACATAACTCGGATCCAAAGCCTCCTTTATATAACTCATAAAAGCCACCTCAAGAATTGGGACCACAATTCCAATCTTACATCCCAAAACACTCACATTAACCCACTCTGTACTTAGCATGAAGTAAGAATCACGAGGAATTCCATTGATGGAGCAATTGAACCTCACGGGATTAGAAGAAACATTAAGACTTGTAAGATTTGAATAAGGATCTGGGTCACAATCATACAAGAGAGTGGTGTTTTCATTGGTGAGGGTGTAATTAAAGAAAGCATAGTCCAAGGTGATGTTGGTGTAGTCTTGGGGACACATGGTGCCCCATAGGTCCATCCTTGATATGGTGAGAATTCGAGCGGTTAAATTGAGACCGACGACGCGAAAATCCCCGGAATTTATGTTGATGATGGTGAGGTTCTTGTCTTGTTGACAATCTAGCATGAATTTTGGATGGCCACAATAGTGAGGTTGTGAATTGGTCCAAAAAGGGTATGATATGTTGGTGATGTTTCCGCAGGAGATGGGGTTGCAGGATGAGAATTGGTCATCTTCATTAATGGAGGAATATGATGGGAAGAAGATTGAGAGGAAGAAGAAGAAGAAGAGAGAGTGAGGGGGGAGGAGAAAAGGATGAGGAGCCATTTTAATTATGTGGGAGATGTAATGGGAGGATATGTATGTGTAGTGTTTATGATGAAAGGAGTATAGTATAATTAATCAAAGTCAAATTATGAATAGTTTAAGTAATTAGGCTAATTATGGGGCTTAATTAATAATCTAGATGGGTTGATTTGACTAGTTGAAGCACTTGAATTAGTGGGATCAGCAGCAATTTGATTTGAATAATCATATATAAAATTTGGGAAAACATCTTGATATAGCTTCATCACACCTAATGGTTTTGATTAAATAAAATTAAAATTTAGGCTTAATTAAAAAATGTTCATGAGTAGATCACTATTCCAAAATGTTGGAATAATATAAAATATGGACTAAATTCATAATTTATAGCCCTTTAAAGATTATATTTTTTAATTTGATTATTAAAGATTAATATCTTAATTTATTTTCTAAAACTTTTATGTCAATCAAAATAGTCCCTTATTTAGATATATAAATTGCTTTTTAATCAATTAATGGAAGTTGACATGGTCATTAATTAATAACTAATAATTTAAAGGTGTTCAAGTGAATGTATTTTTTTCAGAATGACACCATTTAGACAAATTTTGCAGTGCTAAATAATTGTCAAATCGATCATACAGTCAATGTCTGCTTAAACATCTTTTTTTAGAAAAAATAATAATAATAGTGCCATCTGATGAGTTTCAATCATAAATTAATTACTAATTGAAATGATTTTGTAACCAAAAAGTTATTTTTAAAAAATATATAAATGACTGTATTAAAAACATTATCTTTAAATAAGTAAATTAAAAAATAATTTTAAAAAAATCAAATTTGTGAACTTACTTTAAGCATTTTTAGTGTAATTATTAGTAAACAACGGCAGGCAAAGGTAAATAGGAAAGAAAACGACCAACACGCGCCGTCCTATTGCCCACAGATCCTTTTCTCCCAACTATTTCCTATGGAATGCTGCGTCATTGTGGGTATATATATATCCACATTGAACAAATTGATATTTGAGTAATTATTTGGAGCTATTAAGAGTTTGAGTTCAAACTCATCGGCTGTAAGTTATTAAATAATTTGTGCCATTTTAAATTTTTAAAAAATATATTTTAACACAGATCTCCAAACAGATTCAATAATTAACAAATAATGAGTTTGAATTCTTGATAGGTTACCGCTTAACAATCTCATCTAATGTCATATTCCTAATTTTGATCAAGTAAGCGAAATATATAGAATTCATATGTATATATGTAATCCTTATGTATTGGTTCTATATATTCTATATATATAATCAGATATTTCAGTTTACCCAGAGGAAAAAAAGTAACCAATAATAATTATTTTATTCGGATAAACATAAATGGGACACTACAATTTTTTTTTTAATAAAAAAACACTACAATTCATTTGTCTTAAAGAATATATTAGAATATGGTCCTTAATTAATGAAATTATTTTGAGAAAAGGTATGGACAAGGATCAACCATTATTTAATGGTTGTATAAGTTCAAATTCATTAATTGAAATAAATTTCTAACAAAAAAAATATTTTGATAAAAAAATATAACCATTCAACTCATATTGATCATCATTTTTTTTTTGATAAAAAAGAAAGCTCTGGATTGATTTTTGTCTTGTTCCCCAATCTTGCAGCTCAACTCTCATCACTTTGGGCTTGAGATTTGAGCCCATTTTGTCACTCTTTTAGCAGCAAACTAGTTATTCCCTCATTACTTATATTAATTTGAAAAAGAATTTAATGATTTAAACTTAATGAAAATTTAATAAAAAATAATAATTTTTAAGCATTAAAGTTTCTTGTTACATCACATTTGGCGGGATACTAACGTCATGCTAAGTTAGCAGTAATTGACTTTATTAATACTCAAATTATGGCTTATTTAAGCCATAATCACGACTGATGGGCCAATTTGCCTATTATATGTAAAAGATCATACAAAATCCTAGACATAAGAATTAGAGTCTCTTGACTATCAGTATCTTTTCTCTCCCACATTTTCACTTCATCAAGGAGTTTCCTGCCGCCACACTATCACGTCCTCCAACGTGTTCATTGTCACACACTAGGGATATAGCCCTCACCCCGTAAGGCGTGAGTGCCCCCTCCCAAGTTTACCATCGGGTCCTATTACGCGATCCAGAGTCGGTAACATCCTAACCACTCAATGGCAACATCTTTTCAAGTAAGTTTAAAGTTGTTGTAGTCTCCCTGGATGCCTCTTCGAATTACATAAATTTTGATCCTCTAAAAAATACGCCACCTAGACACGTTGGACAAGTCTCTAAGGATTGAATATTTTTTTTTTTTTTTAAGTAAAAGTCCCCTGGATTTGTTTATAATTTGGTCCATATAAAGCCTCCTATAGAATTGAATATTGGCCTATTGGGGCTTTCCGCTTACATGGATTAACACTATACAATCTCACTTAGCTATATGTATCCATGTAGTTCAATCTGTGGGTCATTGAATTACAAAGTGAGGTTAATTATCTAATTATGTAAAGCAACTTGAAAATAAGAAATATCTTACATACATTGATCTCGAATACAAAAAAATTATTTGAGTTATTGTTAGGCACTAAATATAAAACATATCTCCTAATAAAAAATTTAATCTGAATCAGACCATGAGAAACGAACCACTTATACAATACCCAACCCTGTTGATCTCTTTGTTGTGTGACTTAATTAGCTTCAATTCAATATCTTATACATTTGTTCAACTATATAACTGAATATTTTTGTATTTATTTTTTAATAAATAATTATATAAATATTTAATAAAATTTTGTTGATTTATCACCTATTCTACGTATTAGTCAGCACGTTTTTAATAACAGTATTATTCATTATTTTAGTTTTTACATAATTATTTAAGTTGAAATTAAAATTAAAAACATCACACACATGCATATTCTAGTAATTAAATCATCACCACCACATATACCAAATCAAACCACATATAAACAAAAAAGTAAGCAAAACATTTGAAACTTAAAAGTAAACAAATTAATTTTGGTATAAATAAATATATGCAGATTAATTATGAGAAAATAAAAGCAGCGGGTACGTACCTTTATTGCAGCGGTTTTCTGCAAAACCGCCATCTTTGCAAAAACAAAGCATCTTCTGATCAATTTGACTATACCCACAATATCCATCCGAATCCTCACACTCAACACAATACTTGACTTTCCCCCAATTCAGCACAAACCCTTTATTCATTGCCTCACCAAAGCCCCTCACCAAATCACCATTTTCAATCTCATTCTCCTTCACCACCACCTCCACCTTCTCCTCACACTCCACACTCCAATCAATACCATAATTACTCTCATTCCCCCTCACAAACACATAAGACTCCTTATTATTATTAGACAAATTTTCACTACTATTGCTTCTCAAGCAGCCTATCGGAACGAGATCGTCGTCGCGAGAACTATTACTAGTGATGCTACAATTGAAGTAGAAACTAAGGTTGAGATCCAATGTGTTATAGTACAAAGGGAGGGTGCCTAGGGTAACATTGTGACGTGCCCTAGGGCAAGATTGGTTCACAACGTCGATGTCCACCAGGGTAAGTGTATAGGCGTCGTAGTTTATGTCGGTGACGTAGTATGTGTCGGTTGGGAGGGTCATAATGGGTTGGCCGTCGTGGGAGCACGTGAGGCCGAACTCCGGGTAACCACACGAGTATTTGGTGGTGGTGGAATTGGACAGCCAGAAAGGGTAACGGATGGAGATACCGTTGCCACAAGTAGAAGAAGAGGAACATGTCGTTGTTGAAGATGTGTTTTTGTTGGCGTAAGTATTATTCATGAGGAGGAGGAAGGAGAAGGGAGCTAAGAAGGAGAAGGGTAATTTTGACATGATGGAGACCTAAGTGTTTGAAAAATATTAATGTAATGGTAGAGACTAGAGAGTGATTTGATTAGTTTAGGTGTAGCCCCAATTGGTTTTTTCTCTATATGTATATATGTATATATATAGCTAGCTAGCTAGCTAGCTAGAGAGACATTAAGATTTAAGACCTTGACTAGTGAATGTGAAAAGAATCTATATATATATGCTTCAAGACTGGGGGAAATTAATATATTCTAAATTCATGATGATGAATTATGAAAATTTCTACGATCTTTCCTTATGAAGAACGTAGTAATTAATTAATAAAATAATATTTGATATTGAAGAAATTGTAACTAGACCATTTCTTTTAACAAATATGGTTCAATTGTAAAATAGTTACATTTTTTAAGGAAAAAAATTAAAATAGGCTATTTCTTTTCTTTCTTTTTTTTAACTTTATTTATATGAATATATATTTCAATTTTTTCCCTTATATTTAGTAATTAATAATGCAAATTTTTCCTCCCTCAAATATTGTCAATCATATAGCCCAAATAAAATTAGTCTAATTAAAACTCAAAAAAAGTTGGAGACGAGTACATCTTCAGTAGTTTTGTAGTACTGAATTTTTATTTCAGTACATCCTTTCAATCGGTTAGTCCCTTCAAGGTAGATTATAATTAATGTGAGTTTTTATTAATATTAACAAATGACACTATATATGATTGGAATGATGCACTAAAGTTCAATTGTACGATAATACTGAATTTTTATCCTATAGAGACTATTTCACACACCATTTTAGTCTTATTTCAACTCTTCTACCAACTTAAATAATTAATTAGTTATTGTCAAACAATATAATAATTTTACATCAGTTCTATATATAATATAATTATGCTAATGAAAATGTATTAGTTAATCAAAGATTAATAAAAAGATAAAATTGAATTTCTATGTAAAGTTAAGAGACAAAAAGAAAAGTTATTTTAAATTTTAAAATATAATAAATTACGCCACTCGGGCAGAAAGTAATTTTAATGTTTTGGCTATACTGTAAAGTTAACATTTCCCATTATTAATTGGTAATATATATATTTTATATTGAGTTTCTGTGTGCATGAATATGAGGGATTTTCTGGACTTGCATGGATGGAGTCAACAGAAGTTAGCTTTAATTATTAAGTCAAGTTGAAAATTGTTAATCTTAAAGAGCTCAAAAATCGTACATAGCTAGACCGTGTCCATGGGATTATATTTTTTAAGAAATAAAGTTAGGTAAAATTTTGTTTTATATGTTTATTAAGATTTTTTTGAATATAAATAAGATACTTAATACAAAATTTTTGTATGCTTAATTATGAGAAGAAAAAAATATTAAAAAATATATATATTTTACATAATTAATTATATAAAATAAAATTTATGATTAAAAAAATATATAAAACAAAATTTACTACCTTTTTTCCATTTTTAAATAAAAACTTCAAATCTGAATTGAAGTCTGAAGTTTGAACCCTAGTTTACAGAAGGAATTAAAAATTGGGATATGATTATAAAATTCAATTTAGAAACAATTTAATATTAGAAGACGCGTGGCTGCCACACTCCTTTAAATTTAAAATTATTATAATGATATAGATCTTCCTTTTGTGATATTATATTATATTATAAAGCTATTTGAAGGCAGTTGTTCAGTGCATTTAGACTAATTATGGTAAAGTGTGAATGGTATTTCTCATGATTCTGTGGGTGGGTGGGACTGGAATTGACCATATCTTCTTTTTTTTTTTTTTGGTAATCATTGAGCATATCGATTCTCATTAAACTAATTCTGTACTAAAATTATTAGTCTTTTCGGTACTAAAAGTAATAGTCTTCTAGGAATTTGTGTAAAGTTGCACACTTAAGAATTGTTGGATAAAAATGTTATAGTACAGACATAAATCTCAATTTTTATTTAATGGTTTGAAAGATGCACTTCGTATGCTTTACAATTTCTGCACTTTACTGAATCCAATTTCGTCTTTTGGACAACAATTCCTCAAAAATATAATTATAAAATTGAACAAGAAAACAATTTAATCAATGTTGTAAGAACCGACCGGACCGGACAGTCCGACCGGTTCAACGCCTACCGAATACAAAGACGAGTCGGTTTGACAAAAAAAACCGTTTTTTCAGTTGGACCGGATTTAACCGGAGTTGGACCGGTCAACCGGTGGTCCAACCGGTCCAATTTTATTTTTTAAAAAAAATAAAAAAATAAAAAGGAAAAATAACATTAAAAAAAAGAAATTAGAGAAATCTTAAAAATTAAAATTAGAAAAGTCTTAAAAATTAAAATTTAAAAGTCATGATTATCAATAATTTCATATTTGGTTTGATTAAGTTCTTTCAAAACTTGACAAGTCTTAAAAATTAAAATTTTGAGAAGTCATGTAATTTAAAACTTCAAAATTATGTATATTGAAACCTAAAATTTAAGTAATGTCATTTTATATATTAAGAATATTTATTATTTATTATTTATTGCGTTATCCGGTTCGACCGGTTAAATCGATCAAACTATGAACCGAACACTTATCTGAGTTTTTGTCCGGTATTAGAAAACGCGTAGTTGCCAGTTGCCACACTCCCTTTAAATTATTGCACTGTTCACTGCATTTAGAAGTAAAATAATGTTTTCGGTAATTTTTAATACAACTAATGTATTTAAATAGGCCCAAACTAAAAGGCCCAGATGAAGAACCCAAATCAAATCTAAACATCCATTGCTTTGGGCTTCTTCAGTATATTTTCCAATTTCCGTTTAAAATTAATTCCTTTTTAATTTATCAGTAATCAGAGTCATTTAGTTGATTAGATTGCTTATTTTTCACTTTGGTTCATTCATGTTTATAACTTATATTCCAATTAACATGAAATAAATTTGTATAAAACTTTAGGTGTGGTCTAGTATATAATTATCATAATTTTAAGTACTTTAAATTTTTTTATTAAAAGTTAAATTAAATTAATAATTTAGATGTTTTAAAGTTACAGAAACCATCTAGAACAAATCAAAACTAAAAAATTATCTAAAATGAGAGTCAAAACTAAGAAAATAAAGTAATGTTGTTGCCAAATTTATCAAAATAAAAAATAAGAATTAAGATTGTACAACACCAAAAAATAAAAAAGATAAATACACACGAGAATAAACTCTATATCAAGTGAAGTTCATATGTGACTTTCTCATTACTTTTTCGTATTGTTTGGTGTACAGCACCATATTCATTCTGATAAATCTAATTCTTAATCATTCATTTGAAAATAAAAACAAAAAAATGAGGAGGCTGCATTTCATAAATGTTTAATTTCAGGGGACTGAATTCGTGGCGATGTGGTCCCTTCAAATATATAAATTATATTGACAATTTGACATATGTGATGACCAATTATAATTATTAGAGGCTTCGCATGCACTTTTGTGCATGCAATCTATCATTAATTTTTTTAAAATATAATTATTATATTTTAAAATAATATATTTCATAGTTTTTAAAATTTTAAATTAGAATTATTATCATAATTTAAAATAATAAATTAAATTATGAGAAGTTTCCCACTTTTTTAGTAACTACTATCATATATGTTTTCTTTCTCCCACAAACTGTACTTTCTCACTTATCTTTCCTCCAATCAAATTTTTTTTGTTATTTTTTAATTAGAAAATATGACTATTTTGTAACCCCAATGACCAAAAGGGGTCACAACCATATTAATATAGATATATCTTTCGCAATCACTATGTAAATTTGGAGGAATTATTTTATAATTATCTTTTGTATTATATTAAAATAGTTTAAATTATTTCTACGGACAAAAAATGTTCAAACTATTCAAAATGGATCATCTAAATTATGGTATAGTAGGAGAGAGATAAGAATAAATTGAGAGAGAAACCTCACACGCAAACAATCAAGTGTATGGATTTATTTCTATCTCTCTGATACTCTATCTTGTAAAGTACTCTAGAGGAAACATACCAAACTACCTTTCTCATGCTATGAACTTCAATAAATTCCTCTAATCATTTAGTTCCTAAACCATTCAAAAAGAGTCCTTAATATTAATAAATAATTTTACATGATTAAAGAGATATATCAAACTTAAATAATACAATACCTATGAACTTTTATCCTTTCTTCATAATAAGTTACATCAATATTTTGTGAGATTCAGTTACATGATGTACGTTAGATATTGCTTTTTACTTCAAAAATTAATTCTTTTAATTTTTTTCAACAAAAATACTGTTTGTAGAGTATAAAATCATAATTTTATTTTTAACAATGACAAGGTAACAATAAATTTCAATAAAACTTCATCTATATGACTATAAAAATTCGTGAATTAGGTCAACTTTTATTATTATACTAATTATTATTATTAGGATTTATTTAACAATTGTCCTAGACACTTGTTAAAATTTTTTTTAATTGGTTGAGAGATAATTTATTTTTTTGATGTTAGTGAAAATTCAATATAATAGACACAATTTTTTAACACTACAAGAAAAAACAGGATTAGCTAGGGAAAAATCCGTAGCTAATCCGTAGCTAATCCCTAGCTAATTGGATTAGCTAGGGATTAGCTACAGATTTTTCCCTAGCTAATTTTTGGACGTTAATTGCTAGGGATTTTTTCGTAGCCAATCCCTAGCTAATCCGTAGCCAATCCCTAGCTAAATTCCCTAGCTAAGCCGTAGCTAATCCGTAGCTAAATTCCCTAGCTAAGCCGTATCTAATCCCTAGCTAAATTACCTTGCTAAGCCGTAGCTATTCCATAGCTAAATCAGCCCCTCCGACAATTGCCGCTGGCGACCTCCTCCACCGGCCTCTGGTGGCCCCTCCGGTGACCCCCTCTGACGACGGCCGCCGGCAACCTCCTGCGGTGGCCCCTCCGGCGACGGCCACCGGTGACCTCCTCCACCGCCGGCCGGCGGCCCCCTCCGGCGACCACTTTATATTTTTGAAAAATGGTCCTAGGAGGCCTCGAAGACGGGACATCATGGATGGTAACATTTAGACCAACCACTAGGCCATTTATCACTTTTCGATTTATTAATGTAAAACATTTTATATATACACATATAATAAATTAGCTAGGGATTTTTTTCCCGAGTTAATTAGCTAAGGATTAGCTTGGAAAAATCCGTAGCTAATCCCTAGCTAATTTCCCTAGCTAATTAGCTAGGGATTAGCTAGGGATTTTTTCCCTAGCTAATTAGCTAGGGATTAGCTATAGTTTTTTTCCCTAGCTAAATTTCCTAGCTAATCCGTAGCAAATCCCTAGCTAAATTTTCCCGCCTTTTCGCGCCAATTTTTTTTACCAAATTAGCTAGGGATTTTATCCCTAGCTAATCCGTAGCTAATTAGCTAGGGATTTTTTTCCCTAGCTAATCCGTAGCTAATTAGCTAGGGATTAGCTAGGGAAATTTTCCCTAGCTAATTTCCGTAGCTAAATCTGTTTTTTCTTATAGTGTAAGCCTTCTCAAAGAGTATCTAAAATACTTGTTAGCAAAATCCATATTATTAAATTTTTTTTCCCAGTTTTACTATTCAATTTATTCTTCCCCATCACAAACTAAATCTTTCAAAATATATAACATTTTACATTTTTGTTTTTCTTGAGTTTTCTTTTTTTCTTTTTGCCAATTTCTTGAGTTTGATCAAATTAGATAGTAGTAATTCTATTTTAGCAGACTCACTTACTATTATGGTGATAGATATTTTACTCTCTTTAAATAAGATTTTGAAATCAAATTTTGTGTATAAAAGAAATCTTTATTAAAAGAATTCTACTTTAGACTTTCACTAGCTTAAACCAAATTAATCAAATTTCATGACTTTTGAATATCAATGGTTTCAACCAAAAAAAAACTTACAATTCATTTTATTTTTATGTGTATTTTTTATTAGAGATAATATTATTTAAAATATTGTCCGATTACGTTATAAAATACTTCTTTCAATAATAATTTGAATTATAATTGTTCGCAATATGATAAACTAAATCATTTGTTGTAAACCTAAATACTCAATTTGCAATTTGAAAAAATTTAAGGTGTGTGATTGATTGAAAGATACTCATTTATCTAAGTGTTAAGGTTTTGATCCTTAACTTTTGGTATAAAATAATTTTAAACTTTTAGGTCAATTGTTTCATTTTTTAAAGTGCCTACAAGTTAACAAAAAAAGTAATCATTATATTCAACACTTGCCAGTGAATACTATCGTTTAAACCAAAAGGCTAAATTACTCGTTTGGTCCTCAACGTTTGTATCAAGTTTAATATTGGTCATCAATGTTTTCAAAAAGTTATTTTAGGTCCTCAACGTTTTTTTGGGGGTCAAAATTGGTCCTCCAGCGTAACTCCGTCTGGTTTTTTTGTTAAATGCTGACGTGGAAGGCTTATGTGGCACACCCTCTCTCCTACGTGTCATATTTGGATGGTATGACACCCTCTCTCACTCCAATTCAGCAAAACGACGCCATTTTGCATCACTTCTCTCTCACTCCAACTCAGCAAAACGGCGCCGTTTTGTTGAGTTGGAGTGAGAGAGGGTGTCATATCATCCAAATATGACACGTAGGAGAGAGGGTGTGCCACATAAGCCTTTCACGTCAGCGTTTAACAAAAAAAACCAGACGGAGTTACGCTGGAGGATCAATTTTGACCCAAAAAAAAGTTGAGGACCTAAAATAACTTTTTGAAACGTTAAGGACCAATATTAAATTTGGTGCAAACGTTAAGGACCAAAAGAATAATTTGGCCAAACCACAATAACCTTATAGAAGACTAACTCTTATATAATTATTTTTTTAAAACAATGATATATTTACTTTTTCCATAAAAGAAAAAAAAAGGGCAGAATATGCTGTGAGGAACCAAAAGATATGCCTGAAAAAGTTATAATTATAGGGTTGTCATGATGTGGAAGACATGATAAAGTCCAACAACCCCAGTCCCCAAGGGGCCCAATATTATTTTCCTAATCTAAATGTAAGTCATTGTCCTATCTTCTCGAGGAAACCTTAATGGACACAAAGGACGTTGGGCCTCTAATTCTATCCCAAGTGGGCCATCCATTCATACCACAAATTTCTCTCAACCACCCAATCTCTGCCATGCCATTGTGATTTAGACTTCTCCTCTTCATTCTAATCTAATCTCCCCCTAAACCTAAAACCATATTTAACAAATTAATTAATGGCTCAAATCAAATATGCCCAAGTGTTTCTCAATTAAGAGACATAGGCTTCAACTCTCAACTCTCACTTGTAATATTATGTGAAGGGATTAGGTTTCTAGAAATTAGGTGTGCAATTTCTTCTTTTTAATAAAAAAAGGCATCATTTTAATTAATGAGTTGATATTAATATGAAAAAATAATTTAATTTTAAATTATGAGTTCACATTAATATTATATATATAATATCATATATGTCAAACCACGAGGCTTAGCGGTTAGGTTTTTTAAGTATCTAGTCATAACTTCGATCTTTGAAGATGTGTGAAAAAAGTTTTGTGATTAGTATTAAAATCTTATTTTAAAAAGTTTACAATGTAAAATATCTTGAACTCACAAAAAAAAAGTCTTATATGTCATTATTTATCATATACTAATATAAATGATATTAAGTATTAGGACTTAGGACGACATTTGAAAATTGTAAAATAAAATTGACCAAAAAATAAAAATAAAAGTACAACAAAATAAAATATTAATATAAAATGTAAAGAAATAAAAATTAATTTTGCCAACAACTTATTAGTCATCGGACACCATCCCTTCTCATCCCAAAGTTATTATTACTAATTTAGTATCCTTACAAAGAAATTTAAAAAAATAAAGAAAAATAAAAGATTTTGTATCATTATCAAAGGAAAATTTGAATCCTCGAAGTTTGACAAACCAATCAACGTGGAACAAATCTCATTGAGGCAGAAGTCATGCCCATCTACTTATTTTTATTGATATTTGATCATTTGAAATGTTGGTGAATAAAAAATAAAATAAACTTTACGGGTTACTTATTATTAATTATTATTTATACTATAATAATTCTAACATAAGTCTTTTAATATAGACAATATCTTGCGAGATTAAACATAAGTCTTCAAGCTTATGCATAAAAAAACAATAATAAATTTAAAAAATGGTGGTTACTCACTTAGTCCCTTGATCTTAAGGCTTAATTGAGGTGATTATTAATGAAATTGAAGGAATTGGGTTGAGGTAGAATGATTTAAATAAACTATTAATATATTATTGTCCTGCTTATAGATTGGTTAATTTTTTTAGCATAAATCTTGTGAAAAACATGTCGCACCACAACAAAATGAATAGTTGTCTCTTGTTAGCATGATTGAAAAAATAAGTTAAGAATAACCTTAATAATAAATTATATGAATCAAGTTGATAAACCACCCATTACATTATAATTAAACTTAACATTGATTTTCAATTTTGTTTACAAACTTTTCAATTGCAAATCAAATTTTTTTCTAATATTCATCGCAATCTAAATTACTAAGATAAAAAATATATAATATTTAATATTAATATTGATTCATTCCTTATCAAATAAGTAGACCCAAAATCACATAACCAAACAAGAATGTCACTTTTTTTTTAAAATTTAATTTATCTCCAAATTAGATTGCGTTTATTGTCTTAGAGATGGTGAACAAAAGTTTCCTAATTTGCAAAAGGTTGCGGAAATCGCATATATATATATATATATATATATATATATATATATATATATATATATATATATATATTCATTGTAATCACATGAACTCGAAGCTTAAGATACCTTTTGCAGAGAACAAATTATCAGGATCAAAATGTCCTTTAAAATTTATGGTTGATTATAAAAATAAGTTAAGAATAACTTTTAAAATTTGTACAGTAATATTTTGAATTAAGTCTCTGTTAGTCTTCTCAATATGCTACTGACACCCTACTTAATAATATTTGGAAGTATTTTATCTCATTATCATTTTTTGTTACCAAAAAAAAACTATGTTATTTTAATTAATATTTTATTATATATAGAATTGAATTTTTAATTATTCTTATAACAATAAAATTTTATTATATATATATAGACAATTAGACTTCTGTAAGGCTCCTCACAAATGTTCAAATCTTTTAAGAAATAGGGATGGCTATATTTTTTTTTTTCCTTTTCCTAATATATACAAAGATTGAGGATGGAGATAAGGACATGGATTAGGATGGAGATGAAAAGTTGGGAAAAGATCGTAATTGAATTCATTTAATTATATAAAGAGATAATATAATATTGTTATGTTAGACAAGATAAACGCAAATTTATTCAAGTATATATATATATAGTCACAGAATTACTTAAATAATAAAGTTCTATTAATTATATAATAAATATTATAAATTGATATCTACGAGGTTGGCATGTATTTTGTGTTTATCTTTTTCTTTGAAACGTATCCTAATATAATTTTTGTCTCCTCTCATCAAAATTACTAGTACACCTTTTGTTAGACAAAAGAGAGGGATAATGAAAATTAGCATAAAATTTTTTGCTAACTCTCTTTGATAAATGCTGCATTATGAGTTCAAATTATATGTTTTTGCTGGACGATATATAAATAAAATTGTACAATTATACACAAAAATTTATGTCAATTATTTACTTAGGTTTCAATTTTCGTTAAGAGACGTGCTTATATTCAAGTCACGTTTGATAGCTAGTGAGTGTTGATGAGATTTAAGTGTGTTTGGTAGGAGGTGATGTGAGATTTAGTGGCGAGAAGCTTCCCTCTATATAGGGAGGGAAGTTAAGGAAGTTATTAGGAAACAATTTGTTTTAGACCAAAATATCCTTTAAAAAATGTTTATTTACTTTTAGTTCTACAAAAGTAAGGATAAAAATGGCATTTCACACTTTTATCTTCTATTTTTCTATATATTCTCTCCACCCTACCAAAGAACATTACTTATACATTTCACTTTTATTTTCTTGCATACCAAACACATTTTTTTTGCCTGACCAAACACACTTCTTATTACTTACTTTCACCTCTATTTCCCATCAAAACACTCATCAGATACTAAATGTCACTTCAGTATTCACATGATTAAGTAGAAGGGACTCCTTCACCCTCAACCAAATATGGGTATAAAATAATTTTAATATGAGCATAAAATAATTTTAATATGGATATAAAATAATTTTAAATTTTGAAGCCACCTATCTCACCTTTATTTGAGTTACCTACAATATAATAAAGAGATTAGTTATTGTCTGGATACCCTACAGGTAAAAAAAAAAACTCTCATCAATTATTATTCTTCTCTATTTGTTTAGAGGTATTTTTCCTATTGTAGAAAATTTTATTCGAAACACTATTAAAATGTTAAATGAATTATGAATTGTTTAAATTAGGATGTGTTGGTTAAGGTGTGTTAACAATTATTTCGCAGAAATATACATAAGGGTCAAGTTATAATCGAATTATATGACGTTTAGGCTAATGTTAAATTAAATAAAAAGAATTATGTCTTAACTAACAACTATAACTTTTGACCTAATAATAAATACTTCATCCAAGATGAACTTAGATAAATTTTTGTAATTAAAAGTTATTTCCACATCACCACATGAGACTTGTTATAATTCAAATAATTATGTATATTTTAATATAAAATTAAAATAAAAATTTTCCAACATTTTGATTGAAAAGAAATAATATTTAAAAACAAAAGAATGCAACAAGTGGGTCTCTAGACTCGTTGGCACGTTTGTAACTCAAACTTCAGTTGCATAATGCACGTGTCTCACCTACTCTCACACCCACATGTCTCTAATGCATTCCCTTGTCGCCAAATCCCATTCTATTACCTCACCTCTTACCAATTCTATAACCGCCCCACAATTTCCCCTTAATTATTTATTCACCCACGAAAACCTTATTTCTCACCCAAGTACATCCCACCGATCAATGCAAATAATAATAATTCGCAACTCCTTCTTGGACTTGGAGGCACGAAATTGTTATGCCATTCCTTTCGTCTCTCTTGTCTTGCTTGCATCAATCAAACACACAGTGTGGTTCAAGCTTTTTACGCTCCCTTCTTCTCTTTCCTTCACGCATATATTATTCCTTCCTTCAAATTCAATCCTTGCCTTCGACCATTCCGATCCTGCGTTTGGGATTGATCCCTTTTTCTTCATTCTAAGTTTTCTGGAATTTCTGGGGTCTTTCCCCCCAATCCGATCACTTCGGTGATCCTTGAATGAGGGTTGGGGCATTTTCTGCTTCCTTTGTAGACTGAGAGATAATCGATATAGTTGAGAGGCCCAGATAATTGAATTCGCACTATTTTTATCTGGGCTTTTCTTTCTTTTGTATTTTGGGGGTTATAGGGTGTGTATTGTGTAATAGAGAAGGAAGAATTTGATTCTTACTTTTTATAATCTGATACTTCATTTCCTTCCGTTTCATCGGTTATTAGAGCTCGGAAAATGCTCGGGACTGCCCTACAGTTTGGGGGTGCTCGGGGTGATGATCGGTTTTACATTCCGGTGAAGGCGAGGAAGAATCAGAATCAGCGCAAACAAGCTCAGAGAGCTAAGAATGGAGAAATTGAGTCTGCTAATTCAACTCCGAAGAGCAAAGATGTTGGTTCTGAGAATAAGAGTTCCAATGAGCCTTCAAATTCGTCGACCAAACTTTCTTCTTCTCTATCTGTAACTCCTGCGTGTAATATTGATAGGTTTCTTGAGTCTACAACACTGCTGGTCCCCGCTCAGTACTTCTCTAAGGTTGATCTAATCTTTTTTCTTTTTTATTTCCAATGATTCAGAGTCTTTGTAGGTTGGGGTTGAAATTGAGAAATAGTTATGAAAATGAGTTTATGTTTATGTTTTTGAATTTTTTGATCCTTGCTTTTTCACTTGAGGGTACAGCAAACACCATTCACGGCATTTTGTCTGGTAATCAATATTTACACTGCCGATGGAATATTAACCATCAGAAGCAGAAGACTGGCTTAGGAGAACAGAATTATCACTACTGTCATCGTTTTACATTCAACTACTTTGATTATGAATTATGACTCCTTTTTGTTCTGTTTGTGGGTGTAGACAACAATGAGAGGCTGGAAGACTTGTGATGTTGAGTATCAGTCTTACTTCACCCTGAGTGATCTCTGGGAATCGTTTAAGGAGTGGAGTGCTTATGGGGCAGGAGTGCCTTTGCTACTTGACCAAAGTGAATCTGTTGTTCAATATTATGTTCCTTACTTGTCGGCTATTCAACTATATAGTCAATCTGCTGAGAAGTCCAATGCTAAGTCAAGGTATTGGCTTATCCTATGTAGAGTCTTGTTTTTTTTTTCTTAAAACAGACGGTACTCTTTTTTTCTGACTCTCTATGATTTGTTTCTTTCATGCGATGGTTTAATTGATGATATGATACTAGTTATGCTTGGTAATTGATATTGCTGATTGAAAAGTGAGAGGGAAATGAAATTTGTGCTTTCCATAGATATAAAAAGTGCAAGACTTCAAAATTGTTGGGTTTGACGCCTGAATTTTTGTTGGAAATTTGGCTAGCATTGCATTGTAAGAGCACAAAATAAAATAAATTAAATTAATCAAACTATTTCATCTTTACAGTCATCCTTTTAAACAGATAGTTCCCTGGTTTTTGTAAAACAAATATATAACCATTATTTTTGGACTTGTAAACTTTTGTGTATTTTTACTTTTCCCTTCATCTATTTTATTATTTTTTTAATTCTTGGACAAAGCTCAAGCTCTCGTTTTTTCCTCCCACTTTGCTCTCTAGTCTCTAGTAAAAATGAACAAGTTTTTAGTCTTTATTTCCATTTCTTCCAGTTTGACTTCAATGGAGCAGATCCCTTTCTTTTTTTAATTGAAAAAATCGTAAATTTGGTATAATGGTACAAAAGGATGGGTAAAGCAGTTTATAAATATTTATCTATATTTTCACATGTAGAATGATTTGTTTCCGAATGGATTGTGTAATCTACTGGAGGAAGTTCCACTGTTCTTTCTTACGATTTATAAAAGCTGGGAAATTTAACAGAATGGGAATATTTTTGTTGCAGTTTGATTGGGTATGAATTATGTTATGCCTTAGCAAGTTCGAAAGGCATTCAGTTAAGTAATTAGAATGTCACTCAAACTGGATTCCTTAATTGGCCTAAAGGAGTCAACTTTTTATTTACCAAAAATCAGTCATTACCAGTCATAGAATCCACATTTGTGAAATTCTTAATGTTAACAGATTTCAGTGTAAATTGTATATTATGTCTTTTAGCTTGTAGGCAGATCTGATTTTCTCTTGTCATTAGATACATTGGAGAAGATAGTGATGGTGATTACTACCGGGATTCAAGTAGCGATGGAAGCAGTGACTTTGAAATAGGAAAAAGGACTGAACTATCTGCGGCACAGAGAAGTCGTCAATACCTTAAGAGTGATGTCTCTTTTCGCACGAGTAGGTTGTCTTTACATGATAAAAACAATGCAGTGCAAGAAGGATTTTCTAGCGATGACAGTGAAACCGGGAATCCTCAAGATTTCCTTCTTTTTGAGTATTTTGAGCAAGATCCTCCTTATAGCCGTGAACCATTGGCTGACAAGGCTAGTATTAAGCCTAACTAATGTGTAATTTATTTGCATTTTGTCTAAGTGGTGCATCTTACCCTTGTAATATTTGGACAGATACTAGATCTTTCACAGCGGTATCATGGCCTCAAGTCACTGAGAAGTTGTGATTTATTGCCAGCTAGTTGGATGTCTGTAGCATGGTAAGATTAATTTGATGTTATGTTTTAATGATGATTTTTTTGTTGATTGACTTTCTTCAAGTTTCGTGTGTCGATTAACCTTTTTTAATGGTATTTTCCAGGTATCCTATCTATCGAATACCCACTGGTCCAACATTAAAAGATTTGGACGCTTGCTTTCTAACATACCATACACTCCATACGCCTTTGACTGGTAATTATTGATTTTTAGTCTATGTTTGACATGTGAAGGTATATTGGGTCTTCTTATATAGATTTAGTGCTATCTGGGATAACTATTGTCAGATATAACCTCATAATTTGAAATATTTTCTTGTTCATACCTGTCAGATTCATGCAAACTAAAGATTTCAATTCTGTCACCAAATATGAGATAGAGGCGTATCTTGTAATGATGCTGTGCATTCATTGAACCACATGTTTGATTTTTTATTTGACTTTCTTAAGAATAAAAAATACTTTTGATATTCAGAATATCATTTCTGCTTTGTGTATTTTAATATATTGATTACTTCTGCAAACACAATAAGAGGGGGGAAGGAGGGAGGGTGAGAGAGAGATCCGTTAAGTCATAATTTTCTCTGGGAAAGAGGGGTGCAAATTTTTCTTTAGTATATCCTTATATACCAAGATCAGTTTGATAAGACCTAGGATTTCTGTAGCTTTCAAGCTAGGCAGAGTGGATTCTTTTCTTAACACTGAAGTGTAGCAGATGTTTTCAACTAAAAATGTGTTCTCTGACCTTAGTGGACCAGTCACTAAGGATGATGTTTCAACGTATTCTTGGTTTCGACTCTTCCTTTCTCTGATTTTCATTTCACCTTCGCGTCATTATCTAGTGTCTAGGATAATATGATGGATGCATGGTGCAGTAGGAAAGGTACACTATAATGTGAAAATACAAAAAGAAACAAAAAGAAAATGACTCAAAATGCTGATTGATGTTATCTCTACTGTTTTGTGAAAATAGTATTTGTTTTTTAATTGCAACAGGTAATTTCATTTGGTATGTAATATCCTGTGATTTATCTTCAGTGACAAATTATTGATCTAATTTTGCAGGGAGTGGGAGTACTCAGGCGCAGGCTCCAACTTTGGTTTTTCCCAATGATATGGATGGTGTGCCAAAGATTTCCTTGCCCACATTTGCTATGGCCTCCTACAAATTAAAGGGATCTATTTGGATGCAAAATGGACTTGGTGAGAGTCAATCAGCAAATTCCCTCCTGCAGGCAGCTGATAACTGGTTGAGACTGCAGCAGGTGAACCACCCGGATTATCAGTTCTTTATATCACATGGCACTTATCATAGGTGATTAATGACAAGACAGGTTGATCCATCCTCTCGACTAAAACTATTAGCCACGAATTTCTAAGTTAATTCTTGGTGCAAAGTTGTTAAAGGTCTGTGCATCTATAGAAGATTGTGATGGCGTACTACATAAATGTGGTTTCATGTTACATACATAAGTAGTGCAAAAGATGGAGAAGCTAAATTTGAGTGAAGGATATAGAGATTACTAAAATGAACATGGAAAAAGAAAAAAAAAAAAGTTTTATGTGGAAAAAAACCATCACATGAAGAGGGAGGTCCTAATGGGGAAGGAGAAAACGCTAAAACATATGGAAAAATTAGCCAGGGGTACATTTGATCATAGGGATGATATGTAAAACTAAGCAGACAGTCCAAGCTTTTTCAGTTAAGAAGTGGTTCAAATCCCTTTTTAATTTTTAAGACCCAAATGTATACAGATAGTTGTCTTTCCATCATAAAAGAGACTAGGCGGAATAGTGAGGATTTGCTTACTACAAGGTTCAATTTTGGCTTCATACCCGATGAGCATTTTGTTGCTATGATGATAGAAAGAGGAAGGGAAAATAGTACTGTACAATCTCTTACCACTTCAAAATCAGTGTTGTACTCTTTATATGTTTAATGATTGCCTCGCCTGAGGTGGAACATTTTGTGAGAGATCATGTTTAGATCTTCTGGTAGAGTCAGTGGCTGCAAAGGACTTAGTGATAGTATAGTATCCAAATTAGCTGAACTGAACTTTTCTTGTTCTGTGGAAATTGGGTGAATGGATATATATATATATATATGTTCCTATGGGATGCTTAGCTTTTGTATGTGTACCAAGCATCTCATATTTCTGAATTTACAGATATTTGTAGAGAATTGTAAAACTTGATAGATGAAGCTTTAGTTGGTGATGCTACAAGATAGGTGTTGGTATCTCTAGATTCCAACGCTGTCATTTTTCAGTTTGTTGTGGCACACTACCATTTCTGTTTGTATCATGTACCTTATTTTCCAAATTGTTGTAATTCTTGATTAGCTAGATATGGTGTGCATGAAGAGTTGCTTTCTCATTGCAGCTTTCATAATACTTTTTCAATGTCTCTTACTTATACGATTAGATCACAAGTTGCTTGAACTTCAGAACTTGTGTTTGAAAGCAATTGAGGTGATCATAATGCTTGTTCCTTCTTACTAGGTGAAACCATTTTTTTTTTAAATGTTACTTGTATTATTTTCTATTAGAGGTTAGCGTCGATTTAGGAGGTGAAAATTTATTAGGATTAATTTAAATATTAATAATTTAATTATAAAAATAATTTAAGAAAAAATATGTTAGCGTTGATTAATATATAAAAGATCGTATTTTTTATTAGAGGTTGAGTAAAATGGCATTCCATTTGGAGATAAGTTGTTTTTCTTTGAACAATAATTACCCCTAAGGGTTATGAATTTGAAAATAATTATAGACTTCTCTTTCTTCTCAATTTTTTGTCATCTATGTCATAACTTGATGGTTCAAATTGACATGGTTATACAAAATGACAATTGTTTTAAAATTTTTGAAAAGTGATAAAGATAGACGATCAAATAAAATTTTGGCCTTCATAAAAAAAATGAAAATTTGACATATATATATATATATATATATATATATATATAAAATTATATATAAAGAGTGGAAAACCATAAGAGGAATGGTGCATTAATGGTAGAAAATTAATTACTCAACTTTTATGGACTATATATATATATATATTATTTTTGAAACTCCTGAGGTTCACATTACTCATGTTGTTCCAGAGAAAGAAAAATGATTTCTATAGTTATAAAAGGCAACGTTCAAATATCTTTATTGTAGTAGTGAAAAATTCAGTAATACTGTTAATATATTTTAAAAAAATATTAACGAATACTAATCTTAAATTTTAATAATAGAGATATTTAACTTCTGTTAAAAAAAAATCAAATTTTCTATCTTCTAAAAGAATTATGTAAAACTTTCCAGCTCAACAAATCAGAGTTACTACTTACAGGTGAAAAAGATATTGAGAATAATGTTTTTCAATGTTATAAAAAATTTCTGGAAAAAAAATAATAATATCGAATACAGTGGTGTTACAAACAGCAAAAATTTTATTTAAATTATTAATTTTATTAATTAACTTTTATTTTTAAAAAAAACACTATACAAGGTTTCGCCGTTTCGGTGATTATCTACTTGAAAAAAAAAAAATTGTGATTAAAATGGTAGCAAGGAAAATAATAATTTTTGAGAAAAAGGGAAATGTACTCAGATGTAATTAATTAATTACATATACAATATGCATTATGCAAGGTTGAAATATGCAACCAATAATACAAAGGCAACAATCATATTTTTGCCTTTTGTCCTTTTTGTCGGATAACTATTTAAAAAAATTATTTTTACAAAAAAAAGAGAAAAACTGAAACCGTTAGATTTTGAAATGGGGCCCACAACATTTCTTCTTCTTTGTTGGCAATGGCAATTAACTCACAGAATTCAGAAACGTTCGTAAAAACAGTAATAAAAATAATAATAAATCCATCAATCAAGGATTTAATTTAATTAAATATTAAAATATTGGGAGAAAAACTGAAAAGAAAAACTAGCCGTTAGGGGTCCCCAAATTCAAAATGAAGTGGTCGCAGATAGACTCGATGGCTTTTCATTTTATCTCATAAAAGAGAAAGACAAACTCAGATTACTCTTCGAATCCTCTCAACGGAACCCAAATTCGCTCTGAGAATTTTCCCTGACGCTCTCAGTCGCCACGACGTTTTCTCTCTCTAGATCCAAGCCCTAATTGGTTCATTTCTACGGCTCGGCTTGGATCTTATTCTACTCGGCTTGAAGAAATTGTTCATCGAACTCAAGTTTAAGTGAGTAGCTTCTCCTTATTTTGCTGGATTTGATTTTGGTTATCTTAATGAGGTTTTGGTCTGAGTTTGGTAATTTCCTCTAAGTCTCACTGTCATATTATTGACTTTCCTTTTTCGCGTACTTGAGTTTTCTGGCTGAGTTTGATGCTTAAAATCGGGATAAAGTGGAAGGAACATTATGATTAAATCTTTCCATTCTAGGATTAGTGTCTTATGATGGAAATTTACTCCTCTTGCTTTTGTGTTTAAAATTTTACATGATTTGTGATTGGAATCGATAATCCGTGACTCTCGTCATGTGATATATCATTTATTATTGGTTGTTAATCTATCTGCACAATATTTTGATAGATCTAGTTCATTTGAGTCTGTCGATTTCATTTCCTTATAAATCTTCGAGTTGTAGTTTTCAATTGAAATTCGAATTTACTGTTCAGTATTTCATTTTTCGTGCAATTTATGTTAAATGGAAAATTATTTCTGGTTGATTCTAAAAGAACCGAAGTGTTGAACAATAGTCGTTCTCAGGAAGAGAATGTTATGAAACATCATATATAAAGAACTCCCCTTCCATAATAAATTATATGAAATTTCCATTTCCATTTCCATTTTGCTAAATTTTGAGTTTGCTTAAGATTTTTCTGACGATGGCATTGTGCTATAGAAAATGACTATCAGAACACCTGGAACACCAGCTTCAAAGATCGATAGGACACCAGTGTCGACCCCAGGAGGGCCAAGAGTTAGGGAGGAGAAGATTGTGGTGACAGTAAGGGTCAGACCTTTAAACAAAAGAGAGCAATTAGCTAAAGATCAGGTAGCATGGGATTGCGTTGATGACCATACGATCATATGTAAACCATCAATACATGAACGTGCAGCTCAACCAGCCTCATTTACTTTTGGTATCACATGATACTTTCCTTCTTAGATAACATTTTTTACTTTTTACCTGTTTGTAGTTCCTTTGATCTCTTCTTATTTAATCTCACCGAGCATTTCTAAAAGACTTTTTATGTGGCTTATCTTCCTGCAGATAAGGTGTTCGGTCCTGTTTCTTTGACTGAGACAGTGTACGAGGAAGGAGTAAAGAATGTTGCATTGTCCGCCTTGATGGGCATTAATGGTACAGTTTTATATTTTTAATCATATGTTTTGACCTATTGTCTTTCTGCATTACGCAATTTTTGCATGTCTTTTTGTTGCAGCAACTATTTTTGCTTATGGACAAACTAGCAGTGGGAAGACATACACTATGAGAGGAATAACAGAGAAGGCTGTCAATGATATATATAATCACATAATGAATGTAAGTTTTATCTAAGTTGCTATGTGGCTGGTATTCTATATTGGTCTTAGACTTGGATTTTTTCTTTTGTGGGAAAACTATGCTTTGTTCTGTCAACTCAAGCAGATAAGAGGATTAGATAAACTTTTTGGGAGGTTACGCAATCAAGTCTAATTTCTTCAATGGCATAATTGCAGACCCCAGAGAGAGATTTTACCATAAAAATATCAGGCCTAGAAATATACAACGAGAATGTTAGGGATTTGTTGAATTCAGAATCTGGTCGCAGTTTGAAGCTTCTAGATGATCCTGAGGTAATCCTTGAGCAGTTTCTATTAAAGTTCAGGAGCTTTCATTGGTAACTGCCTTTCATGGAATTGAAATTTGATCTTGAAATTACCTTTATGCAGAAAGGTACTGTGGTTGAGAAGTTGGTGGAAGAAACGGCAAATGATGACAAGCATTTGAGACACCTGATCTCAATTTGTGAAGGTAAGAAATTCTTGGATTGCACTTTAGTTAGACTGGTGTCCTTATTTATAAAAGTATTGTAATTATATTCATGATTTTGTCTTGTTTAGCTCAAAGGCAGGTCGGTGAAACTGCTCTAAATGATACCAGCTCAAGGTCTCACCAGATAATAAGGCTGGTCAGTTTTAGCCCTTTTAATATCTGTTCTTAGTCTAGAAGAGGATCCTCTTTCTTTTCTTCTCCCTCCTCACTAAATTTTCTCTCTTTTATTGTAGACAATTCAAAGTACTCTACGAGAAAATTCAGATTGTGTGAGATCTTTTGTTGCAACCCTGGTAATTCGGAGTCTAACCTTAACTACTTTTTAATTTCTTAGATTATATCCTAATTGATAATAACTTATTTTAATTGACTGTAGAACTTTGTTGATCTGGCTGGAAGTGAAAGGGCCGCACAGACACATGCAGATGGCACTAGGCTCAGAGAAGGATGCCATATTAACCTTAGCTTGATGACTCTAACAACTGTAATCAGGAAGCTCAGGTCAGAATCTCTGATGTTGAATCTTATGAGATTGTTTTCGTAATTCTAAAATGGTCCGTCAGTTTTGCAGCTCTAAGAGTCTTTTTGTTTATTTATTTTATAAAAAATATTTTGCAAATCTTAGCCCTCTAATCTAGTTTCAGGAAGCATTTTGTCATGGATTTGATTTAAACTGAGATGCGTTTTTACCAGATAAAGTAATTTGAAAACATCAAATTGTACTTGTTAGATATCTGCTCATGTAGACATTATTATCTTTCTACCATTGTTTTTACGTGGTGTACTAATTTATTGAAAGGTCTCGGATACTGTCTGAGCATAGTATCACCTGTTGATGGTAAATCTTCTTAAAGTTTATTTTCAAATCTTATGCAGTGTTGGAAAAAGAAGTGGTCATATACCGTACAGAGATTCCAAGCTCACTCGTATATTACAACACTCCCTTGGTGGGAATGCACGCACTGCCATCATATGTACTTTGAGTCCAGCACTAAGTCATGTAGAGCAATCACGGAATACTCTCTACTTTGCCACACGAGCAAAGGAAGTAACAAATAATGCTCAAGTGAACATGGTAACTACTGATACATAGCCATCTTGATGATTTTTTCTATTTAACATTCAAGTGACTAAAAATGAATGACATGTTTTCTATCAAATAATCTGTGCAGGTTGTTTCAGACAAGCAGCTTGTCAAACATTTGCAGAAGGAAGTAGCCAGGCTGGAGGCAGAACTGCGAACTCCTGATCCATCCAAGGAAAAGGATTGGAAAATTCAACAGGTCAAATTTGAAAAAGATGCCGATAGCTAAGAAATATTAGTATCTTACCATAATACTAAATATTGTTACCTAATTGTTATGTTCAGATGGAAAGGGAAATTGAAGAGCTGAAACGCCAAAGAGACCTTGCACAATCACAGGTGCATGAGTTACGCAAAAAGCTTCAGGAAGACCAGCAGGTCAGTATCTCTTTTTCTACTACCTCCTCACTCTCTTTTTTCATGATTCATTTTAACCGTATTTAATTACTGACCTTTTGCATTTCAGGTCTCAGGACCACTTGATTCATCACCTCAAATTTCTGTCAAGAAGTGTCTCTCATTCACTGGAGCTCTATCACCAAAACCTATGCTAGGCGGTGGTGAGAGAGTAAGGAGCTCAATATTAAGACAGTCCATGAGGCAATCGTCTACTGCTCCCTTTGCCCTCATGCATGAAATTCGCAAACTTGAGCACCTCCAGGAGCAACTGGGTGAAGAAGCTAACCGAGCTTTGGAAGTATTACAGAAGGAAGTTGCATGTCATAGACTAGGTAACCAAGATGCAGCTGAGACAATTGCAAAGCTGCAAGCAGAAATAAGGGAAATGCAGTCTGTCAAGGCAGTATCCAAGGATGTTGAAGTTGGAAGCATGGTTTCTATTGACAAGAGTGTCAGTGCAAACCTTAAGGATGAGATCACTCGACTTCATTCTCAGGGAAGCACCATTGCAAATCTTGAGCAGCAGCTTGAAAATGTTCAAAGGTCTATAGACAAGTTAGTGATGTCTCTACCCAACAATTTTCAACAATTAAACGGGGATTCGCCCTTAAAGAATAAAAAGGAACACAAAAGGAAAAAGTTGCTTCCTTTGGCTTCAAGTAATGCTACCAATCGACAAAATTTCCTTCGATCTCCCTGCTCACCATTGTCAACTACTCAGCAAGTTTTGGAATCTGATATTGAAAACAAGGCTCCTGAGAATGATGATATGGTTTCATGTGAGACTCTACCCGAGTCTGAGAAGGAGACTCCAACAAAGAGTGAAGAAGGTGGAGACGTTTCATCGAAGGAGAATAATCCAGGTTATAGAAGATCCAGTTCTGTTAACATGAAGAAAATGCAGAAAATGTTTCAGAATGCGGCAGAAGAGAATGTAAGAAGTATAAGAGCATATGTCACAGAATTAAAAGAACGTGTAGCCAAACTGCAATATCAAAAGCAATTACTAGTTTGCCAGGTACATCAATGCTTTATATATTCTTAATTTCTTACATATACTTGAAAAACTTCCTACTCGGCTGTTATGAATTCCCTTTCATTTATGTATCATTTTGCATATCTAGGTGCTTGAGCTTGAATCAAATGAAGCAAGTGGCCACGATATGGAAAATGAAGAGAACTCTTGTGAACCAGAAGAACCCCAAATTTCATGGCAAGTACTATTTAAAGAGCAGCGGCAGCAGATCATCGAATTATGGGATCTATGTCATGTGTCCATAATACATAGGACCCAGTTTTACTTGTTATTCAAGGGAGACCAAGCCGATCAAATATACATGGAAGTGGAGCTAAGGCGTTTGACATGGTTGCAACAGCACCTAGCTGAACTTGGTAACGCAAGCCCAGCTCCAGTTGGGGATGAGCCTACCATCTCTCTGTCATCAAGGTTCTTTATCTCCCTCCCTCACTCTCTTCCTTTATATTTTTGTTATCAAGTTCTCCTATAAAAAAAAAATGATGTGTATGGTTTTTTAAAAGTTTTGTTCATATGCTTTTATTTTGAGTGGACTATATCTGATAACAAAGATATAACGAAATTCGTATAATCTTACAGTATCAGAGCCTTGAGACGAGAAAGAGAATTCCTTGCTAAGAGATTGACATCACGCTTGACTCCAGAGGAGAGGGATTCGTTGTATATTAAATGGGATGTCCCCCTGGATGGGAAGCAGAGGAAGATGCAATTTGTGAACAAGCTTTGGACTGATCCTCATGATCCAAGGCATATACATGAGAGTGCTCAAATAGTTGCCAAGCTTGTAGGATTCTGTGAAGGAGGCAACATGTCAAAGGAAATGTTTGAGCTGAATTTTGTTCTGCCATCTGATAAGAGGCCATGGCTAGTGGGATGGAATCATATAACAAACCTTCTTAATTTGTAAGAAATTATGTTTGTATGTAAGTTCTATTAAATTATTGTACATGAAAATGAATTATCGCATTTTACTCTGAGATGTGATTTATTCAGCTCAATTCAAAATGATTGTTCTGAACAATTTTTTGTTTAATAAAATATAATCCAGTTCACTTGGATTCCTCCCCCACCATCAAAGGAAAGTCTTGTCATATCTTTCTTTTTTTCTCTTTTTCATATACACATAAGTCCATTGAAATACAAATAATGCAACGAACAAAACAAATTTCTAATAAAAATTTCACAAAGTTTTAAGCAGGTGGTCGACTACTTAATGTAACCCTTTATCTTTTATCCGGCTTTGGACCGATTATGAAAAGCATATGCAGAGTTTAAAACAAACTTCAAATGATTTGGTAAAATTAACCATGTTGATAGACGACGAACGAATCTACTGTAAAAAATCCTTCTTACATTCAAATAATTATATATCTGCCTCTATTTTGGCTGGAAATCCACTTCATTGATGTTTTTTGTTTAAATTTCAATGTAGTTAAAATAAGCCTATTATTCTTGACCATTCTTCTCACAAATAGGAGTTAAGAAATTATATTCAAACAGCTTCACTTGCACAAAACTAGTTCATTTACATTGCATAGACTGAGCATTACTCTGTTTCTTTGTCTCTTGCTTTTAACTTATTATCTTTCACAGAGAGAGAGAGAGAGAGAGAGGGGCTTCTAAGAAGTAAAAACATGATCTGATACTGCATTGAATATTATAAGTACAACAACCTTTTGCAACAGCTAATGTAAGACAAAGACCACACCAAGAAACAGAAATGAAAACTCGTGACCACAACTAGACATCCATTGAGACTATTCATTCTTTTTCTCACTACTAGTAGAAACATACAGACCACAGATCACACCAACTATGACATAATTATTCTTATTCTGATCTCTGACCAGAAAAACACTATGCATCATCTAAATGCACAATGTGTATATATAGTTTATATGATAACACTTAGTACTTAGCACCTTGGGTAAGGAGTCCCACAAGTGTTGGCAACCTTTCTGGCATTGGGAGAGTCCACAAACTTCTTGAGATTGGGATTCTTGAGGTATTGGCAGAGGCATGGCTTCTGTTCTTTGATCTTGGAGCAGCATAGCTTAGAAGGAGGAGATGAAGATGTTATAGCACTCACACATGAGCTCAGCTGTACTGGGCTGCATGTTAATGCCATTGAAACTTGTACTTCAGATAGAAGAAGCACCATTAGTGTGAACAAAGCAATGTGTGATGCCTTCATTTTCACTGAGAGAAGCCTAAAATTGATTGTGAATGAATAAGTGAAAGTGAAAGTGAAAGGGATTGTTTGCTGTACTGGTGCATTTTGGATTGTGTTTCCATCCTCTATTTATAGGGTAGGCATAGAGGAAAGCATTTTTTTTTGTCTGGATTAAGGTATCCATCAAAGCGGCTCTGGTAACTAATCATTCAGGTACTGCAGGGTCTATTATTAAAGTCAACTCTTCTCACCTTATGATGCTCCATTCCCATCATTTTAGTATCGAACTTGGGAGGCGATAATTAAGAAAACACTGACCGGTTACCAACATTGTCATATTCCGGCGGTAAAAATTAAAGAAAAAAAAAAAGTAATGTGAGAGCATGAGAATTGTGATGTCATTTGTGTTGGGTGGTAGTTCGTACTTCAAAATAGTGTGAGAACATGAGAAGAAATGTGTGGGGGAAGGGGGTGGTAGGGCCCACTGCTTCTTAAAGAGGGAAATTGCTTGGCTCTTGAGATTTACCACAAATTGATGTTTAATTATTCCATCCAAGTTTCCAACATCAACTTTTTTTAAGACTTGATATGTTAAATTTTACTTAAATAAATTGTTTCTTGGAATATATCTTATATGAATTTTAGACGATTGTAATTCATACCGAAGTTCATATAAATCCTATAATAATAGAATCTATGCTTATAGCATACTTAACTCTCATCTGAATTATTGGTCATTAAGAAAATATTTAAATTTAGGGTAAACTATAGTTTGCCCCCTGTGGTTTGGCCTAAATTCAGTTTGCCTCCTGTGGTTTAAACTGTGACACTTAACTACCCTGTGGTTTGGCTTAAAATTAATGTGCCCCCGGTGGTGGTTTAGAGTGTGACACTTGACCCTCCTGTGGTTTATTATGTTATCACTTAACTACCTTCTATCCAAATTTTAGTCAAATTAATCATCATTTTTATACTTTTAATGTTTAAAATTTGTTATTCAACACTCTAGAATTATAAAATAATTCAAAAAAAATTACAATTAATATAAAAATAAAATTTTAATTTTAAAAAATCAATAAAATAATTTAATATTTATTGTTTACTCCATTGATTATTTATATTTAGTTATTTATTCATTTTATTGTTATTTTTTGTCTTCAATGTTTTAGAATTATTAAATCAATCAAAATAAAATTGTAAAAGAATAATATAATACAAATATATAACTAAATTTAAGTTTTTTTATTGTTCAAGTTCGGAACATACATACCTGAATTGAATGTTAACATTATTGAGCTTAGAAACTCTAACATTAAACAATAATTTTCTTAAAAAAGTATCCAGTTTATCCAATCATATAACGTTAGGGTACGCTTGGTATAAATGCATGGATGTAAAATATTGTAAAGAAAGTACTGTAGAGTAAAGTACTGTATAATAAAAGAAAGTACCGTAGAGAAAAGTGATGAGAGAGATAGAGAGAAAAATTAGGAAAGAAAAAAAGAATGATAAAAAGTGTGTTTGATATGTATAAAATATTATGTAAATTTTTTTGGGAATCGTGAAACACCATGATTGTATTGTTTGGTATCTTTACCAAACATACCTTAATAGTGTACCAAAATAAAGTGACAATCCTACTCCATATTATTTTAGAGATAAAATAAATATAATAAAATAATTAATTAATAACTAAATATAAATAAATAGGGTTTGAAAGTAGAAGATTAGGGTTTATTGTTTAGAGGAAAGAAAGGAGTTTGAAGGAAACACTAAAAAGAGTTGAGAGTAGAATATTAAGATTTATTGTTATTATTTTAGAGATAAAATAAATATAATAAAATAATTAATTAATTTAATTATTTTTAGGTAATTTCTTTTATAAGTTATATTAAATATTAAATTTTGAGAAAAAATAATATAGGGTAGTTAAGTGATAACATAACAAACCACAAGGGGGTCAAGTGTCACACTCTAAACCACAGGGGGCCACATTAATTTTAAGCCAAACCACAGGGTAGTTAAGTGTCACAGTTTAAACCACAGGGGAGCAAACTGGATTTAGGCCAAACCACAAGGGGACAAACTGTAATTTTACTTAAATAAATTGTTTCTTGGAATATATCTTATATGAATTTTAGACGATTGTAATTCATATACCGAAGTTCATATAAATCTTATAATAATAGAATCTATGCTTATAGCATACTTAACTCTCATCTGAATTATTGGTCATTAAGAAAATATTTAAATTTATATTTTGGAGATGTTAAGGTGCACATTAGCTATTTAATTTTTTTTACTTCGACACGTGTTTGATATAGTTAGACAAGATTAGGACACGACACGACCAAGACATGATTGTACATAGCTAGGACACAAAAATTATAAATTTCAAGGGGGGAAAATCCGAAGTGAGAAAAATATATATTAGTCTTGTTAAACAATTTGGAATTTTAAAAAAAAAATTAAAGAAAGAAAAAAATGGAAAAGAGGCCGAAAACATGTCGTATTGTGTCCTATGTTACAAATTTAAGAAATTGGTATATCTCTTTGTTGGATTCGCATGTGTGTGATAGTGTTTTGTGCTTAGTATCAAAAGTTCTAAAATTATAGTATAAATTAGTTGGGTTGACATATATATATACTTTATAGTGCATGTTGGTTTTTCTCCGATCCTTTTAAAAAAAATGATTTTCAGATTAATAAAAAGAAGTAAAAAGTTATTTAATATCTTCCTCTTATGTGTACAGATAAGAAAATTAGTTGAATTCAAAGTTATATATTTCTTTCTCATATGAAAGGAAGTAGCCGAAATTTCATCTTCTTTCAAAAAAAAAAAATTACTATTAGCTTTGATTTAGTGGTGACCCACCATATCAACTCCTACGGCACCTTTCGGTGATGTTAAACTGAGTATTTGTTTAATTTTAATACAGTCGGTATTTAGATAAGTTTCTTAAACATTTAATAAATTGTTTGATTTGAAAGTGTATATAGAGAGAGAGTTTTTTTTTTTGGGTGGAGGAAAAATGGTAATAAGGGAAGACACTTTTAAGTATTACCGGATAGGACGCCAGTGACATGTTGGAGAGACTAACTCAAACTCAATATATATAGAGAGAGAGTTTTAACCAATATTAAAACTTTCTCTCAAAATTTACGGTGTAAGAGAATTAGTTGTGAATATTCTATGCTCACAAAAAAGTCAATATTTATTTGTATATATCAACACTTCATATTCACCAAAAAAAAATCAACACTTCATATAATATATTATTATTATTATTATTATTATTATTAAAGGCACAACATGTTTTCATGATTAACATAGCACGCACTTGGGAATTGATGAGATGAGATGAGATGAGAATTAGATGGAGCTTATGATCACTAGGCATCATGACAAATCACGCACTAAATAGTAAATAATGCGTTACATTATGTCATCAATAAAGGGAGACAGGGTAGCCATTATATGATTATATAGCAATCTAAAGTTATTTGTAAAAACAAAAGAAAAAAAATTATGCTAATTAAAAGCATGTTTTAATTAACATCGTAACTTCAACAAATGGAACAATAGTTTCATTAGTTTTAAGGGTAGATTAGGAATTTTAATATAAATGTAAAATGTTGTGAATAAAAAGAATAGAAAGTGGGGAGTTGTTTGAAGGTTCGCGTTTAGTGAAGGTTTGCTGCAACAAACAATGATGAATCTCTTATGTGAGTGGGAGACATGCCAAATCCCACTCCCGATTCCAAACACATCCCTTCTTTTCTTTCATTCTTCTTTTTTCCTCGTAAATGCAACATCTAAAGTCATAGTTTTTCTTTTCTTTTATTTAAAATTTCTCCATTTGAGTAATTAAAATTATTAAAAGAAAGAGGTCTAGAAGAGAACTAGTCTAAAATCCTTTTCTTTTCTTTTTTCCATAAACAAAGGAAAAATTATATATAGACAAAGGTACTTTTTCTGCCCTTAACGTTTGGGGTCCTGTCAGTTTCGTCCCTAACTTTTTTACCCCTAACGTTTTACGTTTCTGTCAATGTCACCCTTTTCACTAACACCGTCAAATATTTAACATTTTTTTGCTGACGTAGTATCCTATGTGGCAAAATTATCTGACTGGGCATTTTTTTTCCACATCAGATTTTCTAACCTTTTTTTTTCTTCTGTCAGATGTACCCCTAACGTTTTACATTTCTGCTAATGTCACCCTTTTCACTAACACCATCAAATATTTAATAGTTTTTGCTTACGTGGCATCTTATGTGGCAAAAATATCTGACTTGGAATATATTTTTTCCACATCAAATTTCCTACTCATCTTTTCCCATCAAAGTTGTGTTGTTTTGGCCTCACCCTATTCCTTCTAAAGTATAACTCAAACAGACGTGCTATTTTGCTCACAAAAACATCGGAGACATTATTACTAAGAAAAAACGAGAGCTTCCGAGCACCGATTCTGACATCTCTCCGACGACGTCTTCTCGGAATAGAGAATGGATAACGTTTCCAATGTTTTTGTCAGCAAAATGGCACGTGCGTTTTAGTTATATTTTAAATGGAAAATGGTGAAGCCAAAACGACACGATTTTGTTGGGAAAAAGATATGTAAAAAATCTAATGTTGTGAAAAAAAATATGCCAAGTCAGATATTCTTGCCACATAGGGTGCCACGTAAGCAAAAACTATTAAATATTTGATGGTGTTAGTGAAAAGGGTAACAATGGCAGAAATGTAAAATGTTAGGGGTATAACTAACAGAAAAAAAAACGTTAGAAAATCTGATGTGGAAAAAAAATGCCAAGTCAGATAATTTTGCCACATAGGATGTCACGTCAGCAAAAAATGGTAAATATTTGACGGTGTTAGTGAAAAGGGTGACATTGGCAGAAACGTAAAAAGTTAGGGGTACAATTGACAGCGAAAAAACATTAGGGGCGAAACTGACAGGAACCCCAAACATTGAGAGCAAGAAATATACTTTTCCCTTTATATATATATATATATATATATATATATATATATATATATATATATATATATATATATAATTCTTTTTCTTCTTTTCAATTATAATCCACCCTTAGCCTCCCTTTCTCTCCCATTTCCTCTTCGTTAGACCGAAAGTCATGTTGCCTTATTTTTTGAGTATTTATAGTGTTGATTAAAATGTGATACTAGTTGTCTTATGGTGAAAGTTTAAATTGGGGCTAAGTCCTATATAGTTAAACTCAAATCCCCAGCCAGTTAAATAAAAAGAGTTATATCCTTATACCTAATAATAATAACTTTTGATCTTGTAATAAATGCTTATCCAACACATACATTTGTTACCTTTTCTTCATTTGATTTGTGTTTTTAAAATATTTTCTTGTGTTCTTGTTTAGTTTTACTTACATCATTATTTGGGCTTAAAATACAAAAAACTTGCCTTCAACACATACATATAACCCTCTTCAACTAAAAAAATTAATCTTGAATCCTTTAAACCCCATTCCATTCACTTTTTAATCCAAAATTTTAATGAAATAGTGACATATTAGCAAAATCAAGTCATACCAAAATGTAAAAAATCCTCCTGAACTTTAAGTTTTTTTTTTTTAGAAAATTAAACTCCTAGCTTTAGACTTTGTGGAAAAAACACCTTAAATAATCTGATGTACTTACTGTTTTAGATGAAAATTTTGACAGAAAGAATTTTTTTTTTGTACAAATTCTATTTTATTGTCCTTAAATATACATTTCAATCAAAGAGAGAATTTATAAAATTATTTTAATAAATTCTCTCTTAATCGATAAAACAACCTTAACACTTAATAGATAAACCTATAATTTATTTGTCCAAAGTAAAATAAAGATTGATAAAGCATGCTTTGGCGGATACAATCAATAGTTTCTCACTGCATGATTTTGGTAAATTCTGTAAAAAAAAAAAAAGTGTTTGTGATGAATATGATGAATGAAGGGGACCCCAGTATTATGGCAACTTTAACTTTTAAACTTCATGCTCACTTAATCATTGATTATCTATCATTGTTACATTAGTCAATTTTGTGTCCAGAGAGTGCTGCTCAATCATAGTCTCACACCAAGCATCCAACACTACTTTTTCTCAAGATTCATCTTCTTTTTCTTTTCCATTCTTTTCCTTATTATTTTTCGTCCGGCCATTCATATCCCCTAAGAAAACCAGAGTTAATAACTTTACTGGGTGCATAAAATGATAAAAATGGTAATTAATATATGGAAAGAATGTGGTTTTCTTTTTGACTGTTGAATTCCTCCGAGATGTATGTACGTGTATGACATATAATATTATTTATTACAAACTTCTAGAAATATAATAGAAGATTAGTTTCAATGAATAGCAAAATTTCAATTCTACAAAAATAAGAATGTTGTGTTAGATTAATTGGCACACTAAAAATGATTGTATTAGAGAGAAAGCTGAGATAATATCCATCATAAAAGAATATTAGTAGAAATTAAACACACTTAAAATAGTTTGGTAATGTATAGAGAAAATTATTAAAGACTTGTTCCCAAAAGTTGACTAAATATATATATATATATATAGAGGATACTTTCAATGACTAGAGGTAGAAGGAGGAGGAGGAGATAATAATAATAATAATAATAATAATAATAATAATAATAATAATAATAGTAGAATAAATTATTATGATGTATCCAATTTTAAATAATCTAATCATAATAATCTTACAGAGTCAGCTTTCTGCCAAGTAAATAGTTTTCAAAGGCTCCCAGTGTTCCTTTTTTTTTTTAAAAAAAAAAAAAAATCATATTAAATAACATAAATCGCAAAAAATTAGGTGATTTTGTGGGTCTCAACAGCATGCAATATAATGATAGCAAAATAGGCATGCATCAAAGTATGATTACAAGGGGGATTAATTAGGCATGTTCAGCAGCAACTTTTCAATCAGTTTTTCAAAAAGTGGAATCCCAAGACTATAATAGTCAGATCCATTTATCCCCAAAAAAAAAAAAACAAGAAAGTCATCTCCACAAGTGAAAAAAAGAAGAAGTGAATTCATGTTTCTTTCTTGTATCAATAGGTTGTATTAGTATATTCCAAATCTGTTTGAACATAAGGAAGCCAAGTTGGGAAACGTATGGAAAATGCACATATAAAGTGCTTTGTAATCAGTATTATTTTCAGCAAAGTATGGTTAAATACTAAATACAGAATAAACCATGGTTCTAAATTGCATTGGATGGAAATAATGCAAACTGTTTCTTTTATCAAATCATCAACTACCTTCTAGCAATTATCGGTTATTTGGTTCATTCAAGGCATCTAGGGCACTTGGGTTTTCCACAAATGATTACATTTCATAGCAATTGCCTAATGATAGCTAGCTACTTGAACTGAAGGCCAAAAAAAAAAAAGCTAGCTATTTGAACTGCAGAAGAAATCTTCACTTATGGTTGCTAGTGCACTTGTCATTACTGCACAACTTTATTATTCAAGCATCAATCCTCTTGTTCATATACTTGAAAGCCGTTCCCAGAGCTCTGAGCATTACGTACAATATCGCTTTTCGAGATTCAAGAGTTTATGATAACATTCAAAGCTCTCATATCTCATTTCTGCAGATAATTTGATCAGATTGTCGTTAATGAAGGGCAATATATGGATTAACCCTATCTTAGCTCATTTCTATGGTTAAGTTTAATGAAAGCAATAAAATAATAGCCTAGTACACTGTACACAAGGCTCTCATCACACTGGGTCTAGGAAAGGTCAGATGTTCTCAACTTTATCCCTACAAGCAAAGAGATTGTTTCTAGTATTTGAACCTGTGATCTTAGATCATTTATTTTAAATTTAACACAAACATATCAAGGGAATAAAATGAATCCACCCCAAAGAAAGTTGAAAGAAATTCAAGACAGAGTGACTGATTGACAAGCATTTGATTTTGATTCCATTGGAATGAGGGTTTCTTGTAACACCTCATGATATGGTTTTAAATAGGTAAATCATTGTTACCTCCCTTGAAGTTTGAGGCTTTATCATTCATACCCCTCTAGTTTTAAATATATCTCTCTCCCTTCCCCAGTCAGCGACTATTTGTAAACGAAGTTAAAAATAATGTCCAATTACATATATAACCTTAACCCAACTTTTCAAATGTTTCATGGAATACTAACTGCCTATTGTGACGTAGATAAGAATTGCAAATGCAAGAAATTGAGGGTAGAGTCAAAATTCAACTTAGATGGGTATCTAGTGGTGTTTTCTCAAACCTCAGGTAGGTAATGGTAATTTACCATTTAAAATAAATGTCAATGTCTGTAATTTATAAATGTCATTTTATAGCAATCCAGCCAAAGAAATCATTTTGTCAACAATGAGCTAAAACTTAATTATTTACCAAAAAGGAACAAATTGGGAGACTTTGAGTTCACAATGGTGTGCATGGGTATTTTTCAATCAAACAATGGGCTTGAACAGCTTAATTGATTTTTATTCTATGCATGATATTTCCAGAATGACCTGGATCTTTCAAGAGCAGAACTTTTTACCTCCTGGGATAATTTTTGAAGCTACTCTGCATAACAATAAAATTAAAATCAACAATGTAAATGCATGATATGCAGAAAGAAACTAACAACTTACCAAGCAATATTGTCCCAATGAAGGAATCCACCATGGCCTCTGGCATTTGTGAACTTATAAGTGGCGCCAGAAACTGTTCGAAGAATTATCAACTCAAACATCAATCGCTTGCGATTTGCAAAAAATGTCACTTCAAACTATGAGAACCTAAGAATTAAGAATACCGAAAATTCAGTTGAGAATACCTTCATAGCCCTCATAAACTGGATCTTCCGACAGAAGAAGTGGCGTATCCAGGTCAATGAACCTAAAAAAAGTTTGTAATGTTCTATAAGTAAAATATATCAAAGGAAGAAAATTAAAAGGGGAAAAAATCTATATACAAAAGACAACTTTCTCATCTATAAATAAGGGATAATTACTTGAAACATCCAAGGCCAGCAGCAAGGTGGCCAGCAAAACCCATAGCCAATCTTGTCTCAACCATGCCACCAATCATCAAACTTAATCCGGCATCTTTTGCCACATCAATGATATCAAGGGCTCCCATAACTCCAACTTTGGCCAGTTTAATATTAATGACATCTGCAAGATTTCCTTCTGCAATTCTGGAAACATCATTTAGACTCCTACAACTCTCATCAGCTGCCACAGATACACCATATTTTTCTCTAGCTATATGGCTAACATGTCCAAGACCTTCCCAATCATCTCTGTGAACTGGTTGTTCAAATAGAACCGGAGTTACCCCCATATCTGCAATAGAAAACCACTTTAAAGTTCATAGCTTACATTGCTTAAATCTTGCAATACAAGAACAAACAAGGCTTTTTCCCACAAAGTGGTGTCGGCTATACAAATCAAGTAACATGTTCTATTTTTGCTCATTCCTATAGTTAGATTATGCATAATTAAGGTTACAAAAATATATTGATTTGTGTGTGAATTATTAGTGACAATGTTGACAATCATTTGGAGCATATATGCAGGCTGGTAAGACAGCTCCACATATACAAGTTTTCTCACCATGTAACTTCGCAAGAACCTCCACAGCTTCTTTAGGGTTGTATCCCTCATTAGCATCCAGAATAAACTCACACTCTGGGTGAGCAACACGAATAGCTTGAAGAACTTCTATGTCTGAATTTAAATTTTTGCCCACTTTGAGCTTCAGTGTCTTAAATCCTTCTTTCCGATACTTTGAAGCCAATTCCGCTGCTTCAGTGGGGCCAACAATGGGGATCTGCATATATATGGCTTAGATTTCTTTCTAGCAAGCACAATACTTTTACTTCTTTTCTCTCTTTCTTTTTTATCAATTGGCAAAAGTACCTTTCCTACCCCCAACGTTTGGGGGTCCTGTCAGTTTCGCCCCTAACGTTTTTTCGCTGTCAATTGTACCCCTAACGTTTTACGTTTCTGCCAATGTCACCCTTTTCACGAACACCGTTAAATATTTAACAGCTTTGCTGACGTGGCATCCTATGTGGCAAAACGTTTTTTTTTCTGTCAATTGTACCCTTAACGTTTTACATTTCTGCCAATGTCACCCTTTTCACTAGCACCATCAAATATTTAATAGTTTTTGCTTACGTGGCATCCTACGTGGCAAAAATATCTGACTTGATATATTTTTTTTCCACATCAGATTTTCTACTCATTTTTTTCCCATCAAAGTTGTGTCGTTTTGACCTCGGCCTATTCCTTTTAAAATATAACTCAAACGCACACGCTATTTTGCTCATAAAAACATCGAAGACGTTATCCATTCTCTATTTTAGGAAGACATATTCAACCTTCGATTACTGAGAAACCGTGAAAGTTTCCGAGCACCGATTTCGAATTCTCTCCGACAAAGTCTTCCCGAAATAGAAAATGGGTAACGTCTCCGATGTTTTTGTCTACAACATGCCACGTGCGTTTGAGTTATATTTTAAAAGGAATAGGGTGAGGCTAAAATGACACGGTTTTGATGGGAAAAAGATGAGTAAAAAATTTAGTGTAAAAAAAAATATGCCAAGTCAGATATTTTTGCCACATAGGATGTCACGTAAGGAAACGTTAAGGGCAGGAAAAGTACTTTTGCTTATGTGACATCCTAAAATAGATAATGGATAACGTCTTCGATGTTTTTATGAGCAAAATAGCGCGTGCGTTTGAGTTATATTTTTGAAGGAATAGGCCGAGGTCAAAACGACACAACTTTGATGGGAAAAAGATGAGTAGGAAATCTGATGTGAAAAAAAATATACTAAGTCAGATATTTTTGCCACATAGGATGCCACGTAAGAAAAATTATTAAATATTTGATGGTGCTATTGAAAAGGGTGACATTGGCAAAAATGTAAAACGTTAGGGGTACAATTGACAGAAAAAAAACGTTTTGCCACATAGGATGCCACGTCAACAAAAACTGTTAAATATTTAACGGTGTTAGTGAAAAAGGTAACATTGACAGAAACGTAAAACGTTAGGGGTACAATTGACAGCGAAAAAATGTTAGGGGCGAAACTGACAGGACCCCCAAACGTTGGGGTAGGAAAAGTACTTTTGCCTTATCAATTTTTGTAGATCAGAGAAAATACAAAAGCCTGGACCAGTTTTACAAGAAAAAAAGAACAAGTGGCAAATAAATAATAAGAATTTCAGTCTGAGAGTAAATAAGAACATTACTGTTATATCAGTAGTTATGGTATTTGAAGCTGCACCAAAAAGCCTCCACAGTGGCACACGAATACTATTAGCAACAGCATCTATTAATGCCATCTCCACCCCTGCCCTAACCTTAAATATCACATACTTGATGAGAATAAAAATTATTTGATATAACAGTCAAAGAGACATTTTTTCAGAAACAATCCATAAATCAAACAAATTTAAACATTGAAAGCATTGTTTTGGGCAAATTGAATTAGCTAGAACTGAGATAATCTATTCAATGCCATTATGCCTAACCCTCAATGTTCAATCCATCAGTCATGTGTGATGGGTCAGTATACTATACTATCCCCATCCCCATCAAATTCTAACCAAATAACTGGTTTTATATATTAGACAGCCCACTCTAATATTGATTCCAAACCAAAACAAGCAATCAACCTTCAAAAAAATGGGATATAAAGGGTTAGCTCGTTAAAGTCTACATGTCTAGTAAGAATTTAAGTGAAACTTAAGATTTTACAAAGAACATATTGAATTTTAGAATTTTCTTCCTATATCTACAGTTCTACGCAAACCAAAATCAAACAAATTTAAGTTATTTTTATCAATTCCCTCACTTAAGTAGAAGTAAAAAGTTGTCCAAGGGAAACTCATTCCCCTGTAAAAAGAAACAGTCAGAAAAAATTGAAGAAAAACAATGTGACACTTGAAGAAGGAATGACTAATTTGCATCAAGTTACCATACTCAAACAAATCTCAATTATTGGGTAAAGCTCGACAGTAGCTCAAGCTCTGAAACCAAAAAAAAAACAAATCTGAATCTGACTCACCGAAGCAAAGTCATGCCCTGGAAGAATCCCACCAATCTGTTCCAACATGGATCCCAATGTGAGTCCAGGGGTTCTCCGCAAGAACTCACACGCCTCAGCAGCCTTAGCCATGGCCGTAGCTTGATCCTCCGCAGTCACAAACGGCAAGATTGGAGCCTCCCCCCACCCAACACTCCCGTTTCCCAACTCCACCCGAATCGCCACGTTCTCCACTTTCTCTAACCTCGACGATGCGATCGTGAAAGCCGAAATCAAGGGCACGTTCAGAGCCCTGTTCTCTGCTCTCTGCACATCCACCGTGAACGTTTCCGTCAAATTCTTGAAGCCGAAGCTCGTGGGTGTCGCTGCGGGCGTCAAAGCCGCCATTTTTATCCCAAAAGAAGGGAACCTAATAGTCGAGATTATGGATTGGGGATTCTTGCGGAAGAGAGGAGGAGGGGAAGCGAGGAGAGTGTGGTGGGATAGTGACTGCATAGTGCGGTATTGGAGGAAGGGAATTGGGCAGAAGATCGATGATTGGGTTGTGAGGAAGCTTTTATGGTGCTTGTCATTCTCAATTTCTCTCTTCTTGTGTGTGACTATGTAATGGACAGAGACAGAGGAACAGTTTGGTGAGGAAATTTTTAATTGAGAAGAGCTCTGCTTCAAGCCGTACTATTATATTTGTCGCTACCTTCCCTGACAAATATACAAACCGGAATGGCCGTACTATTATATCGACTAAAGTGTAGATCCTGTGAAGTATATAAATTGCACACTTAAGGACCGTTAAATCAAACTGTTATAATACATACACGAATCTCAATTTTATTTAACGATATAAATAATACACTTCATACACTTTACATTCTATACGCTATCCAATTTCCCGTAGTAGGATAGTACATAACAATTTCCCGTAGTAGGATAGTACATAGTAGATTACTCTGTTCGGTCTGAATCAGAAGAACAAAGGGGAAATTATCATTTTGGTACTAAATTTGTTTTAATTCATTTTTTATGATAAAAAATATCAAATTTACTAAAATTTGTCTCATGTTAATTTTTGGAGAGAATTATCAATGTAATCCCTCAAAAATATAAATCATTTTAATTCAATCTTTAAAATATAAAAATATCTAATTTAATCCTGAAAGATAATTTTTTGTCTCAATTTAATCCTTTTAACTTTTTTTGTAAGTGTATATCAAATGTGACTATTTTCAAAGACTAAAAGAATCAAATTGGAACAAAAAATCATATTTCAAGGATTAAATTGTAGAGGTGTACATGTGACGAATCAGGTCGGATTTTTTGTTGGATCCGAGACCCAAGCCGGGTAATGGCCGGGTCAAGTCCATCGCGCCAGCCAGGTCAGTTAATTTTTTTTAGAATAATTTGAATTTGAGTCATGGGAAATAAAAAATAATCATAGGAAATAGAATGTAATATGAAAAATAGAGAGTTGGCATGGAAAATAAAGAGTAGGCATTGGAAATTGAGAGTGGGCATAGAAAATTAAAAGAGTAATTAATACATGTTGACATTTTGAATAGGTTTTTTAAATTTTAAATTTGTTTATTACCTAATTTTTAGGAATAGATTAATAAGATATTAAATAATGGGATATAATCCCTTATTTTTAACAATCAATTTTAATTTTTTTATATAATTATTGTTTATTTAAGTAAATATAAACAAAAAATTTTAAAAAAAAATTGGAAGTACCTCGGGCCGGGCCAGGTCCAACAACTTCATACCCGGGATCCGGCCTGACCTGGGCTTGGACCCGACCCGAGGTCATATTTGTGGCTGGGTCGGGTTGGAGGTTTGCCGGGTTTTTTTTACATCCCTATTAAATTGAAATAATTCACATCTTTCAAGGACAAAATTGGTAATTCTCTCTAATTTTTAAAATAGAAATATCAAATTTAATTCTTAAAAAATATAATTTGTCTCAATTTAATTTTTAAAATATAAAAATATTAAATTTAATTCTTAAAAAGAACAATTCATCTCAATTCAAACATTATGAATCTTTGTAAACATAACTGATAGAAAATTCTTTTTTGGGATTAAATTGATACATATTACATTTTTTAGGAATTAAATTGAGATAAATTGTATCTTTTAGAGACTAAAATATAATTTACTAAAGAAAAAAACGAACTTGTTTTTTTTTTTTTGCCAAATTATTCTTTTGGTCCTTAACGTTTGCACGAAGTTTAATATTGGTCCTTAACCTTTCAAAAAGTTATTTTAGGTCCTCGATTTTTTTTGCCAAAATTGGTCTTCTAGCATAACATCTGTCTGATTTTACCATTAAATGCTGACGTGGAAGGCTTATGTGGTACACCCTCTCTCCTACATATTATATTTAAATGACATGCACCCTCTATCATTCCAACTCAGCAAAACGACGCCGTTTTGATTTATTTAAATGTTTTGTTTTGAATCAAAACGGCGTCATTTTGCTGAGTTGGAATGAGAGAGGGTGCCATGTCATTTAAATATGATACGTAGGAGAGAGAGTGTGTCACATAAGTCTTCCACGTTAACATTTAATGGCAAAACCAGACAGATGTTACGCTAGATGATCAATTTTGACCAAAAAAAATGTTGAGAACATAAAATAACATTTTCAAACGTTAAGGACCAATATTAAACTTCGTGCAAACGTTGAAGACCAAAAGAGTAATTTGGCCTTCTTCTTTTTTCAAGTAACTGTTTTAATATGATTTAACATGTAACCTTTTTCCAATTATATTTAAAATTCAAGTAAAATTAATATAATCAAAGTATAGTTAAAATTTTTTTTTATAACAAGTATAGTTGAAACTTAAATGAAGGTAAAACACTTCAAAAGATTTTAGAAATTCTTAATTTGAGTATCTGAAATTAAAATTTTAAGAACTTCGAAAAAAAAAATTGAGATTATATGAAAACAAGTTAATACTTAATAGGGACTAAATTGAAATCTCATAGAACAAAATATCAGCTTTGGTTTAACAATTAAAATCTATATATTTTTATATATTTATGAGTTGAAGTCTTTTGGTAAATGATCAATCAATTGATTAAAACTACCACAACCCCACTTTCCCCATTATGATATATTTTTGTGACATTGACTTGGGAGTATGTTTTTTTCTCACTATATATTAATCAATAAGTTAAAAAGTCCAATGTGAAACGAATTAATGATTGTACATCCAGAATGTGTCTCTTTAGAATGCTGAAAGGGCACTGACCTTAAATCAAAAGGTTTTGATTCATTAGAAAAGAGAAAAAATTTTGTGTGCAAATGAATTATGAATATTGTTTAAGTAAAATTTTAAATTTTGTTAATATAGTTATTTTATTGGGAGAATCTCTTATTATTAGTTATGTGCATGATAGAGCCGAGTTTAAATTAATTGAAGTAAACTTTTAAAAATTGAGCGAACAACAAGGAAAAAAAGATATAAGTTATGAAATATGGTATTTGGTTAAACTTTAAGGGAGTGTTTGATTAGTGTGGTGTAGGGTGTAATGGAAATGAAATAGTAATGGTAAAGGGAATGAGAATGTTGGATGTAATGAAAATGTCATGTTAATATGATGTGATGTGGATAAAATAAAAGTAGATAAAATGACCATTTTACCTTTACATTAAAAGTGATAATAGAATAAAAGTGGATAAAAAAGTAAGGACACAAATACAATTTCATCACATTACAAAAAGTAAAATATGTTTAGTAGAAAGAATGTTGGATTAACTTAATTTCTCTTATCGAGGTATATTGATTTCTTAATTGTACTACTTTTGGAGAGTGTAATTACCATTAATTTTTTTTAAGAAAATGTACAAAATCCACTTTTGTTATCGTATAATTGTATAATGATTAATGACTAATTAGTATTTTATTCTTATATTTTTTTTGTTGAATTCTTATATTAAATTAAGTATTTCATCACTCTGTGTCTTAGTTTTATATACTACATTAATTAATTTCCACATTGTTTGAGTAATCAAGCGACATGGGCCCGGCGTCTATTTTCCTTGGACAGATTAATACTGACACCATTTAAAAAAAACATGATTAATTATTTCGTTAAAAACAATAATTCAATAATTGTATAAGGTTGCATCTAACAAAATAATAGTAGATTTGATATAAATATACGGATATAAAGTGAAAAAATGTACAGTATTATAGAGTAAAGTACTATAGAATAAAGAAAAGTACTGTAAGGAAATGTGAAGAGAGAGATAAAGAGAAAAATTAGGAAAGAGAAAAAGTATGATAAAAAATGTGTTTGATATGTATAAAATATATAAAAGTGCAGACAACGTTAAATAGTAGGGCACGTTTAGTATACTTACCAAACAGTGTAATGTAATCTCACAATTCCCAAAAAAAACTTTACATCATATTTTATACCTACCAAACACTTTTTATCATACTTTTTCTCTCTCTCCTAATGTTCACTTTATCTCTCTTCTCACTTTTCTCTACAGTATTTTTCTTTATTCTACAATATTTTTTTTCCAGTACTTTATATCTGTGCATTTATACCAAACGTAAACTAAATACACGTATCAAAGGCAATTGATTATGCTTCCCACATGTCATAGATCACACACACCTGATAAGGTTAAAGTTAAATCAATAAAACTATTCCTCAGTATTCACTTAATTAATTTTTGCTTTTGCTTTTTTGATCTTAACGAGAGACGGTAAAGAGGCCGGATACATAATTTAAAGAACATAAGGTAATATTGAACGTTAATATATTTTTTTAATTAGTTGATTTTAAATTTATTTAAGGTAAATTTTAATTAATATGAATTTTTATTAATATTAACTAATGACACTACATAATTGAAGTTATGCACTGAAGTTCAATAATACAATAATATTAAACTTTTATCTCAATTTAAGATGGTGGAGTAACTCCAAAGACAAAGCAATATGGCAAAAAAAAAAAAAAAATCTCCGGGTTGCTTATTTGATGACTAAGTCAATAATTTCAATGTGAGAGAAATTAAAGACAAGAAAATGTTAAGAAAGCTTAGAATGCGCATACATAGAACTAGGGTGTTCGGCGGGTAATTTTGGCGGTTTTTAGTGAAAATTTAGTACACTTATCGGTTTAAGTTGATAGTGTCAAACTAAACCAAACCAAACTATAAACGAGCGGTTCGATTTGGCGGTTTAGGACATTTATGTCATCAAACTTACATATTTAAGTTTATTAATAAAAAATATAATTTTATTCAATATAAATAATGAAAAAGTATAGTAATATTTCATTTACTTACAATATATAATCAACTTAGTTCTAAAATTAAATTTTTAGATTGACTAAATTTAATATAATCTTCTAAAAACAAATTTTATATTTTATTATTTAGAAATTTTAACATAATATGTACATATATATACATGTATGTGTATGCGGTTTGATTCGGTTTTTCGACATACCAAACCAAACATTGATCAATTTTGTTTGGTTTGTGCTAATTCGATCTGGTGTGATTTGATTCAAGTACGTCAATTTTATTCGGTAAACCCCTACATGGAAGAGATTATATATAGGATTTTAAGCTTGAGTGATGTCACCTTAATATGTGGAAAGCAGTTAATGATATGAGATGATAATTGATTTAGGATCGGTGGATTCAGCAAAACTCAATTGTCCCATTCTAAGAATATCACTATCTCTTATTTGCAAATTACCACTTTAGTAATAAACAACTTAATTACTAATAGGATGTTTGGGCATGTGTTTGGATAAGTTTTTAAGAGTGTTTATATTTTAAAAAAACACTTATTTTGAAACAATGAAGTATTTGTATAAAAAAAATATGTTTTTGACGGTAAAATTATCAAGAACGAATTTATGGTGTTATTAATGTTATTAAATAGATAAATGGTATAAAAATTTATTATTGTTAAATTTTATTAAACAAAAAATATAGAATGTTAATTAGTTTATTAACTTAATAAAATGTTGTTCTAAAAAAACTTAATGAAATGAATTATCAATTTTAATTAATATAATTTTATTATTTATGACTATTATTTTAATTAATTAAATATCTATTTATTTTATTTAAATAAAAAATTAATTATAAATATTTACTATTATTATGATAAATTATTATTGTCTTTAATTAAATAAAAACAACAATAATAATAAGTGTAGTTTTATCTAAAGGAAAATTAAGCTTAAAGAGAAAGATAAAATGAAAAAATTTGAAATTTGAGTAATGTGTTTTGTGCTAAATTTTTTTTTTAAAAAATTTTAGCTTCTTCTTTTTTATTAAAAACAGAAACTCTAATTTCTAATTTTTGTTTAAAGCTAAAAAATTACTTTTACTACAATTCAAAAGTACTTTTAAAATATTTATCAAACAAAATAAACACTTCTAAAAAAAATTGCCACAAACAGGCTATAGTCTTCAAATTTTTTTTTTTTTTGTGTGGAAAGGTCTTGAATATTCATTTGACCCTTTGGTAATGACCTTTCAGATCAGAAACGGCCCAGAACAAAAGGCTTTTTAGTTTCCACCTTTCTAGCTAAGCCCTTAATGGGATTTAGAACGTACATGCTACAAGTGTATGCTGAGTTTGAATTTGAAAGAGTAAAGTAATGAGTAATGACATACATGCAAACGCAGCAAACCAACAAATTTATAGGCATCCATATTCCACTTCAAACTTAAAAACATGTGGAGCTCTCAAGTCCTTGGAACAATATTATTTAATTCTGCCTCAAGTCTTTTTGCTGTGTAGAAGGCTGATATTAATTAAAAAAAGAAGAAGAAGAAGAAGTATCCACTAAGCCAAATAATTGCAAATTTTATATTATGGATACTGAATTAGTTGCTGCCTCCCCCAAGTATGTTTATAATGTGTTGCAGACGAAACATGAAGGCCAATTCCACACTTGAAAGTGCCCACTATTTATTCACTAAACTCTGGCGTTTGGTGTCCAGTAAGTGTTTAGTGGTAAGTGGAAGTGTATGTGGAAGATTTATGTGTGTATGGTATGTAAGGAAAGTAAAATGGAAATAAGAATAAAATTGTTTGGTATGATAGGAATGAGATAAGGAAGTAGAAGTTAAAAAGTGTAAAAGACTATTTTACCCTCTAAGATTATGCCCTCACATGGGAAGGGAAGGGAAGGGAAGGGCAAAATAGTACTTTCAAGTCTACTTCTCCTTCCATCAATCTCACCTTCCCTCTAAATTGAGAGGGAAGCAACCTTCCCTCTCACCTTCTCTCTCCATACCAAACATACAACACATTCACTTTCCCACTCACCTCCAAAAATTGACAAACTTCCAGTCACGTTAGCTCCCACACTTGAATTCCATTACAAGTAAAAGTGGGACAATTCTTGCAGACCATTTTCCTACAACGTTTTCACTTTTTGTTTTTGTTCCATTGTTTAGTCCTCTCCATAAGTCATTAATGTTAATTTAATCACTCAATCATTAGGCTTTTTTTATGTGAAAAATGGTATGGAAACTTTATTCTAGTGATTGAGGAAATACATCAAAAGAAACAAGGGTAAATTAATGATTTGGCCCTTGAGAGATGCATGGTTTCTCAATTTAATCCCACAAATATAAAGGTTGTTAGTTCAGTCCTTGAAAGATTAATTCCTAATTAATCAGTTATGTTCCTAAATTGATATGATGGATATAAGGTTAACTGATAGTATTATTAATGGACATGGCCACTAACTGTTGAATAATGATAAATTAGATTCTATTCAATAAAAAGAAAAATAAAGCATTTCATATTTACAAATTAACACTATCAAAACGCACTGCTTTTGCATTTTTTTTTATTCGCAGTCTGTAAATTTGATATATTTTATTTTACAAATTACATATTGTTATAATGCTCTATTTATATTTTTCAGTTGCACGAAATTTAATTCAACATTTAACAATCATATAACCTCTATTAATATTACTTCCATCATCTATCATATTAATCAAAGGACCAAATTGATTGGGAATTGACATTTTAGGGACTAAATTGAGAGAACGTGCATGTTTCAAAGATTAAATTGATTTACTCAAAGAAACAATCAATAGAGGACCAAATTGAAAGCCCACCTACATGTTAGAAACCAAAATAGAATTTTCCTCAAGTTTCATACCACATTGACCTTAAAACTAATATAAAAAGCCTATTCACATATGCTAATCTCACTTCTGAGACTGAAAGAGCAATTGGTCAGCTCACACAGCTACTATTACCAGAGACAAAAGAGAAGCATAGGCAAAGGCAAGCATAGATGGTAAGAGAATGGAAAGGGGACACAAATATGGAAGCAAACATTGCAATATTTGGGAATTCCTATGTCATAATATTGTGGGTAGCTTTGGTTACCTTGTGCATTATTTCAACCATAATCTTTTCTTGTGCAGAAGGTATGTCCAAAGAGAAAACTTCTGGTGCAGCAGATTCAGAACCTTATATTGACTATGGAGCTTCCTGTGCTGCTCCATGTGGTGCTGCTTGTGGTGCATGAGCCTCTCAAGTCTCTTGGACCTAGATTCGCTAAAGTGCATGATCTGGATCGTCAGATGTAAATCGAGATTCGTCTCCGCATTGCAATATTCTCTACTTTAGCAGATCCAAATCCGTCCTCAAGTCTCACCTCACTCCTATCAACACAAATTTCGCAGAAGCTGTTTGATGAAATCACTCTAAATTGTTCTGTTCTAATTGTTTATTTTGGTCTATTTTCTGTAGTGGGTTTCTGCTTGAGCAGATAAAGATGTTCTCTGACTAATACTGTTGTGTTGTATAACTCTGAATGAGAAATCAATTCACATTCCATTTTCCTCAAAGAAACATCTAGGAAGCTTTATTTTGTGAGGATTACAGATAATATTCCAGAAAAGAAAGCAATTTGTTGTGAAGATGTTTGGCTGCATCTCAGTTAAAAATGTAGGTTCCTAAAGGGAACTTGTGGTGGAAAGTGCGTGCAATGGTGTATAATAATTTTATGTGTTTTGCTAACCAGTGCTGTTATTGTTTAAGAATTTTCTTCAATCAATGAGGGGGCTTAAAAAGTTGTGTTTGTTGACTTTTCACCAACTTCAAAAATATAAATTTACTCTCAACCAATCAAAGAAAACTTTAACCTCAACCAATCAAAGAAAACCTTAATAAATACGCAATTTGTTAAATAAATCATAATTTTATATTCAAATAGATTTTGGGGACATAGTGTAAGTCAGGGGGGCTATGGAAAATCCTTTAGCATTTCTTTGTTTCTCTCTTTACTTCCACAATTCAAACACCATAACACACACAGTGATGGATGTTCAAATTATATAATCTCTTTAGACTTCATTACGTTACTACTGAACTTCAATACATTTCATCAATCATATAGTATCATTTATTAATATTAATAAAAACTTTCTTGGAATGAATTTATTTTATTTTTTTTGCCCTTCAAAGAACAACACCAAACAGAAGACAAACAAAACCAAACAAGAACAGCAGAAAACAGGAACCAAAACAAACAAAACAGCAGCAGCAACTCATCATGACCCAATGCCTTCCCTTGAACAGAAACCATTAGCAGCAAACCTCTCTGTCCAAAGCCAGGATAGAAGCCAACGGGGGTGGAGGCTCAAAGACCCAAACCGAATGGATTAAAGGCCAGAGGTTCAATATTATCATACAACATCTTCTCCTCCTCAGTGTACTCTCAAACATTTCTAATCCTAGGTGTTTCCGAATCCTATTCATTTGCTTGCTTTCTTCCATTGGCGTCACATAATGAAAAGCTTAGTATATAACTTAATATATAAAATTTAAACTAAATCTCTTCCAACAAGTCAAGATGGCCGAGTTGGTCTAAGGCGCCAGTTTCAGGTACTGGTCCGAAAGGGCATGGGTTCGAATCCCATTCTTGACAAAATATCTCCTTTTTAATTTTTATGGTTTTCCAGCCAAAAAGCTTTTGATTATACTAACGTTTGCACCAAAATCATTCTTAAGGTTTACATGGAAAGAATTTATGGTTTGTGTCTAATTTTTGAATATTTGGGGATCACCAAAGTCCTAGACCCTTTAATCTCTCATTAGTTGATCTTTCCGATTTTTTTTTTTAATTTTTTTATAGAAAAAAGACAAACAGAATGCTCGACCACTTGAAAATGTTTTATATCACCTCCTTTTATGTTTCTTCCCTGACCTCTTTCTTCATTTCTCCATTTTCTCATCGTCTAGGATGATTATTTAGAACAATCCAAAGATGATTTTCACATTAGAGATATTGATAAAAACCCAAAAGTTTAGTTGTTGCATTGATTCAAAGATTTATTATTATTATCATTATTTTGCAATTTTTTCTGATTCCTTTTAATTTTGATATAATTAGATATAGATTTGTAATTTACAATGTTTGATATATAAAATTTCTAATTAATGATAACTTATTCAACAACAATTTAACCACAATCGGATCAGCAAATCATGAATTTTGGATTTTACCAGTTCAATAAGACATTCTCCCTTCTCTTTTTTAGCTGGCTGCTGGAGCCGAGGGCTAGAAAATAAGCAACTCAATTCCAAGGAGAGCAACATCATATTCTTATTTTGCAGTGTTGGGCATTGTCCATGAATTTATAGCAAAACTTGGAGTTATTAAACCAACTTAGTATCCATACAAAAAACAACATACTTCAAAATCATCTTAAAATCCTTTCTTCAACAATGGTGTTTATCCCTCACCTTTAAATAACCAACCTACATCCTGTCAATTATCATTTATGTACATGAAGCGATATTATCAGTGAATTTCCAAAATCACTCTTTGAAGGATATCGGTAAGAGTCCCCAATAATGTACGCAAAATGTTATGTTGATTCCAGGCCCCTTGCCTAAACATTAAGATAAATTTAATAATAATAAGAAAAGGAAGAGGAAATCCTGCTACCAAAAAATACAAATTAAATATGGGACCAATGTCAGATCGAGGCAGGTGAATGTGGACAATTCAAATCCCAAACCTGAAATGTTCAAGCTGGAAGTTGTTTGGATTCTTGCAATCTCATGGTCTTTGCTTGCAGCCTCTCCATGAATGCTGGATTGGCCCTGAGTCTCTCCTTCACATATGAAGCCCGAGCAGCATCAACCAATTTGTTAGCTTTCCCAGCCTCCTCAATCAGGGAAAGAAGTGTCCTTAAGCAGTCTTTTCTGTTTTCTTCTCGATGTTCATACCTTCAAAATAGGGGAAAACAAGATTTCAGACATGATTGTAGCAGCTTTCATGTTTTCAGAAAAGGCCAAGAACCATCGAGTTACAAAAGTGAGTAGTAAATCAATATAGTAATATACAAATAGCACTTCACCTCTCACTAGTTATTGTGAGCTCATCTTTTCCTGGATGGTAACGTTTTCCAACTAATTCTCGGAGCCGGCGAAATTGGTATTTTGAAAGCCCAAGCTCCTTTACAGTAACAGACAATTTCACTTTTCTGTTTTTCGGATGCCAAGCATCACCACCAGGAGCAAAGACTACCCGTGTTTGCCACCGGAGAATTGGACCTTCACCTGGTGGATCATCCAAGTCCTTTTTCTTGTCAGGTACAGCAGTTTGGTCAAACTGTGGAAGCTCCTCTGCTTCCATCTTCTTCATGTATTCCATGACAATTTCATCCTCAAACTTCTTAAACTGTTCATAAGCTTCTTCTGGTTCAAGCTCCCCTTTTTCACACATATCCCCTAGTGCATTGAATTTTTCTTCCACCTTCTTTTTTATTTCATCTAGACAAGATATTTCGCCGAAAACAAAAATCAGCAGTTTCATCAAATGTTTATGTAACTCAATCAAAGATAAAATTGCTCACTACCCAAACATGCAGAAAATGTCAAAGACATGACATAATAAGATTAAGTTTCTGCAAGCAGGTTAAAATTCAATAAAGATCAAACTCTTATTGACAGTCTGCTCTACTGTAACCTGGTCAGTTTACCCAAAAATACCGAGCACCATTACCATATAGTGTAAAAATAGCTCAAGTTAACAAAGATTCTTGCGGTACCCAGGACTCCCTCAGATTCTCAAATAACCTTCACCATTATCAACACAGACAATACTATACCAAGAGTATCAAATACCATGGAGACCTGCTAAAATTTTAGGTTACATAGTTCACCTGATAATTAAAACTAGAAGCCAAATCAAGGTGGGTTACTTTTCTAAAATTTTCAGTTTTCAAAACCACAAAACGAACAACATATATAGCTGAGTAAACGCATATTGGCATCTTAAGACTTTTGAATTCCTCCCCACAAAAAAAGAGCACTAAAAAAGTTCAAGTTCTCAAAAAGTTAAGTAGTCATATTAATTTCATTTATAGCACAATATCATTGTGCATGAGAACTAATATTAACAGTACTTAACAAAAGAGTCACAAACCAATCCAAAACCAATAATGCAAATTGCAAAAATAACTTTAGAGAAAAACGAAGTTAGAAATGTAAACAGCTAATCATTTTAGCTGTTAAACAGAACCTTTTCAACCACATCCAGATTCTTTGACTAATTTTCTAATTCAGATTTTCTTTCTCATATAAGGTCTCCATTATAGCATAGGTCTCGTGTATTTGGGTAAAACACTCTTAATTATGTTTTTTTTCAGTCAACATGTAAATATCATATTTCTCATTATCCTTAATTTCCACAGAAGTTCCAAATGATGTTTAACCAAAAGAATCAAATAGAAAAACAGACTAATTTCAAAAGGCATAAAAGATTTTCCAAAAAACTACTAGATTAAGAAAAATCGCATGCATCATCTGATGTACAACAATAAATGCATTAAATATAAAATGTTAATATATACTCATACACTAGAATCAAGGAATTCCTAGGCCTGTAACGAAATTTATGCTTGAAGACCAGCAATATGATAATACAACACAAATAAATTAGAGCTATCTCATAAACAGACATGAAAAGTTACATAAATAAAAATGAAATGAAGTTCTGATTGCCTGCCTCTAACTTGATATTAAACATCCAAACAAGAGTTTCTAAGTTTTACTCAAGGCTAGATGCCTAGACCTCCAAAAAGTGAGTTCAATGACTGAACTACAAAGCAATCAACTAGAGATAACTAGAACAGCCGTCTGCAGTTTTGACTGCGTTACTAAAAATCAATGCAGAATCATCAATTATATCATAGTACTTCAAGTCAGTGATAAAGATACAGAAATTTCTAAACAAAATTTTAGAATCTCCACCCAATATCTCACATTTGATGCCCTTCAATTTTATTGATGGTATGAAAAAGGAACCAAGCATTTCAAAAGAAAAGCAATTATGAGTTAATGATGCATTCAGTATGATAAGGCCAAGTAGAGGGCCAGCAGGGCAGGCCTAGTTAAAGAACATGGTTTTACCTGGAAGGAGTTTGTCCCAGTTAAGCATGTCTTGTAGAATCTCCTCACACTCTCTTGTGTCCGTTAAGGCCCCATGTTTGATTCCATCCTCAACAAGCTCATCCCACTTCTTATCATCCATGTTGAAGTACTTGTCTTTTGCCATTCTCCCCATGACTATGTCCCTCGCGTTATATAGATCATCAATCTCCTCATCAGTCTCATGCATTTCCTCAAAATCTTCTTCAAACTCCTGGTCATCAACATCATCAATTGGCTCCATCTGGAATTCTTCCACAAACTCATTGTCAGTTTCCTCATGCTTCCCTACTAACCTTCTCTGCAAAATTGATTCAAGGATTGATGGAAGTGCTTCCTCTTCACCATCAAAGTACTTCTGAACCTGCGCTTTAAGATCTAAATACCAAAAGATCCATCAATATTTTCAAGAGCATTCTAATTAAATCACAAAACTTCCAGATATATTAAGTCCAATATAAAACATTGGCAAGCATATACAATACATGAGTCCACAAGCATTAAGTTCTTTGATCAATTCAGTTATCAGATGAATTTGTAATTAATCAATTATCCATAAGACTCAAGTAACTTAGGTCCAATAAGCTAGTAACAGAAATCGAATCAAGTTGCTACATTCCGTTACCAGACGATGATATATAATATTAAACATCTTAAATGGCTCACACAGTCGCGAAATGAAGAGGGGAAAAAATAAAAATTCCAACAGCAAATTCAGCTCTAATAAAAGGATCCAATTACACCGGCTTTACATTAGTTCATAGCAAACTCTGTATAATCAAGATGATAAAAAACTACATTCTCAACCAAAGTCCATCACTTTTCCTATATGTGATAAATATTTCGTGCATTTTATCACCAAACAATCAACAATCATCCTTGGTATTACCTTTGTTACTGACATCCTCAACATCAGCGAGGACATCCTTTTTCACGGGATTCACCAAGCTCTTCTCAGGATTAGGGTTCGGATTTTCATTGGAGGAGTCGTTGTCAGAGGAGAAGAACCGGAGCCGAGAAGGCGTGGAAGCGGCGAGTGGGGCGAGTGAGGAATTAGGGATTGAGCGATGTGTGGAAGGAGAGTGGAGAAGATTCCGACTATAGAGAGAGACGTGTTTCAGTAGCGTCCGTTTCATGGCTCTCTAGGGTTTAAGCTTAAGCGCGATCTGGGTTTCAGAATTCAGTGTGCCTACCTTGCTCGCATGGTGTTTCGAGGTTTTAGTGCGCCGCTTCTAAATTGCACAAAGAACACAGGGGAAACCAATTATTTGACCAAATTATCATTTTAATCCTTACAAAATTTATTCTGTTTTAATTTAATCCTTGAGAAAAAGAAATGTCAAATTTAATTTTTGAAAGATACTATTTGGCTCTTGAATGATGGAAATATTAAATTTTAATTTTTAAAAGATGCAGTTTATTTCAATTTAACTCTAGAAAGATGTATTTGGTCTCAATTTAATTGGAAATTTTTTAAGGATTAAATTAAGACAAATTACATCTTTTATGACTAAATTTTAATTTTTTTTATCTTTTCGAATAAATTTGAGACAAATTGTATCTTTTATGAATTAATTTTGAGATTCTCATTTTTTAAGACTAATTGTATCTTTTATAAATTAAAATGATAGTTTACTATTTTTTTGAAAATATAAAAAAAAGCTAATTTTGTTGTAATACTCCTCACAAAAATTGAGAAGCAAAGAGGGAGGGATCGACGCAGCAGAAACCCCATTCTGTGTCTGTGAAGGTATTCATTCCAAAGTGCAAGAACATGGCCATGTTGTCGAGTTGCCATTGGAGCTGGGAAGCACTAGGGATGGGTAGAATGGGAAGAGGAGGAAGCTTGAGGTTAGATATCGAAGAAGTAAATGACGATCGAAGCTGGGAAGCCGGGTTGCAACATCCGCCATGTTCGACAACCTCACCTTGTACCCAAGCACAGCCGAAGCTCGTCCATCTCCCACTGCCTTTCTGTTGTGCCATATCTTTGATTTCCTACTCAAGCTCACATCCATGGAAGACTCGCTTAGGTTAAGACGAAGATGATGATGCTTTCTTTTCATGTTCTTGATTTTTGGGGTTCATTTTCAAATTAGGTTTTTAGAGTAGAGAATGGTTTGAGGAAGAGGAAGAATAAGAAGATGAAGATGAGGCTATGGTGAAGATTCTGAGAGTAGAGAGTATTGATTTGAAGAGGAAGAAGAAGATTTGGGGGTTGCGATGGAAGGCAGGAAACAAGAGAGAAGAGAAAGAGAGAGGCGGACAATGTTAGGGTTGAGAATGATTGAGGAAGAAGAAGATTTGGGGGTTGCGATGGAAGGCAGGAGACAAGAGGGAAGAGAAAGAGAGAGGCGGACAATGTTAGGGCTGAGAGTGAAAAAATGCCAAGGTAATTCGGTCTTTTAACTCCGGATTACTGAAGGAAAGTTGGATTGCATACGATTTTTTAGGGAAAGTTTTTGAAGGTTTGATTACAAAATGATTTACCACATAAAGCTAGTTTAAATGTTTAAAATTATACCAAACATATATTTTTTCTAAAAGAGCGTACCATTTTACTTTATTGAGCATGTCATGCCAAACGAACCCATAAAGTTCTTGAAAACTATCTTTGTGTAGGTTCTTAATTGTAATATAGTATAGATCTTTAAAAAACTAATTTGTATCACAATATATATTTTTAGGGGTTAATTTGTATGGCAATATAATCTTTTAGGGACTAACTTATATAGGGTCCGTTTGGTATGAGAGCAAAAAGGGTCTGCAATGGAAAGGGACACGTTTCCCAAAAATTGAAAATGGTTTGGTTGCAATTTTTTAGTCTGTAAATAGGATTGCATTGTAAAGCATATTACAATGAACAGTAGCAAAAGTTTTACATCAGAAAAGTTCTGTAATTTCTCATTACGGAAGGAAAGTTCACTAAAATGACAATTTTAGCCCTCTCAACCCTAAATGCTCAGCCCCAATCTCTGCGACTCTCTTCTCTGGTCTTCTTCCACTCCCATCGTTCATCTTCTGCCTCCACTTCCACCAATCTTTTCTAGTCTACTTCCACTCCCACTCCCACCGATCTTCTGCCTCCACTCCCACTCTCTTCTCTGGTCTTCTTCCACTCCCACCGATCTTCTGCCTCTACTCCCATAATATCTTGCTCACTAGAAGGCGACGACGTGTTTCCCACCGTTCATCTTCTGCTCTGACTCGCCGATGACAAGGGAGGGTTCGGGTCGCTATTGCGTGGTGCGGCAGTGACGACGAAGGCTGGAGAAAGGAAGACGAACAACTTCGATTCTTGCAGAGATATGAGTGGGCGAGGCTGAGAAGAGGCTGGAGGAGTAGAAGGCGGAGGAGGCGGAGAGGAAGATGGAGAAGACGGCGGAAGAGTTTTCTGATTGTCCTTCTCCTTCCTGTGCGGCGGCAAATGTTACAGGGGCATTTTAGTATTTTTATTATATTTTACTTACCTTATTTTCCTTCTAACTTTTTTCATACCAAACAATTTTTTCTCTTTTTACAATGCAATCTCTTTTACTTTACCTCCCATCTTTACAATGCAAAGTAAATTGCATTACAAGGGCTCAATTGAACCAAACAGGGCCATAGTTATTAATCAATAGTTTTATATAAGCAGTTAACAATGTCACATATGCAGTTAATGGTCTACGTCAACACCTACGCTAATAGCTTCTAACGGCATAGGACTAACTTATACAATAGATTCATCTTTTAGAGATTAAGTTGGGTAATTAAAATCTTTTAAGGACCAAATTATCACTAAACTTATATTTCATGGACTAAATTGTACATATAATAAAAAATAATTTATTATATAACCGTAAATATTAGATTTGAAACCTGACCAAGACTCTCGTCGACGAGCATTGTACGTGTTTCCACACTCTAGAACTAGAACGTACAGGCACGAGCCCACGATGAAGAGAAGCCTCAGGAAACTCTCATTCTGCGCGCGCGATCTTCTTCTCCATCGCCTCAACCAAATCCCTAACCTTACTCCATCACTTTTCTCACTCTCTGCTTCTTCTCGCTCCATCCCCAGATTCTTCTCTTCCACCAGCAATTCCCCAGATGAAGCTAAATTCACGCAAATTCAGAAGGAAGATGCCCCCTCTAATGCCGAGGATGTTATTAGCAACGAAGGTATGCACTCAAATTGAGCTCCCTATTTGAGGTCAAATCTCTCATTCATTTTGGAATTCTTCTTTTCGGTGTGAGAGTGCGCTTCAGCTGTTCGATGAAATGCGCCTGTAGATATTTCTGCAATTTACTTCAGTCTGTCATGAGTTTTTGATCTATACATATATATACATAATTTTCTTTGTTTTTGTGTTGTGGGTTGAAGAGCTGAAGAAGCGCATAGCGAAGCTGGAGGAGGGTGATAGAGAGGCTATTCCTGAAATCTTTGAGGGAATATTGGAGAAATTGTTATCGGGGAAGCCTGAAGAAGTTCACAATGAGTTGAGGAAAGAAATCTTAGGGAAGGAAACAGAGTCTTCGGAAGATGATGATACTGAAGATGAAGAGTCTGATTTTGATGAAGAGGACATGATTGAGGCAGATCATGAAGAAGAGGCTAATGGGAATAGAAGGTGACCATCGTCATACCAAATTACCAATTTGGTCTCTTAAAATTTAGTTATGGGGTTTAGCATTAGGTTCTCTTTAATTACGAATTTGGATTTATGTGGTTGATCAACTACAATGGTACTTTCATAAGTGAATGTTAAAAACTCATTCTTTCTAGTTTGCTCATTTGTAGCTGAATGTGAATTGAATGTTCTTCTTATGAGCGACTTTATTGCTCAACCCTATGACATTGGTGATTTAAATGGCAACAAAAGGGAGATATGCATATGTTGTAGACCATATAGGATTCAACAAAAAAAATGATCATCAAATCAAATGAAATAAGGGAGCTTTAATCAGGATGAACCAGAAAATTAAGAGCCGATTGAGTCAATTTTACCTTCATTTTTGAACTGCATGCATTTTCACTGCTCCAAATCCCATGAAATTTAGATTGCTAAAAGTTTGTGCTCCAAATAGTATATTAAGGTTTTGTTTATCAAAGAGTAATTTATGTCTTACCAAAATTTATGCAACATATGCATGAGTTCAAGAATAACATATCTAAAATGGAAATCAATCAAGTAGTAACATTCTTTGACACCAAAGATAAACCTAAATTTATGCGTAACTTCATTTTTTGAATCAATGCAAAATTTAAATATCATTAAAACCAATCAATATATATACATCAGATGTGGAAAATGGAAATAGCCAAAACAAAAGTTGGATAGTGTACATCACAATTCTGGATAATAGTATCAACTAGTGACTGTTCTACTACTTCACGAAATGATTTTACAACTTCCAAACAATCAGATTCAGCTCAGAGGCAGCCTCCAACCTTTGAATTCAACATGACAAAGCCACTTGGATACCCTGCGTAAGGCTATCATTGTTTTTCTCAGTCACTACTTGCCATAAAAGATAAAACGTTGGTTTGTGTAATTTGTTGTTTTTTTTTTAATTTTTAATCTAAAGGGGTCGTTTCACCCTCTCCTTTAAGTTATAAGTTATATGAAAATGCATATATCAGTAGCATTTGACAAAATGAAATTGTCAACATCATGAAGATGCAAATAAACACTTTCTAGAACAATGAGAATGGCAAAACCATAGAGATTATAAGAAGATTTGATTACTAGCTGAATGAAATTTCATGTGAGCTATAGATGTGCAAGTCACCCATTTAGATTAGAAACTAGGAAAAAATAATAAAATCCACAAAATGACGTTGTTTTGTGGAAGACAAGGAGTGACAATAAAAAATAATGACAAAGAATTTATTCTCCTACAGCTTCTGCCACAGTAGCACTCAATGGTGCCTTTATGCGATTTTTAGAAGAATGACAGGAAATTATAGGAGATTCGGGTTCTTCGAAATTACAACGCCCAAGGACAAGGACCATGTGGAATCTAAGCTTTTTGCAGCATCTATGTTGAGCGTGAAGTCACTTGATCCATATAGCCGACTCCACTTTGTAAAAAAAAAAAGTTTTGATTGTTATTCTTGTTGATATAGAGCATGAAACGAGGTCTCATTCAGCAGTAGCTTGACACTTATGATTATGCAAATCAAATTCATCAGTCAAATTGAAAGCATTTTTAGTAGCTTCCTTTCAATCATATCATGAAAAAACTCCTTTGTCATATCATTTTCACTTTTCTCAAGAAGTCCCCAAAAAATAGTTTCAGAAGTCCCAAAATAGGCAGCCATTTTCTTCCATTTCATAAAGCAGAGACATCACTTCATCAAACAAGCCCTCGTCACAGATACCTTTGATCATACAATTCTATGCTTGCTAATCTAGATGATAGCCTTTGATTAGAAGGTACTGAAAGTTTTGTTGGACCATAATTAGTCTACCACCTCGTCAATAAGTATATAGATTAGATTAGAATGTATTCTATAATCAACATTTTTCCTAAATAATATAATGGCCTCATCATGATGTTGCCTTTTGCATAATGCATCTAACAAGATATCGAAAGTGACTATATAAGACCGTTGATTGTCTTCATGCAACTCGTAAATAAAATCTTACATGTGAGATACTCTCCGATTTGAGCAAGCCGTCAAGAATTGTAAGTTACAATATTCAGAAGCAGACTTTTGTAATGCATTTCTTTAAAGATATCGATGGCTTCATTTATCATTTAACTTTTTATCCATTAATTAAGATATTATAACTAATAACAATAGATACCTCCAAAAAAAATAATAGATACCAAACTACTTTTGACCCAATAACTCAAGTACAACGAGATTATTTCACACGTTGATCAAAAATCATTTTGTCTCTGTGATTTAAAGCATTTTATTCAACACCTCATCATTTGTTCAATTAACACTAATCATCCTGTGATATTTACATATAAACTTCTGTCGAAAATAGTCACATGTTGTTAAAGTGATATAATTTCACAGTTAAATACCTCTTCACATACATCTTGAAATGCCAATTGGATTCTGGTAGCTAGTAGACTCAAGAAAAGATAGGACTATTCCAAGTACAATTGAAACATAAATACCAAATACCATGTAGGTTAAGTACTAACAGAATTCCCAAACAGAGTTATTTGGAAAAAGAACTATTACTAATCTTATTTTTATTTGTATATTACACAATCCAATAGTATCTCAGGAAAGAGAACTAATACCATAAGTAAACAAATTTTCTACATAGAATAACACACAAGACCCACAAAAATATGGAGTTAAATCATGAGTGTTAGTAAAACTAGTCTGCATTCCGCCAAAACAAAAGAGAAAAAAAAAACATTTGAAAATGATGCATAAGTATCTGGAATGATACTATTATGGGAATAACCCTAAGGAAGTATGATAAACTTTGTAAATTAAATAACCACATTCCTTCTTTGCAACATGAACTATAAAAACATTATAATTTAGGATGTAAATAGTGTACAAGCATATTATGAATGCACTACCAAGGAAGATGGATACATAATATGTCATTCAACAGAACCCATTTGCAATTAGGTCATCAACAAATCTAAGTGCTTCTCCAACCATTTTATTCATATAGAGCCCTTTATTTAGTGTACTCAAAGTTATACTGGTTGAACCACCAAGCACGTGGATCAATTGATAAGGGGTTGTTCCAGCTTAATTAAAGGTCTTGAGTTCGAGACTTGAAAATGCAGCTGTGTTAAAACTTGGTTGGGAGAGCTTTGCCACCCTTGTGGTCCTACCCGGCTCGAATGGGATTAGTCTTCACTTAGACCATGGTTCACAAAATAAAATTATACTAATTGATACCCATGGCTCACAAAAAAAAAAGTTATACTGGTTTATGACTTATCTTGAGAGAAAGCAAAATACATCTGACCCACATGACAGTAACAGTTAATTAAAATGCTCAAAGAAACTAAAGATGGGGTAATCCCCTTTGACTCCGCCTGTGAACAAAGGGAAATAACACTGGGAAAATGTTTCATCTTCAATATTTTATATGCCTATTTCATTTTATTTTGGACAAAATATTTTATATCTCTTTAGATCATATGTAAAATCTCGATTTTAATAATCTTAATTGGATTAGAAAAGAATATAGATTAATTTGTTAAATGGATTTTAGTTAATTTTGCCACATCTACTTGTAAAGCTCATTCTTGAACAAATCAACTTTTTTCTTTGTAGGCCTTCCCAAATTATATATATATATATATATATATATATATATATATATATATATATATTTGAACTTATCTTCAAGTCCTCAAAATATCTTAATTAGAGAAAAAATTTTCATTCCTACTTTATATATACAAAATTTTAACTAAACAATCTTCACGTAGGCATTACAGTGGTGAAACAGAAAAGGGCATCTTCTTACAAATCACCTGCAGCAAATCCAAATCTCTCACATAAAAAACAAAATTAGACAAGAAAAATAAATAATAAAACAAATATGTAATTTTGAAACACGAGCACAAGAAATTGAAGAAACACAATAATGGCTGAGCATTATAAAAAAAGGTTCAACATCATTTACATAAATTAGATAATTCTATTATAATAATACTGAAAAATAAATGATAATAGTTGTTGAACTGGAGAAACAATTTATAAGTTCAGATGATCCTAATTTTAAGAACTTTAAGATTAAAAAAAAAAACTTCACCATTCTTGGTGTTGCCAACATAATTCTTACTCTTATACATTTTGCATACCAAATCTCAAGTGATCTTTAAAGTTGAAAGTGACATAGTCTCTTCTAACAATTGATGAAAGAATGAAAGCTTTCTATTTTAGGGTAACGTCTCCGACACAAAGTAGAGAATGGGTAACGTCTCCGATGTTTTTATGAGCAAAATAGCGCGTGCGTTTGAGTTATATTTTAGAAGGAATAGGCCGAGGTCAAAACGACACAACTTTGATGGGGAAAAGATGAGTAGGAAATCTGATGTGGAAAAAAAATATACCAAGTCAGATATTTTTGCCACATAGGATGCCACGTAAGCAAAAATTATTAAATATTTGATGGTGTTAGTGAAAAGGGTGACATTGGTAGAAATGTAAAACGTTAGGGTTACAATTGACAGAAAAAAGAAACGTTTTGCCACATAGGATGCCACGTCAGCAAAAAATGTTAAATATTTGACGGTGTTAGTGAAAAGGGTGACATTGGCAAAAACGTAAAACGTTAGGGGTACAATTGACAACGAAAAAACGTTAGGGGCGAAACTGACAGGACCCCCAAACGTTGGGGTTAGGAAAGATACTTTTGCCTATATATATATATACACTGACATTTGGAATGGATTGGATAAAATATGTTTGAGTTGGTCTAATTTCTTCAAAAGAAATATCTATCATATTGAGTTATTCAGATTGATCCAATCCAATTTCACTAAATATATCACTTGATATTAATTAATTTTGGAATTTTTAATGAAATGTTAAAAAAATATGTCACACATAGTGCATATATATATATATATATATATATATATATATATATATATATATAAAATTATCTTGATCTCTTTAGAGTTATTCAATATTGACCCAATTTAATATGCTTGAATTAGGCTGCTCTTTTACTCGGGAATAATACTTGATGGATTAGTTATTTAGTATATTATGATGGATATCATTTTGGTAAAAATAAAAAGTGAGAATAAATTAAATACACATAATTACCATTTACTTATTTTAGATTTTTTTAGATATTTCAAATGTAACTATTAATTATCAAATTTCTTAAAAAAATACACTAAATATATATTTATATTTTATTTTCAAATATAATGGATGTATTAATTATGATGCGTTGATTGTCGTAATAAAAATTTGAATGGTATAATGATTTATTTACCTTTGTAATTAAATTTGATGGTGGGGCGGTGGTAAGTGGCGACAGTGGTAGTGGTGAATGGTGAGTGTGATGGTGAGTGGTGGGTGGCAATAGGTGGTGGCAGCCGGCAGCGACAAGGATAATAAGAATGGTGATGGTGGGGGTTTGAAAAAAATATTTTTTATTCTATTCCTTTTTAGAAACCACAATTTCTCTCTTTATAGAGGAATTTGAATTACTATAAAAATTGAGAGTGAAATCAATGGCTAACCAAACATAGGAGTATGGGACTAAGTCTCCACCTACTTCCATTCTCACTCCCTCACTCTCTGTTCTCCAAATCAAGTATGGTTTAAAGGTATGTTTGATAGTAATTAAGAAGATTTAGAAGAGTTATTGTGATAAAAATATATTTGAATTAAAATCAATGCATTTTTATGTTTTTCTGTCTTTAAGGAAAGAGTGTATTTTTTTAAAAGAAAAAATATAATTAAATCTAAAAATGACTTAAAATAAAAATAAATTGTGCAGACTTCCAAAAAATTTGTCAATTCTATAATGATTCCATTTTATTAATTACTCTCCCACCATTTTGGGTATTCTGAATGGCTCATGGGCCATACCGATTAACATTCTGCATTGAGCATTGCGTCCTTTGTATTCATAATTTAATGCCAACTTAAAAAGTACTTAGCCTTTATTAATAAAATTTAATTGGACATTCAATTATAAGCTTTATATTTTGTAAGACATTACTATGGAATGATATTTTAGAGATGTAATGAAATTTTAGGGACAAAAAATATGTTTAGATGAAATGTGTCATGAAACAATGTCTTATGTTTGGTATGCTATAATTAAAAAGTAAAATGAATTTAATGTCTAAAGTGACAGCAGGCGATGACAACTGTGATTTAGAGAATGACAATTTTAACAAAATAAAATTATTCCATAGAATATTGCAAATTTTATAATTTCTACGATCGAGAAAATACCCACATTCCACCATTTGACATGATATACAATTCAATAAAATTCAAAAATAGAATTCTAATCAAATGATTCTATCATACCAAACTCAGCCCAAATGATGGAAGAGGTAATAGATATATATAAGACATGGTATGAAAGCGAAAGTACATATAATGATTAAGCAAAGAATAACAAACAAACACTAAAATAATCAAAGAAGCATTAGAAAGAGATAGAGACGTAGGTATGTGTAGGTGGGGATGAGTAAAAGCAAAGAAAAGTGAGAAAAAGAAAGCACCATTTAATAATAATAATAATAATAATAATAAGATTGAGATGTGCCAAAAAGAAAAGGCATGCAATAATGAGAAGCCTTTTTATTTCTTTGTGCATTACACGCATTTCAATCTACAAGTAGCAATCTATTTTTGGTCATTTCTCATTTTCAACATTGGCTTTCATTAATTTTGGTATAATTAATTAATTAATGTCTAAATACAACGTTGTAGCGGCCATTACACTCGTCCACCCAAACCAACAACATGTGACTGCCTTCCAAACGTCAATTCTCTTGCTTCTTACACTACGTAGTTATGCTTTTAATGAGATTTTCTTTTATAGACTTGTATGAAATAATTAGATCAAGCAAACAAAAAATGGACAAGTTTGAATAGGTACTTCCCTCTAATTGATATTAATATTCTATTTGTGGTTAAAAACCAATGCTACTTTGCTCTACACCTTGTGCTTTGGTGATCTGGAATTGCATGAATAGTCAAGTCTTCTCCAATATTCCCCTTTCTCCTTCCTTAGTAATTAATCAGGCCAAGCATAAGGCTGTGGAACCAAATTTGCCAAAGATGTTAAATGGGAGTGATCTTCTCCAAATTGTTGGCATAAGTTAAACTCAGATGGGTTTGATCTAAATGATAATGAGGATATTGCAGCCGTTGGTTTCATTAGGGACAACCATGGAAATTAGGTCTCTGGTTATTATAAATACTTAAGACGTGGGTTAATATTTGGGCCTCTCAAGTTGCAAGAAACCTTCAAATCACAAAGATTTTTATCGATTCAGACTCCTATTGAATCTCAAGTAACTTGGAGAACCCATCTTCAAAAGCTCATAAGGGGGAAGAACCAAGTTCTTTAAGTTCTCCATTGAGTATCTCACTTTATCATATGTGGGACTTTGTATATCTATAATACTATTCCCCCTCAAGTTCAATTTTTTTTCACTATTATGGGCTTGTGTTCTTTTTTATTCTCAAAGATATCTGTTTTTTGGGGCTTGTACTATTTTTTTTTAATCTTGGAGGCCACAAGTTTTTTTCTAATATCTCCAGAGGTTTTTTTTTTCTACATCTTAGACTTCGGATCGTCATGGGCCACGAGGCCAGATATTATGTTAAAACTCAAGTAACTTGTAGAACTTACCCTCAAAAACTAACTCATAAGGGGAATAACCAAACTTCTCAAGTATTACATTGAGTATCTCACTCTATCAAATATAAAACTTTATATATCTCTAATAACTAACTTGTAAGGAAACCAATGTACCGATGCAATTGCTAAATTTGGAGTACAACATACTTGTGACTTTACTCTTTTTGACAGTGTAATTCCCTCTTTTATTTGTGGTAGTTTTTTCAGTGATTTTTGTGGGATTAGTCACACACAAGAGGCTTGAGTTGGTTGATGAATGTTATTTTTGTAGGCGTTTCTAGCCATTTTTTGATATCTATTGTACTCAAATTTGTCTCTAGTTTAATATAATTGCCTCAATCGATGAAAAAACAGAGTTATATGTCAATTTTTATATTGAAGTTCTATACACATGACTTATAATTCACCAGAGAGGATCTCATGCATTATAGTTTATTTTTGTAGTAGAAGCAATCTTATTTTATCAGAAATTAAATGTAGGTATTTTATTTAACAAATATTCTAATAATAATTTATTATAGTGTGATGAAGAGCAAAGCCTTTTTCGTTACATTACACCTTACTTAAGTTGATAATTTGAAAGTATTAAAATACAAATACTTCATAAGAGAGAGATTTAAATCATTGATTAAACTAATTATAAAGATACCAAATTCTTGCTAATAGAAATACCCACATTTAGTGCCCGACAGTATGTTAAGCATAATTGCTTCTAATAAGATGATACGGATACCAACAAAATTAAACTAGTTATAAATATTTAATTAGTTTTTTTTTCATTCAACCTAACTTTCGTTGCAATGTGAAGAGATTTAAATGAAGGTTATTTGACCTTATTGATTATAAATGTATTTAGTTGTGTAAGTATTTAATTTGCTTATGTAAAGTCTCCGAAAACGATATTTAAGCATACAAATATTATAAAAGATATGAATCAAACACATTATGGGTTTGAATTTAATGCAAACTTTCGGCTCAATGACGAGGTATAATTGCGTTGGAGCTTCTGAATAATCATAAACTAACTAAATGTTAATTAGCCATCATAGCTTTTTCAAAGTTAGAGAAGGTCAGTGTATATAAGTATATTATCTAATTAATTAATTAATTAAAACCCAAACCAATCAAAACAAATTAAGTCCCTTTCAGCGTACCAAAGAAATAAATTGGTCCCTCTCTATATAATTAGTATGATTGCAATGTTGGAGCCACTAACTCAAACTAATTTGGTATTAGGAAGTTAATCAATTCTCTAATAAAATTGTGATTATCTAAGAAACCTTTGAAAGAGAATGACTGAAGGTTTTTCAATGAAGATATCTATATTCACAATGTTTCAAATTTAAGACTTTGTTTAAACGATATCAAGTTGCTTATTACTCAGACCAATTCATCATTAATTAGATACAAGAAACAAGACCAACCTTAGTGGATAAAAGTTTAGTTGTACTGTACTACTGAAGTTCAGTACATCTCTACAATCATATAGAGCCATTTGTTAATATTAATATAAATTCACATTAATAAGGACCCACCTTGAATGATTTAGGAACCAACTGATTGGAGGAATGTACTGAAAGTACTACCTTATCACTGAACATCTAACCCTAAACCCTTATCCGTTAATTAGCACTAACCTAATTCCCTATTTAATTATTGTTTAGATCGATGATCTCAAATATTGATGAAGTCAATTTAATCACGGCTTTTCGCAAATTAATGAAGTGATTAGGGTCAACAAAGTTCAGCATTAACTGGAATCATCATGTGAATCCTATATAGGTTTAATTCCTCTGTCAAAATCTACAATAATTATTTCCCATAGCTAATTATGTATAACAACTAGAGTTAATTAATATTTGTTTGGATCAATTAGGGTATGCTTGGATTTGTGGTTTAAGAAAGAAAGGGGCAGGAAATGAAAGAGGAGTAGCACATCTTCTCTGTGTTCGAAAAGTTAAAAATTCAAAAAAAAAGTTGTGCTCACACGACAATGCTTCAAATAAAAGAATATTTGTAGAAAAAAAAAATAGTCATAATATAGTTTACATAAAAAAACTAGAAACAGAAGTAAATAAATAACTACCACTAAATTGAAGGTCAAAAAATTTATTTTATTTGTAAAACTAAGATAAACAACAGATTAGATTACCCAAAGAGGATGCCTAACTAATCCTTTAAACTTATTTTATTATTATTATTATTATTATTATTATTATTATTGGGCTGCTTGTGTTTCACATTAATTATATATATTTAAAGTGGTAATGAAGTGGAAAGAGCAAGAAGAGAAAAAGCTGAATATGAATGAACTATACTTGGCGTTCAAATTCTAATTTTGCAGGCAATCACGCCATTGATGGTTTAACTTTAAGATAGCGTTGTGATTGCTTCCTTAAGCCAATCAAGCACATTGAAATAACAAGTTGAGCCTAAAAATTAATAACAAAAATTTACTATTAAGGCCACTTTGATCTATACTTCTAAGTTCTAACTCACACCCCAAATTGTTTTTTTTTTGTCCCCAAAAACTCTACATGTGGTCCAAACCTTAATTATAATATGGTTCACAGTAAGAATATATGAATAATAAGCAAGAATATGAGTTTAAATGTTTCATGTAAAGTTAAATTTAATTAGTGTAGTATACATCTTATTTCTACTTTTGCCTTTGTCCTTTACCTCCCTCACAATCCCACTCATCTGCCTCTTCTCTCTTCTCCTGCCTTGCATCTCCTCTATGCTCTTCTCACTTCTCACCATCACTCATTTTTAATTGCCGTTATCATTGCTGTCGAGATCTATCACCGTTGTTGTCGAAATCCGTTATCGTCGCCATCGAGATCCGTCACCGTTGTCGTCAAAATCCATCATCGTCGGCGTTGAGATCCTTCACCGTTGTCATCGAGATTCGACATCATCACCGTCGACATCCATCACCGTTGACGTCAAGATCCGTCACCATCGCCGTTGAGATCCATCACCGTTGTTAATGAGATCCATCACCATCGCCATCGAGGTCGTCGGACATGGAGGAAGTGGCCCAAAAGCTCGAGCAAGCAATGGGTAAGGTCGTCGGACATGGCGCAAGTTTCTCAAAGGTTACCAAAAAAAAAGAAAAGAAAAAACCTCTACAAATATTAGATACCCATAGCCGCATTCATTGACAAGAATCATTTGGAGGAAACAAAAAAATTTTAATCAAATCAATGGTGCACCAAATATTTTTAGAAAAGTATATAAGCCTTTATAAATATTTGGTGCATCAGTGTTTGACCAAAATTGGTCTCCAATCTAGAATTAAGTCCAGGAAGAAATCACTTATATTATGGTTTATCAAGTGACAATGCTATGTATATATAGCTTATAATCAATGAGAGGGGCAGAGGGAATTTTCAAAATTTAAAAAATTTAAGCGGGATTTTGATCCGCCTAATATTTAAAATTTAAATATAGCAGGTTAATTATTATATTGTAGACTAGGGTATTAACATAATGACAGTTTCCAAGTTTGACAATAGAGGAGAGAGAAAGAATAGGCCTTAAATTCATACTTTAGTCATCTAGCAATTAGCATAGGAGTTGGGATTATTTTCAAAAAAAAAAAACTATGCGTAATTTTGAATTTTGATATGTCCGGTATTCAAATGTTGTAGAGGTTCTCAAAGGTTGCTCACTCCCTTTTTCCAACATCATTTCTTTGTACTAGACACAACCTTCATTTTTAAGCATTAGGCTATGTTCTTTTGCAAGAAAAGAGGAGGGAAAAAGGGAGGGAGAAGCCTTCTCCCTCCTCTTTTTTTCATACCAAACAAACCTCACTTTTTGCAATGTGATGAAATTATGTTTTTGCCCTTACTTTTTTAACCACTTTTAATGTGAGGGCAAAATGATCATTTTACCCACTTTTATTCCATTCACATCACATCACATTGACATAAAATTTTCATTCCCTCCTCTTTTCTCATTCCCATTCCCATTCCCATTCTCTCCTCAAAGTGTACCAACAACTCTTATGTACATATCTATTTATGTGATTATATGGATAACCTACAACAATGAATTATAAGAATGAACATGGTGATATAAATTCAAATCAATAATTTGGGGTTATAGATTTACATTCATTTGGAGGGTTATGAAAGTTGTATGGGCATCCACTTTATAATATATATATATATAAAATAAAGGCAATTGCTACTCTAAAAATAAATCTGAACTTCATGAAATCTCTTCTCCTTGGGAATGAACATAATCACTGAAGATGTCATGGGAGTTCCCTTCCCAAAATTTTTTGTTGTGTAGCCTTGTCCTTTGTCCTGCAATAACAAAAAAAAAGTATATGACAAAAAAATAGAATGAGCTACTTCTTACATTGTGAATTTGTGACAAACAAAGGTTTGAAATTAAAAAAAAAAACATAAAAATAGAAGAAAGTTTATTAGTCGATCAAACCCCGTTTTGCAATCAAATAGCTACCCCAACATATAATCTTGATCTTTTTCTTCCTTTATATGAAAAATAGAATTTTAATTGATTCACTGATTTACCAAATAATTTAAGAAAAATATATCTCAAAGTTTACTTGGTAATTCATGAACCAATCAAAATTTATTTTCAAGATTACAAGCCCATAGCAACATTCATGAACAGGAATTGTTTAGATGAAACAAAAATTTTAATCAGATCAACGAAGTACCAAATATTTTCAGAAAGATATATATATAAATATATAGCCTATGAAAGCATTTGGTACTTCATTGCCTGACTAAAATTGATCTCCAATCTTGAATGAAGAAAAAGAAGAAAACCACTTATATATATATATATATTCTCCACTTTGTGCAATTATTTTTTTTATATTAATTTGTATTTAGTATTCTCAATAACTCTCAATTAAAAACAGTCATTAAGGTTATGCTAAAATATGGAAATCATAATTGGTGGCTAATAACTCTCACATTAAAAATAGTTGACATAAAAGTCAATTATTCAGATTTGGTGGATTCTTTCTTATTAATTTAATTATCATTAATGACATTCTATGTGAAATAAATGAATAATTAATTGGGTTTTGCTAACAAGTAGGGGTGTGCAAAACCGATCCAAACCGAACCAACCAATCCGATTCAACCAAACCAACTACATAATCGGATGGATTGGTTTATTTTTTTGACAACCGATTTGGTTCGGTTCGGTTGATGAATGAGGTCCAATCCCAACCGAACCAAACCAACCGATTATAATTTTTTAAAAATATTTTATAATGTTGATTTTTATGGTTTTATGATGTTGAATTGTAATTTTAAGTTTGTAACGTTAAAATATTGTACTAATAACTTTAGTTTGTTGATTTTCATAGTTAGGAATAGCTATTTTTATTTTTTAGGGTTTAAATTGAAGAGAAAAAAATAGTAATTTTTTTTTTTTAATTTTCTCAAAAATCCGATCAAACGGAATCGAACCAAACCGACTATAATCGGTTTGATTTGGTTCGGTTGATGTCCAAAGAGCGGATTGGATTGGATGACTTTTTTAGTCATCGGATTGGATTGGTTCGGTTATCTAAATCGTCAAAACCGAACCAATCCGCACTTTGCTCACCCCTACTACCAAGTGCCCTTAAGGCACTCTTTAAGGTTTCTCATTAACCAATGAAAAGCTCTTAAAATATGTGTTGGTTGTCTTTCCATAAACTTCAAAAAAATCAATTCCCTCTCCACCAATCAAAATAATCCAAAGGCACTTCTTAGATAAACCCTAATTAATATTGTCTCTGAGATGAATTGGTGCTTAGTATTACAGTAATACAAAAAAATTAAAACTTTCTTTATTAGTGTATGGTCTTACTTCTTATTAGTATTGATAAATAAAGATAAATAAATAAAAGGTTGTATGTACTAAAAGTTCAAAACAACGAAAATATAAGAACTTTTAAGGCTATATGTGAATATGACGGTGACAAAAAAAAAAATATATATATATACTTACTGACATTTGGATTGGAGTGGATAAAATATGTTTGAGTTGGACTAATTTTTTCAAAAGAAATATCCATCATATCGAGTTATTCAGATTGATCCAATCCAACTTTACTAAACATATCACATGATATTAATTAATTTTGAAATTTTTAACAAAATGTTAAAAAAATATGTCACACATAGTGCATATATATATAAAATTATCTTGATCTCTTTAGAGTTATTCAATATTGACCCAATCTAATATGCTTGAATTAGGCTGCTCTTTCACTCGGGAATAATACTTGACGGATTAGTTATTTAGTATATTATGATGGATATCATTATGGTAAAAATAAAAAGTGAGAATAAATTAAATACACATAATTACCCTTTACTTATTTTAGATTTTTTTTAGATATTTCAAATGTAGCTATTAATTATCAAATTTCTTAAAAAAAATACACTAAATATATATTTATATTTTATTTTCAAATATAATGGATGTATTAATTATGATGTGTTGATTGTTGTAATAAAAATTTGAATGGGTATAATGATTTATTTACCTTTGTAATTAAATTTGGCGGTGGGGCGGTGGTAAGTGGCAACAATGATAGTGGTGAATGGTGGGTGTAGTGGTGGGTGGCAATAGGTGATGGCAGCCCGCAAGCCGGTAGCGACAAGGATAATAAGAATGCTGATGGTGGGGTAAAAAATATTTTTTATTCTATTCCTTCTTGGAAATCGCAATCTCTCTCTTTGTAGAGGAATTTGAATTATTATAAAAAGTGGGAGTGAAATCAATGGCCAACCAAACATGGGAATATGGAACTAAGAGCACGTTCATTAAATAGAAATGGAAATAGAAACAGAAATGGAAACAGAATGCATTTGATGTGTTTAGTAGTAAAAGTTTGGTAATAAAAATGGAATGAGAATGTATTAAAATGACCATTTTAACCTTTATATTAGAACAATAAAAAGAAAAGAAGGTTATAATTGTGTCAAATCATGTCAAATCAAATGGGTATAATAGATATTTTGTATTTTCTTTTTTTTTTCTTTTTTTTTTTAAAGTTGATAGAATTGAAAAAGTGAAAAAGTAAGTGGGACCCAGTAGTCCTCAGTGGGACCCAGTGGGACCCAATGGATCCCATTTACTTTTTGGTTTCTATAGAATTGGCATCTTGTGAGTGAACATGCCTTCTCCCTCATCTTTTCTTCCTACCAAACAAACCTCACTTTTTGCATTTAATGTAAGGGCAAAATGGTCATTTTATCCTCTTTTATTCCATTCACATCACATCACATTGACATAAAATTTTCATTCCCTAATCTTTTCTCGTTTCCATTCCCATTCCCATTCCCTTCTCATAGTATACCAACATCTCTTATGTACATATCTATTTAGGTGATTATATGAATAACCTACAACAATGAATTATAAGAATTAACATGGTGATATAAATTCAAATCAATAATTTGGGGTTATAGATTTACATTCATTTGGAGGGTTATGAAAGTTGTATGGGCATCCACTTTATAATATATATATATATATATATATATATATATATATATATATATATATATATATATATATAAAATAAAGACAATTGCTACTCTAAAAACAAATATGAACTTCACGAAATCTCTTCTCCTTGGGAATGAAGATAATCACTGAAGATGTCATGGGAGTTTCCTTCTCAAAATTTTGTGTTGTGTAGCCTTGTGCTTTGTCCTGCAATAACAAAAAAAATAGAATGAGCTAGTTTTTTACATTGTGAATTGTGACAAACAAAGGTTTGAAATTAAAAAAAAAACATAATAATAGAAGAAAAAAGATGCATAAGAGAAAAACTTCAAAAAATCATATTTGTCATTGTCATAGGTGGAACTCTAAGAAATACTCACATATTGAAAAATCCATTAGTCGATCAAACCTCGTTGTGCAATCAAATAGCTACCCCAACATATATTCTTGATCTTTTTCTTTCTTTATGAAAAATAGAATTTTAATCGGTTCACTGAATTACCAAATAATTTAAGAAAAATATATCTCAAAGTTTACTTGGTAATTCATGAACCGATCAAAATTTATTTTCAAGATTACAAGACCATAGCAACATTCATGAACAGGAATTGTTTAGATGAAACAAGAATTTTAATCAGATCAACGAAATACCAAATGGTTTCACATGCTATATATATATAGCCTGTGAAAGCATTTGGTACTTCATTGTCCGACTAAAATTGATCTCCAATCTTGAATGAAGAAAAAAAAAAAGAAAACCAGTTATATATATATTCTCCACTTTGTGGGATTATTTTTTTCATATTAATTTGTCTTTAGTATTCTCAATAACTCTCAATTAAAAATCCACCATTAAAGTTATGCTAAAATATGGAAATCATAATTGGTGGCTAATAACTCTCACATTAAAAAGAGTTGACGTAAAAATCAAGTATTCAGATTTGGTGGATTCTTTCTTATTAATTTAAATATCATTAATGACATTTTATGTGAAATAAATGAATAATTAATAGGGTTTTGCTAACAAGTGCCTTTAGGGCACTCTTCAAGGTTTCTCATCAACCAATGAAAAGCTCTTAAAATATTTGTTGGTTGTCTTTTCATCAACTTAAAAAATAAGAATTCACAGGACACTTGTTAGATAAACCCTAATTATTAATATTGTCTCTGAGATGAACCGGTGTTTAGTATTGTGGTAATACAAAAAATTTGAAACTCTCTTTATTAGTGTATTTTCTTAATTAATAGTATTGATAAATAACGATAAATAAATAAAATGTTATATGTACTAAAATTTCAGAACAACGAAAATATAAGAACTTTTATGGCTATATATGTGAATATGACTAAAGGGGACAATAAATATATATATATATATATATATATATATATTTTGACATTTGGATTGGAGTGGATAAAATATGTTTAAGTTGGTCCAATTTCTCCAAAAGAAATATTCATCATATCGAATTATTCAGATTGATCCAATCCAATTTCGCTAAACATATCACTTAATATTAATTAATTTTGTAATTTTTAACGAAATGTTAAAAAAAATATGTCACACATAGTGCATATATATATAGAAAATTATCATGATATCTTTAGAGTTATTCAATATTGACCCAATCTAATATGCTTGAATTAGGTTGCTCTTTCACTGGAGAATAATACCTGATGGATTAGTTATTTAGTATATTATGATGGATATCATTCTAGTAAAAACAAAAAGTGAGAATAAATTTAATACACATAATTACCATTTACTTATTTTAGATTTTTTTAGATATTTCAAATGTAACTATTAATTATCAAATTTCTTAAAAAAAATACACTAAATATATATATATATATATATATATATTTTATTTTCAAATATAATGGATGTATTAATTATGATGTGTTGATTGTTGTAATAAAAATTTGAATGGGTATAATGATTTATTTACCATTGTAATTAAATTTGGTGGTGGGGCGGTGGTAAGTGGCGACAGTGATAGTGGTGAATGGTGGGTGTAATGGTGAGTGGTGGGTGGCAATAGGTGGTGGCGGCCCGCAGGCTGGTAGCGACAAGGATAATAAGAATGGTGATGGTGGGGGTTTGAAAAAAATATTTTTTATTCTATTCCTACTTGGAAACCGCAATCTCTCTCTTTGTAGAGGAATTTGAATTACTATAAAAAGTGGGAGTGAAATCAATGGCCAACCAAACATGGGAATATGGAACTAAGGGCACGTTCAATAGGTAGAAATATAAATGGAAATGAAAACGGAAATGAAAACAGAATGCATTTGATGTGTTTAGTAGTAAAAGTTTGGTAATGGAAATGGAATGAGAATATATTAAAATGACCATTTTACCCTTTATATTTAAACAATAAAAAAAAGGTTATAATTGTGAGTGAACATGCCCTAAGTCTCCACCTATTTCCATTCTCCCTCACTCCCTCACTTTCTATTCTCCGAATCAAGTATGGTTTAAAGGTATATTTGATAGTAATTAAGAAGATTTAGAAGAGTTATTGTGATTAAAATATATTTGAATTAAAATCAATTCATTTTTATGTTTTTTCTGTTTTTAAGAAAAGAGTGCATTTTTTTAAAAGAAAAAATATAATTAAATCTAAAAATTACTTAAAATAAAAATAAATTGTGCAAATTCGAAATAATTTATCAATTCGATAACGATTCCATTTTATTAATTACTCTTCCACTATTTTCGGTATTTTGAATGGCTCATGGGCCATACCGATTAACATTCTGCATTGAGCACTGCGTCCTTTGCATTCATAACAAGACTTTTCCCTTTCATAATTTAATGCCAACTTAGAAAGTACTTAGCCTTTATTAATAAAATTTAATTGGACATTCAATTATAAGCTTTATATTTTGTAAGACATTACTATGGAATGATATTTTAGAGATGTAATGAAATTTTAGGGACAAAAAATATATTTAGATGAAATGTGTCATGAAACAATGTCTTTTGTTTGGTATGCTATAGTTAAAAAGTAAAATGAATTTAATGTCTAAAGTGACAGCAGGCAATGACGACTGTGATTTAGAGAATGACAATTTTAACAAAAAAAATTTATTCCATAAAATATTGCAAATTTTATAATTTCTACGATCGAGAAAATACTCACATTCCACCATTTGAAATGATATACAATTCAATAAAATTCAAAAATAGAATTCTAATCAAAGAATAATCAAACAAACACTAAAATAATCAAAGAAGCATTAGAAAGAGAGACGTAGGTATGTGTAGGTGGGGATGAGTAAAAGCAAAGAAAAGGGAGAAAAAGAAAGCACCATTTAATAATAATAATAATACTAATAAGATTGAGATGTGCCAAAAAGGAAGGCATGCAATAATGAGAAGCCTTTTTATTTCTTTGTGCATTACACGCATTTCAATCTACAAGTAGCAATCTATTTTAGGTCATTTCTCATTTTCAACATTGGCTTTCATTAATTTTGGTATAATTAGTTAATTAATGTCTAAATACAACGTTGTAGCGGCCATTACACTCATCCACCCAAACCAACATGTGACTGCCTTCCAAACGTCAATTCTCTTGCTTCTTACACTACGTAGTTATGCTCTTATTGAGATTTTTTATATGTATATAGATTTGTATGAAATAATTAGATCAAGCAAACAAAAAATGGAAAATTTTATAGTATTTTGTTTGAATAGGTACTTCCCTCTAATTGATATTAATATTCTCTGTGTGCTTAAAAACCAATGCTATTTTGCTCTACACCTTGTGCTTTGGCTAACAAGTCTTCTCCAATATTCCCCTTTCTCCTTCCATAGTAATTAATCAGGCCAAGCATAAGGCTGTGGAATTTTTTTCACCCTGGCTAATCCTACAAAAATCTATGTAACCAAATTTGCCAAAGATGTTAAATGGGAGTGATCTTCTCCAAATTGTTGCATAAATTAAACTGAGATGGGTCTAATCTAAATGATAATGAGGACATTGCAGTTGTTGGTCTCATTAGGGATAATCACGGAAATTAGATCTCTGGTTATTCTAAATACTTAAGAGGTGGGCTATTATCTGTGCCTCTCAAGTTGCAAGAAATTAAACCTTCATATCGCATAGATTTTTATCGAGTCAGACTCCTATTGAAACTCAAGTAACTTGGGGAACCCATCTTTAAAAGCTAGCTCATAAGGGAGAAGAATCAAGTTCTTTAAGTTCTCCATTGAGTATCTCACTTTATCATATGTGGGACTTTGTATATCTCTAATATTGCTCCCCCTCAAGTTCAATTTTTTTCACTATTATGGGCTTGTGTTTTTTTTTATTCTCAAAGATATCTGTTTTTGGGCTTGTACTATTTTTTTTTCAATCTTGGAGGCCATAAGTTTTTTTTTTCTACATCTTAGACTTCGGATCGTCATGGGCCACGAGGCCAGATATTATGTTGAAACTCAAGTAACTTGTGGAACTGACCCTTAAAAACTAACTTGTAAGGGGAAGAACCAAACTTCTCAAGTATTGCATTGAGTATCTCACTTTATCACACGTAAATCTTTATATATCTCAAATAACCAACTTGTAAGGAAACCAATGTACCGATGCAATTGCTAAATTTGGAGTACAACATACTTGTGACTTTACTCTTTTTGACAGTGTAATTCCCTCTTTTCTTTGTGGTAGTTTTTTCAGTGATTTTTGTGGGATTAGTCACACACAAAAGGCTTGAGTTGGTTGATGAATGTTATTTTTGTAGGCGTTTCTTTTGAAATCTAATAGAATGATGCTGAAACCAACAAAATTAAACTAGTTATAAAGATTTAATTAATTTTTTTCATTCAACCTAACTTTCGTTCCAATGTGAAGAGATTTTAATGAAGGTTATTTGATCTTATTATAAATGTATTTAGATATGTAAGTATTTAATTTGCTTATGTAAAGTCTCCGAAAACGATATTTACGCATACCAATATTATAAAAGATATGAATCAAACACATTATGGGTTTCAATTTAATGCAAACTTTCGGCTCAATGACGAGGTATAATTGCGTTGGATCGGAGCTTCTGAATAATCATAAACTAAATGTTAATTAAACATCATAGCTTTTCCAAAGTTAGAGAAGGTCAGTGTATATAAGTATATTATCTAATTAATTAATTAATTAAAACCAAAACCAATCAAAACAAATTAAGTCCCTTTCTGCGTACCAAAGAAATTAATTGGTCCCTCTCTATATAATTAGTATGATTGCAATGTTGGAGCCACTAATTCAAACTAATTTGGCATTAGGAAATTAATCAATTCTCTAATAAAATTATGATTATCTAAGAAACCTTTGGAAAGACAATGTTCAGTACTATGGTAGTACTGAAAGTTTCTCAACGAAGATATCTACATTCACAATGTTTCGAATTTAAGAACTTGTTAAAATGATATCAAGCTGCTTATTACTTAGACTAATTCATCATTAATTAGATTTTATCCCCCTTAGAAATACAAGAAACAGCACCAACCTTAGCAGATAAAAGTTCAGTGGTACCGTACCACTGAAGTTCAGTACATCCATCCAATCATGTAGAGCCATTTGTTAATATTAATATAAATTCATATTAATAAGGACCTACCTTGAATGGTTTAGGAACCAACTGATTGGAGGGATGTACTGAAGTTCAGTATTACCGTATCATTGAACATCTAACCCTAAACCCTTAGCCGTTAATTAGCACTCACCTAATTCCCTAATTAATTGATGAAGACAATTTAATCACGGCTTTTCACAAATTAATGAAGCGATTAGGGTCAACAAAGTTCAGCATTAACTGGAATCATCATGTGAATCCTATATAGGTTTAATTCCTCTGTCGAAATCTACAATAATTATTTCCCATAGCTAATTATGTATAACAATTAGAGTTAATTAATATTCGTTTGGATCAATTAGGGTATGTTTGGATTTGTGGTTTAAGAAAGAAAAGGGGAGGAAATGGAAGAGGAGTAGCACATCTTCTATGTGTTCGAAAAGTTAACAATTCAAAAAAGAGTGATGCTCACATTTGGTGTTGGACGATACTTTCAATAAGAGAATATTTATAGAAAAAGAAATAGTCAGAATGTAGTTTACATAAAAAAAAACTAGAAACAGAAGTAAATAAATAACTACCACTAAATTGAAGGTCAACAATTTATTTTATTTGTAAAACTAAAATTAACAACAGATTAGATTACCCAATGAGGATGCCTAATTAATAATCCTTTAAACTCTTATTATTATTATTATTATTATTATTGGGCTGCTTGTCTTTCACATTAATTATATATTTAAAGTGGTAATGAAGTGGAAAGAGCAAGAAGAGAAAAAGCTAAATATGAATGAATATATACTTGGCGTTCAAATTCTAAATTTGGAGGCAATCACGCCATTGATGGTTAACTTTTTTTTTTTTTTAACTGGACAGGCTACAAGCGCCTAACTCACACAAAGACGTGGTACCAAAGGATCATTAAGATTATCAGCAAGAATAGATCTAAGACCAACATGGGGAGAGTCAAAGACATGAAAGCCTTCTGCAAGGGAGTGGCTCAGCTTTGCCATGAAGTCCGCAGCTTGATTGGCTTCCCGAAAGACATGGACCAACTGAGCATCCTAATGACGATCTATCAAACTCCTAACCCGTTGCACCAGCGCCGAACACGGGTGAGTATCACCAACACCATTTGAAACAAGCTCCAAAGCAACCTCAGAGTCACACTCGATCATTACCTTACGAAAGCCTGATCGCACCCGTCGCAAGGTTGACCAAATTAACCGAATTAAAATGCAATATAGTAGCGCAATCCGGATCGTTTTCACTCAAGGAGCCTTTATCTAAGATCCTAGGCTAAACTAAGTATCAAAAACATGAAATTAACAAACTAAAGTAAAGTGTTGGGATTTTAAGTTATCTACTAAATGAGAAAAGCAATAAAAGTAAACTTAAATGTAAATAAAAAGAACCTAAATTACTATTTTTGGTATTTTTCTTGAAAAGGCTAATTAAAAAGAGATTGGAATTAATATTGAGAATGCCCTTGGAAATGGAATTATAGCTATCATAGTTCAAAGTAATATGGGAATTAATATTTCACTAAGTCTTAAAATAAAACCTCAAGGTACCACTTGAGTCTTGTGTTCTTTCTTAGTAATTACTCCTACTACCATAGCTAGCAATTACTCCAAAAGACACAATTAAAAACCACTTAGTGTATGATTAAAATTAGACAAAAGCAACTTGTTCCTCTACTAAAAATTGCTCAACCAAGACAATCAAATACAAGCATATAAGATTATATCCTCTAGTCATGAACATGATAGAAAATACTTTCTAATTGCATTGTAAAGATAATATTTCTATACAATCATCAAGTTGCCAAAATCAATCTAAATCATAATCACTCAATACACATAGACAATGTATCCATAAATCTAAAATTCTAAATTGCATAAAGATAAATCCTAAACCTAAGAAATCAAATATACAATTTAAAATTAGGTATTGAGATAAAATAACTCCCCTTTGTAGAATGGGAACTCAAGCCCTAATCTCCATCTCCAAGAAGCAAGGAAATCTAGCCACACATTGAGAGAGATGCTACAATACCCTTCCCTTCATCCATGGTGCAAGAAATGGAAATGTGAAGATGATGATGGTGAGGTGGCGTGAGAAGAAAGTGGGTGAATGTGGTGAAATGATGAAATTGTAAGTGAGTAGGTGGAAGTGGGTGAGGAAAAGAAGAAAAGACAAGAAATGATGTGGTGAAATGGTGTGTGATGATGGTGATGGTATGAAGAAAGTGAAGAGGAGAAGAGGAAGTGGCGTGAAAAATGGAATGGGAGAAGTAAGTAGGTAGTGGAATAATGGTTGAAAAAGATAAAAATATGGAGTCTTCTTCTTGCCCTGTAGCGCCGAAAACAGAGAAGGAAAATTGGGGAAAAAATTCTGATTTTTCTTTCAAAGTGGCGTGAGGAGGTTGAAAAAATATGGGAAGGTGGATTTGGGTTTTGGGTATTTGACTTGAATATTGGGTGCTGTAATTTGGGCCTTGAATCTTGGGCTTCTTGAAATTAATTGGTCTTGGATCTTAGATTGTACAATTTTTGCTCCTCCAAAATTTTAAGATATCCTACAAAATAAAATTAAGCCCAATCTAAAATAATCATCCCAAAATATTTTAATTAAAAAGCAATCACAAAAAAAATATAGTAATTTAACCATTTTTAATATTATTTTTATGTAATTACTCTTAACCAAATTTATCATAATTGATGCAATTAAGCCCAATAAAATATAATAAGAACCCTAAAATAAGATAGGAAATATTATACAAAATAGGGACTTATCAAATTCCCCCACACTTGAACTTTTGCACTCCTGGGCAAAAAACAAGCAAGTGCAAACAATCTAAGAATGACATTAAAATAAATGAGAGACTAAAATGTTCTGAAACAAGAATGCAACAACTCAATCAATTTTATCCTCAAGCTAGCATAGTTATAGAATGGACTATTGCAAAAGATTAACCCAAATAAACAATTGAATTGATGGGAATGAACAAAAGAGAACACTCAAGGATCAAAGTGTTTCTCTCATCTCACAAATATGGGTCCTTTCGCTCAAATTCACCTAAACTAAGATCTACCATAAGCTTGTAAAAATTCTATTTTCTCCACCACTAAGTAGCAACTAGACTCATGAATCAAGGGGACTTAAAAGGGTTGTAATGATGGAAAATGGTCAAATGGAATGGATAAAGAAACTAAAACAAGCTTTAAGCATGCAAAAAGATTTAAGAGGAAGAATTAAACATAGCACTAACGCAATACATTAAATACATAAAACATGCTTGGTAACCATAAAAATCCAATGGATGTGTTCCTTTTCACTCTTTGTTTTTTTTCTTTCTTTCACTATTTTTTTATTTATTTTTTTTTCTTTTGATTTTGATTTTGCTTCTTTCTTTTTGCCTTTTTTTTTGGTGTATGACACTCCATTTCATGTAAATAACAATATTGATAAACCAAGCTTCACAAAATAAGGTGCTATGAGAAATTCAATGAAATGCACATGCTTAGCTTGTTAAAATATATGGATTTAGGAAAGTGAATGGCTCAAAGGGGGTTGACAATGGATTAATTAGTAATGGTGAGTGTTCGGGTAAATGGCTATGAGAAATGAATGCCCCTTTCATCTTCAATCATCTAAATGCAAATGTGATTTTGAAAAAGAATTCAAACAAGTTCTAGAGATTCATTAGAGTAGGTGGACAACACTCAATGAGAAAAATGAAAGATAGGCTCAAGAATCCTTCCAACAAAGGTTATTTCTCATAAGTTCATTCACATCATTCAATTGAAAACTAGACTAATCACAATACAACAATTCATCTATTCCAAATACTAACTCCAAGAATAACAATCAATCAAACAATCACAATCAACTTAGAACATGCATAGCTCTCAAAAACTTTAATGTAAACTAGAAAAGTGCACTTTCAAAGCAAAGAGATGCAAAAAATTCAAATGTGGGTTCACTTCTTTTGAAAAATTTTCAAATTTTTCCAAATTTGACCACTAAATCACCTAAAAGCACATGCAGCAAAATATTCACAACCCAATCCCTTCCCCCACACTTGAATTATTGCATTGTCCCCAATGCAACAAAATTCAACAAAACAAAAGTGGTGAGCAAGGAGTACATCAACAAAGGGGAGAATTAAACTAACTAAACTAACTACCTAAAGTCCTAAACTACTAAAATGGTTTTCCCCCACACTTATCTTATGCATTAAAGCTCAAAATATGTAAATAGATAAGGGAAGGAAAGAGACAACCTGAGATTTATGGAGGCTTGAAATTCTCATGGTATATCTTTAAGAGATGCCCATTGACTTTGAGAGTTTGTCCAGTTGCTTCATCAATGAGCTCTATCATGCCAAACTTGTGAACTTTGGTGACTTTGTAAGGGCCATCCCACTTAGAGTTGAGCTTGTCATGCTTGAATTTGAATCGAGCTCTAAATAGTAACACCTTGTCACAAACTTGAAAACTTTTCTCATAATGCCCTGATCATGCAACATTCTTGTCTTTTCTTTGTAGAGACGAGAATTTTCATATGCATCTAGTCTCATCTCTTCCAACTCTTGCAGTTGCAACTTCCTTTCTAAACCCGAGGATTCCATATCCATATTGCAAGCTTTAACTGCCCAATAGGCTTTGTGTTCAAGTTCCACAGGAATGTGGCAAGATTTGCCATAGATGATGCGATAAGGTGACATTCCTATGGGGGTCTTGAATGTAGTCCTATAGGCCCATAAAGCTTCTTCCAGTCTTAAGCTCCAGTCTTTCCTGGAAGGTTTTACAATTTTCTCCAAGATGTGCTTGATCTCTCTATTTGACACCTCAGCTTGACCATTGGTTTGTGGGTGATAGGCAGTGGAAACTTTGTGGGTAACCCCCAATTTAGCAAATAGGCTATCAAGAATCCTATTGCAAAAATGGGTTCCTCGATCACTTACTATAGCCCGAGGTATTCCAAATCTACAAAAGATATGAGACTTAAGAAATTTGGAAACCGTAGTGGCATCATCCTTACGTGTAGGAATAGCTTCTACCCATCTAGATAGATAATCTACTGCAAGAAGAATATAATTAAAACCAAAAGAGGGTGGAAAGGGACCCATAAAGTCTATTCCCCAAACATCAAAAACCTCACAAAATAACATCGGTTGTTGTGGCATCTCATGCCTTTTACTCAACCCCCCAAACCTTTGACACTTATCACAAGCTTTACAGAAGTTATAGGCATCATTAAACAAGGAGGGCCAATAAAAACCAGCATCTAAAACTTTCCTAGAGGTTTTCCTAGCACTAAAGTGTCCACCACAAACCATAGAATGGCAAGCTGAGAGAATGGATTGAAATTCTTCTTCTGGAACACATTTTCTGATCACTTGGTCACTGCACATCCTCCATAAGTGGGGAGCATCCCATACATAGTATTGAGATTCTCTCTTTAGCTTCTGCACCTGAAAATGAGACAAAGAATGTGGAATCAAATTTGTGACCAAGTAATTGACTATATTTGCAAACCATGGCTCTTTAATAGCTAAAGCAAAGTGAGTAACATCAGGAAAATTATCACAAATAAAATCAGAATCATCTACTCCCTTTGATTGATCTGGAAGTCTACTTAAGTGATCAGCTACAAGGTTCTCTGCTCCAGCTCTATCCTTGATCTCAACATCAAACTCTTGTATAAGTAGCATCCATCTCAATAGCCTTGGTTTGGACTGGGGCTTCTTGAAAAGATATTTAACTGCAGCATGATTTGTGAGAATAACAACCTTGGAGTTAATCAAATATGGTCTGAACTTATCTAAAGCAAAAATAATGGCAAATAACTCCTTTTCAGTGGTTGTGTAGTTCACTTGGGCGGCATCCAAAGTTTTGGAGGCATAAGCAATAACCTTAGAAATCTTCCCATCCCTTTGACCAAGCATAGCTCCTACTGCACTATTAGAAGCATCACATGAAAGCTCAAATGGTAAGTCCCAATTGGGAGAAGTCAGAATAGGAGGAGATATGAGCCTTTGCTTGAGTTCATTAAATGCATGCTTACAACTATCATCAAAAACAAATTCCACATCTTTTTGTAGCAAATGAGATAATGGCAAAGCTATTTTACTAAAATTCTTGATAAATCTTCTATAAAAGCCAGCATGCCCCAAGAAAGATCTAAGCTCTTTAAGTGTAGTGGGATATGGCAAAGAAGATATTATTTCAATTTTAGCTTTGTCAACCTCAATTCCATTGCTAGATATTAAATGGCCTAAAACAATTCCTTGATCAACCATAAAATGGCACTTTTCATAATTTAGCACAAGACCTTTTTCAGAACACCTAGCAAGGATTTTATCTAAGCTGTCTAAACATGCATCAAATGATTCTCCATAAACTGTAAAATCATCCATAAATACATCCATGCATTGTTCAAGAAAATCAGAAAAAATAGACATCATACAACGCTGAAATGTACCAGGAGCATTACACAAACCGAAAGGCATTCTCCTATATACAAAGGATTGAAATTAAAAAAAAAACATAAAAATAGAAGGAAAAAGATGCATATGAGAAAAACTTCAAAAAATCTTAGTTGTCATTGTCATAGGTGGAACTCAAAGAAATTCTCACATATTGAAAAGTTCATTAGTCGATCAAACCCCGTTTTGCAATCAAATAGCTACCCCAAGATATATTCTTGATCTTTTTCTTCCTTTATGAAAAATAGAATTTTAATCGATTCACTGATTTACCAAATAATTTAAGAAAAATATATCTCAAAGTTTACTTGGTAATTCATGAACCGATTAAAATTTATTTTCAAGATTGCAAGCCCATAGCAACATTCATGAACAGAATTGTTTAGATGAAACAAAAATTTTAATCAGATCAACGAAGTACCAAATATTTTCAGAAAGATATATATATAAATATATAGCCTATGAAAGCATTTGTTACTTCATTGTCTGACTAAAATTGATCTCCAATCTTGAACGAAGAAAAAGAAGAAAACCACTTATATATATATATATATATATATATATATATATATATATATATATATATTCTCCACTTTGTGCAATTATTTTTTGATATTAATTTGTATTTAGTATTCTCAATAACTCTCAATTAAAAACAGTCATTAAGGTTATGCTAAAATATGGAAATCATAATTGGTGGCTAATAACTCTCACATTAAAAATAGTTGACATAAAAGTCAAGTATTCAGATTTGGTGGATTCTTTCTTATTAATTTAATTATCATTAATGACATTCTTTGTGAAATAAATGAATAATTAATTGGGTTTTGCTAACAAGTGTTCTTAGGGCACTCTTTAAGGTTTCTCATTAACCAATGAAAAGTTCTTAAAATATGTGTTGGTTGTTTTTTCATCAACTTCAAAAAAATCAATTCCCTCTCCACCAATCAAAATAATCCTAAGGCACTTCTTAAATAAACCCTAATTAATATTGTCTCTGAGATGAATTGGTGCTTAGTATTGCAGTAATACAAAAAAATTAAAACTTTCTTTATTAGTGTATGTTCTTACTTCTTATTAGTATTGATAAATAAAGTTAAATAAATTAAAGGTTATATGTACTAAAAGTTCAAAACAACGAAAATATAAGAACTTTTATGGCTATATGTGAATATGAAGGTGACAATATATATATATATATATATACTTACTGACATTTGGATTGGAGTGGGTAAAATATGTTTGAGTTGGTCTAATTTCTTCAAAAGAAATATCTATCATATCGAGTTATTCAGATTGATCCAATCCAATTTCACTAAACATATCACTTGATATTATTTAATTTTGGAATTTTTAACAAAATGTTAAAAAAATATGTCACACATAGTGCATATATATATAAAATTATCTTAATCTCTTTAGAGTTATTCAATATTGACCCAATCTAATATGCTTGAATTAGGCTGCTCTTTCACTCGGGAATAATACTTGACGTATTAGTTATTTAGTATATTATAATGGATATCATTATGGTAAAAATAAAAAGTGAGAATAAATTAAATACACATAATTACCCTTTACTTATTTTAGATTTTTTTTTAGATATTTCAAATGTAGCTATTAATTATCAAATTTCTTAAAAAAATACACTAAATATATATTTATATTTTATTTTCAAATATAATGGATGTATTAATTATGATGTGTTGATTGTTGTAATAAAAATTTGAATGGGTATAATGATTTATTTACCTTTGTAATTAAATTTGGCGGTGGGGCGGTGGTAAGTGGCGACAATGATAGTGGTGAATGGTGGGTGTAGTGGTGGGTGGCAATAGGTGGTGGCAGCCCGCAAGCCGGTAGCGACAAGGATAATAAGAATGCTGATGGTGGGGGTAAAAAATATTTTTTATTCTATTCCTTCTTGGAAACCGCAATCTCTCTCTTTGTAGAGGAATTTGAATTACTATAAAAAGTGGGAGTGAAATCAATGGCCAATCAAACATGGGAATATGGAACTAAGAGCACGTTCATTAAATAGAAATGGAAATAGAAACAAAAATGGAAACAGAATGCATTTGATGTGTTTAGTAGTAAAAGTTTGGTAATGGAAATGGAATGGGAATGTATTAAAATGATCATTTTACCCCTTATATTAGAACAATAAAAAGAAAAGAAGGTTATAATTGTGTCAAATCATGTCAAATCAAATGGGTATAATAGATATTTTGTATTTTCTTTTTCTTTTTTCTTTTTTTTTTAAAGTTGATGGAATTGAAAAAGTAAAAAAGTAAGTGGGACCCATTTACTTTTTGGTTTCTATAGAATTGGTATCTTGTGAGTGAACATGCCTTCTCCCTCATCTTTTCTTCCTACCAAACAAACTTCACTTTTTGCAATGTGATAAAATTATGTTTTTGTCGTTACTTTTTTATCCACTTTTAATGTAAGGGCAAAATGGTCATTTTATCCTCTTTTATTCCATTCACATCACATCACATTGACATAAAATTTTCATTCCCTTCTCATAGTGTACCAACATCTCTTATGTACATATCTATTTATGTGATTATATGAATAACCTACAACAATGAATTATAAGAATTAACATGGTGATATAAATTCAAATCAATAATTTGGGGTTATAGATTTACATTCATTTGGAGGGTTATAAAAGTTGTATGGGCATCCACTTTATAATATATATATATATATATATATATATATATATATATATAAAATAAAGACAATTGCTACTCAAAAAACAAATATGAACTTCATGAAATCTTTTCTCCTTGGGAATGAAGATAATCACTGAAGATGTCATGGGAGTTCCCTTCCCAAAATTTTGTGTTGTGTAGCCTTGTGCTTTGTCCTGCTATAACAAAAAAAAAAGGTATATGACAAAAAAATAGAATGAGCTAGTTTCTTACATTGTGAATTGTGACAAACAAAGGTTTGAAATTATTAAAAAAAAAACATAATAATAGAAGGAAAAAGATGCATAAGAGAAAAACTTCAAAAAATCATATTTGTCATTGTCATAGGTGGAACTCAAAGAAATACTCACATATTGAAAAATCCATTAGTCGATCAAACCTCGTTGTGCAATCAAATAGCTATCCCAACATATATTCTTGATCTTTTTCTTTCTTTATGAAAAATAGAATTTTAATCGGTTCACTGAATTACCAAATAATTTAAAAAAAATATATCTCAAAGTTTACTTGATAATTCATGAACCGATCAAAATTTATTTTCAAGATTACAAGCCCATAACAACATTCATGAACAGGAATTGTTTAGATGAAACAAGAATTTTAATCAGATCAACGAAATACCAAATGGGTTCACATGCTATATATATATAGCCTGCGAAAGCATTTGGTACTTCATTGTCTGACTAAAATTGATCTCCAATCTTGAATGAAGAAAAAGAAGAAAACCACTTTTATATATATATATATATATATATATATATATATATATATATATATATATATATATATTCTCCACTTTGTGGGATTATTTTTTTCATATTAATTTGTCTTTAGTATTCTCAATAACTCTCAATTAAAAATCCACCATTAAGGGTATGCTAAAATATGGAAATCATAATTGGTGACTAATAACTCTCACATTAAAAAGAGTTGACATAAAAATAAAGTATTCAGATTTGGTGGATTCTTTCTTATTAATTTAATTATCATTAATGACATTTTATGTGAAATAAATGAATAATTAATAGGGTTTTGCTACATTTCTCTCTCACTCCAATTGAGCAAAACGCCGTTGTTTTGCTGAGTTGGAGTGAGAAAGGGTGTCATATCATCCAAATATGACATGTAGGAGAGAGGGTGTGCCACATAAGCCTTCTACATCAGCATATAACAAAAAAACCAGACAGAGTTACGCTGGAGGACCAATTTTGACCACAAAAAAAACGTTGAGGACCTAAAATAACTTTTTGAAACGTTGAGGACCAATATTAAACTTGGTGCAAACGTTAAGGACCACTAGAGTAATTTGGCCATGTATATAATTATGTAAGTATTTAATTTGCTTATGTAAAGTCTCCGAAAACGATATTTAAGCATACAAATATTATAAAAGATATGATTCAAACACATTATGGATTTGAATTTAATGCAATTTTCGGCTCAATGACGAGGTATAATTGCGTTGGATCGGAGCTTCTGAATAATCATAAACTAAATGTTAATTAGACATCATAGCTTTTTCAAAGTTAGAGAAGGTCAGTGTATATAAGTATATTATCTAATTAATTAATTAATTAAAACCAAAACCAATCAAAACAAATTAAGTCCCTTTCAGCGTACCAAAGAAATAAATTGGTCCCTCTCTATATAATTAGTATGATTGCAATGTTGGAGACACTAATTCAAACTAATTTGGTATTAGGAAATTAATCAATTCTCTAATGAAATTGTGATTATCTAAGAAACCTTTGGAAATTATTGATGAAGACAATTTAATCACGGCTTTTCGCAAATTAATGAAGTGATTAGGGTCAACAAAGTTCAGCATTAACTGGAATCATCATTTGAATCCTATATATATAGGTTTAATTCCTCTGTCAAAATCTACAATAATTATTTCACATAGCTAATTATGTTTAACAACTAGAGTTAATTAATATTCGTTTGGATCAGTTAGGGCATTGTTTGGAAGGTGGTTTAAGAAAGAAAAGGGGAGAAAATGGAAGAGGAGCAGCACATCTTCTCTGTGTTCGAAAAGTTAAAAATTCAAAAAAGAGTGGTGCTCACATTTAGTATTCGAAGATGCTTTCAATAAGAGAATATTTATAAAAAAAGAAATAGTAAGAATGTAGTTTACATAAAAAAAACTAGAAACAGAAGTAAATAAATAACTACCACTAAATTGAAGGTCAAAAAATTTATTTTATTTGTAAAACTCAAATAAACAACAGATTAGATTACCCAAAGAGGATGCCTAATTAATCCTTTAAACTTATTATTATTATTATTATTATTATTATTATTATTGGGCTGCTTGTCTTTCACATTAATTATATATTTAAAGTGGCAATGAAGAGAAAAAGCTGAATATGAATGAATATATACTTGGCGTTCAAATTCTAAATTTGAAGGCAATCACGCCATTGATGGTTAAACTTTAAGATGCGTTGTGATTGCTTCCTTAAGCCAATCAAGCACATTGAAATAACAAGTTGAGCCTAAAAATTAATAACAAAAATTTACTATTAAGGCCACTTTGATCTATACTTCTAACTCACACCCCAAATTGTGTTTTTTGTCCCCAAAAACTCTACATGTGGTCCAAACCTTAATTATAATATGGTTCACAGTAAGGATATATGAATAATATATAAGCAAGAATATGAGTTTAAATGTTTCATGTAAAGTTAAATTTAATTATTAGTGTAGTATACATCTTATTTCTACTTTTGCCTTTGTCCTTTACCTCCCTCACAATCCCACTCATCTGCCTCTTCTCTCTTCTCCTGCCTTGCATCTCCTCTATGATCTTCTCACTTCTCACCATCACTCATTTTTAATCGCCGTTATTATTGCTGTCGAGATCCGTCATTGTCGCCGTCGAGATCTGTCACCGTTGTCGTCAAAATCCATCATCGTCGTCGTTGAGATCCTTCACCGTTGTCATCGAGATTCGACATCGTCACCGTCGAGATCCATCACTGTTGTCGTCAAGATCCGTCACCATCGCCATTGAGATCCATCACCGTTGTCAATGATATCCATCACCATCGCCATCGAGGTCGTCGGACATGGAGGAAGTGGCCCAAAAGCTCGAGCAAGCTATGGGTAAGGTCGTCGGACATGGCGCAAGTTCCTCAAAGGTTACCAAAAAAAAGAAAAGAAAAAACGTCTACAAATATTAGATACCCATAGCCGCATTCATCGACAAGAATCATTTGGAGGAAAAATTTTTTTTTTAATCAAATCAATGGTGCACCAAATATTTTTAGAAAGTATATAAGCCTCTATAAATATTTGGTGCATCACTGTTTGACCAAAATTGATCTCCAATCTAGAATTAAGCCAAGGAAGACATCATTTATATTATGGTTTATCAAGTGACAAAGCTATGTATATATAGCTTATAAACAATGAGAGGGGAAGAGGAAATTTAAAAAATTTAAGCAGGATTTTGATCCGCATAATATTTAAAATTTAAATATAGTACGTTAATTAATATATTGTAGACTAGGGTATTAACATAATGACATTTTCAATTTTGACAATAGAGGAGAGAGAAAGAATAGGCCATAAATGCATACTTTAGTCATCTAGCAATTAGCATAGGAGTTGGGGTTATTTAAAAAAAAACTATTCATGATTTTGAATTTTGATCTGTCCGGTATTCAAATGTTGTAGAGGTTCTCAAAGGCTGCTCCCTCCCTTTTCCACCATCATTTCCTTTTACAAGACACCGCCTTCATTTTTAAGCATTAGGCTATGTTCTTTTGCAAGAAAAGATGAGAGAGAAAGGAAGGGAGAAGCTTTCTCCCTCCTCTTTTCTTCCTACCCAACAAACCTCACTTTTTGCAATGTGATAAAATTATGTTTTTGCCCTTACTTTTTTATCCACTTTTAATGTAAGGGCAAAATGGTCATTTTATTCAATTTTATTCCATTCACATCACATCACATCACGTTGACATAAAATTTTCATTCCCTCCTCTTTTCTCATTCCCGTTCCCATTCTCATTCCCTTCTCATAGTGTACCAACATCTCGTATGTACATATCTATTTATGTGATTATATGAATAACCTACAACAATGAATTATAAGAATTAACTAGGTGATATAAATTCAAATCAATCATTTGGGCTTATAGATTTACATTCATTTGGAGGGTTATGAAGGTTGTATGGGCATCCACTTTATAATATATATATAAAATAAAGACAATTGCTACTCTAAAAACAAATACGAACTTCATGAAATCTCTTCTCCTTGGGAATGAAGATAATCACTAAAGATGTCATGGGAGTTCCCTTCCCAAAATTTTGTGTTGTGTAGCCTTGTGCTTTCTCCTGCTATAACAAAAAAAAAGGTATATGACAAAAAAAAATAGAATGAGCTAGTTTCTTACATTGTGAATTGTGACAAACAAAAGTTTGAAATTAAAAAAACCATATTAATAGAAGGAAAAAGATGCATAAGAGAAAAACTTCAAAAAATCATATTTGTCATTGTCATAGGTGGAACTCAAAGAAATACTCACATATTGAAAAATTCATTAGTCGATCAAACCTCGTTGTGCAATCAAATAGCTATCGCAACATATATTCTTGATCTTTTTCTTTCTTTATGAAAAATAGAATTTTAATCGGTTCACTGAATTACCAAATAATTTAAGAAAAATATATCTCAAAGTTTACTTGGTAATTCATGAACCGATCAAAATTTATTTTCAAGATTACAAGCCCATAGCAACATTCATGAACAGGAATTGTTTAGATGAAACAAGAATTTTAATCAGATCAACGAAATACCAAATGGTTTCACATGCAATATATATATAGCATGTGAAAGCATTTGGTACTTCATTGTCCGACTAAAATTGATCTCCAATCTTGAATGAAGAAAAAGAAGAAAACCACTTATATATATATTCTCCACTTTGTGGGATTATTTTTTTCATATTAATTTGTCTTTAGTATTCTCAATAACTCTCAATTAAAAATCCACCATTAAGGTTATGCTAAAATATGGAAATCATAATTGGTGGCTAATAACTCTCACATTAAATAGAGTTGACATAAAAATCAAGTATTCAGATTTGGTGGATTCTTTCTTATTAATTTAATTATCATTAATGACATTTTGAAATAATGGAATAATTAATAGGGTTTTGCTAACAAGTGCCTTTTGGACACTCTTCAAGGTTTTCCATCAACCAATGAAAATCTCTTAAAATATGTGTTGGTTGACTTTTCATCAACTTAAAAAAAAACAATTCTCAGGATACTTGTTAGATAAACCCTAATTAATATTGTCTCTGAGATGAACTGGTGTTTAGTATTGCGATAATACAAAAAATTTGAAACTCCCTTTATTAGTGTTTGTTCTTATTAGTATTGATAAATAACGATAAATAAATAAAAGGTTATATGTACTAAAAGTTCAGAACAACCAAAACTTTTATGGCTATATGTAAATGTGACTAAAGGTGACAATAAATAAATAAATATATATATATATATATATATATATATATATATATATATATATATATATATATATTTTGACATTTGGATTGGAGTGGATAAAATATGTTTAAGTTTGTCTAATTTCTTCAAAAGAAATATTCATCATATCGAGTTATTCAGATTGATCGAATCCAATTTCGCTAAACATATCACTTGATATTAATTAATTTTAGAATTTTTAAGGAAATGTTAAAAAAAAATATGTCACACATAGTGCATATATATATATATAAAATTGTCTTGATCTCTTTAGAGTTATTCATATTGACCCAATCTAATATGCTTGAATTAGGCTGCTCTTTCACTCGGGAATAATACTTGATGGATTAGTTATTTAGTATGTTATGATGGATATCAATCTAGTAAAAACAAAAAGTGAGAATAAATTAATTACACATAATTACTATTTACTTATTTTAGATTTTTTTAGATATTTCAAATGTAACTATTAATTATTAAATTTCTTAAAAAAATACACTATATATATATATATATATATATATATATATATATATATATATATATATATATATATATATTTATATTTTATTTTCAAATATAATGGATGTATTAATTATGATACGTTGATTGCTGTAATAAAAGTTTGAATGGGTATAATGATTTATTTACCTCTCTAATTAAATTTGGTGGTGGGGTGGTGGTAAGTGGTGACAGTGATAGTGGTGAATGGTGGGTGTAATGGTGAGTGGTGGGTGGCAATAGGTGGTAGCAGGCCGCAGGCCGGTAGCGACAAGGATAATAAGAATGGTGATGGTAGGGGTTTGAAAAAAATATTTTTTATTCTATTCCTTCTTGGAAACCGCAATCTCTCTCTTTGTAAAGGAATTTGAATTACTATAAAAAGTGAGAGTGAAATCAATGGCCAACCAAACATGGACATATGGAACTAAAGGCAAGTTCATTAAGTAGAAATAAAAATGGAAATGAAAACGGAACTGAAAACAGAATGTATTTGATGTGTTTAGTAGTAATTGGTAATGGAAATAGAATGGGAATATATTAAAATGTCCATTTTACCCTTTATATTAAAACAATAAAAAAAGAAGATTATAATTGTGTCAAATCATGTCAAATCAAAAGGGGTATAATAAATATTTTGTATTTTTTTTTTAAGATTGAGATGTGCCAAAAAGAAAGGCATGCAATAATGAGAACCCTTTTTATTTCTTTGTGCATTACACGCACTTCAATCTACAAGTAGCAATCTATTTTTGGTCATTTCTCATTTTCAACATTGGCTTTCATTAATTTTGGTATAATTAATTAATTAATGTCTAAATACAACGTTGTAGCGGCCATTACACTCATCCACCCAAACAACACATGTGACTGCCTTCCAAACGTCAATTCTCTTGCTTCTTACACTACGTAGTTATGCTCTTAATGAGATTTTCTTTTATAGACTTGTATGAAATAATTAGATCAAGCAAACCAAAAATGGAAAATTTTATAGTATTTTGTTTGAATAGGTACTTCCCTCAAATTGATATTAATATTCTCGGTGTGGTTAAAAACCAATGCTACTTTGCTCTACACTTTCCTTTCTAAATGTGGAGCATGGTATTGTGTTAATATATGTGCTTTGGTTGATCTGGAATAGCATGAATAATAAAGTTTTCTCCAATATTCCCATTTCTCCTTCCATAATAATTATATTAATCAGGCCAAGCATAAGGCTGTGGATTTTTTTTTCACCCTGGCTAATCCTACAAAAATCTATGTAACCAAATTTGCCAAAGATGTTAAATGGGAGTGATCTTCTCCAAATTGTTGGCATAAATTAAACTCAGATGGGTCTAATCTAAACGATAATGAGAGGACATTGCAGCCGTTGGTCTCATTAGGGACAACCATATAAATTAGATCTCTAGTTATTCTAAATACTTAAGAAGTGGGCTATTATCTACGCCTCCCAAGTTGCAAGAAACCTTTAAATCACAAAGATTTTTATCGAGTCAGACTCCTATTGAAACTCAAGTAACTTGGAAAACTTATCTTCAAAAGCTAGCTCGTAAGAGGGAAGAAACAAGTTCTTTAAGTACTCCATTGAGTATCTCACTTTATTATATGTGGGACTTTGTATATCTCTAATACTACTCCCCCTCAAGTTCAATTTTTTCACTATTATGGGCTTGTGTTCTTTTTTTTTTTAAAAAAAAATATGTGATTTTTGGGGCTTGTACTATTTTTTTTTCAATCTTGGAGGCCACAAGTTTTTTTCTAATATGTCCACAGATTTTTTTTTCTACATCTTAGACTTCGAATCGTCATGGGCCACGAGGTCAGATACTATGTTGAAATTCAAGTAACTTATGAAACTCATCCTCAAAAACTAATTTGTAAAAAGAAGAACCAAACTTCTCAAGTATTGCATTGAGTATCTCATTTTATCATACGTGAAACTTTATATATCTCTAATAACTAACTTGTAAGCAAACCAATGTACCGATGCAATTGCTAAATCTGGAGTACAACATACTTGTGACTTTACTCTTTTTGACAGTGTAATTCCGTCTTTTCTTTGTGGTAGTTTTTTCAGTGATTTTTGTGGGATTAGTCACACGCAAAAGGCTTGAGTTGGTTGATGAATGTTATTTTTGTAGGCGTTTCTAGCCATCTTTTGATATCTATGGTTTAATATAATTGCCTCAATCGATGAAAAAACAGAGTTATATGTCAATTTTTATATTTGAAGTTCTATACACATGACTTATAATTCACCAGAGAGGATCTCATGCATTATAGTCTATTTTTGAAGTAGAGGCAATGAAAATAGAATGCATTTGATGTGTTTACTAGTACAAATTTGGTAATGGAAATGGAATGGGAATGTATTAAAATCACAATTTTACCCTTTATATTAAAACAATAAAAAGAAAAGAAGGTTATAATTGTGTCAAATCATGTCAAATCAAAGGGGTATAACAAATATTTTATATTTTCTTTTTCTTTTTTCTTTTTTTTAAAGCTAATGGAATTGAAAAAGTGAAAAAATTAGTGGGACCCACTTAATTTTTAGTTTCTATAGAATTGGTATCTTGTGAGTGAACATGCCTTCTCCCTCATCTTTTCTACTTACCAAACAAACCTCACTTTTTACAATGCGATGAAATTATATTTTTGCCCTTACTTTGTTAATCCACTTTTAATGTATGGGCAAAATGGTCATTTTATCCACTTTTATTTCATTCAGATCACATCACATTCACATAAAATTTTCATTCCCTCCTTTTTTCTCATTTCCATTCCCATTCTCACAGTGTACCAACATCTCTTATGTACATATCTATATATGTGATTATATGAATAACCTACAACAATGAATTATAAGAATTAACATGGTGATATAAATTCAAATCAATAATTTGGGGTTATAGATTTACATTCATTTGGAGGGTTATGAAAGTTGTATGGGCATCCACTTTATAATATATATAATAAAGACAATTGCTACTCTAAAAACAAATATGAACATCATGAAATCTCTTCTCTTCTCCTTGGGAATGAAGATAATTACTGAAGATGTCATGGGAGTTCCCTTCCCAAAATTTTGTGTTGTGCAGCTTTGTGCTTTGTCCAGCTATAACAAAAAAAAAGTATATGACAAAAAAAAGAATGAGTTAGTTTCTTACATTGTGAATTGTGACAAACAAAGGTTTGAATTTTAAAAAAAAACATAATAATAGAAAAAGGAAAAAGATGCATAAGAGAAAAACTTCAAAAAAATTCATATTTGCCATTGTCATAGGTGGAACTCAAAGAAATACTCACATATTGAAAAATTCATTAGTCAATCAAACCTCGTTGTGCAATCAAATAGCTATCCCAACATATATTCTTGATCTTTTTCTTTCTTTATGAAAAATAGAATTTTAATTGGTTCACTGAATTACCAAATAATTTAAGAAAAACATATCTCAAAGTTTACTTCGTAATTCATGAACCGATCAAAATTTATTTTCAAGATTACAAGCCCATCGCAACATTCATGAAGAGGAATTGTTTAGATGAAACAAGAATTTTAATCAAATCAACGAAATACCAAATGGTTTCACATGCTATATATATATATAGCCGGTGAAAGCATTTGGTACTTCATTGTCTGACTAAAATTGATCTCCAATCTTGAATGAAGAAAAAGAAAAAAATCACTTATATATATATTCTCCACTTTGTGGGATTATTTTTTTCATATTAATTTGTCTTTAGTATTCTCAATAACTCTCAATTAAAATCCACCATTAAGGTTATGCTAAAATATGGAAATCATAATTGGTGACTAATAACTCTCACATTAAATAGAGTTGACATAAAAATCAAGTATTCAGATTTGGTGGATTCTTTCTTATTAATTTAATTATCATTAATGAAATTTTGAAATAATGGAATAATTAATAGGGTTTTGCTAACAAGTGCCTTTTGACACTCTTCAAGGTTTTCCATCAACCAATGAAAATCTCTTAAAATATGTGTTGGTTGACTTTTCATCAACTTAAAAAAAACAATTCTCAGGACACTTGTTAGATAAACCCTAATTAATATTGTCTCCGAGATGAACTGGTGTTTAATATTGCGATAATACAAAAAAATTTGAAACTCTCTTTACTAGTGTATGTTCTTATTAGTATTAATAAATAACGATAAATAAATAAAAGGTTATATGTACTAAAAGTTCAGAACAACCAGAACTTTTATGGCTATATGTGAATATGACTAAAGGTGACAATAAATAAATAAATAAATATATATATATATATATATATATATATATATATATATATATTGACATTTGGATTGGAGTGGATAAAATATGTTTAAGTTGGTCTAATTTCTTCAGAAGAAATATTCATCATATCGAGTTATTCAGATTGATCCAATCCAATTTCGCTAAACATATCACTTGATATTAATTAATTTTGGAATTTTTAACGAAATGTTAAAAAAAAATATGTCACACATAGTGCATATATATATAAAATTATCTTGATCTCTTTAGAGTTATTCAATATTGACCCAATCTAATATGCTTGAATTAGGCTGCTCTTTCACTCGCGAATAATACTTGATGGATTAGTTATTTATTATATTATGATGGATATCATTCTAGTAAAAACAAAAAGTGAAAATAAATTAAATACACATAATTACCATTTACTTATTTTAGATTTTTTTAGATATTTCAAATGTAACTATTAATTATCAAATTTCTTAAAAAAATACACTATATATATATATATTATTTTCAAATATAATGGATGTATTAATTATGATATGTTGATTGCTGTAATAAAAATTTGAATGGGTATAATGATTTATTTACCTCTGTAATTAAAATTGATAGTGGTGAATGGTGGGTGTAATGGTGAGTGGTGGGTTGCAATAGGTGGTGGCAGCCCGTTGGCTGGTAGCGAAAAGGATAATAAGAATGGTGATGGTGGGGGTTTGATAAAAATATTTTTTATTCTATTCCTTCTTGGAAACCGCAATCTCTCTCTTTGTAGAGGAATTTGAATTACTATAAAAAGTGGGAGTGAAATCAATGGCCAACCAAACATGGGAATATGGAACTAAGGGCACGTTCATTAGGTAGAAATAGAAATGGAAATAAAAACGGAAATGGAAACATAATGCATTTGATGTGTTTAGTAGTAAAAGTTTGGTAATGGAAATGGAATGATAATGTATTAAAATGACATTTTACCCTTTATATTAAAACAATAAAAAAAGAAGGTTATAATTGTGTCAAATTATATCAAATCAAAAGGGGTATAATAGATATTTTGTATTTTTTTTTAAAATTAATGGAATTAAAATAGTGAAAAAAGTAAGTGGAACCCACCCACTTACTTTTTTCGTTTCTATAGAATTGGTATCTTCTGAGCAAACATGCCCTAAGTCTCCACCTACTTACATTCTCCCTCACTCCCTCACTCTCTATTCTCCAAATCAAGTATGGTTTAAAGGAATGTTTGATAGTAATTAAAAAGATTTAGAATAGTTATTGTGATTAAAATATATTTGAATTAAAATCAATGCATTTTTATGTTTTTCTGTTTTTAAGAAAAGAGTGCATTTTTTTAAAGAAAAAATATAATTAAATCTAAAAATTACTTAAAATAAAAATAAATTGTGCAAACTTTGAAATATTTATCAATTCGATAACAATTCTATTTTATTAATTACTCTTCCACCATTTTGGGTATTCTGAATGGCTTATGGGCCATACCGATTTACATTCTGCATTGAGCACTGCGTCCTTTGCATTCATAACAAGACTTTTCCCTTTCATAATTTAATGCCAACTTAGAAAGTACTTGGCCTTTATTAATAAAATTTAATTCGACATTCAATTATGGAATGATATTTTAGAGATGTAATGAAATTTTAGGGACAAAAAAATATGTTTAGATGAAATGTGTCATGAAATAATGTCTTATGTTTGGTATGCTATAGTTAAAAAGTAAAATGAATTTAATGTCTAAAGTGACAACAGACAATGACGACTGTAATTTAGAGAATGTCAATTTTAACAAAAAAAAATTATTCCATAGAATATTGCAAATTTTATAATTTCTACTATGGAGAAAATACCCACATTCCACCATTTGAAATGATATACAATTCAATAAAATTCAAAAATAGAATTCTAATCAAATGATTTTATCATACCAAACTCAGCCCAAATGATGGAAGAGGTAATAGATAAGACATGGTATGAAAGTGAAAGTACATAATGATTAAGCAAAGAATAACAAACAAACACTAAAATAATCAAAGAAGCATTAGAAAGAGTGAGAGACGTAGGTATGTGTAGGTGGGGATGAGTAAAAGCAAAGAAAAGTGAGAAAAAGAAAGCACCATTTAATAATAATAATAATAATAATAATAATAAGATTGAGATGTGCCAAAAAGAAAAGGCATGCAATAATTAGAACCCTTTTTATTTCTTTGTGCATTACACGCATTTCAATCTACAAGTAGCAATCTATTTTTGGTCATTTCTCATTTTCAACATTGGCTTTCATTAATTTTGGTATAATTAATTAATTAATGTCTAAATACAACGTTGTAGCGGCCATTACACTCATCCACCCAAACCAACATGTGACTGCCTTCCAAACGTCAATTCTCTTGCTTCTTACACTACGTAGTTATGCTCTTATTGAGATTTTATATATATATATATAGATTTGTATGAAATAATTAGATCAAGCAAACAAAAAAATGGAAAATTTTATAGTATTTTGTTTGAATAGGTACTTCCCTCTAATTGATATTAATATTCTCTGTGTGCTTAAAAACCAATGCTACTTTGCTCTACACCTTGTGCTTTGGCTGATCTGGAATAGCATGAATAATCAAGTTTTCTCCAATATTCCCCTTTCTCCTTCCATATTAATTAATCAGGCCAAGCATAAGGCTGTAGATTTTTTTTTTCACCCTGGCTAATCCTACAAAAATCTATGTAACCAAATTTGCCAAAGATGTTAAATGGGAGTGATCTTCTCCTAATTGTTGGCATAAATTAAACTCAGATGGGTCTGATCTAAATGATAATGAGAGGACATTGCAGCTGTTGGTCTCATTAGGGACAACCATATAAATTAGATCTCTAGTTATTCTAAATACTTAAGAAGTGGGCTATTATCTACGCCTCCCAAGTTGCAAGAAACCTTCAAATCACAAAGATTTTTATCGAGTCAGACTCTTATTGAAACTCAAGTAACTTGAAAAACTTATCTTCAAAAGCTAGCTCGTAAGAGGGAAGAACCAAGTTCTTTAAGTACTCCATTGAGTATCTCACTTTATTATATGTGGGACTTTGTATATCTCTAATACTACTCCCCCTCAAGTTCAATTTTTTCACTATTATGGACTTGTGTTCTTTTTTTTTTCTAAAAAATATGTGATTTTTGGGGCTTGTACTATTTTTTTTTTCAATTTTGGAGGCCACAAGTTTTTTTCTAATATGTCCACAGATTTATTTTTACATCTTAGACTTCGAATCATCATGGGCCACGAGGCCAGATACTATGTTGAAACTCTAGTAACTTATGGAACTCATTCTCAAAAATTAACTTGTAAAAAGAAGAACCAAACTTCTCAAATATTACATTGAGTATCTCATTTTATCAAACGTAAAACTTTATATATCTCAAATAACTAACTTGTAAGGAAACCAATGTACCGATGCAATTGCTAAATTTGGAATACAACATACTTGTGACTTCACTCTTTTTCACAGTGTAATTCCCTCTTTTCTTTGTGGGGTAGTTTTTTCAGTGATTTTTGTCGGATTAGTCACACGCAAAAGGCTTGAGTTGGTTGATGAATGTCATTTTTGTAGGCGTTTCTAGCCATCTTTTGATATCTATTGTACTCTAATTTGTCTCTGGTTTAATATAATTGCCTCAATCGATGAAAAAACAGAGTTATATGTCAATTTTTATATTTGAAGTTCTATACACATGACTTATAATTCATTAGAGAGGATCTCATTATAGTCTATTTTTGTAGCAGAGGCAATCTTAATCAATATTTTATTAGAAATTAAAATGTAGGTATTTTATTTAACAAATATTCTAATTATAATTTATGATGAAGAGCAAAGCCTTTTTCGTTACATTACACTAAAATACAAATACTTCATAAGAGAGAGATTTGAATCATGATTAAACTAATTATAGAGACACCAATAGATCGAAATTGAGTCTAATAGAATGGACTAGTCTTTTACAATATGATGAATTCAGACTCAGATTCAAATTCTTGCTAATAAAGATACTCACATTTAGTGTCCAACAGTGTGTCAAGCATGATGATTGTTTCCAATAGGATAATACTGAAACCAACAAAATTTAACTAGTTATAGAGATTTAATTAGTTTTTTTCATTCAACCTAACTTTCGTTGCAATGTGAAGAGATTTACATGAAGGTTATTTGAGCTTATTATAAATGTAATTAGTAATGTAAGTATTTAATTTGCTTATGTCAAGTCTTCGAAAACGATATTTAAGCATACAAATATTATAAAAGATATGAATCAAACACATTATGGGTTTGAATTTAATGCAAACTTTCGGCTCAATGACGAGGTATAATTGCGTTGGAGCTTCTGAATAATCATAAACTAAATGTTAACTAAACATCATAGCTTTTTCAAAGTTAGGAAAGGTCATCAGTGTATATAAGTATATTATCTAATTAATTAATTAATTAAAACCAAAACCAATCAAAACAAATTAAGTCCCTTTCTGCGTACCAAAGAAATAAATTGGTCCCTCTCTATATAATTAGTATGATTGCAATGTTGTAGCCACTAATTCAAACTAATTTGGTATTAGGAAATTAATCAGTTCTCTAATAAAATTGTGATTATCTAAGAAACCTTTGAAAAGAGAATGTTGAGCATTATGATAGTACTGAAAGTTTTTCAACGAAGATATCTATATTCACAATGTCTCGAATTTAAAACCATTTTTAAACGATATCAAGCTGCTTATTACTCCGACCAATTCATCGTTAATTAGATTTTATCCACCTTTGAAATACAAGAAACAAGACCAACTTTAGCGGATAAAAGTTCAGTGGTACCGTACTACTGAAGTTCAGTACATCCCTCCAATCATGTAGAGCCATTTGTTAATATTAATATAAATGTACATTAATAAGGACCCACCTTGAATGATTTAAAAACTAACTGATTGGAGGGATGTACTAAAGTTCAGTATTACCATATCACTGAACATCTAACCCTAAACCCTTAGCCGTTAATTAGCACTCACCTAATTCCCTAATTAATTATTGTTTAGATCGATGATCTCAAATATTGATGAAGACAATTTAATCACGGCTTTTCGCAAATTAATGAAGCGATTAGGGTCAGCATAGTTCAGCATTAACTGGAATCATCATGTGAATCCTATATAGGTTTAATTCCTTGGTCAAAATCTACAGAGTTAATTAATATTTGTTTGGATCAATTAGGGTATGTTTGGATTTGTGGTTTAAGAAAGAAAAGAGGAGGAAATAGAAGAGGAGTAGCACATCTTCTCTGTGTTCGAAAAGTAAAAATTCAAAAAAGAGTATTGCTCACATTTAATGTTCCATGATGTTTCCAATAAAAGAATAATATCTGTAGAAAAAGAAATAGTCAGAATGTAGTTTAAATAAAAAAACTAGAAACAGAAGTAAATAAATAACTACCACTAAATTGAAGGTCAAAAAATTTATTTTATTTGTAAAACTAAAATAAACAACAGATTAGATTACCCAAAGAGGATGCCTAATTAATCCTTTAAACTTTTCTTCTTCTTATTATTATTATTGGACTGCTTGTCTTTCACATTAATTATATATATATATATATATATTATAATTTTAAAATACACATAATTCTTAATTTTAATGCTATTGCCTTTGGTTTTCTTTAAAAATGCTGCAAGCTTTTTTCATGGGGTTATTCTAGTTCCAATGTATGATATGTACTATTGTATGATATCTTGGCATGAATTATTTTGCTGAGAATAGTGGTGTATTTTACTATGCATTTTTCCTTGTATTCCTACCAATGGATGCATATCAGACACTTTTAATATGGTGCTTGCATTTATACTTTCCATTACTCATTTCTTTTAGTTGAAATGGTTGCCATACTTTTTCTTTTTGGGTGTGAAAACAGAGCACTATAGTGTGGTGGATATGGTACTACTGGGCATGTTGAGTGCCTTGGACCTTATATGGATTGGTGGCATCACAGTTGGTGGCATCGTAGTTTGAAATGTAACAACAATTGAGATAAGCCAAAAAAATGAAAGAGTTCCTAATAGATCTTTTTGGATTATAGATATTTTCTGGGGGTTGTTGCTAATGATATTTTCACTTTTCTGGGGTTTCTTAACTACATGTAGCTATATCCAGCAAGAGCAAGAAGAAATCTTGAAGACTAGACAACAAGATCAGAAGGCACTAAATCTTAAGGAAATTAAGAAAATGGTCTTTCTTGCAAAGGTAAGGACTTTTGATATTCTTGTTAAATTTTTTTTCCATAAATCTTTTTCATAATGACGTTTTAAGAAAAAGTACTATAAAATGAAATAATATGATAAAAGGAAATTTATCATTAGAACTAATGTTGAGTATTTGTAATTGACTACTTTTAAAAACTTTTATTTTGGGGTTAAGTTTTCTATTCCTTTCTACATTTAAAAAAGAAAAATTTGCATTTTCTTTTACTATATATATATATATGCAATATTGCTGTCTAATCTTCAAGATTTCATCTTGCTCTTGCTAGGTATAGATTTCAACTTGAAGATGACACATTAATGGGAAACTACATACTTCAACTAGCCTTGGCATCAACTAATGAGGCTAACTTAGCTTGCAGCATTCTATGGTCTTGAAAAATTTTGTTTTTATTGTTGTTATATTGTAAAACTTTTGATTATTAATAATTGAGTGTTGAATTGGTGATTATGAATATGTTTTGTTTGTAAAACTTCAAGTATATCTTAAGTTTTTTTTTTGCCAATTAGTAAATCTTGAGTTTAAATAAAGCTATTTTTTTATTAAGTATTTATGTTTTTTTTTTTTTTTGAAGAAATAAAAAGTGTCAATATAAATTGAAATAATTGTTAAAAAAAAAAGATCTAGCGACGGTTTAAACCGTTGCCAAATTTTGTACAATAAACTGTCGCTGTTTTAACGGCGGTTGAAACCGTCGTTAAATATAAAATAACAATGGTCTATTTAGAAGATTTTAGCGGCTGTTTTGACTGTCGTAAGATTTAACGACGGTTAATGCCGACGCTTTTGTGAAGCGTCGCTAGAGTTATTCCCGACGGTAACTTTAGCGACGGTTAAACTAACCGTCGTTAAAGATTTAGCGACGGTTAAACTAACCGTCGTTAAAGATGCATTTTTTTGTAGTGTTCTTATTATTATTATTATTGGGCTGATTGTCTTTCACATTAATTATATATTTAAAGTAGTAATGAAGTGGAAAGAGCAAGAAGAGAAAAAGCTGAATATGAATGAATATATACATGGCGTTCAAATTCTAAATTTGCAGGCAATCACGCCATTGATGGTTAACTTTAAGATGCGTTGTGATTGCTTCCTTAAGCCAATCAAGCACATTGAAATAACAAGTTGAGCCTAAAAATTAATAACAAAAATTTACTATTAAGGGCACTTTGATCTATACTTCTAACTCACACCCCAAATTGTGTTTTTTGTCCCCAAAACTCTACATGTGGTCCAAACCTTAATTATAATATGGTTCACATATAAGAATATATGAATAATAAGCAAGAATATGAGTTTAAATGTTTCATGTAAAGTTAAATTTAATTAGTGTATAGTATACATCTTATTTCTACTTTTGCCTTTGTCCTTTACCTCCCTCACAATCCCACTCTTCCTATTTCTTTTTTGCATTCCACCTTCTTTTGTGAAAAATTTTAAAAAAATTGTTTTAGTGCCATTTTTTTGTACAGTTAAATATAAGCAAGAATATGAGTTTAAATGTTTCATGTAGAGTTAAATTTAATTAGTGCAGTATACATCTTATTTCTACTTTTGCCTTTGTCCTTTACCTCCCTCACAATCCCACTCATCTGCCTCTTCTCTCTTCTCCTGCCTCTCATCTCCTCTATGCTCTTCTCATTTCTCACCATCACTCATTTTTAATCGCCGTTATCATTGCTGACGAGATCTATCACCGTTGTTGTCGAGATCCGTCACCGTTGTCGTCAAAATCCATCATTGTTGCCGTTGAGATCCTTCACCATTGTCATTGAGATTCAACATCGTCACCGTCGAGATCCATCACCGTTGTCGTCAAGATCCGCCACCATCGCCATTGAGATCCATCACCGTTGTTAATGAGATCCATCACCATCGTCATCGAGGTCGTCGGACATGGAGGAAGTGGCCCAAAAGCTCGAGCAAGCTCTGGGTAAGGTCGTCGGACATGGCGCAAGTTTCTCAAAGGTTACCAAATCAATGGTGCACCAAATATTTTTAGAAAAGTCTATAAGCCTCTATAAATATTTGGTGCATCACTGTTTGACCAAAATTGGTCTCCAATCTAGAATTAAGCCAAGGAAGAAATCATTTATATTATTGTTTATCAAGTGACAATGCTATGTATATATAGCTTATAATCAATGAGAGGGGCAGAGGGAATTTTCAAAATTTAAAAAATTTAAGCGGGATTTTGTTCCGCCTAATATTTAAAATTTAAATATAGTAGGTTAATTATTATATTGTAGACTAGGGTATTAACATAATGACAGTTTTCAAGTTTGACAATAGAGGAGAGATAAAGAATAGGCCTAAAATGCATACTTTAGTCATCTAGCAATTAGCATAGGAGTTGGGGTTATTTTTTTTTTTAAAAAAACCGATGCATGATTTTGAATTTTGATCTGTCCGGTAATCAAATGTTGTAGAGGTTCTCAAAGGCTGCTCCCTCCCTTTTTCCACCATCATTTCCTTGTACCAGACACCGCCTTCATTTCTAAGCATTAGGCTATGTTCTTTTGCAAGAAAAGATGAGGGGAAAAGGGAGGGAGAAGCCTTCTCCCTCCTCTTTTCTTCCTACCAAACAAACCTCACTTTTTGCAATGTGATGAAATTATGTTTTTGCCCTTACTTTTTTATCCACTTTTAATGTAAGGCAAAATGGTCATTTCATCCACTTTTATTCCATTCACATCACATCACATTGACATAAAATTTTCATTCCCTCCTCTTTTCTCATTCCCATTCCCATTACCATTCCCTTCTCATAGTGTACAACATCTCTTATGTACATATCTATTTATGTGATTATATGAATAACCTAAAACAATGAATTATAAGAATTAACATGGTGATATAAATTCAAATCAATAATTTGGGGTTATAGATTTACATTCATTTGGAGGGTTATGAAAGTTGTATGGGTATCCACTTTATAATATATATATATATAATAAAGACAATTGCTACTTTAAAAACAAATATGAACTTCATGAAATCTCTTCTCCTTGGGAATGAAGATAATCACTGAAGATGTCATGGGAGTTCCCTTCCCAAAATTTTGTGTTGTGCAGCTTTGTGCTTTGTCCTGCTATAACAAAAAAAAAGGTATATGACAAAAAAAAAAGAATGAGTTAGTTTCTTACATTGTGAATTGTGACAAACAAAGGTTTGAAATTAAAAAAAAAACATAATAATAGAAAAAGGAAAAAGATGCATAAGAGAAAAACTTCAAAAAATCATATTTGCCATTGTCATAGGTGAAACTCAAAGAAATACTCACATATTGAAAAATCCATTAGTCAATCAAACCTCGTTGAGCAATTAAATAGCTATCGCAACATATATTCTTGATCTTTTTCTTTCTTTATGAAAAATAGAATTTTAATAGGTTCACTGAATTACCAAATAATTTAAGAAAAATATATCTCAAAGTTTACTTGGTAATTCATGAACCGATCAAAATTTATTTTCAAGATTACAAGCCCATAGCAACATTCATGAAGAGGAATTGTTTAGATGAAACAAGAATTTTAATCAGATCAACGAAATACCAAATGGTTTCACATGCTATATATATATAACCGGTGAAAGCATTTGGTACTTCATTGTCTGACTAAAATTGATCTCCAATCTTGAATGAAGAAAAAGAAGAAAACCACTTATATATATATATATTCTCCACTTTGTGGGATTATTTTTTTCATATTAATTTGTCTTTAGTATTCTCAATAACTCTCAATTAAAATCCACCATTAAGGTTATGCTAAAATATGGAAATCATAATTGGTGACTAATAACTCTCACATTAAATAGAGTTGACATAAAAATCAAGTATTCAGATTTGGTGGATTCTTTCTTATTAATTTAATTTTCATTAATGACATTTTGAAATAATGGAATAATTAATAGGATTTTGCTAACAAGTGCCTTTAGGACACTCTTCAAGGTTTTCCATCAACCAATGAAAATCTCTTAAAATATGTGTTGGTTGACTTTTCATCAACTTAAAAAAAAACAATTCCCAAGATACTTATTAGATAAACCCTAATTAATATTGTCTTTGAGATGAACTGGTGTTTAGTATTGCGATAATACAAAAAATTTGAAACTCTCTTTATTAGTGTATGTTCTTATTAGTATTGATAAATAACGATAAATAAATAAAAGGTTATATGTACTAAAAGTTCAGAACAACTAGAACTTTTATGGCTATATGTGAATATATATATATATATATATATATATATATATATATATATATATATATATATATATATATATTGACATTTGGATTGGAGTGGATAAAATATGTTTAAGTTGGTCTAATTTCTTCAAAAGAAATATTCATCATATCGAGTTATTCAGATTGATCCAATCCAATTTCGCTAAACATATCACTTGATATTAATTAATTTTGGAATTTTTAACGAAATGTTAAAAAAAAAATATATCACTCATAATGCATATATATATAAAATTATCTTGATCTCTTTAGAGTTATTCAATATTGACCCAATCTAATATGTTTGAATTAGGCTGCTCTTTCACTCGGGAATAATACTTGATGGATTAATTATTTACTATATTATGATGGATATCATTCTAGTAAAAACAAAAAGTGAGAATAAATTAAATACACATAATTACCATTTACTTATTTTAGATTTTTTTAGATATTTCAAATGTAACTATTAATTATCAAATTTCTTAAAAAAATACACTATATGTATATATATATATATATTATTTTCAAATATAATTGATGTATTAATTATGATATGTTGATTACTGTAATAAAAATTTGAATGGGTATAATGATTTATTTACCTCTGTAATTAAAATTGATAGTGGTGAATGGTGGGTGTAATGGTGAGTGGTGGGTTGCAATAGGTGGTGGCAGCCCGCAGGCCGGTAGCGAAAAGGATAATAAGAATGGTGATGGTGGGGGTTTGATAAAAATATTTTTTATTCTATTCCTTTTTGGAAACCGCAATCTCTCTCTTTGTAGAGGAATTTGAATTACTATAAAAAGTGGGAGTGAAATCAATGGCCAACCAAACATGGGAATATGGAACTAAGGGCACGTTCAGTAGGTAGAAATATAAATGGAAATGAAAACGAAAATGGAAACAGAATGCATTTGATGTGTTTAGTAGTAAAAGTTTGGTAATGAAAATGGAATGGTAATGTATTAAAATGACATTTTACCCTTTATATTAAAACAATAAAAAAAGAAGGTTATAATTGTGCCAAATCATATCAAATCAAAGGGGGTATAATAGATATTTTGTATTTCGTTTATATAGAATTGGTATCTTCTGAGCGAACATGCCCTAAGTCTCCACCTACCACTACTACAAAAATAAGCTTTAACAGCTTTTTTTTAGTTGCACTTTTAGAAACAGCTAGTAAAACTTTATTATTGTAGCAAGTTTATCAACTTGCTACTATAAGTATTACTTTTAGTAGCACTTCAATTAGAAGAGCTAGTAAATATTTTTACTGTAGTAGCTGTTACACATGCTACTATAATTGATAAATTCATATAAACATTATTTATATAAAATGAATATACATTAGTTTTTTTTATAAGAGAATATACGTTAGTTAATTAAATCAAATAATAATATTATTTATATAAAATAATTATAAACAATTTGCTTATTAGAAAATAGATAAAATATTGGTTAAGTTAAACATGAAAAAAAAACTAATGCCCACCTTTTAGTGAATATCAAAATGATAAATCTAAGTGAAATAAATATATTTTTGTATATTATATTATTTTTTAAATTCTCCATCTAAGCATGTTGACAAAACCTACTAGGCGTTAGGTATTATTTCACGGTCAATTTTTAATAAGCAACATAAGCAAAATTTATATTTTATTATTTATATAAAAAATTAATTTAAAAATTGAATGAAAACAAACCCTAGCTTCTCAAACTAAAGTTATCGTGTCTCTCTTGCTCAGCCTACAGCCGCCGTCTTCACCGTCTTCACCATGATCGCCGCTTCCGCTAGTCGACGGTAGTAGATCGATATTGCCGCTTCCGCTTGTTGTCTATAGTAGGTCATCGCTTCCGCTCAGCCGATCTGGTGTTTCGCCGCCGCTCGTTTGCTTGTACTTTGCTTTCAGCTTTCTCCACTTATTCTTTGCAGGTATTTTTTTCGCCTCTTCTCGTGTATCTTACTACTATTACGAACAACTTCTTCGATTTTGATTTCTCCTTTTATTCTAAAGTCACAACATGCCTTAAGTCTCCACCTACTTACATTCTCCCTCACTTCCTCACTCTCTATTCTCCAAATCAAGTATGGTTTAAAGGAATGTTTGATAGTAATTAAAAAGATTTAGAATAGTTATTGTGATTAAAATATATTTGAATTAAAATCAATGTATTTTTATGTTTTTCTGTTTTTAAGAAAAGAGTGCATTTTCTTAAAAGAAAAAATATAATTAAATCTAAAAATTACTTAAAATAAAAATAAAGTGTGCAAACTTTGAAATAATTTATCAATTCGATAACGATTCCATTTTATAATTACTCTTCCACCATTTTGGGTATTCTGAATGGCTCATGGGCCATACCGATTTACATTCTGCATTGAGCACTGCGTCCTTTGCATTCATAAGAAGACTTCTCCCTTTCATAATTTAATGCCAACTTAGAAAGTACTTAGCCTTTATTAATAAAATTTAATTCGACATTCAATTATAAGGTTTATATTTTGTAAGACATTACTATGGAATGATATTTTAGAGATGTAATGAAATTTTAGGGACAAAAAAATATGTTTAGATGAAATGTGTCATGAAACAATGTCTTATGTTTGGTATGCTATAGTTAAAAAGTAAAATGAATTTAATGTCTAAAGTCACAGCAGGCAATGACAACTGTGATTTAGAAAATGTCAATTTTAACAAAAAAAAAACTATTCCATAAAATATTGCAAATTTTATAATTTCTACGATGAAGAAAATACCCACATTCCACCATTTGAAATGATATACAATTCAATAAAATTCAAAAATAGAATTCTAATCAAATGATTTTATCATACCAAACTCAGCCCAAATGATGGAAGAGGTAATAGATAAGACATGGTATGAAAGTGAAAGTACATAATGATTAAGCAAAGAATAACAAACAAACACTAAAATAATCAAAGAAGCATTAGAAAGAGATAGAGACGTAGGTATGTGTAGGTGGGGATGACTAAAAGCAAAGAGACGTATCCTTGTCCCCTTCAAATTTTGTTGTAATGTTCATTTTTGTCTTTAAATATTTTTTTGGTTCATACCTACCCCCAAACTTTCAATTTTGTTCATGCCTGCCCTTTTTATTAACACCGTTAACTTGCTTGACGGAATTTGCTGACGTGGACTATGAATGTGTATCTTTTTTGCCACCTCATTGTCTACCTCATTTTACATCTCGTATTTAACTTTTTACTTTTATTTAAAAAAAATTAACCTAATCCAAATTATAAAAAAAATCAAACTTTTATCCTAAAATATTTTTTTATTTAGATTAGGTTAATTTTTTTTTAATAAAAGTAAAAAGTTAAAGGTGAGGTGGACAATGACGTGGCAAAAAAATACACATTCATCATCCACGTCAGCAAATTCCGTCAAGCAAGTTAACAGTTTTAGCAAAAAGGGCATGCATGAACAAAACTGAAAGTTTGGGGGTATGCATGAACAAAACTGAAAGTTTGGGGATAGGCATGAACCAAAAATAAGTTTTGAGCAGAAATGAACATTACAGTAAAATTTGGGGGCAGCAAGGATACTTTACCCTAATAATACTAATAAGATTGAGATGTGCCAAAAAGAAAGGCATGCAATAATGAGAACCCTTTTTATTTCTTTGTGCATTACACGCATTTCAATCTACAAGTAGCAATCTATTTTTGGTCATTTCTCATTTTCAACATTGGCTTTCATTAATTTTGGTATAATTAATTAATTAATGTCTAAATACAACGTTGTAGCGGCCATTACACTCGTCCACCCAAACCAACAACATGTGACTGCCTTCCAAACGTCAATTCTCTTGCTTCTTACACTACGTAGTTATGCTTTTAATGAAATTTTCTTTTATAGACTTGTATGAAATAATTAGATCAAGCAAACCAAAAATGGAAAATTTTATAGTATTTTGTTTGAATAGGTACTTCCCTCTAATTGATATTAATATTCTCTGTGGTTAAAAACCAATGCTACTTTGATCTACACCTTCCTTTCTAAATGTGGAGCATGGTATTGTGTTTATATATGTGCTTTGGCTGATCTGGAATAGCATGAATAATCAAGTTTTCTCCAATATTCCCCTTTCTCCTTCCATAGTAATTAATCAGGCCAAGCATAAGGCTGTGGAATTTTTCCCACCCTGGCTAATCCTACAAAAATCTATGTAACCAAATTTGCCAAAAGATGTTAAATATGAGTGATCTTCTCCAAATTGTTGGTATAAATTAAACTCATATGGGTCTGATCTAAATGATAATGAGGACATCGCATCCAAATTGTTGGCATGAATTAAACTCAGATGGGTCTGATCTAAATGATAATGAGGACATTGCAGTTGTTGGTCTCATTAGGAATAATCACGGAAATTAGATCTCTGGTTATTCTAAATACTTAAGAGGTGGGCTATTATCTGTGCCTCTCAAGTTGCAAGAAATTAAACCTTCATATCGCATAGATTTTTATCGAGTCAGACTCCTATTGAAACTCAAGTAACTTGGGGAACCCATCTTCAAAAGCTAGCTCATAAGGGAGAAGAATCAAGTTCTTTAAGTTCTCCATTGAGTATCTCACTTTATCATATGTGGGACTTTGTATATCTCTAATACTGCTCCCCCTCAAGTTCAATTTTTTTCACTATTATGGGCTTGTGTTCTTTTTTATTCTCAAAGATATCTGTTTTTTGGGGCTTGTACTATATTTTTTTCAATCTTGGAGGCCACAAGTTTTTTTTCTAATATCTCCAGAGGTTTTTTTTTCTACATCTTAGACTTCGGATCGTCATGGGCTACAAGGCCAGATATTATGTTGAAACTCAAGTAACTTGTGGAACTCACCTTTAAAAACCAACTTGTATGGAGAAGAATCAAACTTCTCAAGTATTGCATTGAGTATCTCACCTTATCAAACGTGAGACTTTATATATCTCTAATAACTAACTTGTAAGCAAAGCAATGTACCGATGCAATTGCTAAATCTGGAGTACAGCATACTTGTGACATTACTCTTTTTGACAGTGTAATTCCGTCTTTTCTTTGTGGTAGTTTTTTCAGTGATTTTTGTGGGATTAGTCACACACAAAAGGCTTGAGTTGGTTGATGAATGTTTATTTTTGTAGGCGTTTCTAGCCATCTTTTGTTATCTATATTGTACTCAAATTTGTCTCTGGTTTAATATAATTGCCTCAATCGATGAATAAACAGAGTTATGTGTCAATTTTTATATTTGAAGTTTTATACACATTACTTACAATTCACGAGAGGATCTCATGCATTATAGTCTATTTTTGTAGTAGAAGCAATCTTATTTTATCAGAAATTAAATGTAGGTATTTTATTTAACAAATATTCTAATTATAATTTATTATAGTGTGATGAAGAGCAAAGCCTTTTTCGTTACATTACACCTAACTTAAGTTGATAATTTGAGAGTATTAAAATACAATTACTTCATAAGAGACAGATTTAAATCATGATTAAACTAATTATAGAGATACCAATAGATCGAAATTGAGTCTAATAGAATTGACTAGTCTTTTACAATATGATGAATTCGGATTCTGATTCAAATTCTTGCTAATAGAGATACCCATATTTAGTGCTCGACAGTATCTCAAGCATGATTGCTTCTAATAGGATGATACTGAAACTAACAAAATTAAACTAGTTATAAAGATTTAATTAGTTTTAAATGAAGGTTATTTGAGCTTATTATAAATGTATTTAGTTATGTAAGTATTTAATTTGCTTATGTAAAGTCTCCGAAAACGATATTTAAGCATACAAATATTATAAAGATATGAATCAAACACATTATGGGTTTGAATTTAATGCAAACTTTCGGCTCAATGACGAGGTATAATTGCGTTGGAGCTTCTGAATAATCATAAAATAAATGTTAATTAAACATCATAGCTTTTTCAAAGTTAGAGAAGGTCAGTGTATATAAGTATATTATCTAATTAATTAATTAATTAATTAAAACCAAAACCAATCAAAACAAATTAAGTCCATTTCAGCGTACCAAAGAAATAAATTGGTCCCTCTCAATATAATTAGAATGATTGCAATGTTGGAGCCACTAATTCAAACTAATTTGGTATTAGGAAATTAATCAATTCTCTAATAAAATTGTGATTATCTAAGAAATCTTTGAAAAGAGAATGTTTAGTACTATGGTAGTACTGAAAGTTTTTCAACGAAAATATCTACATTCACAATGTCTCGAATTTAAGACATTGTTTAAACGATATCAAGCTGCTTATTACTTAGATCAATTCATCATTAATTAGATTTTATCCACCTTTGAAATACAAGAAACTGGACCAACCTTAGCGGATAAAAGTTCAGTGGTACCATGCCACTGAAGTTCAGTACATCCCTTCAATCATGTAGAGCCATTTGTTAATATTAATATAAATTCACATTAATTAATAATGACTCATCACCTTGAATGGTTTAGAAACCAACTGATTGGAAGGATGTACTGAAGTTCATTACTACTGTATCACTGAATATCTAATCCTAAACCCTTAGCCGTTAATTAGCACTCATCTAATTCCCTAATTAATTATTGTTTTGATGATCTCAAATATTGATGAAGACAATTTAATCACGGCTTTTCGCAAATTAATGAAGCGATTAGGGTCAACAAAGTTCAGCATTAACTGGAATCATAATGTGAATCCTATATAGGTTTAATTCCTCTGTCAAAATCTACAATAATTATTTCCCATAGCTAATTATGTATTACAACTAGGGTTAATTAATATTCGTTTGGATCAATTACGGTAGGATTGGATTTGTGGTTTAAGAAAGAAAAGGGAAGGAAATGGAAGAGGAGTAGCACATCTTCTCTATGTTCAAAAAGTTAAAAATTCAAGAAAGAGTGATATTCACATTTAGTGTTTAACGATGCTTACAATAAGAGAATATTTGTAAAAAAAGAAATAGTCGGAATGTAGTTTACATAAAAAAAAACTAGAAACAGAAGTAAATAAATAACTACCACTAAATTGAAGGTCAAAAATTTTATTTTATTTGTAAAACTAAAATAAACAACAGATTAGATTACCCAAAGAGGATGCCTAACTAATCCTTTAAACTTATTTTATTATTATTATTATTATTATTATTATTATTATTGGGCTGCTTGTGTTTCACATTAATTATATATATTTAAAGTGGTAATGAAGTGGAAAGAGCAAGAAGAGAAAAAGCTGAATATGAATGAATATATACTTGGCGTTCAAATTCTAAATTTGCAGGCAATCACGCCATTGATGGTTTAACTTTAAGATAGCGTTGTGATTGCTTCCTTAAGCCAATCAAGCACATTGAAATAACAAGTTGAGCCTAAAAAATAATAACAAAAATTTACTATTAAGGCCACTTTGATCTATACTTCTAACTCACACCCCAAATTGTGTTTTTTGTCCCCAAAAACTCTACATGTGGTCCAAACCTTATTTATAATATGGTTCACATATAAGAATATATGAATAATAAGCAAGAATATGAGTTTAAATGTTTCATGTAAAGTTAAATTTAATTAGTGTATAGTATACATCTTATTTCTACTTTTGCCTTTGTCCTTTACCTCCCTCACAATCCCACTCTTCCTATTTCTTTTTTGCATTCCACCTTCTTTTGTGAAAATTTTTAAAAAAATTGTTTTAGTGCCATTTTTTTGTACAAAATAAATAAAAACAAAAGTAAAATATTAATAATTGGTTAAGAAGACAGAAATATTCTCCTTAAAAATTATAATTAATTTCCTAATTTTCACCTGCCATCTAAAGTTCATGTTAAGTAATTAAAATACTATTAATAAAAATAATTATTAAAATTTTTAAAAATAGTAAATAAAATAATATCAATAAAAATAATGATTAAATAATCTTATAAAACATAACCATTTTTAATAAGAACCAATATTTGTTATGAAATTTAAATGAGAATGATCAAAATACTTATACCTTACGAGTACTTGTAAAATATATTTGTTGGGTTCAGGTCCGAGTATTAAATGAACGGGTCTAAATTCAGGGATGGAGATAGTAATACCCACCCCAAATTCAGACCCGCTCTATGTAAATTATGTAAATAATATTTTTATATTATAAATATATATGTTTAATTTAGTCTATACTGAAACAAATATATACACAAATTATGTTACTTGCTTAATTTTATTTACAAAATAATTTAACTTTAATATTAATCTATATATAAATTATTATATTTAATAATTTTATAAAGATAAATTTATTAAGAGTTTATATTAATTATGCGTTTGATAATTCAAAATAATTTTATATTAAAATTTTTTAGTCTAGTCCGAAGATTCGAATATTTGAAAGTTTGGAGGATAAGGATACTCAATACTTGTTCATGTCCGAAGACAATATTACTAGTTTACTACCCATAATCATCCATCTTGACCAAAAAAAAATTTTGGCCACTACTTTTTGTGACAACTTAGTTGGAGAACACACAATCAAATATGGGTCAAGAGTCAGTTTTAGAACCAAGAAAGGTCAGTTTTTATTTATTTATTTATTTGTGTGGGGGTGTTAGAAATTAAGTGAAGTATAATGATCTTAGGTAGAAAAGCTCAGGTGTCATTTATTTTACATCAGGAATGAAGATATGTCATAATTCACAGGGTACCAATTTTTGCCTTTCTTCCAACACACTCGACTCATTTGCTTTCATTTTGCAATCCACCTCATTTTTTCAGGTAGGTGTATCCTTTACACAGGAATCACTATTACGGAATATATATATATATATATATATATATAGTGTATTTTGTGTTTATAAAAGTGAAAATTACGATTTAATAGTAATAGGGTAAATTTGTTTGTACAATAATCTTTTAGATTATATTTTTATTAGCCCTCCTAACATATTATTGATTTTTTGTTTAGCTATGGAGTGTCTCTCTTACTATTATTTTTTAATTAAAAAATTTAAATTTACATCCACAATTTAAAATTTTAATGATGTCGCTAAAATACAACTCTAATGCATACTATTTATTATGATGAGTGTTGTTGAGTGATATGGTTCATTTTAATTATCTCTCTAAAATATAAATTTAAATTTGATTTTGAGTATAGAACAATTTTAAATCATCAAGTCAATTAAGTAATTTCTTTAAAATTAAATACAAACCACACGAGACATAACACAATTGGTACTTAGTTGAGTTTCTTAAGTTTAATCAATAACTTGATTCTTAACAATATGTATGAAACGGATTTTTATACCCCGAAATAAATTTAAAATGAAGTTTATACTTTTTTGAAAATTTATAAGATAATGAACATATGAAGCGAATTTTTGTATAATATTTATTTATTTATTTTGATTTAAAGTAGAGTAGTAATATTTTAATAGAGAAAGGATGCTTTAGAAGGAAGACATTCCATTCCTTCAAGTCAAAATCCAAGACAATCCCACATGCTCAATTAATTCACAATTCACCACATTGGTTTGGATTGGATAGATCGGAATCGGATGGCTCCTGCCTGCTAACTCATAATTAAATGATTCCTATAATCTCAATACACTCATGTGCTTTATCACCTTCTTTCCTCATTTCTTTCTTTCTTTCTTTTTTTATAAAAAGGATGTACACTAATGTTGTCTTAATAACACTACTATTTTAGATGCTGTGATATGTAAGGATGGAGGGGAAGGAGTTACAACTTACAAGTAGGGGAATGAGTGAATTAGTGGATGAGTATTTTTGAATTATTTTATTAATTATCGTCTTAGAATACTTATTAAAAATTCTTTTTAATTGATAGGAGATCTTATAAAATTATTATTGTTGACTTTTAATCAAATTCAAGATAATAAATTATCTTTCAACTAATAAAAAAAATATTAACAAGTGTCCTAAGAATTAAGACACTTACTAGATAAATTTTTATTTTATAAGGATAAAATAAAATGACATGAGAAAGAGCTTTCAAAGCCCTTAACCATCCAAAATTTTATTTGTTTTGTTCAATGTTGTAAGAACCGAATCGGACAAAGACTCGGACAAGTGTTCGATTCATGGTCTGATCGGTTTAACCGGTTGAACCGTTGGTCGAATCGGATGACACAATAAATAATAAATATTAATTATTATTAATATATAACATGACATCACTCAAATTTTAGGTTTCAATATACATAATTTTGAAGTTTTAAATTACATGACTTCTCAAAGTTTTAATTTTCAAGACTTGTCAAACTCTGAAAGAACTTAATCAAACAAAAATATGAAATTCTTGATAATCATGACTTTTAAATTTTAATTTTCAAAGTTTTTCTAATTTTAATTTTTAAGATTTCTCTAATTTATTTTTTTGTTTTTTTTATTTTATTTTTTAATTTTTTTCAAAAATAAAATTGGACCGGTTGGGCCACCGGTTGGACTGCGGTTAAATTCGATCCAACTACAAAAATAGTTTTTTTAATCCAATCGATTCGCCTTTGTATTTGGTTGGCGGTTGAACCAGTTGAACCATCCGGTCCGATCCGGTTCTTAGAACATTGGTTTTTTCCTCCCAAATTGGGATAAAGGATGAAATGAAATAATTTAATATTATAAAATACATTTGTACCTTTTTAATTTTAAATTATTAATCATGTATTTTTCCCCTTTCCTTTGTTTTTCTTTTTTTAATACCTAATTCATAGGTACCCTACATTGCATTGATTATCTTCCTTATTTCTAAGAGTAGGACCCTCTTATACTCCCCATTCTATACCCTACAGTCTACAATCTATACTTTAGTCCTAACTCCTAAACAGTCTAGCCCTCTACAATCTGACTTTCTCTACTCCTAACCATTGTTCCATTTATATTATATGCATTTATCAAGAGTTTAAATTTATTTGTTATAAGTTATTGGATCTATTTTAAAATTTATGTCATTTTAAATAAAAATGATATTTTAACACAGATTTTTAGATAAATTCAATAGCTGATTAATAATAAATATAAACTTTTGATAGCTCTATGTCATTTATCCATATTATATTGGAAAAAATTTATGTGCTGTTACTTACATGTTTTTGATAAGGTTAACCAATTAAAAAAAGATATGTGTCAATTTCAAGAAGAAAGTTGATACATGTCTTTTTTTAATTGATTAAATTGACACATGTTTTTTTTTAATTAGTTAACCTTACCAAAAACATATAAGCAATGACACATAAGTTTTTTCCCATTATATTTCCCTAGCTGCCCCCACCTCTTTCTATTTCAACCCTTCATCATCCATTCAGACTCTGTCTGTATATGTGTCTGTGTGTGAGCATATGAGAGAGAGAAAGAGAAAAGGAAGGGATTTTCGACTTTTCCTGTGAATGGTAGCGTCAGTCAGTTGTTAGCTTCAAAAGCACAAAAAGAAAGCAAAAGATAGTCACAAGCCACAAGCCACAAGCCACAATACTCTTACTCTCTCTCTCTTTCTCTTTCTCTTTCTCTCAGCTTAGCCTCAGCCTCTACTGATTGACACCATAAGACATAAGCCCACAATTTCTGCAACAAGACAAATTACAGCCTCCTCCACCTAACAACCCCACATTTCAATCAATACAAATTCAATTCAATTCCTATTTCTAATTTCAATTCAATACTCATTCCATTTTTCATTCTCAATCATGCCTGTGGTTTCTGAGGTCTCTGCAGGAAACATGAAATGTAGTAGAAGACCTAGAAATCAATTTGGGCATCCTAATCATCATTCAATTCCAGAACCAGATCCCAACCCTCCAATCCCTTCCTCTATAATCCAGTCCACTCGCTGCAAATCCACCATTTCCTCCCTCCTCCTCTCCACTTTCTCCAACAACAACGCCTCCGGTGAGGCTGCACACCGCGGCGGCCGTCACAAGAAGAAGAACAATTTCTCCGCCGCGAGCTTTAGGGGACTCGGATGCACCGCCGGTGCGTCGCAGCAGGTGTCGGTTCCGGCGGTGATTCGGACGTCGGCGGATTGGCAAGGGAAGAAGGCGAGAAAGAAGAAGCACAAGAGGAGTAGTGGCAATGGCAAGAAGACCACCACCACCTGTACAGGCGTTCTTGATGATGATGGCGGTGGTCCCACTCACGCCTCTGGTTCTACTCCAACGAATCGTGTTGATTTTCAAGACGTGTGGTGTGGCCCTGGAATCGGATTCTCCGCGGATGCCGTTGCTGCGTCTGTGGATTGCGTTGTGGCGAGGAGGAATGCGTCTTCCAGAGGCAAAATTGATGTGGAGAGGATGAATCACAGAGAGGTACTTCTGATCCAATAACCAAATCAAATTCTTCTAAGTGATCTTGTTTTGGATTTAGTGCCTTCTATTTCTTCCTTTTGAATATTGATGCATCTTTATCCCTATTTTTTTTCTTTTACCAGAACCATCCCTTAATTTATGGAATATTAAAATTTTTGGTCAAATTATGTGTCCAATATAATATTAAAAAAATCTTCTTTTTTATCATATGGGCCAGTAAAGTAAGGCCGGGTCTTTTGTCAACGAGGGCTGAATGATCACATGCGTGCACGCATATATTTTCCCAGCTAGAGACGCAAGGAGGAATTTTTAATTATTGTGGTCCTTTACAGTCGTACCTCAATAGGATGATCTAGCGAATGTAGAAAAGGAAAAAAATTGAGTAGTTGTCCATAGATGATTAAAGGATTTGCGGCAACTTTGCTTTCGTTTTTAGTTCTATCTCTTTTGTTTACGATTCAAAGGGTTATAAATGGTTTGACGGTGGTTCATAAATTTTGCCAGCGTCTATCTTACCTAGGAAGGCGAGCTATGAACCCAGAAACCATATCCTTTATGGACAGTGATCCGGACATCTTCCAAACACGTCCTCCTGCTTCTGACACTTTTGGAAGTGCAAGATTCTATCGTCACGTTCGACATCCTTCCTCCGAAGGTTTTGCTGAGGTTGGTACTTCTGAATAATTTCTGGTCTCGTTTCTTTATTTGACTACTGTCGGTGCTTTTTTTCTTTACGGAAATAGAAAGTTGAAACTTAAAACTTCTGAATTTGGAGTTGATTACTGGAAGGAGTTAGAATGGGCAGGACCTGAGTCATAATTTCTGTGGTGGAAGTACCTTTTTAGCTTCCTCGAGTATGAACGAGTGTGTGATTTTCATTTTTTGCTTGCTAAGAATGGACAAGTGTATTATATGATTTACCTATATGTATTGTAAGTTGCCCTGCTGGAAAGGATAATGTTAAGTGTGTCAGGCTGCGTAAATGTCTAAATGATGGTGAAAATTGCCAATTAGCTTACATTGGGTTGTAAATGGTACCAAGTCTAGTGCTTATGTAGTAGGACTGTAGGAGTGGCTTTATGGACTACTCTGGACTACCACTTACTGAAGAACTTAGGTATCTAAAAGGCAAATGACTCATTTGAAAAGAAAGTAATGCAGAGTCATACCCACCGACACTGATGTCTGTAATACTGGGAAAGCTATAATTTCCTTGGACTATTGGACTATCTTGTATACTTCTATTGACCAATAACATTTGTATATATATATTATTTTATTTTATTTATCATGTGGACCTTCTAATATGAACATTACAAACTAGATGAATATTATTGGTTAATACATAAATGACATGGTGCAAAACATTATACCTATTAATTTTTCTTCCTGCAGTATGTGATCAGTGAGTGATCTGTTTCTTTTCAGTAACAGGCTGACAGCTTTAGTTGTCATTTGCCAATTATTATCCTGAAGTTCCTGAGTGTCATGTATAAAAAATCAAAGTATTGATGTACATGAGATTACTGTCAATCTACTTCATGTCTTCTAACGACACTTGGGTCAAAATTAGCCTGCAAACGAAGCTTGCAGATTGACTAAATCCTTTTTGTGGTTAGCTTAGTGACTGTGGAATTCGTGGAGTATTGTAGGGCAAGTAGAGAATTTCTTTTCAAAAAAGAGGTTAGTTTGATCAAAAGATGTGATGAAAGTATGTAGACTAGTCTCCCACTCTCCCCTGTAGTAATTCTTGTCTTAAGCTGAAGACGTTCTACTGGCATATGGTTCCTGCATAGTACCTCTACATTTTTAACTCAAACTGCTGAATACTATGTAGAATAAGCCAATGAGTTGTCTTCCCTTGTGTTCGGATGTAGCATTGGTGAACAACCGTAATTTGTTGAAAGCAAAACAAATTACAGTACAGTTTTTTTATTGATAAATGATAACCATATTCTAAGAAATTGACAAGAAAAAACACCTTAGTTCCCATGTGTTGTAGATTGTAGTTACCCACCCTATCTTGTTTAGGATAATTATATCTTTCTGCCTGCTATTGTTTATGGTAACTTATAAATGGGTAAGTTTCACCTAATGGCTTGATCAGACTTGCACACAGTAATGCGTGACCCCGCTAATCTGAGGCTTGTTCAATCTTAATTTTCATTTATTATTGTAGTATGAAGGGCGACATTGGCTATGCTAAGTTTGATTTTCATAGCAAGTCTTAATCTCGGATAAAAGAGGAGGGTCACATTAGGTAGTCGATAGTTAGCGTAAAACTTTGTCAAATCTTTATGAGCATGGATCAACAGTAAGGAAAGTTGGTAGAAACACACTTGTGGTTTGGTCATATACAGAGAAGACCATTAGAGGCTCCTCTATGAAGATTGAAAATGATCCAATAACTAGAGGTAGGAAGAGGCCAAAGAAAAAGTATAGAAAAAACTATTAGGATAGATTTAATTATAAATAATCTAACTATATAAATGAATCAAGATAGAACACGTTGCTTGATTCATATAGCCTACTCCACCCAGTGAGAAAAGAGTATGAAGGGCAATATTTGTTATGTTCTTAAGCTGCTAAAACTTAGGTTAAGTTTGGCAATTAAGAGGGGTAGAGAAGGAAAGAGATTGTAAGGGAGGGGAAGGGAAGGGAAGGGAAAGAAAGTTTAGTCTCTTTCTCTTCTCCTTATTTGGATACCCCAAATTAGGGTATTATAAAATTGTTAAGAAAAAAGATAATGGAGGATTTTAAATTGATCCTCCATTATCTCCTCCTTGAATTTATAACTTTCCTAACAAAGGGGAGATATTATACTTCTCTCCCCTTCCCCTACTTAATATCTTATCCAAACAAACCCTAGTCTCATATTTTTTTGGTCAAACTTAGTCTCATATTAGATTGACTGTTATGCACTTAATACCTCCTTTTGATTTATAGTTAGATTTGATTTCTATGTTTAGTTTGTTGATCTTTTTTCTCTTTCATTATTATAAGAGTTTACACTCCACTCTTCTCTATTTTGAAAACTTATGCTCTCTTCTATTGAAAGATTAAAAAACTTGTACTTTTACCCATTTTAAACTAAAATCCCTTAGTGACATTATTACTTTTTAAAAAAAATTATAATTTATCACAAAAATGTATTTCAAAAGTTATTATTTCGTTGTAATATATTTTGAGTTAAAAATTTAAAAACTTATTTTATTTAAATTTAATTTTTTTTTATATTAGTCAAATACATATTTAGTTATATAAATAATGAACATAGAGATATTTTGGTCAAAATGAGTGGAATTTATAAGTTCTCTTAAGTCTTATCTCTCAAGCAAGTGAAGGGTAATTTACTCTAATTATAATCATCAATGTATCTTATAATATTCAAGAGTTTTATGTTTTTTCATTTTAATTATTGCTGGTTCTGAAGATAATGATGCTCCATGGTGGTCTGCTAATGGGTGGAATATTAGATCCACATGACCAATTCAGAGACTGGAGACTTGATGTTGATAACATGTCATACGAGGTGAGTTCTTTTTCCTCTTAATCAGTCTGCCATTTTTACTTTTGCAATGATATATTCCTCTTAATCTTCATCTTATATTTCGTTAACATTTCTGGTTTCTGTGGCTTGCAGCAACTGCTTGAGCTTGGTGAGAGAATTGGTCATGTGAGCACTGGACTTAAAGAAGACGAGATAGGACGCCACATACGGAAGATTCAGCTTCCATTCCTAAACGAAGCACTGAAGCATCACATTAACAAAAAGTGCAGCATTTGTCAGGTGAGTCTGTAAAACTAAACTTGAAGGGCTAGTCACATTTTAGAAGAAGGAAAAAGTACATTTTTGGTTCCTAAATTATAGTATCTTTATTAATTTGCCTTTAAACTTTATTTTTTCATCCCTAAACTTTCAATTTGCAAATAATTTTGCCTTTCTTCTTAACTTTGTTTAAATAATTAACAGCAGATGTAAATGCAACTGTCCAAGTAACATCCAATGTTGACTATGATGTTAAATTATATTGTTTCGTCAATTTAGTCAGTTGTTTATGTGGTATTAAAAAATAAAGGGCATTCCCGTATCTAAATTGACGAAACACTAGCTAAATACATTTGGCATCACATTGAATATTGGAGGCCACTCATTAATTATATAGATAGAGTTAGAGTGAAGACAAAATTGCTTGCAAATTAAAAGTTTAGAGACGTAAATGACAGAAAACAAAGTTCAAGGACCAAATTGGTAGAGACACTATAGTTTGGGGACCAAAAAGATATGTTTGCCCATTTTAGAAAATCTGAAAATGAAAGTGTGGTCTATCTCGGTTGTGTGTACAGGAGGAATATGAAGGAGATGATGAAGTGGGGAAGCTAAACTGTGAACACAGCTATCACGTTCAGTGTATCAGACAATGGCTTGCACAGAAGAACTTCTGCCCAGTCTGTAAGCAAGAAGTTGTGGTTCGTCACTGAGGGGCACAATCCATTATGTTCCCTTTTTTCTCTCAAAAACAGCATGCTTATTGCTTAGTCTCACCCTTAAGACTGTGTATAGTTCTTTCATATAATCCAATATAAGCAAGATTCCATTCTTTGCTGTGAATCTCCATTATATCTTTTGAAACATTTGGCCTAATTCGTGAGTTGGAAATACGTTACATATATAGAGGGCAATTCGCAAATTATACCTTGCCTTGAGTTGATAATGCTAAGACTTATTGAGAAATGATTCCCGAGCTGTGGTCGTACATATTAATATTATGAGAAGTGCTGAAATACGCAAACGATTTATTTTGTATTTTAAGTGTAAAAACAATGCACTTTCCGAGGATCTAATCCCAGTTTTACCTTCCTATAATTAAACTATCTTTTGTAGTTTTTTCCACTTCAAAAACCGTATAAGGGCTTGGATGTAGAGATATTATACTAAGAGAAGATGGATGGAGATAGTTGTGAACTTTTATTTGGTGTTTTGTTGGTCATTGTTAAGGAAAACATTTGTTAATATTTGTCAAAAGTAGTCTTGCTAAATAGTTATGTTTAAGCAAGATTTTGAGTTCGAGACTTTGTAAATGCAGTTAATCTCATTGGGAGACTCTCATTATAGTCAGGTTTGCGAGGTTTGCGACACGAGTTGAGTTTAGATTAGTTTAACAGTGTCTCGGTTGGGAAGGCAACCAAAAAAATAGGATGATGAGTGAATTACACAAATCTTTTGTAAATGTGTGCCTGTCCATTATTCTTTTAGTACTAAGATTTACATTTAGAGTTTTTGAGATTCAAATAACACACAAATTGTTTTTGTAATTTACTTATTACAAGTTAGTATTTTTTATGGTATATTTCCATTTTAAAATAATACTTAATTGTGATTATTAATTAAACATCTCATCTTAAAACAATATAAATTTGTACTTATATTATTTTAAAAATAAAATCACAGGTCTATTATATTGTAGTTAATTCAATTTTGAATTGTAACTTGGTCAAATTTTAAAATGATAATAAATTTACTAATAATCCCTGAAAACTGATAGAAGTGATATCAAATCATTGGTTTCAGATAAGCCCTTTTATACAATTTGTTACATTATAACTATTTATCAAAGACATTATAATTAATTCATCTACTGATCTATACCAAGAGTATGCTATTCTAATTCCCATTTATGCTGTCATGTTCTCTTTACAAGTAAAAACTATATACATTTAGTATTTGGCTAATAACACTACTCAGAAACTCGGTGCTTTGCCTCAGATCATGTATATATCTGCAGGATCTAAAAGGAGCATCCACTCTGTAATAATATTTTTCCTGTGATCTTCTTGACGTACAAAACATAAAGTGCCTATATTTAGAGAGAGAACTGGACTAGTCCATGTCATGACGAGTGAGAAATTCAGTTATACATGGATACAACTGATCTGCTGCCTGCATATTTGAATAGGAAAGAGTAAGAACACTTAAAATGAAAAACTCACATGGTCCCATTATATATATACAATCTCTATCTCATCAAAAGCACAGTAAAATAATCTCACCAAACGACTCCCAACTAAATCATAGTGAGCATAGTGTGGACCACCAGGCTCCCCAAAAACTTTGTAGGTAATCAATTCCTCAGGAATGAGCTTGGCCGTTTCTGTTCACACAAGTGGTTATATTTATACCCATCATAAACTTTGAATATTTTGCATTTTCTTTAAAACAAAACTATCGAGTAGATTTTATACATTTACTATCGAGTTCTTCAATAAAAATATAAATATTTTCTTAACTCAGCATACCGTATACAGCTTCAGGAGGACAAATAAGATCCTGGTCACCTGCAACTGCTAAGACAGGTATATTACATTTGGGGAGATGATCTCTGTAGAAGAAAGATCCACTCCTATCCCGTAAACCACCCTTGTGGAAGGCTGTTGATAACTGCAAGAGAAGCTTTGAAGGTACGGTACCTGCCATTGTATGATTTAGTCTTTGAAAGTTAGTAACCAAAGATTTTGAAGAAAAATGTGTGGGCTACAATATTTAATAAGTGCATAAAAATCCGAACTAGAGCCAGAGGTAGCATCATTTTTGGTACTTACAGAAGTTGTTGAAAACAAGTTTTTCCAACAGCTTTTGTTCCATCATGTCTTGAGCTGAAATCTGAGAATTCAGCCAGGATAAAACATAAGGAGGATAATTTGCAAGAGGATAAGCAGTCGCAATCAATGGCCCGACAGGAATAACTGGAATGTTTAACGCCTGAGCAGGCTCTGTCTGCAAATAATGAGCAGTTTAATTAATCTTCTATAATGTTCAGCTTAGAGACTTATCACTGATAATGGAGTTAAAAAATAGCTGTCGCCACAGTTTCGTTTATCACTTGCCAGTGGTAAAAGCAACTTAAGAGATGATCTTGACGGTGTATAGTCGAGTGATGATGCCAAAGTAACAACTGATGCTAACCCAGGATCATTTCCATCGAAACCTAACATAAAAAGCAAATTTGATCAACAACTTGAAACATCTAGAATATTACCAATTACAAATTAGAAGTTTACGTTCCTGTGGATAAAGAAACATAAATAATAACCAACATCTCTCAAAATATAACCCAATCAAATAGCAAGGCATTACACAACGTCAACAGTCATTCAGTCAATACTGAGTTAAAAAGGATTTCTTACGTCATACCGAGTTCCCAGATGATACAGTAAAATGTGTGAAACTAGAAGCTGCCATCAATTTTTTGATAAACAAAATTCTCAGTTGAATTACACATAGACAAGTCGAAAAAACCGTATACTAACTGATGCATGGAGCATGATAATAGATAACTGAAGTAAAGATTTAAATTACTTATCAAGGAGCAATTAACTGCTTCAAGAATTTCATTTTTTTAACCACAAAGAGCAGAAAAATTGTGACCTCAGATCTGCCTGTAACTAAAACCTCATAAAGGGCAACAAAATTGAATGTGTCTAATAGCAGCATTTTACGGTCTTACATCCTAACTGAAGTTCAAAATCACAAAAGAACTCTTAGCTTGAGATCAGCCACTTTGAGTCATGTTGCTAAACTGTTATTGCCATACATAACTAGAACTTGAGGGTCTTTCACAATTAAGTGCTTTCTCCATCCCAATTTCAGGAGATATGGAATTATCAAATTCCTTACACTCTGTTCGTGATTTAAACAACTAAAACATCTCTCTTTTATTTTCATTGCTAAATAAGTGAATTCTGAAAATTTTAGGCCTAGACATCTGTGGCTACTAGTAAAAGGAAAAGACAATATAAATGGTCTGTATAGTTTTAGCCTAAAGAGTAAAGAATACAACCAAAGGTATATCGTATGTTAGATCACAGACAGTTTTCTGTAGAGTTCTTTCAAACTATTCACAAAAGAGATCAAGGTAATAAATTTACAGTTCAGCAGAACTTACAACAGCGTGAGAGCATTGCATATAATAAGATACCCCCCATTGAGTGGCCAATAGCAAGCAACTTTCCATCCTTTGGTTGGCATATACTCCTTATGTACTCCATCTAATGCAAAATAAAACTATGAAATCAGTGATTGAGAAACTTATCAACAGATACGAAACTATGACTTGGTGGAATATATATCAAGACTACACCAATAAGAAGGAACAAGCACTACTGTCACCATATCATGAAGGAATGTCACCTCACCGCAGCAGGTACATCCTCTTCCAGATAATGGTCGAAGTCCCAATCAGATTTTGAAACCAGCTCAAGCTGTTTCTGAAACTCTTCTAGAATGGCTTTAAAACGCTCTAAATTATGCACTGGGAATAGTGGGTGACCCCCTTCAAAAACAGTTTGAAGCCTACGGTTTACATCCCGGATTTGATTAGCAATTGCAGAATTTCGTCGCTGCCTCAGAAAATCTGAAAAACACTTCTCATATTGTTAATTTAATCACAAAACCAACAGATATTAAAATCTACAAGTTCACAAGGTTACAAGTAACGTTACAAACCCCCACTAAAAAACTCTGAAACTTTATTGCTTAGTCTTGTAAAGATATTCATCAGGTTCGCTTTTCTTCCTAGTTCCCCATATTTAGTCACAATCTCCGACTCTGACTCAAACGAAGAACCAAGGTTCTTGACTTGCAAGGCTCCAGCAGGAGAAACCCTGCTTTCGATATACTGTTCATTTTCCACTAAATTAACTCCGTGTGTGCTTAATCCTGCACCTCGAACTTCAAGAGTCCATGTATCAAATCCTTGAGCTGACATGTACCGTGCAAATGAAGACTGAAAACAACTAGATTCATTATATAGGAAAACTATGATAGCAATAGCATAATGATTCTTCAATGGAAACATAGTTACCTCAGGAGATAGATCATATCCAACAGCATTGGTTGCAACCCCTGACAATAGTAAAAGTGGATGATTCCTGGATGGTGCCTGTAAATGAATGAATGCAAAGTGAAACTTCTACGCAGAAGCCAACACATAGTTTTCCTCGTTATATTACATCCAAACGAAACCATCTACGAATTTTTGTTTTTCTGGATATGATTTCGTTAAATAGATTTTGAAGCAATTACAAATCAAATACATATATCATGCACTAGCATCACTAATTCAAAGATCCTGAGGATAAGGGAATTTGAATAACGAATCGAAGATTATGAGAAGGGAAAGGTGTAAGATATTAAGAAGAAAACCTTGGGAGAAGGCAGGTAGCGCCAGAGAGCGAGCTTCCAATCGGAATTGGAAACGGTGACATAGTGAAGCTCATCGGCCGTGCATATGGATCGGCGGTTACCTTTTTTCCTCTCCGAAAACACACCGTGGAATACCAGATGCCTCGCCGGCGACGGCCACCGTCGAGAAAACCGCGAACGGGACACATCCGGGTCGGAGCGTGGTAACGGGTCGATACGGCAGAATCCGGCGGCAATCGGATTAAGAAGCATAATTGAGGTGTTTTGATTGGTTGAAGGAGCTGTTTGTTTGGTGGCAAATTGGCTGAATCCTTTTATTCTAGTTTTGTGAAGAGATGAGGATTAGTTAAGAACCTACCTGAATAATGATTATACCTAAATACCAAATATCATACGTTGCATGTTACCCAAAGTCCAAACATTACAAGGACGAAAAATTGGTTTAAGTTATGATCATACTCTTTTCCTTTATTGTTAAAGGAAAATGTCGTTTTCTTTTCCTTTATTGTTAAAAGGTTGATTCTAATAATCACATTTTTGTAGGGTATGGGATGCCATTAGAGATAGATCAATTTCATATTGATATATGGCATTCTGTGTTTTTATAATTTTTTTATAATTATATTTTTAAAATATTTTATAATTTTATAATAATTACCTTTTTAACATTTATAAAATTTGTATATTTTTTATTTTAAAAAATTTGTATATTTGTACCCCAAACTTATAATAATTATCTTTCAAGTAAAAAAATATTCAAATTTTTTTAATTATATTTCACATTGTTAACGTCTCTTTGAAGAGAAAAATTAAAAAAAAAAAACAAAATATAAATTAAACAATAATATTCTTTAAATTAGGATTTAATACAAATATTTTTTTCTTAAAATGACATGACAATATAACATAAAAATACATGTAACAAATTATTGATAATATATCAGTATTTAATGGCCACGTCATTCAGTTAAATAACCATTAACTTCTCAAAAATTAAATAATTGAAAAAAATAAAAATTCAAAAACTAAAAATAATTAATAGAATTAAAATTTTAAAAATTAAATAATCTATTTTTATTATTCAAAAATCAAAAGTTAAATATTGGTTTCGTCTTTTATTAATTATACATGTCACATGAGCAAATGCAGTACAGCTGGGATGGGCGAGTCAATGAATCTTCTTTTTATTTGGTAAATAATTAAATATTGTGAGTCATCAAATCTAAGAAAATACAACTATACAATCCAAATCTAGACTTTGGATTCAGTTAATTGATTTACTCAATTATACTACGCTAATTAAATTATTTACTCACCTAGTCCAGATTTTCCTCAAGACAGGACAAATTAAACTGTAGGAAAAATAAAATAAAATTACTGAACTTTTCTGAAACCTGACATTATTTTTGTTAATCAGAATAAGACATCTGAGTCCCAACCTCACAACAAAATAATAATAACTTCAGAAAGGGAAATGGATATCTAATGGCAGTAGGCTAATCTAGCCTTATTCAAATAATTCATGTGACAGATAAAAGAAAAACCAAGTGATATGTATAATCATAATCTTTCATTCATTTGCATATAGATATGTAATAGAGCCCAAAAAGCAAAAGGGAAAAGGAAAATAAACTTGAGTGCTTCACTACTGAATCTCCCATATCATCATCATCATACTGGCTGTGTAGTTCTGTTTGGTGGCTGAATTATCTCTGCAGGAAATTGTTTTGAAGCATCAGAAAGTGCTTGTGCTGCTGCTGCTGGAGTCATGGATTGGTACTGAGGAGGCAATGGAGCATTTTGCTGCTGTTGTTGTGTGTAATATGCTTGTTCTTGTGCAGATCCACCATAATCATAACCATAATTTGCAGCAGCAGCAATGGACTGAGGTTGATGATGCATTTGAGGCACACCCACATACTGTTGTTGCTGAAAATGCCCACAAGGTATTTGATGAAATGCCGCACTGGAAGAAGGTACATTAGCTTTGTACACAGTAGTTGCTGGGGCCACCTCAGGGATAGTAGGGGTGGTTGTGGGATAAGAAGCTTGGGCTACAACACTTTGGGGTATTAATGGCCTCACTGAGGAGGCTACCACACTAGGGTCACCCATATTGTAGGGCTGTGTGTGTCCTACAGGCATGACATAAACTGGGTACTGCTGGGGAATTTGCTGCTGTGATGGTGGGGCATAAACTGGGTAGTAAGAAGTCATTGGAACTTGAGGTGTGGCTGTAGGAGGATGGTGGATGTAGTGAGTGCTAGCATGAACATATTGCTGCTGCTGAATCTGCTGGTTTTGATCCATTTGTGGGGGTAATGTGTAACTAGAATCCTGAACTTGTTCTCTTTGGAATCCAGGGGTAGGATCTGATAACTCACTCTTGGAATGTGACAAAACTGGAGCTTTAGGGTCTATATATTGAACTTGGTCTTGGAAGTACACAGTCCTTGAGAAAGAGTTTGCAGATGCTATACTGCTATCACTGAAACAACATAAACAAAACTAGAATGCATTAGCTTGGATTTACCAAAAGTTTGATTAAAGAAAGATGCAAATTGATTGAAAGTATATATATATACACAACAACAACAACAAGCATTTTCCCACTAAGACAAGGTAATCAAGTGACACCTTATTATGCTGTCTTCCATCTCGTCAATCTAACTTTGTACATGATATGTTTCATATGTTTCAACTATCTTTTATATGAAAAGTATGTATATATATGTACCTTGCAACTGAATCAGGAGAAGGCAAAGTGCTTAAACCAGAACTAGTCCTTGGTTGTTGCACAAGCTGCAATGGTAATGGAGGCTTCCTGAAGCCAGAATGAGCTGATCCTCCTTGATCTGATCTCTCATCATCAGAAATGACCCTATTGATGTTGTCCCCAGAAGCAACCATTGTTGGTGGAGATGCCATAGTAACCGGCTGAGGAGGGATTGGAGGCATAGGAGCAGATAACATAGTCATAGTCATAGGCATCAAACCATTATACCCATCATCTTGCTTCATCATTCCACTAGCACCACCAATAGTCACATGTGCAAATTGCTCCTCAATCCCTGGCCTTTGATCTTGCTGCACCTTACTGCTACCACCATTATCATCAACCCGAACCCGAATTGGAGGCAGGCTAGCCATTGAAGGAGATGAAGAGGAAGACCCATATGGTGAATCAGGCATGGAATTCACCTGTTTGTTGTTATTATTATTATTATTATCACTCTGAGTTTGAGAGTGAGATTCCACCATAGCCTGAGCTTCCAAATTGTTGCTAGAATCACTAGCAGGAACCCCATCAAGATTCACCAAGCAATCCGCCGCGGCGGCGGAATCCGACACACCCCTCGACAGAATCATCGAGTTATTCAGAGCATCCACGAACCAAGTCTCCGACTTGGCATCATCAAGGAGCGAACCCATTGAAACAGCACTCTCGGGCTTGGAGAAAAACAGAAAAAGCCTCAACCTTGAAGGTCGAGGAGGCGAAACAGCCATTAAACGGTCGTGTTCTTCGATCATGTTCTCCAAATCCTCGTTGGTGGAGACGGATATGAGATTGTCGAGATCCTCATTGGGTAGCTGGTACTTGAGGGTGAAGGGTCGGCCATTGAGGAGGGTGCGAGAGAGACGGCCACATAGGTCGACAAGGGAGGAGTGGCGGTCGACGACAACGATGCGGGTGTCGCCGCCGACATAAGAGAGAGTCTTGTCATGAGGACGAGGCATGATGTGACCGCCGTAACTGCACATCAAGCGAAGCTTGGCTCCGGGTACAGGAGGAAGGGGTTCATCTGTCCAGTTTTCAACAATGCGAGAGGAGCGAGGAGAGGATTCCGATGAGTCAGGGTAATTTAGTTGGATAGTGGTGGCCACCGGAGCTGCGGTGGCAGGCAGTGGTGCCGGCGGTGGTGGATCCATGGGAGTTGGAATTTCTTCTATGAGCAGAGGAGAAACAGAGTTGGTGGAAGCTGATGATTATATTGGTAGTCGTAGGAGAACTTTACTTGGTTCAGTTACTTTATAAGTGAAAAAGCATTCGCAATACGCAAATGCGGGTGAAGCTGATGAGTCGATCACAGCTAGTTATTGTTGTACATATTTGTTTTAGGATAAATTACGTTACCATTTCCTATATTCTTACTTACATTATATTTTATTTTCTGTGATCCAGCAATACCATAAAGACAATGAATTACGCTAGCATTTCCTAAGTTCTTACTTCGTTTAATTGCTTCATACATACATACTCCCTTATTTTCTTTTATTTTATTTTTTCATTGAAGGTAATTTTATTCAAATAAACGAAAATTTCATAACATAGATATAGTTCTCCCAATAAAATTTTTTTATACATAAAATACCTACTACGCTTACTAATTACATGTTGATACTTGATACATACTCGCTTATTTTCAATTTTAGTCTTTCACTTCCAATGAAAAAAAATTAAAAGTATTATTTATCGTTTATCAATATTAATATATATTTATTTTAATTAGATCAAAATTTAAGTTTTTATTAATACAAACAAATAATAAATAAACTGAGTATTGAAGACAAAAAAAAATTCATAGAATTTATTATTTATTTATTAACACTTGCAAAACAAAAGAAGTTTCACTTTTCTTTTGGGAGGTTGGGCTCAAGTAGGTCTCAAGTAATGCTCAAAACGTGACATTCACAAGGTTCGCATCTCACGTGATCGCACCCTTGTATATATGTAGATATAATGGATCAAAGCTGGATACGTATATTATAACTTCGCCTTCAAATTCTTATGAAATATTTATATGTATATTTTTTTTTTGAAAAGTTCATATTTATATTTATATTTAATGTTTGAGAAAAACAAATACTGTAAAATATCCCTAAATTAAAAGTACGTTACATGAAGATAATTCCCTCATTTATAAAAAATAACTTTCTCAAACTCTTAGTCATGTACATTAAAAATTGAAGGAAATGATCTAGCAATGTAGGTTAGTTTATTTATTATCAATTTCTTATGAAAAAAGATAGCCTGAAGTCCATGAAAGAAGAGACTCCACCTTAATACAAGGGTATTGAAAGCAAAAGTGAAACTGAAATTGCACGTGGTGGACACATGGGTACTTGTGCATAGGTTGTGAAGTTACAGCTTTGAATTGGTTGGTTATAGGAGTTGATTATAAAACGCAACGCAGTTTGTTTACGAAGAAGGAGTTGTCGTTTCTTGTTTATGGGCTGGCTTCCTCTCACCCACGAGGACCCTGCTTCAGTAGAACACAACCCTAGGGAGCAACTATAGGGGCCTAACATGCTCAACCTCAATTACTATGCCTCATAATAATAATAATAGGGGGTCAAGATGGGTTTCATTCTTTGTTTAACTTAAGTGAAAAATTTAAGTGGGTTAGTTTAATTTGCTTTTTTTTTAAATTATTTTAAAACAATTTTAATTTGCTTGATTACTTTTATGATGATTTTGTATTTTTTTAATAAATGATTGTTTTGTTTTTTGATACATTATTTATATATTTCTAATATAATATTAATGTAATATGTTATGTCTAGCCATTAATCATCAAAATTTTTTTAAAAAAAATAGCAAATTAAGTTTGTAATTTTTTTTTTTAAAAAGGTGGGTTATGCATGATTCACCACGTTATAAGTGAGTGATTAAGGTTTTCTACAAGAAGGATAAAATTTTCAACAGCCTATATTTCAACGACAATTATTAATTGTTGAAAAAATGTATTTTTCAATAATTAAATTTTGGTCGTCAAAATAAGTATATTTTTTCAACAACTAAAATTTGGCCGTCAAAATAATTTATTGAAAAAAATAAAATAATATTTTTGATGGTCACATTGTTAATAATATTATTTTCAACTGTATATTTGTCAATGACGACCATAAAAAAATATCGTTGAAAATAGTATTATCAAAAATTATATATTATCGATAATTACTAAACGTAAAAATTATTTTTTTTAATAATTTATTTTAATTAACAATAAAAATTTAATTATTAAAAAAAATATTTTTTTTGACAATTAAATAGTCGTGAATTTTCATTTTTCTTATAGTACTTGACATCTCGTGTGAGCCAAGTGGATATGCTACTTTGTTTAATTAGTATTAAATCGTACGTGGATTGGCTCACTTTAATGGTTCTACCTAGCTAGCTTTATATATATATTTACTATTTTGTTTAGTTAGTGCTAAATTATCACTATTATGGTTGTTACTATTGTTTTAAATTTCTTTCGTGGATGTGCATGTTTCTAATATTCTTTGAGCGAAAAGTACGTGTTCTTGAGATAATAATAAAGTATTGTGGCGTGTGTAATTGTGCTAGAGAGTGTGTGAGAGGCTGATTCAATGAATAAGTTGGAAAAAGCAAAATTCATTCTCTTAGTGGATACGTTTTGAAGAGTTCTATGGTCTAGAATTTGCAGCATTCTCCATCCCAAAATTGCATCATTATTTGATGCTATTTCATTTAATTAAGAATAGAGTAATACTTTTAGAAACTCAATTTCATATAAATTAACTTATTTATTATGAACTTCTTAATAATTTAGTAAAAAAATAGAGATAATATATGTTCCGATAAAATAATATATATTTGATAAAAAAAAACTGAATTGTGAAACATTTTAAAAATCAAATTATTATTTTTATCTCTATATAACTATTTAGAAGTGATGACATACATGCATGCATGTTTAATTATATATAATTTAATAAACTCAAATTGAGTGAGAATATTATATATTTCAAACATATTAATATTGGTGTTAATCTTAGAATAACTTTTCTTTTTAGAAGGAAAAATCTTTAATGACTTGTTATAGACATATATGTGTGCAAGCATTCCTACTTTTCTTAATTGATTAATTTGTTATAATATATATAAGAAATTGACAGTAACTACCTTTTAATTTGGTGTTCATAAACGAGTTATATATATATAGACACACACTATATTCAAAGAACTTGTGAGTCCAACAATGGTACCAAACACACTTAAAGCTTGGTAATAAGTACTTTTTGAAAAATTAATAATAATCAGTTTCTCCTGTGAAATATATATATATATATATATATACTAGCTCCCAGACAAGCTTTACTTTTGCAAGAAATAGGGATTTTTTTTTTTACTTTTTTCTTTTTTTAACAAGTTTTTCAATTTGTTTGCTACCAAAATCCTGCACTTTACTGGCGTTCATCTTGTGGCGCTTAAAGCGTCGCTAATACCAAGAAGTGTTACGATTTCCTTTAAGCGCAACCAAAAAAAAAGCAGGCAAAATACATTTTTTGTTTGTAGTGGTTGGTTATAACATATTTAAAAGTTATTCCAACGTATGTACCCAAAAAAAAAGTTATTCCAACGTTCATTTGTTTTATAACTCTTGGTGGTAAATTTGAGATATTTTTTATTTCTCCTTAGAAACTTAATTATGTTTCTTTTTCATTTAGAGGAGTATTATTTGGTTTGATCTTATTAATATATATATATATATAAGCACAAAACTCTTATATTATTGAAGAATAAAATGGATCTAATATGTAAATTAATAACTATTAAGAGAACAGAAGTAATTATTTTACTACAGTACTGAGTATATGAAGAATTTTTTTTAATCCACTCATTATTCCCCCGAAAATAATTGTTTTTTCCTTTTTGGTTCCCTCGACACGTGATTCCGGTGCATGCTCGCATCTACACTGCCTACCTTACTAACACTTATCACGACATATGCTAGACGTCCCTTTCATCCCTGATGCCGGCATGGTAAAATTATTATCCTACCCTCAAGACCTCATGTATAAACTCTCATTTCTTCTCCTATACTGCTGTACATTCACACACTATACTATCCATCACTATTTCCTACTCTTATATCTCTCAAGTCTCTACGTCTTTTCCTTTTTATGGCTAACTAGCATCAGAGTTTACAACGAGACTTCGACCTCTTGTACTTCTAATCTTTATGCCTCCTAGGTCCCATTTTATTGAAACTTGCAGAATTACATGGAGACTCACCCCATAGGTTTTTTGTAACCTATCAGAGATTTAGTTTTCAACAAAGAAAATTAAACTAAATAAATTCCATAAAATAGATAGAAAAAGACAAAAATAAAGAGAAAAGTTTAAAAATATATATGGATAGTGCATGTGCACATGAATATAATTTATATAGCTTGAAATTAGAAGAATAAATCTGTATGATAAGAGTACCATATGCATATATATACCTGTAATTAATTAAGCTTGATTTGTTAAGATATAATTTTTTGGAATTGAAGTTGTATGTTGAAGTCCCACATTGTTTAGTTAAATGGCTGATAAGCTGTATATATAGACTAAGATAATCCTCTCCCTTTGAGAGCTTTTTTGAGGTGAATTAAGCCTCTTAAAAGAAGTCTTATCTACCATACAAGCTATTGATAGCTAGAAAAAATTACCACTTTTGAATTTGGTTATTCAGTTTTGTTAAAAATTGAAAAAGTATGGAGTTTGACAATTTTAATTATTTCACTTAAATAGGGATTGTGTTAAATTATGTATATTTGCATAGACTATTGCATTAAATAGTTTATGTTGCCTTGGATATTTTTGGATTCCTATGGTTAAGAATCAGAGGGATCAAATTTTGATGATTTCTCTTACAGCAATTTGCCATGGGCACATGCAACAGCAGCGCCATGTCCTAATTAACAGCACATGTGGCACTTGCGTTTCTGAAACCCAGCACCAGCAAACAAGTATTCTTTTATTTCTAGGCAAATTAAATTTATTTTTGGTACTCCCAAATTTTGAGATTTCTTTCAATTATGTCCCAAAAAGTTTGGTTGTGGTCAATTGTACCATTAAACTTTCATTTTTCGAGCAATGTTGCCATTTTCACTAACATTACTCGAAAAATGAAAGTTAAAGATAATTGACCGCAATCAAACTTTGAGAGCATAATTGACAAAGTTCTCCAAGTTTGGGGATATTAAAAGTATCTTTATCTTTATATTTATATACATCTTAAGAAATTCTTAACTAGGTATATTTATCTAAGAAATTATTTATACTAAAACGTCATTTTAGTCCCTCACTCACATGCATATTTTGTCAATTTGATCCCTTATAGATTTTCATTATTAATTTAGTCCCTCACAAATTTAAAATGTTAACAATTTGATTCTTCAGTTAGCCAACAATTAAATGCTTAACAAAGTTGATGATGTATATAGTTTTTTTTTTTTGATGGAAGATGATGTATATAGTTAACTGCTAATTAAATAAATTAATTCAAATTTTATATTATTGTTATTTTATGAAAAATTCCATTTCGACTTCCCAAATCATCTAATATGACCTAACCTAATTGAGTTCATTATCCTTTCTTATCTTCACCCCGAGCAAACTTCACAAGGGTCCATCATTATGCTTGAACATCATATAGGGTTAAGAGATGAGACAACAACTTCATGTGGATTTTAGCCAAAGCTTGCTAAAAATAAGTTAGAGTACAATGAGAACTTGAGGAAGCTTAGATTATAGATAATTTAGAAAGCCAAATTAAAATTTTATGACACAAAAAATTATATAACATTTTGATTAATTTACTTAGTCAGCAATTATAAGTTTATAACTATATAATCATTAATATTCTGCTAAATTTTTAAATAATTAGTCAATTAAAAAATTAAATTAATAACGTTTTAAATTTATAAAGGATCAAATTGACAATATAAATTTGTAAAGGATCAAAAGTCAACTTCAAGCATTTAATGCCGGAGGAATCTTTCCATTGTTTTATTTCGATATTTTATTCTTCAACAAATCTACTTAGATAATTAGATCTAGGCCTTGCAATCTAGGAAATTAAAGAAAGGTTATTTTAGTAATTGAAATTATATTTGTTAAAATTAGACCCTTTTCTTTTTTGTTTAAAAAACTTAAATTTTTTTTACAAATTAGTATTTTTTAATCAATGTTCTCATTTAAAAAATAATAATAAAATCGTGTTTTTGGTTTTTGTTACTCATTTTTTCACTGTGTTGCTCAATTCAAATCATTCATCACTCATAACCTCACTTGTCTCGTGTTAGCTTCAGTTACTTTCATATTGCGCATCAACGCACACATCTTTCATTTTCTTTTGCTCTTTCCATTACAGCATTTTGCAGTTATCTTCGGAATTTGCAATACAAAACACAAGAAAAGGTACCAATTCTCGTTCATTTCCTCATAATTTAATTTCCTCTTCTGTGTCGTTTTCAGTTTTACTGCGAAAATTTGTAAACTCTTAAGCTTATTGATCGAAATTCTCTTCCGTGTACTATTGTACATGATTAATTTGTATTGCTAGTTTATAGATTCATCGCGGAACTTATAGACAGCAGATTTATAGGGTTCGATAGAAACTGCCTTCAATTTTTGTATGAATCATAGGTGAACTGCATGTATGTATTCTCTTTACTCTCTGTTCTGGACACATCTCGTTATGCTTCTTAATGGATGCCGAGTTTTGCAGTTGATGTCTACTATCAGCTATCAAGTGTATGATGTTTCTCTGTTTCGTCATCTACAATAGATTTGTATATTGTAAATTGGGATTAGTTAGCTTACTTTTATTTGTTACAGAAATTGTGTGTTGTGAGTGAATCATAATGAATTTGATCATCCTACGATTTCTATTTCTTGGCTTTGAAAAGAGTTCTGTTCTGTTAAATTGTTGGATCAGAGAGTTTTATTTGTCTAGAAGTTTGAGAGAACCTGATATATTGTGAAACAAACCCTAGTACTTCCCAGTGTATCTTATTCTTAGCATGTGTTTCATTTAACGATGCTTAGAGACTTCTAACATTATAAGTTCACTTTGGTATCGAACTGGGACAAAACGACTAGAAATGAATTTTGATGACTTTGGTTCTCATAGAGATGATAATAAAACCATGCTTAAGCTGTTTCTTAATAGCTCAAATGTTGGGATGATGTGGTTCATGGAATGGTATTAGAGCTTCCTGACCAAATGGCTAGGAGTTCATTCCTTATTTTTCTAATTTAATTAATTTCAGTACACCTTTTTCCTTCTTTTCTTGCAAGATGAAGTAATTTTAATTTTGCATTTCATTGTCAAAAGAAAAGTAGGGTATCACAAAATCTCTCATCTATCAACTGCCATTTAACAACATAATTTTGTTGAGAGTTGTCTAAATAGTAAATAGTTGAAATTATTGCAGCTGAAAATAGAAAGTCGCTAAGAAATTTTGTGGAGGAAGTGAGAAAACCTGGATTACTGGCATGCTTGAGCTAATTGTATCTTTATGGGAACATAAATGATTGGTTAGGTTCAACATTTTATTTGACTTGTTGCATATGCTTGTTATCAGGAATGCTTGTCACTTATTAATTTAAACCTTCTTTTTTTCCATATATGTTTGTTCAGCCTTGCACCACCACATATATCTTAAACTACTTGTTGACCAGGGAACTTTTTTTTTTTCTTAAATCATCTAATTAATTTTTCTTTTATTAATTGTGATCAAATTATTTGTCTGAGTCTAATTTCGGAGGAAAAAAATGTATCTCAATCATCCACAGATTTGCTTCTGAATGCCTTTTTGTTTTCCTTTATGTTTACAACTTGATATCTAGGGAATTTGGTCAAGGCACTTGGTTATATTGGCTTAATTGTTTATGTATTATTCTTCTCATGTACATCTAAACTTTTAATTGTGCTTTCTTCTGATCATATTTCAAAAATAAGTGACAGAGCCTTTCCTTTTGTAGCATACATTCTAAAATGCCAGATTTTAAGAAAGGATGCTACACTATAAAGTCACATGGAGGCAAGTTGGTTAGAACACATAAACTTGATTGGCTGGTACTTCTGCTTCTTCTGGTTATAGACTTATTCATGGATTCGTTAGAACCTTTTCACCGCTTTGTGGGGGAAGGCATGATGACAGATCTGAAATACCCATATAAAGATGAAACTATACCCTTTCGGGTGGTTCAAGTAAGTATTTGCATGTTGTATATTAAAGAGTTACCTTCTAACTCACTATTATAGCCATATTGTAAATGAACAACCTTAACTCTTTTCATTTTTTTGGGAACAGATAGTAGCCATATTGTTTCCCATTGCTATCTTTTTTATCTTCTACATTTGCAGGAGGAATGTTTATGATTTGCATCATTCAATATTGGGTATTTTCCACTGCTTTTGCTCTGTTACTGACTCACCTTTTTTCTGCTCATGATTCATGGTATCTTACTAGAATAAACTCTTTGGAACTTCAGGTGTTCTTTTCTCGGTACTTATAAATGCAGTTATCACGGATTCAATTAAAGTTGCTGTTGGTCGACCACGACCAAGTTTCTTCTGGCGGTGTTTCCCTGATGGTAAAGCGGTGTGTCTTCATATTCAATTTCAAGATCATTACCTCCATCCCCCACTCTCTGTATTCTCCGTTCCTTTCCCATAAGGGGACAATACATGGAAAGGGGCGGGGGGTGGTGGATTTCCATTTTTTTCTTTTTTCTTTTCTGCCATTGTTGCTTATGTTTGCTAATGCGAAGTTCAGTTATCCTCATGTTACTACCTAATGGAATGCTTGAAATTGGTTGATGCAGGTATTTGATGCCATCACAAATGATGTAGTTTGTCATGGGGATGAGAAGATTATAAAGGAAGGATACAAAAGTTTTCCAAGTGGGCACACTTCATGTAAGTAGATTATTTATTTCCTGTTTTCCACTTTTCCTAATATTTGGGTATTCATGGACGATGGCCACAACTCCTATATATTAGCTAATTTGGCATATCATCATATAAAAGCAAGCATTTAGCATATGGTCATCCTGTTGTTGCGACTCACTATTATCTGGTAGAAGTTGGTGTATCATTATTTATTTTACATACTTTATTTCAAAACAGCCTAGCATCTAACCTATCATAAAATTTTAAGGGATGAAGATAGAATGTTTCATTGTCATAATTCATGAAGTAGTGTAGTGTACTTATATGAAATGTGGTGCTGCATATCTGAATGATATGTGTGTATGTGTATGCTTGCATGAATGCTTTGTTACATGGTTAAATAATGAAACATTAGGGCTTAATTTAATTATGGTCATCCAAATTGCAGGGGCCTTTGCAGGTTTGGCTTTTCTTGCATGGTATTTATCAGGAAAAATTAGAGTGTTTGATCGCAGGGGTCATATTGCCAAACTCTGTCTTGTACTGCTTCCTTTACTTCTTGCTGCTTTTGTGGGAGTTTCCCGGGTTGATGACTACAGGCATCATTGGCAGGATGTGTTTGCTGGAGGGCTATTAGGTTGGTAGTATTTCAAAATCCAGTGGTTGTTTAAGAACTATTACTGTAAAATAAATACCTAAGCAGCTCAAAGGAGTTGGTAACTTTGACTTGGACTATTGATCCTTTTTTCTGCAGGGATTACTGTAGCTTCAACTTGCTACTTGCTACTCTTTCCTTTTCCTCATCAAACAGGTATGAATTTTTGTTACTAACGTCCTTATAGTTTGTAAGCTCACATGTGAATTATTTTCTTTGTAAAACTTGCTGCCTGCAAGACTGTTGGTTCCTCGCTTTCCTAGCTTTTAATAAGAAATATAAAATGTTGCACAGAGTTTCAGTTACTATTTATCTATATAGCAATTGCATCAATATGTGAATTTCAGAGTTTCATTTATTTCTGAGGGATCTATTGCTTTACTTTCCGAGCTTTTACATTTTCACCTCTATTGGACAATGCTAGCAAGTATATGAGTATGCTGATGGTTGAATGACTCAAAAATCAGTTTATTTTTTTATCAATTCTGTTACTACAATGGGAATATGTTTTTCTTCCCTTTTTCCGTGCTTCAGATTTGAAGCTTACCATTCTCCTTGCTTTTCCTAAGGATATGCTTCCTTCCATGTTGTTGTCCTCCTATTCCTTTAATGCTCTTTAGTTTCTAGTTTATGCCTTTCAAATCCAACAGCTTCCACCGTATGCTAAAGCATATTTGAAACCTGTCTCCGGAAAATGCAGCAAGGTTATCTTCTGCACCTTTGGTCTGCTTAGTATAAACTACAAATCATTCTGTGCCCATGAATAATAAATTTGGAATTGAAGTGATGATTTTTATGGGGGCTTCTCTCTTTCAGGGTCTTAAGTAGTGCGTGTACCTGATAATCTTGATTCTTGTGTACGAGTTGCATTCATGCTTTCTTTTAAACATTAAAGATGGTTCAAGAGGATTATTCAACTAATAGCCTTTCAAAAATCAACATTAATAAGCTGATAAAAGAAAATTTGGCATTATACATATTATTGAGGTGCCAGTGCCAAAATATAGATCTGATAATGACTTTACTTTCCTGCTCAAGGCTCTGCTTAAACAGGTTAATCCTATAATAATTCTTAATAGTTATTCATCTCTCTGGGTTTATGCTTATTTCAAAACATGCAGGTTGGGCGCCTCATGCTTATTTTGAAATGTTGGGAAAAACAGAAGGCATTACTTCCAGTGAGGAAGACTATCATCCCATGATGCTACCACAACTTAAATCTGCAAATTCAAGAAGCTCCCAAGATTTAACTTTTAATATTGAATCACTGGAAAGTGGCACAAGATACTGACTGCTGACTCTCCTAGCTTCAGTAAAAAAAAATACGGTGCAGTTCTTCTAATCTTGTACATTAAATATTGCCAAAGGCATATATTAAAATGTGTAATTTATCAAATTTATGTGTCGATCTCTGAATGTGGAAAACATGTTTGTTGAACCTTGTCATGTCTGAGATAATTGAATCTTAAAAATTGTTTAAGGACTCAGATGAAGTCATGAAACCTTTGACAGAACAAAGTACTCTTTATGGGGCATTTGGTACAAGGAATTTTTTTTATTCTTGGAAATGTGATTTTCAAGAATGTTGCTGAAATTGTTTGGCTTACAAACTTTAATTTTTAATAAATAGAATTTATTATTGATTCCAACAACATTGAAGGCAATGATGGTGGTGGCAACAGGTAATGGTGGTGGTCGGAGGTGGCGTTGGCAACAGACAATAATGCCAGTGGTCGTGGTTGATGAAGAAGAGTAAGAAGTTTAGTATTTAATGGGAATTTAACACAACCTGCCTAACACCTTTTGCTCCTCATTTACCTAAGTGCAGCCATAGCAATAGAGACGAGAATCTTTCAATGCTTGCCAATTTTCCACCGTTTATTTTGTTTTCCTACATAATCTACATTCACTGTTTCTTTAGCTTAAAACTTTTCATAAATTACGGCAAATTTTAGCGCATATATATATATATATAAGCAAAAGTATTTTAGTACTCTCAAGCTTCATATTAATTATGCTCTCAAACTTTAATTGCGGGCAATTCTACTCCCTCAATCTTTTATTTTTTGAGCAATGTTGTCTTTGTTATTAACATCATTTACATTACACATGACAAAAAAAATTATATTTTGACCCATCTTCAATCTTAAACAATTCAGTTTAATTAGTTTATGTTATTTTCTTATTACTGCAGTATTGTTTTTCTTATCTTTTAACCTCACTTTCTTCTCTTAAATTTCATATTAACATTCTTCAAGTGTTTACATATAGTAATAATTTTTTCCTACCATTTTAAATACGTTTAAATTATTCTAAATCTCTCCTAGAGATTCCATGATTTCAAAAGATTGAACCATTGCTAACGCTCTATCAACTCTCTCAGTATAGCATAATGCTTTAAGTTTTTTGTTTTAAACGTCCAGTCAACTAGTTGAAGTCGTTTTGGTCTTTTGGATTGAATTGAAGAAAAAGAAAAGAAAAGGAAAATACCTATGAAACTTAGGCTCGATTCCTACTTCCTAGTGCAATAGTGCATAATTGTCAGATAGTGCATATAATTGTCAGAGGGCCAAAAAAACCATAGAAGAGTTCTATTGCAAAAAGTTGAAAGTTCAGAGTCTTTAGTCTTCTATTAACTATTAAAACTGAGGAAATATATTGTAGAATTATTTTGTCTTTCTAATCAAGTGGCCGGTGGCCAAATATTCTATCGTAATTAATTCCATTTTCAAATATTTACACCTCATTCTTCTTTGTTTTGACTTTTGAATCGTTTGTGAAACATTATTATGCACAATTTATTAAATGAATCAACCAGCCACAATCCATTTCTGTGATGACTATATATATAAATTAGAGTGTGATGAAGCAATTGTAATTGGTAGGTTTAGAGTGAGATCAGAAAGATCAATGGGTGTGTCTTCTCTTAACCCATTTCTGATGCTAATTCTTTTCATTGCATCCATTCTTTTGATCATGCAGTCCACACAAGCAGCTACTGCAGGTTTGTTTTTGGTTTCTGTTTTAGCCTGAGGTTTGTTTTTGCTATTCATTACAACATTTAAGCAAATTAAAACTACGTTTTGTTGATTTATATGTACTTTAATAATAAATCACAATAAAATATATAAAAAAAAAGTTAATTATAGATGAGATAAGTTGTACTAATCCATATTAGGGGTGTACGGGGCGGGTTTTGGCTGGACCCGAGACCCGGCACGGGTAGGACCGGGTCGGGTCCAGCCGGGTATTTTTTTTTTTAATTTGAATTTGAGTCATGGGAAATAGAGAGTAGACATAGAAAATGAAGAGTGAGCATAGAAAATGAGGAGTAATTAATACATGTTGACATTTTGAATAGATTTTTTAAATTTTAAATTGATTTATTACCTAGTTTTTAAGAATAGATTAATAAGATATTAAATAATAGATATGATATCTTATTTTTAGCTATCAATTTTAATCTTTTTTACATATAAAAATACTTAAATAATAAAAAAAAATGAGCCTACCCGAAGTCGGACCGGGTTTTGGGAAGCCCGACCCGGTGACCCGGCCCGATAGACCCAAATGGGCCCGGGCCGGGTTGGTCGGGTCCATATATAGCCCTAATCCATATGCAAAATTTTTTTTATTGGAATTGTGCATTTATGCATTATGTATATAAAATATATGCTTTATGGTTTTGTAAAAGTACCGTCAAAATCAAACTAGACAGTTCAACCAATTAAAATGGTAATCGAATAGTTGAATGGTACGATTTGTCTCAAAAAATCCATTGGATCAAGTTGGCCTAGACAAAATTGAATACAATAAGAAACTAGAGCGTTTTTCGTTGACTTGAACAAAAAGATTTTTTTCTTCATGTGATTGTATGAATTGCGTATCTCATAATTTAGAATTGTATATGATTGATTATAAAGCAATTAATGAGAAATTGTTGGGTTGAATGATCCCTCCAACTTGTAAAATATGATTTTGTAGATACGATGAAGATGAGGAAATTGGGTAGGCAGCCAAGTTCACCTCCACCGCCGCGGCACTCTATTGGTATGTCTCCCGGCCACGGCGAATAGAATCCACTCCCACCTACGTAGCAGAAACAAATCCTGTTATTTCTCGCATAAATGCATGCAATTTATTCTTTTATAATATTCAATAATTTTTTTTTTAATTTTTAAATAAAACTGTTATCCTAATTTAAAATAATAAATATTCCAAAGCCATATATGTATATAAATGAATTGGTCTATGATGTAACTTGTTGCATGCATGCAATGCAATCTATATAGATAGATAGAGATTGTTAAACTAAGGATATGTTTGGTATCCTTACCAAATAGTAAAATCATGGTTTTTCGTGATTCTCAAAAAAAGTTTACATCATATTTTATACATACCAAACATACTTTTTATTGTATTTTTTCTCTTTTCTAATTTTTCTTTTTATCTCTTTCTTCACTTTTCTCTACAGTACTTTCTTTTATTCTAGAGTACTTTACTCTCCAGTACTTTTTTTACTGTATTTTACATTCGTGCATTTATACAAAGTGTATCCTAAATAAACGAAATAAAAGCACAACTGATCTTATAAATAAGATAACCTTGGGGGACGTTTGGTATGGTGTATCTTAGATAACATGACACCATAACTAACGAGGTCATCCAAGATAACATGTTGTCTTGGATGGCACTTTCAAGATAACACCATATCAAATACCCTTAATTTGTTTTATAATGTATGTTTATTTTTAATTTGTTCTTTAGGTTTGTAATTGATTTCAACTTGGTCCCTAATATTTGATCATTAATTCCAAAATAATCTCTCACGTTTGTAATTATTAGTATCAATTTGGTCATTTCATTAAGTTTTTTTGTCTACACCAGATAATAGTGCAATAGCCTGGCCCAAATATTTAAAATTGTTTCACACTTAAAGTCATGGATCAAATCACTAACACTTAGTTAAAGATAAATAAATTCCTTCCGATCAATCATATCCCTTAACTTTTGTATTAAGTTAACATAATGCTAATATCAACAATTAAATACAATATACATACTACTATATATATATATATATAAGCTAAGTAACACATTTGCATACTAAAAGAAAATAGTTTGAATCATTCTTATTTCTTGGTGCCCTCCCTTAATGAGAGTACTCTTTCTACCGCTAAGAGGATAAAAGTTCAATATTATTGTACTACTAAGCTTCAGTGTGTCTCTCCAATTATATAGTGTAATTTGTTAATATTAATAAAAATTCACATTAATTAGGACTCACCTTGAATGAATTAAAGACTAACTAATTAGAAGGATATACTGAAATTCAGTACTATCGTACCACTAAACATCTAGCTATATAAGGATGCATGACATATGAAATTGAAATATATTTATTAGACACTTACTTGGTAAATGAAGTGCTAATAGCATAAATTACATGTAAAGTCGAGAAAATATATTGTCGTACGTTTTGCATTGAAGTCAAAAGGGCAAAAACTATAATAACTCAAGCTTGCTTGACTTCAAGCTTAATTAAATGAACCAAAAAAAAAAAAATCCACCCCACAAAAGATGGAATCTGATTATTATTACTTTCCTATATATATATAATCTTTTACAAAATAAATTTGAGTGATGTTCTTTTGTTATTATGGACTCGAGTTCATAAAAATTAAGTTAAGAGTTTAATGATAAAAATGAGACAAATATGGATTTAGTAGGCATAGTTGATGCCTTGAAGGTTACAAATTAAAAATAAATAAATTATATTTAACCAATTTTTTGAATCATATTATTTTTAATATTAACTAGTTAATTGATGTTAACATATATATGACGTGACACTATTAGAGAGAAACTTTTTTTGTTGTTGAAGATGTGTCAATTAGTTAAGTTTAATTTCAGAGCTGAGCGAAATGATGGCAAAAATGACACGTCTAAAATATTCTCTGCAAAATTTGAAAAATCAAGGGTTATGATAAGTGTCATTTTTATCATCGTTTTGCTCTTAAACTTGACGAATCGAAGCATCTTCAATAATGAAAAAAAGTTTCTCTCTGATGGTGTCATGGCATGTAAGCCACAACAATTATATATTTTAACGATGTTAGTAAAAAAATAAGATTGTTCGAAAAGTGAAACGTTACCAAAATGTGGTGATTGCTTTTAATGGTTATATTTGATTAGGATTTTCTTTAATTAGATAGGATTTTAGGTGAACTCTCATTTTATCTTTATATATGTTTAATTTTGTTAATCCTTTGATATATCTTAATTTCTTCCTTTTGTGCATATATTGCCGTTTGTTAGCTTTATATATTATATATTTGCCGGTGAATGATATATGATAAATATTCATTTTAATGAAGTTTGAATCATTCGACATTCTAAAGTAATCAAGTGGCCGGTGGCCAAATATTTCATCGTAATTAATTCCATTTTCAAATATTTACACCTCATTCTTCTTTGTTTAAACTTTTGAATCGTTCGTGAAACATTATTATGCACAATTTATTAAATGAATCAACCAGCCACAATCCATTTCTTTGATGACTATATATATATATAAATTAGAGTGCAATGAAGCAATTGTAATTGGTAGGTTTAGAGTGAGATCAGAAAGATCAATGGGTGTGTCTTCTCTTAACCCATTTCTGATGCTAATTCTATTCATTGCATCCATTCTTTTGATCTTGCAGTCCACACAAGCAGCCACTGCAGGTTTGTTTTTGCTATTCATTACAACATTTAACCAAATTAAAACTACGTTTAGTTGATTTATATGTAGTTTAATAATGTTTTATATCTTTATTATCAGATACTTAAATCACAATAAAATATATAAAAAAAAATTAATTATAGATGAGATAAGTTGTACTAATCCATATGCAAATTTTCTTTTTATTGGAATTATGCATTTATGCATTATGGATGTGTTCTCTAGAGAAGCTTAGTCTAGAGAAGCTTAGGCAAGAAAAGAAGGAAAGGAAAAAAAAATTACGTGGCTCCCATATCCCATATGTTATTTATTTTTTTTATTTTCATCTTGAAAAGTGTGTATAATTAAAAAAAATACAAAATGTTTATTATTATCTTTGATTTGACACAATCATAACTTTCTTTTCTTTTTTATTATTTTAATATAAGGGATAAAGTGATAATTTTAATACAATCTCATTTCATTCTTATTCTCAACTTTTACTAACAAACACAATAAATACATTCCCTTTCTTTTTTCTTTTCCCTTTTCGTTTCTATTTCTGCATAAGAACACACATGTATATATTAAATAGGGTTGAATGGTACGATTTGTCTCAAAGAATCCAATGAGCGATTGAATCGGGTTGGCCCAGACAAAATTGAATACAATAAAATAAACTAGACCGTTTTTCGTTGACTTGAACAAAAAGATTTTTTTTTTCATGTGATTGTATGAATTGTGTATCTCATAATTTAGAATTGGGTCAAAAGTTCATTTTGGTCCTCTATGTTTCACTCAAGTTTTAAATTAGTTCTTTATATTTCAAAAGTTTTAAATTAGTCCTTTATGTTTCCCAGAAGTTCTAAATTGGTCCTTCTATCCAAATTCGTCAGTTTCTTAACTTAACTGCTGACATGGCGTGCCGAAGTGGACACATAATCTTTCCTACGTGTATAAGAAAGTTGACGTGGCCTTAGGCACACCAAAAACACCCAAACGGCGTCGTTTAAGCCAAAAAGAAAACCATGCTGAGAGGACCAATATGAAACTTTAATAAAACATAAAAGACTAATATAAACCTTCAATGAAACATAAAGGATCAATATAGAACTTCAATGAAACATAAATGACCAATATAAAACTTCAATGAAACATAAAGGACCAATATAGAACTTTAATGAAACCTGAAGGAGAAATATAAATTTTTTGGGAAATATAAAGGACTAATATAAAACTTTTAAAAGATAAATGACCAATTTAAAACTTAGGTGAAACAGGACCAAAATAAATATTTGCCCTTTAGAATTGTATATAAATCATAAAGCAATTAATGAGAAATTGTTGGGTTCAATAATGAGCCCTCGAACTTGTAAAATATGATTTTGTAGATACGATGAAGATGAGGAAATTGGGTAGGCAGCCAAGTTCACCTCCACCGCCGCAGCACTCTACTGAGATGTCTCCCGACCTCGGCCATTAGAATCCACTCCTACCTACGTAGCAGAGAGAAATATATATTGTTATTTCTCACGTAAATGTAAATATATGTAATTTATTCTTTTATAATATTTAATACTTTTTTTCAAATTTTAAATAAAATTATTATCATAATTTTAAATAATAATTAAAGTAATAGTAAGTTATGTATTTTTTTATTTTTTTAGTAACTAATTGAATTTCTACTCCTCAACCACATGTCTACATCCTACAATACTAATTTTTTATATTTTTTATTTTAGTGGAAGAAAGTAAGGTTATGGTAGTTAATTTTTTGGTCTCACACTTTGTTTTTGTGACACCAAAAAGTCTAAAGTCATATATATATACTAGATGCTTCACATGCACGTACGTGCGTGTCAATTTTTTTTAAAATTTGTAAAATATAAAATAAATTATTATTAATTATAAAATAATAAATTAAAGATTAAAAAGTTATTTTCTTTGATAACTATCATAATAATTATTTTTTAAAAATAAAATTATCAATACCAATATTCTCCTATTTTCTCTCTCCCATGATCTTCTAACATCATCTTTTTGTTATTTTTTAATTAATTAAATGGCTATTTTGGAAGACCATTGACGGGAATGTCCACAGCCATATAAATATACTAGAGGCTTTGCATGCGTGCACCAAGGTGCATGCAATCTATTTTTTTAATTTAGTATAAAAATATTTTTATTATTAATAAATAATTCAATAACTACTTATATTTCTAACTTCTCTCTCACCACTTTTATTAACTATCTTACCCATGATCACTTTCTCTCTCATATCTCATCCAATCATATTTTATTTCATATTTTTTAATTATAAAATATAATTATTTTGTGACCCCAATGACCAGAAGGGTCCAAAGCCATATATATATATATATATATATATATATATATATATATATATATATATATATATATATACTAGAGGCTCCGCATGCACCAAGTTGCATGCATTCATTTTTTTTTTGAAATTTAGTATATAAATATTTTTATTTTTATTATTTTTTGAATATAATAAATAATTCAATAACTACTTATATTTTTAATTTCTCTCTCACCACTTTTATTAACTACCTTACCCATGATTTCTTTTTCTCTCATATCTCCTCCAATCATGTTTTATTTCATATTTTTTAATTATAAAATATAGCTATTTTGTGACCCCCAATGACCAGAAGGGTCCAAAGCCATATATATATACTAGAGGCTTCGCATGCACGTACCGTGCATGTAATTTATTTTTTTAATTTTTAAAAAAATATAATATAAAATTATGATTATTATACTTTAAATTAATAAAAAAATGAAATATTAAATTATTTCAAAATTTTAAAATATAAAATAAAATAATTATTATATTTAAAATAATAAATGGAATCCTTAGAAGTTATCACTATTCTTATTTTCTCTCACCCATGATCTCCTCACATTATATTTTTATTTTCTTTTTTAATTAACTAATTAACTATTTTAGGAGACCGTTGACGGGAAGACCCCACAGCCATATATATATATATATATATAAAAACATTGTTGAACTAAAACAAATGAAATAAAAGCACAACTGATCTTATAAATAAGATAAACTTAGGTGACGTTTGGTATGGTGTATCTCAGATAACATGATATCTTACATATCATGGATAAAATATATGTCATCTCAGATTCGATGTTATCTTTGATACTTATGTTCGATATGGTGTTTGACATTACAGTGATATAAGATGCAAGTATTTAGTATAAAATAGTGTAATCGAAGATATGGTGTTATTTATTTTTGTATCTTCCAAATGTACCCTTATAAATTTAAGCAAATTAACTATTATATTTATTCTATAATTATTTTCAAAATTCCATAATATATAACTCTAAATTAAAAAAGAATAATCAATATAGACAATAATATATTTTGAATAATCGAATAGTTAAATATAATTAAAAATTACATTTATCTAAATAACGAACAAAATATGGTAACAAGAAAAATTATGGTGTTTTTAATAATTTATGTAAAAGAAAACAAAATATAATTAAAAAAGACAATATTAGTAAGTTCAAAAAAAAAAGTTTGCACTCAAAGGTGAGATGACACAATTTTTTTAGTGTCATGTGAAGATACAGTGGTATCTCATATAACACTGCGCACATGACACCATAACAAACGAGGTCATCCAACAATGTTATTCAAAATAACATGCTGTCTTAAATGACACTTTTAAGATAACACCATATCAAACGCCCTTAATTTGTTTTATAATGTATGTTTAGTTTTAATTTGTTGTTTAGGTTTGTAATTGATTTCAATTTGGTCCCTAATATTTGATCATTAAGTGTTTTTGTCTACACTAGATAATGATGCGACAGCTGGCTCAAATATTTAAAGTTATTCCACACTTAAAGCCACAGATCAAATTAAACTACTGACACTTAGTTAAAAATAAATAAATAAATCTCTTCCACTCAATTATATCCCTTAAGTTTTTTATTAAGTTAACATAATGCTAATATCAACAATGAAATACAATACACATACTACTATATATATTTAAGCTAAGTAACACATTTGCATACTAAAAGAAAATAGTTTGAATCATTCTTATTTCTTGGTGCCCTTAATTAATGAGAGTACTCTTTCTACTGACTGCTAAGGATGCATGACATATGAAATTGAAATATATTTATTAGATACTTACTTGGTAAACGAAGTGCTAATTGCATAAATTACATGTAAAGTCCAGAAAATCTATTGTCGTACGTTTTGCATTGAAGTCAAAAGGCCAAAAACTATAATAACTCAAGCTTGCTTGACTTCAAGCTTAATTAAATGAACCAAAAAAAAAAACACCCCACAAAAGATGGAATCTGATTATTATTACTTTCCTATATATATAATCTTGGCCAAATTACTCTTTTGGTCCTCAACGTTTGCACCAAGTTTAATATTGGTCCTCAACGTTTCAAAAAGTTATTTTAGGTCCTCAACGTTTTTTTTTGTGTCAAAATTGGTCCTCCAGCGTAACTCCGTCTGGTTTTTTTTGTTAAATGCTGACGTGGAAGGTTTATGTGGCACACCCTCTCTCCTATGTGTCATATTTGGATGATATGACACCCCCTCTCACTCCAATTCAGCAAAACGATACCGTTTTGCATCACTTTTCTCTTACTCCAACTCAGCAAAACGGCGTCGTTTTGCAGAATTGGAGTGAGAGAGGGTGTCATATCATCCAAATATGACACGTAGGAGAGAGGGTGTGCCACATAAACCTTCCACGTCAGCATTTAACAAAAAAAAAAACCAGACAGAGTTACGCTGGAGGACCAATTTTGACAAAAAAAAACGTTGAGAACCTAAAATAACTTTTTGAAACGTTGAGGACCAATATTAAACTTGGTGCAAACGTTGAGGACCAAAAGAGTAATTTGTTTTACAAAATAAATTTGAGTGATAGATGTTCTATTGTTATTATATATATGTTAAGAGTTTAATGATAAAAATGAGACAAATATGGATTTAGTAGGCATAGGTGATGCCTTGACGGTTACAAATTAAAAAAAAAATTATATTTAAATAGTTTTAAAAATTATATTATTTTTAATTTTAACTAGTTAATTGATGTTAATATATATATATTCATATATATATATATATATATATGATGTGACACATTAGAGAGGAATTTCTTCTGTTATTGTTAAAAATGTGTCGATTAGTTAAATTTAATTTCAAAGCAAAATAATAGCAAAAATGACGACGCGTCTAAGATATTCTCTGCAGAATTTGAAAAATGAAGGGTTATGATGAGTGTCATTTTTGCCATCGTGTTGCTCTTAAACTTGACGAATCAAAGCATCTTCAACAATAAAAAAAGTTTCTCTCTGATGATGTCATGTCACGTAAGCCACAATAATTATATATTTTAAGTTTTAACGGTGTTAATGAAAAAAAGTAAAATTGTCTGAAAAGTGAAACGAGATACCAAAATGTGGTGATTGCTTTTAATGTTTATATTTGATTAGGATTTTCTTTAATTAGATAGGATTTGAGGTGAACTCTTTTTTTTAATTTCAAAATGTTAATCCTTTGATATATTTTAATTTCTTCCTTTTGTGCATATATTGCCGTTTGTTAGCTTTATATATTATATATTTGTCGGTGAATTGGTATATGATAAATATTCATTTTAATGAAGTTTGAATCATTCGACATTCTATAAATTCAGTGTGTTTTTGGAATAATTTATTTCTTTTTTAATTACAAAATACATACTTGTTTGGTCATTGAAGTGTAATAATAGCAGAAATTACAAGTAAACTCGAGAACATCCGTAGTCATTTTGCATCGAATTCAAAATTGGGAACTATAATTATAATAATTAAGTACCTACTACCAAAGCTAGAATATTTTTTTATAGTATACCAAATTAATTAAAGCTAGAATTAAATTTAATTATTGATGGCATAAGCACTTAACGCGGTTTTTATTTTGACTTTTAATCGGTGTGGAAATTAAGTTGTGTTTTTAAAAAATTGTTTTCAATTGTTACATCATTTCGTGAATGCTATAGGTACGTAGTACTTGTTATTTATTAATATTTAATTTATTATCTAAACTCTCTATATATTAATATTCTCTAATGACCCTATATATATATATATATAATTGAACCCGAGGAAAGAAAGGATAGCTATTAAAAGTATAGCTAGCTAGCATTATTATTATCATATATATCCAACAAGATTATTAGAGATTATATTTGTACATATGGCTTCTTCGTCTTCTCTTTACCATTTTATGATACTTCTTGTTCTCATTGCTTCCACTCTTTTCACGCAGTCCACTCACGCTATCAGAGGTTTGTGTTAGTAATTATATTACAACACCCATGCATATATATGTATACACAACTCCATTATTAGCCACAACCATTATTACTAGCTACTATAGTCTACTATAATTACAATTTACAACCACCCACCACACCTTGTCTATTATAATTACAATTTACAACCACCCACCTTTTGATTTTAGGGTGTTTAGTATGGTGTCATCTTGGGGGGTGTCATCCAAGATAACATGTTATTTTAGATAATACTGTTGGATAATTCCGTTTGTTATGGTGTTATGTGATAACATAATGCCATATAAGATAACACACACAGTGTCATCACATGACACTAAAAAGGGTGTCATCTTATGACACAAAAAATATTGCATCATGTGAGATAACACCCTTAAGTTGAAGAACTTCTTTTTACTTGACCAATTTTATCCAAATTATATTTAATATTTTTTGACATAAATTATTAATACACTATATTTTCTCGTGCTTATTTATTTTGTTGCATATTTAAATCATTATTTTTTTAGTTATATTAAACTATATGATTATTTAAAATATTTGATTGTTGATCGTTTTTTTAATTTAAAGTTATTATGAAATTTTAAAAATAATCGTAGAGTAAATATGATAGTTAGTTTATTTAAATTTATAAGGGTAAATTTGAAAGATATAAAAATAAATAACATGGTATGTCTTAGAAGACACCATTTTATACCAAACACTTATATCTTATATCATTGTGTTGTTAAACACCATACCAAATAAGAGTATTAAAGATAACATGGTATGTGAGATGACACCATTTTATATATACCATGATATGGAAGATACCATATTTTCTGAGATACATCATACCAAACACTCCCTTTGTATAGTTTTCAACATATATATATACACACACATAATAGTGAGAAATATCGTTTCCAAGAAAAAATAGTTAGAGAATAATATTTGATTATTTTATATTATATAAGTTTAGGGTTAAAATACACATATATAACTTGAATTTCAAGAAATATAGCTAGTCATATATCTATATCTATATACATATAATAATTCCTCTCAATTATATATAAAAATAATTGACCTAAACGTAGCTAGAACCCTCTCAAAACCTTGAAAGAGGGTAAACATGTAATTTACTTAAGCGATTTTTCTACTTATATACAAGACTTAAGTTCACAAGAGTTTTCAGTTTTTTTGGTATAACTCAATTTTACTGACATATTACTACTTCGTTTTAGAGTTTTGAGTGGAAAAATTAACAAAGATTTTTTTTTGTGTGCATAAACCATAAAGTTTAAGAGGTTTTACGTTAATTTTTAATTACTGTCCGTTTTGATTGGTGAATTAATTTGGAAGGAGTAAAAATGATAATTAAAGAGAATAATATGATTATATATATATATATATATATATGACATAAAAAGGTATAAGATTAGAATTGGGCATAGGAATATAAATAAAATATAATGACCAATTTACTATGTAATGTAGTGGTGGTGTGGATAGCAGTGATTGTGGTGGACCCGGTGACGAGTGACGGGGATGTAGTGGTGGTGGTTGGTGATGATAGTAGTAACCGAATTCTGAGAAACCCTCACAATATAAAATGAGGGATTGAGAATTTGAGATTATTAAGGTAATCCCAATTCCTCACCCACTTTGCAAATCAAAGATGGGGATAAGATTTTATCCTACCAAACGGAGCCAAAGTTAATGAAGATTATTACATTCACATGGATGAAGTATAGTTAGTTCACGGAGTTGTATGCATTTTAAGCATAGGTCAACATATACAATAATTCTTTTATTTTTCATGAATTGCTAATTATAATTACATACGTATTTATTAAATTTGAATCAATTCAAAAGTAGTATGTAATATATGTATGTATGTATGTATGCGTGAACGCAGATGTGGAGAAGATTAAGCAGTTGGGTCCAATACTGAGTCCACCTCCTCCTCCCAAACTATCTCCTCCCTGCCTTCCTGGCGGAAACAATGCGCCGCCGCATAAATAATTAATTAATTAATACAAAATTTCCAGACTGGGACGATTATGAATAACCTTGGAAATAGATCCTCTAAACTCTAAAGTAATTTTTTTTTTTAAGTTATAAGAGAGATATAAAGAAAAACAATTAGAAAGAGAAAGTTTTTCTTCACTCAATCCCTCTTGTAACTTTACCAAAAAATATAGAGAATTATTGATTATGTACTAGATGTAATGTAAGCTTGGTGAGGTAGAGTCCGTATAAAATAAAAATTATAAGGGTATGTTCACTTGCAAGAAACAACAATGGAAAGGCCAATGGAAACGGTGAGATCCATTGGACTCCACTTATTTTTTTATTTTTTCATTTCCATCAACTTAAAAAGAAAAAAAAAATACAAAATATCTATTATACCCCTCTAATTTGATATGATTTGACACAATTATCACCATATTTTCTTTTTATTATTTTAATATAAGGGGTAAAATGGTCATTTTAATACATACCCTTTTCATTTTCATTACCAAACTTTTACTACTAAACACATCAAATACATTCCATTTCATTTTCATTTCTATTTCCAAGCACCTAGCCTAAATTGCATGTCTTCACTCTTTATTCTTTATTCTTTATTCCCCCGCGCGTTCTTCTTTGCCATTCATATTCCACACCATCACTACACATTATATTGTCTTTTGCTAAATCCTTTTTAGTCATATCATTTTCATCTACAATTCAAAATATTAAAAACAAATTAATAAAATACCATTGTAAGCTGGTTTTTGAGCTATATATACCCTATATAGATTAGTTTCCCCCCCAAACAAATATAGTAAAAAAAATAAAGGTTATAAAACAAATTTAAAGTTTATATATATATATATATATATATTGAATTCTCTTCGTTGTAGGATATACTTTTATGTTAAAGTCTCAGATTGCTTAGTTAAAGGGCTGACAAGTTGTATATATAGACTGAGTTAATTTTCTCTCCTTGAGAGCTTTTTTGAGGTGAGTTGGATCTCTTAAGATGTAGGCCTTTTAAAATGGTATTAGAGCGGGCTTGGCATGTGTGGATTGATAGGCCTTACTGTTGTGGGCAGCTTGGAGATAACCCGTTGGCTTCACACTCTTATGTGAAGTAATTCTCTCCCATTGAGAGCTCTTTTCGAATGAGTTGGGCCTCTTAAAATTTGACTACCTTGAATTGAGGATAATCCTTTTATGAATGATGGATTGGAGATCGTTCAGGAGATCCTCGCGGTGAAGGTGGCTGTCCTGGTAATCTACCCAGTTTCCTCATCACCTTCATATCTGCAAAAATGATGATTTTTAAATTTAACAAAAAATTTGAAATTTAAAATTAACAAACACAAATTAATTAACTAAGCAAGTAATTATAACCTGCACTACTAGCTTCAGTGGACTGCATGAAAACACGATTGGAGGCAATCAATAGAAGCAACATCAAAAAACTATAAAGAGAAGACACACCCATCACTCCCTCTAGATTAATTTTAACTTAATTTAGCTTAATTGAATACCCTAGCTTCTTTGCTCTCTATATATATATATATATAAAATCATATTGCGTCGAAATTAATTTATAGAACCCTCAAACATAAACGGTCCTTGTATTTATTCCGTCGTCAATGCCGGTCCAATTTTTCTAACGATGAATTTCGCAGAAAATCAAATTAGAGACATTTTGAGTCATTGACTTTCGTTGAAGATATAGAGTCTCATATTAAATAGTAGGCCAAATTACTCTTTTGGTCCTTAATGTTTGCATCAAGTTTAATATTGGTCCTTAACGTTTCAAAAAGTTATTTTAGGTCTCCTCAACGTTTTTTTTTTTGTCACAATTGGTTCTCCAGCGTAACTCCGTCTGGTTTTTTTGTTAAATGCTGACGTGGAAGGCTTATGTGGCACACCCTCTCTCCTTCGTGTCATATTTGGATGATATGACACCCTCCCTCACTCCAATTCAGCAAAACGACGCCGTTTTGCATCACTTCTCTTACTCCAACTCAACAAAACGGCGTCATTTTGCTGAGTTGGAATGAGATAGGGTGTCATATCATCCAAATATGACACGTAGGAGAGAGGGTGTGCCACATAAGCCTTCCACGTCAGCATTTAACAAAAAAAAATCAAACGGAGTAACGCTGAAGGACCAATTTTGACAAAAAAAAACGTTGAGGACCTAAAATAACTTTTTGAAACGTTGATGACCAATATTAAATTTAGTGTAAACGTTGAAGACCAAAATAATAATTTGACCTAAATAGTATGTGATGTTTAATAGAATATTTAAATGGGTTAATTCTTTTTTCTCAATAGTTATATTTAATTTAAAAAAAAAATTTAAGTTATTTAAGTTTCAACAAAATATCAAAATTCAATTTATCTTAAATTCAAAGTTAGCAAAGAAATTAATTAATACCCATTGGAATTTTTAAAAAAAAAGAAAAGTCCAATGGAAATAAAAAAGCATGTGGCCTAGAAGAGGTTCAAAAAAGTTCAAGCACAACAAAAAGAAAAGAGATATTTGAAGCCTCTCTCAGATTCAAAAGGATACACGATAATAAAAAAGAAAAAACACGTCTAACCAAGACCAGTTAGATTTGAGATAGTGTCGGAGAAACAAAGTTTATGAGATGTTGGATAGAGCACTTAAATAACCTGGTTCTTTTCAATATTTGACAGGTACAAAACGTGGACATTTCTCTACTCTAAACAAGAATTTGAACTATTTTATTTCTTCTTTATGCACAAGTGCTTTTTATATCTCAAAATTTTACACCAATTTTCAATTTCGTCACTAAATTTTGTTTATGTCAATTTTGCTTCCAAGATTTTGAATTAAAATCAATTTCATCCCTAAAGTTTGGAATGTCATCCTAATGACAAATGATGACATAACATCACATATATAATATTATTGTTAACTTATATTTAGGCTCGTTCATCTAATAAATAAAATAATGAGTCTAATAAACTCTTACACAAGCTGAACACCGAATCCGAACAACTCATTTGATTTACACCTTATTATCATAATTGGTCAATGTCTGTGATTTAATTTTCTGCGAAATTAATAATTAGAAAATCTGACCGGCATTGACTGATTGAATACAAGGACAATTTATATCTTTGATGACTATAAAGCAAAGGTACGTAGTTTTATAAATAAACAAGTAATTAACCAGTTATGCTTCTATTGATTTCCTCCAATCATGCAGATGGCTTAAGCTAGTACAGGTAATTAACCGGTTAATTTGTGTTTAATTGGTTAATTACAAATTTCAATACATATAGTAAATAAATTGGTAAATTAACAGTACCACGTCACCACCTACACGGCAACAATCTAAAGGTATAGGTCCTTCGGCATAATATAATTAATTATGTAAAAATTCGATTCTTTCACTGTTGTTTTTAATCTTGAACCTTTAATTACACACCTTTAATTGATTACACATTTTTTCATAATTTTTGTTGAATGATTAATTTCTCTCGTATCATTAATCTTATCGAAAGAGGATTTTAGTATTGACTACAAAACTCTCGTTATACACACCACCAAAAATTGAACTCCTAACTAAATGTTTAAAAAATACAGCTAAGTATCAACTATACGTGAGGCCTTATTGGTTACAATTTTTCATATTAAAACCTTTAATTTAATTTAATTGAAGGCACTTCCAATAATCCATTAATGAATAATCTATATCTGTTCCAAATTAAAAATTGGAGAAACTCATTCTTCTATTCCATGAAAAATCCACCAACCAGCTCCAACTTCGATAAATTAATCATTCTATTCACCAAAATCAACACAAATGGAAGAGAAAAAAATGAAGAGTGAAGAGCTTTAGTCGACATTTATTTGATTTGATAAAATTGGAGAGAGTGAGAACTCATCAATCATCATCACTCATGTATTGTAAATAGTGGGCACGGTAGTATTAAATTTCACTACATCCCTCCAATCAATTGGTCCCTAATTCATTTAAAGTGGATCCTAAATAATGTAAGTTTTTATTAATATTAACAAATGACATTATATAATTGGCAGGATGCACTGAAGTTCAATAATACGATAGTACTAAACTTTTATCCATAAATAAAACCAAGATTGAGACTGACTGAGAATGAATTAAAAAGAATGAAATCGAATTTATTAAAGTGTAGATTCGATAAAATAAATAACCTACATATTTTGTTCGGTTTTGAACGAGGCTCTGTATTGTGTTACACATTGTGGTTTTTTTTTTTCTTTTTTTAGGATTAAAAAATCGACCCAAGTCCGTCATCTTGCGGGCTAATCAAACCTGGAATTTTTGGCATGAGATTTATTTGAGTAACCCCACCTAAAAAAATTTGCGAGTATATATATATGGGCTTAATCCCTAAGTTGAACCCATTTTAATAGGTATAGGATTATTGAAAAATGAAAGGGTAATTTAGGAAGATAAAGAGTAATTTTTCCCTAACTTAGAAGACTAATTAATGAATTAACTTTTTTTTTTCAAAATCTAAATCAATCTTTTTGTAGCGTGTATTGAAAAACAGGGAGAGAAAAAGTTTTCCTTACACATTATATTTCTTTGGCAAAAGTACTTTTCCTACCCCCAATGTTTAGGGGTCCTATCAGTTTCGCTCCTAATGTTTTTTTGCTGTCAATTGTACCCCTAACGTTTTACGTTTCTGCCAATGTCACCCTTTTCACTAACACCGTTAAATATTTAACAGTTTTTGCTGACGTGGCATCCTATGTGGCAAAACGTTTTTTTTTCTGTCAATTGTACCCCTAACGTTTTACATTTCTGTCAATGTCACCCTTTTCACTAGCACCATCAAATATTTAATAGTTTTTGTTTAGGTGGTATCCTATGTGTCAAAAATATCTGACTTGGTATATATTTTTTTTACATCAGATTTTCTACTCATCTTTTCCTCATCAAAGTTGTGTCGTTTTGACCTCGGCCTATTCATTCTAAAATATAACTCAAACGCACGTGCTATTTTGCTCATAAAAACATCGAAGACGTTATCCATTCTCTATTTGAGGCAAAAGTACTTTTCCTGCCCCTAACGTTTGCTTACGTTATGTGGCAAAAATATGTGACTTGGCATATTTTTTTCACACCAGATTTTTTACTCATTTTTCCCATAAAAAACGTGTCATTTTAGCCTCACTCTATTCATTTTAAAATATAACTCAAATGCACGCCATGTTGCAGACAAAAACATCGGAGACGTTACCCATTTTCTATTCCGGGAAAACTTTGTCGGAGAGAAGTCGAAATCGATGCTCGGAAACTTTCACAGTTTTTCAGTAATCGAAGGTCGAATATGTCTTCCTAAAATAGAGAATGGATAACGTCTTCGATGTTTTTATGAGCAAAATAGCGCGTGCGTTTGAGTTATATTTTAGAAGGAATAGGCCGATGTCAAAATGACACAACTTTGATGGGGAAAAGATGAGTATGAAATCTGATGTGGAAAAAATATATACCAAGTCAGATATTTTTGCCACATAGGATGTCACCTAAGTAAAAACTATTAAATATTTGATGGTGCTAGTGAAAAGAGTGACATTGGCAGAAATGTAAAACGTTAGGGGTACAATTGACAGAAAAAAAACGTTTTGCCACATAGGATGCCACGTCAGCGAAAACTGTTAAATATTTAACGGTGTTAGTGAAAAGGGTGACATTGGCAGAAACGTAAAACGTTAGGAGTACAATTGACAGCAAAAAAATGTTAGGGGCGAAACTGACAGGACCCTCAAACGTTGGGGATTGGAAAGGTACTTTTGCCTATTTCTTTTAAGAAATAAAAGATAACCAATGAGTTTAAGTCCGAAAAATTCGAACTCCCCATAGTTATATCCTAAAAAATATAGGAACATTAAGTTTTGTTTAACATATTTTGTTTTTATTTTTTAAAAAATAAATTATTAAAATAGGATACTCCAAAGTCAAATGTTATTGTTGACCGTCAAAAGTCAAATGTTATAATTGACGGTCAACAAGTCAAATTGGTGGTTTTTAGTGAGTGTAAAATAAAATATGTGAACTCTTTTTAAAAAAAAAATTATAAAAGAGATAAATTGTAAGAAAAAAATCACTTATTGATCCCTAATTAAAAAAACTTATAATAAAAATATAAAAATGACACCTAAATTTTTTCCTTTAAATAATTGATTGGAATAGATTGTGTGTTAGGTGGTGGTCAAATGTTAATTGATACTAAATTTTTCTTGTCTTTTAGGTCAAAGTTAATTAGCTATTTATGTCTCTAATTTATTTTTCTGCTAAATTAATTGCTAGAAATTAAAGTTTGCACCGCCATTGACGGCCTAAATACAAGGACCATCATTTGTGCGCGAGGATATTCGGTACTACAGTAATATTGAAAATAATTTGGTACTCTTTTTATTTTTTATTTGTCGATATTAATAAAAATTTGAGTCTTAATCCATTTAAAGTGAGTCTTTATTCGTCTGAATCCCTGTTAATATTGATAAATAACATTGAACGAATGAGAGATATACCGAAAATTCAATACTTCCATAACAGTGGACTTTTATCCCATTTGTGTTTGAGTAGTATATAAATTTGTACACAATACGAAGGAAGGTTACGTTGCTGTAAGTTATCAATATTAAAACCCAAGAAAATTCAGAGGGATCGATATGGGTGTGTCTTCTATTTACCATTTTGTGACAGTTCTTTTATTATTGATTGTCTCCAATCTTGCTTTCATTCACTCCACTGAAGCTAGTGCAGGTTAATTAATTAATTATTTGCGTTTTAATTACATCATACATACAAATTCCAAGTTTCAATCATAATAATTAAGTTGGTTAAATAAAATGTGTGTGGTGTCATATATGCATAATTTTTGCAGATATAAAGATGATGAGGAAACTGGGTAAATTACCAGGACAACCACCTTCACCGCAAAGATCTCCTCAGTACCTGCATCTGATAAAAATTATCCTTGACGATACTCAAATTAATATATTTTCCAAAATGTCATATAGAATTAGCTTTCGTTAAATCCTATTTTCTCCCTCTGTTATTGTTCTAATTAATTAATTAATAACTTTTCTTTATTAGCCAGACCAAAAGTGATGATCTACCTAACAGATTAAAGATGTCTTTAATTGAATATTTTAGTATACATTATATGTATTTTTTTTTAAAAAAAAAGTTCAATCATATTATAGAAAAGTCAAATTATATTTATAATTGTTCAGATAACTCAAATCCAATAATTCAGAAGAAGTATAATGTGTAAACACTGTTAAACTAAAAAAACGAAATAAAAGCACAACTGATCTTATAAGTAAGATAACTTTAGGATAAAAATTTCTACCGATCTTGACGTTGCCAACTAAATTTTTACCATTACACTTTCTATATATCAGAGAAATTGTGTTTGGCACTAGGCTTCTCCATCAATTTGATAAAATATCGAAAGCTTTCCGGCATATATACTCATATTTGAGTCGATATAGTAATTGGAACAAAATTTTTTACAAAGAAAGGTTAAAACCATAAATAGATCTGAACAAAATCACCACCAAACTTGAAGGACTAAGGATCTGACAACTTATTGAATTGATAAAAAAAAAAGATAAAACAACAAACTAAAATTAAGAAAGGGTTACCAAATTTATCATATTTGACAAAAAGATTAATATAATAATTAATCAATTTTCTATAGAATATATGGTTAATATTATAATTGATCAATTTTTCTATAGAAATATATGGGACCTTCGTAGGTTATATTATTTCGTATTTATAATAATTCATTGAATACACAAAAACATGGAAACCATTTAACTCTAATTTTAAGTTGCTTGAAGCTCCAATGATCATTAATGATTTTAAATACTCAACTTTTAATTTACACTGCGATAAATGCGTTTCATAGATAAAACTTCAGTATTACAATAGTGCTGAATTTTGGTACACTCCTCTAATCATATATTGTCATTTTTTATATTAATAAAAACTCACATTAATAAAGACATACCTTAAATAAATTAGGAACTAACTAATTGAAAGGATGTACTGAAGTTCAGTACTACCGTACTATTCAATATGCTCTCTACATTCATGGGCTGGATCACAACTAATTAATTGATAATTAAGTAAATTTACAAATATCTAAATTGATTTGCATTAGATTAGATCAAATAATTATTTTTTAGCAATAGGGTTGGGTCTTGAAAGACTATTCTCTTGTAATGTAATGACTGAGGAGGCATTTGGTATACAAATTTAAAATATAATTGTAAGACTCTGAGCTCTAAAATCTTATATTTTCGTGTTTAGTATATAGATTAAAAAATATTTTTTTTAAAAAAAATAGAAGATTCTCATGTTTTTTCACAATTTTATTTTTACCCAAGGGGATGAGAATTTATATTCCAATGGGATGACGTTGATTGGCTGGAAATGGCTAAAGAACACTAAACTGGATCGATATACTTAGGCCAGAAGTTGTCAAGGGCACCACCCAATCAATTGGTCCGAGGCCCAAAGAGCACTACGCATTATTATTATACTTAGGTCAAAAGGGGCCAACGGCACCATGCTGATTAATTGACCAAAAGCAACCATAGAGCACTATGCTTGATCGATATACTTAATTAGGCCAAAAGGGGACAAGGGAATCATACCTTTAACAAACCATAAGCAACCTTAACACTGCAATGGAATAAAAAACACACCCTTTAAACTGAATAAATTAAGAAAAGGGGACAAACAATGGATGTTATGAAGCTAAAATCAAAGAGAACCATGAAGGTCAAAGCATCAAGGTATGCATAGAAATACAACAAAATCAGTATTGCATAAAAGCCCTAAAGTGAAGGCTACTTCCTTCACATGTTAGAAAGTTCATTACAATATTTCTCGCCCATAAAACCCATAAACCCCCCACTGATCCACGACGACCTGAACCCCCTTGTACCCTCCAGAAGGGAAGACCAAAGGAACCAATTAAGCTACGAGAACTAGCATCATTAGGAACACGCGTCTCAGTTAAAACCACGATAGATAAGTTCCACTTAGAAATTAACTCGCGAAGAGTAGAGGAAGAATCGCCAATCCGCAGTCCCCGAACATTCCAAACCAAGACGTTGAACCCAACATCGCCTGCATTCATTGACGGGAAGAACCTATAATTGCTTTGAGCTAGGTCATCCCTAGGGACAGATTGAAAGCAGACATCGTAAATCGAATTTGCAGAAGACCTAGAAGAGAGATGGAAACCGTTGACCTCTAAATCCAAAAGTGTGCCTACAGCAGGGACAGGAAGAAGAAAACCGATGTTTGTAGAACCATAGTAATCGTCCATAATAGTTTGGTTCGAAATTTTAAAACAAACAAAACTCGGAGTAACATCCATGGCTAGGTTCAACAAACACAAATAGGGGTATTGGTGAAAGAGATTCAAGGCCGCATATAAGGAGAAAGAAGTAAAAGCCGCAATAAATGAGAGAAGAAAAAAACATGCATTGGGAATGAAAAACCAACTGTGCATTTAATGCACCGAAATAAAAATTATCCCTGACAATAGGGGAAAGAAATTTTTTTTTTTTATCTCACATGTATACTTCACTATAGTGATAATTTTATTCGAAGTATTGTCGATCACTAAATGTAAGAACCTCAGTCAATTGCGATAAATATTTTTCTTAATTTTAAACTAATTCATATTAATTTTAACTTATTTTATATGAGCTTGCCGCCCATAGCTTATCTAGCCCACAAGATAAATGGGCCAACCCATTTGTCTATTTTTAAACAAGTCAAATATATATATTTTTATTTTGTCCATTTTAATGAGTTAAACCCTTTTGCAAAAAATTAGCCCAGAAAAACCCATTTAGAAGAACTCTTATAATTATGAATCTTCTTCTTCGTTAAACTAGCAATAATGTGAGCCCATGTTCCTCAAATATTCTTTTCTGGATCCATATTCTATTTTCTCCTTATTACTAATTTGGAGACTCATATTCTCATCGTTGTAGAATCAAGGAGTTTAGGGCATTCATTTCATTCGTAGCTGAAAATCTGAATGATTCACTCAAAGCTCCTTCTCTGCCTAATATGCTTCCCACTTACCCTTTCTCATCAAACATTAATGGGTCTTCTTCATGGCTTGTTGTTAATCAGACCCATTTGGTTAGAGTTTGGTTTGTCTATGCTTTTGTTTTTTTTAAAAAAAAAAAATTTAAATGACTTTTTAGAAAAATAAGATTTTCTGCGCTGGTTATTGGTTGGTTAATTAATGAGTGCTAACTGCTAAATTGCCAATTGTTAAGATTTTCTTAAATAAAACACTATTCCTTCTAGAATTAGAGCATGTTTGTGTATGCTTATTTTTATAAAATAAGCATTTAGTTTTATATTAACTTAATTGAAAAAAAAATGTTTTCTTTGCTTATTTTATAAAATAAGCGATTTCTAGTTGTAGCAGAATATATATATTTTTTTAGCTTTAAGCAGAAGTTAGAAATTGGAGTTTTTTTTCTAACTAATAGCATAAGCTAAGTTTTAAATAATTTAAGACAAAAATATCCTTAATAAAATTTTATATTTTTCTTTATACTCTTTATTATTCTAAACCTAATTTTAAGACATGTTAATTTATGAAGTATTTGAATATATTTATGTGATTATATTGTGAGTTTGTGACACTCTTTGTATTTTTTTAATAAAAAAAAAGATAAATAACAATAATGATCTTTTATTTAAATAACATTAATAGATATTAATCAATAAAAACTTAACTAATCATATATAACAAAATTACATAGAATTAATAATTTATTTAATTAACATTTTAATAAATTAGTTTATGTTATTTTCTTATCACTGAACTATTGTTTTTCTTATGTTTTAACCTCACTTTCTTCTCTTAAATTTCATATTAATATTATTCAAGTGTTTACATATATTAATAATTTTTTCTACCATTTTAAATACGTTTTAAACGTCCAATCAACTAGTTGAAGTCGTTGTGGATTGAATTGAAGAAAAAGAAAAGAAAAGGAAAATACCTATGAAACTTAATGGCATGTTCGTTTCATGGAAATAAGGGGGAAGAAGTAGATGGAAAAAAAAACACATGTGTGTCCCACATGTTACCTACTTTTTTATTTTTATTCTGAAAAAATGTGTATAATTAAAAAAAGAAAAAAGAAAATACAAAATATCTATTATACCCTTTAATTTGACACAACCATAATCATGTTTTCTTTTTATTATTTTAATATAAGGGTAAAGTGGTAATTTTAATACATTATCATTCCATTTCCATTCTCAACTTTTACTAATAATTATATTTGAGATGACATAGATTAAAAAAGATTTTTTTTTAAAAAAATAGAGGATTCTCATGTTTTTTCACAATTTTTATTTTTACCCAAGGGGATGAGAATTTATATTCCAATGGGATGACGTAGAATGCCTAGAAATGGCCAAAGAACACTAAATTGGATCGATATACTTAGCCCAGAAGTTGTCAAGGGCACCACCCAGTCAATTGGTTCGAGGCCCAAAAGCGGCCAAAGAGCACTATGCATTATTATTATACTTAGACCAAAAGGGGCCAACGGCACCATGCTAATTAATTGACCAAAAGCGATCATAGAGCACTATGCTTGATCAATATACTTAATTAGGCCAAAAGGGACAAAGGAATCATACCTTATTAATAAACCATAAGCAACCTTAGTAACATTGCAATTGAATAAAAAACACATCCTTTAAACTGAGTAAATTAAGAAAACGGGACAAACAATGGATGTTATGAAGCTAAAATCAAAGAGAACCATGAAGGTCAAAGCATCATGGTATGCATAGAAATACAACAAAATCAATATTGCATAAAAGCCCTAAAGTGAAGGCTACTTCCTTCACATGTTAGAAAGTTCATTACAATATTGCTCGCCCATAAAACCCATAAACCCCCCACTGATCCACGACGACCTAAACCCCCTTGTACCCTCCAGAAGGGAAGACCGAAGGAACCAATTAAGCTACGAGAACTAGCATCATTAGGAACACGCGTCTCAGTTAAAACCACGATAGATAAGTTCCATTTAGAAATTAACTCACGAAGAGTAGAGGAAGAATCGCCAATCTGCAGTCCCCGAACATTCCAAACCAAGACGTTGAACCCAACATCGCCCGCATTCATTGATGGGAAGAACATATAATTGCTTTGAGTTAGGTTATCCCTAGGGATAGATTGAAAGCAAACATCGTAAATCGAATTTGCAGAAGACCTAGAAGAGAGATGGAAACCGTTGACCTCTAAATCCAAAAGTGTGCCTACAGTAGCAGGAACAAGAAGAAGAAAACCGATGTTTGTAGAACCATAGTAATCGTCCATAATAGTTTGGTTCGAAATTTTAAAACAAACAAAACTCGGAGTGACATCCATGGCTAGGTTCAACAAACACAAATAGGGGTATTGGTGAAAGAGATTCAAGGCCGCATTTAAAGGAGAAAGAAGTAAAAGCCGCAATAAATAAGAGAAGAAAAAAAACATGCATTGGGAATGAAAAACCAGCTGTGCATTTAATGCACCGAAATAAAGATTATCCCTGACGACAGGGGAAACACAATTTTCCTAATCTCACATGTATCCTTTACTATAGTGATAATTTTATTCGAGGTATTGTCGATCACTAAATATAGGAACTTCAGTCAATTGTGATAAATATTTTTCTTAATTTTAAACCAATTCATATTAACTTTAACTTATTTTATATGAGCTGGCCGCCCTTAGCTTATCTAGCTCACAAGATAAATGGGCCAACCCATTTAAGTCTATTTTTAAAAAAGTCAAATATTGTTTTTGAATTTTGTCCATTTTAATGAGTTAAACCCATTTGGAAGAATTTGGCCCAGAAAAACCCATTTAGAAAAACACTTATAATTGCGAATCTTCTTCTTCGTTTAACTTGCAATAATGTGAGCCCATGTTCCTCAAACATTCTTTTCTGGACCCATATTCCACAAAAATATAGGTGTGGGCCCATATTCTATTTTCTCCTTATTACTAATTTGGAGACTCATATTCTCATTCGTAGCTGAAAATCTGAATGATTCACTCAAAGCTCCTTCTCTTTTTTTTTTTTTTTAAAGAAAAGTTTAGGTGGGGTAAGTATCGGTATCTCATCAGGGTCACGGAAGACCTCCCAATCTCTTTGAGGATTTACATATCACTCACCAATAAGGCCCTCACATCGGTCATAGGGTTCGAACTCTCGCCCTTGTAGGTTAAGAGCCTGAACCTTAACCAACTGTGTCACTCCTTCTCTGCCTAATGTGCACTCATGCTTCCCACTTACCCTTTGTCATCAAACATTAATGGGTCTTCTTTATGGCTTGTTATTAATCAGACCCATTTGATTAGAGTTTGGTTTGTCTACGCTATTGGTTTTTTTAATGACTTATTAGAAAAATAAGATTTTCTGCGCCGGTTAGTGGTGGGTTAATTAATGAGTGCTAACTGCTATATGCCTATATCACCAATTGTTAAGATTTTCTTAAATAAAACACTATTCCTTCTAGAATTAGAGCATGTGCATCCTTATTTCTTGCATTTAATTTTATAATGATTACTTATTTGATAAAATTGTGCTGTTTCTGTGATTTCTAGTTGTAGTAGAATATACTTTTTTAATTTTAAGCAGAAGTTAGAAATTGGAGTTTTTTTTAGTTAGTAGCATAAGCTAAATTTTAAATAATTTAAGACAAATATCCTTAATAAAATTTTATATTTTATTTTATACTCTTTATTATTCTAAACTTAATTTTAAGACATGTTCATTTATGAAGTATTTGAATATATTTATGTGATTATATATATTGTGACGTTGTTTATATTTTTTTAATAAAAAAAGATAAATAACAATAACGATCTTTTATTTAAATAATAATAATATATATTAATCAATAAAAAATTTAACTAATCATAGCAAAATTACATAGAGTTAATAATTTATTTAATTAACATTTTAATAAATTAATAAATAAATTAACATTTTATTTTTATTTGTTTAATAATATTTAAAAAATTAAATATTGATATCCATTTATTTATTTAACAGTATTAATAACTTCTTAATCCATATATATATATATATATACTTTTATTAGTAATTTTACCATCAAAAGTATTTATACAATTTTACTAAATTCAAATTGTTTTTCTGATAAAAATATTTTTCAACTTAATTTATCAAACACAAATAACTTTTCTTTCACAACTGAAAAGGATATGATGTCTTGCCAAGCCTACCCGATCAACGTTAACTCTGTATGATCTTGCGAGAACTCTATGCTATGGTAACAATTTTTTTCTTTCGAAATCAATAATTCATTGGGCTCAGTTTGTGATAAGTTCGTCTACACACTTAATATTAATTTAGTTTAATTTCTTTTAGCCCTCTTAAATAAACAATCCAGTCCGGCAAAATCATTTAACCCAACTAGATTTTTCTTTAGAAGTGAGATAATTATAGAGTTTACCACTATACAAAAAGGCTTCAAACTAAAATTGTAGGGCTTTACCCCAAAGGGAGCCCTTCCAGAAATTCTCAAAGGCCTGGGCCAAACCCAGGCCCAAGAGGGGGTTTGGAAATAGTTTTCAACCAGCAATAGACGCGCCTCGGTTAGAACCTCACTAGCTGCGTCATTGCCCCAAGCGCAAAGATGAGGATTACTCAATACTCGCCTCTTTTTTATATGCATTTGCTTACATCTCGCCTCTGGACTCCACCGATGTGGGACTAGCTACAGTAAGAACTTAGAACTTCATTAACTATATAACTCTCTAGACTAAACCCTTTGCTACATATGACCAAAACAGAATGGCGTAGCCAAATATTCATCTTCCATACATGCTATTTAACAACATAATAAAACATCTTAAGTACATATTTACATATATATATATATATAGTGAATGGAGTTTTCCTGTCAAGAATGAAGGAATCAGCAGAAATATGTGACACAAAATACGAAAGCAGAGCAAAGTAATAAAGCATTTTCTCAGTGAATTACATTTCTGTGAATCAGTCATCCTTCCTTAATTATTTGAGATCGGACTCTTCTGTCCTTTTAACATGAAAGAAAATTTTTGGCAAACAATCAGAAATTTCCACATATGAAAACACATATTCTCATAGTCATATCATATATATATGTATATACAGACATGAATATAGAGTCATGGGGTCATTTGCATAATATATACCAAAGGAATTAGATATAATTCTCTTAGCAATTGAATTAAATATTAGACAAGAAAAAGAAAAAGAAATCAGGATTTGTGTCTTTAATACTAAAGTGAAAAACGTTTCCTAGACTTGATACCATAAAATGCTCAACTTGTAGCTATCAATGAAGTGGGAAGTGGCATCATTTTGACAAGTCATATCTCACCCACAAATACTAACATATAGATAGTTAAGATATTGGTTTGACTCCGTCTATATATACTCGTCTAAAAAAAATCTTCATATATACAATTGACTCACATATAAATCCGGATCTGTTAAAGTGTATAAATTACACAAGTTGAGTCGTTGGATAAAATTGTTATGATATAGATACAAATTTCAATTTTTATCTGACAGTCTGAATTATATTGCGCATTTAATGTATTAGAGATAAAGATTAAGTCCTACATCTGATAGGATAAGATACTCAATTGAGTACTTAAGGAAGCTTGGTTCTTCCTCCTTACGAGCTAGCTTTTAAGGATGGGTTCCCCAAGTTACCTTAAGTTTCAACATGGTATCAGAGCTTAATGGTCTCACGACCCATGAAGATCGAAATCCAAGATGTGAAAAAAAGAAACCCCGGTAAAAAAAAAGAAGAAGAAAAAATGTGTGACCTCTGAGGTTCAGAAAAAAGAGTACAAGCCCAAAAGAAAAAAGAAGCGGCCTCTGAGACTCAAAAGAACACAAGCCAAGAATAATGAAAAAAAAAATCAAGTCACAACTAGAAAAAAAGAACAGTTGGACTTGAGGGGGAGTATTAGAGATAAAGATTAAGTCCTACATCTGATAGGATAAGATACTCAATTGAGTACTTAAGGAAGCTTGATTCTTCCTCCTTACGAGCTAGCTTTTAAGGATGGGTTCCCCAAGTTACCTTAAGTTTCAACATCATGCACTTGGACATTGGGCGACACTCTTTTGGTCATTCTCATTCTCTGACACAAGGATATGTTCTATTATATATCCGGTGGTCTAATTGAACTCATCATTGAAAAGTTTATTCTAACCAACATAATTGCATTCAATTCCACAAAGCTAGAAGAAGTTGTTCGTAGTCTAAACGCTACCAATTTATGAACTCTTCCACATGCCTAGATATTTATGCAAATTATGATAATGCACTTATGCTATTTGGATAATATTTATCCATTTGTCCAAATTCTTCGGAACTTTTCTCCAAGAAAGAATCTTATACATTTACATAAATCTATCCCCTCTATCAATTTCTTCTCTTCTGAATATGATTTTGGTCAATTTTTTAGAGAGATAAACCAAAACGAAAAAAAGAACGTAACTTTAGTTAGTTGAAGGATAATTATACTTACAACGTGTATTTTTGTAGAGTTTATATGTCTATTTTCAGTAAAAAAAAGAATTGAAATGATTCAAAGAGGTAGTACTGGTACCTAATTAGCTAGCAGTGACCACACATGAAGAATCAGTCACACTATATAGTATTTATCAATAAAGAGAAAGTTGAAAGGGTTCAACAATACATATCTACTCTTCAAATGGCAAATTAGTCCGGATCTTCTGCTCTATGGGTTTAGGCTGTCCGATGAATTAGCCATAGTGATAATTGTGGCTAATCGATTAAATATATGTGGCAAAAATTTAACCATGATTATTTGTTTGGACAGTACCAACTGGCAATAGCAAAGAATCCGCACTCTTGTTGACAATTCCATATGGCATCATTTCATATCTCTGATTCTCACCTCCAATACATGAGGGTTAGCTCATGGATGTGGTCACCTTTTGTCCATGACCCAATTACATATGACTTGAGTTCGATTTTAGGTGATCTCTTATTTAATAGATTATCTGTAAGAATCTTTATAAGTGCTTTTTAATTTGAGCTTGGAAACTTGCCTTGACTCTAGATCGGGGAGTCATCCCCTCTTCCAAGCGAGTCAACCTTGTTGCAGCCTAACTTATTAATAAACAAACCGAGCCAATATAAAATATAATGAACTGGTCAAACCGATTCGATCTGACCTAATAATGTGACAAAAATAATATTCCCTTTCCCCTTTTGCATATGGAACTACCATGGAAAAATGGGTTTAAAAAAATAAATAAAGCAAATAGCCATGGAAAATCCTCAAACTCCTCATCCACATCGATCCCTCCTTAACAATTAACATCTACTGCCAAACACATCCTCTAATTTCTATCTCTCTCCCCTCTCTGAAAACCTAAACTATAAAAGGGAACATAACAGGGCCATCATGTGATTCCTCTTGAAAGCATTTTCTTGTACAATTTTTCTCCTATTTCTCTTCTTTATCCTGTGTTTATTAATGTGGTTCTCATATATATCCTACCCAAATAAACTGATTCTTGGTTTTTTCTTTGTGGTCTTTTCTAGTGATTTTTCATGTGCCTGTGTAGAAGTGCAATTAAATGCAAAACTTTAATTTACAAGATGGTCATGGCTCTGGGGATTATGTACTATTTTCCATTTATAACCCACTTGCACTTGGTTCAGTTTCTACTATTTTAGGCATTTTATTACTTTATTGGGCCAACATACTATGAATGGACAGCTGCGTTTTCACGCATGGCTGTACCAATTACTTGGCAAAAATGAGGGCGCACAGGAAAAAAGCTGATACACTACTCTCAACATTTAATTTAATTCATTTCATTTTATGAGTTTAAACACTTCACATATATATATATATATAATAAGTGTGTGACACAGACAGAAGGTGATTCTGTTTTCTTAATTATCGCTTCTTGAATTTGATTTATAAAGAAATGAGAATGGAGTATCATCCGACGAGAAGGACTCTCCCAGAAATAGGCATCAAAATATACATATCCAAGGAATTAATTATCGGACCCGCTTTGATGGATACTCCAATCATAAACCAAAATATATATATAATGACCCATATAATAAATTGTAAGATATAACAACAAACTCTTATTGAATCCTAAAATAACAGACCAAAGTGTAACTTGAGTGAAAGCAATTATAATGCTTTTGATGCTATTAACCCAAATATATCAAGCTGTGCTCAAGCTTATGTATATAACACATCGATCTATTAAGTTAATGCTACTTTAATTTGAATATTATTGAAATTTGTGTAGGGAGAATTGAGTTCCAACAAGTTTACTGTATATATGAAACTATACTGGAAAGTGGTTAAAGTGCAGAAAGTCCCATGTTGAAATTAAAAAGAACAAATTAAGTAAACCTCTTTTGGAGTCCTCTAATCTGAACTAGTTTAATTAAGGTATAAATAAAAACAAATCATATCTTGTAATTTAATCCACTAGTTGATTAATGTTGAGAACTTTGAAGAAAAATGAATTTTAAAGGATCCCAACCTGAAAATGGATCTTCTTGTACATTAACCAACTATGTAATTAATATGTAAAGTAAATGGCCATTTTAATTATATATATAATATAACCAGCCAGCTAGTTAATATATATGTAAAAGTAAAATAAACACATTTTAACACTTCCACAGAAATTACATTACAGAGGATTCGTTCTCATGATTATAGTCTCTAGCTACAGTCTTCTGGCCCCATGCATAAAAGTACACATATCTAATAAAATTGAAGTCAAAATTCGAGCACAAAAAGCTAATTGAATTTCTATTAGTGTAATTTGACAATATATATATATATAGTTAATCATGAATTCATGATCAATCTCTTCTAGCTAGCTAGTAATTTACACTGATAATTAAATTTAACATGGAAGACCAATTGTTAATCTTCTTGAGCAGCAACGAGAATAGTGCAAATCACAGTAGTGCATATATAGTATATCCATAAAATAAAATCTCTATTTTTTGGTTTATGACAAGGATATTCACCAGAGCGAGCCTGATCATAAAAGAGAGCGATCCTCCCAACCATTATTGGATGATGCTCCATTCCCATTCTTGCAGGGATCGAATCAAAGAGAGCGATAGTTAAAGTAATACATACCCCTTACCATCTGTGCCACTGATAATAAAATTCCGGATACAAATTAACTGCAGATAAATACTAATATATATATTAATGTGGGAATTAATTAATAATGATATGTATTAATGAAAGTGGTATATATACTGAAAGTGTGGTTGGGATAGGCTGGTTGGTGATGGTGACTTGCCAACCACGCGTATATATATATTACATAGCATCATGGATCCACAAGGTTCCAGAATTGTGTGGTTAGGTTTTCTTTCAAAACCAATGGCTCTAAATGGGGAATTCCAATTCACACAAGTCACCATAGTCCTCAGTCTCCAACTTTGGAAAAATAAATTAAATCAAATATAATTAAGGAGAGACGACAAAGACTAATTAATAATAATATCTATATATATATATATTTGTCTGCATATATACATATATATGAAATAAAACAATTAATATATAATAATATTGAATTGAAGATTAATCTTCAATATATATATATATATATATATTTGACAGCTTCACTTGCCTTGACCCATTCAAGGTCCTAGTTCAGTGGAGTATCTGCACGATGTGGGCCTAAGAAACCACTTATAGTAAGTGAAGAAGAAAGATGTAAAATCACAACAACTTTATACCATTTGGATTATAAGTTACAAGTTGAATATGATGAGGTCACACAAAGATTTACAGAAATCCCATAGCACATGGGTGCATATCAGTATCTGGTGCATAAATGAGGAAATTAGGATTGAATTCAGATATATATATATATTTGATTTTATAAAATCTATGTATATATATATATTATATGGAGATCGAGGCCAATTATGGCATGCATGGTTTTACATGGGTACGTAAAATAAAATATATTTTTGATGGTTACAAAAGTGTGTCCTTTTTGATAAAGATATTATTTCATCTCGTGAGAAGCCGTTACAAAAGTAGAGTACAATGAAAAATTAATATTGAATTTTCTAGCTATAGATGTAATAAAATAATAATAATAATAACACTTGATGGCCCTTTTTCATTTTTCCTATAAATAGGTGCTTCTGGTGAGAAATCTAACACTCCAAAGTTGCAATTTGCAAATTCTCCACCTTTCTTTTTTCTCTCTTCTATATATATATATATATATATATATAGACGTTGGAGTTCTATTAGAGTATGATCATAGATAGGGAGGTAAAATGGGGAAGAAGAAGAAGAAGATAGATGGTGTGGTGATGAAGAGTGGTGAGGTAGTTGACAGAAGATAGAGAGCACAGATGATGATATGCATATATATATATATTGTTATACACATATAAAAGGAAGAAGTCATCAAATTTTGCATCTCATTCCTTTGTGCTCTCTATTCTTCTGTCATCACATATTCATTCAGCCTCCTCCTTCATTATCCCCATCCATGACCCTTCTCATCTATCTACCCTCATAACTCTTCCATTTTTCTCCTATAATTTTATATAAATTAATTTTTCATCACCTATATATATATGTGTGTGTGTTATACGTATATATATATATGATGGCCATTATATTATTTAACTTGTGCTTTGAATTTAGAGGTGCACCTACCTGCATGAAGTGAATGGTTTCGGAGGCAATGAAATCTACTTGTTGATAATGGTGCCTATTGGTAATAACAATATATATGTATATATATATATATATATTTATAAAACTATACCTCTTATTTCAACTAGAAGCTTTTAATTACATTGTGGTTTATTTGCATGTTTTTCTGAATTCCCTAGTTAAGATATTATCTATCTGGTATTTTTTTTATGCTATATATATATATATATATATATATATATATATATATGTAATATTGTGCAGCATATAATGATGACATATATTCACAGTGATATATTTCCAGAAATAGGAGGAGAGGTAAATAAGGTACCATGCTTGCTGGCTAATACCACTTGCTTTAATTTGTGGAAGAATGAAGGACCATCCTGCAAATATCATTATTGCACACATGGGACCTACTGACGACCATGACACATTAATGAATATATGGCATATACTTGTAATTATGATTCTTTCTATCCCCACAATTGTGTCCTTCATTGATTTGATAATATAGGTGCACCTTCTCTAATATCATGCACTGATCAATCAATACAGTACTACAGGTTAATTACAAAAACAAAGGACTCCAAAATATTGTCATCTTGGTGATTTGATTTTCATGATATGATTGATCCATTAATTTGTGAATGTACATATATATATATATATATAGTGTACTACTTCTTTTAAATTTTAATAGTAAAAGTCAGATATTATTTCTATTTAAGTGAATTTATTGATAAATTAAAAGTAAAATTGTAAAGAATATTATTGAAGTGTGATACAGAGATCAGTAGTGTAAAAATTAAAGGGAGACAAGGTTAATTATGAAATGGTAATTAATTGTATATATTTTGAATAAAAAAGTTCAATAAAAATATATACATACAATGGAGTACTGAAAGAAAGAAAAAAAATTAAGGGGGTGGTCCCTAGCAAAGCAATAATTATTGGAGATGGCATATTTGTATGTAATATGGAAATAAAACTAAATTCATTTGAAAATGGATTACAACTGTGAGTGAGAGACAATGGAATCCAGGAGAAGGTTTGGTTTTGTGATGTGTAATACCCAACATATACAGAAACCATTTCCTGCAAAAAATGCGAGCCACATATATATATATACACACACACACACAAAATATCAATTTTGATTATATATATATATATATATATATATATATATATATTCTAGACCAGGGTATCCACTGTCGAGCACAGTGACTAATTCCCTCGCTGAATTGTAGTCACCTCGAAGGGTGAGACAGCTGGCCCAAGGATTTAAACTGTTCCATACCCAAGACGAGAATCGAACCCTGACACTTGGTTAAGAATGAATGAGTATCTTCCACTCAACCACGTCCCTTAGATTTTATTTTATATATATATATATATATGAATGATAATGAGGGAAGATGAGGTGAAATTAAGAAGAAGAGGTTGTTGTACGTTGCTCTCATTTTGTACGCAAATTACTGAGTGGGTGGGATCTGAGGAAGGACAATCTGTTATATTCTGAACCCTAGCAGGTCGCAAGTTGGGGACATCATGTAATCTTATGCTGCCTTTTTTACCCAATTAAAATCATCCTGGTAAAATCTTGCACTTTACTTTACCCTATCAGATTTGTCTCGGATTTGAATCCAGTAAAATGCAAGTGTATAAAATATATGATGCAAATCGTTAGATAAAAATCGAGATTCGTACCCACACTGTAACACTTATCCAACAATTCATATAGCTCTCACTCACACCCAAAATTAAATGACCTAAGCTTTCATTTCCCTTGGTAATTTTATGTAGAATAAGATTTGATAAGATTTATACAAATATGATGGAATAAGATAATTATTATAAGATTAAGGATAAAACTGTAAAAATTTTATAAATGTTAAAAAGTATAATTATTATAAATTTTAGGGATCAAATTATAAAATTATTACACAAGCTAAAAATATAATAAAAACGCTAAGGACTTAAGTGCAATATTAATTATAAGTTTAGAGGTAAAAATATAAACATTTTAAAAAATATTTAAAGTATAATTACTATAAATTTTAAGAGTCAAACTATAAAATATTAAAATTATTAGACATATTAAAAATATAATTACCAAAAAATGTAAGGATCTAAGTGTAAATATAAAAAGGGTGGCATGTGATGCCCCTTCTCACCATGAGATTGGCCCATGGTTAATTAAAGACATCATGCCTTCAAAACGTTGATTGTATTATAGAATCATCCTTTAATAATATGATGAAATAAGATTTTTATGCAATAGTGTTTGTCAATAAGCTTGATCACTTGATCTAGTGAAAAATGCTAGGTCATTTTAGCAACTACACAGTTTTTTTTTTAGACCAGGATATTCACCGTCGAGCACAGTAACTAATCCCCTCGCTGAATTGTAGGCACCTCGAAGGGTGGGACAACTGGCCCAAGAATTTAAAGTTGCTCCATACCCAAGACAGGAATCGAACCCCTGATACTTGGTTAAGGATGGATGAATCCCTTCCACTCAATCACATCCCTTGGGTTAGCAACTACACAGTTTACTAACTGTGCAAACCAATGTCTAATTCTTTTTTAGTTTTCTACAGGTATTTTTTTATTAAAGGTAATTCTATTTAAGTTACGAAGGTCCACAAAAAGAGTTTTTTATATCAAATTTTTTTTCATACAAATACTTTAATTTGAACATGAAATCTTACTTAATTAAGGACAAATGTCTATTTCTGATTTACTATTATACATGCAATTTGTGTATTCAACATGCAAACTAAATGTCCTCAATCAATTTTATTATGGATAAACTCATCATCAACTAATAAATGGCCAGTTGATCAAAAGCATTATGAGCAGTGAAAAATACTCAATCTAGAAACTAATATTCCAGTCACTAATTATTCAAATTTATAGTTAGGATGCATTAATATTGTGAAGACTATTACAATAACAGATTATAAGTCAAATACTATTTTGGCCCTCTATGTTTTACTCAAGTTTTAAATTGGTCTTTTATCTTTCAAAAATTTTATATTGGTTCTTTATGTTTCCCAAAAGTTTTATATTTGTCCTTAAAGTTTCATTCAAGTTTATATTGGTTCTTTATATTTCATTCAAGTTCTATATTGATCCTTTATGTTTCATTAAAGTTCTATATTGATCCTTTATGTTTCATTGAAGTTTTATATTAGTCCTTTATGTTTCATTAGAGTTTCATATTGGTCCTCTCAGCATGATTTTATTTTTGGTTTAAACGACGTTGTTTGGTTGTTTTTGCTGTATCAAAGGCCACGTCAGCTATCTGATACACGTAGGAGAAATTATATGTCTACCTAGGCATACCATATCAGCAATTAACTTGAGAAATTGACGGATTTGGACGGAATGACCAATTTAGAACTTCTAGAATACATAAAGGACTAATTTAAAACTTTTAACATAAAGGACTAATTAATTTGAAACTTGAGTGAAACATAGAGGACCAAAATCAACCTTTGACCTAGGTTATATGCAAATTATAGTAAAGGAATTATTTGTATATAAGTCTAGTTGATTAATTTTTTAAAAAGATTAAATTAGTGAAAAACATTTATGGGCAAATGTGTGTTTGTATATATATATATATATAGATTTTTTTAATATTTTAATTTTATACATTAGTAAATTAAATACATATAAGAATTTCTAATACTCACTATACTAAACTTCTATCTAATGTCTATCAACACGTGTAAACTAGTTAATACTGAATGGGATAGGGAAAAAATTTCATCTACTTTTTCGCTCATTTTTTTGCGAGTCTCATTTGATGAAAAAAAGATGATAATTGACTCCAAATTATTGAGTGTTACATAGATGAGATGATACAAATTATATTCAGAAGAGTTTTTCATGGGATAGGACATCATATTTTTTTTATTTAATTAGCTAATTTAAATTGTGTAGATTGGCCAATGAAAGTTGAGATAGTTAAGGTTCGAGTTCTTATTCCACAAAAGTGAGAATTTGAATCTTATGACTCATGTGAAGGCCTTATTGGTGAATGATATATAAATCTCCTCGTAAACCCTCGAAAAAATTGGGAGGTCTTTCCTACCTAAACTTTTGATTAGGCAAAAAAAAATTATATTGATCCTTAGTTAATTACTTGCATCGAAAAAAGACTTTATTATGTGTTGGTTAAGCCCTGATATTTTTGTGCTTATTAATTATATTATTTCTTTGTAATTTTTGTTTCATAATGCTTGCTCTTTTTTTTCGATAAACTAATAATGCTAATAACATGACAATAACATGTGAGAAAGAAAGAAAGAAAAACACAAAATGAGAACATAATCACATGTATCATTCATCTTTGACATCCATTATATAAATGAGATTCACCACCTAATCAATTTAGTGTCTATCTAAAAATATATATATAAAAAAAATTAATCCCCCAATCTTAGACCTTAATAAGGCTGAATTGGACTAACACTTTCAACCCCATGGTAAAGATGATGTAGCCCAACTCTGCCCTAAAGTGGACTAGTTCATTTTGATAATTCAATCACTATATGCCAATTTCCGGATGTTCCTTACCAGATTTTGCAATTAAAAATCATGCTGTCCAATATTACATGACTGATTGTTCGAAATAAAAATCTCTACATATTATATTTTACTTGAATAACCTAATAATAAATACTCCAAAATAAAAAACCTTTATTTATAAGTTTTGTCCTAACAAAAGTACCTCTGTAAAATGTATCTTTCTACCAAAGTCTAGAATCAGTAAGTTTTTGTACTAGTGCAACTATGAAACCCTTCCCCATAAAAACAACAATTGAAGTATTTTTTCACTATTTAGAATTATTTAAATGGACCAAAAGATGTCAAGATGTTATATTTTTACTCATTTTTATGTTAGGTTATCAATAGTTAAATTCATCATAATAATTTCTCCTATTGTTTTTTTAGTCTTCTCTACCTTTAGTTTTTAATCTTCCATCTGATTAACTCTACGTACAGAAATCTCTAACGGTCTTCTTTATACATAATCAAATCACCTAAGGCGTATTTTGACCAACTTTTTTATAATATATGCTACCCCAACTTTCTCTCTAATACAAGAATTCCTAATTTTATCATTTTTAGTGTGACCACTCATCCAATGAAACATTCTTATTTATGCTTATGTTAATTTTTTATCGCCCAACGTTTAATGCCATACCATAAAAAAGGTCTTAAGTTTGATGAAACCCTTCCACACACCAGCACCAAAAAAAATTCCATCAAGACATACATCCAATTACATAGCCTTCATATACTAATACAGATTTAAATATACATAATTACAACCGAACTTTGGGGTAAAATATTGCCAGTGGAATGATAATTTGAATTAGGTGCAAGTGCACTTACAATGATAGACTTAGACTGACTCTGCACCATCAATTTCCCTCTCCTTGAATGACTTGGTATGAAGATCACGGGTAATTTGAGTGGTTGTATCCAAGAAGTACAAAATAAAAGAAGTCAAGCAGCAACAAGCAAACATGGGTATGGGCCCATAAATCCAAAGAACAAGAGGGAATGACAAATAGAATGCCCTCAAGCCAAGGGTCCAAGAGAGACTTCCACGATTCAAGATTTTTGCAACATATTCAATGAAATCATTTTTGCCTTTCAGTGCAGGTGCTGTGATTAAGAAGCTGACATGTGCATAGTATCTAATAGACTGTACATTACACAGAAATGCAATAAGAAAGCATACTGAGATTGAAAGGCGTTTGATTGAATTACCAAGGGGTCCCGTATTGCCATAAACTAATTTGGATGCTGAATCAGAATCATTGCTTGCAAATATACCGATAAGTGAACTCAGGGTGATTGCTGTTGTAGCAAGAAGAGTAGATGCCATGATATTGTTACGGATTGTTTGAACCGCCAAAACTCCGTTTTTCATGGGATCCTGAAAATGTAGCAACAGGGTTCACCATATAAACAAACCATAAGAGCTAGAGCTAGACAAAAGATAATCAATATGCAGAAGCAATCCAAGAAAATACCTGAATCACACTGATACTTAACAGTTTTAAATTAGGTAAAGCTATTCTTACTGAGAACTAGCTAGCCCAGTTGGTAAGGGTGGGGGGTTACCAGCAACGTAACAAAAAAAGAACAGCATAACAAATTGATGAATAGACCATTCAAGGAGAATGGCATAGGCTATTCTCTAGTCTATCAAGATAGAGGTCATTGACCGTCAGGATGTCAGTGCAAGGTATCCGATGGCAAGACTTACATTAGCATTAAGTATGAAGTACTAAAATACTGCTCAGCAAGTCACCATAGATGGTCAAAGAGGGTACATGGCATAGGCTACAGAGAACAATAATTGAGACTGACTATATGAATGGTATCATGTTCAGTAGACAAATACTGATTATGCAGAGACTAGTGAATCTGATCCAAGAACTCATAAAAGTGACTACAACTTTGAGATAGTTGAATATCTAGTTCAGCTTTGAGCTTACTAAGAATTACTAACTATTGAAGCAATCCAAAATTTCATCTTAATTTACAAAACCCTCCAAGAAGAGACACAGAATATATGAACCTTCAACACCTTATATCATAAATCTGCTAGTCCAATACAGAACATAGTCCAGCAAGCACTATTCACAAGCTTTTACAAACTTATTTATGATTTATGACTAGCTTTTCTATTTTGCAGCCCAGAGGCGTTTAGATATGTTACTGGGATCTGGGTCTGATGATGATGTTAATCAACTTTTGGTTCTGAATGGTGTAGACTGTAGAGTGTAGACTGATCAGTTTCTGACTCATTTAGTCTCCAAATTCAAGATTTAGAACAAGTAACACAGAACACTCAGTCAAGAGGAGAAAATGTGTTAATAATTAACCGCATAAATCACATAGCAGCAGGTAATTTATCACAACAAATATAATCAAACTATTACGTGCTTGCTTATTAGCCCTTGTCAGTCAAGTTTCCTACTCCAAATCGTACCAATTATAGGGAGAAATTGTTTATCAATCAATATCCAGAGAAATAAGTCAGAAATTTTGTCGGTTGGTACAATACAATACAATACAAAAAGCGAATTGACATATACATAAAGGAGAGAGAAATTCACTAACAGTGGTCATGGAAATAACCCACTGATGGCGAGACATAGCGTTTAGGCCAATGACGGTGCGAGATGGATGGCGCAGTATAGTGTAGAGAAGCCAGACGTGATATGCTCCTAACACCACCAGACCCACCGGCACCAATATGGAATCCAGACTCTGCTCTTTCATCCCTCACGAATTGAACGAATCAATCAACCTTCCTTCACTTCACTTCACAAGGATCTCCGACGCTGGCAATTCGTAAGCAGCAAGCCCAAATGTAAGCATCGAAGTTATGCCTCAGTCGGCATTTCAATTTTCAAACGCAACTCCACGTAGCCCTCGCTTCCGCCTCTGGAGGGCCCACACTTTGTACTTGTGAGATGCCACTGATTTTACATGCAGATTGATTCGATCCCAGAAATTCGAAGGGATTGCGATTTTCCAGAAACGAGGATGAACAAGTTAATCATGAGGGGGACGCCATCACGCGGCAAGTAATTTTCCAGTTTTTTTTATAACAAGAGTAAATTTTCTAGAAATTAATTGGATCCCTATTTTTTTTTTTCGATTTTTAAAATCTTTTAATTGCAATAGACTTCATTTTCAAAAGTTTCGAATTTTGTTATAATACTTCGTATAAATTATTAATAACAAATAATAACATTGTATCATACATATAATATTAATGTTAATTCATCATTCAAGATATGACAATTCTTTATATGAAAAAAGTGATATCATTTTAAATGATGAGTTGACATTAATATAAAGAAATGACATCATTTTAAGTGATAAATTAGTATTAATATTACATGTACAATGTCACATTATCATTTGTGTTAAGAATTTAGACGATAATACAATACTAAGTGTTAAGATAAAATTCAAAATTTTAAAGATAAAATCAACAGTAATTTGAAACCGTTTTAAACAAAATTGACTTAAAAGAAGTTTAACTATAAAACAAAAATGAGTATAATATTTTCTGATGACATAGCACTTGCATTTGCCATTTTTATCTTTACATTTGCGTGCACTTGTTGTACTAAAATTAAACAGCTTCTTTTTTTTCTTCCCTTTTGCGTTCATCGACTTAAATTAAGGAAAAGCTCCACAAGAGGAATAAAGGTAGGTATGTCTATCACAACAATTCACACATGCACGGCACCACAATATTCTCTTCTCAAGTTATTATTTAACTACTACTTCTTTTCTCTATTCTCTCTTTTGTCTCATTGTTTTTACTAATAAATCTTTTTTACTTTTCCTTTTAAAATTATATATTATGTTTTATACAAGAACATAAAACTTCTTTCTTCATAAAAAATTAAAAAGATTAAACTACTTTCTTTAATCCTTGTCAGAACACCAGGCTTAACTAACATAGCGGAATGGTTTTCCTCTTTTCCTATAAAAACAAATATTATATTATGTAAAAGTAAGAGATTAACTCAATATTAAGAAACATGCGAGTCGTACCGAAATAATGTAATATCAAGAAGGAACGTGCTTCATCTTGTAAATAGGTGGATTTTTATATTATAAGTTTGTGTATCAATATAAATAAAGTAAAGAAGGAAAAAATTTAAATGTATGTGAAATGTTATAGAGTGAAAAGTTTGTGTATCTACCAAAGGTTGGGTCTCATTTTTGCCTCATTACTCATGACATCAAAGAAGCAGTATGTGAGAAGAATGCGCAAATTAGCAATTAAGAAAACTGAACTTTTCAGATAACATTGTCATGAAAATCTGTTTTCTCCCGGAGATAGTCAACATTATCTCAATTCTCATGTACATATTCTAAGTAAGATTTATGACTTTTCTAGCTCAATAAAGTCTTTAGTATCAACATTATTACACAAGGAAGAAAATTTAAGACCGTTTAAATTCATTCCCGGCCCAGCTCATAGGTGGTTCTAAGAACTTTTGTCAGCAGCTTTCCCCAAGGATGTGAAATTCAACCTGAAAATAATAAAAGACATGAATGGTCTATCAACAAAATTCAACACAGCTAAGGAAGCATATCCGCACTTCAGCGGATCATGCCAATCTCAGCCATCAATCTTGGCCATCAATCCACTGAAGTACGAACTGGACGGCTGAGATTGAGCACGATCCGGATTTGCTTCCATTCAACAATGGATTGTTGTTCACCTTATCAAAGGCTTCCGCTGCGGCACAGGTGCAGGAGTCCCACTTAACAATGGTGCTGTCAGTTCAGCAGGCTATGTCCAACAACACAAAAAGAAGAAACAGTTAGAACTTCTCATTTTCATATCGATAGTGATATTCCACATGGCAAAACAAAATTGTAGCTTTCAGAGAAATGCCGCTCAGACAAAAGAGATAGGTCAAGGCAGAGAAGTAATGAGTTCAGATGTGCAAATTATGGACAGTGCTGTGTTTTTTTTTACATCAACCCGCTAACCTGCGACCGGGTTAATGTTCAAAGCAAACACACTTCAACACTTCAAAAGATCCATCCATTCTCAGCAGCAGTAACAGAACAAAGATTCTTCAGAAACGGGAGGATTCCCAATAAAGCAAAACAAGAGAAATGTAATCCAGATTATTACCTCAGCTCAGGGATTAAGAGCCCACAGGAATAAAGCAAATTATCATCTAAAACTCAAAAGGAAAAAACAATCTTCTTATGAGTTATGAAATTTATTTAGTAAGCTATCTGAACACGAAAACCTCATGATATGTTTTCACACTACCATAGTGTCAATTTTTTAATCCCTCTTTCAGATGATATTAAAATCTATCTAAAACATTAACAAAACAAACAAGGACCAGCAGCCATTACAAATATGTGGCAGAAACAACGAAGAGAACTAAAAGAAGGGCCACGAAAAGTCGAAAACAATAGAAGTTGAACAAATCTAACTACGTTACTTATACCTAATACTTAGATTTAACCAAATTTTAAGTAACATTAACACGTGCAGTTCAGACAATTGCAAATTCAGAGAAATAATGAAATCTAGATTTGCTGCAGAATGTTTGACTGAATATTTTAATGAAATAGAAGTCCCAAAATAAGACAAAATAAGAAGTTAACCTCAAGCTCCTCCAATCCCCCATTAGAAGATAAATGAGTAGAACAAGTCATTTCGTTGTTTGAAATAACTGGCTCTGCTGCCACTACAGGCTTCGAGTTTAAAGAGTCCAAGCTAATGCTTTTCAGGTCTCCTCCATCATCTTTGACTTGATTTGTATACTCAAGTTCATCTTCAAGCTCATCAGGTTCTTCTGGAAAAGCTTGGTGCGCATCATATGGACCGGACATAATCTTCTCAATAGCCAGATTTTCTGCTTCTTTAGAATTGGATGTATCAGTAGAAGCAAGTACAAGGTTGACCTGTGGATTGCAACTCCCTGATCCATTAATCTCACTCTTCTCAGATGATACCTCCCCTCCAAATTTCAATTCAGGCTTCTCGCTCTTCTGCAGGCCTGTACCATTGGCTTCTGATTCAACACATTTTATAGAACAAGAACTAGCAGTGCTAATAGTTCTATCCTCATGAATTTCCCTGCTGGAAGAAGGTAAAGATGCAAAAGGCTTAGAACTTCTCATGTTATCATCCAAGTCATCATCTGTTCGCTTTCTCTTCTTTTCATCTTCTGTTCCACATACAGATGCTGCTCTACCTTCATGAGATTTTTCTTGACCCTGACCAGAAACCTTCAATTCTGAACTCCGCTTGCTATCCCAAGTAACTTTTGATGGACGGGAAGGTCGAACACCACCAGGAAATACAAAGGTAGGTAAATTCCGACGCTTCACATGGGATACGCGAATTTCCATTCCAGGTTTCCATAAAGTGTACACGTTGACAGAATGCTTAAATTCTTCAACAGTTAGCCTTATATCAAATTGTTCACCTTCATTTACTGGGACTCCTTGCTTACGCTGCAGACCCATGAAGTAACTACAGTGGAAAGGTTTAGATTTGTCTGAAAAATCACCAGGATGTGGATGGCATTGAAGCATGCCATATGTGTGCCTCTCAATCTATTTTACAGGACAACCAAATTAGGTTACTGCATGAACCAAGAAATGAAGCTCCTCCACAACTTAACCAAACAAACAAAGGGAAAAAAACAAAAAGAGGGAGATTTAACAAAGAAAAGTAAATGCAACAAAAGTTACTCAACATTTCACCTTCAATGTCAGCTGGCGAAGCCTAGACTCAACCCAGCCTTTCCATTTTCTAAGATCATCAGCATTCTCTGCACTAATGTCTATTTGTAGATAATTCTTATAAGCTTCAAAAAAGGGATAAGGCTCAAAAAGATTATCCCACTCAGCTTTGCTTGCTTCCATAGCCTACAAATACCAGAAATAACATGATTGTTTTAATCAATTAAATTATCATATAAAAAATAAAAATAGATTCATTTAAAATGTTTTCCAGACTTGTCAAATTTAAGATTATACTGTCCCAAACAAAAACGGGCTATTTCTCCATTGATAATCGTATTCAGTACCTTCTTCAAACTTAATACAAATAAAAGTATTAATTTCTGATAGAAACATAATAATTACAATTAACTAAAATTTATCAACGTTTGTGGCCATCCAACACACAAAGTAAATACCCAATTAGAAAAATAATTTCCATACAAGACTTGTATAATGATTTCAGACTCTTCCTAGCCTTCTGGGACAGATTTATCATCATATTGTGAAAAACGGGGTAAGGCTTTATCAAACAAATATATTTAATTTTCACAACATGGGAAGAGTGGAAGACCAACATGGATGTCCCACTGAAAATCTTGGGGCAAGGTACTACAGTTTATGTGAAAAAGAGGGAACCTTGAACCATACATTCAAACCTATTGTAGACTGAACAAGAAATTTCACATAAGACTTCCCTAGGTTTGGTCAAAAAGAAAATCATTTCCCAAGCCATCAGATCATACCTCACATATTTCACTTCCCCTTTGAAATTCCTCTGACATGATACGCAGAGTACTTGATGAGACATTGTAGCTAGAGTTCATACAAGGATATGCAGGGGTAATTATGGGCATTAGATGGAATCTATCCTTGGGATATCTTCTAGGATCCCATACTTGAAGTCCAAGAGATCCTTCTTCAATAGCACAAAGCATCACTGGGTTCGGCCATCGCCACTGAGTATATACCCGGAAGAACCGAGATACTAACATATTAGGCAGTGCATTAGGATAAAGCTGGCATATTCGAGCAACAAGCAATGCCCAATTTATCCCACCAAGAAAACCCGAAACCTGACCATGATGTAGCAAGAGGACATATTAAATATATCAGAGAGAACATAACTAAATACAATGAACAAGTTCAGGCTAAAAAAGAAAAAATTAGCCAACAAGCCATCCTGAGTATAAGCATTTCCATACATTTGAATAAACACCACGGCGCTTTGCCCACAATCTCATACATCTTAATGTTGTACGAAAATTCTGCACTTCAGAATCAAAATTTCAATCGATTGGAATGACAGAAAAAATTGACATAAAAATCTGTCTTCTGTACAAAATTGAAAACACTACCTGAATATTTGGAACCAAGCGCAAGATCTGATCAGTAACCCTACAACCATTAAGACTACGAACAGTTTGATCATCTGCATTTTGTAATATTGAGTCCTGTGATATATCTAAGTCCTGCCCCCCAAAAAATCCAGTATTATTAAGTATCATATATAAGATAAAGTACAACCTCTAATGAAGGAAATCAAGAATCCTGCAGTGATTATGCAACAAAATAGGGGAGGAATATGTATGAGCTTTTTGACCCAACTAAACCCAAAAAAAATATATATATCCCACACTAACCCACTCACAAACTTGATTTTCCACACTGGGCCACATATGGCCCTTCAGACTTCTAAACTTTGCTGTATATAATCAAATGTCTTGAAAACACAGTTTTATATATGTAAAATGAAACCACATAGGCTTCTTCAATGTCCACATCCACATCAACGATATCTGGGAATACTGCATTAGACTCTGATAGAACAGAGGGTAGCAGTATCAGTTGGCTGGATTACACAAAACTTACTGAGTCAACCAAGGTAAAGCAAAAAAAAAAAGCAATCTTCTGTATCTCCCAGTTCAGAGACACAGTCCATGGAAGATTTTCAATCACAAAAGGCCAGTGATTTCCTCTATTGGATAATTTCAAAAGCACTGATATTTCTAGTTCAGAACCTTGAGTCAACTTTCAAGGCAATTTTACCAATAAACCTTTTAGAAAGCACAGAGAAGAAGAGAACTGCCTACATCATTTGAAGAAATTGAACACTGTATTTACTACCAATAAGTTCAACATTTTGTTATGCCCTAGATTATGATTGCGTTAACTGGTAGTTTTTGTGCTTTCACCAAGCTCAATTCTACTTGAAGCCTCTCCTGTTGTATGACTGCCAAAAAGAAATGAAGTTTGTGTTGTCGAAACCCTCCACAAAACAGGCTTCATTGTATCATTAAAAAATAATGAAAGCTTGTTGTCATATATTAGGTTAAAGTTTAAAAGAAACACATGTATTTAGAAAAAGAAAAAAGTATGAGGTGGCGAGAAGAGGCCTAGTGAGGGATTAAGTTTGAGAGCAGGTTACTGAGTTAGTAGGGAATTTTCAATTTTTTTAATATTGATATATTTGGGTCAAAATGATGAGACAAGATAGAGCCCGTTGATATTTCTTGATCCATGTTGCCAACCCCACCTAGTGGGAAAAGACTTTGTTTTATGTTGTTGTATTTGGGTTAAAACAATAACCTGTATGTCACGTATCTAGAAGGTTTGTTTAAAGGTTCTGTCGTGCAGCTGAACTTTGCAGCTTAAACTTATCAGTAAAATATTCTAAGATTAGGTAATACATCTGATGTCCATTCCTAGGGAGAATAAGATGTGCTTAATAAAGGAGGGAGAAAAGAAACAAGAATTGTGCCTAAAACATACTCAATTAGTTCTACGTAAGTAACTTACTTCTGGAATAACCCACAAGGACAACTTCGCATAAAGGAGATCTATGGAAACACCATTAAACTTGAATTTCATCACTGGAACATGTGCATCAGGCACAGGGTGTAATTCTGTTACTTCGGGCATCTCAGACAGCATATTTTGTAGTTCGCCAAAAAAATCGTCCTAAGGACAATTCAAAAAACAATTTTAATTGACATGCAACACGAACTTCAAAAACTAAATTTACGCAGTAAAATGCCTAGTTCATACTTCTCTACTTGCATGCCTAGGTCCCACACACAGAGTGTCAATATCTGCTCCAGGGCCATGCACCTACAAAATATAGGAGGCAAAATTTAAATGAAAGTAGAGTAGAAGGATCCATAGTAATACATTCAGTATAGTTTATAGCCAGTCATCACTATTTGTGGTCCAAGTTTCAATAGTTCTGCAATCATTTCTTGAGATAGATGTATGTGGAAGACAACACATTTTCAAAGAATGAATATCTGCTGCTTGGAAAGCATAAGAGAACAGAAATTTTAAGAGTTGACAAATTAAGGTTTCATCAAGATGACTTCAGTTGACTATTCAAATTTTAGGGTTCTTCTGCCTTTTCAGGCCAAAAAAATTATTTTCAAGGAAGTATTCCATGGTGATAAACTGGTCTCAAGCAAACTAGAATATAAAAATAATAATGTATGTCTTCTCTCAAGTTAATATATACAAAATACATTAAATAAACCATCTAGTTCACAGATACCATACAATCCTAAGTTAAAGCATGTAAAACCCCTCCCATGCATACAATTAAAATCCCTTGTGTGCATACAATCAAGTTCACATGACATGACTTCATCACGTTATACAACAGCAGAAGTTTCAAAATTCGAAATGTAGCTACACAACCCTTTACACCACCCAAATAAACAAAGCATGCACATCTGTACAGGTTCAAAGATCTCTATAGCGCGACAGATCCAATGGCCCACATGGGATATGCCTCTTAGTGTGAGTCTGTTGCTTGTTCTGGGCTTTGAATATTATGTGATGTTCTACGAGATATATAGACAAGCAGCATGCCATTAGACTATGATATCCTCATGCTCCCTCTACCTTCATTATGCCAGCCAAATAGACAATCCAAACGAGTAGACAATAATAATGAACACAAACAAAAATTAATTTATAGAAACACAATAAGTATAATTTAAGGTATATAAGAACAGCTTCATACCCCCAGCCTATAGGAGCCGAAAGTGAAAATCTTGGCATTTGCTTCTTGCACGAGTTGCTCATTTAGTCCCTTTGCACGGCTAATGGTTTTGACCCAAATCTTCACAATCTAATTCACAATACAAAAGCACAATTGGAATAAATAAAATGCATAGGAAGCTCCACCAAACCTCCAAGATGGACGAGAATGAAATGCAAATAAAAAACCCAAGCGTGAACAAACAATCACTCAACTCAAATATACCTCCCAAAATGCTATATATTTTATCTTAGTTCCCTCACAAAGTGTAAAGATTTAATCAATAAAATAAATTCAACCTGGTCTAGCCTGCCAAGCACTTCTTCCCTACTCACTGCCTCCTCCTGACTCTCATACAATCCGGCATCTTGCAAATACTGAACACCCAGAATCAAAATCAGCAGAAAAACACTTGCAGAAAGCTCAAAGATTAAGAACAATAAGTGAGAACAGAACCTTCTCAAGTTCACGAGTCTTGATCACATCGTAATCAGTTGGCCCACCCAATGAAATGGGTTCCGTAATGCCTAATCGATGTTGCCCATTATTGCGATTGCTCAATACGGGGCTCCCCATGAACAAATTGACACAAAATTTTTTTTTTATTATAATATGTCTTTTGCTTCAATTGTAGGGAATTGTGAGAGTTATCAGTTATCAATGGTATATTACAGTTTCTTCCAAAGAAAAAAAATCAAATAAAATAAGATGAACAGGGAAAAAAACTATAAGAATGAGATGATTGTTGATTATACAGTATTGGGCGAACATTCAAGCCATGAACCTTGACCATAAAACAGGTAACAAGAGAAAAAATTACAAAGCCACACGGAATAAGTTCCTTCGAAAAACGGCCAAAAAAGAGAGTACAAAACCACTGTGTGGGTTTTCAATTCGAATAAAACCGAAACCCTAGAAAACTAGATAAGCCCCGAGTAATCAACTAATCATGGACCCCATAAACAGATTGTAGCACGCGATTAAATCTCGAAAGTCTCTGCCTCCATGAATTGTTGTGAGCGTAGCACTTCATCCGCGGATGAACCTCCAATCTTCAGAAGATAGTAGAAAAAAAGAACCTGGAAGAAGTGACGACGGAAGAGTTATAAGAGAGAGAAAGCACAGAAAGAAAACTGAAGAGAAAGAGAGAAAGAGAAACGCTTACGGAGAGAGAAACAGTGGGGTTTTGCTTTTTGGTTAACAGTTCGGTGAAATGGTGGAGAAATGACGAAGCTTAACAAATATTATAAAATTTCACGAAACAGTAAATTCCAGATTGAAACTGCTGTTGTACTTGTACCCGTGCGATCGACAAAAATACGCGTAAATATCAAAACGAGTAAACTCCTAACTTTTTTTTAACAATTTAATCCCAAAAAATTATAATATATATTTTGGTCTTTGAAAATTAGGGCTCTGGTTTAATTTGGATATGAGGGGAATTAGTTTGAACAGAATGATAATGGTAGCGATTTGATTGGCTCAAATCTATATATAAAAATAAGAGGCAAGAAGCAATGGAATGGCACATCATACTTTTCTACAATCATACGCTTAATATGTGTTAAGGGTGTTCAAAATCGATCTAAACCGAATCAAATCGACAAAAATTGATCAAAACCGACTATATAATCAAATGGATTGGTTTATTTTCTTGACAATCGATTTAGTTCGGTTCGGTTGATGAATGAAGTTCAATCCCAATCGAACCGAACCGAACCAAACCAACTAATTATAATTTTTTTTAAATATTAAAAATATTTTATGACGTTGATTTTTATGATTTTATGATGTTGGATTGTAATTTAAGTTTGTAATGTTGGAATATTGTACTAAGAACTTTAATTTGTTGGTTTCCATGGTTAAGAATAGTTATTTTTATTTTTCAGGGTTTAAATTGAAGAGAAAAAATAGTATTTTTTTTAAAAAAATTTGTCAAAAAACCGATCAAACCGAACCGAACCGACTAATTCAGTTGATGTCCAAAGAGGGGATTGGATTTGATAACTTTTTTAATTATCGGATTGGATTGGTTCGGTTATCTAAATCGTCCAAACTGAACCAATCCGCAAGTTTGCTCATTCCTAATACGTGTAGTCTACGTAAATCCACTTAGACTCCACATTGGCGGCCTAAATGAATAAAATTTCAAAATTTGAAATGTGGATTGAATCCTTTTAGGATATAAACTCATGCAAACGCCTGCGTGGCGTGTTTGTATTGGTCCAATTGCAAAAATATTTTTTTAAAAAAAATATATTTTTACAATTGGAATAATACAAACACGTCACGTAAACGTTTGTATGAGTTTTTACGTCTTAGAATTTCGAATTCTAAATCTTATTGTTATATAAACTTTGTTTTCCGACTCATTTTATCATGCTCATTCTAGAATTTTGAGAGAGAGGATACACCTTGCTTAGCTTCCATGGCTGCAAAGCACCCTTATTAGTGCTATAATTCAACATCAAGTAGACATGGCATTGAGATGGTTTTGATTTTTAATGGATCATGTAATTAGTTTTAATCTTAATTGATTTCCATCTCCCTATTCAACTTTTTGAAGCCATTGTCGACTTATCATTTGGTGAAGGAAGGTGAACTCATCTTTATGTACCTACGATTGCACACCCATTATTTTTTTTTTATAAAAAAGTGTGGCTTTTCTCATTTCTTAATTAATTGCTAAAATGATATATATTTATAATTATTTATTTTCTTCTGGTGTTCACATGGCTCGGTGTTTGAAATATTGGCATATCTTTTTAAAGTTAAAATTTTTTGAAGTTATCTACAGGAAAGACTTATCTAAAATGCTAATTATGCTTTACATTTCAGTCTTTCACAAATATCTTCGACGATGTCACATCACATGCATGCTTACAAACAAACTGATATTGCTCCACCCATTGTACTGCACTTCATCTTTAACAAAGAAAATCTTCTGATGACCAAAAGAGATTATACTTCAATCCATATTCAAAAACTGGGCAAGATTGTGACATGACAGAAATGTCTATATTCAGCCTTAAGATATTATTGGTCAACGTTTATGGTCATCCAACACGCAAAGTAAATAACCAATTAGAAAAATATTTTTCTACCTAAAGAAAAGAAAAATAATTTCCATACAAGACTCGTATAGTGATTTCAGACTCTTCCTAGTCTTTATTAAAGTGCATCAAATCAGACCGACTTGGATGTCCCAATGCATAAAGTGATAAAGATAACCAGGAGCCTTGAACCATACATTTGAACCTATTTTAGACTGAACAAGAAATGTATGTTTGATATCCCTTACTAGCAAGGAAGGTTATATTTTCACATAGGTGAGGTGAGGTTGAGGTTCCTTTTGGTGATAAGTTCATCATGAAAGGTGAGGTGAGGTGATGTTTAAAGACCAAAATGTCCTTAAAAAATTTGTAGTTTTTAAAAAAGTAAAAGTAAAAAAAGTTTTTCATACTTTTATCTTCTTTTTCCCATCGTACCAAACAATATTAATTTTACATTCCACTTTCATTTACTTGTATACCCAACATACTTTTTATCACTTACTTCCATCTCCTACTAAAACACTTCCCGACTACTAAACGTGACCTTAGTGTTGTACAAAAATTCTGCACTTCAGAATCAAAATTTCAATCATCGATTGGAATGACACATAAAAATCTGTCTGCGGTACAAAATTAATAACACTACCTGAATATTTGGAACCAAGCACAAGATTTGATCAGTAACCCTACAACCATTAAGACTTGGAACAGTTTGATCATCTGCATTTTGTAATATTGAGTCCTGCGATATCTCTAAGTCTTGCCCCCCACAAAATCCAGTATTACTAGTATTATATATAAGATAAAATACTTCTAATCAAGAATCTTGTAGTGTTTATGCAACAAAATAGGGGAAGGAAAAAAAGATATCCAAGCTTTACTATCCAACTATGCCAAAAAAAAAAAAAAAATCCCACTCTCAAACTTGATTTACACACACCTCAGACTTTGAAATTTAGCTGCATATCATCAAATGTTTTTCACAACACTGTTTTATATATGCACAATGAAGCCTGTGTCAAAAACTTACTGAGTCAACCAAGGTAAAGCAAAAAAAAGCAATCTTCTGTATATCCCAGTTCAGAGACACAGTCAAAGGAAGACTTTCAATCACTAAAGGCCAAGAATTTCCTCTATTGGGTGATTTCAAAAGCACTGGTGTTTCTGGTTCAGAACCTTGAGTCAACTTTCAAGGCAATGTTACCGATCAAACCTTTTAGATAAGTGCTCAATGAAAGCACAGAGAAGAAGGGAGCTGCCTACATCATTTGATGGAATTAATTGATCACTGTATTTAATTACTTCCAAAAAGTTCAATAGCGTGTTATTTCCTACACTCTGATTGAGTTAGCTAAGTAGTTTTTGTGCTTTCACCATGCTCAATACTACATGAAGTTTGTATTGTCAAAACCCTTTCTAGTGTGATGCTTTTAAGTTGGTGAAAGTCCTTCTATAATGATATAATGATGATACATAATTAATTATATGTAATTATGTATTATGACTTTTATATATATATATATATATATATATATGACAAAAAAAACAATAAACATAATATATTTTTAGTTTACTAAATCTTATATTTTAAGTTTATAAGTTGTAAATAGTACTATACTTTACTTTAATTTATGTTAATTTTTACCAAAAAAAATTATTTTATTTCAATTTTAAACTTTTAATATTTTTTAAAAACTAAATTTTTGTGTCGAGCATTTGAGTTCGACCCAAATAAATTATAAATAAAGATTTTGAATTCGAGCCCATATTTCAAGAAGGACTAAATAAGCATATTCAATAATAAATTATTTGATTTGAGATCAGGTCTAATTCATCAACGAATTGAAATTGATAAACACTTTATTTATATTAAACCAAAATTCTAAATTCAGAAGAATAAAAAAAAAAATCAATTCTTATAAAAAAAAAAAAAAAAGTGACACTAGTCCATTACTCCATTATTGCCAACACCTAACTATGTGAACAATTATTTTTGGTTGTTTGTATGAGTAAGGATATCCCTACAAGTTACAAATTAAAAAACCAAAAAAAATAAAAAGAAGAATAACAAAATTTGGATGAGAATTGAGAATATCCTAACAAGTGAACAATCTACCAGTGTCCAATAAGAAGAGTGTGCATTTCTCACTCTCTCTCCCACACTCTTCTTTCTCCTTTCTCACCATTCCCTCGTAGCTTCAATGGCTTCTTCTCCATTTCTCCTCCCTCCGTCTCCCTCACGTCTCTCTCCTCTCAAGCCAACACTCTCCCTCCCTTCTCGTTCTCCGCTTCTTCTCCAACAGCTACACCCACGCACACTCCCCTCTTCTCTCCACCTGCGTTCCCCACTCCGTACTAGAACTCTATCAATCCCACTTGCCTATGTCACCGGACCCGGATCCGACCCCGTTTTCAGCGAGTCCGACCCCAAGATTGATGCGTCGGATCCTCGGCCGGAGAAAGTCAAGCCACCCAGCGTCATAAGCTGGGGGCTCATGTGGATGCTTTTGATGAAACACAAATTGCGGCTTGGCCTTTCGGTTGTGACTCTAATCTGTTGCACCACTTGTACTCTTTCTATGCCCTTATTGTCTGGTGAGGGACCCGACCCGAGCTGAGCTTCATCATGTATTTGTTTTCTTTTGGTTACTAAGAATTGCACATTCTTATGTAATGTGGTTCGTTCTTTTAGGTAAATTTTTTGAAGTTCTAATTGGTGCTAGACAAGAACCATTATGGCAGTTGCTCAGTAAGGTTGGAATTCTGTATGCCCTGGAGCCAGTTTTAACTGTTATTTTTGTTGTAAACATGAACGTTGTGTGGGAGAAGGTAATGTCCATACTGAGAGCTCAGATATTTGGAAGGATATTGGTCCAGAAGGTAAGCCAACGTTTTTCAATTTTTTTTTTCTAAATATTTTTTTTCAATTTAGTTCTTCCATAACTCTGATATTGCTAGAACATGCGTGGTTGTGTGTTGTAAAATGTCATGTTTATGATGTTCTGGAATCTGGATTAGATTATTCATTATTCAACAGATTTGTGATGGAACTAACGGCCACCACATTCCCTTGAATGATATTTTCCATTGTATTGAAAGAGGAGTATGAAAGCTCAGTGACAGAGGAATTCACTATTATTATTTCTCAAAACAGAGAATTGAGATAAAATGTTTTTCCCATGATATATAAAGTTTTATGTAGACATTATAGAGTATATATACAATAAACATGCCATGAACATTTTCTGCAGTAGCTTCTATGTTTCGAAAATTCAAGCTGATGAGGTTATGCTTATGCAATTGGACTAATGCTTTCTATGATAGTATATATTTTTTAAAAACATGTGCTGTTACTTCAGAGAACATTAAAACCATAAAATGTCTGGTGAATTCGTAGTTCCAAAGTATTTTCAGTTTGCTAATGATATGTTTGTTCCTTTTATCTATGCAGGTGGAATTTTTTGACAGATACAAGGTGTGTGTATGAAATTACTTAATTTGATTTTTACCTTTTATATTTATTACTAGTGAACTTGTGAGATATTTAGGTTGAGAAAAAGGAACATGTGTAGATTACTTTTTTCCTGTACTTTTTACATGATTTTTCTTTGAGTCTTCAGTTCTTTCTTTCCTATCACTTGCAGTAACATCATTGCTTTTCTACTCCATTTTATTGTTATATTTATATATTATGTGTTTGTCTATATGTGTGTGTGTGTGTGATTTAGTAAAAGATTGCACCAAATTTCAGCTTTGAGCCCTTTCCTTTTTAACTTAGTATTGGATGTGCTTACTAAACATATCCATGAGGCGGTGCCATGATGTATGCTTTTTGCGGACAATATAGTCCTTGTTGGAGATTCGAAAGAAGAAATAAATGGGAAATTAGATATGTGGAGACAAGCTTTAGAAACACACGACTTTCGTATAATTCAAAGAAAACGGAATATGTGGAATGTAATTTTAGTGAGAGGCAACAAGTTCTAGGGTAAAGGTAAAACTTGGAGAACTTTCCATACAACATGTCATAGGTTTTAAGTGTTTGGGAACTATCATGCAAATTATTGGAGAAATTAGAGGGGGATGTAAATTATAGGATTCAAGTTAGGTGGATCAAATGGAGGAAGGCTTCACGTGTCATTTGTGATAGAAAATTTCCACTCAAACTTAGAGAAATGATATTATGTTGGATAAGTAGACACACTAGAAATGATAGAATTTTATGAATGAATGTTTGAGAGAGAAAGTTGGCATAGCACCTACATGGAAAAGATGGTAGAAGCTCGCCTTAGGTGATTTGGCCATGTGTAGAGGTGACCTGTAGAGGCTCCTATAAGAAGAGTAGATCATAACAACAATCAAAGCCTTTTTCCCACTTGGTGGGGTCAGCTATATGGATCAAGCGACGCCAACATGTTCTGTCTTTGCACATTTCTATGGTTAGGTAATTTACGGCTAGATCCCTCTTAATCGTTTCTTTTCTCCTATTGTTTTCTTTGGTCTTCCCCTACCTCTAGTTATTAGGCTATCTTCCATTTGGTCAACTCTATGTACAGGAGCCTCTACCGGCCGTCTTTGTACATGACCAAACCACCTAAGGCGTGTTTCAACTAATTTTTCGACAATAAGAAGAGTAGATCATATGGAAGATAATTCAATAACTAGAGGTAGAGAGGCCAAGACTATTAGAATGGATTTAACTATAAATGGTCTAACTATAGAAATAAGTTAGAATAGGACACGTTGACGTTATTTGATCTATGTACTATGTAGTTGAACCCACCTACTGGGAAAAGATTTTGGTTTTTGTTGTTGTATATGTATGTGTGTGTGTGTATTTATTACATCTCCAACTTATTTTTCTTTACAAAGTAGAGCTAACTTTCACTTTCTTGGATTTTCTCCTCATAGGTTGGTGAACTCACTGGTTTGTTAACCTCTGATTTGGGTTCTCTTGAGAAAATTGTGGGTGAGAATGTTTCAAGGGATCGTGGATTCAGGGCATTATCTGAGGCAAGCATTTCTACACCAGTCAGAAGTGAGCTTTATATTTCCTATATTTAAACATGTACATGATTTCTTTTGACTTCACTGTGGTTGACTTTCCTTCATTTATTAGAGAGTATATAGGGTTTTATTTGACCTTTAGATGTTTCAGTATGAAAGAATTTCTACCCTAGAATCCTAGATAACCTCAGTTATTTGTCATTCATGCTGTACTCTTATGTGTATTTTAGTTTGCATGTTGTTGCTCAGTTTCATCTGGAGTCATCATTTTTCTGTATTCTTTGTTGTTACAGGTTATTGGGACGATATGCATACTTTTTGCTTTATCACCTCAACTTGCTCCAATTCTGGGAGTTTTAATGCTTGCGATTTCTGCTTTAGTTGGTAAATCATTTTCCCTATTTTATGATGTTAACAAAATACCAGCCTATTCTAGGTTTAGTTTACATTTTATATGGTGCCGGTATAACTTGAAAGTCCTGTAGTGTTATCACCCATATTTTCCGTCTCTCTTAAACCCTTGCAATGAGCATTTGAGCGTTGTAAGTAGCTTAATTATACAACCCTGAAAAATTCGATGTAGCTCAAATTAGAAATGCATCATAATATGGAATAATTTTGGTTCATGTCATTGGTCACTTTTCTTGTTTTCTTCCTTGCTTGCTGATTCTTTTTAGCTTTCTCAAGCTGTCTACAAGAGATCTACTCTGCCAGTTTTCAAAGCACATGGATTGGTTCAAGCATCCATATCTGACACTGTAGCAGAAACATTTTCTGCTATTCGTACAGTGAGTTTCCAACAGTTCAAATTTGTGTGATTAAAAACGTGTCTTGTGGACTGTTGCTTTGTGAAGGCTTGGATTTGTAATCGATGGCTGAAACAGCTTCATAAATGATTACAGGTAAGATCCTTTGGTGGTGAGAAACGGCAAATGTTTACATTTGCTAACCAGGTAAGCTTATTTAAGGACTATTAACTGTTTCCAGGAAGGTATGATAACTCCAGAATTGTTTTTCTTTTTTTCTGTTTTCAATTTAATTGTTGAGATATCTACACAGGTTCTTTCTTACCAATCAAGTGGGATAAAGCTTGGAGCTTTTAAATCTATAAATGAATCAGTGACTAGAATTGCTGTGTATATTTCTCTACTGGCATTATATATCCTTGGAGGAAGCAAAGTCAAAGCGGTGAGCAATCTAGCTTTCTCTTCTTTATATAAATTTGAATTTAAATAGATCTTTTCTCCTGCAATTAATCTGTCTGGTAATGATCGTTTATACTATAAGTAGATTTGTGCTATTGATATTTGATAAGTTTTTATTTTGATATATTGTGTATTTTTTTCTCCTTGATTTTTGTTTTCCTAATTTTAAGGGACTTCTGACATTAAAATTGTTGAAGATTTTTTTCAATATTGATGTTGCTTACAGGGGGAACTCTCTGTTGGAACTGTGGCATCATTTATTGGATATACCTTCACATTAACTTTCGCAGTAAGCAGATTGAATTGTTGACTTGCTGGCTTTCTTGATCATATATTCCTCTTTGTGTTGACTGTTAGTATATCTTTCAGGTTCAAGGACTGGTCAATACTTTGGGTGATCTTCGTGGTGCTCTTGCTGCTGTTGAGAGGATCAATTCTGTTTTCTCTGGGGTTCAATTTGACGAAGCCCTTGCTTATGGCTTAGAGAAAGAACTGAAACAGAAAGAATTGGTTGATGATAACTTAAAACTGTTCTTCTCTGGCAATTCTGCTGAGAAAAACCAAAACAAATATTTGCATTATATGTCAGCACTGAAATCATCAAGCAATTTGTCTAGCTTAGCATGGTCTGGAGATGTTTGTCTTGAAGGTACTTTTACTGCAATTATCTATATATCCTCCAAGATGTGTTGCTTCTAATAAATGAGTTTCTTATGTAAATATTGTCATAGCGTTCATGGTATGGTCTTGTTTCCTTGTTTTCTTCCCCTAGTTATTAGACAAACTTACAAATCTGTTGTGACTACACACATATGAAGTTTCTATTTGAGGGACTTCATGTAATGGCTACTTTCCGCTTGTCACGATGTTCAAATTTTACTGATAAAGTCAGACTTTTGGAGATTGGAGCTTGAGGAAGAATCTAAAATTCATATTCAATTTTAATTTGTTTTCTCCAATATGATTTCTGAAGCTCAAGTTTCTCATTCAATTTCTCTTTCACACTTTCTCCAGCATACATACTTTACTCTTAAGATTGAGAACAAGTTTTACTTTTATCTAAAGTATGCGCTAGTTAAGTATTACAATAATATAATAGAACTGATTTACTTTGTCATTTGTTCTGCACTATGAATTTTTATGCTGCCGTTTTGCAGATGTGTATTTCTCTTATCCTTTAAGGCCAGATGTGGAAATCTTAAGTGGCTTAAATTTAACACTAAAATGTGGAACTGTAACTGCATTGGTTGGTCCTAGTGGTGCTGGCAAAAGTACAATAGTACAGCTATTGGCTCGTTTTTATGAGGTTTAATTTCTGTTTCTTTAGTTGATGAATTGAAGTTCCATTTGATTTCTTTGTCCTGAAAAAATGCGTGCCTCAACTTATGTTTCATTCTGTAGCCAGCAAAAGGTCGTATAACAGTTGCAGGAGAGGATGTCCGCACATTTGACAAGAGCGAATGGGCCCGAGTTGTCTCCATTGTAAATCAAGTATGATTTCTTGAGAAGGAATAGAAAAGGATTATCACGATTCTTGTCTGATATAAAAATTATTATTGCTTCTATTTCGCTAATAATTATTCTAACAACACAGGAGCCTGTTCTATTTTCGGTGTCTGTTGGAGAAAATATTGCATATGGGCTTCCGGATGATACTGTTTCTAAAGATGATGTGATTAAGGCAGCAAAAGCTGCAAATGCTCATGATTTCATAGTTTCACTTCCACAGGTTTGTATTGCTTAATTGCTTTATAGATTGCAGATGCTTACTATAGGTACTAGATACAATTGCTAAAGTTGTAAAATTTTCTTCCATGTATTTTCTGAAAGGGCTATGATACCCTTGTTGGTGAGCGTGGAGGCTTACTGAGTGGAGGACAGAGACAGGTATAGTGGGAGCCTACATATACATATTCTCACATGCACCCATTTAGAGATTCTTGACTATGGTGGCTTTTTGCAGAGAATTGCTATTGCGCGAGCTCTCCTAAAGAATGCCCCCGTTCTTATACTTGATGAGGTGACTTTTATTATGCTTCTTTGCTTCTCTACATAGTTTCCATGATTCAGTTCACTTGGACAAGAAAAATTGGAAGCGCCACAAGGCAGAGTCCTGTGCTATAAAGCACAAACACACCAATCTTTCAGTGTGTCATGCATCCATGACTTGACACGACATTGACATACCATGACACACTGTAGATACACACACGACACACACATAGGTGTGTCAGAATAAAGAAATTTATTTTTTCAGCTCGGACACACTTTAAATCCAATTTGGACACGTGTCGAAACATGGCTCATACTTGAACTAAGTATAGAATGACCCCAAGAAATGGAAAATACTAGAAAATAAGTGAGTGAAAATCTAGACTAGAGAACTCATTTTAATTAGATTATTGAAGTTCTTTTTTAGTTGTTTTTGTTGTATATGAGATTTAGTAAATTTGATTTAGAAAATACTAGTGTGAATTGCTTAGAGTATAGAACAATATTGGTATATCATTAAAAGAAAACTTCACGTCCTACTCTATTTTTTGAAGTTTGACATGTGTCCGTGTCCCTGCTGTGTTAGTGTCTATGCTCCATAGTGCATCCATGAATTACCTTGCTGTTCTTGTATGAGCATCTGTCTGATCATAGGTATATGCCTTCTTGATTGAGAATTGTCATTTTTCTGCTACAGGCCACCAGTGCTCTAGATGCAGTTAGTGAGCGGTTGGTCCAGGGTGCTCTCAACCATTTGATGAAGGGTAGGACAACGTTAGTAATAGCTCATCGGTTGAGTACAGTTCAAAATGCCCATCAAATTGCAGTCTGTAATGATGGCAGGATTGCAGAACTTGGCACGCACTCTGAGTTATTGGCCAAGAAGGGCCATTATGCTTCTCTGGTTGGCACTCAAAGGCTTGCATTTGAATGACTTGTGAAGTTCTTGATTTTTCCAGTTATTAAAATTGCAATGCATTTGAGGCATGAAAGAGCTGGATATTGTTTTAGGCATGGTGGGTTTTTAAACAAAGAAATCTCTCTCACATGCTGAGATCAATATTTTAATCCAAAGCGAATGTTGCCTGGTGATATCTGGCTGCTGCAGAAGTATGCTGGTTTGGTTGAGAAAAGTGTATCATAACAAAATGTACTTACAGCTTACAACTCCAATGTAATTGTTATCTTTTGTCCAAGTCCTCCTTTTAATACATGAAATGGATTCTATGATTAGGAATTCTTGTTATTCTATTATTTCAAATACTGTATTTTCATTCCCAAAAAGAGGAAGAAAAATTGTTGTTTATTGGTTTAATCAATCCATTGGTCCTATAATTTACTCTAATTTTCAATCAGTTTCTGCAGTTTTAATTTTTGTAATTGAGTCCTTATACTTATTTATCATTTATAATTTGGTCCCTATTTTTATCTATCATTTGTAACTAAATCCTTGTTGAACCTTTGATTAAATGGATTTAATCAAACATCACTTACACAAACAGTATTTATTTTATTTAAATTCTCACTATAGAGAAATTAATCATTGGGTGAGTGAATTTCATGATTCATTAAAGAAGACAAGTATGGTACAATTTTGTTTAATCACAATTTGGGGAAATATCCGGCACTGATGTTGTGTATGACTGTATGTGGTGTGAAATTAAGATAATAATGATAGAGTCTAATCATCAATCTTCAACCATATAAGTATAAATTAAAATGCCGATAACTCCAAATTATAATAGCATGAACTTAATTTCAAATGATAGGTAAGTAAAGAGATTTAATTACAAAATAATAACTACAAGGACCTAATTGAAAATTGGAGTAAACATAGGAACCAATGGATTAATTTAACCTTATTCATTGTACAATGTGGGGTAAGCAAACGGTGCTACACAAGTAACATTCCCCTTTTGTTTCATGCTGTTCATTAGCATAACTGTATCAATATATACATAAATTTATAAACTTGTAGATGTCCATGTGCTGTATTGTCTTTCTTGTAGAAACACAATTCCAACATCAAGATAAAATCTGAAAGGTTGTGATGATGAGATCTTTAAGATGAAGCAGAAATGGAGATTATAGCATTGAGATCAGCAAGGCATTCAGTAGGAAGGCCAAGGAAGGAATTCATTAAGAAATCATCAATAGGATCAACTGTTGCTACACCAACCAATCTACACTTGCCTTCATCATCCAGTCTTTGGCCTCTTCCTCTTTTCATTGTTCCTTTGGATTCCTCAGATGTCAAAACTGTCTTCACTAGCAGAGGGGGAGCCTTATACACACTCCCAGCTGAAAACAAGAACTTGGCCTTGAATTCAAGATCAACCTTCAAAGAAACAACACCAATGATATTACCAATTGGGGAATCACTGAATCAACTTTAGTCCTTGGAAAATGCAATTTGTTTCGACTTAGTTCTTGAAATATGAAAATATCAAATTTAATACTTGAAAGACAAAAATTGTCTCAGTTTAGTCCCTGTGAAATTTTTTTGTCAGCTATGTTAATTAAAATGTTGAAGGACTAAATTGAGATAAACTATATCATTTAAGGATTAAATTTGATATTTCCATCGTCTAGTGACTAAATTGAAACAAATCGTATCTTTCAAGGACCAAAATATTAATTTACTCCTCTTAAAATTATAATCTTTTTCTTTTTCAACTAACTCTTATTTATCACTGGGTGGAATAAATAGTGTAATCCCATTATCCCACCCAAGAAAATTCCCAAGAAAAACAGGCCATATAGGGCAAATGAGCAGTTTACCTTGCCAGATTCTTGGTTGATGCATCCTTGGAAGAGCATAGGGATTATATCAATCTTCAGAAATGGTGGCAATGGCAAACCCAAGAACTTGGTTGTAGAACTTGTCAATGGTGGAATATACAGTGTTCCAATGTCAAATGAAACAAACAGTTCGTTGTTTTCTAGGCTGTCTTCTGTCTTAGTACCACCATATCCATTTCCTCTTCCCCCTTCTGCATTATACTCAAAATCAGGATACCTTGAAATTCCAAGCTTGCAATCCCTCTCTGTCTTGAAACTAATAGTATAACTGCTAGCTTCAGTTATGGGGACTTGAGTGGAAATGGTTGTAGATTTAGTTTTCTTCTGTTGTTTTTCACTGAAGGAAGAAGAAGAAGAAGAAGAAGAAGAAGGGAAATGGAAGATGGGTTTTGTTCTAAGCTCTGGTTTCTGTGTGTGAAATTTGCATAGAATTGGTGGGGTTAATGAGTTTATCTTACAACCCATCTGGTTAATTTCTATGGTTTCTTGCAGATGCAATTAATGGAAGGGAAAGGAGGTTGAGTTCTGAAAATATGTTTTGGTGAAGAGGTTGATGTGGAAATTAATAAAAACCAAAAGCACAAGTTGGTACTGTGAAATGAATATAGACATAGTGCTTCAGAAATATGAGGCTGGGTTGTGTTTTTTTGGTCATAAAATCTTATCTTCTTGGTGTCAAGTATCAACACTTGGCGTTTGAGTTGAGAGAGCAGACACCGGGACCCATACCTGTTTAAGAATGTAGAGATTGAACGCTATTTTTTTTTTTAGAAAAAATTGTAGTAAGGAAATGCACCTCAAGTACTATCGACAGGATGACAGTGAAATGTTGGGGAGATTAACAAGACCCAACCCAAAGGATTACTGCACTCAACTAGCCCTTGGGTGCTAGAAATCTCCCTGGAGAGAGATGCCCACCAAAGCAAGATTTTGGATAGCTTCAGAGGGATTCGAACCCTGGCCCATAGGTGAAGTGAGAACTTTCTTCTAAATTATTGACTATCTGTTTATTGTTTTTTTAAAATAATTACGTTTAAAAATTTCATTTGTCACAATAAATCATAAAATATCAAATATAGTTTCTAAAAGATTATTCTTTCTTAATTTGACTCTTGAAATTATAAAAATATCAAATTTAATCAATAAAATTTCATAATTTCCTCCCTATAAAAAATATGTTTTTTTAGTGGAAGTATATGCCTTCTTTAATGGAATTTTTTGACCATTCTTAAAGTTGTTCACTTCTTCCCTCTTCTTTTAAATAGCGAAAATAGATACCACGCACACCACATCTACAACTATGTTTGTGACTTTTGGAAAAAATATTCAAATGCTTGCTTTCCGTTTGGTTCATAGATTAAATTTTAAAAGAGCGAGAATGAAAATGAAATAAAATATAAATAAATATGATTATATGTTTAGTATAACATAAAAATAAATAAGTTTAAAGTTGGAAATATAAATAAAAATATGGATATAATGTTCTCAATAATTAAAATCAGCGGTCGAGGTGGTGGTAGCTATGGTACCACAAGTAGGAGGCAACTTTTTCGGAGTAAAATTGTAAAAGTACACTATATTTTTACGGGAGGGGATCCTCTGTTATTATTTTTTTCTGTCATTTTCTATTACTAACTTAAAATAATATTTTTTTAATAGTTTTTTTTACAATAAAACAATTTAGGTGCTTCAAAATATATTTGAGATGAATAAATTTTAGAGTTCAAGTCGTCTAAATTTGAGAAATGACAAACTTTTCTAAAATATGAAATAGATACAAATAAAAGTGTAGTCCCTAAATCATTCATGGTTGGTCCTAATAAATGTAGGGTATTCAATTTTTTTTATTTATATAACTCTCATAATTTTGAGAAATGATAAATTTGAGGCACTCAAAACTTTTAATTGTACAAAAAAAATATTAAAATATAATATTTTAGACTAATAGTAGAGAATGACAGAGGATCCATTCTCCATTTTTACACAAGCCTTCGTTTATTTTTTATGGGTGAGTCTATGATATAACTTGTTGCATTATACAATAGGTTATATAGCACAATTATAGTCATTAATGTGATCCAATTGCATTGCATAATGCAATACAAATATCACAATCTTATTTGATAAAATTACATTACATGATGCAACAAGTTGTATCATAAACTCACCATATCTGGTATTACTCAATCCAGCACTTTATTTCCAACCAAACAATGATAATTTTACTCATTTACCAATTAGGCAAGCACCTAATGTAACTTATTTTTTATTTTTAAAAATATAATATAAAATGAAAATTATTATGCTCTAATATAATAAAAAATTAAATATTTTTTTAATTTTTAACTACATCGATAATTTCTCATTCATTGTCTTCCTTATTTCTCTCTCGTATCTTTTCATCATATAATTTAATTTGTATTTTAAATTATAAAATATTAATATAATATGGTATTTAAGATTAATAAATGTACAATATTTATTCCATAAAAAAGCAAGAACTCCATGACAAATTGACAATATACAAGAGCAATGGCTGTAACTGTAACATAAGGTACATCTAATATTTAACCTTAACCAGCCTTAACATTTATTTATTTATTTCAGGTTCAAAATTATGCAGTCTATGAAGTTGCAGGCAGGCGGTACATAGTGATAGTATAGTAATCCGTCACTACAGATTGAACATAACTTTAATGGCATTGCCACCACCAGCACTAGTTTCAAAAGCTTCTTCCACCTCCTTTTGAGAGAACCCAAACCTGTGAGTTATAAGGGGTTTTACATCGATCTTCCCACTCCTTATAAACTCAATGCAAAGAGGCCATGTGTTCTTATACCGGAAAACCCCAATTACATCCACTTCCCTGTATTGGCATAAACAAAAACAATCATTATTTTATATATTATCATATGCTATTAGTAATTTCAGTTTCTTCAGTCATATAAAATCTCCTACTCTTCATCCTCTTATATATGGCAATGTTGGTTATAAGGGTAAAGTCTTCAGGTTTGAAGGGTTAGTACTAAGGAAGCTTGAATACAGCTCATTTCTTGTAGTGTTCATACTCTTATTTATGTCAGTGCCACTTCCAATGTAACAGAAAATTATGACTTGGATAAAAATTTTCATGTGTTGTTTTTTCATACGCGCATAGACATTAATATAAACACAGACAAGACACGACATGGTATATATATGTTTTCTTTTAGTGATATAATTTTAGAAAAGAAAAATAACCAAAATTATTTTATATTTTAAGCTATTTACAACATTAATTTCTAAATCAATTTTACTAAATCTCATATACAACAAAAATAATTAAAAATAACTTTAATAATTCATTTAAAATAAGTTATCGAGATTTTGATTCACTTAATTTTTGGATTTTTTTTTTTTTGAGTCATCCTATACTTGGCCCAAATAAAAATCATGTTCAATACATGTTCGAGCCAAAAAAATATTTTTTAAAAAATTTTGACACACCTCTTTTTTTGATAAAATTATTTTGACACATCTCACCTATGCATATATCAAATGTTTGTGCTTTATAGCCCATACATAGAAGACTATGATAAAGTATCATCATCATACCTTACAGCAGCTGGTGTAAGTGGAACAGTCATTTCGGGATGACCCAATCCCACTAAGCAGACTTTGCCACCTGGACGAGTAGCACCCAATGCTGTAGACATGGTTTTGTCGAAACCTACACAATCAAAGCTAACATCCACACCAACTCCCATAGCCTTGTGTATCTCTACAACTTCTTCATTCACATCCTGCAAATTAAAGAAGTGCACTTCAAACTTAAGGCATGTCTTTCTGTGAGTTGAAGGCAAAATCATAACAAAAAAAAAACATTCAATGACCAAAAACACCTAACTTTGACAGCCACATGTTACTATCAGATTTCTTCATCATTATTTTCTAAATCTGTGTGTCTATCATGAAAAGCCACTAAACATAAGTATGGACTTGATAGTATGTACCTGAATGTTTGTTGAAACTTTAACAATGTCATCTGCACCAAGAGTTTTTGCAACGGATAAACGATAGTCATTCACATCCACAATAACGATCCTAGGCGCTCCAAAGGCTCGAGCTGCAAGCATTGTCACAAGTCCTATGGGTCCTGCTCCCATAATCAACACATTTGTTTCTGGTCCAATATTAGCTCGGCGACAAGCATGAACACCAACGCTCAGTGGTTCACACATTGCCCCCTCCTCCAAGCTCACATTCTCTGGTAATTTGAAACACAGGTCTGCAGGATGCACTATCTGTCAAAGGAAAAGTGCAACTCAAACTAGGATTTTGATTTGATTTCATATATTTCTTTTTTTTTTTGGTTACAAAAAAATTAGGTGAAGGATGGTGCCTGGGTTAGAGCAAGCCCTCAGGCTCAAAAAACACTTGGGTCTTATAGATAATCCACCAAATAAGAGATCACCTAGATTCAAACTCAAGCTAAATCATACAATTGTTATGGGCGGGAGGCGATCAAATGAGTCAACCCTCGTTATATATTTCATATATATATATATGGTGACTAGCAGGTCCTAGTTTGGGCTTATAGCATGGGTCAACTTCATGCCTCACTCAAGCATATCCAAGACTCTGAAAGAAAGAAATGAACTGTGAGAAGTTGTGAATTCTTTCAAACCTGATTAGCAAGGGAACCATGAACTGGTGGAGTAGCAAAGAACTTCATTTCAGGGCATAAATTATATCGACCTTCTTTGCAGAGGTAACAACGCCAGCAACTAATCCCAGGTTCAATTGCAACACGATCACCAGGAACTAGATTTTTTACCTCACTACCAATTTCTTCTATGATACCAGCACACTCATGACCAATTACCATTGGCTCTTTCACTATAAAATCAGCTAATCTCATTGTCTGCAAGTAAGAGATTGTACATAAATTGCAGGGAATAACCTCTTACAATCACATTTTCTTAATGGAAAGAAAAAGAGATGGCTCTCTTGTTACCGCAGTCAAAAGGTTCTGTAGAAAATTCATATCAGTGTGTTTTCATTGAACATAACTCAGATTGAATGGAAAAATGTGTACCTTGAGGAAGTGTACATCACTTCCACAGATACCAACAGCTTTCATTCTAATTCTCACATCATAGGGTCCTTCCAATATACAAATAGAAGTTAGGCAAATGAAATTAACATGGAAAGATTGGTATATAACAAATAAAGAAAAAGGAGAGAATGTTATTCTTGAATAAATTAAATACCAAGGTTTGGAAGCTTGAATGGCTGAATCTTGAGGTTGTTTATTCCTATAAGCCAAGCAGCCATATTCTCTTCACCATCTTTACCCTCCTCATGACCATCACGTGACATCCCCCCTTTACCCATTTGCTCTCTGCAACTCACTCACTCTTTGCTTCTCCCAAAGGTATATGAAACACAGAAAAAGTGATATCTAGAGACTAGAGGGTTTCTGGCTAAGGCTGATTGCTATGGACTATATAATATCTAATTACCAGTCCCTTTCTTCATTCATTGTATTGTCAATTTGTGAATGATTTAGCGGTTCTCATCGCTATCTGTATGACAATTCTATGATGTTTATCCATTCCCTCTTTCAATTAATGGGCTTCCAAAGGCCCGTACGTAATTGGTCCATGCCCTTATTGTCTAGAATTGAATAGTTGAGACATATCTTTTTACTTAACTGTATTACTGTTGCCTAAAATTTTCTTAGTATCATGTTTTTCCCAATTGATTTAACTTTTGTGCCATCTTCTTTATGAATGTATTGCCAAAAAAAAAAAAAAAGCTGACATATTTCAATATGCTATTTAAGATTAATAAATGTACAATATTTGTTCCAACAAAAAAGCAAAAACTCCATGACAATAGACAAGAGAAATGGCTGTAACAAAAGGTACATTTAATATTTAACCTTAACCAGCATTAACATTTATTTATTTCAAGTTGAAAAATAATGCAGTCTATTAAGTGACATCCCTCCTACAAATTGAACATAACTTTAATGGCATTGCCACCACGAGCACTAGTTTCAAAGGCCTCTTCCACCTCCTTTTGAGAGAACCCAAACCTGTGTGTTATAAGGGGCTTTACATCGATCTTCCCACTCCTTAGAAACTCAAGGCAAAGAGGCCATGTGTTCTTATACCGGAAAATTCCAACTACATCCACTTCCCTGTATTTGGTATAAACAAAAACATTCATTATTTATATATATATATATTAACACATACATAAAACATGCATGCTTACAGTTACAGCACTACCATATGGTATTAGTAATTTCAGTTTTTTCAGTCATATAAAATCTCCTAGTATTCGTTATCATACAGCAATGTTCGTAATAATGGAAAAATCTTCAGGCTTGAAGTTGAAGGGTGTCAAAATTGTATTTCCATTCCATTTGTGTATTTCTTGAGTTACAAAAGTATATATACTCATAGAAAAATAATTTATCCTAAAATAACCAGAAAACTAATTAAAATAACTTATTAATCTGATGGGGATGGAGATAGGCATAGTATGGGATGTCCCTAGAGTAGTAAGGGCTACCCAAGTCCCACATCGAGTAATATGGCTTGGTTCTTCTCCTTCAACAGCTAGCTTTTGAGCGAGGGTTTCTCAAACCACTTGGGTTCCATTATAATCCTAATCTTAAAAGGAAGGTATTAAACAAAATCAAACTTAAATTCAAATTTCAAAAATATATTTAGATTGCTCAGAGGGTTAGTACTACGGAAGCATGAATACGCTCATTTTTTGAAGTGTTAATACTCTAATCATGTTAGTGCCAGTGTAACAGAAAATTATGACCTAGACAAAACTTTCCATGTAATGTTTTCCATCATACCTTACAGCAGCTGGTGTAAGTGGAACAGTCATTTCGGTATGACCCATTCCCACTAGGCACACTTTGCCACCTGCACGAGTAGCACTCAATGCTGTAGACATGGTTTTGTCGAAACCTGCACAATCAAAGCAAATATCCACCCCAGCTTCCATAGCCTTGTGTATCTGTACAACTTCTTCACTCACATCCTGCAAAGTAGTGCATTTAAAACTTGGCTCAATTGGTGCTCAAAGGCAGAGTATATATGGGAATATGAGAAAAGGGTGAAAATCTATGACTTGCTTAAAATCATAACAAAATAGCAGATCCAATTACCAAACACGGAAGCCACATGTTAATATAATACTATCAGTTTTCTTCATCATTACTTTCAAAATCTGTGTCTATCTTGATTATTACCTGAATGTTTGTTGAAACTTTCACAATCTCATCTGCACCAAGAGTTTTTGCAACTGATAAACGATGGTCATCCACGTCCACAATAACGATCCTAGGTGCTCCAAAGGCTCGAGCTGAAAGCATTGTGACAAGTCCTATGGGTCCCGCTCCCATAATCAACACATTTGTTTCTGGTCCGATATTAGCTCGGCGACAAGCATGAACACCAACACTCAATGGTTCGCACATTGCCCCCTCCTCCAAGCTCACATTGTCTGGTAATTTGAAACACAGGTCTGCAGGATGCACTATCTGTCCAAAAAAAAAATTGCAACTCAAACAACTAGGATTTTTATTTGATTGCATATATTTCACCACATAGTCCCCCCAACCCCCACACACAAACACACACTTAGTTAATGTGTGGTGACTAGCAAGCCTTTGTGTGGACTTATAGCTTGGTTCAACTTCATGCTTCACTCAAGCATAACTAAGACTCTGTTAAAAGCTCAATATCTATAATTCAGTACGTTACACTCAATACAATCATCATCTAAGTCTACTTATAATTTAAAACGAAGAATTATTTCTTTAACTGTGAGAAGCTGTGAATTCTTTCAAACCTGATTTGCAAGGGAACCATGAACAGGTGGAGTAGCAAAGAACTTCATTTCAGGGCATAAATTATATCGACCTTCTTTGCAGAGACCACAACGCCAGCAACTAATCCCAGGTTCGATTGCCACACGATCCCCAGGCACTAGGTTCTTTACCTCACTACCAACTTCTTCTATGATACCAGCACACTCATGACCAATTACCATGGGCTCTTTAACTATAAAATCAGCTAACCTCATTGCCTACAAGTAAGAGAACGTACATAAATTGCAGGGAATAACATAACCTCTTCAATCACATTTTCTGAATGTAAGGATAATTCTAATGTTCTTCTGATTTTCCTCCTATTTTAAAATTAATAGCAAACAAAATAGGTTAAAATGAGATTATCATAGTCAAAGTCCACTAAATCAGAGTGTTTTCCATCATTGAATGAAATTCATATGCAATTTGAAAAATGTGTACCTTGAGGTAGTGTACATCACTTCCACAGATACCAACAGCCTTCATTCTAACTCTCACATCATAGGGTCCTTCCCAGTTCCAATATATACAAAATTACAAATAGAAGAAAATCAATGAAATTAACAACGAAAGACTGGTATATTTAAGAGAATATTATTGTTTTGAATAAATAAATAAATTAAATACCCAGGTTTGGAAGCTTGAATGGTTGAATCTTGAGGGTGTTTATTCCTACAAGCCAAGCAGCCATATTCTCTTCAACATCTTTACCTTCCTCGTGACCTTCACGTGACATTCCTCCTTTACCCATTTGCTCTCTGCAATTCACTCCACTCTTTGCTTCTCTGAAAGCTTTGTGAAACACAGAATCTGTGAGATCTAAAAGAGCTTCTTCTGGCTGGGTAAGGCTGGTTGGTATTGATTGTGTAATATTTAATTACAAGTCCCTTTCTTCAATCATTGTATATTTGTATTAGCAATTTGTGAGTGATTCAGCCGTTCCTTCTCATCCATATCTGTATGAGAGTATGACTACTTTGTGATGTGTAGCCATATCATCGTCTTTCAACTAACGGGCTTCCTAAGGCCCGTACGTTATAGGTCCATGCCCTTACTGGGGATGGCAATCTTACCCGGACCCAACGGGTACCCGGTAAAATTACCCGTTGGGTCCGGGTCTGGGTACTAAAAAAAGGGTCTGGGTTCGGGTCCGGAGATTTTAACGGGTAAATTTCTAGGTCTGGGTCCGGGGACGGGTAAGGGGTATTCACCCCGGACCGGTGATATAATATATATAAAAATATTTTATATATAAGTATTTTTATATAAATATTTTATATATAAATACTTTTTATATATTATTTATATATATAAATCTTAAAAAAAATTTAATATCATCTCACACTTACCCAATAGTCCAATACCCACACGCATGCCTCACCCTCATCACGATTCACACACATTTCCATTTTACTAAGCTCAAAAACCCAGACTTTTTATTTTAATCTTATTGTGTGTTTGAAGTTTTTTTTTTAAATTAGAAATAATTAAATTTATGATTGTGTATTCAATACTTGTGTGTTTGAAGTTTTTTTTTTTAAATTTGAAAATAATTAAATTTATGATTTGTAGAAAAAAAATAATAAATTTTCCGGGTCCGGGGATTTAAGTATTCGACGGGTCCGGGGATGGGTCTCACATTTTATACCCGGCCGGAGACGGGTCCGGGGCCGAGAAAAAAATCGAGTTTCGGGGCCGGGTCCGAGAATTGCAGTATCCTCCCCATACCCTACCCATTGCCATCCCTAACCCTTACCCCTCTAGGGAACTGGGGAACCCAATTTCAATATGGGAGAGAATACAAGATTCCTATGAAATCAAATTCTAACATACAAAACATGGGATTGTTCTAAATAGTGTGGTTTGATATTGCTTGTGATGTGTCATACATACAGATCGAATTTGAATTAGTTGAGACAATGCTTCGAAAATCAAACAGACAAAAAAAAGAGAGAAAATGTTGGAATTTGGCTCAATTTCATTTTTATTTGGCCAATTACTTCCTACTAAACATAGATTCCCATTTTATGGAGCATACCAAACATGATGATGGATTGGAATTGGTCCCAATTCTTTTTCCTTTTTCCCAATTTCTATGTACTAAACATACCTCTAGCCTTTTTATTATTTAGTGGGCTATTGAATTGAATTGAACTATTGTTGAAGACGAGTATACTTTCTTAACCTAAGAGAGTTACATGTTAAAATAAGAGTGTATTAGTTTATGTTGTCTGTAGTTAAAATAGGCCAAAAATTTAAGCGATATAGTTGATTGGAAGAGACTTATTTATTTTTAATTAAGTATCAATTGTTTGATCCTTGATCTTGGATATGGAGTAATTTTGAATTCTTCTTCAACTAAGTATAAGGGGTTCGGTAAGGAGTAATTTTAAATTTTTGAGTCAAATGTCTCATCCTTCGAGGTGCTTACAAGTTAACGAGGAGATTAGTCACTATATTCAACAATAAATACTTTTATTTTAAAAAAGAAAAGGTCAAATCGCCCCATTGATGCTACTAAGAATTTAAGATCACATTAATTTAAATTTAAATTTTTGAAATTAAATTGAGAAAATATTCATGTTTTAAATAGCAAATTATTAATTTATACTATTTGAATAAAAATACTTGTGGTGTAGAGAGAAAGGAGTGCAGTAATGCTGAATGCAAATATGCAATGGTTACTTCAATTTTACTTTCAAAGGTTTGTCTTATTATCATTGCTATAATGCTATTATTATTTTTGGTATAGAGAGGGTATGAATGTACATATGTAATTAAGTATAGACTTTTTTTTCTTTGTCAGAAAAGTATACACTTAGGGACTCGTTTGGTTAGTGGAATGTTGGAGGGAATGGGAATAAAAAAGAGAATGGGATTGAGAAAGAGAATGTTGAAAGGAATAAGAATGTGATGTGACTATGATGTGAATAGAATAAAAATGAATAAAATGATTATTTTACCATTATATTAAAAGTGAGAACAGAATAAAAGTGGGTAAAAAGTAAAGACAAAAACATAATTTCATTACATTGCAAAAAGTAAAGTATGTTTGATTAAAAAAAATATTGAAAAAAATGTTAGATTATATCACAGATTTTGACCTGAGTTCCATGTCCAATTGGGACCTTGGTTTTAAAATAAAGAAACGAAAAGAAAATTGATTCATAGAATCAAGTATACTGTACATGTCCATTTCTTCCTCACACATCTTCAAGTTATATCTTTGGTCTAAGTTTTCTTTTAAAAGGACATTTCTCAATTATTTCTTTTATTGTAAAAAATACTTCTCAAACCATTACAATTTACAAGGATAAAAAAAAAGTTTCAATCTAATTGAAAAAAGGTTAAATTACTCTTTTGGTCCTCAACGTTTGCACGAAGTTTAATATTGGTCCTTAACGTTTCAAAAAGTTATAATTGGTCCTCAACGTTTTAATTTTGGTCGAAATTGGTCCTCCAACGTAACTCCGTTAGTTTGTGCCGTTAAATGCTGACGTGGATGGCTTATGTGGCACACCCTCTCTCCTACGTGTCTTATTTTAATGACGTGGCATGCCACATCACTCTACATTGCCACATCATCATTATCTTCTCTCTTTCATCTTCATCCCTCTCTCTCTCTTTACATCATATCATCATCTTCATCTTCCCCACCACCACCACTGTACTGCCGACGCCACCACCACTGCCGGAGCCGCCGCCGCCGTCGCCGGTGCCGCCACTCCCATTTTCATCCTCTTCCTCATTCACACACCATCTTCACCATCACGTTCCTCCTCTTCCTCTCTTCCTCCATTCTCAAATCTTCAAAACCTTCCTCCAGATCCAAAAGCTCTCTTTGATTCACCCTCCAAAATCCATAACCCACATCCCTAAGATTCTGAGTGAAATCTTCTTTTCTTGGTGTATGATAAATTCCACTGTAATAAGATAATAAAAAGCTTCGGTTTTTTTGGGTTGTGTTTGGTGAAGATTAGGGATGTGGGTTATGGATTTTGGAGGGTGAATCAAAGAAAAATGGGAGCTTTTGGATTTGGAGGAGGGTTTTGAAGATTTGAGAATGGAGGAAGAGAGGAAGAGGAGGAACATGATGGTGAAGATGGTGTGTGAATGAGGAAGAGGATGAAAATGGGAGTGGCGGCATCGGCGACGGTGACAACGGTGGCTCCGGCGGTGGTGGTGGCGCCGGTAGTACAGTGGTGGTGGTGGGGAAGATGAAGATGATGATATGATATAAAGAGAGAGAGAGGGATGAAGATGAAAGAGAGAAGATAATGATGATGTGGCAATGTGGAGTGATGTGGCATGATGTGGCGTGCCACGTCATTAAAATAAGACACGTAGGGGAGAGAGTGTGCCACATAAGCCATCCACGTCAGCATTTAACAGCACAAACTAACAGAGTTACGTTGGAAGACCAATTTTGACCAAAAATAAAACGTTGAGGACCAATTATAACTTTTTGAAACGTTAAGGACCAATATTAAACTTCGTGCAAACGTTGAGGACCAAAAGAGTTATTTGGCCTTGAAAAAACCAAGTAGGAACAAATTTGATGACTTTTTTAATGGATCTGCTCTCCATTTCTCAATTAATTATGATATTATAAATTATGATAGGCTATGAGTTTATGTAGATTTTTTGAGAAAAACATAAAGGAATACTCATGTTTGTTACAAACAAAATGTATGGAAAACAAGAAGATCTATATCAATATAAAGAACTTCTATTTATAGGTTAAGAATCTTGCAAGAAATAGAAAATTGGGAAGAGAGAGAGTAATTCTTTTATTCATGTTATTACTTGTATCTATATGAATACAAAGAACTTATATTATTCATAAGTTGGGAACTTGAGGGATTACAACAAATATATCAATCCTCATCAAGAGATTTCATAGAGAATTAAGTTATAAGTTACATACACATTCATAGAGAAGGCCAAAGATTAATGTGGACATTCATATAATATTTCATAACAATGTCAAATTATTTAAGTTTTTTTAGTGGATTTTTTCCATAAGAGTCAAGACATAAAGTTTCGGATTCTTTTTTGATCTTATATACTTGATGAGGGGATTATTTGCATACTACCTATCCTATAGTTAAGTGAAATTTTGTAGTATTTTATTTTTTTATGAATAAATTATTTATCTTATAAATATAATATTCCTTTTCTAGTACATGTTTTAATTATTAAATATTATTATTTTATAAATATATAATTCAATATGGGAAAGTATTGAGTTTATACTTTTACTTACTCTCTAAAATATGTATTAAAAGCTTTTAAGATTAATTTGTATAATTAACATTTTTTTAGAGCAAATTTCTTTTGAAATCCGAACGAACGCACGCACGCGATCACAATTTCACAACCAAGCTTCTTTGCGCAAAGGCAGTATTGTTCTTCGACGCAAGGGCTCGTTTGGCGGTACTTTCTTTTTCTCTCTTCCTCTGACTGATTTTCCTGAACCTCTGCTTCATTCAGCTTCTCTCGTCCTTCGCTACTCAGCTTGAGTTCTCTTCTTTGTTTCTGTTACTTTGATAAGTTATTGTTAAGTTTATGTTGATGAATAGATTATTTTTTTTATAGGAAAAGAAATATTACTAAGGAAGAAAAAGAATAGATTATTAGATTCTATATACACCAACTGCATATTTCTAATTGTATTCAATGAATTTCATTCCATTGCGATACGCATAGTTTGGTTGCTGTAGAAATTCTGCTTTTAAGCATAAAACTGGGGAAAATAATAATACCCTTTTGCTTTCTAGGGTTTACTTGTAATTGCAAAAGGACTAGAATGGATCATCTATGTTTATGTTTAGAGAGAGGGAGGGGTGCATTTGATGCATTGAGAGAGATATAGAGATAGTGATGGACCTCACTTGTATGTCTCACTTGATGTGTGTGGGGTCATCTTTTATCTCTATCTCTTTCTAAATGCACCAAATGCATATTTTTCTCTGAACTTTTAGAGGATCCATTTTGCAAAAGGACAGATTTGTATGGGGTATATCTTTTAGATTAATCGACCTAAGATATTAAGATTATGAGGAATGCACATTTTACCCCATAAGTTGTGCCATTATTATAAAGAGTAAATTCCTCCACTTCCTTGTATTTTAAAAACCTACACTCCATTCCTTGGACCCTACAATGATTGGACATTCAATTGCTATCCATAATGGAAAAGAGCATTTACCAATTTATATAACAGATTGTATGGTAGGCCATAAATTGGGAGAATTTTCACCCTTAATCTTAATATCTTAGGTTGATTAATTTAAAAGAGTGTAGTTTAAGTCTCTCAAAGGAGGGGAAAGTAATTCACTCTATTATAAAGTTGTTGTAGAGACTTTCTAAAGTAACAAAACATTTCCCATTCATGGATGATACTGTCACTATTCAAATTTTGTCAAAACTGACAGTTATATAAGTCACATGTAACCAGTTTCTAAAGATTTGGAGGCCTTTCATATGGAAATAAGATTTTGGTGACGTAGTTGTTGATTTTTCCAAAAACCTATGCTCCAACACACTAATCTCATGATGGCAAAAAAAAAAACACACTAATCTCATATAATGCTACTTATTCAATAGAGATAGATGGGCATATTCATATATCTGCAATGGCTTCCACACAGTTTGTGATATCATGACTCAAGCATAAAGGACCAGGTTTTGAAACAAAATATTACATAATGTTTGGTTCATAAAATAATTAACATATATGCTCTTTCTTCTGATTATATCCTTTCAGTTTTGTTTACTCTACAAACAAAGTATTCAGTTCAATGGGTGGGATGCCTCTGGAAAAAAGTTCATCTGCCATGGCTCTGGCAGGGCCACAAGAAAGCCAAGGTTCAGCAATTACAAGAAGTGGGTCAGAGACAGAGACAGTGACAAAACCAAAGAAGAAGATATGCTGTGCTTGTCCCGACACTAAAAGATTGAGAGATGAATGCATAGTGGAGCATGGTGAAGCAGCTTGTACAAAGTGGATTGAGGCTCATCGTCAATGCCTTAGAGCTGAAGGCTTTAATGTTTGAATTTTGAAAGAGGATATACAACTCTGAGTACAGACCATTCGCTCTCAATTTAGGCATTTAAGAATTAGAATCATACTTGAAAAGTTCAGGATAAAAGCTTATTGGGGTGCATTTTTATCTTGACTCTACTTGCAATTGATAGTTTTGTCTTGTGATTTGTTTAAATTAAAGTTCTAATCTCCAATCACTGGATTACTGTATTGGTTGCAACTTGCAAGTTACTATCAGCTAGATTTGTGATATGGCTCCAAAAGCACCTCCCCGTGATATTATGTTTCATTAGTGCAGTTTTTATATGGAAAAAATTTAGGTCCATTTCCTTATCCATTTCATCAAGTTTCTCGGTATAAATATGACACGTGGCAAAAAGTGTTTAAATGACCAATCACAGTAAAGAGAGAATATAGAAGATCACATTTTATATGACTAATCATAGAAGAAAGAGAATGTAAATACAATATATAATTGATGGAACTTGATGAAATGAACATAAGGAAATTGACCTAAGTTTTTTTCTTTTTATATCTGTCATAAAGATTTTTAGATATGAATAGATATGTATATGTTTTATACAACGCATCTCTCTCATGTTTAATTCTTTTTCTTAATATATATATATATATATTCACATTTTTATTTTCAATAGAGAACTTGATAACAATAATATAAGTGATGTTTGATTGATGGTTTACAAGAGATAATGGGAGTGGGTTTAAAACATTAAACCTGTTAGTTGTTTGGCTGAGGTTTTAAACACGGTTTGGTCCATAGGGTTTGTACAAAACCTAAAAGAATTATATACAAGTCTAGCTCACATATTTTTATGTGTGCGTTATAGAGTAACTCCAGCATAATTGTCTCTAATAAAACATACATGTGAAATTTAATTTAAAAAAAATTATTTGGTATGTGGTTAACCAAGTTAAGCATAAGGTATTTTTAAATATGTAAATATATATTATTATGTTTTAGGAAAAATTATCTTTTTGGTTTCCAAACTATTGTTCAAATTTGTTCTTATACTTTGTTAACCACGTCTTTGAACTTTCAATTTGTAAGTAATTTTATCTTTCACTCAAATTTTATCTAAATAATTAATATAAGATATAAATTTAAATAGATAACTTTAAATCAATTGTCTAAATATTAAGGGTACAATCTTTGATTTTAAATAATATATAACTTTAAATCAATTGTCTCACCTTTTACAAATTAACAAGAGAATTAAACACTTTACTGGCATAATTTAACCAAACGTTAACATCCTATCAAATACTCTTATATTACTATTTATATATTTATGTACTTGAACAGTATAAAAAATTAATTTTTATAATTTAAAATAAATTAACTTATTTTATTAAAACCGGGAATAATGTAATATATTTTCTAATAATTATAATTTTTTTTAAAAGTTAACAGTATCATTAGAAAGGAAAATTATAATTTTTAATCTTCAGAGAAAAATATGTAATTTCGACTTTAAAAAAAAAAAAAGAGAATGCAATTTCCTCGTAAAATGACGAGTCAGAATGACTATAAATTGTCATGTAATAAACCCAAGAACCAAGCAGATAATAACAATCCAAGGCTGATCTACTGGTGATTATGTTGTTGTTTTATGCATTTCTAAATTGAAAAAAAAAAATGAACACTAAATTAGCGTACATACAGCTAAAATACATCCTGAAAAGATGATGATTCAGATAAGAGCAACAATTTTCAGGAGGAAAAATCTGAAAGCTTATTTCTACTGATCAACAATATCATCTCAATGGACAACTTACACATATCCTGATTCCAGGATGAGGTAACGTACTCAAAACTCTGACCCTCATCAAACACCATTACCATTCATTTGTTATCTGGAATCTGGATTAACATTACACCTACATAACATAACTGTCCACTGAACACAGACTATGTGGCAGATTCTCCTTCCCTCTTGAACAGTTCCTGTATACCATAAACACACTGTTATATTCTGCAACCCCAGTCCTGCAATTCTAAGCAAACACTAAGGGAAGAAACTCCGGTTTGAAAGCTCTTTTAACACAGGGAAGATAAGATAACACAAGTCAGAATAGTACTGCTAAGTGCAAAGTAACCTGAAGATTTGCTAGTTCAGGTTTTCTCAAGTCAGAAAACTAAACCTCAATATCTATGTGATGTATCATAGAATGCTTATTTACTTTTAGGGTAAAAAGAAAAAGACGGCCCAATACACGGATGCTCCCACCAGGTGGGAGTCCAGGGAGGGTCAAATCTATAGAGTTCTATCCTGCAAGTAGAGAGGGTTGGATCTTCGTAATTTTACCCTTACCGTTGCTCCAAGGCTCACCCTCTATTTACTTTTAGGGTACATCTGATTTTTCTTTTTGCTGGTAGCTAGGTACATGGTATATCTCATATCTTTTTGCACAAGTTGTACATATTATGTCCTTCAAGTAATGCACAAGCAATGTCCCTTAAAGAACCAGATGACTAACACTTACTGAGTGACTTTAGTGGATTACTGATTACAGAGTAGCTAATATATTATGCAACTGTTCTTTATATTAAGTTATAAAACCCAGTCAAACTATCTTCCTCATAGCATGTGCTTGAAGAATGCAAATTAGATAATGATTTACCAGTCTGGTAGCAGCAATTAACGATCGCTGCCTTTCTTTCTTCTCACGATTGCACTCACCACACCAGCTGGAGAAATCTTTTTTATACCTCTTCATCTCTCTGAAGACAGAACTGCAAAGAAACAATGCAATTTTTATTTGATATTTTCATAGGAAGAAACAAAGAACATCACAGCTTAAGGTAATTGATCCTTTCAAGAAAAAATAAGGCTAAAAAACAAAGGAAATGGCATGTAAGCTGGACACTGCAATTATGCAATCAGAAATATGCGAGACATTGAGACTTCTGCCCCTTTTACCCACAAAAACTGCAGTTACAGGCTTTCTATAAGGCAAAAGTCGCATTAATAATAGAAATTGAAACTATCATCTTAAATCCAGAAGGAAAGTTATAAATAAATAAAGAATACAGTTGAGTCTCATTGTTTTATCTATATCCTTTTTATAGGGAATTATTCACATGAATCCATCTGGAGAGCTAAGAACCAACTGAACATTCCCAACTTTTCCCTTGAAGGAAGGAGGCTACCGTTGGGAAAAAATTGGAATATGAATCAGATGATTTCAAATCAGATTTTAAAAGATGAAGGACACTAAACTGTCAATTAGTTGTAGCATAGGATATACAGCACTAGCAATTGAGACAAGTAAAAATTAAACGCACCTTCTGCACCACAAAAGTAGGTTGGCTCGATGACCAGATGTTGTAGCTCTAGCACCATGGCGATGACGACCACGATGAAGCACGGCTCGACCAGGCACATGGGAATAATCAAAGATCTCCTGCTTTAATTGAAGGGACTACAATACATAAAAAATGTATACAACTACCTAAGAGAAATAGCAAGAACTGACAGCGGATTGTCTAAAAGTCCCAATAGCACTTAAAGATGACTACCCTAGATAACTTCATTGGATCAGACTATAAATCCAAGACAAATAATTTCAAAATTTATTTTCACTATCAAAGCAAAGATATGCTGCTATAGGTAGAAGACAGTAAAAACACAGAGATATCGGTATTCCTCCCTTGCAAATTGTGCATCAATTAAGATTACTAGTTTTTCACAAAAGCTATTGCTAAGCTGCTCTACAAGGATCCATCTTGTTTACTTAATCAACTCAGCCTTAACTTCATCTGGCTCAGTTTATACTCTTTAAGCCTTTTGAAAGTGATTATGCTTTACAAATGCAAAGATAACTATATCGTTGTCAACAACAACAAACAAAGCTTTTTCTCACTAGGTGGAGTTGACTATATGGATCAAGCAATGCCAAACTGTATATCTTCATTAGTAACAGAAAATATATTTGTAATTAGTACATATATCTAAACATAGATATATAATAAATTTATCAGCATCAAATATATACTTTACTAGTATCAAACATTTTTTTTAATGGAAAGTATTTCAAATAAATTTATCCTAACCGAAGAGGTAAGTCAATATCAAGATCAAGCTTGGGCTTGACTCAATAATGATGCTTCTCTACTATGAATAAAAAGAGTCAAGTTCAGGTTGTGCAGAAGTTAGAACTAGTGAGGCTAAAGTTATTCCTATCTAAATTGAGCTCATATCAATTCAGACAGCTAATCTGGCAAAGCAAAGCTTCAGACGACTCAACTTTTCCACAACACCAACCTTGTATGTTCAATTGGAAATAATTATCTAGCACTAGTTTGGAGTCTAAACACCAAGTGTCCTACAGATCTAAATGCAGGTTATTGTATAGAACAACTCCTTGAATAGAAAAGGGGTAAACCTTTGAATGTTGACAGAAAAACTTATACACGTTTGGTAGGGTGGAACATGTTTTGGTAGGACTTAACATACCTCCGACTGACTCCCTGTATTTACATGTTTATCACATCGCGTGCCCCGGAAAAACAACTCCCCTCCAGAAAATTCCTTGCCGAGGCAAACATTCAAGGTTACTTCTGAGTCATCCACATGGAAACCTACAAATGTAAGATTGTATCTATTAAAACTTCACTGCTTCAGACATAGAAAAATGAATAGACAAGTTCTAAGTCAGGAGAATAGGTGTATTGGAATCCTACTACATCATCAAAAGATCCTTAAACATTATACTGAGAATAAATTATATGTGGCACATTCAAGAATATATTGAAACTCCAACACATAAATAAAAGGTTGTAGGAACTCTTATCACTAACAAGCTCCTTGCCAGTAATAAAACCAGTTTTGCAGGGTTTCACATATCAAGATTCTAGCCTTCTTCAGTATACATGTCCAATATAATGTATTTGGACATGAGATAAAAAAACTAACTTTTTTTCCTTCTTAGGTAATACAGCCATAGGTCATATATAGAACATAAAAATGACAAAAAATGGGATGCCTCTAATATCCAGAAGCAATGTAACAAGAAACAATCGATGATACCATAAAATGCTGGAATAAGTTTGCTGATAAAAAATGTGTCCATCATAGCTAATGTTACTAATAGAGCCTATAGTGAAACTGTACTATCACTTCTCACAGACCAACCAGCTTTCAAGTTTCAACCACAATGCTCAACAACAGCAATTTTTCATTTGTTTTTTTTAATGTATTAATGTATTAATGTAAAAATAAATTAATCAAGCAGAAAAGATACCTGAGTCAACATCTCTATCTTTACCATATTCAACAACAAACCCATGATGAGTATCCAGGGTAGATCCACCAACTTCTGCGAAGAATACTGCATAATATAGAATTAATTGATTAAAACTTCCTTAAGGCTTTGTTTGGGAGTTTTTTAAGTAAACGAAAGGAATGAACAAGATAAGAATGGAAAAGAAAGGAATGAAAGGGAACAAATTTACCCTCCCTCTGTTTGGAAATTTAATGCATACAAGGATGGAACTTCCCATTCCTTTTGTTTGGGAGTCACGACAGAAGGGTGAGTTACCATATAGTCTTTTTATTTCAATGTAACCACAACAAGAGAGATGATAAATAATACTACCAATATCAAATGAAAATCAAAGGATTCAAAATAAGAGAAAAGAAGAGAACTCGTATGAAATTTAGATGATAATCATGTATTCAGACTTGTGGGAAGGAAAAATTGAGTGAGAGCAAATGTCTTCAACAATGTAGTAGATTTGGAGTGCAAATATGAATTTGGGATAAAGGATTATACTAGAATAGGTTATAAATCTTAGAAAGATAAAAATGGTGTGCTTTGAGGTGGATGGGATGGAAACAGTTGGGGCTTGTTTGGAGGTTGTGCTGTTTTTTTTATTCTTTAAAACTGTTTTTTAAAACTAGTTCAGTACTGTTTTCATGTATTTATATATATGTTATTTATAAAAAGACTTGTTTTATGTATTTTCTTTTATTTAAAAGCTGGAGTTCAGAACATCTTTTAATTGTTCTGTGTTTTCAGTTCCCAAAACACATATTCTATTTTTTATTTTCAGTCTAAAACAGTAAATCAAACAGGTTGTTTTGTTTTTCTGTTTTTGAAAATAGAAAACAGTTTTCAAAAACTGCTACCAAACAGAACCTTACTCTCCTGTTCCATTCCATCCCTATATTTTTGAAGACTTCCAAACAAGGGAAAATATTTCCTTATTTCCTTTTCCAGCCATTCCCATCAATCCAAAAATAGCATAAGAGAATAAGAATGTTAAGAGGATGGTAAAATACACATAATTGGTAAAATCGCCAAGAATAAATGTACATCACAGACTTCTTTCACCTTTAGATATAGGACGAATAAAACCTTCCATAAGCTTGTCTAGCATCATTTCAAGGCCAAAATCATCAAGTACAGCACCATATTTATTCATTGTGTTAGGACGCATGATCCGAAATTTTGTTTCATTCACCCACTTTTCAAAATTTTCAATCTAGCAAGACAAAAAGAATTAAGGATATATAAGTAATATATGCATAAGCAAATTTAAAATTGAAACAAGAATGAGACTGCTTATACCACTTGAAATTAGAAAATGATAAACAAAATGACAAAGTACCTCAGATAACAATAACTCACAGAAGCGAGGCTGGAGCATTTCAAATGTAAAAATGCCTGGAGAAGGCTCAGACATTATACTTCTGAAGCTTTGCTCTGTATTGTCACCTATTGCTTTCAGAAATGCTGGGACAAAGAACATTGTAGGATTCATAGTGTGCAACTCTCGATGTAAAGGCTGCACAATAGTCATTGAAAACCTCTAATTCTTGTTTAGAAAGAACAGGAAAGATGGTCATTAAAATCAACATATCTGAACTCTAAAAGCAAATCATTTGTTTGAAAAGTCTTCTGCTTTGAATATAATTATAGCTTTGTAACAGAAGCACTGTAAATCTTTAGAAAAAATAAATAATACCAAAGAGATACCAATTTCCCCCAAGAAATTTTCATAATTTATATTTTATGTTCATATTGGTTTTCAGTGGAAGGTGAGAGAAGAGTAATTCATCTGAATTCACAATGAGTACTAAATTGATAAAACTGCTGTCGCAAAAACAAAGCATTTATCTTAACTTTGAGGAAACATATTTCATATACTTAGCATGGATAAGAAAATTATGCACTTTATCTCATTTTGCAATTCCATCAAAGAAACAACTGAGAGCATCATATCAAATAATTTTTCATTAAATGATTTAATTGTGAATATATAGTTAGGAATAAATAACTTTACAATGCATTCACTCACATAACATTTCATGTTACCATAAAAGTTTCAACTGTTTAAAAAATAAAAAATAAACATATCATTTTTATTTTTTATGTCCATCTCTTCCCCAAGCTGTCTCCTATAAACTACCCTTTTAGGTTCTACACTAATTTAGGGTAAATAAAAGCTTCCAAAAGAATAAGCAAACAAATTAGAATTAGGATACTATTACAATTACATGGCATACCTGATAATTTGATATTATCTTCTGTCTGTATTCTTTATGTTTTTGAGCCTGCATTTACATTAACCATCATAAAAGTTTCTGATATGTAAGATATAGTAATGAAGCTTTTTCTTTTTAAAAATTATAGCTTACTAATATAAATGGCAAATTTCTAAGAGGCATTCCCACCTTCCAGTCTACAAGCATAATGAAAACTTTATATAATACTACATACACGAATTTTGTTTTTTTAGATGAAAACATCCCGGAATAATATAATTATAATTTTTTTTATTTTCAGAGTCTGTGCCTTCTCTTTCTACCCCATCACTGCAGCCTCACAACTTATATAAGTATAACCTTTCTTTCCTTTTCTTCACACATTCAGGAGTAGTTAAAATTTTGAAATCATACCCTACATTTGAAACTTTTTATTACCATGTCCAGCCCTCAAACCAGACGTGAGTCACCAAGTGCTAGCAAAAAATATGAACCACAAATACCTCTATTTTTCAAAAACCATATGTCATCCTCGAATTCCCCTAAACTGCTAAACAATGACAGAAAGCCACGAAGATTTAATCTCATAAACCTCCTATCTTACCCTTAGCTATTCCAGATATTAAGAATTGCAAAGCATATCTGTCACTGTTAAAGTGTTAAGTTGATCAATACTCTGAAGCCAACTAATCCTTTTTACTTTTCGCAGACGATTGACAACTAATGCGTGACTAGAATAATTATTACAAGATAAGTATCTAGTTCCAAAGCTGACCTCAGCTCTACAACGATACATTATACAGAACAGGGGCAATTGTGTCATTTTACAGTGAATTTCACTTGCCCGTTGGAATTAACTTTTTCTTCAAGAAACCCTTGGACCAGCAAACCCAAATTGTTGCATAAACTAGCAACACCCTTCCAATTATGCAATTTTGCTACTCCGAATTGACATGCAAGATATAAAATTAACTCCCACCAAAATAAAAAGTTCATCTCAGTTTCTTTTAAGTTTTATACATTGTTTCGAGCAAACAATGAACGAGTTTTGATCTTTTCAGAAATCAGAATATACCAATTAACAGGGGAGGGCAAATTTTGCGAAACGAAGACATACTCTGTTCTGCTCTCTGGGCGGTAGATACTTGAGCAAAATATCCCGCATAAAGTTAACTTTATCGTCACGAGGCACGCTGAGCATGCTAGGAGGCATGTACCTCTCCAGCGAGCTGAAAATCGAAGAGCTGAATTCCAACTGCAAGTCCTCGTAAACATCTGGCTTGTGGTCCTTGTTCGGATTCAACCGCAGCCTCTGGCTCGAAACTATCGTCCCTGGCCTGCTAGAGTCGCCCGCGGGAACCCCATTTCCGTCACCAGTAACGGCATTCCCGGCTGCCGGCGATGCCACTTCCCGGCGGTCGGTGGGCCCCCCTTGGAACGACATTTTTCGAAGCCTTAATTGGGGAATCAACCAACCTTCATATCATGGATGAAGGTGAGGACTAAAATGGGAATTTTGAGGGGAAATTAGGGTTTTTTTTATGCTACGCAGGCCATTCGTTTATAATATATTGCAGTTTAGGGTTTTTGAGAAAGCTCTCTCAGTTCTTTTAGCTCGGGGGAAGTGTTGTTCACTTGGTTTTGTTTGTCACACAATTTTTTAAAAAACAAAAATTAAAATATCAACTGTACATTTGGATAATCGACGCGCTTTTAGTGAGCGTGAAAGTTGTGTACCACTACTGTACTGTACCTGTTTGCACGTTACAGTGTTAGCTGTGTACGTTAGTAACGTTATTGAGAGTAAATTACATTTTTTTTCTCATATTTTTAAATTATACTTTATCCCTTCTATTTTAAAAAAAATTATAATTTTATCTATTTAAATTTTTAAAGGGAATATCTTTATATGTATTATTTATATAATTAAAGTTGAATTACATATTTAGTCTTCATACTTTCATTATAATTGTTAGTGTAACTCAATTTTATTTGGCAAATGTATCTTTGATATTCTTAACGTTTGAAGTTACTATTAATTATGCTTTCAAAGTATGTTTGATGTTAATTGTAATTTTAATCTTTCATTTTTCTACCAATATTATCCTTTTTATTAACACCGTCAAAATAGTTAACGATAAGTGTTTATGTGGCGTCACACTTGACAAAAAAAGTTGATTGAATTTAATTTATGACAACTATCGCTATTAAATTAGCCCTTAAAGTTTCTATCAAAGTGTCAAATTAGCTCATAAAATTTGTTTCATTGTGGAATTAGCCCGTAAAATTTATGTTATACTATCAAATTAACCCCTAATGTGTAAATTTATACGGTCATTGTTGTTTTTGTAGGATTTACTTCCATCACTTGGCACAAATTACACTCAATCAATTTTTTTTGTTATGTGCTACGCTACATAAGCACCTACCATTAATTATTTTAACAGTGTTAATGAAAAGAACAATGTTAATAGAAAAATAAAAGAATAGGAATACAATTGAGAGCGAACAAACTTCAAACACATAATTAATAATTACTTTAAACGTTGAATGTATCAAACGTACTTTTGTCATTTTATTTTAATTATAAGTTAAGTGTATGTTATCTCTTTAAAAATGTGACACCATGTTTTTTTTTGTTCTTGGTTAATATATGTTTGTAATATATATAAAAATGTTTGTTGTATATTTACATTCATATGGATTCAACTAAAAGTATTACTCATGCAAATTTTTTGGATAGGAAAGCAATAAATTTGATTATGGTTGAATTTTAATACTGGATTTGTAATAAATATTAGTATTGTTGTTTTTGGATTGTTAATTTTAATTTTTACTCTTTATTTTGTTTGGGTTTGTGTTTATATTTCAGACTATAAGTGTGCTTTGTACTAATAAAGAATAAATGTGTCTACATTGAAAATTGATCAACGGATCCAATTTGATTTGGATTGGATCAAATGGAGCTCTTATATTTGATTAATTAAATCATGTTTTCATCATCTAATTTAGATGGGATCGATGACAAAGTGTCCAAAAGGATCCAATGTCTAATCTAATTCATTGAACATCGATCCTAAACCCTATTTGTTGTGTGTTGCACCGTTTTTAAACTCTGGTATCTTTACAATTACAAGTACAAAACAAGATTTCAATAATAAATTCTAGGTCAAAACTCCAAATTGGTCTTTTATGTTTGCACGAAGTTTCATATTGGTCCTTTATGTTTCAAAAAGTTTAAATTGGTCCTTTATGTTTGCAAGAAGTTCCAAATTGGTCCTTTCGTCCACTTCCGTCAATTTTTTAAGTTAAGTGCTGACGTGGCGTGCTGACGTGTCCATCTAAGCTGACGTGTCATGCCACGTCAGCGCCACATCATCGCATATGATATTGGATGATGACGTGGCATGTCACGTCAACTTCAATTGACACGTAAGAAAGATGGTGTGTCCATGTCAGTATGCTACGTCAGCACTTAACTTAGAAAATAAACGAACTTTGACGGAAGGACTAATTTGGAACTTCTTGCAAACATAAAGGACTAATTTGGACTTTTTGAAACATAAAGGACCAATATGAAACTTCGTACAAACATAAAAGACCAATTTAGAGTTTTGACCTAAATTCTATTTATATTTATTCTCTTGCTCATAATTTTTTGATATTATTTCTATGTAATTAATTATGCATAAATTTTTTGTCACATATATTCTTTATATTAAAGAATCTTATAATAAAAATATAAAAACCTTATCCAACTTTAGTCCCCATTTAGTTGCGCGAATGTTGGACATGATTTCGACTGTAATCCAACATTCTCTCTAACATTTTTCATACAAAACATACTTTGCTTTTGCAATCTGATGAAATTATGTTTTTGCCTTTACTTTTTTATCCAATTTTATTCTATTTCAACTTTTAATATTAAAAAATAATTATTTTTCTTACTTTTATTCCATTTACATCATTGTTGTATCACATTTTTATTTTCTCTAATATTCTCATCCCATTCTCATTTTTACTCCTATTCCTTCCAAAGTTCTCATTTAGTCTACGATAATTTAAGGCAAAAGTACATTTTCTGCCCTCAACGTTTGGGGGTCCTGTCACTTTCGCCCCTGACGTTTTTTTTGCTGTCAATTGTACCCCTAACGTTTTGTGTTTCTCCCAATGTCAAGCTTTTGCTAACACCATCAATCTTTGGACTATTTTTTATGATGTGGCATCCTATGTGATCAACAATTCTGATTGGACTTAATTTTTTTCACATTAGCAATCAATACTAAGTTTTTGGGGTCCATTTTAATGATGTAATGAGTATTTTGGTGTACTGGATTTTCTAATGTACTGAGTTTTTGGGTCCATTATACCCCTAAAATGGATTACTGATGTGAAAAAAATTAAATTCAATCAGAATTGTTGGCTACATATGATGCCACGTCATAAAAAACCGTCAAAAAATTAATAGTGTTAGCTAAAAGCATGGTATTGAGAGAAACATAAAACATTAGAAGTACAATTGATAGCAAAAAAAATGGGAAAAAACTTAGGTCCATTTCTTTATGTCCATTACATCCAATTCCACCAATCATATAGTGTATTTACACTCTCTCTCTTCTATTATTGGTTATATAAAAGGTGATCTTCTATATTCTCTCTCTACTGTGATTGGTCATTTAAACACTTTTTGCCACGTGTCATATTTATATTGGAAAACTGGATGTAATGGACATAAGGAAATGGACCTAAGTCTTTTCCAAAAAAATGTTAGGGACGAAAATGACAGGATCTCAAGGGCACCAAAGTTACTTTTGGCATAATTTAATTAGGCAAAAGTACCTTTCCTAACCCCAACGTTTGGGGGTCCTGTCAGTTTCGCCCCTAACGTTTTTTCGCTGTCAATTGTACCCCTAACGTTGTACGTTTCTGCCAATGTCACCCTTTTTACTAACACCGTCAAATATTTAACAGTTTTTGCTGACGTGGCATCCTATGTGGGGTCAATTGTAACCCTAACGTTTTACATTTCTGCCAATGTCACCCTTTTTACTAACACCATCAAATATTTAATAATTTTTGCTTACGTGGCATTATATATGGCAAAAATATCTGACTTGGTATATTTTTTTTTTCTACATCAGATTTCCTACTCATCTTTTCTCCATCAAATTTGTGTCGTTTTGACCTCGGTCTATTCCTTCTAAAATATAACTCAAATGCACGCGCTATTTTGCTCATAAAAACATCGGAGACGTTATCCATTCTTTACTTTGTCGAAAACGTTACCCATTCTCTACTTTGTCGGAGACGTTACCCTAAAATAGAGAATGGATAACGTCTCCGATGTTTTTATGAGCAAAATAGCGCGTGCGTTTGAGTTATATTTTAGAAGGAATAGGCCGAGGTCAAAACGACACAACTTTGATGGAGAAAAGATGAGTAGGAAATCTGATGTGGAAAAAAAATATACCAAGTCAGATATTTTTGCCACATAGGATGCCACGTAAGCAAAAATTATTAAATATTTGATGGTGTTAGTAAAAAGGGTGACATTGGCAGAAATGTAAAACGTTAGGGTTACAATTGACAGAAAAAAGAAACGTTTTGCCACATAGGATGTCACGTAAGCAAAAACTGTTAAATATTTGATGGTGTTAGTGAAAAGGGTGACATTGGCAGAAACATAAAACGTTAGGAATATAATTGACAGCGAAAAACGTTAAGGACAAAACTGAAAGGACCCCCAAACGTTGGAGTTAGGAAATGTACTTTTGAGTATTCTTCCATTTTTTTTTTTCTTTTAAGATGTGCCAAGCATGATGAAGCAACAGCACCTCTGCTTACTCGTTATTAGAACAGTTTCGTGTGTTGGCACCTGACTGTGCATTTTTAGGGTTTCAAGTTCCAAGTTCCAAGTTCCAACCATATTCATCTTCTCTATTACCGTTTCTTAACCTTTGTCAACTACAGATTCCAACATTCCCTCCATTTTATAAAGTGGTGCTTTTGCCGCTATTTTCTGTAATTTCCTTATTTGGGGGTATAGCGAGAATCTTATTCCTCTTCTGTCGATAAAATGAGTAGTGAAAGCATCCCGTCTCAGTCTGCCAGTGAAAATAGCACTATAAACGTTGAGCCTCAGCTCCCAAATTCAAGCCCTAACCACAAGCGCGAAGCTGATTCAGAAACTCATGATTCGACGGCGAAGAAGTCCAGAACTGAAGCTCCGACTACCCCAGATGCTTCCGGCGGTGATGAAGCACGGAAGCCAGAGTCTGGTTCAGGCGAACAGAATGTAAAGGAAGTAGTTTTTGAGATTGAGGCGGATGCAGCTGAGGATAAGGGATCTAGGCATACCATGGAAGACGCCTGGGTGGTGCTTCCGGACGCGAGTTTGGATTTCCCGGGAAAACTGAGGTTCCTATCATTATTTTTCTCTGTTGTAGTTATCATAGGTGGCATTACTAGAACTTTTTAGTTATCAAGCTTCAAAGTGTTACAGATTGTTGGCATTTCGGGGCTATCAAAATTATTGGTTCAAGTATACAGTGGGCTTGGGGGGTGTGAGAAATGAGGCATAAAATGTTCTCGTACTTTATTTTAAAGTACTTACTACTTACTAGCATTATGATGTCAACATCGTTTCAGTGCTAGTCACTGTTCAGTTGTATTTTACGTGACTAATGGACCAGTTTTAAGTATTAAACTTGTTTATAGTTTGCTCTGTCCTTAAGCAATATTAAGTGTAAGGATATGTGAACATATTGCAAGGAGAGAAGCTGGGTTCAAAATTTTGGTCCGTACTTACATCTAACAGGAGTGCATGCTTGACACTTTTGAAGTTTATCTAGCTTCTCTTGGTAACTCCCAGTGCTTGGTTCTCAGATGTGCACATTTTGCAATTTATGATGGACATGGAGGCCGGTTAGCTGCAGAGTATGCTCAAACCCATTTGCACAGAAATGTTCTTTTGGCAGGATTACCACGTGAGTTGGTGTGTTTGCTAGGTCTAATTTCATGCATATTAAATCATTCAGGCACTTAGCTTGTAGCAAAACAAATACACAATAATAAACTTTTGATTGGTTTATGTTTTGTTATTCAGTTTAGGTGTTCTCAACTCTACATATTTATTAAGGCCATATGTAAGAGCCAGTTAAGGATTTTCTATGCAAGCATCTTTGGTAGATCCAAAAGTTTATGCAAAGCTAAATGCTTTTATATTTTGGTCAGCAATTTGGTATTGCTGATTCTTATGTAGAATTAACATGGGAAACTAAAAGCAGAAGTTCTGTCCAATAACTGTGCCAAAAGTTGGATTAGCAGTATTTCAGTAAGATGTAAATAATTGTGTAGGTGAAGTGCTCAGAGTACTATAAAGATAATTATTAACATGTATACGTAATAAGCTAATAACAACATTTTCTGTATCTTAATGAAAAAAAAGGTCTAGTTTTTGTGCAGCCCTTGCCCCTTGCTTTACACATCATGATTAAATAATGATCTACATTTGCTTCAAGCAATTCGGCAGGACAAACCCCCTGCAAGTAATATTAGACTTGCTTTGTTCCTAAATTGCTAAATTTTGAAGAGAAGAAAGTGGCTGAAAAGAAACTAACATGGATGTGGCAGTTGATGAGATGATAACTTTACAGACAATGGCAAGACTTGAGCAATACATTTTCTTATTTTTAATGGAAATTTATATACAAATGTTATTTAATGTAGTGGCAAATTAATAAGATAATATCAATATACATGTATTTCTAAATAGTATTCTAGCTCATATATAAAACTTGATGCTTCTCATGTTTCATACAAAAATATATCTATTCACCTCTTTATTGCTCTGCGCTTTGTAATGTGTCTAACAATTTTGTTTCTTGTTTGCCTCCTGCTTTGCTGTGTTGCAGTTAGATGTAAAGGCAGCTAAAAAGGCCATACTGGAAGGTAAGCATCTACGTTGTTGTTATCAAGTGCAATCATTCATAAAATGCCTTTATTCTAAGCTCTTGGTTATAAAACTGGTTCATATATGATTTTATTTTAATTTAGGATTTCGCAAAACTGATGAGTACCTTCTTCAAGAAAGTGCTACAGGTTAGTTTAATTGCTTTAGAACAGTTGATAAGTTTTAAATTTAGTGTGGATAGGTTGAATTTGACCCTTTTCTTTTATATTGTTTAGGTAGTTGCAGCTCATGAAAGTAGCAGATTAGAAATTATATTAATACAAATATTAAATTGAAGAAAAAGAACTTTGAAAACTCAATTTCTTTTTTTGGATTACATGTATGAAGAAGAAATAAAGCGCCCGGATAATGACTCCTATCAGTTTTTGGATTGTAACATGTACTTTATAAGTTTTAAATATTAATGCAACTTCCCTAAAGATAAAAGTTGTTTCCTTTTGTCACAAGTTAACAATGTCTACAAAATTATTTTGGGAATCTTAGGGTGCATTTGGTTTCACTATTTCTTGTTTTCTTTTTCAGTGAAAACAGAAAATGTGACTAAAAATGCGTTTGACACAATTTAATAGAAAACATTTTCTGGAAACTTCTTAAAAAATTGGTTGAAATCAAGAAATGTTTAAAAGACATTTTCAACGTTTGATTATGTTATAACTGGTAATCCAACTAAGCAATTGATTATGTTATCAGCTGTGACTTAAATGTTTCAGATAAATTGCAGAAACTCCCATTGCAATGAAACACCAAATTATGCTCAAATCATGCCATTACATAATTTTGTGGCTTTATAGTCCATTTGATTTTCTTAAACACGAGTGACATTGTAAAAAAAAATGACGCATGTCACTAATTAGTGCATTTCTTTGTTCTAGTCTTAGAATTAGAGAATTAGACAATATTTAAGGGCTAATAATTTTTTTAAAGCTGCACTTGAGATTCGATTTGTCTTGCTGAAAACCGTTCACCTTTGCCAGGGGGATGGCAGGATGGTGCTACAGCTGTATGTGTTTGGGTATTGGGGCAAAAAGTAAGTCTGCAATTACTTCTTTTTTCCAACAACTCAAATTTTGAAATTGGAAAACTTCATCCTTAAGGTTTTGAGCACAGTGTCATTCTCCAAGAATGGTTTTTATGATAATTATGCCTGGATCTGATTAAGCTTTGCAACAAAGTTTCTAATAATCTGAATTGCTCATCTGTGTTTATCAGTTTCTAATTATAATATAATTATATAACCAAATGAGTCACTGTTTTGGAATAACACATTTTATCCCCAATCTTATTTGACCTTCTCAATCTCTGCCAAGACAACATAACACTTTGAAAAAACTCCTTTATATATGTTTGAAACTTTCTGGATCTTCAATTTTAATAGTATGATGGAAGCTGGAGGAGGAGACTGTGGATGAGTTATAACATGCAAGTTTTCACAGGGCAGAGAAGCATGCAACAAGTGGACAACTAATACATAATTGATCGTGTTTGTTAAAATTATGAATCATTGACCATGATGATTGTTAAGGTTCATTATTGTAGTTAAGAAAGAAGATGCTTTGCTCCAATCTCTTTCTTTCAGTGAGTTTAACAAAGTGTAGAACATAGATAGTTTTATGAACATGCTACTAGTAGTTTGTGATGCTTTCTCATTTCTAATACTCTCGGAAAGAGATCTAATTCCCTGTTCGATCTTTGATGTATTTTGTTAGGTTTTTGTTGCAAATGTAGGAGATGCTAAAGCAGTTTTAGCTCGGTCAGCTATAATTGATGGATCCCAAAACCACTCCAATGGAGTCCAAACATTGAAGGCCATTGTTTTGACGAGGGAACACAAGGCCATCTTCCCTCAGGAGCGCACTCGCATTCAAAAGGTTTGAATTGCATCAATGCTGAATGGTTATATCACTAGACTATATAGCAATACTTGCAATTGTTGATGTTCAGAGCATGCAGTCAACAAATCAGTCCTTGCTGTTCATTAAAGTTGCCACTCCATCCATTCCTTTCCTGTTACCAAGAACCCACTCTGACAATTGAGTAAAGTGAAACTTTTTTTGAGACTATTATAAGCTTCAGTATAATGATTTTTAAGTTAACTTTCTAAAAAAAATGATTTTTAAGTTAACTACAAGAAGTTATTTTGATGTTTGTCGAAAGCTGCTGCAATAACTGAAGACTTACAAATCTCATTCAGACTTGTCCAATGATTATGGGGCCAGGTAGCAACGGGTTGCCAAATGAGCCAAACTTACACAAGTTTAAATACCAGTGCATCAGATGTTGCTATATATTTTGTGGAACAGAAGTTTGAAACATAAGAATTCTCTTCTTTAAATCTGATTCCTCTAGTCCTACAATTAAGTATTGGGTAATATTTCTCTAAATTTGAAAGTGCATTCCCCTGAAGCTGTCTTCAAATTTGTATTATTATAGAGCACCTAGTGAGGAGAAGATGTGTTGGGAGCTGATAAGGATGCTAAGTTCTCTACCAAAAAAAGCTTTTATTTGCAGACATGTAGGATAGATAAAGGAATATATTCTTGTGTCAAAGATGTTTGGTGTGCCCTATACCTTCTCAAGTTAATTAATAATTGCACTGTTGAAAGCCTCCTTGTACCATATTTTGATGATGATGTATATAATCCTAGTCTGACAAGTTGCTTTTCAATTTGCAGGCTGGTGGTGTTGTGAGCTCGAATGGACGATTACAAGGGCGCCTAGAAGTTTCTAGGGCATTTGGAGATCGGCAGTTCAAAAAGGTTTGCTTCTCGCTCTCCTTGGAATGGGAAAGACTAAGTTGTCTTGTTATTTCTTCAGAAATTTCTCTGCAGCTTAATTTTGAAATTAAAGGAACAATTTGGCATTTTATTGAGATTGAGAAATATTGCTTTAATTTTCTTTAATGTATCACATGATTCTGTGAACTTTAACATCTTATGGTCAATTTGCTTTGCACTAGATTATCAATCTGATCTTGTTACATAAGAACTTATTTATACAATGAATAGACTTTCATGCAACTACATGATGAGCTGTCTTTCCCGCATGATCTGAATTAGTATTGTTTTTAACCTGTGTCAATGCCATCGCCATCCATTTTTGTTACTCCAGAAGCTACTTCTTTAACTTTCATTAATACCATCATGCAAGTAACTCTTCTCCCCATATTTCTTGGGTAGACTACTAGTGTTTCAATATATTATCAATTCTAAGGAAAAATATTGGCAGGTGGGTGTTATTGCAACCCCAGATATTCATTCTTTTGACCTCACTGATAGAGAGCATTTTATCATCCTTGGCTGTGATGGCCTGTGGGGGGTATGTCTTATGTCCATATGTGCTATAATTTGGTTTTTTCATTCATTTTTCGGGCTTTTGTTAAAGGTTTTGACAAATGGCTTTCTGAGTTTGTTTCAGGTATTTGGTCCTAGTGATGCTGTTGATTTTGTTCAGAAACTATTGAATGTAAGAGTTTATATCTTTTCCTTTTGTTGAGGTTGAACTAATTGGAATACTACAATTTACCTTCAGTGGAATCGTTCCTACGCATTTTTTTTCCCATTTAAATAAACTGCTTTATTCTATCTATTGTGGTGGTAACATACGACGACTCATTTAATTTCTTTGACAATACCGCCCCTCCTTCAAAACACAGGAGTTTTGGGCCCGTTTGATTTCTATTATGAAAAATATTTAAAGAAATAAAAAAAAATGGAAGTACTGTCTTCTCCTAAAAATATATATGTGTTTTGAGACAATAAAGCATACACTTTATAAAGAATGTTTTGAGCTCCACTTTTTTAAAACAAAGAAAATAAAGAAACAGGTGTATTAATTAGTGGTTTGCACATAAATTCATGAAAACTACCATTTTCATTTTTCACACAATTGTTATAAAGAGTGAAAAAATAAAACATAGTCAAACAGGTAAGTTATTGCATACAAGGTCTAAACTCTGAAGTTTAGGAAGATTTTTTTACTTCTTTTTTCCTTAAATGTATGACTTGATTTATCTGATGTGTCATTTTTTCCTTAAGGTTGGTCATGGAAATTTGTCATTTTATGGAAATATGTTTTTCCTAAGGCAAAGAATTTAGAAGGATGGACATCCCTGTTTTATCTTTGATAATCTCAATTCCTGGCTCATTGGTGTTTCCTGTTTACTAGGGATGTCTTCTTATATGCTTACAAATTTCAAATATCTTTGTAGGAGGGGTTGCCTGTCCCAACTGTGTGCCGCCATCTTGTGAGAGAAGCCGTTCGTGAGCGTCGCTGCAAGGATAATTGCACTGCAATTGTTATTGTATTCAACCGCAAGTAATTAGTGACGCCGTCTCTTTGAGATATTTCTTGCTGCTGAGTTCAGATCAGAATGGAATTGTCTAGGACTCCTGCATTCTAGGTCAATTCTATGCATGGTCATCATTGTAAAATCTTAATGCCAGCTTATTCTGCCACTGTGCCACATTATATGTAGTTGTTTTGTTTACTGGTATGCTGCTAATGAAACCCAAACGTGATTGTTACAATTGTTATATATGTTGAAGGTGAATGTTATTTATTTCACAAAAAATGCAGCTTTCATGGATTCAAATCCTAGAACAGTTTCTTTGTTTATAGAAATAAGGCTGTGTATATCTAATTTTTTTCAAATCTCACTGGTGGAAGTCTAGTGCGCTAGCTGCCTTTTTTTTTTTTTTAAAAAAAAACTAAGTGTGTGGCTTAAGGGTTTACACAAATGGGATAAAAATTCAATGGTACTTTACCATTGAAGTTCAATATATTTTTCCAATCATGTAGAGTCAATTGTTAATATTAATATAAATTCACATTAATAAGGATCTACTTTGAATGATTTAAGAATTAACTGATTGGAAGGATGTACTGAAATTCAGTATTATCGTACCACTGAATATCTTTTTAACAAATGTTCCAGAAGCAGTCATGAAATGGACCGATTCATGCATCCAAATGAATAATTCGGGTGCAAGTTTTGAGCATCTTGTTAATAAGCCAACATACATAAAATGTCTATAAAAAAAAATACATAAAATGACTTTTCTGGAGCCATAAAGATGCATCTTTGGTCAATGCAAATTATGAGCTTGGTGACAAACTACATATGAATCACTAATTTTATAATTGTTTTGTCTCCTTTTGTGTCATTTCAATTATAAGCAGTGTCTCAATCAGGAATATTTTCAAATGGCATCTTTTTGTGGTAGTTGTTAAATTTCTCCAGACCTGCATGAACCAATCTATTGAAGGTTCATGAATAAGCATATCAAATTAATAATTTCCCCTTCATGATCTACTGAGTAAGATACTTGCCGAGAAGGCATTAAATATATGCATCCTCTCTGGCTGAAAGAAAAATAATATATTTAGGAGCAACCAATGATACAAGTTTACCAGAAATAAATGAATCCAACATTAGATATCAAACTCATTAATTTTGAAGATTAGAAAACTGATGTCTTGTCAACTACCATTTCTTTGGCACTAGCAAAAAAAGAAACTTACCTCCTCCTCTGTATAATCTTCTCACAAATGGATTCATTGAAGTAGATGTTTGATATGAAGAAAATAGAATAGAAAAAGAAAGGGAAGAGATACTTAAGTTAGATATTCTTTGATTTAAATTTAACATTTCTCTTTCTCTTTTTTCTGTTCTCTACAATCTAATCCTACACCTGAGTTAAACTAGAAAGTTATTTAAAAATTCAGTTTTAACTTTTAAATATTTAGCCCAAAGCAAGCAGTTGGGTTAACAAGACGAAAGCCATTGTTTCTGGGCAAAATGAAAGCTTAGCATTGTACAAAGCAACATGTGCTTGTGCTTTGCCTCTTTTCTTTAAATAATATAGAATGCCTAAATCATAAACAGATGCACATGCCATATTCCACTTTTATTCTTGTTCTTGCCCATTTTGTTTTTTGGTTGAAATCCAATCAAGAGAGGCAGCTCAATCTATTTTTATTAGAGTAAATTAATAATTTAGTTTTGGAAGATAAAATTTTTTTAAAACTATTTTCTAATTAGTTTAGTAATTTGATTAATATGATAAATAAAAATTTTAACTAATAAATAGTGTTAAAAAATATTAATTGCCTGTTAAATGATAAATTAGATTATATTCAACAAAAATATACAACACATCAAATTTATAAAATTAAACATCGTCAAAATGCACTGGTTGCTATTTCTTATGTGTAGTTTGTAAATATTAAGTAATAATAAATTAGATCTTTGGCAGTTTTTTAATTTTAATTTTTAAAATACAATATAAAATAATTATTATATTTTAAAATAATAAATTAAATAATCATAAATTATTTACTTTCTTAGTTTTCTTAATAATAATAACTATCTATTATATTTATTTTCTCTGTCCACATTCTCTTATTATGTTTTCTAATATTTTTTTAATTAAAAAATAAGTATTTTGTGACTCAATGATTATAAGGCCCAAAAACCATATTATATAATATATACCTATATATAATTAATTAATCATTGATTTCACAAAATACTTATTTAACAACTGAAAAAATATAAAAACAATAAATAATTGGAGGAGAGGTGACAGAAAAAATAAAAAGTAATGAGTAGTTATAAGAAAAAAGTGGGAGAAAAGCTAGAGATAACGAGACTTATAAAAAAATAGAGATAATGAATAATTATTTAATTTATCATTTTAAATCATAATTATAACAATTTATTATTATTATTTTTGGTACATACAATTTATTATCATTTTATATTATGTGCATGGGAGCCTCTGGTTTATATATATATAATGATAGAGAATTGGGGCAAGATAGGGTTTGGCCGCTATATAACTACCTGGCTAACATGATCCACCTTCACTCTGTCTCCCTTTAATATTCAATTTGAAGTCAACAATTAGATGAAACTCTATAATATTTATAACTTAGCATCTGTGTGGCTTAATATAATATAGCCAACTACTAACTACTGAAATTCATTAAGAAAATAAAAATGAAAACTTCTCAATAATATAATATCCCTTCAAGAGTGTTGGTTATATATAAGTACATTTCCTCTGTGTTAATTGTCCCTCACTAATAACTAACAAGTCTTCAAAGTTTTTGGTAAAGGAGAATGGGAAGTGTTTTGACAGAGAAAATGAAGCTGCTTGTGGCATTACTTGCTCTGCAATTCTGCTTTGCAGGATTTCACATTGTGTCCAGACTTGCACTGAATATGGGTGTCAGCCAAATTGTTTACCCTGTTTATAGGAATCTAATTGCTCTGCTTCTCTTGACCCCACTTGCTTATTTCTTAGAGAAGTGAGTTTCTATATAAAGCTTTTTTTTTTTTCCTTCTCAACTTTCTGTTAATATTTTTTGGGTGAGCTTGGAGCAATGGTAAGGTTGTTGTCATGTGATTTGGAGGTTACGTGTTCAAATCTTGGAAACAATCTCTTTGCTTGCAAGGGTTAAGACTGCGAACATCTAACTCTCCTTAGACTCCACTTGGTGGGAGCCTCGTGTACTGGGCCGCCCTTTATGTTTCAGTGGATCTTAGAGTAACAGTAAGGTTGCTGCCGTGTGACTTAGAGGTCACGGGCTCAAATATTAAAAACAACCCTCCCCAAATGCCTCATGTAGTATGTCGTAGTTGAACCTACCAAGTAGAAGAAGGCTTTGTTTGTTGTCTCATTATTGTTTTTCAGCTTGCCTAACCTATGTTTTTGTCTCTATAATCAGGAACCAAAGACCACCTCTTACTTTTTCTTTACTGGTTGAATTCTTCCTTTTAGCATTACTGGGGTAAGCATGTAATTATGCTCTAGTTCTCCAAAATCCCATTTCCTTCTTATATTGTTTCTAATCTTTTCTTCTTCTTGGTTATTGTAGCATTACTGCAAACCAAGGGTTTTACTTGTTAGGACTATACTATGCATCTCCAACATTTGCTTCAGCCATGCAAAACTCAGTTCCGGCCATCACCTTTGTCATGGCTTCAGCTCTAAGGTAATCAAATCAAGTCTAATAATCTAAGGAGACGTTTGGTACTTGGACTAAAAAAATATTCTCGGGAGCTCCGGCATCTTGTAATCCGGTGTTTGGTACACAGATCGAAAAATAGTCTCAGGAATCTTGCAATTTCAAGAATGTTGTAATCCTATGTTTCTTCACTTTTTTAATCCCATCTGAGGGTGGTATTATTGTAATCCCATGGGATGGGATTATTTTCAACTCTGGGATGGGAATCTTGTAAAATAGTTTCGGAAATGCGAAAGTTGAACCAAACAACTTTTCTGATATTCTGAGACTAGGATTTCCGGGAATAAAAAATCAATCCATGTACCAAATGCACCCTAAGTCTCTCTTTTAACATATTTCACCATTTTCCGTTTAAATTTCTTCTTGATTTTATAAAATCCTTTTGATTCTGAACTTCCAGGCTTGAAGAACTCAACATTGCTAGAAGAGATGGACTAGCAAAAGTTCTGGGGACAATTGCTAGTGTTGGGGGTGCCTCTGTGATTACTCTCTACAAAGGCCCTCCCCTTCTCCACCAGACACAGCAGATTGAAGGAGACACCTTACAAGCAGATGAATCTTCCATTAAAATGCAAAACTGGACATGGGGTTGCATATACTTGCTTGGACATTGTTTATCATGGGCTGGCTGGATGGTTTTTCAGGTCTTCTCTCAATTATCTTAACTCATGCACATTTACTTGAACTGCAAGTTATGATGAGCCAATTAGTTGCTTCCTCCTTGTTGTAGCACATCCCTGTGTTGTTCTCAATGAAGCACACGAAACGGACACGTATGTTGAACGTGTGTCTACAATGTCATGTTCGACGCGTTTTCGAGCAGTGTTTATGATGTGTCAATGTTATGTCATGTGTTAAACATGTGGCATGCTTAAAGATAAGCGTGTTAGTGCTTTATAATTTGTTATATGTTAACCCATTACTGAAAAAAGATAGTTGATCCTAACCAACTTAAAATCCTAGACAATACAAAACCTACTAAAACCAGTCATTACTTGGTTTTTTTTCTGGTCATTCTTCTACATGTTTAGTTCTTAGTCTATTAATGTCAGTTACCCTTAAACTAGTTTGAGTAAGCTATAAAATCCTGTCATAATAAAATGGCAATGTTAAATTGTTAATTTATGAGTTGTTTGTACTTGACTTGGGAAAAGATTCAAATTCCCTTGAAGCCATTCTAAATCCTACATGAACCGGGGAGATTCCTTGTTTTAAAACTTAGTTGAGTATTTGTTGTAAGAGTTAATTGAGTAGTTGCGACGGGATAAAACTATTTATGAAAGTTTATGTCCGTATAGTAGTCCTTTGTGTCAGGTCTTTATTGATCTCCCTAACATGGCACTGATGTCATGCCCGATAATCTTGAGAGTATCCTCCCTCACAGCGACTTTTTGCACAAAAAAAATATATATATTTAAACCTAAGTATGGTAAATCAACAATCTGTGCAGGCTCCTGTGGTGAAGAAGTATCCAGCAAAGCTGACACTCACATCATTTACATGCTTCTTTGGATTGATCCAATTCTTGATCATAGCGGCCTTTGCAGAAACTGATTTGGAGCATTGGAAGATAAAATCAGCAGAGGAGCTTTTCACTATCCTATATGCTGTAATACTTATCACTCCAACAATTCTCCAATAAATATTAACGTTTCGGTCTTAAACGATGCAATCTGTCTCAGTTTAACCTAGATGAAAACATCAAATTTAGTCCTGAAAGATACAATTTGTTTCAGTTTAGCTTCAAGAAATCTCCATTAATATAACTACCAGGAAATTTTTCGAAGGACTAAATTAAGATATTAGATCTTCCAAGGACTAAATTTTATATTTTTATCTTTTATAACTAAATTGAGACGAGTTATATATTTCAGGGGGTTGTAGCATCTGGTATTGTCATCTCTCTCCAAACATGGTGCATTCAAAAAGGTGGTCCCGTGTTTGTTGCTGTCTTTCAACCCATGCAAACTTTTTTAGTTGCAGTCATGGCAGCCCTAATACTTGGCGATCAATTATATGCAGGAGGGTAGGCAGAAAATATTTTAGCCACAAAATGCCATATCTGATCCATCAATTATATGATATGATTTATGAGCATGACAAAATATCCCCTCATGATGGAATTGTTTTAAATAATTGCAGGATTGTTGGTGCAATTCTTATAGTGATTGGTCTCTACTTGGTCCTATGGGGCAAAACCAATGAAAACAGAGTGGCTATACAAGAGGAGGCATCATTGATAAAGCCACTGCTTAATGAAGAAGAGAATAAAAAAGCTGAAGCAACTGCACAGGACATACCATGAATTTGTCAACAAATACATATTGTTCAGTATTGTTCAGTGCTGGTATAGTATCTGTGTATCTGCATAACCACTTGTGTATAGTGCCTCTGTTCGTAGTATCTCAACTTGTAAGATTTTATCTATTCAAAATAGTTGTAAGAAGAGTCAAGGGCTCAAGCTAAGCATGCTTAAGTTAGAAAGCCTTCTGGTTGTTAAAATCGAAAAATTCGTATTGTAAAATCGCGTCTAGAATCGTAAGAGTTTAAACTATATTTTTAACTAGGATAACATCTTTTCACATAATTATCATTTGATCTATTTTTACCATCATAATTACCACTATATATTATTATCAACACTTGATACTTCATTTTTTTATAGAGATACTTCATTCTTAATGTTATGTATGTTCCTATTTGAAGCACTAAGAACTTGAACATTATCAACATCAATCACAAGATTATCAACATTAACACGAAGATTTTTTTGAGTTATTGATATCTATACAAACATGCCAAAAAGAACTTCAAATGAGTCTTTTTTAGATTGTGGTAAAATCATGAAATCATTTAATAAAATAGAGATTTCATGCAATTTTAACTGATTCTACTTATTTCACTAATTCTACGACAATTTTACACCAAAACGATTTTATACACAATTTAACAAGATTTAAAGATGAAAATCATAATATTTAAAAATTTAAATTTAAATTTTAAGAACCTTGGCTTCTGGTACATTAAGGAGAAACCAATAGGTTAAGATGAGAGTGTTACACTACCAAGACAAATCTCAATTTTTATCTTATGGCCTGAATTGTGCATTTCGTTGAAGCTAGATTCAATATGCAGCTGTACTTTAAAACTGACATGTATATCCGAAATTGTATGGAAAAATATATTTTTTCTGCTTGAATATTATATTAAATTGTTGATGTTACTAGTCTAGAGATATTCAGAAAAACTTAACGGAGAACTTGCATCCTAGTATCCTACGGATAAAAAGATAATTTCCCAAGTAATTTCAAAGCACTAGGCTGTGTTTCGTATCTCTGTATCTTAAGCTATTTTTGATAAGATTATCATCCATGTACATGTCTTCCTACAAAATTTTATATCATATTCTTTATAAATCAAATATATTGTTCATCATACTTTTTTTTTCTAATTTTTTTCTCTATCTATCTCCCCACTTTTCTCTACATTATTTTATTTTACTCTATAATACTTTACATCCCTTCACTTCCCATCTGTACACTTATACCAAATGTAGCCTAAAGGAAGAGATGTAATCTCACCATTCCTAATAAACTTTAGATCATATTTTTTACATAACAAACACACTTCTCATCATATCTTTTACCTTCTCAACACACTTTTCTCTACGATAAATATGTATATTGCTATCTACCATCTAAAGATTCAGTGGAACTGATCTAAATTGGTATATGTTGGACGTGAAAACACATCAATGATCGATGCACTAAAAGATCATTAGATGTTCTTCAATGAAATTCCAAGAACACACAAATTTTCTGAGATTTCCTGTGACAGCCAAGTGTAAAGAAATTCCTTCCCAATATCCATTCTCCATAATCATCATAGCAGCAACACAAGACATGATAGGGACTTATAACAACAACAACAATGAAAGCATTTTCTCATTAGGTGGAATTGAATCAAGCGATGTGTTATGTTTTACATATTTCTATGGTAAAGTTATTTAGGGACTTAGACACCACAAATTTATAACATAATTTGCACAATTCCTCTAGACCATAAATGATAATTTTCATTCCGCACCCATTCATCTTAAAGTCACTAGATAGAAATGATCCTCAGAAAAAAGACCTTACATTGATATACTCCCAGTGCATATTAAGCAGAAACCTAGGATGACGTCAGGAAACATCACAGGGATATTCAAATTTCAAGATAACAACAGAAGCCAAAGCAAGTCAAACTCATAAAGCACAGTCAATAAAATAACATAAACTACCAACTCAATATAGCACCCGATACAAGATGATGATTCATTCCCCAAATTTTGTCACTGTTCAATCAAAACTACCTCACAGTTACAATATCATCAATCTTCAAAATCATCCGAACGCACTCCGTTGCTAAGGTGATTGCACTTGTGCTCACGAGCAGTGGTTGCACCACATTCTCCTCCAAGATGTTCGTAATCTGCCCCTTCCTCACATTAATTCCTGCATTTATTTCACCCTGTGCATGGCGATTCCTCAGCTCAGTAACAATTGCAATTGGGTTCAAACCTGCATTCTCAGCCAGAGTATATGGAATGACTTCAAGTGCCTCAGCAAATGCTCGAACACAGTAACCCTCCATCCCATGTAACACCTTTGCCCAGGCACCCAGTTGCCTCGATAGCTCAATCTCCGGTGCACCACCACCAGCGATCAAAAACTTCTTGCTGACTAAGCATCTAACAACACACAAAGCATCATGCAAACTTCGCTCTGCTTCATCTAACACCAGCTGATTTGATCCACGAACCAGCACAGTTGTGGTCCTTCCCATATCCTTTATACCCGTAATTTTGACAATCTTCCCATCCCCAAGAGAAACCTCCTCTACAAGATCCGCATACCCCAACTTCTCAGCTCGGAAATGCTCGATATTTGCAATAGGCAAACAATTCAGAGTCTTTGTAATAAATTCAATCTCATCTCGCTCCACATCCTTAATCACCAAGATTTTTGCCTTTGCAAGGTAATGCAAAGATAAGTCAGTCACAGCATCTCTAAGGATACTCTTCTGAATCAACAACACATTACAACCTGTAGCCTTTATCTTCTTAATCATGCCCAAAATATAGTTCCTTTCTTCTTTCAATATTCTATCCATCTGGGTGTAATCATTAACAACGATGCTCTGCTCAATATCAGTCTTGGGTGGAGAAATCTGGAATTGAATCACAGCAATCTTAGCATTTTCCATGCGCGTAGGTCCTCCAGCAGCGTGGCTAACCTTCTTATCAAACACCAACCCCTTAACAAGCTCAGTGTCATCCACCGTTCCACCAAGCTTCTTCACAATCTTGATGTCACGAAGATCAACCATGTCAGGCTTCTCAGGATCCACAACCGATAACACAGAGTCCACAGCAAGAGGAGCCAGCAGCGTCGAGTACTGACTAACCACTTTGCTATTAAGCGAAGTGCTAGCAGATTTGACCAACGAATCACGGTCAGAAAGCTCAACAGGCACAGCCATAGCAGTAAGCACATCAACGGCTTTGATTGAAGCCTTGTGCAACGAATCCGAAATTACGGTTGGATGAATCCCATGCGACAAAAGCAAAAGACACTGTTCAAGAAGAGCGCCAGCAATAACAACGACAGTAGTAGTACCATCACCTGCAGCGGAATCCTGGGATTTGGAGAGCTCAACCAGCATTTTCGCAGCGGGCTGAAGAACTTCCATCTTGTTGAGAATAGTGGCACCGTCATTGGTAATGATGACCTCGCCGGAAGAAGTGGAGATCATCTTATCCATACCCTTTGGACCCAAACTGGTTCTGACCGCACTAGCCACCGATCGAGCAGAGACGATGTTGGCATGGCGAATGTCCTCCTTGCGCTTGTTATCGACGTAGGACTCAGTTTTCGAAGCGCGTGGTTGGGGAGCCGCGATTGCAGCCATTGGTAATACAGATGGAAACCCTAATCTGAGAGGACAGCGTTGAGCGGGTGAAAGCGTAAATTAAAGAGGGAAATGATGGAAACGAGAAGATCGAATCAGAGAAGAAACACAAAAACCCTAGAAATAGAAATGGAAATGAGTGAGGTGGCGGAACCGGGGTTTTGAACATTAGCAAGTTCGAGAGGGTTCAATTTTTTTTTTCTTTTTTATAAAAAAGGCAAAATGTTGTCAAATTTTATATTAATTATTTATTTATCTTTAATTTTTTGATAATTTTATTTTAAAAATTTTTGAAATTGGTCGCGTAATATTTTTTAAATTATTAATTACAAATGCTAGATATATAATACTAATGTTAATCCATTATTTATAACGGCATCATCTTATTATATTAAAAAAAATTCTATGATGCAAATGCAATTAAGTAAAAATATTTGGTTTGAAAAAAAAAACCCTAATTCAGTTAAGCAATTATTTTACTTATTTTCAACAAATGTTATAATTTTCTAAAGAGGCAAAATACTTTTTTTTTTTTGTGGAGAAGGAAAACAAACTAAGCAATACGAGCTCTAGCTAAGCTGACACCTTTGAAATCATCATCAAGAGCCTTCAAAACCAGCAAAGGAGGATCCATAAAGAAATTGAGACAACGACTAGTAGTGTGCGCAAAAACTGCCAAAGCATCAGCCGTGACATTACCTTCCCTGTACGTATGGTTAAATTGCACCTCCCAATCCATGCTAAGCATATGCTGAACACGAGAAATGAGAGAGTGGCATGGGTGAGTTTCAGAAATATGCCCTTGAACCATCCCAAGAGCAACAAGAGAGTCCATTCCCACAATGATCCTACGGAATTCGTGGCACCGAGCTATTTCCAAACCAAAAAGAACTCCCCAAACCTCGGCATGAAGAGAGGAACAAGACCCCATATTTCTAGTGAAGCCAACAAGGAAGTTACCATTGTCAATGTCATTACTGCTGGCCCCATGGACATTCACCTTGACCCAACCAACATTAGGTTTATGCCATCTCACCATCTTCTCAACTCTCTCAGGCCTATAATGCTTCCCACCCACAAACTACTTAAAAGCTTCCGCCGCATGCTTCACCATATGCATAATGGTGAAGTAAGGATCAATTTCGCAATTGCTTCCCAAGTTGAACACTGCCTCATTATGCCACCGCCACATTGACCAACTCGCAATGGCAAAAACCACGCTCCAATTCGAGTCCATGACACCAAGCTTCTTACTAAGATTAAGTTGAAGCCACCCGCGTAAATCAGAGTGGAATAAAATGTGCCAATAGCGGGGACTAACAAGCTGCATCCAAATCGTCTTGGCTTTCGGGCAATCTCGGATGGCATGGAGGAGACTTTCACTACTGCCTTGACACCAAGAACAAGTAGCATGGTCAGTCCTCTCTTGCTGCGTTCCTCGTTGGTAAGAAGTCTATTATGACCACAAAGCCATAAAAAAGACCCAACTCTGGGCTCCAAATTTTACCTTGAATAGTTTGTTAAATTTTTGAAAAAAATACTATTTAATCTCTAATTTTACAACTCTGCCAATTATTTAATTTCTTAGACATTATTCGTTAGATAATCGAGTGTCATGGCAGTTAATTGCTGACATGGCTGAATTCTTCTTCTCGCTCCCCCTCTGGCATTGTCAAAAATTGGGTCGATGACCCCCTTCCTTTGTTTCTAGAGCTAAGTTTTACTTGTTGTGTAGCTATGACGATCACATAATGTTTCATTCTCACGATAAAATCTTCTAATCGTCATTAACAACGTCACGTCAGCAATTAATGGCCACGTCACTTGGTTTTCTAAAAGTAATGTTCAGGAGACTAAATAATTGACATAATTACAAATTCGAGGATTAAATAGTAATTTTTTAAAATTCAGAGACTAAATAATAATTTAATCAACAATTTACAGGTTAAAAAGTAGTTTGTCTCTTTTCTAAAACTATTATTTTATTCGTATCCATTCCTAAATAGTTTTTTTGAGGTAAAATACTATTTAGTCCTTGAATTGTTGGTTAAACTACTATTTAGTCCCCAAATTTATCAAAAATACTATTTAGTCCCTAAAATGTTTAACTATGTCAACTATTTAGTCCCCGAAATGTTTAACTATGTCAACTATTTAGTCCCCAAACTTGACAAAAATACTATTTAATCATTGAATTTGCAACTCTGTCAATTATTTAGTCTCCTAACTGTTACTCGTTATACTTGACAGAGTTGCAAATTCGATGATTAAATAGTATTTTTGCTAGTTTGGAGACTAAATAATTGACATAGTTAAACATTTTGGGGACTAAATAGTATTTTGTCAAATTCGGGGACTAAATAATTGACATAATTAAACATTTTAAAGACTAAATAATATTTTTGATAAATTCATAGACTAAATAGTATTTTGTTTTTACTTTTGGCTAAAATGCTACTGAAAAAACCGGAAGAAAAGGGAAAAAAAAGGAAGAAAAAGGGAGCATACATATAAAACACCATCAAGTTAGGGATGGAGAATCCCTGCGCTGTGCAAGCCACTGCTTCCGAACCGCCAGGGACGTACATGAAGCAAATGTTCACTCAAACGCAACTCTTCAACTGAAACAAACACCTTCCCACTCCACAAACCGCCATGCCCTACTCTGCCATTTTTCATGGCTTTCACAGAGCCACTTCTTCTGCTGCAACCCTTTTTCTCACTATGTCTCTCAGGGGTTCCCCTTTCGTTTCATCCCACGTAACTCTCAGAGCTCGGAGACCTTCTTCTTCTCTTCTCTCCACTTCCTTGAGACGTCAACCACTTGGGTCAAGGAGTTTTCATGTTCGCCCAAAGATAAGGTCTCAGCTTGGGGTTGTGTGCTCTGTCGCGCCTTCTAGGATCACTGAGGTGGATTCGAATGAGAGGAAGGGTGTGGGGTTTAGGCGGAAGAGCATTGGTTTGCCATTTTGGCATCAGCAAAGCTCAAATTATGGTCGTTTTGCTTACCAGGATGAGTCTAGTGATGAATCCGATGTGGAATTGGGGTCCTCTCAGCAGCAATTGGTTAGTGTCATGGAGCTTCCCCTTTTGATTGAACTTTCCTATAAGTTTGCTTATCAAGTTAAAGCATGGTCGTTACTCATTAGTAGTTTCTCTAGAACTTTTGGTTGCTTAGGAGTTAAACAGCTATTCTGAAGGTATTATCTGTCCTTACATTGCGTGGGTTAATCTTTTTTTTTGGGTAATTTTGATTAAAATTTTAAGTATAAATCACGTTGATATAGCATATGAGCATCTTGATGAATTAGGTTTCAGCAGTGGAGATAACTGTCAATTGTTTATAATATAATGAAATGAATTTGACATTCAAAAGCTAATACTGCTCATCTCCATATGCTTGATTGCGTTTCCACAATCTTCTGCCAATCTTGATGCTTCAATTAATATTAATACCCTTCTGATTTCTTTCATCTCTCATATCAAGCGTCTGTAGCTTGTAAAACATTTCCAAACCTATTGCTTCCAAAGATAAAGCATATGATTGGAGATATAAGAAACTTTACCTTAGTTTTTTCCTATTGTATTTTGTGATATATCGATTAACATTTTTCGCAAATTAGAATGGGCTACCTGTTAACCATCAACTGTGGCCTGTGGGCTATCTGCTATTGGTGAGAGATGTGGGTAGTAAACAAGTAGTCTTAGGTTCAAACTGTTGCTCCATCATGTTTCTGAAAGAAAAGAAGACTGGGCTGACTGTATCCAAGTTTAATTAGCATGATAAATAATTAATTAATATTGCAGACAAACAACTATTTTTCCATTTTCTTTTTGGTAACCCTTATCATTTCATGGACACTGAAAGACAAAAAAACCTGATTTTATACTGGGGATGACACCATTTTGTTCTCTGTTATGGGCCTGAGTTCCCATATATATATATATATATATATATATATATTTATTTATTTCATTTAACTTGGAGGTCTTCGCTTTGTATGCATAATGCCTTTATTGTATTTCACTTGAAGAAATGATCAATGATGCCATTTTATTTTTTTATTTTTGGCCAAACAATGATGTTGTTTTAGTTTGGGCTTGTACATGTTCCCCTTGTTGTCCTTTGTCCTCCTCCTCCTCGCCCACCATGAGGAAAAAACCTTAGTGGTCCTTACCTTTTAGTAGGGGAAACTGTGTAAATGCATCAGGCTTTGACTAATGTGTTTGCTTGCTGTTGGTTACTAGGGTGGTTCATCCCTTGAGAATATTGATGAGTGGAGATGGAAGCTGACCATGCTTCTTCGCAACAAAGATGAGCAGGAAGTGGTGTCAAGGGAGAAAAAGGACAGACGTGATTTTGACCATCTTTCAGCTTTGGCAACTAGGATGGGTCTATATAGGTATTTTAAGCTTGACATTGTAAAATTTTTTCTCACCTTTAATTAATTGCATCCTTCTGAATAAAATTTACTTTGGCAGCCGACAATATTCAAAAGTAGTTGTCTTTAGCAAAGAACCTCTGCCAAATTACAGATCTGATCTGGATGACAAGCGTCCGCAGAGGGAGGTATCATCTTACATCCTATTTTGTCCTGTTTTTTTTGGTTCTTTTGCATGGGTTCATCTATAAAGGAAAAGAACTCCCTTCCTTATTTTTAAGCACGTATGAAGTACTTTATATGGCTTACGATATACCTCAAGTCTTCAACTAAGTAGATTAGTAGACCAACACTTGTTTGGTAAAGAAACTTCTTTTAAGGAAGTTGAACTATTTAACGTAGCTTGTTAATGATGTTTACACTATGACACTCATGATGTTAGGTGAATTTTCTATCTCCTTTGTGTAGCATGATAACTACTTTCTACACTTACAGGTTATCTTACCTTTTGGTGTTCATAGAGAAGTAGATTCTCATCTCATTGCTCATCTTTCTAAAAAGTCTACAAGTTTGGGAGGTTTTTCGGATAAATCCTTGCATAGGTCAAGCAGTGCTAGCATTCTTGTGGATGATGGAGTTTTTGAGGAGCCACAGCCCTTGGTGCAGAATAGTGTTGTTGCGGAGAAAATCCATCGACGAAAAAGTTTGCAACTGCGTAATCAACAACAAGATTGGCAGGTTTATTTGCTATCCCGTACTTACGTGCATCACATTTGTCATTGTAGTTTGAGTTGGCCTTTCAATCTTCTTAGCGTTTCTAATTTTTTGAGTACTAGAATTAGGATGTATTTATTGGCAATGCACACAATTCTTGTGTCATGGAGACAAAATGTGTTAGTTTCATTACTTGTTACTTGCTTGTTCTTAGTTAGACACTCATCCATAGTGTGGGTGCACATTTGCTAAAGCTTTACTTGTTTCAAGTGTTCCTACTTTCGATCTAACTTATTTACAATTTCTATATAATTATATCTTGTAACAATTTTTTTTACTAAAATCATAAAGCCATCTAGACATTTTTGTTATGATATCTTCTAAATCTTATACAATATTGACTTTATAATATATATATATATATATATATATATATATATATATATATATTTAACCTAACAACAACAACAACAACGATCAAAGCTTTTTCCCACTAGGTGGGGTTGGCTATATGGATCAAGCGACTCCAACGTGTTCTGCTCATTTCTATGGTTAGATTATTAATAGCTAAATCCATCCTAATAGTTTCTCCTATTGTTTTCTTTGGTCTTCCCTTACCTCTAGTTATTGGGCTATCTTTCATCTGTTCAACTTTACATACCGGAGCCTGCCTTCTTTGTACATGACCAAACCACCTAAGGCGTGTCTCAACTAATTTCTCAAATGCAATCATTCATAATCCTATTCATCCTAGTGTGAATCCAATGCAACATTCTCCTATTTCTTGCCTCTGATAGAAATCATATTTAGTTCATTAATCAATTGCAATTGCTTTAACTTGCTGATTAATGACTGACAATGTTTAACATTGTAAATTTATGTAATTATATCTGATAGTTGAAATTGATGGCTGTAAATTTCGGACCTTAATTTCATGATCTCACATCTTAGTTGTTTCTTTGTCACTTCAGCCAGTAATATTTTTCATTCTTCAATAATATTATAGCATATTCTTGTTTTTCCATAGGAGTCTCCTGAAGGGCAAAAGATGCTTGAATTTCGTAGAAGTCTTCCTTCTTTCAAAGCCAAGGATGCATTATTGAAAGCCATTTCAGAGAATCAGGTAAACTAAAGAAAAACAGTGCTGTTTTTGTAATCTATGACTATTTTTTTTTCCAGTTCACTGAGATGTTCTTCTATAAAAAAGAGACAATAAGTAGGGATATGACTCCATAATATAATTGTTTGTATAATGTCAAATTTTTGCTTGTGAATCAGAGTCAATTTGTCTTACTCTATCATAGTGCTGTTGATCGCAGATAAATTGGGTCATCTGAGACAATGTTTTATATGCTCAAATTTGATTATAATGTAGAATGCAAAATTATAATTTATTTTCTGAGAATTCCCATCACTGTTGAAATAAATGGAGCTTTTCAATGGGCATGAACTGGGTTGCATTGTGAAGGCAGTGGGTAATATTCTACAGCTTTGCATATGAATTGACATTTGAATAATATGCAGCAATTTAGGATAAAGATTGAATGAAGCATCAATCAAAATTTGGTTTTTGTATCCTTTTTCTTTTTGTATAATGTTCTACATGAGTTGAGAATGAAGGATGAGTAAAAAGGACACACAACAAATAGACATAAGCACTCATAGGGAAATTTGGCCAGTTATAGAAGGAATGCTAGAAATGCTCACTTCATTGTTTGACTTTGTCACCGTTTTAATAAGTTGGAAAAATAAGATAAAGTTTTACGGAAATATGATATGATGTACAAATGCTATAGAAAATCTTACAATTATGATAGAATTATTTGAACAATAGTTATTAGAGGATAACAATAATAATAACACAACTTAATTTATGCTAATTTTAATTAATATTTTAAATCGGGCTGCATAAATAATATTTTCTTTTGGAGGTCTATTTATAGTTGAGAATATAGATCCAAATATGCTTGTGCTGGACTATAATTTATATTAATTGGTAGCATAAATGGAAATGTGCAGGTTGTTGTGGTCTCAGGTGAAACTGGTTGTGGTAAGACCACACAACTTCCTCAATATATATTAGAGTCCGAGATTGAAGCTGCACGCGGAGCTGTCTGTAGCATAATTTGTACTCAGCCTAGGAGAATATCAGCAATGTCTGTTTCTGAAAGAGTTGCAGCAGAACGTGGGGAGAAATTGGGAGAATCCGTTAGTTTCTGAATCTGTTAGCTGGCTGATGCTTGAAATACCTGAACTTACACTGTTACTAAAATAACTAAAGTTTTCTGCATTTTTACGCTTCTGAAAGGTTGGTTACAAGGTTCGGCTGGAGGGTATGAGAGGAAGAGACACCCGTCTCCTTTTTTGCACTACAGGTGTATTGTTGCGGAGACTACTTGTGGATAGATATCTAAAAGGTGTAAGTCATGTCATTGTTGATGAAATTCATGAACGTGGAATGAATGAAGGTAGCTAACCTAATTTTGTTTTTCTGATGTGTCTATTATTCCATCAATTATGATATTTATCATTTGTTTCACTTTTATCAGATTTTCTTCTGGTAGTTTTGAAGGATCTCCTTCCACGTCGTCCAGACCTTAGGTTAATTTTGATGAGTGCAACCTTAAACGCTGAGCTTTTTTCTTCCTACTTTGGTGGCGCTCCAACCATGCATATTCCTGTAAGCTCAGGATACTCATTTCTATAACCTGTGCTAAAGTTAACTTACACTCCCCTCTCACAATTCTATCCAAAAAAAAAAAAACTCCCCTCTCACAAGAAATTCAAAAATTACAATCCCTTACCCCAAGAGAAAAAGATAAGCTACAATTTCACTCCTTTTGACTAAATATATATTTGACTGATATCAAATATTTAAAATAAATTAAATGTATGTTTTTTAACTCAAAATAATATTGGAATAAAATTTTAATGATATATTTTTTAATAAGTTGTATAAATAGTTTTAAATAAAAAATTAGTATTATCTTTGAGGGTGTTTTGGTCAGATTGAGTGAAATGATAGCTTTTTTAGTTTATGATTGCATTAGTACCTAAGAAAAATCATGATGCACTTTGGCCTTTCAGCTTCTTCTTTTTTTTTCAATATTCATAATTTTTACATATAGGAGTTTTCTGATTTGGTGCCCATATGAATAATGAATATTACTATTGCTTGTTTTGGATTATATGAAAGATGTACTAGACTCACTTCTATTTTTCTTTTTTCTTTTTTTTTCTGTGTTCTTTTTCTTATTGGGGGTGGGGTGGGGTGGGGGGACTTGCATAACTTCTAGGGTTTCACATATCCAGTTCGAGCACATTTTTTGGAGGATATTCTGGAAATGACCGGATATCGGTTGACTTCTCACAATCAAATTGATGACTATGGTCAAGAGAAGACATGGAAAATGCAGAAACAAGTTCAAGCTTTCAAAAAAAGAAAGACCCAGATTGCTTCTGCTGTTGAGGTACACAAATTATGCTGTAATGATTTATTTTTTTGTCAGTTCTATTAATATAATATATCTTTGTACTTGATGTTGTTCTGTAGGATGCGCTGGAAGCTGCAGACTTCAAGGGGTATAGCTTACGCACCCGGGAGTCATTATACTGCTGGAGTCCTGATTCAATTGGTTTTAATCTTATTGAACATGTGCTTTGCCACATTGTCAAGAGAGAAAGGCCAGGGGCTGTTTTGGTTTTTATGACTGGTTGGGATGACATAAACTCTTTAAAGGATCAGCTCCAAGCTAATCCTCTGTTGGGTGATCCCAGCAAAGTATTGCTTCTTGCATGCCATGGCTCCATGGCTAGCTCTGAGCAGGTGAATTTGCATGTTATAAACTAGAATTTGTAGGCCACATTGCTATCAAAAAATTGGAAAGGAATGTCTCTTATGCTATTAAAAATAAGTGAATCATAAAGACAATTTTTGTTTTCATTTGCTTCTAGTGAAAATGGAAGGATTATTTATAGTCAAATTCAGAAGAAAGAATTTAAAATATCTTGTCAAACATAAATTAAATCTTAAATCTCCCCATGGTTTCACATTTATGGAAATTAAATTGACACAAGTTATTGAATATGGAAAGGAATTGCTTTCTAATGCAAATGTTGGGATAGAAATCGCTTCGCACATAAAATAATTATGTTATTTAGATAACTTTCTTGTTGATTAAAAGTCATATTTATGCCTTGCAATTAATAGTTCTATTACAATCTTGCTTTCCTCCTCTTCTTTTTCTTTTACAGAGGTTAATATTTGAAAATCCTGAAGGAGGAGTGAGGAAAATAGTTCTTGCCACTAATATGGCTGAGACTAGTATTACCATCAATGATGTTGTCTTTGTGATTGATTGTGGAAAAGCAAAAGAGACATCTTATGATGCACTAAATAACACTCCTTGTCTGCTTCCATCTTGGATCTCAAAGGCTGCTGCTCGGCAGGTATTTAGGATGATTCTACATAGTTTTGTGTATAATTTTCTTGATAGATTATTTTTTCTCTTTCCTTTCTATTTAATATAAATCAAATTGTGACTTTTGGTCTCATCTAGACCTCAACTTATGATATTGAATTGTTGTGTATGTGGGTTAAACAAAAACAGAAGAGACTGTCCTTTTAGTAATTTAGTTAACATATGTTACTTCCTTGTCTGTGTACAGCTTCATAATGTAGACTTATGTATCATGGCCTGTTCCTTTTGTATTCAGTTTTTGGGTTGTTTGATCATCTATGCAGTATGCAGTTTTTTTCACATTTTGCAGAGAAGAGGAAGGGCAGGTCGTGTTCAACCTGGCGAATGTTACCATCTTTATCCTAGATGTGTTTATGATGCGTTTGCTGATTATCAATTGCCAGAGCTTTTAAGAACACCTTTACAGTCCTTATGTCTTCAGATCAAAAGTCTAAATCTTGGAAGTATTTCAGAATTCCTATCCAGAGCTCTGCAACCACCTGAGCCTCTATCGGTAAAAATTATTTTTACATAATTTTGAAGGTTTCACTTAAATGACATGGTTGTCACTTTTTGATTTGACTGCTAATTAATTCTTTGTGGTACAATTTAAGATATATTTTATTTCTATCATCAATTTAATTTGATTCAATTTATCATTTTGTGATTTGTCAATTGCTTTCATTTTCCAGGTTCAAAATGCTGTTGAATATTTGAAGATTATTGGGGCTTTGGACGAGGATGAAAATCTGACAATTCTAGGTAAAGATATGATATACTTTAAATTTAAACCATGCTAATTTCAGTTTCTCTTTCTATTAGTTTATCCTAGCTTTTGAAATGTGCTCTTTTGTATAATAGAGAGAAGTTACTGAGTTGTTGCTTTGCAGGTCGTAATTTATCAATGCTTCCTGTAGAGCCCAAACTTGGCAAGATGCTTATTTTAGGAGCTATCTTCAATTGTTTAGATCCGGTAATGACTGTTGCCGCTGGTCTGAGTGTAAGAGATCCGTTCTTGATGCCGTTTGACAAGAAGGATGTAAGTTACTTTTATGATTATTGCTATCGCTTTCCTTCTTCCCCCTTTGCTCTTCATTGTAGTTTCAACTTACTTCAAATGACAGTGGATGTTATAACTATTTAAATTAGCATATAACCTTAATATATTACTTCTATAGTTCATGGCATTAAATAGAATGAGTGTTCAGGAAGGATTACATGGCTTATTTTTGTGGTTTTTTCTTTTTCTTTGGTGGACTTCTTGTCCTCTTCTATTGTACTCTCTTTGTAAAATATAATTTATTCTTTTTCTATCCAAAAAAAGGAAGGATTAAATGGTTATATCATTTAAGTGCAACGATTGATAACGATGGTGGATTACTTTCTTTTGTAATGGATGGCTTTAGGTAGAGTGCATGTTCAGCTTGAAAAATGAGGATGAAGGATAGAGGGAGTGATAGGGATCAAACGTAGGATTTGAAGCTCACTTCGATTTTAAAGATTAAGATCAGTGCATATGAGCTATTTTGGATAAAAATTTTAATGGTACTTATTTCTTTGTCAGAAGAATAATAACTAAGTTTTAAGTACAGATGTCCCATATGGATATGCATTCTTTTAAACAAATAAAAATAATGGGACATTATAAATTATTGAATAACTATCCACTCTACCTTACCAACACAATTTATTTTACCTTTTTAGAAATATCATTTTGCTTTTGGTGTTTGTTGCTGGACCAAGATAACAATAGAGCTGAAATACATATTAATATAATAGTACAAATATATTATTATTAATTTATTATTATAATTGTTATTATTATTATTATTATTTGGCAACATAATCATGATATAGTTGTATTTTACTATGTAATTACTATGAAACTCAATTTTGTCAAAAAAAAAATTTGATATTCAAAATTCCAAATATAATGTTGGTGGGAAAACAGTGGGACCTAATTCATATCTTAGGTATAAGATGTTAAAACAGGCCAACCCGGACGGGTTGGGTTGGCTTTTTCTTTGCACGGGCCAACAATGAGCCAACCCGGCTCGCTTTATGGTGCGTTGACGGCATCTAATTTTCTTTTTAAAAAGATTTTTGTTTTAGTAACTTCGAATTAGTGGATTGAATTGTTTAACATGTATAATTACTTAATTATTTTTTAATTAGTTGATCTATGTATGATACTATGTTAAATTGTTGTGTGGGGTTGGACCCATATAATTTCCATGTTTGAGTGTTAAATTCACCTTTAATGCAGCTTGCAGAGTCTGCCAAGGCCCAGTTTGCAGCTCGTGACTATAGTGATCATCTTGCTCTTGTCCGGGCTTATGAGGGTTGGAAAGATGCAGAATCACAGAAAGCTGGTTATGAGTACTGTTGGAGAAATTTTCTTTCTTCACAAACACTTAGGGCCATTGACTCTCTCCGAAAGCAATTTTTTTACCTGCTTAAAGATATTGGTTTGGTTGATCATAATGCTGAAAACTGCAACACATGGAGTCATGATGGGTATCTGGTTCGAGCAGTCATCTGTGCAGGTTTATTTCCCGGAATATGCTCTGTCGTGGTAATCCAATCTATTCCCTTCCATTTTTGTGAGGTCTTTTTGCTTTGTGTATATATCGCTTTGAAGTTAAATTATTTTTCTCTTACTATGCTGATTGTGTTTCTCTTTATTATTATTTTTTGGATTGAATTATTTGTCTTCATTTAAAGCAACAAACTAATAACAATAAAAATCTTGCTTTCAACTAGTTGACATTTGAAAAAATATTAAGCTGGAGACTTAATTCTTATTTTTCTATAGTTGACAAGTGATTTATGTGTGAGCATGTATGCTAGATAGTTTCTTGTTTCAGTCGTGTTTTATTTGTAAATTGGCTGCAATTATCTTGAGTGGTTCTTGAGGACATGAGCCCATATACTTTGTGTTCTACAGAACAAAGAAAAGTCAATAGCACTGAAAACAATGGAGGATGGTCAGGTTCTTCTGTATGCTGTAAGTTTCTCTCTTTGACATTAATATTTTTGTCAATCCACGATTTCTTATGGCACAGTTTTAATTGGAGAGAACTTAAATCCATCAAATTCTGAAATATACTTTTGGTTATTCGTTATGTTGTGTAGAACTCTGTAAATGCTGTCGTACCCAAAATCCCATTCCCATGGCTGGTATTTAATGAAAAGGTGAAGGTGAATTCAGTCTTCCTCCGGGATTCAACTGGTATATCAGATTCAATGCTGCTCTTATTTGGTGGCAATGTGTCCAGAGGTGGACTAGTGAGTCCTTAACTTCTCTTCATTTTTCCTAGGATCAGTTGTTTTGTTGTTCGATTCTATGCACCCTGTGTTTTTCTTTTCACTTATTCAGTTATTCTTATTGTGCTGCAATGTGTGAACACATGATTCTATTAATAGGATGGTCACCTGAAAATGTTGGGAGGGTATTTGGAATTTTTCATGAAGCCCGAATTAGCCAAGACTTACTTAAACCTGAAGAAGGAGCTGGATGAATTAATACATAAAAAAGTAAGTATCTGTGAAGGTCATAGCTCTATATTTTTATGTGATTCAAATTACATGGTAATATTTATTATACATGTCCCCGATGTAGTTACTTTTTCATTTTCTGTTTATCATGGCAGCTTCTGGATCCCAAGTTGGATATACGATCACATATCGAGCTTCTTTCAGCTGTAAGATTGTTGGTGTCAGAGGACCAGTGTGATGGCAGATTCGTCTACGGTCGTGTGCCATCACCACCATCAAAGAAGGCAACAAAAGTCGACAAAAGTGGTGCTGATGTTGAGAGTGGTAATTATAAAAACCAGCTTCAAACATTACTTACCAGGGCTGGACATGAACCACCAACCTACAAAACAAAACCACTGAAAAACAACCAATTCCGCTCCACGGTCATCTTCAATGGCTTGAATTTTGTCGGTAAGCCTTGCAACAGCAAGAAACTAGCAGAAAAGGACGCTGCGGCTGAGGCGATCCTGTGGTTAAAGGGAGATACTGAATCATCTCGTGAAAATTTAGATTATGTGTCCGTGCTTCTAAAAAAGGACAAGAAAAAAAATAAGAAAACTTCAATTAGTGGTGCTGAAAGGGAGCTGCATGACCGTCACTCCAAAAGATCAAGATCTTGGTTTAGATAATAAAGATTAACACTAACTCCTTCATGGTGAAGGCTATGGAGCAGGATGAAATGGAGGTCTTTCGTGTCATTGTCCAGAAAGAGTGTACAGAGCTATTTAGGGAACTATATTCTGACAGCTATGACCTATGAGTCCTAACCCTTATTTTGGCAAGGGGTGATTGCATCCAGAATCAACCTGGATTTTGGGCTCTTATCAACACCTATAGACTTGCTTTTGACTGATTTGGGTCCCTGAGATTCGATGGTTAATGCCACATGTAAGTATCTATTGGAGAACGGATCAATGCTCATTTCGTTGAGCGCTGAAGTGCGCTAATGACTGTTTTACGTATTCACTGGTCAGTTGGTTAATGTGCAAACTTAGCGCCCTTCAGCACTAACAGAATTTTCACTACAGAGGATCCGTTCTCTATTTACTGCACCTAAGCATGGTTCTTGCCAGAAATTGGAGTAAGCAGCAATTTGTTTCGAGGCACCATTAATTCATTCTACATTGTCTCTTAATGTGAGCATATATGCTTGTCAAAGTCATTTATCTGCCTTCTTCCATTAAGGGCAAAAAATTCCACTTTCTGGGACCCAGGCATTTTGTTGAAGGGTGTGTGGGATACATGTTATGTAAACATTATGAATTAGGCTTCTGCCGATCATTGACTTAAATCAATCATAGAATATACATCTAAAGATGCATTTTAATACTTTCTAAGCCATACTTTGGAATTGGAAGGAGTTGATATTATCCATTAAGAAGAGAAGTATTTCTTTAGAAAGTGTTAAAACGAATATGGCTGATTGGTTGTTGTAGAACGGATTGAATCAAATAATATTTAGACATTATATGTATTTTTTCCACACAAAGGTTAGGTAGACTTACTTGGGTGGTGGTTATTAATTTATCTAATAAAATATATAATATGTAACAACTTTGTGAATATATTCCCTCTCTCATTTATTGAATTAATTTAGTGTCTATTTCTTCTCATTTACTGCATTATCCACTATCAAATAATTGTGAATATCCTACAATGTTTCCATTTTCTAAAGATTCCTTATTTTCTTTCCCATGCTTGAGTTCTTTTTCATTACTTGTTCTTGTCTTTTCAGGAGAAAAGAACTCGTATTAGGTGAAAGATTGGACTTTCACTTAAATCTGTATGAACTCTGAAGAATATTTGTTTTTGTTTGTTAAATTTAGCTGAAGCATCCAAGGAATTTTCATGGCTAAATTCCAGACAAAATTGCCTTTATTTGATGATTTGGACCCTACGTTCATACGTGTTCAATTATTGAATTGTTTAAAAAATTGTTAAAAAATAACAGGATTATGATGATAAAATAATTTATTTTTCATGCATGAATCTGTACAATGCAATGGCCAAAAACGTAGTCAACCTATATTATGAGTTTATGACTCATTACTAACAACTATAAATTTGAATAATTGAACAACCAATTTAAAGATCAAAGTATATAATAAACGGAAAAAAAACACTTTTCGCCCCTTAATATTAACTCAAGTTTTAGTTTTTTCCCTTAAATTTGATTAGTTTCACTTTAGTCCTTTTAATGTTAAAAAATCAATCAAACTTTTCCTATTCTCTTATCTCTTTAATTTACACTTACTGAAAAATGTTGAGTTAGTCGATTTTAATATCCCTAAGCCATATTATTACCAATATTATCATTATATTAATCTTACATATAAAAAATAAAATCAATTTTGGAGTGCTACATTTAGATTTAGGATTGATGAATAACTAATTTAGAATTAAGAGTTCAAATTTTAGGATTGGGTTTTTTTATACACCGGAAATTAATAGATTGATAATACTGATAATAGTATGTGTGTCATAAAGATATTAAAAAAATTAAAATTGACTTCAAGTCAATATTTTCCATCAAATAAATTAATAGTGTTATCTGTCAAGGATTAGGAGAAATTTGTTTGGTTTTATAAAGTTCAATAATAGAAGTGAAATTAATCAAACTTAAGGAACGAAATTGAAACCTAAGTTTAAATTAAGGGACTAAAAGTATTCTTTTTTCCTAATAAAAATAATTTTAAGCTATAAATTATACAAACCAGAGTCATACTATGCCAGAAACTCGAACCTTTTTTATCTGCATCACATTTCCACAGTTTCACTGCTACAGGAAAACAAAAATCAATTTGCCCAACAAGCCAACTTAATGAAGGAAAAAAAGAAAAATTTACAGCCACAAACATCTAATAAATTACTCAAACTATTACAAAATTTATTGTTCAAGAGGAAGAAGTTTGTTTCTCCTTCCAAATATATTTGTTTGTTTGCAGTATTGTATGCCTGCTTTGCCCTTTATTCTATACACTACAAATGTTGTAAAACAATTAAATAAAAAAGGTGACCCAGTGCACGAGGCTCCCATCAGGTAAGGTCTAGGGAGCATTAAATGTACGCAGTCTTATCCCTGCAAGCAGTGAGGCTGTTTCTAAGATTTGAACTCGTGACCTCCAGGTCACGGACAACAACCTTACGAATACTTCAAAACTCACCCTCTAAATGTTGTAAAACAATTGAGAAAAAAGAAAAGAAAAGAATATGAATATGACACAACTCACTGGTGCAAAAGCTCAAGGGCTTTCTCTAGAGTAGGCCTAAACCTAATAACATCAAGATTTACATTTTGCTTATCCAAATACATAGTCTTAAATGCTTCCCATCCTTGTTTCCAAATTGATGGAGGATCCTTTATAGCCTCATGATCAAGTGGGTATTGCTGTATCAAAGTGCTTTCTTCCAACTTTATATTGTATTCCAAATACTTTAGGTTCATGTCCTTTGACGGCTCTCCAAAGTCATTTGTTGCAAGCCAATCTACCCCACCATAGGGCACGATCTGAATGAATATGGCATTTTCAGGAAGGAAAACTATGTTGGTAAGACCAGCCCCATGAACTCCCATTAGGACATCACAAGAATTCACAGCTTCTGCAAATCTTGACAAGTTTCCTCCTCCTTCCATAGTGACAACCTTAAATCCCATGTTCTTAGCCATTCTAACTATCTGGTCTGTGTTGGTGAATGATCTTGTTCTTTTTCTTGTCACAATCATAAGCCTAGGTTGTTTTCTGTGGTGTCCACCATCTCTTAATCTGATTGCTTTCACTCTCTTTAAGGAATAGGAGCTTCTGAGAAAATCTCTGAAATCTCTCATGGAGTAAGAATACTTCAAAGGGTCAATGCTCAATTCCTTTTGGTACCTTTTGAGTCCCACAATCACACTTGGGAAGCAATGGACTTGATCTTTTTCACTATCAATGTCCAAAGGCTCATAGTTTGAGAGCTTCTTGAGGTAAACTTGGTACTTTGAAATCCACCAATCTCTCTTATCAGTTATGAGAAACTGTACTTCTCCATTGAATTTTCTAGATGTTAAGAACAAAGGAATGATGATGTCAGTGAAGTCATGAAAGTGGTTTCCTGCATACCCTGAAGTGGAAAAAAGCACTGCTGGAATGCTGTGGTTTTGGGAGCATTGAGGGACTTGTTGGCTTCCCTTTATTAATGGCTTCACTGACCATTCTCTTACATGACTCATCGCGTACAAGTCTTCTTTTCGCGCGTAAGGTCTTACGCTCCATGATGTGTTTCCGGACAAGTTTTTTGTGTCAGGCGATACGACATAGATAGATGATGAACTTCCTTGGACTCGAATGTCTCCCCGGGCCTCGCAGAAATCTGTTCTTGATTCTGAAGTACATACTATTGGCTCTGGCTCTGGCTCTGGCTGCTCTTGCTTTGTTACTATGTAAAAAGATGTTTTTGAGAGTCATTAGTCTCAGAGAACTCCGTTCCATATATTACTAGGAGAAAACTATAATGCAGTTTTTATATCTTTGCTATCAGATTTTCTAATAAGAAACCGACACATATATAGTTTATATAATAAAGTTTTGTCATGATTGGTTCTTTTTCATAGTTTTGTCCACATGTTTTGTTCTGATTGGATAACCTGATAGCAAAGATACAAGGAACTGCATATACGTCTAGTCCATATTACTATCCAAAATGAAGCTGATTTCATGTATTTTACTGAGATTGAGCATATGTTTGTTACCTTGAACTATATGTGGAGAGATGCTGGTTTCATTGACAAGAATCTTTGTCTTGATGTCTTCTTCATCTGCAAAATGAAGAAGTTGTTGTCAAAAACTTCACATCTTGAGATTTAAAAAAAAAAAAAGACTAGCAATTACCAAATCTTATCATACATACCTTGAGCTATTTGTGGAGGGTTGCTAGTGCCATTGACATGATGAGCATTAAAGTCTTTATCTGCATAACAAAGAATAATTCAAGTCTTAATAGGCTAGCTCTTAAAGCTTTTAAGTTTTTATCCTTTTTGACATTTAAAAAACTTACCTTCATTTACTGCTTGAGAGCCAGTAGTGTCATTGATAAGGATCTTATTTGCAATAATGTTTTCTACTACCAACAAAGGAAAGAAAAAGGAATTATCAGATTTGCTGATGTAGCAGTTCTTTTCCTTTTAACCTTTTTTGAGATTGAGAAAATATTTTTGTCTTACCTTCTTCTTCTTCTTCCATTTGTGGAGTTTTTATGGTGTCATTGACAGCAGTCTCTGATACAATGTCTTCAACTGCTACATAAAGAACACTCACACATCATTCTTCAACACTTTCAAGTAAACTATTCACTATCCAAAAACAAACACTGCAGAAAAGATTATTACCTACCTCTAGCAATCTTTGAAGAGCTAGTAGTATCATTAAGCATTAGCATTCTGATCCCAACACCACCCACTGACAGCTTCAAATTCACTGTAAAAAAACCACAAAGCAATCAATCTGACACATTTTTTTTTCGGTAAGAACCATGGGTACCCCTCGCCCAATTCGAGCAAGGAAGGACCATAAGAGCGGTCTACATTCCCAAGGCTTGAACCTGAAATCTTCGGTTAAGCTGGAACAACTCATTACCAGTTGATCCACGTGCTTGGTGGTATCTCAAACACACACACACACGTATATATATATATACTTCAAGAGATTTTGAAAAACACATCACAGAGCTCAAAGAGAAAAAAGCTAGAAGAAGAGTTTGATCATCATCATCATCACTCACAGTCATGAATAGGACCCAAGTAAGGCTTAAACACAGTGCAAATACTCAGAACAATCAAGAAGCAGCTGAAAAATGCTCCATATTTCAGCTTTTTCTGCTCATGCTTATTGAAGCTTCTGGAAAATATTGTATCATACATCTTCTTCAACCCAAAGCACACAAATCTGTCTGCAGTCTTAGAATGCCATTCTTGTTAATTACATATGAAAGCTGAATGAGACCATGAAAGTGAAGTGTAGTTGAGAAGAAGAAGATGAAGAAGCAATGTTTCAGAGAAATACTTGTATTTGACAAATGGAGGATGGCTCAGAAGCCATATCTATAAAAAAAATGTTGCTCCCCACGTAGTTGTTAGCTCTCTGTAATCAAATCAGCACCTTTTCCTTTGTTTTTTTTTTAAAAAAAAATTTTGGGTATTTCCTAAAATGAGTAAAATATCTTTTTAATCCCTCTTAGATGACAGTATTCTCAATTTGGTCCTTTTTAAATTTGTCTTTTCAATTTAGTCCCTCTTAATAGAACAATTTAAGAGGGACCAAATTGATAACGGAGCAATTTAAGAGGGACTGAAGTGAGAAGACAAATCTAAGAAGAACTAAATTGAAAATACTATCATTTAAGAGGGACTAAAATGATATTTTACTCTTTTCTAAAACTGATAAAATAAAGGAATAATGAAAAGGACTCTGTGGTTGACTGTTGAGACAAAAGCATCCATTTCAATGATTGATAAAATATTTGGTTAGTTTTTGTTTCACATAATAAGAAGGAGCATGAACAACCGGCCATGGGATCCATCTTTGAAAGCTATTAGTCAATTAGAAGCTTTTGTGTTAAAAATGTTAATTTTACCTCAATTATTATTTTTGCTTGATTGCCAAATCCCATTTTTAGTGACACATTGCTCAACTGAAATTTTACTTGCAAAACCATCTACTGCATCAAATGGGAATTAGCTTGGTTACTTATTGTGAAGTGTGAACCATGACATAATTAATTTAAGTGTCATCAAATGGGAATTAGCTTGGTTACTTATTATTATTATTCTTACTATTAATTTTTTAAAATAGGTTGTTCAAAATTTGAGCACTTTGGTATGAACATATATATGCAAGAATTATATAGCAAGTAGCAAATAATAGCAACGGTATTTAATTTGTCGGCAAAGAAGGGGATTTAAAATCCAAAGTGATTAAAAAATATATTATATAATGAGAGAGTAGAGAAAGGCATTGAAACAAATAGTTTGGTAGGGAAGAGGAAGACATTTTAACAGAAAGAGTACTTATAATTTTTATAGTGAAGGTGGGGTGCATGATAGGATAGGGTAGGAGTATTAGTAGCTATAAGGGATCCTTTGGTTTGCCATTTTATATGTGTTCTCTTCTTAATCAATACGTGTGTGCTTTAAAATAATAAGCTAGTTCTTGATAAAAAAAAAATAGGTGTTAGTTTTTAATATGTATATAAATAATGAGGTTAAATCTGATCTAACTTTTTTTTCCTTTAATTTTGTACTTTATTTTTACAAATTGATGTACTTAACCAAATGTTATATGTATATTTCACTAACAATTGTGTTATATATAAAATTTAGATGAAATTACTCTTGTTTAAATATAGTTGACCTAAGAAAATATATACTTTGCATTTTTTTCAAAGTTCTTAATGTTTGGGTTATGCATATTCAAATGAAGATTTTTCTTTTTTAAAAATGATACCACTTGTGTTTTTTTTAAATGTGATTGACAATTTTTGGAAAGAGGAAAAAAATGGAACAATTAGTAAATATAAGAGACAAAATTAAAAATAATAATAATAACAAATGAAATTGAAATTTTATGTAAAGTTGAGATAGAAAATTTTAGTTCTAGATACCTTAATATTAATTATACTACTCTCAAAGTTTGTTTATTGTCAATTATACCCCCAATCTTTCTTTTTTTTCATTATTGTCTTTTTCACTAACATCGTTAAAATAGTTAACTGTGAGTGTTTACGTAGCATCACACCCAACAGAAAAATGATTGGGTTTAATTTATCCAAAGTGTCACTGTTAACTCAAGGAATAACTCTTTCAATGCTAAAAGTGAACTTTACAAAAAAGATAATGACAGTATAAATTGAAACATTATGTGTTAATTTGATAGTGTATATACCAAAAAATTTATGGGCTAATTTGTTAGATTTTTTTTAATCATGTGTGCCGCCACATTAGCACCAACCATTAACTATTTTAACAATGTTAGTAAAAAAAAGATAATATTAATAAGAAAAAATAAAAAATTAGAGTACAATTGATAATAAACAAACTTTGGGGCTTAACTAATAATAACCTCAAATATTGTGGGTATCAAACAGTTTTTTTTTTCTCTGTATATATATATATATAAGAAGAATACAAGATTAATAATTATGTAACCACCTACTAGCTACTTGGCAAGACAATATTTAGACATATTGTTGGCAATTAATCACAATTATATTGATAATTTATATAAAACTATAATGTGTAGGTCTCTCTATTCCTCCATGGCTGCTTCACACGCATTATATATATTTATAAGCACAAAATAGATATTTGGTAGCAAGATTTCAGAATAATTGAAACACCTAATTACCAACAAAATCATTGACTTTGTGTTATATATATATATATATATATATATATATATATATATATATATATATTGTACATACATGCCTTCCAATTTTGAGTTTTGAAAGTTCAAGTCATAATATAGGCATGAGTGCGTATATTTATATCTCTTTTAAGTCAATAATGTTAGGTGGCAAATCAAGGCACAACAAGTATATATAGTTAGTTGCTTATTAAGTAAAATGTACTTATTACTAGCTCATGTCAGAGTGGGACGCATGATTAATTAATTTTATTGTTATATTTGTTGGATTAATTCTCAAAGCTTGTCTTGTTAATTTGTGTTAATTTCTATCTCTTTACTCATCATCTATACATGTGAACAAAAGGTCATTAGTAATAATATGTTGGCAAACCAATAATTTTTAGTTTTCAATTAAAGTTTATATTAACCTTCTTTCCACAAGCTCATTTGATTAAAATGGTGGTTAATTACTTCATTTTTCTTAAGAAAGATTTTATGTTTAAGTGTTGTATATGAAAAAAAAAAAATTCTACTTAAAGAGATAGTTTTACTTTGATTAAAGTGTATGATTTGAATTCTCAACCATCAAATGAGAATCGTGATTCGTGTCTGCAATCATAAACTCTAAACTACAATACTCTCATCTAATGATTCTCAGATGGTGCACTTTATACACTACAATTTTAACAGATTTAAATCCTTACCACCATATGAGATATCAATCACCATTTGGTTTTTGTTTAATTATTTACGCCTACAATATAAAATTAAAGTTAGTCTAGATTTGAGTTTAATCTAAATAATTATATAAACCACCATTTTTATTTAAGTGAGAATGTCAGCATGTGATAAATTGGAGTAGTAAAAATTTTTATTATAAGGTTCCTAATATAATATAAAGGAGACATATGACAAAAAGTTTATTTATGAGAAATTACAGTAGAAAAAATATAAAAAGTTATATTTTACATAATTAATCATAAAAAAATAATATAAATAAAGTTTACGATTAGATAATCTTATAACAGAAATATATAGAACTTTAACTAAACTTTTTTTCTTCATAACTGGGCCTAGTTTCTGTGAGGCAATTAATTATTTTATTTTTATAATTGTAAAATATCAATATCATTTTCAAGACCTTCAAAGTTTTTAAATTTTCACTTTCTTTTATTTACTGCCATAATGTAACTGTATAAAGTCAAACTTGGTGCCATCCTAATTCACCTATTTGATATTTAAGATTATGTAAATTAATTAATATTTAGTCCATTTTTTTAATCATGCAAAATATGAAAGGAGAAAGCAGACAATTACTTTTTAAGTCAATTTTATTCTAAAATTTTTGAAGTACAATTAATTTTCTCTCTATATTTTGAGTGTAAGAAGTAATACTAATTTTATTATTTCATTCATTTTTTTTGGTAAAAATTAATGGTAAGAAAAGACTCTCAATCTTTCTATTCTTTAATTTATTATTTTTAAATATAATAACAATTCTCTTATATTTTAATTTTTTTAAAAAAGTATATTTATGCATGCGAACTCTAGTAATATATATATATATATATATATATATATATATATATATATATATTAGTTATCATAATAAACTAATACTTCGATTATTAATTAATTAATTAAAATGAGACAGATTCTTCTCCCTTCCTTTTGTCTATAACCACGATTATTGAAATGTGACAGATTATCTTCCATTTGTCAGTATACTTGAATATGAACCACCTTTCTAAATAAAATAATTGTACAAATACACATTCATTTTTAATTTATTATATATTATATATACTACCAACAGAAAATAAAACAGACATTAATTAATTCATGCAAAAACCTATAGAGAATAATTTATTTATTTAATTGTTATTCTTTTTGGTACGTTGCCTTGGACTTTATTATTTAAGAATAAATTTGTTCTTTATTTTTTTTTGGAAGAATAATTTTAAATGATTGGTTTTCTGACGCCTTCCTAAACTCCTAATAATATATAATTCTTTGAAAAGAAAATTTGCATCTCCTAACTAATGTATATTTAATGACTTTAAATAAGAATAAAATAGAATTTCTATAGATAAAAAATTGTGCTTTTAATAAATTCTTCGCATTTCTTACTTTTAAAAAAGGTGCTTTATATAAATTAATTTGCTACTATAATCGTATCGGAGATAATTTGGTTTCAAAGTTTCAATATTATGTGGCAAGTTTGGCTTCTTTTTTCTTTTTCTTTTTTTTCTCTCATCAATTGGCAATATAATTGAAGGATTGTTCTATCAAAAATATATAATTGAAGGATTTAGGGACCCAAAAAAATTTAAGTCTGAATAAATACTATATTATTTTATTTAATTTGGCAAACGAGTTTGAATATTTAAATATTTATTGGTTATATATTGCTGACCATTTGAGCAAATAGGAATTATTGAAACTATATTTATAAATTAACATGTGATATAGCTCCTTTTCTTTTTATTAAACAGAGGGTCCAAATACCAGGTGGTAATTAGTTGGAGTAGTAGGTATTTTATTTTTTTAAGTATGATTTTGAGTTCGAGTCTTGTGTATGAAAAAATCTGTGCTGAGAGAGCTCTACCCCCATTATGAGACCAGCTAGCTCGAACAGGATTACTTTCAATAGAAAGATACTAATAAAAAATAAAAAAATAGAGGGGCCAAATTATGAAAAATGGAAAATCAAAAGAATATTAAATTAATTTATAATTTGAACAGAATTCATATCCTGCCGACATGAGTTTTAGTCATTAGGCAGCAATTACATGGATACTTTATGTGCTTTTATTACATTTCACAAATAAATTTACTGCAAATTCATTTCTTTAATGTATATTATAACAAATTAAATGTGTAAATAATATATAGGCAAAATGATCTTTTATGTCTCTAAAATTTACACTAATTTTAACTTTTGTCTCTAAACTCTTTTTGTAATTAGTTTTGTTCCAAAAGTTTTTAATTTTGTCATAACAACTAACATCGTCTAAATTATTAATGTCAAATAATGAAATGACATCAAACATATAATATTGATGATTACTTATCACTTCAAAAAATGTCATTTCTTCATATTCTTTTCTTCTACTTAATAGGAAGAAGTGAAATTGTTTTAAATGATGAATTGACATTAATATAAAGAAATAACATTATTTTAAATTATGAGTTAATATTAATGTTACATATATATAATATCATGTCATTATTTATCATTTGTAATTTAAACGATATGGGACGGAATCAAATGCAATCAAAATTGACTAAAAAAAAATTTATAAACAAAATTAAAAATTAGCCCAAAATTTGAGAATATAATGGTTTACTTTCCAAACCTTATACGTTTATGATGTTAAGACACAAAATTCAATATCATCCAAGTGGATAAACGATCAATATTATCGTACTATTGAACTTCAGTGCATTTCTCCAATTATGTAGCGTAATTTGTTAATATTAATAAAAATTCACATTAATTAAGACCCACCTTGAATGGATTAGGGACCAAATGATTGGAAGAATGTACTGAAATTCAATACTACCGTACTACTGAATATCTCCTCCACCAAAGTATTTAAAGCTTTTCATGTTGTTAAAGTGATAAAGTCATTAACGATAGGGTTTATTTATCAATGTGTGTAGCACATATAATTTTGTGTTTTCTTAACTATTGTCTCCTGAATTCAATTTCCAAAGGAATAAGAGTGAGCATCATCCGTTGGAGGGTTATCCCAATAATAACTCGTGTATTATTTAAAGAATTAGTTATCAATCCCGCTTAATACTCCGATTATAAGAAAAAGAAACTATTAATATTTTATTTAAATATATATATATGTTTCTAAACCATAATGCTTCGTCAAGGTTGTAATTTATAGAAATAAACTTTTGAGATGTTAACAAACTGCCTAACACATTAGTCTCTCTTGCTCTCTTTATGAAATATATCAAACTAGTTGGTTGCACCTCAATCATTCTCATTATTGAGACGAAAATTAAATATAATTATTATCTTTAAAATCGATCACAAATTAATTGTTTTAAAAATTTATGCAAAATTTAAAGCCATCTAAGACAGTTCCGAATTATCCTATCCCTAATGCTCCAACAACGCACCATTTTAAATTTTATCTGCTTGTCCACCAAATAAGAAATTCTCTTTCTTTAAAATTATTTTTTTTAGACCTAGGTATTCACCGTCAAACACAGTAACTCATTTTCTCGTTAAATTGTAGGTATCTCGAAGGATGAATCATTTGGTCTAAAGATTTAAAGTTGTTCCATACTCAAGACTAAAAATCAAACGCCTAACACTTAATAAAAAATGAATGAGTCCGTTCTACTCAACCTCTTAGGAGTTAATTGTTATAAGTCTGACACACGCTTCGTATGTCATGTACATTAAATTTATTTTTTATTTTTTTTAAAATAAAATAATAATAATAATAAATAGATATTTAGTAGATAGTTTTTAATTTTTTTTAAAATCAATATAGAATAATTATTATTATAATATACTGCATGTAATTAATGGGAAGTTAATTATTTACTCTCCTTTCCACAAAAAGAATTATTTATTTTTTCAATTTTTTGATTACCCATCATATCTCTTTTCCCTCTCCCACATCCTCTCATATTATATATATATATATATATATATATATATATATATATGTTTATTGTATTTTTTTAATTAGGAAATACTTATTTTGTGACACTAATGATCATTAGACTCAACTCTCATATTAATATAGATATATGTCAAATTAAAAAGGATATACTAACGGGGTTAGGTCTAGTAAAAAGAATTATCCCTCATATATTATGTCATTATTTACCATAATTAATAATTTGAATGATATTAATTGTTAGAATGAAATTTAAAAATTTGAGATTGAAATTGATTATAATTTAAAACTTTATTTAAGAAACAAAATGGATTACAAAAATAACTTAAAGACAAAATTAAAAATTAGTGTGAAGTCTAATTATTACCTAAATCATTTTGCCTAAACAATATTATTCACTTTCAAACTAAGGGGTATTATTTTATTATAGATGTTACTAATTATAGATAATACAGGAAAGGAAAACTGTAGAGTAACCATGACCATAAGCCCGTAGTTTAGGACGTAAAAATAAATAAATAAATAAATAATGACTATATGGAGTTGAAGTCTAGAGTTGAAAAATAAAGGACACAACATGCCCAAAAACAAGGAAATAAAAATTTAACATTTTCTGGGGCATAAGCCTGTGAGAATGACCCAGAAATAGGTGACATCATTTTGTTGAAAATAAAGGGCACACATGACCCAAAATGGAGGACAAATAATAATAACATTTTAAAACTAATTAACCATAGCACCCACCAGATATATACTGCCAGAAAGAATTTGTCAAATATAAGACAAATAACTCCACTTCTAAATTTTTCTGTATGAAAACAATACGATACATCATACATTACTTTATTTTTCAATTTAGATATGTTTAAATTATGTTATTTATACATATAAATTAATAATTATAAAATATATATTTGAAAAAGATGGAAAATTCATTTTTAAAATTTGAAGATAAATTACATTCATAATTTTTAATAAAAATTAATTATGCTAAAATAAATGTTAAAAAAATATTTTTACAAATATTTTATATTTTAAATAAAAGAAAACAATATTATCTTAGAAGGCAAAAGTTGACAAGTTTAACCATCAAATTATCATTTTGGCCGTAAGAGATCTGTAATCTGTTTTACAAATTGCAAATTTGCAATACATGTTGAAACAAAATAAGGAATGCCACAGGGAAGAAGGCACTAGTTTCATAGGCCCAATAACGAAGAAGAAGCATCTGTCCTAATATTGGGCTTTGAAAAAGCCGTAGGCCCAAAAAGCAACAAAATGAAGGTTTAGACTTGGGCTTAGTGGGGTATGCCAGGCCCATGCAGCAGTGCAACACATGAGCGACATCTAAGAGCTCCAATAGCAAGCTATTGTAATGAACTCTTCCCCTAAAAAAATTAATTTAATATCATGTGGATCAATGATCCACGTATCAGATATTAAACTGATAAGAACAGATACTACACTTGATCTTAGCCAAAAGGCCGAGAAAGGTATGATTTATAAGGTGTCTTGTTTATGCTTTTATATTTGGTGTTTGCTTTGCTACTTCTAGTACTAGTCGATGTGGGACTATTTAACACTTGCAATGATTTCAATATATATTGACAAAAAAAAAAGAGAGAGTTCAACGTATAAAATTAATAGAGATTTTTCATGGGCCACATGCTATTTTTTGAATTTATTAAAAAGATATATAATTATTATATTTTGAAATGATAAATTAAGTTGTCAAAATTTTATTTTGGTCTTCTATGTATGACTATATGTTTCATATTGGTGTTCAATGTTTCAAAAGTTTTAAAACAACTCACTATCCTTGTAACTTTTTTTTTTATTTAGGTCCTTCCGTCTAATTCTTCATTAAGTGCATACATGACAAATTGACATGACATTTGTATCTCTTCTATGTATCAAATTTGGATGAGATGTTTTGAAAAAAAATTAAAAATGACATTTATATCTCTAAAAACTTTTTTAAAATCTATACTTTTGAATGGCCAAAAAAAATTACAAATCAAACAAGTGTCATAGTCTAATTGGTGGATTACTAGTTACATCTCTTTCTTTTTTTTGTTTTTCTAGTCTTTGAGACACTGCTGACTAATTCGAACTCGACCGGGACTTTGTTTAAGCCATGTTAAACTGCTTATAAACTAATTCAAAAGATTGTATTATAGAATTTATGGAGTACTTTGTTGAAAAAAATAAACGACAACAAAAAGCAGCCCTCTAATTTCAGAAAGCTTTCAATCCCAATATAGAAGTGTCACGTAGCCCGAATATCTCTGTATGCTATTCCCAATTTAGATTTGTGTAAATTAGTGTGAGACTCAAATTCAAGAAATGCGTGTAATTGTCAATTCTCATGTTTCTGTTTATTTTCAAAGAACACAACAATGTGGAGAGAAGAAGAGGACGAAGATGCATCTTTAAGATCTCGTTTGATTCAAAATGCACATGAAGATGATGATGATGGATTGAAAGTTGTTGATGTAGAGCGAAACAAGGAAAATGCAGCGAAGAAGACCAACGTTTTAGAAGAAGTGTGGAAGCAATTATGGCTAGCAGGACCATTGATATGTGTGAGTCTGTTAAATTATTGCCTGCAAGTTATATCTCTTATGTTTATTGGTCGTCTCGGCGAATTACCTTTTTCTGGTGCTTCAATGGCTACCTCTTTTGCCTCTGTGACTGGTTCAAGCTTATTGGTGAGTTGGGATTTTTCCATAGTAGCTTAGCTTCACATTTCTTGGGAAGGCTTCAATTTCTTTGTAGACATTTTGTCAAATAGCTTGAAGGCATGCACTAGTTTTAGTGTCTCATTATGTGAATATGATAGTATTGTTTGTTTTAGAGTAAACTAATATTTGGGTGCTTGAAAGATGCATTTTGTTTCAATTTAGTCCTTAAAAGATGAGAATTTAAATTTACTCCCAAAAAATATTATTTATCTCAATTTAGTCTCTAAAAGATAGAAATGTCAAATTTAATCCCTGAAAGATATAATTTGTCTTACTTTAGTCCTGAGAGCTTAGAATCTCTATTAATGTTTAAAAAAACGCAGCCCACTACATGAGACTTCCACCAAATAGGGTCAGGGGAGGTTTAGATATACATAGCCTAATCTCTATAAGCAGAGACACTGCTTTCAATATTTGAACTAGTGACATCCAGGTCACATGGTAGCTACCTTACCGTTTCTCCAAAACTCGCTCTTTTGATATGCTCTATTAATATAACTAACAAAAAATTTTATAAGGACAAAATCAGGACATATTTCTTTTGTTTGGGAGTAAATTTGACAATTCTATCTTTCAAGAGCTAAATTGATACAATCTGCTTCTTTCAGGGATTAGATTTGACATTTCCCTCTTTCAGACTAAATTGAGACAAATTATATCTTTCAGGGACCAGAATATTAATTTACCCTTTGTTTTATGATTCATATAGAAAGGAATGGCAAATGCATTGGATACATTGTGTGGGCAGTCATATGGAGCAAAGCAGCACCACATGTTAGGCATACACATGCAGAGATCCATGCTTGTTTTAACAATAGTTAGCATTCCTCTTTCAGTTGTTTGGGCTAACACAAGGCCTCTTCTAATTGCTTCTGGCCAAGATCCTGAAATATCTGAAAAAGCTGGGAAGTATGCTATTCTAATGATTCCAAGTCTTTTTCCCTATGCTCTTCTTCAGTGCCTCAACAGATTCCTAAAATCCCAAAACATTGTGTTTCCGATGGTGTTCAGCTCTGGGTTTACTACTTTGCTGCATGTTGTTGTGTGTTGGCTTTTGGTATTCAAATCTGGATTGGGGTATAGAGGACCTGCTTTAGCCAATGCTATATCTTATTGGGTTAATGTTTTGGTATTAGCACTCTATGTCAAGTTTTCTCCTTCATGTTCAGAAACTTGGACTGGCTTTTCTAGAGAGGCATTTCAAAACATCCCTTCTTTTTTGGATCTTGCCATTCCTTCTGCTGTTATGATTTGGTAATTTCTTTAGTTCTCTCTAATGCTTCTCATCAAGTTGGATTTTGTTGATTTTTGTTTGGAATTCTAGTAATATTTTTCAAGCTTGGTTTCCCATTGTGCTTTGTACTGTGATGAGCAGCTTGGAAACTTGGTCTTTTGAAATGGTGGTTCTCCTATCTGGTCTTCTTCCAAATCCAAAGTTGGAAACATCAGTTCTTTCTATCTGGTTAGTTTCATCTTTAATTTCTTGTTTATGTAAACTCAGATATTTGTACTGCTTTTTTATTAGTTTTGAGCTCTTACCTACAGAATTATTTTCACCATTCCTCTGTCTTTTCAGCTTGAATACTTCAGCAATTTTTTGGGTGATCCCACTTGGACTTGGTGCAGCCATAAGGTGAGTAATTGTAATGGAGTAGTAGAATTCTGCAACTGCTTGATTTCAAGAAACTTAATACGATAATGAATTATTAAAACCTCAATTATGTCCTTATAATTACAAATTTTTAAACTATAGTCTGTTGAAAATACGTGGTGGCATCATTGTGATCGTGAATTTGATTGGTAAATTTGCATGAGAACGGATATATGAAAATAAATATTTTTATTGACATACACAAAAGGACTCATTATTTTCTTTGTTTTTTTATCACTACAATAGAGATTAATCCTAACTCCTAAGTCCAATGTTAATTGGGGATACCCTAGATTTTCACAAAAAAAAAAGTCTTAATCTATACAATAAATGAAAGATCACCTTAATTTTTCTTTGCCCAAGTCTTCATATAGGATGTCATGTCTCATACTCATTAATGTGCAGGGTGGCTTGTCTCACATGCTGTATTTTCCTTTTATTATGAATTTTGACAAGTTTACACCAATATAAAGACCCAATTAAAAGTTGAATGAAACTAGGAGGACCATAAAAATAATTTAACCTAAAAAGATTTACCTGTTATAAAACATCCAAAAATCTTTACCATATAGTCTTGTTCATATTTCCAACATTCCTTCCTCTTCATCCTGGATGCATGATTATTGGCAGCACTCGTGTGTCCAATGAACTAGGAGCTGGTAATCCCAGAGCTGCACGTTCAGCAGTGTATGTTGTCCTAATAATGGCCATTATTGTGGGCATCTTAGTTGGAGCAGTGATGATACTAATACGCAATGTTTGGGGATATGCATATAGTAATGATGAACAAGTGGTTCAATATGTAGCATCAATGTTGCCAATTCTTGCAGCATCCAACTTCGTGGATGGACTCCAATCTGTCCTTACAGGTACCTTACTCTTCTAATTTGTTTTTCTTGTTAATCAGAAAGCATCAACACACATATTTTTAAGCGAGTCACATGTTCAATACTACTAGAACATAGTGCTATTGATACTTTATTTGACATATGTATATGAATGTGTTTGAAGTAAAAAAAAAAAGGGAAACTTCATTTTAGACTAGGATAGATGTCAAATATAGTCTAGAGTTAGATATACGTCAAATATACTAATCAACAAGTTGTTGGTTGAAGTACTAAGAGAGTAGCAGTTTCATTCCCATAAGGAAGAGGACACAATTCAAATCATGGAAAACTTACTTGTTAGGAGGCATTTATCTTAAACGCTCCTGGCCCGATAAGGATTAGTCCTAAGTCTAATATGACTGGAGGATACTTAGGTTTACTAAAAAAAGACATGTCAAATACAACCCACGCAATGAGACTCTAAAAGAAAAAAAAATGAAAGAATGGAACCCCATCTTAATCAAATTTTTTTCATATTACTTTTGTTGTATATGAGTAATTTAAATAATACAAGATAGAGATTTTTTTTTAATTTAGTAGATTCTTTCTTAAAAAAAATCTAAATGGCTTGTTGTATTATGTTCTATATTTTTTTAGGCACAGCCAGAGGATGTGGTAGGCAGAAAACAGGTGCTTTTGTGAATCTAGGATCATACTATATAATTGGAATTCCATCTGCTATGTTATTCACCTTTGTGTGGCACATTGGTGGGAAGGTAAAATTAAGTAGTCCTTAAAAAAATTTTTTGGTGTCATTCACTTCTTGAAGCAACAATAAAGTTGTTATCATGTGACTGGAGATCATGGATCAAATCCTAAAAATAGTCTCCTTTCTTGTAGAGATAAAATTGTGTATATCTAACTCTTCTCAAACCTCACTTGATGGAAATCTCGTACACTGAACAGTTCTTACTCTCTTCTCTTATATACTTTGTTGCTATATATAAGTAATATATTTTGTGTAGGGTTTGTGGCTGGGGATCCTATGTGCACTTGTTGTTCAAGTGTCATGTCTTTTGACCATTACAATACGTACTGACTGGGAAGAAGAGGTGATACTTAAATCTTATTCTTACCTTTCTGTTTTGTAATTGTGACTAATATGCTTGTTGTACTTCCATTTTTCTCAACATTTCTTTCTTTTCTCAGGCGAAGAAGGCTAGAGACTCCTTGATTCAATAACATCACACACATATATATAGGCAGTGACATTCAGTGAAATCTTGTTCTTAACCTTTCTGTTCTGTTACAGTCTCCTTGCATAGTCTGATTCAGAGTGAGTTTTTCTTAGATGAAAGCAAAACCACCAAAAAGTGGTGCATTTTTTTTGGGGGTGGTCCAAAACTAACCTAATTATTTCTGCAAGTAGAAAAGTAAAATAGTGACTGAGTACATTATTTGTCGCTTAGAAGTCAGTATTAGGTAGAAAATCAGGGCACTGCTATGCTTTGTAACTTTAGTTGTAGGATTAATTAATGTATTATTTCCCTTTCAATCTAATTGGTTTTGGAAGAAAGTAGTTATAATATTGGTTTTTGATTTGTCATGTAAATTAGCATTTCTAGGATGTTCAGTCAATATGTGTACACAAAATGTTACTATGTTGATTAATTTGCGGTATAATTTTGAATTTGCAACGATAAAAGAGTTGTAATGAAAAATCGCGATATGTCAAGAACGAGTAAATAGTGGACGCGCTCTCATATCTAAGCGTTGGAAAAAAAAAAACCACAAAAACAAAAAAGGTATTATTTTTAGGAGGCAAAAGTACCTTTCTTGCCTCTAACGTGTTTGGAGGTCCTGTCACTTTCGCCCTTAAGGTTTTTTCGTTGTCAATTGTACCCTTAATGTTTTGTATTTCTCCCAATGTCGGGCTTTTGGTTAACACCGTCAATTTTTAGATGGTTTTTTATGATGTGGCATCCTATATGGCCAACAATTCTAACTTGACTTCATTTTTTCACATCAGCAATATATTTTAGGGGTACAATGGACCCCAAAAACTCAGTACATCAGTAAATCCAGTACACCAAAATACTCATTACATCAATAAAATGGACCCCAAAAACTAAGTACTACTGACTACTGATGTGTAAAAAATGAAGTCCAGTCAGAATTGTTGGCCACATAGAATGTCACGTCATAAAAAAAATCGTTCAAAAATTGACGGTGTCAGCCAAAAGCCTGACATTGGGAAAAACACAAAACGTTAGGTGTACAATTGACAGAGAAAATATGTTATGAGCGTAAGTGACAGGACCCCCAAATATTGGGAGCAAGAAAGATACTTTTGCCTTTTTAGAAAGGCTAAAACCTATAAAAAAAAAAAAACCTATTTTAAAAGCATCTTTTCAAACTTTGAAACAGATGTCTGTTTGGAGTGTGAAGTGTCTATCTTATAGAAATACTTTTCTGTTTAAATTCTTTTTCTAACATTTTCTTCAAAGGAGTATGAAATATAAACAGGAAATTCACATTCAAAGATTGCGCTATAAATATATAATGAAGTTACAAATTTCCAGTTTATATTACCATATATATTCATCACAGAGCTAGCTTAGTTGATCTATTTACTGCTGTCTGAGTAACAGACTAATAGCCAATTTCAAAATCGTGCATCAGATTAGTTTATCAAAATTTATCTTAAACCTTTTCAAACTTGACTTGGTGGGTGTGCCGGGCTCTTGCAGTAGTGCAACGCATGAGCAACACTTGAAAGTCCCAATAGCAAGCTATTGTAATGGACCCTCTCCCTTAAAAAATTAATTTAATATCATGTGAGCCAATGACCCACGTATCAAATATTAAACTGATAAGAACAGATACTACACTTGATCTTAGCCAAAAGGCCGAGAAAGGTATGCTCTTAAACGTGCCTCCTCTTGCCTTTTATATCTTGTGCTTGCTTTGATGTTTTGTGTACTGCCCGAGGTGGGACTTGTAAGCGCAGGCAACTGAAATTGCTTATGGTAAAATAGAATTAAATTAAACTCGACCCTTTTCTTTCTTTGGTTTTGGATCTTAGACTTCAATTTCCAGCCAATTTATGGTATTCAAGAGTACAGCAAAAGTTATCCTTCAAAATGACGTTTCGATTTCAGACAGAGCAGAAAGCAGAGAGAATGTAAAGTTGGCACAGTGCAAGAGTACTCTTCAATTTTCATTCGTATTGATGAACCAAGATTCTCTTGTTAATTGCTCACCTTGAAACGCTGCCTATAAAGCAAGCAAGGCAAGAAGGAGAGCATGAAAAAAATTGTAATTAAATCACTTACGATTTCTTTTTATCGGATAACATATTGTATTGAATGGGATGATCAAAATATCATATGCATACTCATATCAGAATTTACAATATAACCTTTACTTGTTGGGTCCGAGTTTGGATACAAAGAAAATAGGTATAGATTTATTAGGTTTGAAAATTTTTTCATGAACTTTAGAAATTCGATTCAACTTCACATACATACATACATACATCCATACATAATGTGCTTGTGTTTCTTAAACTTGTTGTTCCTTCTGCTCTTATGCTATGGCGAGTCTTTGTACTTTTGAATCAACTCTCTTATTTGTCATATAGATACCTTGTTAAAGAAAGTTTAATCATTGGTTGGAGTGGTAAATATTTTATTTTTTTAAGTAAGATTTTGAATTCGAGTTTTGTGTATGAAAAAATATTTGTTAGGAAAGCTTTACTCCTATTATGAAACCTGAGCTAGCTAGTTCGAGGCAGATTAATTAAGCAAGGCCAATAAACTTATAGATATTAGTGATTTCGACAAAACAATTTTTGGTGAAGAGATTATAATTGCATGGATTTTATTTATTGTTCCGTATAATTCAACAATTTAATCAATAGGATTTAATCATTTGTGTAATATTATTATAGGGAATGTTAATCATTTCTTTTCAAATTAAACTTAACAGCTTGAAAGTGTGGACATTTGAGATCATGGTTCTCTTAATCCAATACTTTTGAATTTTAAGCCGAAGGTACATAACACCCATAAATTTTTAAACGTTGCACTCAACCTTCCTGAACTTTTAATTTTGGACACATGACCCTTTCGTGAAGAATTTCGTTCATTTTTTAACAGGATTTCATCCATTTTTTAACCGAATTCCATCACGTCAACAAATCAAATACTTTGTCAGACCAGGTAAGTAATTATTAACTAATTGAAGGGCATTTCAAAAAAATCCAATGAAAATCACTTCCAAGTTCATTCAATCAACGCCAAAATAATTGAAATGTTCTTCAATTAGCTTAAAAAAATGTTAATGTACGTGACAAGGTGTTTGCTGGCGTGGCGGAATTCTGTTAAAAAATAGATGAAATTCTTAACGGAATTCACAGTTCAAGGGAATTGGATGCAAAGTTTAAAAACTCAAGTTCTATGCCCATAGCCTAAAATTAATTAGCATTATGTACATTTTAGCGCTTACCCTAACAATATAATGAGCCTAATAAGTTTCTCAAGTACATAGATATTGCAGCCTCAATACAGTTTCTGTAGCTTGGATGATCCCATTTGGATTGAGTGGTGCAGTAAGGTAATTATATATATTCGTGTTTAATGTGTGGTTTCATATATTAATGGAGCTTTATTTAATTTGGTTTTAATTTCTTGTGGCATCATTGTTGCTTTTGCTCTTCAAGTCCTATTTTTCCTTGTCATTACAGTTCGAACTGAGTGGGAGAAAGAAGTAAGACATATATATATATATATATATATATATGGTTTTCTCTCTCTCTCTGTTTAATTTATATGCTGATTTTGGCTTTTTTTGTTACTGGTATTATCCATGCGATTTGTTAATCTCCTTTTATATATGTATAGGCAAAGAAGGCTCAAAGAAGAGTTGAGCGTTCAACTATCTCTTTGGTAGAAACTACGCCAAGTCACCAAAAATTACCATCTCAAGCACAGGAGTAACACCCTCTTTGAGGTTTTGGTGCGATAATAAGTATATAATGGCTGGCCAAGTCTTTTTGTTACGTAGGTAATGTTTCATATATATTCAATAATTGATAAGTGGTGAGCCATAATTCCAAAAACTATGTAGGCATTATTCTCAATTGAGTTTTTAATTTGTGCATGATAAGATGATAATCCATATTTGATACTTTTATATTTTTTTTCTTTTTCTTTTTCCTTGTAGACTATGGATTGCAACAGACCAAAAGATTATTTTGGTCTTTAATTATTAAAAAAAATGAAAGTTTTCTCACTTTAATTAGTCTCTTGTAGACTACCATTTTGTTACCAAGAAAACAAGAGATTATATCCTTCTCAATTTAATTTGATCCTTTTAAGAGTTTGATATATTATCAATTTGATTCTTCCATCTGAATGCCAATAACTAATAATTTTGATGACGAAAAAAATTTTATGTTATTAACCGAGCAAGTAACTAATACAATCTTTGTTTTCCTTGCCTTTTTTTCCAATTCATCAATACTAGTGCGTTCCAATTTATCAATATGCAATACAATGTTTAATATTGGTGATTATATGCAACATTTTGAGAAGTTAATTTCTTAAAAAAAATACTGATACAAAATAGGATTTAATTGATATTTAATGTTGTTTAGTCAGCACCAAATATCCAACTCAATAAAATCATTACCTATTTATAGACAACATCTACATCTAGACACTTTCGTTAAACTGACATTTAATGTTGCTTAATCAGATGCAAAAATGAAAAAGAGACTTCAATTTGGGGTTTTTTATCACGTGCCACTTCTCATATGGCACTTTTGTTAAAAAAAATTAACGAATTAAACCATATGGTACTAAGTTGCTAATAGTGCAAATCTCAAAATACTTACATGGTTCACAAAAATAAACCTCAGAACCTCTTTGAAATTAGGCCAAATTAAACTACATACCACTAGCTAAAGTGTAATTTACCCTAATAGTTCATTAATTATTACCACTTTGTCCTTATTTTCTAGTTTAAAAATTAAATTTATCTTATATGCTCTTCAATAATAATAATAATAATAATAAAGAATTTTGATATAAGAAAATATATAAAAAAAGTTAGGCAACATAATTAATTATCAAATTCAAATATATAAATTAAATTACAAAAAAATGTGACAATATATCCTCTCTCTCGTGAGGTTGATAATCTGCTAATTGAAAAGGATGGCTTGCGCTGGATTCTTCTATACGCCAATAGACTCAATTGCAAATCTTTCTAGCATCTTCCCCTTTTGTCTTGCCTCTCTCCAATTTTCTTTAAGAAATTGATATAAACTTACTTCCTTTATTTGAATGATATGATGCATTATGTAATACTATCCTTTTTTAACTAAGGTGTTGAGTTTGAGTATTGCCAATAGAAAAATTATTATTAAAATTGTTTAAGAAGATTTAATTGATTTATATATTATAAAATTATTAAAAATTATATAAATTTGTAAATAATATGAGTGGAGAATAGAACTTTGGAGAAAATTATACACATGTTTATTATTTTATTACGAAGTTCTTCCCATAATAAATTTTATTTAAACTCCCTTTTTTAAATATTTTTAGTTATACAAAATTTAATTTTTTATATTCTCTCCTCACCCATAATTAATCATACAAACACTTTTTACTATATATCTTATTTATATCAGAAAACTTCCTAACAAAATTCCTAAGTAAATTCCCCTAAATTTAGTACTAATAATTTTGTGTTTATCACCTTAAATGGAAACGACCCTCCGATCTGTCGTGATAGGCAATATTGATGTGTCCTGGAAAGCGATGAGGAGAAAGTAGTGAAGAGCCTAAACTCTTTTTCCAATCCTTCTACTAGTTCACGTGTAGTCCTCTCATTTGATGTTGGACCTTTTGTGTTTTAGTAGTTCTTTTTTCTTTCTTTTTTTTTTTCTAAAACACTTAATTTTTATCCTTAATTATTTGTCAATTTATTAGTTATTCCCTTATTTTTGTTTTTATCAACTAGTTAGTTTTTAAGATTGATGTTACCCATTATTTAATTAGATAATGTGACCCTTAAATATTGACGTGTCATTGTTAACTTGTTACAGCCTATATATACTATCATATCACATTGGCACATCATTTTGAAAAAGAAAAAAAATTAAATACAAATTGGACAAAAACGTTATTTGTTCAGATTGAGGTTAAATAGAAATTTTTCTCCTCAAAATGGCATGGCAAGTGTGACATGGAAGTAAGTTATAACAGTGATATGTCAGTAATTAACGGTCACGTCACCCAGTTAAATAATAGCTAACGTCTCTGGGATTAAATAGCTGGCAAAAGATAAAAATTTATGGACCAAATCGTCTGTTTCTATTATTTAAGAACTAAATAGTAAGTTGACTAATAATTTAAGAACCAAAAAGTAGGTTTTCTCCTTCTTTTTTTTTTTACAAAAAATGATATTAAGGGATGACACTCCTAAATATTATTGAATTTGTCGCATGCGACATGTTGTAGAGACCAACAAAGATATTCTAACCCAAAATATTACTGTACATGGTTAAACCACAAACAATTTTACTCTTAGTCAACTAACTCTTGGATAATATGAGATCTTTATGGAGAGACTACCCATTATAATTTTTTTAAATAATTTTAAAGAGATTCAAACTTTTATTCGACCGCTAACCGAATACAAAGGCAAGTTAGTTGGATAAAAAAACTGTTTTTATAGTTGGACCGGATTTAACCAGTGGTCCAACCGGTCCAATTTTATTTTAAAATAAAAAATAAAAAAATTGAAAAAAAAATCAATTAAAATTAGAAAAGTCTTGAAAATTAAAATTTAAGAAGTCATGATTATCAAGAATTTCATAATTGGTTTGATCAGGTTCTTTCAGAGTTTGACAAGTTTTGAAAATTAAAACTTTGAGAAGTTGTATAATTTAAAACTTCAAAATTATGTATGTTGAAACCTAAAATTTAAGTGATGTCACTTTATATATTAAGAATAATTATTATTTATTATTTATTGTGTTATCCGGTTTGACCGACAGTTCGATTGGTTCAATCGATCAGACCATGAACCAAATACTTGTCCGAATCTTTATTCAATTCGGTTCTTACTGCTTAAAATATATCATTCCAATATCTTCCACACCATTATATAGTGATCATCACCATCAAACTAGCTAGGAAGCACAAGGCCACCCACCAATACCATGGATGTACCCTCTATGCACATAGCAATGTATCCATGGTTTGCAATTGGTCACATAACCCCATTTCTCCAACTGTCCAACAAATTATCCAAAAGAGGACACAAAATCTCCATCTTCATCCCCAAAACAACCCAATCCAAATTACAACATTTGAACCTTTTCCCACATCTCATTACTATCTTCCCTATCAATATCCCTCATGTCCATGGCCTTCCTCATGCTGCAGAGACTACTAAAGATTTGGATCCTTCTCTTTTTCCCCTCCTCATGACAGCCATGGATCGTACCCAGAAAGAAATCGAAACTTTCCTCCTTCAACTCAAACCCAACTTTGTTTTCTTCGATTTCGCATATTGGATACCAAATCTGGCTCGGAAATTAGGCATCAAATCTGTTCAATACTGGGTTGTGAGTTTAGTAACAGCAGCCTATGTACATCTCAGAGTAACACAAGAAGAAGAAGAAGGTGAGGGATGTAATAAAATTACACGCAGATTTCCTGATGATTTGTGTATTGAACTTCATCCCCATGAAGAAGAAAAATTGGGGAGAATGAAAGGAACGAAATTTGGGAGTGATGTGCTTTTTTTGGATCGTGTCTACTCTAGCTTACGTTCATCAGATATAGTTGGATTCAAAAGTTGTAGGGAAATCGAAGGAGCTTGTGAAGATTATTTACAAAGTGTGTATTGTGGGAAACCCATCTTGCTTTCGGGGCCTATTATGGCAGAGCCATCTACCTCTGTTTTAGAGGGAAAAAGGAATAATTGGCTTGCAAGATTCAAGGGTGGTTCGGTAATTTACTGTGCTTTTGGAACTGAGTGCATTTTGTCACACAATCAATTTCAACAATTGTTGCTTGGTCTTGAGCAATCAGGTGATTTTGTTTTTCCCTTTATTAATTACATTAAAAATAAATCTTTCACACAAATTTAAAATTTTAATTCATAATGTTTTCTTTGAATTAATATCTTATAATTTTATTATTAATTAAAATGAAGCCACAAATAAAGATCAATGTATAAGAGATGCATGTATGTTGAGCAATTTCACATGATTGAAAGTTTGATTATTTAGTAAATGAACTATTATTTTCTCTCCATTAAAATATAGAGTAAAATAAATTTCCCTCTCCTAGCTACAAGAATCAAAATTTGAGTATGAATCTCTCTATTTTAAAAACATACACTTCCTTAGATATTTTGAAATATTAAAAATTTATAATTTTATTTATTTTGACTATAATACCTTTAAATATGGCATTACTATTTTTTTTAAAAAAAAATAATTCTAGTTTACTAGAAAAAGTATTTTAAAAATTAGGATAAATGTGGTACCTCCAATGTTTGAGCATTTGGTCAAATATGCACTTAAAGTTTTATTGCAGTCAATTATGTTTCCAAACTTTCATTTTTTGAATAATCTTACCCTTTTTACGAACACCGTTAAAATATATAGGAGTTGGAATTTATATAGCGTGACATGTGACAAAAAACCGAAGAAAAATAAAATAGCAAAATAAAAAAAAAACTTAAATAATTTACTCTTTTAATTTATCTACTGAGTTAACCCCTTTGGTTTTGGGTACATATAGGCATGCCATTTTTAACAGTACTTAAACCACCACATGGATTTGAGTCAGTTGAAGCTGCAATTCCAGAGGGTTTTTCAGAAAGGGTTAAAGAAAGAGGAATTGTATATGAAGGATGGGTGCAACAACAATTAATTTTGGAACACCCATCTCTAGGATGCTTCATTACCATTGTGGATCTGGGTCTTTACTAGAGGCACTTTTGAGCCAATGTCAATTGGTATTATTACCTAACATTATAGATCAGATTATTAATGCAAGAATGATAAGCAAAAGATTCAAGGCTGGGGTTGAAGTAAAGAAAGGTGAAGAAGATGGTATGTTCACAAAAGATAGTGTTTGTGAAGTTGTGAGAATTGTGATGGATGATGAGAATGAGGTTGCTAAGGAGGTCAAAACAAATCATAATAAACTTAGAAGCCTCTTGTTTGCCAATAATTTTGAGAATGATTATATTGATAGCTTTTGTCAAAGTCTTCATGGGTCACTCTAATTAATAATGTCCAGATGTCCACGTTAAGAATAAGCTTGAGGAATAAATTTATATGTAGTTTTTATATCATCAAGATCTATCATGTTCAAGTGTATGATTTATAAATAGTTCCTTTTAAATTGTTTTTATGTACTTTATTTTCATTGAAGAACTTGGTAATAAAAATATAAATCTAGATCTATATATAATTTTTAAGTTCACTCTTTAGAATATGGGTGTGAAATGTGAATTTATATACGTGGTTGTGGACACTTTACAATATTATATATTGACAGCTGGTACCACTATCTTTTTGGTTCGGAAAGGTAAAATTCCATTGACTAATTTGGGGCAAGATTATTATAATATAATTTTTTAAAAAATTATATATTAAAATGCAACAAAAAAAAATCTTATTTCCTAACATACAACAAAAATCAAACAAATTTTTTTTTTTAACGTGTAGTGAACTTAGGTGGCAAGGCCTTCGCCATATCACACGGCGAAGGCCCTGACCGTGTAAGACGACGAAGGCCTGACATGTCAGGCCTTCGTCATCTATCACGGCGAAGGCCCCACTGATGGAACCGGTCTCATCGGTCCCATCAATACCCCCACCCACCCCCGTATCCCCCTTCCCCATCATACCCCACCCACCCCACCACTTCTCCATATCTTCTTTTATCTTTCCCCACAAACCCCACCTTCCCCAATTTTTTTTCCTTGTTAACATAAATAAACTTACAAATATATATATATATATATACACACATAGATTTTATTTTTTAATTCATGTCAACATAAACTTTCAACTAGTTAAAGAGTCCAATAACTAACAAAAACAACAACTAAAAAATTTAAAAATGAACTAAATTAAATTATACTAATTTAGTTATCTATATATCATCACAACAAAATTGCAAAATAAATTAAATTAAGTATTCTCCTTATCACTATAATAAAATAATCAACCAAATATAAATTAATCTCTATCACTACAATAATATCTACAAGATATAAAATTAAAGAATAAAATTCGTAAAAATAATAAATATACAAATTAAAATTAAAAAAACAACTTACTTGGATCTAAAATTTGATACTGGATATTTTTTTATTTGAATAAAAATTTTGGAATCACACCACCAGATCAGATATTGTTGGGGCCGGATGTTTCTTGATCTGAAGCAAAAAAAAAGGACCACACAAGATTTTTAAAAAATATTCTCTAAAAAAAATAGTTCAAAAATTAAATAATACAACTACTTACTTGAATATGGGACCACAATAGTTAGCTTCAAGCACCTGGACCACTGATTTGAAAAAAAAAATATAACTAGAGAAGAATAGGAGGAGGAGAAGAAGAGAAGAAGAGAGACAGATGAAAGAAGCAGAAGTGTGTGTGAAGTGAGGATATGGAGAAGTGGTGGGTATGATGGGGAAGGGGGATACGGGGTGGGTGGGGTATGATGGGGAAGGGATACGGGGGTGGGTGGGGGTATTGATGGGACCGGTCCCATCAGTGGGGCCTTCGCCCCCTGTCACGGCGAAGGCCCTGCCACCTAGTTCACTACACGTTAAAAAAAAAATTTTTGATTTTGTTGTATGTTAGAAAATAAGATTTTTTTTGTTGTATTTTAATATATAATTTTTTAAAAAATTATATTATAATAATTTAGCCCTAATTTGGCTAATAAGTATGCTTGTTGAAAAAAGATTTTGAAAAGTCTATCTGTACTTACTACTTAAATGATATGGTGCACAATAATATTTTATTGATGTTGCTGTTTTGATGGTTCAATTCATTATGGCTTACCAGAGTTAGGTATCGTTTGGTATCCATGAGTGTTTTAGTGGGAAGTGGAAGTGAAAGTAAGTGATAAAAAGTATGTTCGGTATGCAGAGAAATGAAAGTGGAATGTAAAAGTAATATTGTTTGGTAGGGTGGGAAGAAGATAAAAGTATGGAATACCCTTTTTGCCCTTACTTTTTTAAAAGCCATAAATATTTTAAGGGTATTTTGGTCTTTAAACCAAATCTCACCTCACCTTCCCTCCGCTTCTTCAAGAAAGCAACCTTCCCTGCTAGGAACCTTCAACTCACCTCACCACTTCCAAAACCATACCAAACACACTTTAATCTCACCTTCCCTCTAACCTCGCCTTGAAAGCTGTACCAAACGGACTGTTAGATTGTTGGAATTCATGGAAGAATAACACAATATTTTTCATTCTTTACCGTGATTAATCTTTTTCGCTGATTCTACCATAAAGAATAGAATAAGTGGCTCGAATGTTTAAAATTAGATACGCATCCAAAGTTAATGATCAAATCACTAATATTTAATTAAAGGTAAATGATTATCTTTCACTCCACCAATGTATTTGATGTTAACTAATAAGTAATTATACAACCACAAAATTTAGCATAGTTAATTTTTAGTTGTGTTCCTTAAACATCTAGTCAAAAACTCGACCCTTGATAATGTATATAGAGAGAATTTCACGAACAAAACTAATAATGTATTCATTTCTAGTCAAACTCACTGATATTGATAGTGAAAACCTGACCAAAAAAAAAAAGCTAACTATACGTTATATTAGTAATGTATTCATTTCTGGTTATATTATTGTACGTTTTGTGCTTCTACTTTGATCTCCTTGCGCTAACCCATTGGATAATGGCTATAATTGGAATGATATCCTCTTTATTGATTTGTAGTGACACAAGAAGGTGCAATGCCGTTTTTTATTTTTGATTCTTTCAATTTTGCAGATTCTTCAAATTTTTTACAATAACTTTTAGCTGTGTTAAAATACTTTAAAAAAAAAGTTAATTGGTAATGATTTTTAGCATTTGGTTTTTTATTCCATATATTTTAAATGTTATTAAAATTTATCTATTCAATTTCTTTAGATTCGATTTAAATTTGGATATTATACAATAATAATTAGAAATAAGTACAATAGTTTATCTCCTCTACACTATATCTAAATAACACTTCCAACCCTTAAAATTTTATTTGTAAGAATTGCCCCTAAATTAACAAAAAAAATTGAATATAATTTTAGAATATTAATAATCACTATTTTGGTCCCTCACAGATGGTTCTTTTGTCAATTTGGTCCCTCACAGATTGGTGTTATCAATTTGGTTTCTCATAGATCAAACCGTTATTAATGTAGTCCCTCAAATAACTCAAAGTTAAAACATTTAACAGATTTGATAACGTGTACAACTTGTGACTAAGCATTATTTAGCAATTTGGGAAAACTCGTATATATCACGGGTTCCATAGTAATTAATATATATATATATATATATAAATTCATTTTTCATTATCATAACCCCAACCAATTAAAATTTAGCAACATTCATACCATATTTTACTATCTTACCCCCATATTACACATAAATTACAAATAACCTCTAAGGGTTTGTTTCAGAGATTAGATTTTGTAGGGAGTGACAATGATGCTAGGATGGGGATGACAATATGAATGAAATAAAATATAATTAGGTATGAATAGGAATGAGAAAAAGGTATAATGACCAATTTCTTGTAATTAAATTTGGCGGCGACTGTCGGAGCAATTTTTTTAGAACAAGCATACAAAAATATACCACATTTCCCCTACCCTCACTCTCTAGATAAATTCTTTTAGGAACATGTTTTGCATTATATTATTTGTGTATTGAGTGATAATATTATTTATCTAATTCTCTATTTTTTAAACTTGAAGACTCACATAATAAATAAAATAAGAATAAATAAATAAAAATTATGAAGCCATGCACTATGGTTTACGTTCAACAGATGCTATTGGATTCACGACTTGTAGAGAAATTGAAGGTCCTTTTGCTGACTATTTTCAAAGTGTGAGTGGAAAACCAATTTTGCTGTCTGGGCCTATTATAGCAGAGCCAATCAAATCCACTTTAGAGGAAAAATGGGCTCACTGGCTTGCAAGATTCAAAAAATATAAGGCTAAAATGCACATACACCCTCTGAGTTTTTGGGTAGGGGTACATACACCCTCTGAGTTTTAAAATGTTGCACATAGACCCTTTGAGTTTTCACTTTGGGGCAGAGACACCCCTTCTGTTAAAGTTCCGTGAAAATTAGGTGTTAAGTGCCACGTCAGTAAACATATGTGAGGACACATACACCCCCCTGAGTTTTCATTTTAGGGGCATATACACCCCCTAAGTTTTCACTTTATGGGCACATACATCCCCTGAGTTTTCACTTTGGGGCAGAAACACCCCTCACACATGCTTGCTGACGTAACACTTAACGCCTAGTTTTCACGGAGCCCTAACAGAAGGAGTGTCTCTGCACCAAAGTAAAAACTCAAAGGGTTTATGTGGAACGTTTTAAAACTCAAGGGGTATATGTGCCCCTGACCCAAAACTCAGGGGGTATATGTGCATTTTAGCCAAAATATAAACACTATTTTCAACAAGGTCAGCCCAAAAAGACGGTAATGTTCATGTGCTCTTATCAATAGTGTTCATGTACTTTTAAAAGTAATAAAAAATAATTACTGTTAAAATTAAAATATTTGGAGCACTCTAGTCTTAGTGGGATAAAAGTTTCGTACTATTAAAATATTTGGAGCACTCTAGTCTTAGCGGGATAAAACTTCAGTGCATGGATATATTGAAATTCAGTACTACCATACTACTGAACAACTACTCCTCTTAGCAATTAGGGGCGTTCAGAATCGAACAAAATCGACGCACTTGAACCGAACCGAACCAATTAATATTTGGTTTGATTCGGTTTAGTATGTTAAAAAATCCAACTAAACCGCATACACTTGTATATACATATTATGTTAGAATTTATAAATAATAAGGTTTAAAATTTATTTTTATAAAGTTAGATTAAATTTAATCAATAAAAAAAATTAATTTTAGAACTAATTTGATTGTATAATGTAAGTAAATGAAATATTACAATTTTTTATCATTATTTATATTGAGTAAAATTATATTTTTTTATTAATAAACTTAAATATATAAGTTTGATAATTTAAAATTCCAAACCGCCAAACCAAATCACTCATTTACGGTTTAATTTGATTTAACAGTATTAACTTAAACCGATATTTTACCCAAAACCCTATTAGCAATCGTGTCCAACTGTCCATGTGCTCTTGTCCCCTGAGAATGGATCACATGCTGCCCAACATAGAAAAACAAGGAGAGAGAGTGTGGGATCCACTTATGTGTCACTATCTCTCCTTACTTTTCTATACTGGGCAGAATAGTATTCATTCTCCTTGTCCCCACAAGATGCATTATTGTACCAACACGCGATGACTTGGCAATGACTCCAGCGTACGATGGGAGGAAAGCCGAGAATCCACGGGATAGGATCGGACCATTTGAAATATGACCATTTCAAACATCATAATGCAAATGTTTGGTACGCTATTTAATATTCACTCCAATAATTTAATTTAAGCTTTGAAATATCTTTTACACAACTATATCTGCTTGCATTATCAATTTACCATCATCACCATCAAGCTAGCTAGGAAGTTCTTGGCCACCCACCAACCACCATGGATGTACCCTCTATGCACATAGCAATGTATCCATGGTTTGCAATTGGTCACATAACCCCATTTCTCCAACTCTCCAACAAATTAGCCAAAAGAGGACACAAAATCTCCATCTTCATCCCCAAAACAACACACTCCAAATTACAACATCTGAACCTTTTCCCACATCTCATTACTATCTTCCCTATCAATATCCCTCATGTCCATGGCCTTCCTGATGCTGCAGAAACTACTAAAGATTTGGATCCTTCTCTTTTTCCCCTCCTCATGACAGCCATGGATCGTACCCAGAAAGAGATGGAAACTCTCCTCCTTCAACTCAAACCCAACTTTGTTTTCTTCGATTTCGCATATTGGATACCAAATCTGGCTCGGAAATTAGGCATCAAATCTGTTCACTATGTAGTTGTAAGTCTAGCAACAAGAGCCTACGTGGAATTCTCAAAACAAAGGCATGGTGAAGGAAGTAATTATAATATTAGATGGAGGTTCCCAGATGAGTGTATTAAGCTTCAAGTCCATGAGGAGAAAATGTTCGCTAAATTGAAGGAAAAGGAGTTTGGAAATGGAATTCGTTTCTATGATCGCATCGAATATGGTGTGCGTTCAACGGATGCTATTGGATTCAAGAGTTGTACAGAAATTGAGGGTCCTTTTGCTGACTATTTAGAAAGTGTGTATGGGAAACCAATTTTACTTTCTGGGCCTCTTATAATAGAACCGTCCAAAACCACTTTAGAGGGAAAATGGGCTGAATGGCTTGCAAGATTCAAGGCTGGATCAGTCATCTTTTGTGCTTTAGGAAGCGAGTTTATACTCTCACACAATCAGTTTCAAGAATTATTGCTTGGTCTTGAGCAATCAGGTATATAATATAAATATATATTTTTTATTATTTTAATTTGCTTGGGATTAGAATTCAATTAGGGTAAAGTACTTTTGGTACTTAGCTCTAACGTTTAAGCCTTTGATCAAATATGTCCTCAAAGTTTGATGCGATTAATTAAGTCCCATAACAATGTTGTCCTTTTTAACTAACACCGTTAAAATGGATATAAAAGAATACACTTTTATAGCCATTTATTTATTAGATGGTTAATTATTAGGTAATAAATATATATCGGATAGTTTGTTTGATTTTAGGATTTCCACTTATTTAGTATCCTATATCCATGATCTTTATTCAAGTATTCGAGTGTTTCGAATATCGAGTAAGATCATATATTGACAATGTCATTTTTTTTAGTTCAGTTAAATTTTGAGTATTTGGTGTGTAGAGAAACGTTATATAAGATAATTTTTTCAAAAAAATTAAGAGATTAAATTATAACCCTTTGTCCTTGGATATATATATATATATATAGGCATGCCATTTTTAACGGCACTTAAACCACCACATGGATTTGATTCGGTTGAAGCTGCAATGCCTGAGGGTTTTTCAGAAAGGGTCAAAGAAAGAGGAATTGTATATGGAGGATGGGTGCAACAACAATTAATCTTGGAACACCCATCTCTAGGATGCTTCATTACCCATTGTGGAGCTAGTTCTTTGCTAGAGGCACTTTTGAGCCAATGTCAGTTGATACTATTACCTAACATAATTGATCAAATCATTAATGCAAGAATGATAAGCAAAAGCTTAAAAGCTGGGGTTGAAATAGAGAAAGGTGAAGAAGATGGTATCTTCACAAAGGGTAGTGTTTGTGAAGCCCTGAGAATTGTGATGGATAGTGAGAGTGAGGTTGCTAAGGAGATCAGAACAAATCATACTAAACTCAGAACTCTCTTCCTAAGCAATAGTTTTGAGAATGGTTATATTGATAGATTTTGTCATGGTCTTCATGGTTTACTCTAATTATATCTAAGTTTAAGCTAAAAATAAGCATGCAAAAAACGAACATTTATATGTTTTGTAATTTTACTATTCATCTTGATTGTGATTCCTAATTTAATTCGTGAGTTATTTGGAATTCTAGTAACATCTACATTAATTATATTGTATGAGTTACTTGTTAAATATTTTCGGCTATGACAAGTCTAATACCAATATCCGAGTTAAAACTCTCTCTTGTAATGGCTAACTTTCGGATGTTCAATAAATAAATATCAGTTTTACAACTGGCATAAGTGGTTATGTGAAAAAGTTTTTTTCTTTCGGGCCAAAAAGAGCATTATTTTTGTTGCTCCGGATTTTGTCCTGATTAATTTAAATCCGACTTGTGTTGTACATAATTGACTATAGTGACTAGTGAAGGAGTCTTTTAATCAAGATAATAACTGCATTCACAAGATTTTAAACTTAAAACTTTATTTAAAAATAAGGGTGACAAACATTACTCAAATTCATTCATCCGACTCAACTTGCCAACGACATTTTATCCCAACTCAATCTAACCAATTAAATTAATAAGTCATACTTGGTCAGATTAAAATTTAACCCATAAAAATATGAATTGAGTTGATTAACTCAGTAATCCATTTTTCTCACCTTCTCCCAAACTCTGCATGCATACTTCGTTTAATAATATAAAATCTGTATTATTAATGTAAGGAGAATATAATTTTATTATCCCCTTCGTTAAAATATAATATTATTTTCATCTAAAATTTAAAATAATAAGATATATTGATAAAATATGAATTAAAGTAACAAGATAAATTAGATAAAAATTCAAAATGCATAATATTATTTAAATTAGAGTGAAAATCATAAAATTAATTTAATATATAAATATTAAAAATAAAAAAATAAAAAAAAGACTGACGCGAGTCAACCTAGGTTGATTTGGCCCTAGAGTTCTCAAAACGAGTTTGATCCACGAGTTCGATCCGTTTACTCACGACTTTTTAGCGGGTTTGGTTGATAAAAAAAATTAGCTCATAAGAAACGGACTCGACCCGTTTAGTTCATTTTGTATACGAGTTTTATTGGGTTACCCGCAGATAACATATTTTTTTAATTAAAAATTTATTATTTAATAAAATTTAATTTTAAAAATCAGTAACCCTACCCATTAAAAAAAAAAATCAGTAACCTAAAAGTAAAAAACAAGCAGCCACACACATTAACATACGGTTCTTCACTTAATCACTTCTTTGAACAAAAGGACAAGCCACACACGTAGGGATGATCAAAATACTCATACTCAATGGGTACCCTAAAAATTTATCTAGTGGATATGAGTATGAATCTGAATACAAAATAAATGGGTCCGGGTCCGGGTAAGGAGGTACTCTATCCGTACCCTACTCGCAATAGTAATTATTTATTTATATATATAAAATATTATTTTTAAACTTTTTTGTATTGAGAAAATATATAATTCTAAAAAAATGTTAAATATCTTATAGATATTAAAGTAATTTAATTCTACATTTATATTTGTGATTTAATTTTTTTTATTTTTTGTGATTATAGATAAAAAAATTAATAAAAAAATTTTATATTAATAAAATAATAATTTATTTCAAAATTTTATGGGTCTGGGTCCAGGATTTAACTACCTATAAAGTCTAGAGATAAAAATTGATTTTGATACTTGTTCAAGTCCGGATCTAGAGATTATAATACCCTACCCAAACCCTACCGATGGTCATCCCTACAAACACATTAACATGCTTTTGTGCTTGCACATTAACATACGGTTCTTATTCTTAACTTAATCTCTCTATTTTTTTTTTCTCTTCACTTAATTACTTCTTTAGTATGGCACTGCTTTGAATTGATGTTAATACTTTTGTATTGTCATTACTTTTATGTACTACTTTTTCTAGTAATATAACTTGTACTCTTTTTATCAAAAAAAAAACCCCATAAATAATAAGAAATTTTTTTTAAAAAAAGGTTGATAATTAAAACTTTTTTTAAAAGAGTTGGACGCACGGGTTGGCCCGCTTATCCACCTTAAATGAGTCGGGTTTGTGTTTTTTGGGGCCGTTTTAAAATTGACCCGACCCAATTCGTTTGAGGCCAACCTGTACGGATCGAGTTGATCTGTTTTAAAAGTTTTATTTGGCCATATTCTTTTAAGGATTATATTAGATTAGTTTGTTTTTAATTAAGATAAAAAATTATCTAACTTAATCTTATATATTTTATAAAGTCGAATGAACCGTTTTAGATCTAACCCAACCATTTTAACACTTCCAGTCCAACGCCATAGCCATTGGTTGTTCGGGGAATGGGAAAATTTTGCTATTATGTTATGCTATGAGCCTATGACTATTTACCTCATTTCTAGTTCAAGACTCCATTTACATGTGTAATATTTTTAAGATGGATAAAAATATTATTTAGTCTCTAAATTATTGTTCAAACTATTATTTAGTTTCTGAATTTATAAAAATACTATTTATTCTTCGAAATATTTAACTATATCAACTATTTAGTCCTCGAATTTATAATTATATTAATTATTTAATCTTTAAATTTGACAAAAATACAATTTAAATATCGAATTTACGTCAATTATTTAGTATGTTATTCGTTATAATTGAAAAGTTAAAAAAAAAATTTTGAAAAGTTCTGCCATCCCATGTGCTCTTGTCCCCTGGCAGGGTGGGACCCACGATGCATTATTGTTGTACCAACACGCGATGACTCATTGACTTGGCAATACCTCCTCACTCCAGCGTACGATGGGAAGGAGAATCCATAGCATAATATAGTACGCTATTTGATTATTCACTCAAATAATTTTATTTAGTATTAAAATATTATTTAATATCTGAATTGTTGGTTAAATTATTATTTAGTTCCTAAATTTATAAAAATACTATTTAGTCTCCGAAATGTTTAACTATGTCAACTATTTAGTCTCTAAATTTGACAAAAATACTATTTAGTCTCCGAATTTGTAACTATTACAACTATTTAGTCCTCAAACTTGGCAAAAATACTATTTAATCATCGAATTTGTAACTCTTTCAACTATTTAGTTTCCTTACTGTTACCTATTATAGTTAACAGAGTTGCAAATTCGACGATTAAATAGTATTTTTGTCAAGTTTGGGGATTAAATAGTTGACAAAGTTAAAAATTCGGGGACTAAATAGTATTTTTGTCAAATTCGGAGACTAAATAGTTGACATAGTTAAACATTTCGGGGACTAAATAATATTTTTGATAAATTCAAAGACTAAATAGTAGTTTGACCAACAATTCAGGGACTAAATAATATTTTACCTCTTTAATTTAATTTACCCTTTGAAATATTTTTTACACAACTATCTTCTTGCATCATAATCATCATCGTCAAGCTTGGTAGCTAGGAAGTTCTTGGCCAGCACCCACCATGGATGTTCCTTCTATGCACATAGCGATGTACCCATGGTTTGCAATTGGCCACATAGCCCCATATCTCCAACTTTCCAACAAATTAGCCAAAAGAGGACACAAAATCTCCATCTTCATCCCCAAAACAACCCAATCCAAATTACAACATCTGAACCTTTTCCCACATCTCATTACTATCTTCCCTATCAATATCCCTCATGTCCAAGGCCTTCCTGATGCTGCAGAAACTACTAAAGATTTGGATCCCTCTCTTTTTCCCCTCCTCATGACAGCCATGGATCGTACCGAGAAAGAGATGGAAACTCTCCTCCTTCAACTCAAACCCAACTTTGTTTTCTTCGATTTCACATATTGGATACCAAATCTGGCTCGAAAATTAGGCATCAAATCTGTTCAATACTGGGTTGTGAGTTTAGTGACAGGTGCCTATGCACAATCCAGAAGATCACAAACACATGGTGAAGAAGGAAGTAATATTGGATTGAGGTTCCCAGATAAGTGTATTAAGCTTCAACCCCATGAGGAGAAAATGTTTGCTAAATTGAAGGAAATGGAGTTTGGGAGTGGAATTCGTTTCTATGATCGCACCAGCTTTGGTTTGCGTTCATCAGATGCTGTTGGATTCATGAGTTGTAGAGAAATTGAGGGTCCTTTTGCTGACTATTATGAGAGTTTGGTTGGGAAACCAGTTTTGCTTTCAGGGCCTATTATGGCAGAGCCATCTGAGTCTGTTTTAGAGGAAAAATGGGCTGATTGGCTTGCAAGATTCAAGGCTGGATCAGTCATATATTGTGCTTTTGGAAGTGAATGTATCTTGTCACATCATCAATTTCAAGAATTATTGCTTGGTCTGGAGAAATCAGGTATATATATATATATACATTATTAAATTTTTTTTAAAGGAGTTGTATTAGATTTTATAAAAAAAAAATGTTGGCAACCTCGATATGCAGTTAGATATTAGTGATTTATGTATAATTTTACTCTTAAATAATTAAATAACGTAATATTACATTAATATATTTGGTAGCTAGACTTTGTTTTTAGAGTACCAAGGACTTGTTTTTAGAGTACCAAGGGCTGTGTTTGGTATACTAATGGAAGGGAAGTAAGATTAGGTATCTCAAAATTTTACATTGTTTGATATATTTTACATGTAAAATATTGTTTATCCTTGGACTTTTTCTTTGACTCTGCCTTAAGTTGAAATGTCAAAAATGTCACTCCTAATTACTCTTTCTACTTTGTCACCTACCAAGAAACACTTTAATTATAAAGTAAGGGTATTTAATCTTTTTTAATGCTTTACTTTACATGGAAAAAAAAAAGTTTTACTTTACATCACATTTTTACATACCAAACACAATTTTTATTTTTACTTTTCTTTTCACTACAGTACTTAACTTTACATTCCTTCTCATCCGTGCATTTCTACCAAACACAGTCTAAATTGAGAAAAAAAAAGTGTATGTTTTCAATAAATATATTGCTAATTTAATCTTATATATATATATATATATATATATAACTATTATATATGTTGATCTATCCCCTTGTCTTTGAATATAGGCATGCCATTTTTGACAGCACTTAAACCACCACATGGGTTTGAATCAGTTGAAGCTGCAATGCCAGAAGGTTTTGCAGAAAGGGTTAAAGAAAGAGGAATTGTATATGGAGGATGGGTGCAACAACAATTAATTTTGAAACATCCATCTCTAGGATGCTTCATTACCCATTGTGGATCTAGTTCTTTGCTAGAGGCACTTCTGAGCCAATGTCAATTGGTGCTATTACCTAACATGTTGGATCATATTATTACAACAAGAATGGTAAGCAAAAGTTTAAAGGCTGGGGTTGAAGTACAGAGAGGTGAAGAAGATGGTCTGTTCACAAAGGATAGTGTTTGTGAAGCTCTGAGAATTGTGATGGATGATGAGAGTGAAGTTGCTAAGGAAATCAGAGAAAATCATACAAAACTTAGAAGCCTCTTGCTTAGCAATAATTTTGAGAATGGTTATATTGATAGCTTTTGTCAAAGCCTTCATAAGTTACTCTAATTATCAATAATGTCCAAATGTCAAAGTTTCAGTTAAAAATAAGCATCCAAAACTAGATATTTATGTATTTGTAATTTCACTCTATATAATGTTGGGTGTGAAATTTGAATTTATATATGTGGTTTGGGAAATATATATTTGTAAGAAGAAGAATAGTTTGCCCAAATTCCAACTGCCATTTTCACTAACCATATCAGGCAGAGATAGATGTTCTTCTTAGTAGGTGTTCAACGGATTGGATTGAATTGGATGGAACAATTTTTTCAACCAATCCAATCAATCTAATAAAAATGCTTCATCCAATCCAATCCAATCCAGTTTAGGTTGGATTGGATTGGATTGATTGATCGATTTTCTATGTATACAAAAAAATTGAAAATCAAATATTTTTTTTCAAGTCTCAAGTCCTAATATGAAGAGCTACAAACTAAAATTAATAATTCAAGCACAATCCAAACAAAATAAAGACTTAAAGAGTACAAATTAAAATTAATAATTCAAACACAATACTAATATTTAAAAAGTACAATCAAATTTAACAATCTATTGCTTTCCAACTTTGAAAATTTGCAAGAGTGATGCTTCCAAGTCAATCATATTAACTGTAAATATAGAACAAATATTTTAATATATATTGCAAACATATATGAACCAATCAATTAGAACAAAAAAAAATTTAATTACTTCAATCTTGCAACTTCCAAAGTAACTAGGACATCATCTAATTCTAACACACAAATAAAAAAATTAAAAGGTAAATTATATATGTATATATAATATATAATTAAAATATTAATAAATAGATTGGATGAATTGGATTGAATTGGATGACACATATGCTCATCCAACAATCGATCCAATCCCATCGATTTTACCCTTAAGCCATCCAAATAATCGAATCAAAGATCGGTTTTCATTAGATTTTATTGAATCAGATTGGATCGGATCAGTTAACATTGGATTTGAACACCCTTACTTCTCAGCTTAGAAGGCCAGTCATGAGTTTTCTAATTGGGCCTAATTCAACCCAATCATCTTCCCAAAACTTAGTATCTCTTAGCAAGTTTAAAAATTAGTCGGTGTCTCCACTTTTGTGTATCAGGTTACGTTTGCTAAGAGTTCAAAATAGTGAAATTTATGATTCTTATTATTCTCAAAAAAAATTACATAATATTTTATACATACTAAATATATTTTTATCATACTTTTTCTTTTTATCTCTCTTATTATTTTTTTCTACAGTACTTTCTTTTATTTTACAGTATTTTTTTACAGTTGTACATTTATATCAAGCGTACCGGCTAAAAAAATAAAATGCGCCTAATCCTGTGAATTATGTATAGGTGATATGTAGATTTTTTCCTTCGACATAAAATGACTAATTTTGTGACGCTTTTATGTAAGTGCCCAAAAGCAACACCAGTAAATGCCACTATTTTTTGGTAGTGTGTTAAGGAAGTGAGAGATTGACTATTGGGGTATCAAAATGGGTCAACTCACAATTGGATGGATTTGGGCGGGCCTAAAGTCCAGTTCAATCCATGAAGGGTTGTGGTTTGAACAGCTCCTGGACTTTATTTATTTTTTAATTTTCATTTACTTTTCTAAAAATATAATTTATTTTTATTTAATTAAATATTAACATATTACAAATAAATATTACAAATTCGTTACAAAAATAGTAATTAAAAGTTATTTAATGTATTTTCTTTTATAAGTCAACATATTATAAATAAATACTTTTTTTTAAAAAAATATTATAAATAAATATTACATATCAACCTATGATATAATGTTATATATATATATATGTATATATATAATTTTTATTAAAAAAATTCATATAGGTTGGCCCAACCCAACCCTCACAAACCCATATGGGTCGTGGAGCACTGGAGCTAAATGTAAATGACTTGGTGCCAAAAAATTTTTGGCCAAACTCTCTCTATTTTAAAAGTGAGGTTGAAGAAACTAATTAAAAGTACATGGATCAATGGGTTGTGATTGATGAGAATGGATCATATGTTGTCCAGCATAGAAAAACAATGAGAGAGAATGACACATAAGTGAGTTCCACATGTGGGATCCACTATGTATGAGACCCACTTATATGTTACTCTTTTTTCTTGATTTTCTATGCTGTGCAGTATAGAATTTAATCTCGTGATAGTATAAAAACATACTTATTAGCTTGATAAAAACAATTATGAAAGTAAATTTCGCACCACTTAATAATTCTCCTAACAAGGGAATTGTTGGAATGTTGTGGTTGTTATGGAACTTTATATCTTAAAGCAAATTAAACCACATATAGTTAGAGTCACTTTCAATTATGCGTCTCTTGTAATAGAAAATGTATTACACATACACATGTTATATGAGTTTTTTCCCAATAATTATAAGTTGCAATTATATTAAGAACGATTAAAGTACTATTTTGGTCCTCAATGTTTGCATGAAGTTTAATGTTGGTCATCAATGTTTCAAAAGTTTAATGTTGGTCCTCAAAGTTTTTATTTTTGATCGATTTTGGTCCTCGAGCGTAACACCGTTAACTTTTTGCCGTTAAATGATGACGTGGCATGCTTATATGGCACGCCCTCTCTCCTACATGTCATATTTTAATGATGTGGTATGACACATCACTGCCACGTCACCCCAGATGATGATGATAATGATGCTGATGAAGAAGAGAAGATGATGATGTGGCAATCTGGGGTGACGTGGCAGTGATGTGTCATGCCACGTCATTAAAATATGATATGTAGGAGAAAGGGAGTACTATATAAGTACGCCACATCATCATTTAACGGCAAAAAGTTAATGGTGTTACGTTCGAGGACCAAAATCGACCAAAAATAAAAACTTTGAGGACCAACATTAAACTTTTGAAACATTGAAGACCAACATTAAACTTCATGCAAACATTGAGGACCAAAATAGTACTTTAGCCTATTAAGAACAGAGAAAGAACAAATTAAAGAATAAAATACAAAACCAAAACATCATTTTCAATTTTCCATTTTCCAGTAGACCTCATATAAATTTTTGGGATATTGGAAGTGCCATAGTTATATATATATATATCATATCATATCATATATAGTATGCTAGTTGGTAAAATTTTGGAGGGCCATGGCACCCTTAGCCCTCTATCACACATAATTAGTGGCAGTTTAGATAGGAAAGCATGGAGCCCAATTAGGATTGGTAGAAATAATGGACCTCAAATTACACACCTTATATGTTTGTTGATGACCTAGCTTCAATTGGCCTATTAAAGGAAATATTAGGATGTCTAAATCTCTTTTGTGATTTATCCGGGCATAAAATAAATAATAGTAAACTAGTATATACTTCTCTAAAAACACAGTCTTAGATGTTGCTAATAACATTACGAATGAATCAGGATTTAATAGGTGCATGGAAATTGGTAAATACCTTGGGAGAACATGTAGAAGGCATTTTGATCATACAATGGAGAAAGTCAAAACAAAACTTGCTGGTTGGAAAACAAGTTGTCTATGGCTGGAACAATCACTTTGATAAAATCTGTTACTTCTGCCTATTCCTCTGTACCACATGCAAAGTAATATGTTGCCCAAAAATGTTAAAGATTACTATCTTGATGATCTAGACAGATAAAATTTTAATTTTTCAAGAATAATGAATTTTAGTACATCCAACTAATTACTTAGTGTCATTTTTTAACGTTAATACTTTAAATATATTAGAAATTAAATTATTAAAAAAATATACTGAAATTTAATATTATCGTGGTATTAATTAGTGAACATTATCAATACGTCAATTTTTTTGGCATTAATTAATGGTTATGGTCACTAATTAATTAAGTGTGGTTACCAAACAATTTATTTTGGAGCGAATCTTTTCATGAAAGACAAAACAACAGCAAACAAATAAAAAGGTTAAATATTTATTTTGGTCTTCTATATTTCACTCAAGTTTTAAATTGGTCCTTTATGTTTCCCAAAAATTTTATATTTGTCCTTTAGGTTTTGTTAAAATTCTATATTGGTCCGTTGTGTTTCATTGAAATTCTATATTGGTCCTTTATATTTCATTGAAATTTTATATTGGTCCTTTATATTTCATTGAAATTCTATATTGATCCTTTATGTTTCATTAAAATTTTATATTAGTCCTTTATGTTTCATTAGAGTTTCATATTAATCCTCTCAGCGTGATTTTATTTTTGGCTTAAATGACGTCGTTTGGGTTATTTTGGTGTGTCTAAAGCCACGTCAGCTATCTGATATTCGTAGAAGAGATCATGTGTTAATCTCGACACGTCACGTCAGCAGTTAACTTAAGAAATTGACGAACTTGGACGAAATGACCAATTTAAAACTTCTGAAAAAGATAAAGAACCAATTTAAAATTAGGTGAAACATAAATGATTAAAATCAACCTTTGAAGTTTGAACCAAATAAAAATAAACAATACATAAATGTCAAGAGTAGCAGTCAAGTTGCCAATATAAAATTTAAAGAAAAGATTGCAATCTCCAAGATAAATTATATTAATTCTTGGACCAATTAACAAGTTTAGTAACATTATTATTATATATTGCTTCCTTCCTTGAGCATCAAACCCATCAAGCTAGCTAGCTAGGAGAAGCACAAGGCCAGGCCATCCACCATGGATGTACCCTCCATGCACATAGCGATGTACCCATGGTTTGCAATTGGTCACATAGCCCCATATCTCCAACTCTCCAACAAATTAGCCAAAAGAGGACACAAAATCTCCATCTTCATCCCCAAAACAACCCAATCCAAATTACAACATTTGAACCTTTTCCCACATCTCATTACTATCTTCCCTATCAATATCCCTCATGTCCAAGGCCTTCCTGATGGTGCAGAGACTACTAAAGATCTGGATCCTTCTCTTTTTCCCCTTCTCATGACAGCCATGGATCGTACGGAGAAAGAGATCGAAACTCTCCTCCTTCAACTCAAACCCAACTTTGTTTTCTTCGATTTCACACATTGGATTCCAAATATGGCTCGAAATTTAGGCATCAAATCTGTTCAATACTGGGTTGTGAGTTTAGTGACAGGTGCCTATGTACAATCCAGAAGATCACAAACACATGGTGAAGAAGGAAGTAATATTGGGTTGGGCTTCCCAGATAAGGGTATTAAGCTTCAACCCCATGAGGAGAAAATGTTTGCTAAAATGAAGGAAAAGGAGTTTGGGAGTGGAATTCGTTTCTATGATCGCACCAACTTTGGTTTGCGTTCATCAGATGCTATTGGATTCATGAGTTGTAGAGAAATTGAGGGTCCTTTTGCAGATTATTATGAAAATTTGGTTGGGAAACCGATTTTGCTTTCAGGGCCTATTATGGCAGAGCCATCTGACTCTGTTTTGGAGGAAAAATGGGCTGATTGGCTTGCAAGATTCAAGGCTGGATCAGTGATATATTGTGCTTTTGGAAGTGAATGCATCTTGTCACATAATCAATTTCAAGAATTATTGCTTGGTCTTGAGAAATCAGGTATTATTTATATATACACATTATTTGGTAGCTAGACTTTGTTTTTAGAGTACCAAGGGCTGTCTTTGGTATACTCTCTAGGGAATGGAAGGGAAATAAGATTACCTATCTCAAAATTTTACATTGATTGATATATTTACATGTAAAATATTATTTATCCTTTGACTTATTTTTTGATTTAGCCTTAAGTTGAAATGTCAAAAATGTCCCTCCTAATTACTCTTTCTACTTTGTCACCTACCAAGAAACACTTTAATTATAAAGTAAGGGCATTTTAGTCTTTTTCAATACTTTACTTTATAGCACATTTTTACATACCAAACACAATTTTTATTTTTACTTTCTTTTACTTTATAGTATTTAACTTTACATCCCTTCTCATCCGTGCATTTCTACCGAACACAGTCCAAATTGAAAAAAAATGTATTTTTTTAATAAATATATTGCTATATTATATATGTTAATCTATCCCCTTGTCTTTGAATATAGGCATGCCATTTTTCACAGCACTTAAACCACCACATGGGTTTGAATCAGTTGAAGCTGCAATGCCAGAAGGTTTTGCAGAAAGAGTTAAAGAAAGAGGAATTGTATATGGAGGATGGGTGCAACAACAATTAATTTTGAAACATCCATCTCTAGGATGCTTCATTACCCATTGTGGATCTAGTTCTTTGCTAGAGGCACTTCTGAGCCAATGTCAATTGGTGCTATTACCTAATATGTTGGATCATATTATTACAACAAGAATGGTAAGCAAAAGTTTAAAGGCTGGGGTTGAAATACAGAGAGGTGAAGAAGATGGTATGTTCACAAAGGATAGTGTTTGTGAGGCTCTGAGAATTGTGATGGATGATGAGAGTGAAGTTGCTAAGGAAATCAGAGCAAATCACACAAAACTTAGAAGCCTCTTGCTTAGCAATAATTTTGAGAATGGTTATATTGATAGCTTTTGTCAAAGCCTTCATAGGTTACTCTAATTATCAATAATGTCCAAATATCAAAGTTTCAGTTATAAATAAGCATCCAAAACTAGATATTTATATATTTGTAATTTCACGATGTGAAAGTTGAATTTATATATTTGGTTTGGGAAATATATATTTGTTTTTTTTTTGTTTTCCATGGTATTCCCAGTCCGACAGACCAAGGATTAATCCTCCGCGGATCTGAGTTCCATTTAAGGGTTTGCCGCTGGCCAATTAGTTGCTACATACACAAGGTGAAATTCAAATCCTCAACACTTACTTAAGCGATCTAATGTCACTGCCATTTTTTCACTAACCATATGAGCCTTGGATAGATGTTCTTCTCAGCTTAGAGGGCCAGTCATGAGTTTTCTAATTGGGCCTAATTCAACCCATTCATCTTCCCAAAAATTAGTATCTCTTACCAAGTTTAAAAATTATTGGATGTCTCAACTTTTGTGTAGGGGTGAGCATAACCCGATAGAACCGCTTGAACCCGACCGAACCCGACAAAACCAGTGTCTTCGGTCGGTTCGGATTAAGCTCAACGGGTTGAAACGGGTCTGATTTTTTCAAAAAAGTCGGTCTACTCGGGTCATCGGGTTCACCCGAATTTACCCGAATAAACCCGACCCGACCGAAACTTCAGTGAAATCCATTTTTTTTAGCCCACAGATGCAATACGGTGTTTTTTATTTTGTTGCAAAGCATCTTATATCTATCAAGATTCAAGTGTATAGGCCTACAAGGTTTCCAAATTCAAAGTTGTAAAATGTAAAGAAAGTTAAAGATATATTACTTTGAATTTTAGAGATGTAAAACTCTAGTAGATTTAATTATTTATGGTTTATGAGATCATCACTTTCTTAAAAGTTTGGGAATCATTTTTTTTGGTTGAGTTATTGAATTGTTAAATTATTATTGTCTCTTGACTATTATTATTATTATTATTATTATTATTATTATTATTATCATCATCATAACCGTCATCAAGATTCAATTATAATTTTTGCTTATCATGTTACTATTGTTAATTTGTTATGTAATGTGTGTGTAAATTATGTGAAAATTAAAGCATAGTTCACCATTCATATATTTGCCATTAGCCAAAGCACTAGCAAAAGATATAGATAGCCGTGCGTTTCCAAATTTTAGTGTAAATTAAATGATAAGTAGCAGCAAAAAATATGTAATGTAAAATCTTCTCACTCTCATCATTCATATTACATCCAAATCTCAAAGTTTTTTTTAAAAAATCAACGATTGAGTAAGAAAAATACAGTTTTTTATGCATGTCTTCTTTCACCCGACTAAACCGATCCGACCCGACATAACCCGATGTGTGCGGGTTCATCGGTTACACGGTCGGTTTCGGTTTCAATTTTTCATGACCCGATGACATTCGGTCGGGTGTTCAACCCGACCCAACCCGACCGCTGCTCACCCCTACTTTTGTGTATTAATTTATTGGCTAAAAAAATAAAATGCGCCTAATCATGTGAATTATGTATAGGTGATATGTAGATAATTTCCTTCGACATAAAATGACTAATTTTGTGACGCTTTTATGTAAGTGCCTAAAAGCAACACCAGTAAATGCCACTTTTTTTTTTGGGTAGTGTGCTAAGGACGTGAGAGATTGACTATTGGGTATCAAAATGGGCCAACTCACAATTGGATGGATTGGGGGTGGACCTAAAGTCCAGTCCAATCCTTGAAGGGTTGAGGTTTGAACTGGCCCCTGGACTTTATATATTTTTTAGTAAAAAAATTTTTAATTAAAAAAAAAATTCATAACTGGAGCTAAATGTAAATAACTTTGTACTAAAGTCTTTTTTTTTAACCAACTCTCACTATTTTTTTTTCATGCGACCAACTCTCACTATTTTAAAAGCCAGGTTGAAGAAACTAATTAAAAGTTCAGGGGATAAGGGGTATGATTGATAGTATGAAAACATAGTTATTAGCTTGGTAAAAACAATTATGAAAGTAAACTTCTCACCACTTAATGCTAACAAGGGAATTGTTGGATTGTTGTGGTTGTTATGGTACTTTAATTTACATCTTAAAGCAAATTAAACCAAATATAGTTAGAGTCACTTTCAATTATTTGCGTCTCTTGTGACCCATATATATTTCAAGCATAGTACTAAAGAGCTATGAAAAGCAATAGCCAATATTATACATGATACTCCTTCTTAAATTCCTATATGGAAAAATTTAGGTAAAATTTAGATAAGATTTTTTATATTTTTGCTATAAGATTTCTCAAATCTATGTATTTTATTGACACACTCTATTTTTTATGATTGGTCATATAAAATGTGATCTTATATATTCTCTCTATGTTGTAATTGGTCATTCAAACACTTTTTTATCATGTATCTTATTTATATTAGAGAACTTTATATAAGTTTAGTCCTTCCTGAAATGGTCTCCAAAAATATATCGCATCTAGCTAAATTTGAGTTTCTTTTGAAGGACTTGTCTATGTTAACTTTTTTGTTCACATAGGAGGCAATTTTGTTCGAGTTACCTAAGATTCCATAAAAGAAGTAGAGCGCAGCTCTCCCAATAAAATTTTTTTCCTACGCAAAATTTTAATTCGAAATCTTATTTAAAGAATATATAGTACCTATAACTCCACAACTCCACTAACGATCTGTTAATTATTCATTCTAAGTTAAATCTAACACATTTCTCATAACTCAAGCTCGACAAAAACTTTTGGGTATCAATCAACTTTGCTTTCAAATGCTGTATCTACGAGGTAGCTAGGCATTAGATTTTAAGAATTGTTAATCATTAATTCTAGACCCTCTTTTAATTTGGGCATTTCATAATTTAGGATTTGATAAATTAGTGGGATAGTCCAAAAAAAAGGTATTGGAATACGAATAAGAAATGCCTCATTAAGGGTTAGTCTACAGTGGAATCAAAGTTTTGGGGCATCCTATATGTCATCACAAATGGGCCAATGGGCCAATGTCATAATGACACATGACATGCCATGTCTTTTAAGTATTTACCGTCAAGTCTTTGAATTGTTTGATAATTATATTTTTAGTATATTTGATAATTTTATAATTTATTTCCAAAGTTTATAATAATTATATTTATAATATTTTATTAATTAAAAAAAATTAAATCTGGAGAAGAAGAAGAAGAAGAAAAAAGTTGAAACTAAACCTAATTTAAATTTTGAACTGAAAGAGAAAGATAATAAAGTTAAACCTGATCGTTTTAAAATATATATATAATTATAAAAAAGAATTTAGGAAGTTGACTATAAATCCTTAAAAGATGTGATGTATCATACGTTATTATGACATTAATTAGCGCATTTGTGATGGCATTGAATGTTCCAAAATTTTGATTTTTGTAACCCTTAATTATAATATAGCCAAAAGTTATAAAAGGCTCATTAATTAAAAGTTGATATCAAAGAAGAAAGAATCCTATGCGGTAGCATTAATTGTATATATGTATTAGCCAAAACTGAAAAAAGAAGGTTCATTAATTGAAAATTGATATGAAGCCACATATATATTTCACTTACATATATAATTCCCATATCATCATCGATCAAATATCAGGAAATAAAATAAAAAAAAATGAAAGAGTTATGGTTATGGAGAAGAGAAGCAAAGAAGCAGGTGTGCATAGGAGGGCCTATGATTTGTGTGAGTGCGTTTCAATTTAGTCTCCAAATGATATCTCTTATGTTTGTGGGTCATCTTGGAGAATTTCCCCTTTCTGCTGCTTCAATGGCTACTTCTTTTCTCAATGCTTCTGGTACCTGTGTCTTGGTGCGTTCACTTTATTGCTTCCATTTGTATATCTGCATTTCAATAAAAAAAAAAATATTGACATGTATATAATTTATGGAATCCATCTCTCTCGTTGATTCTTTCTAAACAACTTTTTCATGTCTTATTTTGATTTGAGAATATATATAAAGAAAATGCATATGATCATATGTGTGTATAAATGTGTACGCATATTAATTATGGGGAATTAATGGGAGGTGTATATTTTGTATGCCATTGTTTTTCTATCCGATTATCTTGAGGTGATTTTAAAATAAAAATTTTGAGCCAAAGTGAGTTGACACAAATGGTCAAGGATTCAGAGGAAAGTTCTCGCATCACCTATGGGTGAGGGTTCGAATCCCCCTAAAGGCCATCCAAAATACTGCTTTGATGGACATCCCTCCTCAGGGACTTTGAGTAGCTGCGACTTTGGGTTGGGCCTCTGTTGGTCTCCCCAACATGTCACTGGCGCCTGCCTTCCCTTACTACTAGATTGATTACCAAAAAAAATAAAAAATAAAAATTTTGAATCTTTCAACTTCTAATGCTCCAAATAAGAATTATTTAGATCATTTTTACACTCATTACAGAAAAAAAAAAAAACCAGTTTTAGCCTGAGTAAAATGAACTTAATTATTCTCGATACAATAACTAGCGAGTTGTATTGGAATTAATCCTAATTTTTTTAACATTAGTCATAATCGACGCTAAAGATAATTTATAATTGACGTTAAAGTTATATTTTCATACTATTATATGTAGTTCTTTAATTTATATTTTTGTTATCAAGTTCACCAATCAAGATAAAGCATGCAGAAAAGTTTGTTTTGAGAAAAGACAACAATAACGAGAGAGACGAGTTGTACAAACTAAACACATACCATTTTTTTATTAGAGAACCTGATGACCAAATTTTTTTTTTCAACTCTAATACTCTTTACATATATATACTCAATAAATTTCAGTTCTGTGCTAGTTGGGCTCCCAATTAAATGCTAATAGTCTCACTCACTCATGCTTAATGCTAATTTAGATGGGAATGGCAAGTGCCTTGGACACATTTTGTGGTCAATCATATGGAGCAAAGAAATATGATGCACTTGGCATACACTTGCAAAGAGGCATGTTGGTTTTATTACTTGTGACTATTGCTCAATCCCTTATTTGGGCAAACTTAACACCTATTCTAGTTGCTCTCCATCAAGACCACAATATAGCACAAGAAGCTGGAGTATATGCTCGTTATATGATTCCAAGCCTTCCTGCCAATGCTCTTCTTCAGTGCAATATTAAGTTTCTTCAAAACCAGAACATAGTCTTGCCTATGGTCCTAACTACTGGAATTTCAAGCTTAATGCACATCTTTTTCTGTTGGGTTTTGGTCCTAAAATCTGGGCTTGGCATTAAAGGAGCTGCCATAGCAATTTGCATCTCTAGTTGGATTAGTATGATGTTGCTAGCACTTTACATCAAGTTCTCTCCTTCATGCAAGAAAACTTGGACTGGATTTTCATGGGAGTCTTTGCATAATATCCCACAATTTGTCAGGCTGGCTCTTCCTTCAGCTGTCATGGTTTGGTATGAGTTCCATTAATTCTTTAATTTCCCCCACTGACTATTTAGTATTTTCTTGCAAGAGCTTTGTTATTGTCTTTTTTTCTTGGTGATTGATAATCGAGTAAATTACTGTCTTAGTTCCTAAAAGGTTCTATTTATCTCAATTTAGTCCCTGAAAAATACCTTGTATTACTATTTTTTCCTAGCGAGTCATATTTTTGCTTTCTCAGCAGGGATGAAATTGCAACACAAGGTATCTTTTAGGGACTAAATTTGATATTTTCATGATTCGGGGATTAAATAGAGACAACTGGAATGTTTTAGGGGCTAAATTGAGACAAACGCAACTTTTTAGGGGCCAAAACAACAATTTACTCTTGATAATTTTATGACCCAAGTTGAGAAGTTTTCATTGATGTGTAACAGCTTAGAATCTTGGACATTTGAACTAATGGTGATTCTGTCTGGCACTTTTCCTAATCCAAAACTGCAAACTTCAGTTTCTTCTATATGGTAAGCTTTTTTACTTGGGGGCTATTTTCTTGTTTGTTACCATATAATAGACTCTTTGTGGTATACATACCATTATATTTATCTTTCTCTTTTGGACTTTGAATTTTTCCTTCTCCAGCCTTAGCACATCTGGTATGTTTTGGATGATACCCTTTGGAATTGGTGCTGCCGCAAGGTCAGTGTTTCTAGCTAAAAATTTCAAGAACGAATCCTCTGTGGTGCATATCCGCTGAATTGCGCTACGTATAAAACGATAATTTATTTTTTCCTATTAGCCGGCCAGTTGGTTTAGGTTGCCATGTGACTGGAGGTCACGGTTTCAAATCTTAGAAATAATCTCTCTGCTTGTAAGGGGTAAGGCAGCGTATATCTAACCCTTCCAAGACTCCACCTGATGCGAACCTCATGCACTGGGTCGCCCTTTAACCTGCCAGTTGGTTAATGTACAAAACTAGCATACTTTTAAGTTTCAACACTTCATGAAATGAGCACTACAGATAGGGATGATCAAAATACTCACACTCAATGGGTACCCTGAAATTTTACCTTGTGGGTCTGGGTATGGGTTCGGGTACAACGTCAACGGATCCGGGTCCGGGTAAGGAGGTACCCTACCCGCAATAATAATTATTTATTTTTATATATACAAAATAATATTTTAAAACTTTTTTATGTTAGAGAAAATATATAATTCTAAAAAAAATGTTAAATATATTATAAATATTAAAGTAATTTAATAGTATATTTATATTTATATTTATGATTTAATTTTTTTTTTATTTTTTGTGATTAGAGATAAAAAAAGTTGATAAAAATAAATTTTATATTAATAAAATAATAATTTATTTAAAATTTTTATGGGTCTGAGTCCGGGTATGGAGATTTGACTATTCGTAGGGTCCGGAGATGAGGATTGATTTTGATATCCACTCAAGTCCGAGTCCGGATCTAAAGAATATAGTACCTTACCCAAACCCTACCCATGATCATTCCTAACCACAGAGGATAGACTCTAAAAAATTTGTGCTTAATTCACTATTATGCCAAACACTTCCAAAGAAAATTTATTTTTACGATGGCTTTTACTGTACCAAAGATAAAGTTGATGTAAGTGTGGAATGAACCTTGACAAGTTTCATTATGTATCTCAAACTCAACGACAGTACAAGGACCTCAAATGAACTAGGGGCTGGAAGTCCAGAAGCTGCATATTTGGCTGTTAAAGTGACCTTATTCATGGCCCTCACAGCAGGAATTTCAGAATTTTCTCTGCTAATGCTGATAAGAAACATTTGGGGAGGTGCATTTACTAATGTACATGAAGTGGTGACATATGTAGCATCCATGATCCCAATTGTTGCAACTATTGCCTTTGTGGATTCAATTCAAACTGTACTCTCAGGTACTCACATTGCTCTTTGCTCATTACACTTGTGTGTGAAACCTATGCTGCATAGAAGAAAATATGGCCAAAATACACTGGATCACCCTGAACTATAGGCTATGTACATACAACCCCCTCAACTATAAAAGTTGACTTAGAGCCCCCTCAAATTTCACAATTTTTTGCAAAAAAAAAATTATTTACTTTTCTATCCAAAACCCTAACGAAAGGTTGACACATCAAATTATTTGAGGGGTTTTTTAGCCTAAGACCTAAAGTTCAAAAGGTTTTCTACACAAAACTTAAAGTTCAGACAAGGCTTAGTTCAAGGGAGTTTTTGGCATTTTGGTATGGCTTGATTTTACTTATGTGTCGTTGTTCCATTAGGGTTTTGGATGAAAAAGTTAACCAAGGATTTTTGCACAAATTGCTAAATTTAGAGAAGTTTTAGGTCAATTTTTTAGTTGATGGTGGTTATCTGCACATAACCAGTAGTTTTGGGGGATTTACTACATTTTAGCACAAAATATAAATGGAAGAAAAAAAAAACCAGTTCCACTATGTCCAGAGTCTATACATATGTGAACTTGACCATAGCTAGGTTCATTGAGTTATATTTTGTGAAAAAGGTGTAGCCAGAGGCTGTGGTAGGCAGAAACTTGGTGCATTTGTGAATCTTGGCTCATATTATCTTGTGGGAGTTCCCTTGGCTGTAGTCTTTTCTATTGTCCTCCACATGAAAGTAAAGGTAAGACTCCAATTTCCTGCAGTGAAAATACTAATAACTGGACCGCTTGTGTTCAAACAATGATGGTTTTTCACACACATAGGGCCTCTGGTTAGGGATCACACTAGCCGTTACTGTGCAAGCTGTTTGTCTTCTTCTGATGATCGCATGCACCAATTGGGAGAAAGAAGTAAGACATTCTTATATCTTTAACATCAACTGACATGTGTTTTGGTTCTTTCGAAAAGTTATTTTTCATATAATTTTAATCAGAGAACCCGATAGTAATGATATAAAGAACTATGTATAAGTTAATATTTGTTCTATCTTCAATTGTCAGTTTTGTGGTTTAACACCATCTTCTTGTTTAGGCAGAGAAGGCTGCAACGAGGGTACAGCGTCCCAGAGTCTTAGCAAGTAGCGAAATTGTTACTACTCAGTTGCAGAACCTTCATTCTGAATCTTAAGATTTTTGCATATAATAAAATAGACATTAGCTAGGTCCAAGTTTTGTAAACATTATAAAACTAAAACAGAATGGGTGATGGAAATCTCTGGGATAACAGTTATAATGTAGTGCGAAAATGGAGCTCCGTGCCATTTAATGATAATGTTTGCATTTGCAGAAATGTGTTGTTTAGCTTTTAGCATACCTTTACAGAGGAATTGGCTAGAAAAGGAAAATGGGTATTTACCTGATCAACGTTTAAAAACTCATAATTAGCTATGTATGCTTTTTAAGTAAGATTTGAATTCTTCTGTAAAAGATTACATTCTTTTTATTCATATTATTAGACAATTGAATATAGATCCAGCACGCTTAAAACAAAGCAAAAAACTGACACATAATAACAACGGACTGATTGAACAAGAAAAATTGCAGGAACCAGTAAAGCCAAGCACCATGTTTATAGACAGTTTTGTTCATAAAAAATATATAATGACCATTGTGAACGTACATATCATGTTCAATAACCAATATTAGTTCAAATTCAACTACTTAAACAGTAACTTCGGCAAGCAACAGATACAACAAGGGCACAAGAAAACGACATCACGATGCCTTCCATGTGGGTTACAATGCGCATTCTGTAAAATAAAAATTGGGCAGAGAGAGTCTCGATATAAAACTTATTTTTTGTTAATAAATATGAATGGTTATTTTTGGTCCCAAACTAAAATTTGAGTGAGAGATGTTAATTTTCTGTGACTGCTACTTCCTCCTTTACCCGTCTACACTTCGATATAAGCAGCCTCACAGGGAGAGAGACAGAGATGATGAAAGCCATACAATCAAAGCCTTGAAAAATGCATTGCATTCCCTGAAATAACATCAGCAACTGTAGCCCTCTCCTGTCATAGAATGTTTATTCTGGCTGCTGGAATTCTAGGTCTAATTTTCTTTTTAGATGTGATCTGTCAGCACTGCAGAATCAAAAGGAGGAACAGAAATTAGATGGAAATTACTCAAATTAGAATCATTTGCAAGAATTAAAAGATAAAAACAATCTGCCAGACTTCCAGATCATGTCATTCTCTGTATTGTTTTTTTAGTACAATATAAATGGTGGAGATAATAATTTTTTGCAGCACCACCAGCACTTTTCTAAGTTTGAGAATGGGTCTTCCGTTCCCAATATGGTCATCATTAGTTTATTATAAATATATTGATTGACATTATAAATTCCACCAAATCACAATTCACAACTCATGGATCATTTTCTATCTTTGCATGGAGTATAGCTCATGCCAAATTGGAAAGTTAAATACGAAAGACTTGATGGTTAACCCCTAAAAATTTGTCGGTATCTATGTAAAATCCAGATTCAAAGTCAACAAGGAGGAAAAAAAAAAACCAAGTAATCAACTTAAAAATGTACCCAGCAAAAAGAGAAAATCAAATGAGAAAAAAAAAATAGCTACCTATATACAAAAATGTTCAACCAGCTTAAGGATGATGGCAATGCAAACTGACGGTTCTAAGGCGAAAAGTCTAAATTTTTATGAGATACCAACAAAGAATAATAATATCCCTTGGTTATCATCATTCCGTGGGAACAAATTGTATGACTAGAATTGTGAATTTAAACTGCCTATATTAATTCTAGCATATCCAACAAGTCTTGCAGCCATATGAACAGGTATTGTTATAAATATAATATAATGTATAAACTATTCAATTTCCCTAATCTATCAGTTATATTCTTGCAGGTACAATCAATGTTATATAATACAATCATACTTTAAGCACTACACCTTTTAATTCAGCTGTTACTAACATTGAGTCATAGGAGGGAAGAAATTGCTCATGTACCAAAATGATGATATGAAAACGATCTAAAGTAGATTCAATTAGAAGTAACATCATATGAATTTAAATACTAAATTCTGATGTGATACATTAGCTTTACTTAAATTCTTTTAGCTTGAATATTAATAATATTAGATAAAGGATGGTAGCTCTATATACAAGCTGAAGAGCCAGGTTGTCTATGACTTGATCATGTTCGAGTACAAACTGTTTGGCCACTTTGAAATGACTAGATGATCAATATCGTTTTACCTGTTAATAGTAGGTCTATTTGGAGGTTGTAATCCAAATATAGAAAAATCTATTGACGTTGATGCTGGATCATTCTTCCCAGTATTATCACCAACATTGTTATCATCTTTATCTCCTTGCAATGCAATTCCTTCAAATCCATCACGCCCTGGCATCACTCTCCTAGACTTTCTTGGAGGTGATAACACAGTAGGGCCCTCATGTGGATTGAAATCAGGAACCTTAGGTTCCTTCTTAGGGGCAGGTCTAGGGAGCTTTTCTGGATCTGTGGGCAGAGGCACAGAGGAAAAATACCTAAAGAGAAAAGGAAGATATTAATTATGCAATAAAACACATTTATTGAATTCATGATAAGAAGTTAAAGGTACATAACAGACCTGTGCTCCAATGCTTGCTGCACTGAAATTCTAACTTTTGGATCATATGTAAACATCTTTGACAACAAATCTAAAGCATCATCACTTGCCATTGGGAATAAAGAACGCAAAGGGGGAGCTGGAACATATTGGTATTCAACATAATCAGGAAGGTATACTATATCAGGCCACTGAGAAGTTGTTGGAGTACCAAATGCTGCAAAAATCTTTCCTAATTGATCAATATCACTTGAACCCTATCAATATTAACAAAACAAAGAAAACTGATAAAAAAGTTCAAAATAATGCGTGACTGATTATTAGCACATAAACAATCAAAGGAATAAAAGCACCTGATGGAAAAATCAGATCAGTAAAGTACAAACTAAGATGACATTGTTTTTAAAAACGGCCCATAAAATGAAACATGCGAGTAAGAGTTAATGAGTAAATAATAGCACCATAAGCAACAGCTTTTGAGCTAAACACCAATTCGGTGGAACAGTTCTAAAGGGATTATTCAAACTGCAATTTGAACAGTTCGATAAAGCTGAATAGGTTCTTTTTTTTTAATAAAACTAAGGTCAAACGGTTAAAAATACTCAAAGAACAAAATCCATGATCTGAAGCCAACGATTCCAAAGTATCATTTAATTATACCCAGTTACAATGAAAATAATATTTTACCTGCAAGAAGGGCCGACGAAGCAGAAGTTCAGCAAATATACAAGCTGCAGCCCAAACATCTACCCCTGAACCATATTGTTTGGTCCCAAATAATAGTTCGGGTGCTCTATACCACCGAGCGAACACCTATTTACAGAAAAAACATGAGTGTCCTAGAGAGTAGAGATCCATTAACTTTAAGACAGCATGGAATACAAACCTTGAAATCAAACAGAGCATGGTTAATAATATGGAGGCAGTTGACCAATATAGACTATAGAGACAGCTAAACAGATACGAAGCAGAGGTTGCAAGAAACATTCAGCATGTCATAGAAGTTTGGTAAGCTTCCTATAAGTTCCGCCCATATTCTACCCCACTCTTGAGAGTCACCATGGTATGACGACCAAAGAGAACAAAAAACCAATAATACAAGCAACCAGTGCTTGGTCTTCTTCCACCCAAAACATCAATTTTGGATTACCAAAGTTTTCTTTTCGTACCCTGTTTACCCATTTTTAAAGGCAAGAAACAATAGGAAATGATCCATTAAAAACCATTAATATTTGGAACAGAGATCAGCAACAATGATGATGATTTTGTATTTTTATGGTATAGTCCGAAGGTGTGCGGCCTATATTTTCTTACAAAATCAAACTACCTAATCTTATTAGGCAAACCATTCTAGTGTACATGCCTTACAATTTTGCATCCTGTAACATCAAAATATTCTAAATCAACACAAAAAAAAAAAAAAAACCCGGTAGAAACCACAAAGTAGGATAGTAAACATCATTCTGTACTTCGAATTCACAGTATATTCAGAAATCAGAATGCTGAATTTTATTGAAAAGAAAGGAATCCATCTCCAGAGCCTCGAAGTCAACGTATAGGCACCTAAATACTGAAAGGGATCCATAAATTCTGAATAAAGAAGCAAACCTGATGAGTAAACCTTCGCTCAGGGCTCCCAAATATCCTTGCTAAACCAAAATCTGCAAGTTTCAGCTGTCCATTAGGTCCTATCAACAAGTTATTCGGCTTCATATCCCTGAGAACATATCAGCAAAATTCTCACTTATCACTAAAAAAGCAAGTAATAACTATAGTGAGAAAATCAGCTATATACTCTACCTGTGCAAAACCCATTTCTTGTGGCAAATTGCAAGACCTTTAAGTGTCATTTGAAGATAAGATTTTATATCGGCAGGTGAAAGAAAAATATTCCGATCTCGTATAACAGCTTCAAGGTCTGTCTCCATGAATTCAAACACAAGATGCAAATTCCCTTTATGAGGGAATGCATCAGTTAACTCAATAATGTTGGGATCTTTGAGCTCTTTAAGCAGTTTAATCTCTCTAAGAGCTGTAAAATTAACCCCTTCCTTCTGCTTGCCAAGCCGAATTTTTTTAATTGCAACTGTCTGTCCTGTCTGTTCAAACAATGAATATACTTTTATCAGAACACCACAAGATGAAAGGACTGCCTCCTTTGTGACAGCAAAGGACAAAAGCGACTTCTCATATATTCCATACACAAAGTATAAACTATAAAGGACACAAGAAAATAAAGCCCCTAAGCGAGTTGTTTATTTCCATAGCTGTATGGGGGTATGGCTCTATCTGAAGAAGCATGCTCTCTAGTTCATCAAATTTTATCAAACCAACAAGGGCTCATCATTCACACTAAGAAATCAAATTTTCTTTTCCAAATTGTCTTCACTGACCCAATTTCCTCAATTGTTATTTAAAAAATTAATAAATGATGTTTGCATAAAATTCAGGACAATTTTCTTTTCTCACAGTTAAAAAGCAGCATAAAAGCAAAATAGTATAACTTGGGGTTACCTTAGTATCAATGGCTTTGTATACGACTCCATAGGTACCTTCACCGAGGACTTCACGTCTGAGATATCTATCGGCTACCTTCTTAGATGGATCGACGTCTGACATTCTTTTCCCCGAAACTTCGAATCGGTAAAATTATTAAAGCTAATTCAGCTTAAAAAATAAGAATTTGGAATTAAAACATTGAGAGCTAATTAGGGTTTGGGCGAAAAGCAACAAAAAGAAGTAAGAATGGCGTTAGGAGCCCATAAGCTTGCTTCGCTAAGTAGTGAAAGTGGAAGGAGCTGAAAGCGATAGGGAGCGTGAGAACAACGTCCACAAGGATTGCAAGTCTAAAGGCTTCTTTTTCTTTTTGATCAGAACTGGACGTCTTGTATAGGGGTTAGATGTTGAGTAATGAGTATCAGAATTTATATATTTAATTATAAATGATTATTTTATTCTTTGAATAAAAAATTCATATGTTCTCTAAAGAAAAGTCATATGTATCTTTAAAAAATTAAAATTATTAATATATTTTTTTATCAATAAAAATTTAAATAACTTACATATAAATTAAATTATATACTTTGCAAAGTATATAATTTAACAGAATATAAAAACAATTTATGGATACTAACTTCATTTAGAATTAATTTTATTTGTTCAGAAAAACTTTATTATAAATTTTTTTAAATTATAAAAATTTACTTAAAAACTAAAAAGAACCATAAGGGGAAGGAAGGAATTTTGTGTGTGAAAAGAAGGGAGAGAGATCCTCCTCTTTTCTTTTTATCAAACAAACTCTACTTTTTACAATATGATAAAATTATGTTTTTGTCTTTATTTTTTTACTCAATTGTATTACATTCTCACTTTTAATGTAAGAATAAAATGATCATTTTATCTACTTTTATTTTATTTAAATCACATCACATCATATTGACATGACATTTCCATTCCCTCCTCTCTTTTTTCTCATTTCCATTCCTTCATCTTTTCTCTTTACCAAACACACTCTAAAGATTGTGGGCATTTTAAATGTGGGTAAAATGGTAGAAAATATTTTAAAACTTTCGAAATTTATTGTTGGAGATTTTCAAAAATTATTTGGATTTAGTTGCATTCTAAGATACTACTTTAAAGATATATCATGTTATTCCACACAGAATTGAAAGCGACACTGTCACAAAATTAAACGAACCTTTTTTCATCGTACAACAAAGACAAATAGAACAACGAGAACAACAAACTTAAAATTAAAAAATACTCAGCCCAGGGAATTAAAAAACGCAACAACAAAGTCATTTTTACTATTGGTGTTCGACCCTCTATGTAGAGGCTAACAAAATCATACTTGACATCATTGACATGAGACTAACAAAAATCTAACCAAACATACTACTAATACACATGCATAATCACAAGCAATTTTATTTAATTTAACTACTCAACTAGTCTTTAAATTTCAAAAGATCTCCTCGACTAGATAAAGTAATTAATTTATTTCGCATCCTTAATCATTTGAAAACTAAACAATTTACACTTAAACACAGTAGTCACCAAAGACATCAAAACTTCATTCAAGTACAAATGGAATCTAGAACAATAATTAATCAGAGGTTAGTGACAATAAGGGGTGCTCCAAACTTGGGCACCAAGAGCATTCGGTAGGCAGGGGAATGGCGATAATTAGGGGAAACAGAGAAGGAAAAGCGAGACAACATAAGAGAGAGAATGATCTTGGCTTGTATCACAGCAAAGTTTTGTCCCAAGCAGATTCGTGAGCCGAATCCGAAAGGAATGTATGCTTGGGGATACTTACAAGCCTCCGAAACTCCTCCCGCGAATCTCTCTGGCTTGAACTCACACGCATCTTCTCCCCAAATCTGAGGGTCGCGATGCAACGAAGGGATGAAGAACCACATGTTCACTCCTTTGGGCACCACCAACTCACCCACCTTCATCTCTTCTAGAGCTTCCCTTGATGCTGTCACTGCGGGGCCGTACAGACGAAGACTCTCTTGAATCACCATTGTCAGCTAGGGCACAGGTCATAATAACAAGTTCAGATTCAAATCTCTATATGGATAGTTAGCTGTCTGAGTATATAAACAATTTTCTGAAAGATTTGAAAGTTGACAATTTGGTCTTTAAAGATTGCACCGTTATACAAATTGTTCATTTCGTCATCTTTAGTTAGATTCTCTTAACGGATTTGTTACCGTGGCACGTTAATTGCATACGAGGTTTGTTAGTTGCTCAGTAGTACATGCTTACATGGCACAATTTAAAATCTACTTTCAACTCAGCACAAAACACAGCGTATTGAAGCTTCAATCTGCACACTTACACTAAGTTGGAGGTGTATTTTAGCTTGTGCACCTCCAACTTAGTGTAAGTGTGCAGATTGAAGCTTCAATACGCTGTGTTTTGTGTTGAGTTGGAAGTGGATTTTAGATTGTGCCATGTAAGCATGTCCTACTAAACAACAAACAGACTTCATCTACAATTAACGTACCAGGTCAGCAAATCTGTTAAGAGAATCTAACTAAAGATGACGCAATGATCAATTTGTGTCTTTAATCTGGGCAAATTATCAACTTTAGAATCTTTCAAAACAAAATTGTAGTCAAGTTTATAATGTACTTACGGATTTGAGCTTTGGAAATTTGTGCATGTCTCGGAAGCAATGAAGCGACATGTGGGAGTAGGTTTCCTGAATTTCGGATCGAACACGTTGTTGCCACTGAGGATGCTTGGCCAACAGAATCAATGTCCAAGTGGCTAATAGAGCAGTGGTCTCCGATCCTGCGAAGTATATGTTTTTGCATATATCCACTATCAGTTTCTTCCTCTCTTCTTCTTTCTTCTGGAAGATTCTGTTCAATATTCCCCATCCACCGCTACTACTACTACTACTCCCGAAATTGGCTTCATCATCTCCTACGCTTTCAAGAATGACCTGCAAGAGGTCCTTCTGGTTTTCTTGGTCTTGTTGCTTCCGATCGTTGATGATTTTGAGGATGAGTGTGTCCACCTCTTTCTTCAGTTTCCATATCTCTCTGTTCTCCTTGGTGGGAAAAATTCTGGATCCATCACATAATTACATTCATACATATGCATCATTAATATAAAAAGTTGTGAGTTGATGAACTAGTGTAAGAGAGAAGAAGGAGAATGAACCTACCTGAGGTTGAGAACCCCAAATAGAATAGTTGGGTTAGAAAGAGCAGCTTGCAAGGCAGCGAGTTTAGCGAAAATTTGATTGCCTTGTGCAAAAGAGCTTCCGAAGCAAGCTTTGGAAATGACATCGGCCGTGAGAGCCTTCAAATCCTGATCAATTACTATCTCTGCCTTTCTTCCATCTCCTTCATCACTTTCTCCCTCTATTCGCTTCTCCCATGACCTTATTATTTCCCTTGTACTCTCTTCCATATAATCCACCATCTTCTGCAAATTCATCAACAACAAAATCTCACATTTTGGATGCACCCTTACAACTAACTAACCTAACTGACAAATTTCACTACAAATAATGAATACATATGGAAAGCATTAAATCGAAAACCATAAACAGAATTTATCAAAAATACTATTTAGTCTCCGAATTTGTAACTATGTCAACTATTTAGTCTCCAAACTTTGCAAAAATACTATTTAATCTCCGAATTTGCAACTCTATCAATTATTTAGTCTCCTGACTGTTACCCGTTAGAGTTGACAGAGTTGTAAATTCGGGGATTAAATAACATTTTTGACAAGTTTGAAAACTAAATAGTTGACATAGTTTCAAATTTCAAGGACTAAATAGTAGTTTGACCAACAATACAGACACTAAATAGTATTTTGCCTTAAAAAAAGGTAGTACAGAAACCTGAATCTTGGAAAGGAAAAACTGAGGAGCAATAAGGTTCCTCTGGAAGGACCAAAGCAGACGATTAGCCCTTATGATTCCTGCACCAAGCAATGGCTTCAATGGCTTGGACAAATAGGAAGGCCTACCAAGATCCAAACTCCTCCTCAGATTCAACTCTCTGATGAACTCTGGATTCCCCACATACAAATGCTGCCTTACTCCAGTAGAATACATGTACAACGAACCGTATTGTTGTCTCCATTGTTGGAGATAGGGAAAAAGAGAGTTGACCCAATTATGTTGGTGCGAGTGGGAGAGAGGATAATTGGATTGGATTCTCTGCATTTCTGAGACGTTGCCGAAGGGGAAAGAAGGGGTTGGTCCAGTGATGCCTTGCTTGTGAAGAAGTGATCGGATCCTTCGAGGCTTGAGCCATAGATTGTGACATAGAAAGGAAAGCAGAGTGGTTATGAGTATGAATCCCACTGACCAACACACACTCTCTTCCAATGATCTCTCACCGCTTCTCATCTTTCCAACACTACTCTCTCTACAGTTTTGACTCACTTGGGTATCATATATTAGTTCTAGTTTTTCTACTCTTGTCATTTGTCTCCATTCAATGCATTGCAATCATTTGTTCACATACATGTCATATCTTTTTCTATAATATCAAAATTATTTGGTAAGTGGTAACTACTTAATTTTTTTTTTTTTTTTTTCTTTTAGGTATCGTCCTAGAGACAATCAAACTTGTTTGAGGTAGTTGAGATTTCATAACGGGAGTAGAATTCTTTTAACAGAGATTTTTTTATACATAAATCTCAAACTGAGACCTTATTTAAGACGAATGAAGTATTAATCACTTGTTGGTGGTAAGTAGTTAATTCTAACAAAATATATATATATTCAATGACAAATATTTTGTCATTGAATATATATTTAATTATTGAAAAAAATATGTGTTTTTTTAACAATTAAATTTTGACCGTTGAAATACATTGATGAAAAAAGATAATAATAATAATTTCAACCTTCATCTTTATCACTAGTTTTATATTGGTTCTTTATTTTTCAAAAGTTTCGAATCAGTCCTTTTATGTAATACCGTCTATTTTTTCTATTAAATGATAACATAGCTTGTTAGAATATTTCAAAAATTATATTTTAACCCTTTTTTTAACCTCAAATTTTTTATTTTAGTTCTTCATCAACATGTGAATACTGAATATTATAGCTTAACTGATAAGATTAACCCCATTTAAAATTATATTTTTATTGGTATCAATTTAATTAACAGGAAGGGGTTTTCAGTATTCACACGTAATTCAGAATTGCATTTAAAATTGCATCACTGAATTGATCAAATCAAACAAAATATTATATCAGTTTAATTTATATGTATAAAAAAAGATTCCTATATATGCCGATTCACGAGAATGAAATATTCTGTGTTTGTTTGCACCTAGTTTTAATATAATATAATATATACGGAATTTTTTTCCAAAAAATATAATGTAAAGAACAAGTTTTTTTTTATGGAAATATAAATATCAAGTTACATTATCATTACTTTTTTTTTTATGGATTATCATTACTTGTAATTCTCTTATATGTCTATATTTTTTATATAAATTATATAATTTAAAAATCCAATAAATTGTAATTGTTTTAACTAATTGATGGACAGAATTTTAATACAACAAGAATATTGAACTTTTATTATAGTTGTTAAATTGGGCAATTCGGCCTACACAGGTTGATCCACCACGGGTTGAATCCGTGACGGGTTGGCCCACTCGGGCTGGTCCCGTAAAATAGGTTGGGAATTCCAACCCGACTCACCAAGATGGTGGATCGGGCCAACCCACCTAATTTTCTTTTTTGAAATTTTTTTAATTCTAACTTTTTTTTAAAAGAAATCTATAATTTTTATATTTTTTTTATGAACTAAGAAATTTAATATGATAAAATAAAAGAAAAAAATTATCATTCATCATGTCACTCACAAATAGTTAAAAATAAAACAATAAAAGTATGAAACATAGTCAAAATATCACAACATTATTCATTTCTTTTTCTCGTGGCTCGTGTAAATATGGTGAAAAAATAAAAATATCACAAAAAGAAAGAAACATGATTAGGAATTATGTTTTTTTTAATTTTTTTTAAGTTAGGTGGGTTAAGGGCCAACCCATCTAATTCTTCCAACCCGTTTAATAAACGGGTTGAGATTTTGAAACTCAACCCATTAAATTGGTGGGTTAAACAGACCAACCTACCGAATTTGACCCGTTTTAACGGCTCTAACTTTTATCATTCTTTCCATTCATTAATTGTTTTTTTAAAAGAGAAAAAAGCATTTACCATGTAGATTAATTTGACAGTGTATTATATATAAGTTGCTTTGGAATTCAGATTGATTTACCAATTTGGGTGTTCTTTATTAGGATTTAGGAAGTGTAAATAGAAAATTTGACTATTGACTTAGCCAACGTGGCCGCCACTGTTGAAGCAGGTCCCACTCATTAGCTGTATATATTTGTTTTGATGAGATGAGAAAAGAATCTATTTCAACATTTTACTTAAGAAGTTGACGAAAGTGGACGAAAAGACTAATTTAAAACTTCTTGTATTACTCTTTTATTTCGCCTTCACATAAAATAATCTACATAATACACATCCTATTCCTAACGCAACGCAAAAACAAAATGCAGGCCAAATTGAAAATATATTTAGTCATATGCCAAGTAGAAATGTAAAATATACATTTCATTATTCTCTTGTCAATTGTGACTCGGCTTATTCTTTTATTTTTTTTAATTTAAAAGGTTAAATTGAGACAAATATCAAATTATTCATTTCATTAAAATCACATATCAATTTCAAGGACAAATGTATGTAACCAATTTTAAATTTTGTCTCTAAATTTTTTTGTGATTAATTTGTCTCAAAAAATTTAAATTGCAATCGATTTCCTGCTCAAATTGAAGTTTTGAATTTGCTATTAATAATTTGGACCATGTTAGATATTATATAGGATGATATATTCAAAACTTTGAGGACGAAATCAATAACAACTCGAAACTTATGGGGGCAAAATTTCACTGCAAAAAAAAGTTTAAGAACAAATTAATTTGAGAATTAGTATAAGGTTTAAAGACATGGAATATATTTTTACTTAATATTTAAATAATTTATATAAAGCATGTTAGATGCAAGTTAAGAACGACTACTCAAACAATCCTTGTACCTAGACTCTTTCTTTAGGTGGCATTTGATAGGAGGTGAGTGTTTTGGTGAAGTGGAAGTAAATGATAAAAGGTAAATTTTTTCTGCACAGAAAAGGCACCTACCCTTTTCCTTTCCCTATCACACAATTCTACCGAACTTGCAGGCACCACCTTCCCTTTCCTTTTCTCTGTCAAAATCTAATACCAAACGAGTCTTAGTATTCCAATTCAACGTATTATTTTTAAGGTACTTAACTATAACATATAGATATTTTGGTCATCCCGAGCATTCCCTATCAAGAATATGCATTTTATACCCTAAAGTATATTTTAAAACTTTTAGGGTTTGTTTGTTTTTAGGATTAAGGAGGAGGAGGGAAGGGAAGGGGAGATAATTTTAATCTCCTCATCTTGTTTGGTAAAATAAAAAATTAGAGGAGAGATAATGGAGGATTAAAAGTTAATCCTCCTTTATCTTTATACTTCACAATTTTAAAATACTCCAATTTGGGGTATTTTGAAGGATATTATAAACACATTTACAAAAATGTCTCTCTTATAACCCTTAGATCTACTCTTATAACGCGCCTCCTCATTGCCGCTTCTCGCACTTGCTCTCTTTCAATCTAAAAATAATTATTTAGTCCTCTAATATCCTTCTTCTCATATTTTTAATTATCCAAACAAAGGAAAGATTAATGGGAGACTAACCTCCCCTCCCCTTCCCCTCTCTTCCCCTTCAATCTCCTCCCCTCCCTCCCCCTCCCAAAATCCAAACAAACCGAGGGGAATTAAGAAGGGAGGGGAAGGGAAGGCTAACCTTCCATATGTCCTCCTTTTGTTTGGGTGTTGATACCTCCTTCAAAATATCCAAATTTGGGGTATCTTGAATTTGTGAAGGGGAAGGATAATGGAGGGTTAAAGTTTGATCTTCCAGTATCTTCCCCTCCAATTTTTATCTTTTCAAACAAGGAGAAAATATCTTAATAGTCTCCCCTTCCCTTCCCTTCCCTTCCCTTCTTTCTCTTAATCCCAAATCCAAACATACCCAATTGTTAGAAGATTTTGTCTACCAGTCGTTAGCTTATAGTTTGTCCTAAGTAATTAATACGCCTGCCATGATGTCATCCATGGAAAAGTTCTTGGTGACTTAGGAATATTCAACATAATAATTTAATTTCCAACCGTTTGTGAGGCTGAGACGGACCTGCCTTTATCTATTTATTAAGTGCAAGATAATATGAATTAAGAAGCTGACTTTAATTAGATAAGAATGGGAGAAGAAGTGAAACTTATAGGGACTCCTCAAAGCTTTCCATGTGCAAGAATCGAATGGGCATTGAAGATAAAAGGGGTTGAATATGAATATCTTAAAGAAGATCTGCTTAATAAAAGTGATCTTCTTCTTCAATCCAATCCTGTACACAAGAAGGTTCCTGTGCTTCTCCACAATGCTACACCCATTGCTGAATCTCTTGTCATCCTCGAATACATCGATGACACGTGGACTCAAAACCCTTTGCTTCCACAAGATCCATATGAGAGAGCCCAAGCTCGTTTCTGGGCAAGATTTATTGATGAAAAGGTATGTATGAATCTACAGTGAAGCTACTTCATATTAATTATTACTCTCTAGCTTTTGGCCTTCGAGATCCAATTAGTTTATGAATCAGAAAAACTCTTGTGCTTAATGTTCATCACTTTTCTTAATTTAGTTTTTAATGTTTGTCCAATCTTAATTTGATCATTCATGTTTGTAATTAGTACTAATTTGATTTCTAAAATGTTCTCAGTTTCAATTTGGTTACTCACATTAGTGATTGCTATTGGTCCCTCCATTATGATATCATTTTGTTAAGTAATTTTATTACTTAGATAGCAAAGGGACCAAATTTGTATCAATCTCTAGAATATATAATTTGTCTCAATTAATTTAGTCTCTCAAAGATAAAATGTCAAATTTAGTCCCTAAAACAATTTGTGTCAATTCATACCACAAAGATCTCCATCGAAAATTTCCCACTTCCCATGGAGTAAATAAATTCAGACGAATAGCATATTTTCAGGAACTAAATTTGACTTTTTGACTACATTGAGAAAGAATACTTGTTCCAAAGACTTAAAGTTGAATCCTAATTAAGATAGAAACTAAAACATGTGGATCCACTTATGAGAAACAAATAATTAACAATTCTAATTGGAGATAACAGGTTGTGCTTGGTGTGTGGGGAGCTGGGGTAGCACAAGGGGAAGAGAAGGTGAAAGCCATAGAATCAGCACTAGAGTCACTATCATTTCTGGAGAAGCAAATCGAAGGGGAGAAGTATTTTGGAGGTGAAAAGTTAGGGTTTTTGGACATTGTAGCTGGTTGGATACCTCATTGGTCTAATGTTATGGAACAACTTGGAGACATGGAATTGCTCACTTCTCAGAGGTTTCCAAATCTTCATGCATGGGGACACAATTTGATGAACACTTCACCCATCAACCATTGCATTCCACCCAGAGAAGCCATTTATGATTACTTCAATTTTGGCTTCACCTACATGCGTTCCATGGCTGCCAATAAATCATGATCATACATACATTCATATATATCATATATATGATAGGATGTTCGGTACTATTAGAATACGGAATTTTCGATATTTCCTATATTTGTTATTTGTCAATCAATATCAATAAAAATTTAATCTCTAATTTGTTTAGGGTAAATGTTTATTAATATTGACAAATAGTATCAAATAAATAGAATATACTAAAAATTTAGTACTATCCTAATATTTTAGAATTCTTTTTTCTTTTGTGAGGATATCATATATCGGAGATGTCCATGTATGTGTGATCAATTGTAATTTCGTTTTTATGTGTAAAGGTGAGGCTACCAAGTTTCACTGGAGTTTTAAATATTCAATAATTCCATCTGCTGTGCTTTTTCCATGTGTCAATACTCATATTAGCAAAAATAATTTATTTTTTTCAAGAATGAGAAGCATGTCTTTTTTCTTTTTTCTTTTTTGAGAGGAGAGAAGCATATGTCTTATTAATAATATAATTTAAAAACATGATCTTTGTCAAAGAAAACCACATATACACTTGCAGATGATGAAATTAAAATCCCATTCTTCGTCAGACTTTTAGACTCGAGTTTGTGAATAACAAACACATGTAAATAGTCCATTTATGACAAAATGACAATGATTCAAGCATATCATTTTACTGGAATTTGTCTCTATCATTTAAGCAAACAAATCACACAAATAACTATACAAACGTCACATCACAAAGTGAATACCCGAGGGCTAAGGTTGAGAATGGTGGAATTCGACCAACTCCTTCAGATCAACAACTTCATGTTCATGGAGATCAGGTTTGATACGAGTGTAAAAAAGAGTTTGATCTAACCAGTGATTATTTTACTCCTTTAAAATATTTTTCTTTCCAAACCTATGAATCTATAAATCTTCATTTGCTTCCATTTCATTTCATTCCTCAAAAATTATTCGTGCACAACACAACCGAAACGTGTTATTTTCAGAAAATTTCGTGTTACATGTTAATTGGGTATAATTTATGTGGATAAATAGTGTAATGTTATAGTTTGAAGTATAATGAATTTATAGTATATTAATTTCATTCCAAATTTTCATGAAGATAATCGTATAAATGTTGAAACGACAAATAATTTGAATGTCAGTAAAATATCAGCTTCAGTTATATCATACTTTTTTCAGTGTTTCATTAAACGTAAACTTTATAAAAAAATAAATAAATACCAACTCAAGCCTAATAATAAAATAAAAAGACTATAAAACTAAATTAAAATAAATTCGATCATAAAGTGATGAAACAGCAAGGAAACCAACTAGCAAATGAACAAAGGATACTGAAACTGTTGGATAAAGTAGCATGTTTGAATTCAAAACTTGGCACAACTAAATATATCAAATATTCCATCATTCGGGCCCATAAAGTTTCCCATCTAACTTTCCAAACATCTTGGCAAGCAATTTGAGCGGCAAATTTGTTAAAAGTGATTTTATTTTCACACACCTAGAGAAAATGTTTCTATGATTTCCCTGCCATTTTTCACCCAATATAAAAAATAAAATAAAAAACCTAAAAGACTCCTAATTTCTAATTTTCATTACTAAGCTACTTCTTATCCACAACATACCCAAGATATTGAACTTGAGAATGAGTTAATAAGAAGCTTTCACTGCCCATTGTCTACATACAAGCATAGGTTAGCCACGCCAACATATGATAGATATACAATCTCCCAGTGTTCAATCAAATATACCTCAACAAACCAATCAAAAGAAATCGCATAGCGTCAAATGAAATATACGGTCGAAAATTGACTGAGATTTGTTTAAATGCCGTTATACCTATAAGAGAAGTCACAGCAGATACTAGTAATGTAGATCTACAAACATCCATTTTCAATTATATCTGTAACTAAGAATACTGAAGCAGCCAGGCCTTGAAAAGCCACATACACATACATGGCACCAGCAGCAATTACTCTCCCGCTGAACTACTACCTAAGTACACCAAAACATAAATACCCAAATGAATATATTTCAAGACTCAAGACACTGAAATATGCCTCAATGCTACCTCTCAAATTATCAATGCAACATTTATGTCCTGTGCACATAAAAAAAAGATGTCGGATTGCATGAAAATCATTGCTAAACAGAGCAAGAACAGAGTGCTAATATTGATGGTGAGAAGGCAAAATTTCTTGAATTTGAGGACTGATTTTGATGGAAAAACGGTTAGTGATTGCTTTATATTCTCAAATTGCAGACCCTAGAGTACTTTACAGCTAAGGGGATCCAAATACAAAATGCATAATATGTTAGACTAGAATTGATTTGATGTTCCATTCATTTCAACATTAATTTCCTTCGTCCAAAAAATAAAGGTGGTCAGAAGAAATTATAGACACTTCACATAGAAACAAGATGTCAAACTTTGATATTTTCATCTCATTTTTTGTAAGCTGATTCCTAGTCGGTATTCCAAACACAATTATAGAACAATTTGGTGCGAACAGACTACAGAAAAGATCCACTAGACTGACAACAAGAACTGCTTAGTTATCATCAGGAGGTTAAGAGTATGAAAAGAAATACTAAATGAAACAATTAATAGTCTATCGAAGTAGACCACATAAATAGAGGAGCATAAGAGTCAGCAATGCTATTGAATTACCTCAAGTCAAAATTGTTAAAAAATTAAAAACCAGTGACTTTTCCCACTGCAACAGTTTTTCCTGCAAGAAAAAATAAACAATGTAACTCCCAACATATATTTAAGATTAGCAGCACATTTTCAAGTCAAGAAAAAAATCATTTCTTACCTTCTGTGCGAAGAGTGAACCTACCAAGTTGTGGGAAATCGGCAAACTTTTCAATGCATATTGTATTATTAACCTGTAAAGAACATTTAAATAAAATGATACTAAGAAACATATCTAAAAACTACAATACCAATACCCACAAACTCCTCACTTTTTCAAACTCAATCATCTGGCACAATCAGAAGAAAGTAATAAGCTCTATATAGCTATTAGGAAGGGGTAGTTCTGGAAAATAATTAGTGTACAGAAGAAAAAAAAATTATCAAACAAAAATAGCTTCCAAATTCACAATGCATCACAACACACCTGAACTCGGCACACAACAACAGCACCATTCTTCACAAAGAGAACTTTCTTTTTCATAGGTTTCTTTGTCTTTGGATCAATTTGCTGTAGGAGTTCAACAATCTCACATTCTTCAACTATAGAGTGGATGTGCAGAACAGCTTTGTACCCAGCAGTAAAAATAGCCTAGAGTTTTTAACGTAACAATAGTTAATTTCCTTGGAGAATAAATAGAAACTAGAAATCCAACTCAGAAATGATATGTACATTGTCCAGCAATTCAAGGATCTGCAGTTGAGCAATAAACTCAGTAACAGCTGGTATTGGATTTGCTGCAAGAGGAAGAAGAAAAACAAAATCCACATGAAGATGCTGAACAGCGAATGGGTAAACCATATTTAGAAAATGCAACAGTAAAGTACTGGACCCCATATTTAATTAAGTAGAATCTAGTTTACAATGAAAAATTCCGTTACCATCCTTGAATAAAATGGAGCTTCGTCTGAATGATCTGTAATTCAACTAATTTTTTAAACCCAACACAAATTCAGCATAGATTCAAAGCCCAACTAAAAGAATACTGCGTTTGTACATTTGGTTGGAGCTAAAGGTTAGTTTAGAGGTAAAAATGAGCTGAGCCAGTTTGTGAGCTGTCTCATAACATGGTACTCCTTCAATTAACCTTTATCATATCAGACACAGGAAATGAACCATGAAACAGACCAATAGTTGGCTTGGCTGGTTTCTACACAATTGACATAGATGTAATCATACTTTCTAGGTTATTCTACTACTGCAACAGAACACCACACAGAACAAAAAACCTTGGTAAAAGGGGGAAAAAAAAACTTACCAACACTAGACAGAACAAACCCAGATAATATGTCTTCTTCTTCAACGCCAGATATTCTAATCCGCAAATTTTCACCAGGTCCAGCACATTTGACCTTATCTTCTTCTATGATTATACCAATAACTTTTACTTGATCCTGCAAATTTTTGTACAGTGCCAATCCATTTCTTGTTTATCAAGGCAGAAAAAAGCAGGACAGAGAAAACAAAGATTACACAGCTCAAGTTCAAGGAACACACAGAAGAGCAAAAGTACCAACCTTATTTGGCATGACCAACAAAGAATCCCCCTCACGAACACTACCAGATTCCACTTTTCCCATAACAACAGTTCCCATGTCTTTGAATTTGTCAAGTATAGGCATCCTATATAAATCAAAATTAAACCAAAATAAATAAATCATCCAAAAATTAAAAAGTCATATTTTCAACACAACTCTTAAGCTATCAACAGAAAGTCAGAAACCTAATATTAGCATATGATGCAAGAATGTAGAAGCAATAAATGCTATACGACTCTTCTAAAATCAGAATATACAGCTTCCTAAGAATATTTCAAAGTTGAGTAATAAAACATACAAGCTTAAAACAAGCAAAGGGACACACATTTGGAAAATTCAATAGATTTAAAAGGGCATGACAGGGAGATTAATCCAAGGTAGTCAAAGGCGAAAGGCAAGCCCCTAAAACGCCTTAGGCGAGAGGCGATAGAAAGGCGCACGCCCGAGTGAACTAAGACATTATAATACAGAAAAAAAATACTATACATATTATATAAAGAAACCTAGAGAGATATACATTTGTAACAACATTTGCAATATAAATTAACTATTCTACGTTATAATATGATAATTTTCAACTCATAAGTCACTATAATCATCAAAATCATCAAGGAACTAGAGTCATATATGAAATTGAACATCTAAAAAAACAAAACACAAGGATAGTAGTTTACTGCTGCCGTTACTTTCTTATTTTGTGGTCCCTTACTCTCTTGACTTTTTTCTAACAAAATAGTTGTTTACTAAACCCTAAAAAACATCCAGACCTAATTTTTAAGTGATATAAAATGGGCTGGGCTTAGGGCTGCGTTTTTTTTAAAAATTTCCTTGGCTGGAGTTTTATTTTATAAAAACAAACCAGCTTCATCCAGGCGTGAAAGGCGAGCGCCTCTGTGTGGGGAAAAGGCGTGCAAGGCGCGCGCCTTTCAGCGCCTCACTGAAGCCAGCACCTCTTGAACCTCAAGAGGCGCTGGACTGAAATTCCGCCTCGCCTCAGCGCCTAAGAGCGCCTTTGACTTCACTGGATTAATCATATTTACAGTTTAAAAGCAGACCATATGTATTATTATAAACCGTATAAAAGTCCAAAGACTAAAGGCAATCAGTATTCTCAGAAAGAAGACATGCTGATCAAACAATACAAATCATAGCTTGACTGTAAAACATGCCCAGCCAAGAAACCACTGTAACAGAGTATCCAAACAAGTCTATAACAATGAGAGCTCAATAATGAAAAGACCAATAAATAAATACAGTATGCTTAGAGATATGATGCTTTCCGATCATACAGGAAAGGCAGATGTTACTGCTACCTGTTATGTTTAGCATACTAGGCGGGAAAAAATTGCTCGGAATTTTAAGGTTCCTGCACATTTCTTAGAGAATTTCCACTATAGACTTGCCTAAAGCCTTCCTATGGTACCCAAACCCACAGATGGTATTTTTCAAGGGTTTCCTCAACAGATATGCAAATGGATTGTTTAGATTTGTTATATTGATGAGCATTTTTTATTATTCTTTGATTTATCTAACTTTCTTAAGGACGACACTATTCTCCTCTTTTACTTTGTACTCCATACTCTCGTCAGACGAAAAAACATAGGCAGCTTTACATGGAGACAGCAAGGTATTATGGGAAAACAGCCAGAAGGCATTTGGAAAACAAAACACATTTTTTAATTACTAGATTAAACCATGCAAATACAGGCTCAGAGACACAAATACCTGAAAGGACCATTGGGATCTCGAGGAGGAACTTCAACAGCATCAAGTGCTTCAAATAGGCAGGGACCATCCCACCATTGACAAATGCTTTTATCAACTCTTGTCTTTAAGTTTGCACCAGTTAGCCCAGATATTGGTAAGAATAGGACATCTGCTAAACGAAATAATTGTTAGTAAAATACTATCACATCTCTAACCATCAAATATCAAAAACTAATATTAACATGATTTTTTAATAAAATTTAATTCCAAATTAGGACCCTAAGGGAAATTTAGAATAGGTGAAAATTCTTCAAATTTATGGCCAACCATATATATAGGTATATGTTCTTTTCCATTATGGATAGCAATTATATATCCCATCATTGTGGGTGTAATGATAGAAGCTTTGGACCAAGTTATCGTTATTTCTTTTTCTTCTTTTGTGTTAAGTTTATTTATTTTCTAAATAAATGATCATTTTCATAAGCTTTTCAAGTAGCTCGACACTAACATAGTTGCAGTAGAGCAAAAATTCAAAACAAAATTTGTTCTAAGAATTTTAAAAAAACCTTTACAATGCAACCTGAACGGCCTCCTTAACCTTAGTTCTTACATCAGACAAGCTGCTGCTCAATACAAGCTAAGTTTCAATATCATGATCAAAATCATTCTAGGCATGTTCTTCACTATTGTCACCTCCTTAGATTAAGTAGTATTCATCATGATATAAATCTTGCAACACTGTAAGTGAATACAACTGTACTAAAAAGTTTTAAGTTGTGACAATGAGTCACTGCCATCACATTCATAGTAAAGGAGTTGTCACCATAAATGAAATAGGATCAACCTACTCTAAATCAAGCAGTTACAGCAATCAAAATCAGAAAATGAGTAAGAAGGAAGTCTAAAAAGAAATTATAGCCTAAATACATATACAGCATATTCTCAGTCAAACAAAACACTAACCTTTCTTAACATTGTAGCCTGACGCTTTCAGAAATGGTACCATCTTTGACTCAATTTCATTATACCTAGACCCAGGTCAGCAGTAACTAATATGTTAAAAATTGAGTAAGAAAAAAAAAACAAAGAACAAGATAATAGAGAAAGGAGGAAAGAGATGGGGAGCACCTTTCTTTTGACCACTGCACCGTAGGCTCATCCATCTTATTAACGACAACCAGAAGCTTTGCGACACCCAGTGTTTTTGCAAGCTGGACATGTTCACGGGTCTGTCCACCTCTCTCATATCCAGTTTCAAATTCTCCTTTCCGAGCAGAAATTACCTGATTGGAGGACATGGAGAGAAAAATCATTAGATGCTTATTAAGCAAGCCCTACTGAAGATCAAAGGAGGAAGTTCAACATATGACAATTAACTAACCAAAACTCCAATATCAGCTTGAGATGCACCACTAATCATGTTGGGGACATAGCTTTTGTGACCCTGCATAATCACAATTTATCTTGAACAATTCCTTAGAAAACCAAAGAAAGATTTTTGTGGGAAAAAAACAAACAAACAAATGAAACAAAGGCCAAGACAATAATTGATGTGAGGGAAGAGGGATGGGACCAACACACTCATCTGTTCAAAAGCATACAAATTTCCAATCCATAAATTAGCTTGAGATATATCATATATATGATCTACGTATTCATATTATAAACAAAATGCTCAATGTAGGAAAAGATGAGAGAAGAAGAAAATGCTTTTTTGGTGGGGAAGTTTTGATTTGAAACAATAAGAAACTTGGCTTGGTGGCAGCACAACTACTGAATAGTGAAAACAAGGGATCTATTGCTAAGTAATATAATATATTATACGTGTATGCAAGTATTGAGTGAATAGGAGGAATAGGTTTTAACGTTTTATATTTGTTTCACGTCAGACCACTTTAGCCAAAGCACAGTTTTTGGCCTCAATTATTTTTTTGAAAAAAAAAAAAGGACAGGGCACTGTGCTTCATATTCCTCATTCTTTAGTTGGAGCAAGAAGGGCAAATGTAGCAAGTCTCAGAAGTCAATCACCACACCCACATATTTTTTTAATCACAAAAATCAACCAAGGAATTTAAAAAAGACATAACGAATAGGCGAAAATTAAGCTTTCTCCTCATAATACATATCAAAACCAGATAAAACAAAATATTGGCCCACGTTGCAGATCTGTCGAGCGATTCACGTTCTGGTATGATCGTGAATCGCACCGTTCCGGCGATTCCGGCCAAAAACCAATTACTCTCTGAATCAGTATTGTTTTCTTGCTAAATCAAGACATATCTTGCAATTGGAATCGTGTATCACTCGATTTTGACAACTATTGCCATCCATGAAGATTATCTAGAAAGTACTAACAGACATTAACTGTCAATTTCAATATATGATCTAGTCCAGGTCCAGTCAGATAAACAATTATTCTCATAGAAAGTTTGTTATCTAGTATTCTTGCTTTATTTTTATTTTATTTTTTTTTTTATAGAAAAAAGAGGATTACGTTATCTAGCATCTTGCTTTATGATAACAAAAACTCTATATGACTGACTGCAAAAGTGGCACTCTATCTGTCACCTTCATGCTCAGCCACTCAGGCTACATATTTCATGTTAAATGTAAGTCTTCAGCAAAATATAAAATTACCAAAGAAAACCTCTATTTCCTCAGCACACAATTGGAGTCTTGGAGAGAGGGGCCTCACCTTGCTACTGGACACTATGTGCATTAAAGCTGTCAAATTAAGTCCAACGCACAACACATTAAAAAGATAGATTGGGCTCTGACAGAACAATATTTTTCGGCATGAGTTAAGACAGGAATCCCAAGAGGTAGGTTGTTTAACTTCTAATTAATTATAAATTTCATTTCCTTTATGATTGTGCAAATAATTTAGCGTCTTTTGATGTCATAATTTTCTAAATTTTAAGAGCGTTAAATATTTGCCAATTTTCCCCACCTCACCTAAAGGCAGGCTAACCAGTATTGAGTGTAGCAGGCAGGCCCACTAGAGCACCTCTACTACGAACAATTTTATTTTCCCATACTTAACCCTTATCTCATGAAGCCAGACCCTCACATGTAAAACAGTACACAAGAAGAATTACATCTCTCTGTTGTCAAATCAGAAGTTTTTTTCTTAAAACTTAAAAGACAAAGAGAAGGTTAAAGACATGGTCAACCAAGAAAAGTTAACCAAATTCTGCATATAAAAAGAAACATCTAAAACAAATAATTACACTGTACAGAATATGCAAGTCCATGGCATGCCGAAGAAATTGAAACAGAATCATGAAATACAGGTACTTACAGGAGCATCCAAAATTGTAAACCTTGATGTATCTGTCTCAAAATGTGCTCTTCCAACTTCAACTGTTTTGCCCTGCATTTAGCACTACTTATTAATCCTATTAAGCAACTTCAAATAGCTAAACAGCCAAAGGGGGGAACTAAACACATGGGATAAACTAATTAACTTTTAGCAAATCAATTTCTAGCCAAAAAAAAAAAAAAACTTTTAGGATATCAATTCATAATTCATACCTTTACCCTCTCCTCTTCATTTGTGTCCATTATATAAGCCATGTACCTAGCAAATAAATTCCCAACAATTAATCAGATGGATACATATATACTGTATAATAAGTGAAATAAAAATCCTTCCACCTAACAAACAATGAGTAAGAAATTCAACTAAGTAGAGCCAGAAGCCATAAGACCATGATAGTCACAAGGAATTTCATCCCACAAAAGAATAAAAAAATCAATCTTGATCTTGATGTCTGACTTTCTTATTAAAGAAGCAACCAAAAGAGCATGTTGAGGGATTTGATTCCCCTTAGAATCGACCTATCCCTTCTGACTGAGACGAAGTCCCACTAGAGAAGATGGTAATGGAATCGGGAATCACAGAAGCTCTCATCATCAACATTATGTACATTATTTAATTACTTAATACTATAATAACTCATGTATTTTCCTTTTTTTTTCATTTTATGATCACCTTCCATTTAATATTTCAGCCTGTATTAACAGAACTTGCTACAATAGCATGTCTACACAAAATAAGTAAAGAATAACAGCTTAGAGTATCGTCAACATCAAACAAAAAAAAAATTAAAACTATGCATTCAATGTAAGATTACATTATTCTGTCCAAAAAAAGGTAAGATTACATTATGACGAATTCAAATACACCATCACTCTATAGGACCAGGGTATTAATGCAACTGTCCTGTAGCAATATTTTAGTTACATTACCATGGTGCTCAAATATATTGGAATTTCTATTGAATGAATACTTTCTCTTTCTATATTTTTATGATGATGCCGACTTAAAAACTTCCCAAAATCCAAAAGTAATGTCTTGAACTTGTTGGGCTTATGCACAAACACAGAAGTAGTCCGAATAACAAAAAACTTTCTTACTTGGTAAGCCAGTCATATTTAACCACAACCTTATCAATCAAGAACCACAAAGAAAATGAGTTTAGGGAAAATGAGCTCACCAACTTTCTCTACTTTTGTCCTTAGCTTCTTTCTCATATTTTTGGATAGTACGTTCATCAACCTGACCACTAAGGAAAAGTATCTGACCTCCAGTTGTAGACTTACCAGCATCTGGAACAAGAAGTCCAAGAAGATATTACTGCTATGCCCCATGAATTTTCAAATAAAAAACTGTGTTAAATATACTAAACATGGATAAATGAAACACAAAAGACAAATGAACAGAAGAAAAAAATCCATCATACGCCAAATCACCAATGACCAATAGGTAGGAATCATTCCACCCATGGAGCATTCTTTATTCTCTTTTACCCTTGAACAAAATTTTCTGAGACCACAGCAAGCAGATTTTCTGTACCCCTTTAGTTTTCTAAGATCAACATCTAAAATTAATATGACGATCACGTCGAAGAAAATCGTATAGGCAATATAAGTCCATATAAAAATGAGCCAGACTTTGATTTCTGACTTGCTATCAACTTGGAAAATTGTACTCCATCCCAGACAAACCACCGCAGTAAGCAATAAAAGCTAATCAGACAATCTGATAGCTCAAAGCCGTGGAAGTGATGGAACCGACGCCTAAGAATATCAGAGCAGATACTATGCTCTGATGAACTTGCACTTGTTCCAATCTACCTCTACAGGTAAGATAAGGAATGATTATAATTAATTAGTTATTACTAACCTACCCATTCACCTTGCTTACATGCTTTGATGTACAGAAAATGTGTTGGTTGCACAAATATGCCAAAAACTAAGCAGAAGTTTTCTTTGGCAAAGGACAGTGATCATGGTGGTGAATGGGCCAGCAGTACAAAAAGTTGGCAACCAGCCGACCACTAGAGAATTGGTGATATATGCTATTCAATGCAGATTTGATTATGGTCCATTAGTCCCATTTCAGCGCTTACTGGAGTATCTTTCCCTTAGTGTACAACTGTACATAACATCCTCGTTTTATTGATTTAATATAGTAGAAAATTAGATAGTAGAAAATTAGATAGGTAAATATCGAGAACTTGAGTTTGAGACATGCCTGCCTATATTACCTTTGTCCCCCATCTTATTCATCTGCAACTTTCCAAGATGTAATCACAATCACCAATGTTTCTCTTAATGCTTTCTTACAATGTTCAACAATATTAAACCCCTTATATAAGCCTGTAAACACCACGATCTTCCCATGATTTTTCCCAGGAAACCCTGATTTTGGTTTCAAATCCCTTAAATTTGCTGCAAGCTAGAGATCCCAGTAATACATTCATTAAGTTTGTTATTTATAAGCTAGAGATTCCATTCCAGTATCACATACAAGCTCTAAAACCACCATCCTCTTTAGCTCTAAACCCACAAATTAACCTCTACACCCTTAGATTGCTCTTCCTCAAGCCAAGACCATTGAACACTAGGAACTTTAAGGGGATATGTCCCAACAGAACCAAAGGGAGATTGCTTTAAATTTTATTTATCGGGTAATCAACCAAAACACAAAGTTGGTACCTGTACAAACAATATCTCAAATTAATATAATTAAGAAAAATACTCCTACAATTTTTATGTATTTTTGGAATCACCTTTTGTTTTTGATAGAAATTTATGGGATCATCTTTTATTTCCTAAATTTTAAGAGCAACAAGAATACGGCAAACAGCAATGATTCAAAATTAGTTCAAAACCAATTTCCTAAGACACTAGATGTCCGTTTAAAGAGAGTTCAAAGTTACAAAAAATATTTAGGCAGATTCTGTAATCTTCCCCATTTCATATTCTCTACTACAAGAAACAAAGGCTTTTCCCATTGAGCGGAATCTACTACATGGATCAAGTGACTCCAACATGTTCTATCTTAGCCTATGTCATATTCTCTACAAGCCTAAAATTCCAGAGTCCATCAGTCAACTTCGACCATTAACACATTGCAGCTAGACCAAGATTTAGTGCCTTGGTCACACAAAAAGCATACCCAGAACCCAAAAAAGATGTAAGGACTGCAAAACATATGACAAGGAATTCAGAATAGCTATGAGAACAATAGGGCACAGTGACCAAATTACAAATAAAAAGCCAGGGGCAATTTTAAACGCCAACCTATAAAACACTGCAAACAAAATTAACTTACCGACATGCCCAATGAACACAACATTCAAGTGTCTTTTCTGATTTAACATTCCCCCATCCTTCTCTTCTTCCACTGGAGGAACTTCCTTATCTTTCACTACATGAATATCATACACTTAGTAATCCAAAATGCAAAATAGGTAAGAAAACAATACACTTAAAAAGTAAACTTTCCCATTACCTTTTGGCTCAGCCTGGACAGGCTGTGCTTGAACCTCTTGCTTTGGACCTGAAACCCCCAAGGTGAAAATTTATACATGATGCTCTTCATCTTAAGTTTATACCATGTATACGACAGTAAGGTAAGAACAGCAGCAGCAAGGACCAAGGAAAACACTCAACAAAGAATACAGAGCTATTACAATGCCAGCATCTCCATATTCAACAAAGCAAAGAACACTTTATTGCTGAAAGATACAAATTTAGTTCAAAAACCATTTTCGAATGGAGAGGATCAAAGCAAAGGAGAGGTATACAATCAGTTATTAACTTATAATTGCAAACTTTTGAACAAAATCCATAATGATAAGCAATTTCAGTGCTGACTGAGCAAACACGGACTATATTACTTGACATAAAATGGACGTAACCTATATAAACAGCCTAAGCATGCCAGCTACCAAGGTAATTTTCATTCCAAAAATGATGAGCTGATATAAGCAAAAACTAAAAACCCGTAACATAAAAAATATAATCTAACTTGCGGCACAAAACAGAGGGGTAAAGTTTATGTTTTTCTAATCGTACATGTTTTTTAAACCCACAATAGCAGTTAGTGATAATATTCCTTGAATCCTTGACAATCAGTAATATAAAGTCTAAAGTGGTCAAAAAGCCATGAACAAACCACAACCACAGGGAACAGTGGTGATTAAAGATAGATTTCTATGTCAAAACAAGGTTCATATTTTTTTATTATAAATGAGGGTTTACATTTGATATGGTTAAGCAAGAGAATGAAAGGTGCTTAAGTGAATAAATATCATAGAACATATTCTTTTTTTGAGAGAAATTATAGAACATATTCTTATATGTCAAAAAGAAGAAACAGGTTATCCCAAAGAATGGTTCTTCTAAGGAAATCCTGAGAATTTGAGGAGAAATAGAAAAAGAGGGGGAAGAAATACTGGAAGAGTCTTTTAAGCAGAATAATGCTACTTTTTAAGATAGATGAGATTTCTTTCCCCAGAAAATCACAAACAAAAGGATAAAATGTAAGTGGCAAAGAACCATACAACCAACCACATTCTTACAACCAACCTTCGTCCATCTTATCAGAACTATCAACTTCTTCTGGCTTTGCATCCTCGGGATTAACAACGCCATTGTTGTCTTCTGCTAAATCTCAATCACAAGTTGGACCCAAAGATTAAAAAAAAACAAAAAGAAAACCACTCATATGGAGTAAAAAGAATAAAACGAAAATTTATATGCCTTTTGGTTACCTGCTGAATCCAGCTGTAAGGAACGGATGTCTTCCTCAATATCTACCATTAAAAAGAAAATGACATAGACACTCCATCAACTCGCCAAGTTACTCAGAAACTCAAAACACAGTTGCTACCAACAAGAATTTTCAGCACAAGAAGCTTACAAAAGTGAACCGCAAAGTCATATGATACACAATATCAAATTATCAACTATTATCCTTTTTTTTTCTCCGAATTGCGGTAATCAAGCAGAGAATTTTGCTTAATAATTAGTGAGGTAGAATATGAGATTTCACTTCCCACTCACAAGACGTGGCCCAATTTTCACTATACGCTATTCCCACACTCAACGAAACCTAATCACTAAAATATAAACTGAGATGATACCAAAACAAGCAAACGGATAGTTCGATTACTAGTCGATTAACCTATCAACATAACCCGACGATAAATCAAGTCCCCCGTAAGGAAACAAAAACAGCCATAAAGGGAAGAATCATAAATCGTTGTATGAAAAAAAAAAACCCCAAAATCCAAAGTTTATTTACCGGAATCACAGCTAACGCACAGATCAGAAACCAATACCATGAAACCATAAACATGCAGATCTAAAGCAAAGTTTCTCGGAGCAATGAATGGATTGAACAAAGCATAGTTGCGACAGAAAAGAAAAACAAAACAGTTAAAATTCGATAATTCAAAAAATAGACAAATTAGAGATCGCATACCCATGGGGAAAGAAAGCACACAGAAATTCTGCACGAGAACAAAGGTTGAAGCAAGCACGCAACTAGAGAGCAAGACAGTGGAGGCGTATGAGGTTTTCGTTCTGGAAGCTGCTTCAATCTCTACTCTTTTTACCACCCGGTTCGCCCAGAAGATGCGGTTTTCCTATACCGGTTTTCCTTGGACAGTAAGAAATATGTATAGTAGGGTTTCCAACTTTCCTCCCATCTCCTTCATTTTAGTTTCGGTTTTAAATAATAATTATAATTCTATTTTATTTTGGCTTTTTTTAATTAAAAAAAAAAAGATAATTGTTCATTTTCATTTTGAAAAATAATAAACAAGATTACTATTTTTTTAGACTAAGAATACTAATTTTCTTTAAATAGTAAAATTAATATATTACATAAATGCTAATATTTACAATAGCTTAACTATAGGTTGGTTTTGTGTATTGTATTATTTATTATGTTGAAATTATTGCACTTTTTTCACTTATTCTAAATATTCAAATATAAAATAATAATAAAATTTTTGTTTAAGTTGAAAGTAGGATCTGAGCCAACCAAATCTTAATAAAATAGAATTAAAATAAGCTAGGGCCGAATGGAATTATCCTATTTTAACACTTCCAGGTCCAAATAATACTTATTGTCTGTAAGAATTTTTTTACATTAGGGACCTAGGCCTCATCTCCGTTTCTAATTGGTATATTTGGGCGTTTTTTACCTGTCTTGTCTTCGGGCCCATAAAAAGGATGTGAACCATGTTCTTTGGGCCTAATAAAAAGAGTCTGCTTCGGAACTATAGCTTGATTAGCTTCTAAATTGGAATTCCGTACATTCTTGGTATAAATGTACGGATGTAAAATATTATAAAGAAAATACTATAGAATAAAGAAAAGCACTGTAAAAAAAAAGTGAGAAGAGAGATAGAAAGAAAGATTAAGAGACAGAACAAATATGATGAAAAATATGTTTGATATGTATAAAATATGATGTAAACTTTTTTTAAGAATCGTGAGATTACATGTATTTTACTCCAAAAGAAAAGCTTCTATATTGGAAATAATAATTTTTTTTATGAACAACTGATAAATTAAAAAAAGAAAAAGGCTTTAATGTATCTTAATGAACAACCAAAAACCCTTAGAAATTTCTGTCCAAAACAAACCCCTTAAAAATGAAATTGACTAAAAGAAATGGATCAAGTATTGTTTATGCTATTAAATGTGAGTTCGGATTTTTATTTAAAAATTAATTTAAAATATTGGCAAGAATTTGAAACAATAGTCCTTTAATCAAGGAGCGATTCCAATAATGAGAATATTTTTTTACAATTCTTAAGTATAGAATAAAGACTATTAAAAAAAAGGAAAGGATAGTTAAGAAAATATTTGATTTTATTTTTTATTTACATTCAAATTCAATATTTTTTCCATTTTCATATGTCATTCCTATCGAAATATATTATAAAAGAAAAAAAATAAAATTGTATTCTATTATCAAAATTATTAAAAAATTGTACTTCTCTTCCTTTAATTTCCTTCTATTTTCTTTGTTGCAGACACAAAATTTAAGTTAATGCGTGAAACTTCTTGCTTCCATTACTTTACTCTTCCATGAAAGTATAACTATCTAAAAGGGATAATTTATAATAGGATAGATCGGCCTTGTAAATTTTGACAAAGTTTGATCAATTTAAACCATATTATGGCTATGTCTAGTAGAAGGGAAGGGAAGCGGTTAGGTGGTAAAAGGAATGTATGTAATTTTAAAGATAATAAATATGGTTAGTATATAAAAATAGGGTGAGTCTATGTTTCAAATATGACTTTTCATATATGGAATCCAATGAATTTTCAATTAATAGAATTGTGATATGTGGAAGTGTGATTTGGGGATGAAATTTGAGTATATTTATGCTATCTATCCAAAAAAATTTATATTTAGATTTTGAATTTATAGGTTAAATAAAAACAAAACATCACACATTTCATAGCTCTATCTCTCAAGTTTTTTCTTTCATGCCTTGAACCCTCTTGTTTGTCAAAAAGTATTGGCTCTCTTTCACGTAGAAGCAAAATGGAGGAACAATCTCATCCATTGCTGATAAGAAGACGTGTACTTTGAAGAAATTGAGATATTTGAGAATTAAGTAAACTAAATGCTCTGACATTGAAGAAGGAAGAAGAAGAGGAAATGGAGGTGAAGAAATTAGAAACGATCCGAGTAAGTTATAATTTATTTTATTTTAAAATGAATTGAGTATGAATTTATGTAGAAAGTTATGGTTAACAATAAAATAAGGATTTAGTTGTTGGAAAAAGTGGTGTTATGTGGAAAATAATGCAAAGAAGATGAGTAACATTCCATAGATTAGTCCACTCTTACAGTACTAAAAGAAGTCATTTTCATTAGTGTAACATGTGACTATCTAGTATATTTGAATATTTTAAACTTTACTTCAATTATAACTATACTAATTATATTTTGTTGCCTTTTGTTAAATATTTATTTCTTAATCACAATTATTTATAATAAAATGTTATTTTATATTGTGGACAATATTATAATTTTACATATTTTGAGGGGTCAAACTTTAATTTTTTAAAAATTATGATGTTTATCTCTTTAATAAGTTGCATATTCATTATTTAATATCATTGGATCATATTAAGTATTAACGGCTATAATTGTGTCACATAACCAATTGCATACATACAACAAATTGTATATTAAATTAATCCATAAAAACATGTGTAAAATATGTGAAGTAAAGTTAATAAAAATATCAAAATATCCTTATTAATATTATATTATAATAATAAAAAGTTTTATTACCAAGAAAAAAATCATAGAAAACAAACAAAAGCATTAACTCAAATCTTACCATTAGATATGCTTATACTCTTATTCGTCGTGCTTCTGCTCACCTTGGGTCACTTTGCTTTTGCTCGGTCACTCTGCTCACATCGGCTCACCATACTTTTACTCATTGTGCAGCACGATAATATAAAAACCTCTTCAATGATAAAAATATGTTATGAACCATCTATAACATATAAATAACCAAAAAGGTTATGGGCAATGATCAATTTATAGCTGCAGTCAGTATTATTCGCGACAATTATGGCACTTGGGTGGATGGTTTTGCACAATTTTTTGGCATGGGCAGTAGCATTGAAGCTAAATTATATGGAGTTTATATCTTGGTCTATAAAGGGCTAAAGAAATGGGAATTCAATTCCTTGAAGTTGAATCTGATTGTAAAGTTGTTGTGGATTTTATGTCAAGCGCAAACATTTTTCATGCTCATCCCATTGCTCCCTTTAATTTTGTCATTCAAGTCCTTCCTACCTCAGTTCAACCAATGTGTGGCTAGGCATATTTACCAAGAGAAGAATAGCTGCACGGACTGCCTTGCCAAACATGCAGCAGCTTTCAAGCTTCCATTTACTGTTTTTAATGTTGTTCCAAGCTTTCTTTGGTGTGTATTTTGGGCGGATTTTGTGGGCATTAGTCGTAGCCGTAGAATTTCCTTTGCTGTGGATGAAAGTCGCTGTTTGTTCAATATTTTGGAGGCCTAGGCCTTAAACATTGTACCTTGGTTTGCTTTAATATAAATTTCTCTGTTTTAGGGGAAAAAACTAATCTTAAAAGTTTTACTTTATTGTTCGTACCTTGCCCTAATGGGTACGTATTAAATTAAGCCCAATCTCATATATGCAAAGTTTATGTACTTGTCTAAGTTTGGCGTGACCCGTCTCACAAACATGCCTATATACATTCTCATTTATTAGCAATATAAGCATTGACGACAATATTTGTTTGTTCTTTGGTACATATATTGTTCAAAGTAAAAATAAAAAAAATAAACACAATGTAATGGAAATTTTATATGTACAACAAATCAAGCTATAACAAGCAACCATTTAAAAAATAAAACCCCAAGACATTATCGAAGACGAATTAGACTCCTTTCTCTTTTGTTTAATATCTTTACTTCATATGATATCTTGGCTTTCATCTTTTTATGAATTTGACACTCCGCATAGAACCACTTCAAATATGAGTATTGCTCAGGTTGCAAAGTCGCAAGAAATTATCTTCATATATGGTAGATGGAGAGAGAAATCACAAGAAATAAACATTAAATTGTTTAATAAAATGTTGAGATTTACCTTCTTTTTTTTTGCTTAGTATACAAAGCTATATTAACATGTAGTTAATGATTGGTTAGAAGCAATTTTTTTCATATTAGATCTTTAAAATTTGTATGATAAATTATGTCATCATTTATTCATAAATCATTGAAATTTTACTCTCATATTAAATAATATTATCTTTTAATTATTTGATTTTGTTTAAAAGAATATTAATGAAATTTTGGTTTTGTGAATAAAGTAGTATAGGTAAGGTTTTAGTATGTTAGATGGTGAGTGAGAAGGAATAAGCTTCTCTTATAAAAGGGGAACTTACTCATACGGAAGTTAAATAGGAGGAGTAAATTTTTATGACCAAAATAATCTTAAAAATTCATGGTAGATGATAAAAATAAGAGTAAAAATAGTATTTCATACTTTTATTTTTTATATTCATATTTTCTCTCCAACTTATTGAATAAGGTTACTCTTTCGTTCTATTTTCATTTCTCTACACACCAAACACATTTAATTTCGATCACTTATTGTCGCTTCTACTTTAACTTCCCACCAAATTACTCTCTTTCTATTAAATGCTACCATAGAGACTAAATTGATATTAATCACTGATGTGAGATACCAAATTTTGATTGAGTAAAGTTTAGAAATCACAGTGGGAAAAGTGCTATACAGGATCAAAATGAAAATACTGTCTTACCTGTTTTAATTTATAAGATAAAATTAATTAAAAATATGACTTTTCTATAAAGAGTTCAACAAAGTACTCAGGGCATGTTTAATTACAAAATACCAATTCCATGGAAACCAAAAAGTAAGTGGGTCTCACTTATTTTTTTTACTTTTTCAATTCCATCAACTTAAAAAAAAAAGAAAAAAAATATCTATTATACCCATTTGATTTGACACAATTATAACCTTCTTTTCTTTTTATTATTTTAATATAAGGGGTAAAATGGTCATTTTAATACATTCCCATTCCCATTCCATTACCAAACTTTTACTACTAAACATATCAAATGCATTCCGTTTCTATTTCTACCTAATGAACGTGCCTTCAATCTCTCAAGAGATTGAACTTTTCATAATTTTACCCTTCAAAACATATAGGCAATACTAAACATAGTTGCTGTCATCATCTATGGAAATGAAAAAAAAAAAAGTAAGTGGGTGGAGTCCCACCCTACTTTTACTTTTTCCTTTTTTATCTTAAAAAAAGAAAATACGCAATACAAAATATCTATTATATCATTTGATTTGATACAATCATAATTTTTTTTTTATTTTAATATAAGGGGCAAAGTGGTAATTTTAATACATTTTCATTTCCAAATTTTTACTACTAAACACAATAAAGCATTCTCATTCCCATTCCCTTTCTGCGCAAAGAACGTGCCCAAAATCTTATTATGTTTGATATGTTATTTTAGAGAAGGAAAGAAAATGATGACTCCTTTTACATAGGGAAGGAAGGTTGCTACACGAAGAGAAGGAAGTTGATGGTGGGAGAGGGAAGTAATTGTGACATTACTATTTTATCCTTAGTTAATTATACAAATTTTCATCAATCGCGGGCAAAAATATCTTTTAAAAATTTTATCTTTTACTTCTCTGTCTTTCTCCCATCATATCAAACAACTTTACTTTTTATTTTTATTTCCATGTTCCTACATACGAAACACACTTTTTATTACTTACTTCCACTCCTTTTTTTCATTTCCATCTCTTTTTCTTACCAAAATACTCTTCTCCCGTGAAGTGTTAATATATTACTGAAAGCAAATCTCAAAATTAAAAAGGTATATTTAATTCAAAATATATTTATTACCACAAAAAAACTATTTTTAGAACAAAATACTAATTTCTTCTCACACACTTAAAAAGAATTAATGAAAATTGACAGAAGTATCTAGATCCGTGACGAATTTGAATTCAATAAAGTGTATGAAATATAGACTTAGATCATTAAATGAAAATTAATATTCGTATTTGTATTATAATAGTCTCTTTTAATAACTCTGTTCCGGGAACGGGGGGTTCGAACTTGGAGGTCCAGAGCAATCCGGGAGCTAGTCACTGGGAAGTACTTAGTAGGCGAGAAGTGAAGCACTCTGGGCAAACTGTAAGTAAGACAAGAGAGATTAACGTCAGTAAATAAATTATGTTCTTACCGAGCTCAAGGGTTTGGGAATTCTGGATGAAGGTTTCTCTCTTAATTTGTATCTTGCAAGAGTCTCTTTCTCTCTCTGAAAGTCTGTCCTCTTGAATGTCTCACGGGGGTCTATTTATAGTGGAGGGTAAGATAAGTCAGTTACGGGCTGATGATGGGTCACATCCTAAAAACATGGGTAGTGCATGCACGTTTCTTGACATGGTAGTGGTGTCACGTAATGGGCTAAGGTTGAGGAAATTGGAGAACATGGAGCCACATGAGGTAAGTAGTGGGATGAAGTTGAGGGAGTAGGATTAGGCATGTGGATGTGGTTACGTATATATGAGGTGTCAATTATTAATGACGTGTCTAAGAGAAGGGGGTTATGAGCTCAATAAGAACAATAATAAATTTACTAATATTAAACCCTTACCTAGTTTACCAGGGCGATCATGCATAAGCACGAAGAACCTTCACCTCAATCCTACCAAGCCACTCCCTAAGACTGTTCCCGGGTAAGGAGGATGAAAATCACTCCTTCACGACATTCCCAACCTTGTCTAAATTGGGCGTCGCGGGTGGCACTTGGCCTACGTCAAACCCATTCCAAGAGCGTTGCTTCCTCGCGAAGTTGGAATGACCTTGACGTGATTCTTCTCATGTGAACACTGCGCTGACCCTGAGGGAGGGATGACCCTATCACACCTTCCACTACCTCATACTTATTAAAAGAGGGAAAGTGAGGTATCTTAGTTTACTGTCCAAGGGACGGATTCACTGGGGACCCTGAAGCACTTTGCTCAGCAGGGGAACTTATCACTGGGACTTAGCACTTTACTTATGTTTACTGTCCAAGGGACGGATTCACTGGGCACCTTGGAGCACTTCGCTCAGTAACGAAACTTATCACTGGGACTTAGTACCTTACTTATATTTATTGTCTGAGGGACGAATGACAGGTGGAGACACCTTCTATGCTTTGAATGACATGTCTATTCATGAAAGAAGCCACTTTACATAATCGTCACGGTCATCAGATTTAAACAAAAAATACATAAATAAATAAACATATAAATAAATAAATAAATAAAATAAACCTATTTAGCAACAAACTCATATCTTATAATTTATCGAATTTACACCCGAAAACGTGACTGTAATAGTTTTAGGTGATCTGACAGGGGTGGGCCCATGACAACTCAGAGCAAGAGTGCGTGTCTAACGGTCCAATTAACTACACTACCACCACCATCTAACGCGTAGAGTGGCGTGTATTTTTCCCTCTTGTCACGATCCACGTGGCGCCACTGGGGACAAAAGAAAATTTGAAAATGGGAACACCCTACTGGTAATTCTATCATCTCCGTACCCTTCAAGATCTATCTCTAGATTCCCATTATTTTTCTTTCCCCCTCTATCTCAAACCCAATCTCAGGGGCTAGGTTAGGTTTTACCATATACGCGGGACCCACTTCCCTATTTTCCGTCTACCATCCTCGAGTCGCCCGACGTGGCGGAAATCTACGGCAATACCTACCGTACTTGAGATGGGGGTGAGGAACAGGGAATCCTAACCCCGAGGTGAAGACTGAAAAAGCAAATGTAAAAAAGTGAAATAACGTGGTATGGGTCCCACAGGCCTGCGTTGGGAAGTCACATCACTCTACTTTTTTTGTCTGAGCGCAGAAAATATTTATTCATCTGAGTCTTTCCACATCTTCGTTAACCGACACGTGTCAATCATATTGGTTCTCTCTAGCTGTCTGGCATTATTGTCCAAAAGGATTTTATTTATTAATTAATATATAAAAACCAAGATAATTTAGTAAATGTTTGTTCTAGTTTTTGAAAATAGTTTTAATTTCTTAAATGATATTTTATCTTTTATTTATTAAAATTCTAAATTGTGTTTGTTAGGTATAGGTAAATTTATAATTTATTTTTTTTTGAGCTGAATAGTTTACTTCATATTTTAAAAAAATTGATTTTTCCTAAAACTGAATTTTTTTATTACATATTTTAAAGTATTATTTTCTTCAAAATTATATTTGACTTTAATGTAGTTTAACTGTTTTAATGACTTATTAGGTAGAACTGTAGAAGTTGACTTTGTAAGTTTTTGGTTTAGGATTTGTTTGAACATTATTTTGTTATTTAATTTTTTATAATCTTAGTTATAAGAATTTGTACTATAATAAAAAGAGTTTCTAATTTTTTATTTTAAAAAATTGAAGTTGACAATAATTCTTTTATTTTCTTAACATATAATAAATTATTTTTTTGGAAAATTACTTTTTAGTATTTTACGAGGATACGTAGAGATAGAGAGGTTAATAATAAAAAAGTAGTGTTGGTTGGTAACATATTATGGAGTTAGGGAGGAGAGCGTAAGAGTGGGTACAGTGCTCTAGGCTTTCATTTTAGCCAATATCGAGAATAAAGGAGCACGTGATCATGTCATCATGCACCAAACCATAGGCACAGAATTCCCACGCTCCCCACAATCTAAGACACGGTATACTGTAAAGAAAATTTTATAGAATAAAATATTGTATAATAAAAAAAGGTATGGTTAAGAAAAATTATGAGAGAGAAAAAATATAATAATAAATGTGTTTAGTATGTATAAAATATATGATATAATTTTTTTTTGAAAAAATCGTGAGATTACATATAATACACTGTTTGATACTTAATATTTACTTGAATTTTTTTTACAATATTTAGTTATGGACATATTTGATTTGTAGAAATAAAGGGAGGGGATAGGAATAAGAATTAAAATGTGAAAACTAAATCTTACCCTTATTTTTAATATTAATGATTTTTAAATTAAGAATAAAATTATTTAAAAAGAAGATAAAATTGATTTTTTAGATTATCTAATTTTAATTCCTATTTCATTTTTATTATCTCAGCCAAATTTTATGAATCAAACAGGCTCTCTCGATTTTTGAGATTTTGTTCTAAATTGAAATTGATTTATATAGCATATTTGGTTAAAGTGAGGGAATCTTATAACAAAAATAATTATATTTATACAATTTTAAATTCAAAATTATCACTGAATTGAGTAATGTATAGAAAAGGGTAATATTTATTTGGCTATAGTGTTAGGATAATATTTATTTGGTCTTTAACATCCTTTTTGAAAAGGGTAAAACAATTGGATACCTTGAACCCACTTGTTTTCTTTATTTAAACCTAAAACATCAACTAAACTACGTCATTAATCTCTTTAGACACTTTAATAAATGAAATAAATAATTTAAAAATTTAAAACTATTTTATATCTAAACTACTAATCAAATTTTTAGCACCTAATTGAACTAGATGATGAGTTTTTTTGAGTTACCGTGAATTTGCCAAAGTATATATATATATAACAAGAGAGAGAGAGAGAGAGGGAATCTTAAGAAGGCGCTTCCCAAGACATTTGTGATAAAAGCACCCAAACAAAACCCACCATGTTACTCTCATCATAATTATTATAACTCTCTCATTTTTTATTAATTAATTGACCAAAAACAATTTTTTTAAAAAAAATATTGGTACTGTTACTATTACAACCTCCTTCCCAACTCCCCTATATATAACTAAGCCAACAAGATTAGGTTTTCATTTCTACATGAGAGATGAGAGATAGAGCTCATTCATTCAAGGAAGAAAAAAAAGAAAGAAAGAAGGTAAGACGATAGGGTTAGGATTTAGACCTAGTAGATCTGAGAGGGAGAGCTCATGGGTCTTCTTCTTCTTCTGGTTGTTTGTGTTTTAGGGTTTGATTATTAGGGTTTTGAATTGTATAGAGTTTGGAGTGGAGCTCCTTGAAGTCCAATAGAGTATCTTGGTGGGTTGATAGAGCTGCTTGGCTATGGATCCCAAAGTTCTACCCTTCGTCTTCTCCCTCAAGGGTAGTCCTTCGGCTTCCATATCTCGGGAGCTTCATCACCTTTTTACTTCGATTCTTGTTTGGATTGAAGGGAGCTCTACACCTCTCTCTCTCTATACTCTCTCTCTCTCTATATGATAGAGAGATTTAAAACTATTTCATATTTTGAGTCAATCTTCTAACTCTTAATTTTTGCTTTATGGTAGATGAGTTTGAGGGTCATATATGTGTGGTTATAATTGATTAGTTATGGTTGGCCAGGTTTACAGATTATTGCATATGCTATAGTTGATAGATCTTGGGGTTGTGTTGAGTTTATTTAAATTTTCATGAATATATATGTATATATGTAGTTGGTGTGTTTTGTATACATGTATCATTGGATCTGTTTATTGTGTTTTATGTTGTTGGTTTTGTATATTTGGGTGAATTTCATTCTGCAATCTCGTTGAAAATATGTATTATTTTTTTAATTACTTGTGCTATGATTTATTTGATGAATGAAAGTTAGATCTCTAAGCTTTGTTACTTGTTAGTTGTTAGCATGCTTTTAATTTCTTAAATATGCTGAGTAAAATTAACATCTAGCATGATTTTAATTTCTTCATTACTAAGATATGCTTTTGAGTTATAAGTTGAAATCTGTTTTTTTTTAATTTCAGTACGTATTTTTAAAATGAAATCTTTTAATTTACTCCCAAAGTTTTTTTTTTAAAAATTAAAATGGTCCTTTAAACCAATGCAATGATTTTGGCAATTGATTATTTAAGTAGATTGTTGTCCAAATGCAATGATTTTGGTAAATAATATTTTAAAGAGAAAGTTGTCATGCACTTCTATATATGGTTCACCACTCTTCATATTTAACTTGCCGGACCAGCTATGGCATTATACATAGTAAAACTAAAATTGTTAGGTCATGTCTGGTGTACCAGAAAGGGAGTGAAAATAAATTTATTGTATTTGGTAATAAATTTTAAAAATGATATGCAGAATGGATTAAAATTAAAATATTATTTTTTATATTAAAGTTGTAAAAAAAAGTTATACTTGCCTTAATTTAGAGAGTATAATTAAGTTTTTTTTCCTTAATTTAGTGAGGTTCACTGTTTGAGAGATGGCTTTCATCTTTTTCATCATTTTTTCTCTCCTCAAAATTGACTACCAACGGGGAAGCCAGTTTTAAGGAGGAAAAAAAAAGATGGAAATGGTGAGATTTAGGATGGAAGTTAGGATAGCTGAGTGTTCTCACCACTTATGAGTTTGTTTGTTACATGGTGAGGATTCTTTCATGGTGAGCAAAGTTCTATCATAGGAGGGGAGGTAGGTGTCATGGGTGAGGAGAGGGAAGTTGTGGTGAGGTGAGGTGGGATGAGGTTTAAAGATCAAAATGTCTTTTAAAATTTTGTGGCTTTTAAAAAAGTAAGGGAAAAAAGGTATTTTATATTTTTATCTTCTATTTTTTTATTTTTTTTTTATTATACCAAACAAAATTATTTTTATATTTTACTTCCATTTCCTTGCATATCAAACATATTTTTTATCACTTACTTCCACTTTCATTTTTACTTTCGCTTCCCTGCATACTGCATACCAAACAAAGGATGGATCTTACTTTTAGAACAAAAATGAGAATCTTTTCTCGATATTCATAAAAAATAATAAGTGTAAAATATTTATTATTATTTTTGCTATATGCGTACCAAGTTTACCTCAAATTGAAACGAGTTTATTATTTTTTATAATAAAAATTTAGAAATTAAAATATAATATAAATATATTAAAATGTTATTATAGACATTTTTTATTTATTTATTATTTAAGATAAAAATTAAAAATTAAAAATAGGTGAGATTATTGAATTCTATCTATTTTTTCCTTTTCATTTCAAATTATTCAAATGAAACTTAAAAGTAAATAAGGTAAGGTAAGTCCCACCTACTTTTTTATTTCCTTTCTATTCCCAATTAGTCAAAAGAATGGGAGTAATTGGGGGTAGAAAGAAAATGAAAAAGTAGGTGAAGCTTATCAATTTTATTTACTTTTTATGTTTTTTTTTCACTTTGAAAATAATAATATATAAAATGTCTGTTAGATATATTTTTTAAAATATTGTTTATTATATTTTTGATTTGATATAATTTAATATATTTTTATTTTTAACTTTTTTATTATCAAATAAAATAAATTTATTACTTATTTCAAAATAAAATGCCTAAGATCTTCGAGCAAATGTCAAGTATTTAATTTTTTGGAGGATATTTATTAAATAACTAACTGACATATTTACGTGATATTATTAATGATGATGATGTCGGTGTTGTTCTTGACATAAGAGAGTATTGTAGCAAGGACAAGTTATGATATAATCGTCATAGCTGTACATCAATCAAAGGGGTGACTTTGGAAACAAGAGAAAGGGTCATCGATGCAGTTAACGGGGAGAGGATCAAATAGAGGAGTTTAGCCACTGATCGTGTTACTTATCTATTGATCAAATATTTAAGGAATGAAATATAGTTGATTGAGTTATTTGAAAATTTAATAGTTTTTTTTATAATTTAAGAATTTGATAATAGTTTAACTAATTATTGGAGGATTAAATAATACTAGTGTAAAAAATATAATTTTTATTTCTGATAATGTGCAAAGACAGAATATGTTTGTGTCGTTTGATCCATATAGTCGATTCTGTCTAGTAAGAAAAGACTTTGATTGTTGTTGTTGCTTACCAAGGTTAAGGATCATTTAATGTTTCTTTAAAATGTAAAAGGTATCAAATTTAATAAATGAAATTCTTTAATTATTTTAAATACCAAATAACCCTCCCTTTTTTTTAATACTTCTTCAATATAAGTTTACAGTGCAAAAGTTTTCTTTTACGTGCAAATATTTTGTTTTGAATAACAAAGTATACATATATAACAGGTATATACAATATATATATATATATATATATATATATATTAAATTTGATACATTAGTTGTCTCATTTCTAATTTTGTTAACCAACCAAAATTATGTATATCATTTTCATATTTTAAAAAAATTGCACGAAAAAAAAAATTGCACGCAGGTTTGATGTAAGTGATATATAATTGTGATACTTGTTGTCCAATTTTTTTTACTTCATTATATTCATTAATTTCCCTAAAAAAAATTATATTCATTAATTACATGTATTGATGGTTAAAATTATTAATTAAATCATATGAAAAAAATCTTATATAATAAACTTATAATCTTGTGAAAAATTAAACAATTAATTTTTTGTTTTTTTTAAAAATAATTTTAACATATTTCTCCCCAATACTATGTATTTTTAATACAAAACCCTAACGATGAACTACCATGAAACCCCATATCAAAAATTAATAAATTAAATTTTCAAAAAAAAATTAAAATTAATACGCCTTTTTTTAGAATAATACTATTAGTCAGTATATAAATAACATAATATATTATACTAGAGACTTCGCATAATGTAGAATTATTATTATTTAAAATAATAAAAAATGAATATTTGATATTTTTAAAATTTTAAAATAAAAAATATTATTATTATATTTTAAAATAATAATTAAATCGTGGGAAATTATTTATTTCTCTATTTTTATAATAATTACTCACTATTTTTAGGTTCTCTCTCACATTATTTCATCATATATTTTAATTACACAATAATTATTTTATGAGTCCAATTATCAAAAGGTCCAAAATTATATATATATATATATATACCAAATTTTTTTTGGGGGTGAAGCTAATAAAGAAGTCAGTCAAAAGCTTCATTTATGACATAGGAGAGTGTGACCAGCAACATTGCCATAAGTGAATTATTTTTTTAAAAAAAGAAGAAAAATAAAGGCATAATAATTAATGAAGGAGAGGTCGTATATTTGCTTTCCCAGTGAAGAAAGGAGCCACATACAGAGCAGCTTATGAAAGAGGAAAATTATTAGTGAGGAGGATTCAGGAATATCTAAACCAAGATACTAGCGCCAACCAATTTCTGCAAAACCTCATGCCATCAAATCATACCCATATTAAGTTGTACGAAACTCCTCACTCAACATGAATCATACAATCACACTCTTCATCAAACTTTCATAGACTTCAATAAATGTAAAAGAAAGTGAGACTTATTTTAGAACCGGACAGTTTAACCGGTAATCGTCTAAGTATTCGATCTATTTTATCTATTTGTCTAGATGATTGGTTGAATTGGTCAAAATTATGTGACCCATAATAAAATTGAGAATGGACCGAGTCTTGATTGAACCAGACAAAATTTTGTTTTTGTTTTTTTTGTTGTAGTGTAAATAATATAAATTATTATGACTTGAGCCAATATGTTTTTCATATATATATATATATAGTTGAATCATATAATTTTAGAATTCATAAGTAAAAATATACCATTTATATTATAAGATATATTATCGATATTAAAATTATATAATTATTTTTATTTTTATATTTATGAAGTTATCTGATTTGATTATCGGAGGAATTGAGCCATTGTGAATCCATCAACCCATAATCTGAAAGACTTTCCCATTAATGACTGATTCGATTTTGAACCATTGGATACACGAGACAAAAGCATATATATTTTTTCCAAAACTATAAAGACTCTTAATTTTGCTCATAAATTTTGTTTGTTGTCAATTGTTCTCTCTAAATTTTCAATTTGCAAGCAATGTTGCCTTGTACTCCAACTTCGTCTAAATAATTAATGACAGGTGCAAACGTGACTATCCACATGATAGTTAATGTTCACTTTACAAATGTAGTTAGTTGACATTGTCAATTTTGCCCATAATATTTCTGTCTAGTGTCAAATTTGACTTAAACTTTTGATTTATGTTGAAAAAAGTCCCTTGGTCAGCATAAACACAATTCCAAATTGATAGTGGCTAAATGTATAGTCCAACCCATAACCTCAATTATGAAACAAAAACCCATAACCTCAATGAAATGCACCATTCAGACCAAAAAAAAAAAAATTGCTTAACTTGCAAACCCTACTATAAGTGATGTTTTTCCTTGTGGGGTCCATCTCTTCCAATTTTAGTGATACTAAGTGGTAAGGTGTTATGACTTCTCATGTTTCGATTTCAACTATTGGATGAAGACTTCTATGCAATTGTAAAGAATTTGCAAATCTAGTTACTAGTTATTACTAAATATGACCATTTTTTCTCAAAAGCATATGTATCACACTCATTCAGTAAAGAGGGTGTATAGTGTATACCCAATTAGTCCATGTGTAGCATTATAATATGCTACCCATGAGACTCTAGGTACGTTGCCTTTCATACACTTAATACTCGTAAGAGTTTACTTCCCCACTCTCCTATCTGAGATACTCTCCATTATCCTCGGCCATCATCTCTCCACCCACCACACAACCTATGTGATCTCCTCACCGGCGAGAACACAGCCACCACCATCCAAGGCACCCTGTGGCATCGGAGCAAATCTACTAAACAAATGGGGAGTTTACAATAATTAGACAAGAGGCGGAGGGGACTGCAGGAAGAGTTAATACTAATACTGAATTTATAGAATTGGCATTACAATTAGATCTGCAATCTGGAAATCTCGTTTTTTCTGCCCTTCAAATTTTACCATGATATCATTAAACAAAAAGCATTAGAAAGAAAGTTTTGGAAATAAAAGTAGAAAATTGTTGGATGCTCTTGCACATAACACGTTGACGTTGTTTGATCCATATAGCCGACTCCACATAGTGGTAAAAGACTTTGTTTGTAGTCATATCGTTAAACAAAAACATAAAAAGGTGCAGTAGCAATTAAATACAGATATTTTGAGTTGAAATTAACAAATTCACTGTGGCAGTCGGCAATAGAAAGCTAATACCTACGTTAAAAATCTCTCATAATTCTGAATGTGATAATGGGCCATCTCCTGTGATGGCTTCCAAGTTCCAGCCTCTGAAATTAAAAAGAAAAAGAATAAATTTACTTAGATCCACTTTAGATAAAACGAGATGAGAGAAAAATAAAATCAAGATAGCAAAGTCACCTTTCTGCTGCTTCTCTTCTCAGTTCGTTTATTTGATTTTCAATTGAAGCACATGCAGCTTGGATGTCTATATTTTTTTGACAAAGCTCCTTCCATTGCATGGACAAAGCATTCAGTTCGTAGGCAGTATTTTGCTGATCATAATAAGAAATTTGTTAACTCAAAAGTCTAGAAATTCATAGAAACAACAAAGAGGTGACCAAAAAATTGAATCACCTGATGGTATTTCCTTTCACGGTTGACTTTTTCAATCTTGTCATTCTGTTCCTGGGCTAATCTTTGCATTCTGAAAATAGATAAAGCAATTGTAACCAAAACCATTCAGAACAAAAATGAAGATAAAGAAGGCTTAATTCAAGCTCAAGCAAGTTGATGCTGGAACAATTACAAAGGTTAGTGAGTTTAGCGTTAGCCTATATGTTTTCTTTTCAGATAAAAAGTGAGATTAGCCTATATGTAAGCAGTCAATTGATAAGACACAAATTTAAACATGTATCAGTTACAGACTTACTAAGGGAAGGGAAGGAATTGAAAGGAAAAGGAAGGGGAGGGAAGGGAAGGGTTAAGTGCTAGTTTTTCTTCCCCTTGTTTGGAGTTTTTCTAAAATCTTTTGATTTGGAGTAATTAAAATAATGAAGGGAATACAAAATTCTCAATTTTCTTTCCCTCCAAACTTTTAAGATTGAAATAAGGGGAAGATTATCTTATTCTCTTACCTTCCCCTCCATTTTTACCTTCCCAAACACACCCTTAAGGTGGGTGTGAGGTAAGTGAGTGGCAATGACTTAAACTAGGGCTATGACAGCTGTCGTTGGGTTCTTGGCTTCTAGTTGTTGTCCCTTTGATTGGAGCATTATAGAATATTTCACCAGTGTTAAAGCTCTTTGCTATTGATCAACCATCAATTCTTTAGGTTCATTATTTCATAACGGTTCTTTGATGGAAAGAGGAGAAACATGAACTCTTTATATTACTTATCCTAGTTTTGTTCATGAAGGAATGGATTTATATTATTCATTATTGTCTCTGCTTTGCCATGAATAAATCTTAGCATACTTTATGATACCAATTTATTTACATTTTTTATAATTATTTACTTAGAAAATATTCTTAAATTTCAAATTAACTCTGTAGAAGTATAGGAATTATCAATAAAAAGTGCAGGCTTATGGATACAATCATACAATGAAAGAGTGAATAAATGAGGAGGGGAAGTGAAAATTAAGTGCTAGTTTCTCTTCTTCTTGTTTGGAGTTCCTCCAATTTCGAGTAATTAAAATTAATGAAGGAGGGAGGTTAAGGAGGGTTATTGCAAAATCCTTCAAGCTACGTTTGGTAACAATACCAAACAGTACTTTACATCCTAAAGCTACGTTTGGTAACAATACCAAACAGTAGTTTCCATGTATTCTCATGTTCCCAAAAAAACTTTACATCATATTTTTTACACACCAAACACATTTTTCATCATACTTTTTCTTTCTCCTAATTTTTCTCTCTATCTCTCTCCTCACTTTTCTCTACAGTACTTTACATCTCTTCCCTTCCCTTTCGTGCATTCCTACCAAACACAGCCTAAGTGATGTACTCCTCATTTAGCCAAACGTGTAACTTGGAGAACCTAGTTAGACTAGAATATCTTTTTACTTAAGAATATGGGAAATTTTTCCTAAGCACATCTGGGGTTTGTTATGCTTCGAGTATCATTTTTCTAATGAAATTTTTAATTTTTAACAAAAAATGAATTGGAACAACATAAAAGACTCACTGCCAATCATATGGACACAAGGTTGGTTCATCTGGGAACAGGTCCTACATTTGCTAATAATGTATGTAGCCAATAACAGATGCAGCAATATGGTCAGAGTCACAAGTCCACATGCAAGATACCAGATTGATGCCACCAAAAAAAAACTAGTCAATTCCTTATTTTAAAGAAAATAATAAATGTGACTCATGCTAGTGTCACATGCAAACCTGGACAAGTATACTTCTAATCGTTGGTTGTGCAGCTTCCAGGCATCAGGACCATATTTTAACAATAAATCCAAGTTTTCCATCCTGCAAAACAGCCAATCAACCCATTATGAGCACTAGGATTATAGTTTTTAATTGAGTGTACTCTAGAAGAGATACATCAGCAAATTGCTACCCAATGGTCTAAATTACCAGTCCTCCAAAAGTCAAACCACATAATAAACTCTAACTCACAATAACATAGAACATCAGAAAATGCTGCAATAAATTGCTTGGTAGGTTCAATAGAAAGAAGGGTAGCCTACTTGAAATTTCCATGGTTAGGCACTTAGGTTGAAAAATGGATAAAATTTTATGACAATGTCAATTGTACAACATTAAATTTTGTTCTTGCAGGTCTTTTTTCTCCATTTGATCATGAAGCAAAACGAGATTGTTTCAATCAATCCAAAATTGAGTCTTTCCCTAGCAAAAGCATATATTTTCCCATGTAAGATATTCTCATCAGTGCAATTAAAACATCAAAAGTCCCTAAAGGTCTAAATTACCAGTGCCCCAGGAATTCAAGACACATGATAAACTCTAACTCAAGATAACATAGAACATCAGAAATCGCTGCAATACATTACTTAATAGGTTCAACAGAAAGAAGGGTAGCTTACTTCGAATTTCTATGGTTAGGCACTTAGTCTTGAAAAGTGGATAAAATTTGAAAACAGTGTCAATTAGAACATCAGAAGACGCTAAAATACATAGCTTAATAGTTAATAGGTTCAATAGAAAGAAGGGAAGACTACTTTGAATTTCCAATCTGAAATTGAGTCTTTTCATAGAAAAGCATATATTTTCCCACACCAGAGAATCTCAAACTTCAGAGTAATCATGAAACTATATAAACGATTAGGCATTGCATGAACATGCACCTGATCATTTGGTATTGTAGCAACCGTTGAGCTTTCTGAAGTGATTGCTTCCAAGCAGTTTCATCATTCCTCTTATTCAATGGTGGCATTTCTAATTCATATCGCGACCGGTCAAGGGGAATGGGGGGCCTTCCAGCTCTTACACGCTCATACTCTCTAGCAATCATTGGGTAGTCCTGATATCCAGAATATACAATCAGACGTGAAACCACAGGACACTTTTGACCATTCTCATTTTATGAATTCTTACTATCATCTCTACTACTATAGTAAGAAGTAGATTGAACGTTATTTTTTTAATCCAAACTTACAACAAAATCAAGAAGCTGATAGCATTACTGAAATAATTACAACAACAAAGCTTTTTTCGGGTTGGCTGTATGGATCAGGCCATGCCAACTTGGGCTATCTTTGCTCATTAATAGTTAAATCTATGATAATAGTTTCTCTTATTGTTTTCTTTAGTCTTCTCTACTTTGTACTATCTCCCATTTGGTCAACTATGGGTACAGTTTTCTGAAATAATTAAATAGAAAAAAATAGGGAAAAAAAGAGACAGCCAGAACCGGCAGCAAGCATATCAACATGAAGAACACGTAGCACCAGCATACACAAAGAAACCCCTAATGCCTCTTCAAGTCACAGTCAAGACTCAAAGATCTAGAGAAATCACAAATTACATGTAGCCCTACTCTCGGAAACCCAAACGCAGTAGAAAAGGCATGTACATAATATAATTACCTCAAAATTGAACTTGGGAAGTGGAAGCAAATCTTTGAGAAAATCAGAGGGCTTTTTGGAGCTGCGACGCATCTCTTCCTCAACCAAACGGTCAACCTCAGCCTTGACTCTGGGGTCGGCGTAATCGTCGTCGATGTATGGCAATGCATCGATGATTTCAGCATCGGAAGCGGTAGGACGAGCATAAGAAGGAGGAGCTTCAAGCATGAGGATTTCGCCGTTGTTATGATCCGCCATAGTTGCTGTGCCAAAGCCTCACTGCACTACTATGAGGTCGTTCTAGCAAGAGAGGCGAGAGCAAAGAAGATGGTGGAGTGTCTTCGTTTTTCTTTTTTGGAAAAATAAAAAAAACGATCTTGTAGTTGATATGCACTTCTCAGTGGGCCGGGCCATCGGCCCATGGCTTAGCTTCTGATAATAAAGGAGTACATTCTTTTATTTGATTTTTCAAAAAATGTCAATGTCTAAAACCGAGTTTAAGGGGGAAAAAAAAAAGTAAAAAAACACAGAACAACACGCGATATTTCATATATTGGGTCTATTATTTGCTTTATTTTATATAACTCAACAAAATTCAAGCGGGAGACACTTGAAAACCTCTTTGCATGGAGGGAATGGCTTTCCCAAATAATTTGGGAATGGGAGTAGGATAGGAATCTAAATCCCAAATTTCATGGGACAACATAAAGGAGCCCACCTACCTCCACTCTCAAATAAAGATATTAAAATGAGCTTGGTCTATAAGATCGGCTTGACCCTTAAAATAATAAGAGTTGAGTAAAAAAAAAAAGTTAGCAAACAACTTTTAATTTTGGCCTATTTAGATATTCCATGCACGGGTTAAATACTAATATTTTAAATTAGTAAGTATAATTGTATAAATCAAAACACATGGCGGTTGTTGGAGGATCATGAACCTTATTTGCTAGTTATATTTGTTTATGATTTGTAGTTCACATCAATTTTAAAAATTAGATTAGATTTGTAGGTGATGAGTTAATTGATTCAACTAATTCTATTGTTAAATTCGATGACGACATAAATATTAAAAAAATAAATTATGAAATTTTACATATACAATTTTATCTATACATATTTCAGATAAAAAAAAATTTTATCTATACATATACATACATTTTTTATATAATATATATTTGGGCTTAATACAAATATTAAAAACTTCTCTAGAAATAGGTATCTATAATTTAATGATAATTATTACATAATGTGTGTGTACTCACATTTTTTAAAAAAAAAACTAAAATAATTAACCGCCGATAATAATAAATAATTTCTTTGTCGCAAGCTATCCACTTAAGGCCTAAAAGGTAAACTACTTGCCATGTAATACTTTCCATGGATAAATCTACTCTAAAATGTTTGAAGTTCACTAGTATAGCCTAAGGATAGTTGTTTATATAAAATCTATATATATATATGCTAAGGTAATCCTCTCCCCTTGAGAGCTCTTTTGGGGTGAGTTAAGCCTCTTAAGATGGCTTAAGCAGGTTTTTCAATAAAACTAAGTCGATACAAACTAGTAAAAGCATACTAATTAATGACTATCATATAGTCAGTAATGATGTAGAATCTATAAGATCAAATGGAAGAAGAAGAAGAAAGCATTCCATGAATAGAGAAATGATGAGATCATAAAATCTTTCCCTTCTACACAGTACTGATTAACAACTGACAAAAGGGAAACTAAAGTCCTAAAAGATAGCTTCTCTAGTTAAAGCCAAGGAAGAAGCATTATACTACCATTAATTATGCCAAGAGAAAAAATAATGTCACACCGATAAGACCAAGACTAACAATTCAGTTCCTATGTCTCATTAATTCTTTGGGCAAAGTCTTTTGAACCTCTTTGAACTTTTATACAATGATGCCTCTTTGTGCTTTCCATGCAATGAAATTAATCTTCTCTTTTCTTTTCTTTTTTTGTTCTTTTTTATTTTAGCTTACAGCATAAATCATACTAATCTATTATGCGGTGGGGCATGTTTGCATAGAGGAGAGTGAAAAAAAGTTCAACCTCAGGTATATTTTTTAAGGTTTGGATGAACTGATTTTTGCTGGGTTCTTCAAAGAGCAAAGGACACATCTGTGCAATTTGAGGTAACACTTTGGCCAACGGCATGCCTGAACTTGCACTTCCTCCTCCAAACTTAGCCTCCATGAGCTCTACTAGTGTATCCACTGATGCTTTCAGAGATATCTCTAAAATGCTCTGAAATTCGACACTGCAAAAATAAAAGGAGAAGAGTTATTTGAAAGACTTTCTTCGCCCGACCCCCAATTGTGTTAAGTGTGGATGTGTTCCAAGTTTATATAGCTCTCCTTTGCCAGAACACGTAACTTAAGACTAACTATAGTACATTAAATGAATACATCAAATAGGACTAGGAAAAGATTGAAGACAAAGAAAGTTCCATTCAAGATGCCCAGCATTTACAAAGCCAAAACAGATTTTAACAACAAAAGAGAAAGCAAAGAGAAAGCCAGAACAAACTGAGAATATTGAGTTGACAATCGGGGAGTGAGACATGCTAGTATAAAAAACAATGGTGTTAGTACCCCTGAAACACTGAAACCAAAGCACTGGCAAAAAGTCAAAACAGATTTTCCATCAGCATAACCAAAGAAATAGCTGAGATTTACAAAACTCAACCATGAAAGATCATCAACCATCCTGTGACTCTGTTGCGTTTCTCAAATAAGTAATGCTATTTGTAAAGAATTTTTATGCATAATTTCTTCAGAGAAAGACAGGTCTTCTTATAATAAGGCCAAGTATCAATCACTCAAAGCCTTTTCCCACTAGGTGGGGTCGACTATATATTCATAAAGATTCGACAAAGTTTTACGTTGGCCAAGTATAATAACATTAAATATGCAGGCCCTCAATCCCCATAAATGTTTGGTCCCATTTCCAAAGTTCATGTGAAAATGGTTGATATAAAGTGGATCCCACACGACATACCATTCTATAAGAAATCTACAAGACCAAGTTAATTAAATTTCTATGAAAAGTTGTCGTTAATGCATTTAAAACACCACATATATAGTTATATACCTTGTTAACACTGCTTGTGCCTCTGCCATAAGTTGATCGAATTCAATCACATCAAACGGAACTGGATCACCACTGGTGGAGGCTGTTGTATGTGATTCAGCAACCTCTGGCATGATGTACTTTATCCAGGATTGGGGACTTCCTCTGCTCATGAACGTCTCAAGTATCTGCATGATAGTATCATGAACTGCTGTATTGTTGAAGAAACTTCTCAACTGCTTTCTGCACATTAGAAGTGATTTAGCCCATTTCAAAAGAATGTTGACAGTGAATTTGTTGATCACTTGATTCCTATATGAAGTCAATACTTCTAACCCAAAACAATCATGAACCACAGTTTATCACTTATCCCTTCCACTATGTATTTACACGCTTGCACACACCAGGCTAAGCGAAGATCAATTTTCAGTGAACTACTTGATCATGAGTTTACTGTTAACTTGTTCAAACAATTGATTGAAGCTTGCATAAATGTACTAAGATTGTTGAAACTTGAAAGTGGTGATTGCCATTGGTGGAAAAACAATCCGGGTAAATCTTAAGTAAATATGTAGATAATTATGCAGAGAAGAATTTGAAACTCCACGGTTTCTTAGTTCAGAAACTTGATAATTTGAAGTTAGAAAGCTTTGGAAGTTTCATAAACCAGACGTGGCTATTGACAATTCATATTTCAGTCATGCATACACAAATAAATTCATGCAGCCCAAACGGGCAATTAACATTGTTCTATATCTGAGGAAAAAGTTAAAATTTTGCATATCCCAGACAAGTTTTAAAATGATTGTGACTTGTGAGATCTAATTCACAAACTGTCAACCTTCAAAATTATAAAAGAAACCTTACCCCTTGAGAGCTTCTTTTGCTGCCATCTCCATATCAGAAACCAAGGTAGGCATACCATATTGTGAGAGAAAATCCACACTTCCAAGAAATCTCTGCTGGTCTTCCCTATCAACTAAGTCTCTACTCTCCTGCATATACAACAGAAAGGGGGAAAAGAAACTTATAGATAGCATATGGCATGTTTGAATTAGGAGGAAAACGTTTGCATTTCAATTGGTTTAGATTGGCCAAATGAAGATGAAAAAGTTTTTATATGCTGATGCTGAATTAATTCGTAAGTGGACTAGCCTTCTTAAAGTAGGAATTAGTAGCAGAAATAGAAAGGCAAGGATCTTAAAGACACTCCTTCAAGCGTTTGATTGGGCAGGTTTAAACTTTTATTTTACCCTGTGATTTGACTTATTTATTCCATGACTCAATTTATGAGGGAAGCAGAAGTTAAAGTTGGGACTACTTAGTTCCCAACCCCCCATTCCCAGATTTTCCACTTTCTTTATTGATAATTGGTTTCAACAGTAAGAGTCAAAATGTTTTTCTAGTACAGTTACTTACTACAATTAATTTCCTAAGCCTAGGGTTTTGCAACCGGACAATCTGTGTACCTTTATTAGTACACAATTAATCATCAGACATGAGTAGGCTAACAAAAGGTATCATTAAGCATAAACACTCCCATCCCAAATATAATGCGAAGTTCATCTCACAGAAAATGCTTAATAATCTCATATTTTCAATATAGAATTGTCAAGAAAGTTTGCTGAGGGGGTAACATCCAACTAAGCATAGTCTCATATTTTCAATATAGAAAGTATTTCGAGAGTGTAGGGTCCAACTAATGTATGTTAAGCATTGCCGAAGAATCTTAACAAGGCCATCAAGACATTTTCTGATGAACACTGGAGACATATACAGTCAATAACGTAACACTAAACTAAATACATCAAGGATGGCTGGAATTTGATAATAAAAGTTTAAGGTGGATTGTTAAGAAAGAAGGAACAGAGCCCTTCTACTCATTTGGTATGTGCATGGCAAATAATCATTATATGGCAAATTCAAATTCTCTTTAATCATTATTTCACAACTTCACAGCATTACAACACACCACATTATTTCCTCGTTCCTCAAGGTAATTAAAGATAATGCCACATGATTGGGTATAACAAGTATAACAAAAATGTATGGGACTTCAGTAGTCAGTAAGTCATCTTTGTGGACCCATATGCCATGGGACACTCCTACAGTCCTACCTACAAAATTTGAGGTGCCAACCTACTAAGTAACCAAAAAAGTACAGTCTCCCTCTTAAAAAGTGATTGCAACTAAAACCTTCGGCCTAACATGCATATAAATGCATTAGATCATAGGAAGACCAGGCTAGCAGGAACTTCTTAATGAGATACTGAATCAATCTAAGAAAGTTCCCAGGAAAAAGTGTGCGGAAGGATAGCCATAAAGTGACAGAAACTGTCAAGACTCACGAGTTTATATGTTTTAAATTCTAACTTTTAAAATTTACATTAAAGTAATGTTTTGGTCCTTTAACTTTAATTAATGTTTTAAAGTGGTCCTTTGAGATTTGATTGTGTGAAAATAATCCTTTATATTTTAATTTCATGCCATAAAAATACTTTTTTAAACTTCTAATTAACACCGTTAAGTTATTTTTGAATTATAATGCCATGTGTACTTTTTTTTTTATCTCTTCTGTCTTCTCTTATCTCCTATGGTTCATCAACCATTTAATACTCCTATGGTTCATCAACCATTTAATACTCCTGGCTTCCTGGAGCAGGTTTCCAATTCAATACTGAATAACAGCATCTTCAACCCATGGTTGGTTGAAGAAATTTGATCGATGCTCTTTTTCTGTAATGCCACTGGGTTCTCCAGAAAAACATGCTTCAGATCCCTGCTTTTAGATTCAATCAAGGAATTTATACTTGTATAGGAGATTGGCTAAATCCTAGAAAAAACGGCAGTCTCTTACGATGTTCAATGGATTTTTCTAATGATTGCACATATTGCTTCACAGGTTTTGATCTTGTTCTTTTCCACATTGGCCAATAGCATAGACAACTCCCTCTTAACAAGGAAAGGGATATCAACCATCACATCATAACAAGCAGTTCCAGCAGGACTATTTCCTTGCGAGCTTGATCATGTGCATTTAGCGAGTCTAGCAAATTTTTTTATTATGTATTAAATTTTAACTAGAATAAAAAACATGTTAATAATATAAAAATTAAAATATATATACTTGACATTCCAACTAAGCAGCAACTTAACAATGTTAATTAAAAGTTGAAAAAAAAAGAGTTTTTATGAGACAAATTTAAAATTTAAAGAATTATTTTAATGCAATTTAAACTTAAAGGGCCAATTTATAACATTAATTAAAGTATTACTTTAACCTAAAATATGTTAGTTTTCAACTTTACATGACACCTTCAAATCTCCAGGGATGGAGAGAAGACTAAAGAGTAAGGACCACATTAAGTAGGAGTTGCCACCTTAAATACTAAAAGTTAAGATTTCTTATTACTGCAATAGTCCGGTTACTTCAGCTGTAAACAATTGGTTTTACCTTTGGTTAGTGTAAATGAACTACTGAAGCAAGTACAATGACTCGCCAAAAGATTCCAGTAAGATTCAACAGGACTAAGAACTGGAGGATAACTAAATGACTGAGTCACAATTCATTATTCTTGTACTTCAAGTACCCCTCCTCCACCACAGATTCTTAAGGACTATACAATCTCATCTGATTCTGAAATTGGATACGGGTGTATATCTTCCAATTGCTTATGAGCAAAAATTTAAGGCTAGAATTTATCTTTTGGCTATTCGATAAACATATCCTCTTGTCTCCATAAACACTAACAATATGGGACTAGGATCATGTAGATCCTAACTTGGAGGTGGTCCCTTCCACATCCACCTCAGCTGAGGCTAGAGATTATATACAACACCATGGATCCTCAAGAAGCAAAGAATAGTGAATAAGTTCCCTCATAATTTATTAAAATAGGAAGTCGATCAAAAACTAGCTAGTGTTTAAGGTCATACAGCAAGAGCCAGTGGAAAGGAATGAACGTTTTCCACAGTTTGATCAAAGTGGCATGTAAAGTTGCCCTGTAAACTTGTAAACAACACATATTTACAAGAGATGTATATTGTAAAATTTGATTGGACGTTATATGCCACTGATGCTAGCCTTTGCTTTAATTATTTTATAAACTAATATGCTGTAAACCAAGAATAACCTATTTGAGAGTCAATTATCTCACCATTATTTTCTCTATCACATATTTACTTTAAAATTTATGGCGAAAGTTATGTTGATGAAAGATAAGAGATGAGTAAACTGAACTGATATGCATAAAACCAAAAACACAGTTAGGCAGAGTGTGGACATATGTCCACAGAAACAACAGTTAAAAAAACCATTGAAATATTCTTTTTCTATTTTGGAGAGGAAAGTGGGAAATATTATCATGTGCTAACCTCTTCTTTTTTTTAGAAAAATCATATATTCTAGTAATGCCCAAATTTTCCCTGTGAAGATGTGGCCACAAGGTGCCAGGCGGCTGGCAGTTGTGAATGGACACTACATTCTCACCATAGAACGATTCACAAAAGTTTGATGAAAGGTGTGCATGGTGGAGGTCAGTTAAAGATTATGCTACAAGGCATGCAGAATACTGCTTCACATATATTTTTCTAATATGTGCAACAATGACTATCCAAGAGACTATTAAGTTATTAAGAGAAGAACAGTAAATCTGTAATTAATTTTATTAATATTTCTAAATACCCTCTCATTTGAAAGTTGTTTAAGCAAAAATTTTACTTTATTAGAAAAATGGGGGCACCAAGGATTTAAAACTTGACCACTTAATCATAGAAACTGTAATACCATATGTCAAGGATCAATTCGTTCCTAAAACTCAAGTTCTTTGGTGAACCATAACTTATTTTAATAACATATCTAACAATGGGTAAATGTTTGGAATGAAAATCATAAAAAGAATAAAGAAAGACAGAGGCTCATACCATTAATTCGGAACTTCCAAGGTTTCGTGCAATATCAATATATAGATGCCTTCCCAGTATATTGACTTGAACTTTTATGTATAAGCTAAGCATTGTTGTTGCCCATATTGACAATGCCATTCTTGTAAAACCTAGAAAAAATGACATAAAGCGTACTTATCCTTAATCTTCTTAGAACAGCCAGACAATTTAATAAAATCACAAAACTACAGATATGATAAATGTCTAAGCCAAGAGCAGATTCATACTTAATATTTTTAGTCTTTCCCATAATTCTAGTTTCTCCGAACTTGTTAACGTGTTTGGCTGACCCTTTCCTTGAATTAGCCTCTCAAGAAGCTGAGAGAGATCTAGATCTTCAGCTACCCGATAACTTAAATCCCGCATTGCATGAGGCAATGTTATTGTATCGGAAATTCTCTGAATATTCTCAAAGTGAGCTTGCATCCTATCAACATAAACATTAAATAAGCATGTCACTCATTAGAGTTCTCATCTTTTCTCCTTTTTGGAGGGGAAGGGGGTAAAAGAAGTAAAGGCAGGCATTGCACTTAACTGAGTCTTAATTTGCTCCTCATTTTCTCTCTGAACTGCAAATTCTCTCTCCAATTCATCAAGATTACGCCTGTGAGCACCATACAGCTTATACAAAAAGTAACCACTCCCTAAAACACCAACAGAAAGGAAAATCTTCCTCCTATGCCGTCTCCAGAAATTCCTAATACACATACAGTAAGAGACAAACAAGGATCCATCACAAAAATGCACAAATGCCTAAACAACAATTGCACGAACATGCAATTAATTAGTCAAAAAAGAAAACGATTCTGTCCATTTCAACCATAAAAGAACAGAAACCACCCTCTATACAACAAATTAATCATTTAAAAACAATAACAACAATTTAACCAACACCCAACTGAAGTAAGACATTGAGGTTCAAGAATTCACCTCACAGAAAGCATTTTGGTGCTACAAATACCAAAAGGACACCACCATGCCTTCTCTTTCTACGCACCCACTAGGATTTCTCAGAAAGATGGAATAATAGAGCAGAAAGGGAAGCTATATGATGAAATAGGCTTGGTAAAATCAGCCCCTTCACAATAAATGCACAAGTGGGTGTTCTTGGTGGCCGAAATTACAGAGATGCAAGTGAGAGCTTAGAGAAGGGAATCTATATAGAAGTAACATGGGCGAGGGAGATAAACCTCGATTTTTCGAATCGAATCATAGGGACCTTATTACTGTTCGTTCGGAGCTATAATCAATCAAATAGATGCTATTCGAGTGTCCTAACTTCACGAAAGGGAACAGAAAAAGATCCAAAAAAAAAAAAAAGAGAGGAGGCAGCAGATTTTTTTCTCCCATGTAGTGTATATAACTTTAAATTGGTCCTTTATGTTTGCACGAAGTTTAAAAATAGTCTTTTATGTTTCAAAAAGTCCAAATTGATCCTTTATGTTTGCAAGAAGTTCCAAATTGGTCATTCCATCCAAGTCCGTTTATTTTTTAAGTTAAATGCTGATGTGGCATGTTGACGTGGACACACTATCTCTCCTACGTGTCAATTGAAGCTGACGTGGCATGCCACGTCATCGCCACGTCATCATCCAATATCATATGTGATGACGTGGTACTGACGTGGCATGACACGTCAGCTTAGATGGACACGTCAACATGCCACGTCAGCACTTAACTTAAAAAATTGACGGAAGTGGACGAAAGGACCAATTTGGAACTTCTTGCAAACATAAAGGACCAATTTGGACTTTTTAAAACATAAAGGACCAATATGAAACTTTGTGCAAACATAAATGATCAATTTGGGGTTTTGACCTATATATAGATATTATGTGTAAAAGAATAAAAACTAAATTATTGTTTTATGGGTGAGTCTATGATGCAACTTGTTACATGCATGCAATGTAATTTCTGCTAATAGGATTATGATATGCGGGTAAGATGACTTGAGATGCAATGCCATTTTCCAGTGTTACAATCCTATCGGCCAAAATTGTATTGCATGCAGGCAACGAGTTGCATCATAGACCAACCCTTGTTTTATATATAGAAAATATTGTTTGCCTTAATTTTATTATTTGAATTCGGATTCATGGTCTGAAAAATTAATCACTTCTTGATTATTTGTCTTAATTTATTTTTTTAATATTAACCCTAAATCAATCAGTTGTAGACTTGTAGCACATATAATAACTTAATAAGGTTATATATTCCGTTAACTATCACAATCTTATTGGCTGAAATTGCATTGCATGCATTCAATAAGTTGCATCATAGACTCACCCATTAAAGAAATATTCCATAAAAAATTTATGTTTCTCGCAAGGTGAGTCTATGATGCAACTTGTTACATCATGCAATGTAATTTCAGCCAATAAAATTGTAACACTTGTTATTTTGTTGCATCATGCAATGCAATCGAATTACATCAATAATTACAATTGAACTACATAACCCATTACATTATACAATCACCTTCTTTCAAATGTCTCGAAAGAAAATAAGAGTAGAGTAATTTTTGCATAATGTCATTTTCACTTATTCTAAAATCTAATGTGAAAACAATGACGTTTGTTAGTACGTGACTGAGGACCTTTTATTGCCATAATCAATAGGAAAGCTCTGCGAATAATTATATTGTTTTATTACATAATTATTAGTTGACCAAATTAAATTAACCTCCATCAGTTGACTTTAAAAAGTCCTAAGAAGTATGGTTGAGACTTGAGACAAAGAAACTTCTTTTTTGTTCTTTCTCAACTCCTTCTTATGAGCCTAAGAATAATTATTATGATTGAATATGAATAAAGTATCACATTCTCAATTCAAATCTAAGCCGGTATTGAAAATAATGGGTTAAGTATCTTTGTTGCCCTCCAATTTTACTGTAATATTCATTCCTGTCTCTAAACTTTTTTTTGTTCATGCCTACCCTCAAACTTCCAATTTTGTTCATGCCTGCCCTTTTTACTAATACCGTTAACTTGCTTGACGAAATTTGCTGACATGGAAGATGAATGTGTATTTCTTTTGTCACGTCATTGTCCACCTCACATTTAACTTTTTATTTTTATTAAAAAAAATAAGATAACCCAAATAAAAAAATATTTTAGGATAAAATTTTGGTTTTTTTTTATTTTTATTTGGATTAAGTTAATTTTTTTAATACAAGTAAAAAGTTAAATTTGAGGTGGAAAATGAGGTGGATAGTGAGGTGACAAAAGAGATACATATTCATCGTCCACGTCAGCAAATTCCGTCAAGCAAGTTAACGGTGTTAGCAAAAATGACAAGCATGAACAAAAAAAAATTAGGAGCAGGAATGAACATTGCAGCAAAGTTTGGGGGCAATAAGAGTACTTTATCCTGAAATTAATTTATATTCACAAACTCTTAATTTTTTTTAATTAGGGTATCTATTGTCAGTAGTGACTAATCTCTTTATCGTAGATTATCTACTAATCACAAAATACTTTTCATGCTTAAAGGTAATATTCAAAACACCATTACCTAATTAAGAGTCTCGGTGAAAAATCACTAGTTCACACTTATGTGATTCACAAACTCTTTTAATTTATGAATTTTTAGATCCATGTCATTTATCAAAATTAAAATAACTAACTTTTTCTTAGTTAAATCCGGACATTTTGCATACTAATTGTGGAAAAAAAAATAGAAGTTAAATAAATTATATTATGTAATTTTTAAATATATGTTTAATACAAAATCTTAACAAGTATCTTTATAAAATTATCGAATATCATAATATATATATGTTAAAATTAAATAATCTTAAAAAATAAGTATTTACATAATTTATATAGATCAAGTGTTTGAGGCGGGATACCATCCTCCCCAAACATAAACCTAAACTTGTTTATTTAATTCCCAAATTTAAACTCAAACATAAAATTTACAAATTAATTAGTACTCATATGAATATTTTGATCCATTCTACAAGTTCAAGTGAACAAAAAAGTATTAAGGCATCAAGGTTAATCACTATGTTCCAGAAATAATAAATCAACCCATGTAGGCATATAATATTAAATCTTGAGTCTCCTAGCAAATTGCATGACCTATTTTCCACAATTTGGCTCTTATTCAAGATGTAAAATAGACAAAAAAATGTGAAAGAACAAAAAATCATTACAAACTAAACACGTCCAATAAATTTTGGAAGATAGTGGGGAAGATATTTGGATGTAGAGTTGTTGAGAAATAAGTTTATTTAGGTGGAATGATTGATGGTAAAAAAAGAAGAAGATAAAACTCAATTCAAGAAAATATATTAAACTACTTTTGAAAAGATGAGGGAATATGAATGGGAATGGGAATAAGAATGAGAATGCGAAAAGATGAGAGAATGGAGATGTCATGTCAATATGATGTGATGCGATGTAAATAGAATATAAGTGGGTAAAATAATCATTTTGTCCTTACATTAAAAGTGAATAGAATAAAAGTGGGTAAAAAAGTAAGGGCAAAAACATAATTTCATCACATTGAAAAAAATTGAGTTTGTTTGTTAGGAAAAAAAAAGAGGGAGATGACTTCTCCCTCTCCCTTTCCATTATGATATCTTTGTTAAGAACACACCATTAGGTCATGTTCTTTTACAAGAAAGAACAATGGAAATGAAGATGGAATGGATGAGGCCCACTGAGTCCCACCTATTTTTTACTTTTTCATTTCCATCAACTTTAAAAAAAAAAAATACAAAATACAAAATATCTATTATACCCCTCTGATTTGACATGATTTGACACAATTATAACCTTCTTTTCTTTTTATTATTTTAATATAAGGGGTAAAATGGTCATTTTAATACATTCCCTCCCCATTTCCATTATCAAACTTTTACTACTAAATACAGAAAACGCATTCCGTTTCCATTTCCGTTTCTGTTTCTATTTCCATTTCTGCGTAAAAAAAGTGCCCTTAATGTGCTATTGGATTCAATATTTGTACTTCATACATAGCTAAAACTTACATATCAACTATGTCAAAAAGCTTTTACCCTTTCATCATGTTGTTAAAAAAGTTTATGACACTTTCAACTTTGAAGATCACTTCAAATCTGTTATGCATGAGGTATAAGAGTAATAACTAAGTTGGCAACGCTAAAAACAATGAAGTTTTATATTCTAAATTCATCTTAATATGATCAATTAGCTAAACTTGTAAATTGTTTCTCTAATTCAACAATAGTTATCAATTTTTCTTCAGTATTATTAGATTGGAGTTGTCTGGTTTATTGTAAGTGTCGTTGAATTTTTTTTAATACTATGATTGATAAGGCTTATTGCATTTTTATCCACACAAAGAAGTCTTAATTTTAAGTATTGTGTATGAAAAAAATATCTATTGAGAGAACTCTATTCCTATTAAGGAACTTCTGTTAATTTAAATTATATTAATCAAAGTCTAATAAACTTTTGAATGCCGACGATTTCAATAATAAGGAAGAAAGTGTTTTTTTTTTTTTTATGTTTCACCATCCTTACTTGCAAAACAAGTTTACTAGTTTTTCAGGGTAATATGGTTTCAGGTAAAATACATAGGTGAAAATGAATTGGTGACAAGATTTGTAGCTTTCTTAATTTGCATTTAAGTCATGGTGAGGTGGCACATAGAAAATTTTGAGAAATGGTAGTTTTGTGGAAATATGGGCAATAGAGAACGACATTGAGTTATTTTGTTCTTTACTTTTCTATCTATATATTATATTTGTGAAGAGTCATATATGCAAAAATGTGGTAATTCAGGTAACCTAGGCTTGTGAAAATCTATTATTGCTATAATATTTGAGTCTGACATATAAGACATTTTGTCTCCTCAAGCATGCAATCGCTCTATGTTTGGTTTGATTTATAATTGAATTTAGATTTGAAATTGCAAATTTTTTTTTTTTTATGAATTTCAAAGGTTTGATTCATTACTGTAGTTTAGAATTTAAAATTCTTAGAATTGGGCCAATTTCAACATTCTTACTTGCATCCTTTGAATCCAATTCCATATTTTTTTTTCACGGAGTTGAGATGAGTTTTATAGAATTAGGCATAAAAAGACGATTTTAGCCTCATTTGAATCCAATTATGCACCTTACTTCATGGAATTTGGATGGGTTTGTTTTACATCTTACTTTCATTGAATGTTGGTGTTCTTTTTTTCTTTTAATGGTTTTATGCATTGGGTTTGTAAAAGAAATTGTGTAAATATTTTAATAATATTTATGAAAGACATTTTAATCTTTTCATCTTATTTTCTTTTACAAACTTTTAATTTCATTTGTACATACCATTTTAATTCCATTTGTACATATCAAACACATTGATATGTACAAATGGAATTGAAAGTTTAAAGCCAACCAAATGCATCTCTACTAATTTCAATTTCAATTCTAATTCAATTCAATTCCAAACTCTAAAGCCAACCAAACACATCCTAAATTTAATTTTTATGTTTTTAATTCAAATTTGATTGCACTAAAGATTTATTTTCTCAATGTATTTGAATTTCAACAAACCACAATTCCATTTAATTATCTTTTTCTAAAAACATATATAAAATTTTAAATAAATAAATGGAACTTCTTTGTTTATTTCTTTACAATTTCTAAGATGAAATGCCTTCCCTTAAAAAGAAGTTAGAAAAGGAAAAAAAAAGTGCGTATGTGTGAGTGAGATTCCTCTGCTTAACTTTAAGGAATTTCACATAACAAAAAGGTTAAAATCTCTTTTTTTTATAATTAAATATATATACAGAATTTTAGAAAATACAAAAAGAAGAAAAAAAAATCATGTGAGAAAATGATAAAGAGAACAATTTGTTTCATATAAAGATATATTTAAATGAAAAAAATTTACTATTTTTTGGCCTGAATGAAAAACTTGAAAATGAAAAATAAATTTATTTATTTTCGCATGAATGATAAATAATTTTGAGTTAATGTTGGCTTGTAAAAACATTGTAAAGTTTTTGGGCCAGTTTTTTTTTGTCGAAAATAAATATCATTAAAGGGCTCAATGGCCAGCCCACTCAAATATAGAAAACTGTCAAAATTATGAAAAAAATTCATTTTTATGTCAAAATTCTAAAAAATAGAATTCATAAATGAACAAATTATGTCAAAATTTTATTTTTATCCTCTGTCTTTATCATAGGTTTAAAATTAGTTCTTTATCTTTTAAAAGTTATAAATTGATCCTTTATATTTCACATAAGTTCTATATCGATCACTTTGTTCAAGTCCATTACTTTCTTTCGTTAAGCGCTAATGTAGCATGCTAAAGTAGACTTATTATCTTTCATACGAGTTCTTACTTAGTGACATGACATGCTCTTCTCCTTTTTAGATTCGTTTTCTTCTTCAAATCATAATTGATTTCTCTCTTTTGAATTGGGATTTGGGGAATGTGGGAATTAGGGGCAGAGGAAATAGGTGGAGATTGGGATTGAGAATGGGAGTTGAGTGAGAGATCGGGGAGATTGAGCTTCGTGGGAAGTTTGGAAAGTGCACCTATCTTCCTTCAACCGCGTCATTCAAATACCTTCCCCAAATAAAAATACAATTTAAGTAGATTTTCCATTGATCGTAAAGTTCAAGTCAAACATCAATATTGAATAAGTTGATTGATTACCTAGGGGAAGCGGGGAGCATGATGATTTTAGAAAAGAGATCGGGGCGAAAAATTGAAGCAACAGTATTGATCATGGCGGAAACAGAGTGACCAACGAAGATGCATGAATCAATTTGGAGATCCTCTAAAATAATAATAAATCCACTTCAGCACGCCACATCAGCAATAGGAGAGGTAATAAGTCCACTTCAGCATGCCACGTCAACACTTAACATAAGAAAGCAACGGACTTGGATTGAATGACCAATATATAACTTATGTGAAACATAAAGGACAAATTTAGAATTTTTGAAAGATAAAGGACCAAAATGAGATTTTGACAAAAAAAATTATGATAAAGTTCATTAGGTTAGGTGTTTGCATTCTTCAATCATAAATTTTTTTTTTTTAATTTGTTGGTTATGTAATTTATTGTCTTTTATATTCTCTCTACATCGTGCGTATGTGTCTAAAGTGACTTCATATGAAGTGCACTTCAGCCGACAATTCGAACTGTTGATCGATTAAAATGTAATTTTGTTGCTGCCAATCAACTGTTTAAATCATCGATTGAAGTACACTTTACTTGATCAAAATTAGTCCACATTCAACTTCCTTCTGGTTAGCTAAATTATCTTTGAGCACTTTTACATAATTTCCAAATGAAGTTTTGAACTTTGGACTTCCAAATTGGAGACAATAATTTTGATGTTTAATCGTTGGAGCCACTCGTACTTTCACCGAGAACAAATTTAGTGTTTGATTCTTGAACATTAATATGTTAGGCCGCCTTTTTTCACTTGTATTTTCATCATTGATTTTAAGAGTGAATGGCCAAATTCTGGTTATCCCACTTTCTTTCATCATAGCTTTAACTTTTGACAGATTCAAATTACACAGACCTCCCATCTCGTTTGAAATATTACACTGACCTCCTCTGACACATTAAAATACCTTACACTTTAGTCCAAAAAACATTTTTCTTTGAAGTTTCCATTTAAATGGATGATTTCTGTGAATTTTCAATTCAATTTTTGTAATGACTGAGTTTATAATGAGGCTCCTTCAAATCCAACAACTCAAGAAAGAATATCTTGAAATAAAATTGGGTTGAAAATTTACAAAAATCATATTTAGTGAGAAACTTCAAGGGGAAATGTTATTTGAACCAAAGTGTAAGGTATTTTGATGTGTCAATGGAGGTCATTGTAATATTTCAAATGAGAGGGGAGGTATGTGTAATATTCAAATCTGTCAAGGAAGGTGATTGTAATTTACTCAATTATTAATAATATAAAATACAAAAAAGATAATAATAACATTGACAAATGAAGTTGCTAATTTTAATTAATAAAAGGGCATTTGGGTTACAAACAATCCAAATGGTTTGAGATGGTATTTTGGTCATTAAAAAATTTGGATTGAAAAGTTACAAAAATAATCCATTAATTTGGGTGGAGGCTTCAAGGAAAAATATTATTTGGACCAAAATGTAAGGTATTTTTATGTGTCAGGGGAGGTTAGTGTAATATTCAGATCTGTCAAGGAAGATCAGTGTAATTTACTTTTTAAAATTTATGTACTAAAATTATGAGTAAATTAACAATTTAGTTTCTGAAAGATACAATCTATCTCAATTTAATAAAGTTATAATTGGTTTTAATTTAGTTTCTTATAAATAATTTAGTTTTTAAAAGGTGCAATTTGTCTCAATTAATTAATCCTTAGAAATTAAAAAATATTAAAAATTTCTATTAACATAACTGACAAAAAAATTTATCAGAGATTAAATTGAGATAAATTACATATTATTTCAATAAAAAAAACTATATTTGATATTTTTATATTTTAATAACTAAATTAAAATAAATTACATTTCAACAATTAAATTTAACATTTTCATTAATTTTTAAGAAATAAATTAAGAAATGTTCGATTTTCAAGGACCAAATGCTAATTTACTTTAAAATTATTTAATTTGCAACACATAAAAAAAATTGGTACATATATTCCAAGTTTACCCTTACCATATTTATCCAGATTATGTCTTCCTAACAACTTAACCCAAACCTATCGACCCGGATATATCCGGTTATCTCCAAAAACCCTAATTTGGTTCAGCACTATATATAGTTTTCTATCAACTCTTGCCTCCATTCTGCTGAAGCCTCAGACGCACAAACCCTAAAGAAACGCAAAGAGAAGTGCGTGCGTGAAGCTCGGAAAATGGCTGAGGGGCTTGTTCTACGAGGCACCATGCGTGCCCACACCGACGTGGTCACCGCCATTGCCACCCCAATTGACAATTCCGACATGATTGTCTCCTCTTCTCGTGATAAATCCATCGTTCTCTGGCATCTCACCAAGGAGGAGAAGACTTACGGTGTTCCTCGCCGCAGGCTAACCGGTCACTCTCACTTCGTGGAGGACGTCGTCCTCTCTTCCGACGGCCAGTTCGCGCTCTCTGGTTCCTGGGACGGTGAGCTCCGGCTCTGGGATTTGGCCGCCGGCGTCTCCGCCCGCAGATTCGTGGGTCACACCAAGGATGTGCTCTCCGTTGCTTTCTCGATTGACAACCGTCAGATCGTGTCGGCTTCCCGTGACCGCACGATCAAGCTGTGGAACACTTTGGGTGAGTGCAAGTATACAATTCAGGATAGTGATGCTCACTCTGATTGGGTCAGTTGTGTTAGGTTCAGTCCGAACACACTTCAGCCCACCATTGTCTCGGCCTCGTGGGACCGAACTGTTAAAGTTTGGAACTTGACTAACTGTAAGCTGAGGAACACCCTCGCTGGCCACACTGGGTATGTGAACACGGTGGCTGTTTCTCCTGATGGGTCGCTGTGCGCTAGTGGTGGCAAAGATGGAGTGATTTTGCTTTGGGATTTGGCCGAAGGGAAGAGGCTGTACTCACTTGATGCTGGTGCTATCATTCACGCACTCTGCTTCAGTCCTAACAGATACTGGCTTTGTGCGGCTACAGAGCAGAGCATCAAGATCTGGGATTTGGAGAGCAAGAGCATTGTTGAAGATTTGAAGGTTGACCTCAAAACTGAAGCTGAAAAGGCTGATGGCACCTCCGGTGGCCAAAACACCAAGAAGAAGGTGAATTTTCTAGTAGATTATTATTTGGTGATTGCTGCATTCTAATCAATTTTGTCTGTTGTTTGTGGAAAATGTTATTCGTTAGAAGGTTAATGAGCACTCTGTCCATTGACAATTGATATAGTTTTATGACAATTTTTTTTTTTTGCTCTCATTTCTCAGATATTGTTGCCAATTACCATTTGTAGTTGTTTTCAAATTGTTGTTCTAACTGAATAAGTTACTCGCTTCGCTTAATGTGTCATGGTCATGCTGTTTGCACCAGATTTAGTCTTGCTTTGATGTTAGTTTTTAATTTGTTGAATTCCTTTTAATGCCTAGCAGAAGCTCTACGCCTGAGCACGCTGATTAGTGTTACTCTTATGGTTCTAAAAGGCATCTCATTGACATCTTTTTTGGCACACGTCTGTTATACATGTATTGAGTATTGAATTGGATGTCTATGGCAGTATTTTGTTTTTTTAGACACAAATATTCCCTTCCACTTCAAATGCATTTGAGGCTTATGCTTCTTTTAAATTCCCTATACATATATTATGTATCTGCCCCTTCCACAATTTGATGTTTGCTATGTAGAGTTTTTAATGTTTATTGTACTCTGTAATCTGTTGTAATTCTTGCTATGAAAAGAGTCTGATTTAATGTTGGAATGGTTTATGGAGGATATGTATGCACTTGAATGTAAGTGGATATTTATTGTTTGATGGATCTAAGTATCATTTTATTTCATGGGTCATAGCTCATTTGCAATAAACTGTTTCCTGATGAAAGTGTCCCATTAGTCCTGATTATTGGCTCATATTCTGAATTAGAATTGTCAAGGTCTTCTAAATGTAGGATGGCGGGGAAAAATTCCTAGGTATATGTATTGTGCCACCTGATTTGTGTATTAGCCAAAAATATTCAACCAACTCTTTTTATTTCTTCATAGTATGTGGGCCTATCAATGTAAAGTAAGAAGAGTTGGTTGAATATTATTGGCTAATGCATAATTGAAGTGACACAATACATGTACCATAGATCGACTCAAAGGTTTTGTTTCAATCTATCAAAATTGACTCATCATGACTGTATTACTGGATTTTCCTGGCCAAATGAAGTGCAGGTATTGATATAATTTGTTGTCACTGTGTTGCAGGTTATCTACTGTACTAGTTTGAGCTGGAGCGCAGATGGAAGCACCTTGTTCAGTGGCTACACTGATGGTGTGATCAGAGTTTGGGGAATTGGACGCTACTAGTAATGCTAAGCTTATCTGTAATTCTGAAATGCCAATCTGTTTGAAATTTTGAGATGAAACGAGTTTTACTATCCAATGTAGAATTTCTTTAAAGGTTTTTTTTTTCCCTTTTTAGGTTGACGGTTTGAATCTTTTGTGGATTCAAATTTTATGTTGAACATAATGGCTTTATGGTAACATTTGGATATTTATTGTTACATGGTTGTTTCAACAGTATGTTGTGTTCGTTTACCATATAAAATTTTGGCATATTGTCGTGAATCATATCATATGGGTAGGCTCAAAGAAACACATGTATTAAGTATAATTTTATGATCGATGTTATTAGTTAAAAGTGCCTTTCACTTTGATATGAATGATTTTAGTGTTATTTACTTTGGGAAAGAAATAAAAGCACAGATTTTTCTTACAACGTTTTGATGCGATCAATGGAATCTGATGATCATTACGTTCGCTATTATTGACTTGTATGCTAGTGTAATTTGTTTTTCCTCCTATAGTACGATGTAATTATCTTTTTTAGGAGGGTTTGGCTGTATTGACATGGTTGAATGCATACCTAAATTGGTCATAGGTTCAAATCCTGTTAAGAGCTCTAACCTTAATTGGTGGGTGATAAGTAAATCATTCTAAAATTTTGCAAGGAGGTTTTGGAAGTCTTTTCTAACCCTGTGAATACTAGTCCCGTCTAAATTTTCTTTTCATAAAAAAAAATGAAAAGTTTCCTTCTTACCAAAAAAAGTAATTTTTTTCTTATTAGTTTTATAATAACTGTATTTATAAAATGATTGTTTTAAACATCATTAAAAATTAAGTAATATCTGAGAAAGATGATCGGATTTGACACTTATTGGTGGGTGATAATGGGTGATAAGTAAATCATTTTAAAATTTTTTAAGGAGGTTTTAGAAGTCTTTTCCAACCCTGTGAATACTAGTCCTGTCTAAATTTTCTTTTCAAAAAAAAAAAAAAATGAAAAGTTTCCTTCTTACCAAAAAAAGTAATTTTTTTTTTCATAAAATACGTATCTTATTAGTTTTATAATAACTGTGTTTATAAAATGATTGTTTTAAACATCATTAAAAATTAAGTAATATCTGAGAAAGATGATCGGATTTGGCACTGTGGGTGATAAGTAAATCATTCTAAAATTTTTTAAGGAGGTTTTAGAATTCTTTTCTAACCCTGTGAATACTAGTCCCGTCTAAATTTTCTTTTCATAAAAAAAATGAAAAGTTTCCTTCTTACCAAGAAAAGTAATTTTTTTCATAAAATACGTATCTTATTAGTTTTATTATAACTGTGTTTATAAAATGATTGTTTTAAACATCATTAAAAATTAAGTAATATCTGAGAAAGATGATCGGATTTCTGAAACTTATATGAAAATACAAGCACGTTTTGTTCCTGTTTGTGGATTACGCCCTTGTACGTCAGTTTTAACCCAATTTTTGTAATACGCCAATTTTTAATTAGATAATTTAATAATAAAAATGTCAAAAAGTAAACCCAAATTTTATCTAGACATTGTAAATTTATATATTTTATATCATTCTTAATTTTTTAAAAATAAATTTGAAGTTAAATTTCTTTTTGTCCGATTAGTATTCATAAGTGCTGAAAACTAACTTTCACGTATTACTATTAACTAGCATTCATTTGATAATTGAGCCTAATTGGCGTTTTCATATTCTCTTCTTCTGCTCAATAATACATGATGTCGATCACCTTAATTAATTCTAATAACATTCTGATGTGATAATTCGTTTAATGGAATTAACTTTTGAAATTTAACTGAAACTGGCCAAAAAATAAAGAAGTTTAACTTAAAAGGCTTCGAAATTTTAAGTTGTTTTTGAAAATATAAACTGTAAAACCAATCTAAAATTGACCAATAAATAACACACTATAATTTCCAACAAAGATTAATTACGATTACCTATAACTATAATTTAGGTTGCATACAGGGAGGAATCTAAAGGGTTTAGAATGTAAAAGAAAGGAATGTAAAAAGAAGGGATGTAAAGTAATTGTAAAGATAAATAATAATTTACTAACTTTCCAAAAACAAAGGTCAGTGTAGTTAATATATATATATATATTGATAGAGTATAGTTAATATTTTCAATTTCAGTACAACATAAACCCTCCAATGTTCAGTATGCCAGACCGAAAACTGGGTATACAGGCCTATGCTCAGCAACATTGCATGATTTGCATAATCAGATCCTATGGTAATCACCAAAATATCAAAATTAAAGAGCATTGTAATTCATGAGTTCACGACCATGTGGACCTTTCCCATTTGCCCTACTTTTTCTGGGGACTCAAATTCAAAATATAGCCACTTCAAAACTTCTATCTCCCTTCGGGAGGTTCAAAACATCATTTAGATCAATTATCTCCTCGTCTAGCTACTTCTTGAGAGCCACACCGTTTGCTCTTTTGTTTCCTTCCCTTCTTTTTCAAGAAGGAAGCAAGGGTCATATCACCACCATCATGATCAGCCACCATACTTACATCCTCTGAGTTTCTCATTTCTCCATGAGCAGCAACATCTGCTCAATGACCAGATTTATCCCCTTGGGTTCATTGTCATTGACCCTCTTGGTTTGCCCGGTCTCAGTATTATCAGCACAGCACAGCATGAATGAGACATACCATCTGTTGTAGTCAAATAACAATTATACTAGCAACAGAGATGATAAAATAGGAGCACTGAGTGATATTAATATTCCAGCCAATGGCTATTAAGCATTACAAGCAAAAGTAGAAAATAGCAGAATAACAGAATGCTAGACTCACAGAAGGAAGAAGACAAATGAGAAGAATAGCCAGAGAGAGAATCTTCCACACCCTCTAACCACCTGATGCTGCCCTTTTATTACCCTTGCGGCTTGCATTTCCATGTGGGACGTTTCATTCTCACACTTCTGCGCAGGGTTTCTCTGTTTGGGTCTTCTTGCTCTTGGGCTGGGTTAATTGGGCTGGATTGATCTGCTAACATGACACCATCTTGCCCAACAGATGGTATTTGATTTTCAACCAGGTGCATATTTAAACGTGAATCAGCACTACTAGAGGGAACCGAGCCCTGAGTCTCATTTGTGACTTTCTTGAACCGTTTCTTTGATCGATTGCGGGTAAGCGCTACCTTATCATCCTGACTTTCTAACATTCTTTCAGCTGGTTGATCCTCTGCTGTTTCAGCACTTCTGATCATTCTTTTATTTTTACCAATTGTCTTTCTTCCCTTCTTTGAAATAGTATTTTCCGCATCACTACTGTCACAATGCTTCTTACAAGTATTTCCTCTGTTATTAATACAACGCTGACCTTTTTCGGCTCTAAAACCACCATTTCTTGTACCTGATTCTGCATTCTGAGAAGGTGATATACAAGTATGGTTCTCTTCATGTAGTTCAGCTGGTTGATCCTCTGCTGTTTCAGCACTTCTGATCATTCTTTTCTTTTTCCCAATTGTCTTTCTTCCCTTCTTCGAAATAGTATTTTCAGCATCACTACTGCCACAATGCTTCTTACAAGTATTTCCTGTGTTATTAATATAACGCTGACCTTTTTTGGCTCTAAAACCACCATTTCTTGTACCTGATTCTGCATTCTGAGAAGGTGATATACAAGTATGGTTCTCTTCATGTAGTTCAGCTGGTTGATCCTCTGCTGTTTCAGCACTTCTGATCATTCTTTTCTTTTTTCCAGTCTTTCTTCCCTTCTTCGAAATAGTATTTTCAGCATCACTACTGCCACAATGCTTCTTACAAGTATTTCCTCTGTTATTAATACAACGCTGACCTTTTTCGGCTCTAAAACCACCATTTCTTGTACCTGATTCTGCATTCAGAGAAGGTGATATACAAGTATGGTTCTCTTCATGTAGTTTAGCACAACCATTCGGTATTGGTTTTGAATCAATAAGCTTATTCATTTTATTATGTTCACCTACATCCCCTTGACCCCTGGTTGCTCTCAAATCTGAGCCTGATGGGGAATGATCATACACTGCTTGAACAGAATTGTCCTCCAAACGCAGTTCAGTAATCTTTGGCATGGGGACACTATGTCCATTACAAGGCTCAGCATCATCATCCTGTACATCATCAGACACTGCTTCAACAGAATTGTCCTCTAAATGTGGTTCAGTAATATTTGTCTTGGGTATATCATGTCCGTTACAAAGCTCAACCTCATCACCCTGTAGTTCAATACAATTTTGAGCCTTTTTTGCACGTTTTCTAGGCCTCATTTTCTTGGAAATATTGCTGCATTCAGTTAATGAAATCAGAAATCATAGACATGCCTAAAGTAATAGCAAATTCCATTGTTGAAAGCAGCAGTAAATGAATGTGTAGTTTTTGACCCACTTCATATACAAGAACAAATATTCTAATAAGGCTGTCATCATACCTGTAATTTCCTAAGAGTGAGAAAAGGGGGGGGGGGGGGGGATAAAAGGTAGAAATAAACGCTTCTTCAAAAAAATATACCTTGACTTTCTCTTCTGTTTCTTAGGGAGGTTTGCAACGTCTGCGTCTGCATTGGATGGTGGCACTACCATTACTAAAGGAAGGAAATCATTCAGAGAAAGGCAAGGTCGTTCAGACTCTCGATCAACAAAGTTACTGATTAGAGCAGATCTTTTCATCTTTCTAGCTGCTTGAAGCATTGTAACTTGATCAGGACATAGAACTCTCCACCTCCTGGTCAATGTAAGAAAATGTAAGAAACTTTGGCAATAGAAAATTATATATTACTATAAACTCAGTTTAATCCAAAGCCATACTTCCGGCATTGACTATCAGTACGTGGGTGCATATCTTCGGCAATCTTTGACCAACAGAATCCATGTTTGGCAATTGCTGCTTGCAATCTTGAATCCTCTTCTGTAGTCCATCCACCCCATTTCAAAGAAGGATCCAAACTATTGACATATCTGGAATGCTCAAGAACTTTAACAATGATTTCTAGTCATCAATATATATCATCATTTTTTTTCTAACAATAAAATTCATTACCTGTCTCTACACTGAGCTTGGGTCCGTCCAGGAACAAATTTAGCTATTTGATTCCATTTCCGTCCAAAGAGAAGGATGGCTACTACTAAGCGCTCGTCTTCCTCTACAGTAAAGGCCCCTTTCCTCACAGGACACAGGGATTTTTTCCATCTGAATAAAAATTATATCAAATTGCATTAATGAACTAACTGCAGTAGAGAACAAATGAATTTCTGATTCTTTCCTCTGTTACTTAATTGTGTACATAAAAGCTATAATATGAGCAAATGAAGCCACAATTTTTGTTATAAATAAGATACAAACTATATAGAGCAAGAGAGGGGGGGGGGGAGCAGGAAATAGATTACAAAAACTGATAAGAAGCAAAGAAACTATTAAGCAAAATGGGTAATTAAGCATGATTTTTAACAATTAGCATCCTTTTAAGACAAACCAAGCAAGCTAAGGACCCTTGCAAAGGCCTACATTATTGTGTCCCTCTCATCTAAGGAAAGGAATGGAACAAGTTATTATTGACAATTTGGTGAGATTTAAGATGCGGCCCAAAAAAGTAGTAATTAAATGCTCAACTTCGAAAGGTTAACCTCCAGGAGGGCACAACACATTTCAACACCAACATAGAGATGCTTGAAACTAGAGAACATAATTCTATCAGAACTTCAGCAGCATATAATGTTTTCTTTTGCCTTTCTTTCAATAAATTAAACAATGAAGAACAGTCCAGATTTATGGCATTAAGCTTTGTACAGTAGCATTTGATGGAAAACAAATATCCATGTGGAAATCCTAAGTAAATAAACAAATTAGCCTTGCTGTTGAGGTTCAAACTGACACCATGCCAAAATCAAGCTTTTAACAGTCAGTTTATGTCTTAGGATGATACCCCCCAGAAAAAATAGGTGGGACAAGTGATGTATTCCTCCAGCAACCATATACCAGAATTTGTAAATTAAATACATACAATAGCTGATAAAATGTAGTTTTTCATTGAGTGGCAGGATCTTACAGAAAAGTTGTATGCATATGTAAAATAATTTTTTTGATAAAGTAACAAATAACATAGTTGACTAACCTATTAGAGCATTGAGGTCCAGTCCGTCGTTCTAATACAGAAGCCACATTCTGCCAATCACTCACACCAAAAATTTCTACCGCAGAACAGAGTTGAGCATCTTCTTCCTCACTCCATTCACTATTTATGATTGAAGAATTAAAACTCCTTTGATATCGTGCCAAACATTGAAATGGAGTCCTATTTGTGTTTAGTGATGCAGCAATATCAAACCAGTTCCTACAGCCCATCCCTTGTACACTATGCAAGAGAAATTTGTCCTCTTCAGAAGTCCACGGGCCATGATTGATCAATGGATCTTCACAATTTAACCATCTACATGCATCAACTGTAAAAAATTAATGAAAAGCAAGTATTGGAAATTGAAATCCATATATGACATAACTGAGCATCATTCTACACGGTTTCTATAATAGACAATAAATGAGTGTCACAGACATCTGTGATGATAATCATCAGACATATTGAGCACCACCAATGTTAAATAAGCCATATCATGTGCAGTCCCACCTGCATGATTTGATCTTTCGGAAGAGTACTTGTCTTAAAATGAATACAACTAATCTTATAAGTTCTTTAAACCTCAATGACTAATACTAGTGTGGAATTTACATAATTACTACATCTCTGTTTGCTACCAATTTATAAAAAAAGATAAGAGCTACTGGAGTTTTACTTTCTTATTTTCTATCCAAAAAATAGTTCCCTTTTGTCTATTCTTTCAACAGTCCACGCTAGTACAAACATGAGAAATCTCACCCGTGAGTCCATGACCCAACATATAAAACTTATATTGTAATAAAATAGGTAACATAGTTCTCCTAGGACACAGACTCACATTAAAGCCTGCAGAATAATTCAATCACTAAGTTTTTTTTCCCAAATCTATGGCAGCACATATATACTCCAACTTTTTCCTTACCCACCAAACATAAAACCATCCAACACAAAGCTTAATAATTATCATTTAAACAGAACTATGTTTTCATCAATATCAGGACAGGGCAGCACATGAAATTAAAGCATTTAAATTTCTGAAACAAAATTGACGTTCATAAATTGATAGACAGTTTACCTTGCTTCACATTCTGCACCAGTACGACCAACAACATACATGGAAGCCAACCGATCCCAATTAACTTTAGGCAGAAATTTTCTAATGTCCTCTGCTTTAATCTCAAGATCTTTAATAGAAGCAAGTATGTTATCGAAGTCATTTTCATCTCCAAACGACCACTCTGAACTGTCAAGGATGTAAAAGGATTAACAATACTGGGGAAAAGACAAGGATCAAATTATTCAGTTTCTAACATATGCATCCACATATCATGGTTCCTCATTTATTTTTCTCCAATAAATATGTAAATGCAACAAGTCAGCATCTATTGCACTAATGCTCTCACATGATAAGTTATACTTCTTCAGAGTTTAATAACTTTAACTTCTAGTACATCAACTCAGCATCTGTTTTGCTCATATAATAATGTAAACGTGGAAGATATATCATATATATCAAGAGCAAGGACAGACACCTCAACAAAATCGTGCTATTCATAAGATGCAAGTTCATTAATTTGACCTCTTCTTTCAGATAATTTACAAATATTACGGATGAATTAGCCACATCCTATCAGACTACTAGAGCTTAATCACAAATCAGCAGTTCCTGCAAAAGAATGTTCGGCATGCTTCCCATACATAGTTTACCTTCAATGCATCCCTTGGTATATGAACAAGCTTTATGAAAAATTTTTGGAGCAAATATTGCCAATAACTTTGGGCCTACTGGCAGATCCTTTCCTTGAAAAAAAGAGGAAAAAGGATCTGCCATTGATTCAAAGCCAAATAGACCGAAACAATTTCATATAACAGTTTTTTTTTTTGTCTAGACTAGGTTATCTACCGTCGAGCACAATGGCTAATCCCCTCGCTGAATTGTAGACACCTCGAAGGGTGGGACAACTAGCCCAAGGATTTAAAGCTGCTCCATACCCAAGGCAGGAATCGAACCCCTGACACTTGGTTAAGGATGGATGAGTCCCTTCCACTCAACCACACCCCTTGGATTTATAACAGTTTTTTATACATATATGTAAATGTATCTATCTATCTATTAACTTGTACTTAAACAAAGAACAGAATTTTCTTTTCATTCTAATATATAATTGAATCTAACATTCATAAAATATTCATTAGTTACTTCCTATTAAAATATAACATTGTTAATAATTTGTGTTAGCCGACCCCACCTAATGGGAAAAGACTTTGATTGTTGTTAATAATTTGTGTGAGTATACCTTGTGGGAAAAGGCTTTGATTGTTGTTGTTGTTTTTGTATGTACTTGTAATGCATGGGTAACATACTAGTCTATAAGTATAATAGATCACTTATAGAAAATTTTGAATAGAGACTTGAGAAACAAACCAAGTTCACATAGTTTAAGGGGCATCATGTAACTTACAACAAGAAGAAAGAAATCTCAATTATTAAGACTTCCCTTTAAAATACAAAACAAAAAAGAATAATATTACCTGACTTGATTTACTGAAATGTGAAGCACCATTTCTTGAAATTGCTGCTTTATTCCCTTGGCAAGATTCTCCTTCTCCAAACTTGACCATTTCTTTCGGTATAATGAAACTGGAAATCTTTCTAAAACCGTCCTATAATTAATCACATGAGCATTCTCAGCTGGGCCATAAGACATTGGAGATACTTTTTTATCATTAATCTGTTATTAAAAAAGAAACTTAGAATCAAGAATTGCCACTGTTTATCATAGATAAGCTTACTGCAAACTGAAACATAGAAAATAAAGTGCCACCATGTAAATTAATTCTGAATTGATTAATTGACATGGTCTACATGTTTACTTATCAAGTTTTTACTTTTTAAGCTCATGCTGAGACACAAGTAACATTGTCAAGCAATAAATTCAAACTCCTCAATCCCCAAAAGACAGGCTGTTAGACACAACCAGAAGCAGATTATAAGGCTAAAATGCATCAATCTGAAACCTTCCAATATTCAATACCCATTCCCATCCAAAAATTGACAAAAGACTGAAAGAAATATAAGCAGATAGCGGATTGCATTCCTCATCTTCACCCATTTTGTTCACTGTCCAAAGTCATTCCAAACAAACTAGTGTCAACTGGGAACTAAATCATACCCTAGCTACCCAAATGCAATTTTTTTTTAAATAAAGGCCTGTTGGACTCATCAAAATATGATGGCAGTTAGAGTGCATTTAGAACCTGGTAGAGTTTATAATGCTTCCACTAAGTTACCATTAGAATGATGCCCTACAGGACTTATTCATAAAAAGAAAGACCCTAACAATCTACAATTCACTGAAAATTTCCCAGTTCTAATCAAAGTACTATTCAATATGTTTTCAGACCATCCATGCCCATTATCACCAGCCATGAGTTCTTCTATGTGGCCAAGTCATACAATTCAAAGTAGAATATGTGAGGAAAACAAAAGAAGCAGCCTTTTAAAAAAAAAAAACAAAGGGCCTAATAAAAATTTTGCCATATTGAAATGCAATCACAGAATATAAGCAACAAACACGTAGGAAAGATAGGACCAAAGAAGTTAATGTAATTTCCAAAAATGATGTTCAAAATAAGTAAAACCTAACAACTATTCATTCAGCCATTGACTATATATACAAAACATTCTGAAACACAATATTTACAAAAATTAACTTGAACTAACTCATTCTTTGGGATTCAGGAAAGAGAAAAATAATAATACAGATGGTATTACTCAACTGACCTTCAAGTTACTTGAAGCATGAGACCTTTTTGTTGATATTAACTGAACACGGGGATCCTTTTTCTGTGATAAAGCTTGCCCTGTTCTTCTTATACACGAAGCCTGGAAATCTTTAAGAAGTTTAACTCTTTCCCTTAGCCGTTCGTTTTCCTCAATTTTTGCTTCCATCTGAATCAACTTACTTCTAAGTAACCGCTGGAAAGATCTATTCTTCTTGATGGCATCAATAAAAACCTGAGCAGACACTGGAAATTTTGATTGTTTGTCTAGTAACATGGAATGTCCACAAGCATCTGGTTTACAATTTTCATTGACATTACAATGCTGCCTCTCAACATTACCGGTCAATAAATTTGTGGTCTTAATAGAATCCTGAAAAACAGCACATGATTCACCAGGATTTGATTCTTTAGATGTCACACTGTTAGCAATTTCCTCCTCACAGCCTTGACTTGAGGCATAAACTCCCTCAGCCATTTTATCCACATTATCTTCACGAGGACCTGATATTGTTAGGATGCCACATTATTGTAAGGGTTGAAAGCAAACGAAGATAATTGACCACAAAAAGACTAGTTATTTAGGAGAGATAGATGAATCATGAATGTAAATAAAAATAAGCATATTCTAAACAATAAAGAAACAACAATTACACTATATCGCCAAGCAATGCAAGTTAAAGACAAGACTAAACACTCCCTGACACAGATTCCTCCGTTTCATGAAAAATGATTACAAGAAAATATTTCTGGTCATGTAACACTATTTAATGCAATTAACAATTGGCTGGGAAAAAAACGCACATAATAATCAGAAAGCAAAAATAAACAAATGCTCAATTCCAATCACCACATATATTTTGAAAAAAATAAAAATAAAAAACAATACCGAAGCAGTGATAACTCAGCTGAAAAGCAAGTTATAACAATCATTCAGAACGCAAAACGAACTAATGGACGCGCAGCGGCCTACCTGTATCATAAGCAGAAAAGCGTTTGAGAATAGCACGGAGTGTTTCCATATCATCCTCCTCGTCATCGGACAAAGTGGGCGGCGGAAGCGTTCTCGAAGGCTTGGAGGACGATAAAGGCTGGTAGAGGTCCTGCACTCTTTTGAGATACTGAAGATCAGTCTGCTCGTCGTCGGAGTCGGTCATGGGGACGAGAGCATCGCCGGCGCCCAAGAGCGGGTCCTGCACGTCACAAGCCAGGGCGTCCACTCTGACATTGTCAGGAACTACGGTGGGAGGGGCGGTCTTAAGATCATCGGGATTGGTGCCAGCGATCCTGCAGGCTCGCACAAGGGCGTCCATGTCCTCCTTGAAGCCGTCGTCATCGTCTTCGCTCGTGGAGAGCTCGTTTTCATCGCATTCGTCGGCGTAAGGAGTCATTGCGCCGTGCAAGGGAGAAGGGAGAAGGTAGAAGCCGAAACTAGGGTTTCCAGTTTCCAGAGATAGATTGTGTGTGAATGGTTTCGCTTGGGTAGAAGCTAAAAGTTTGAAGCGTTTTTAGTTGTAATGGGAATGAATCGGAATTTGATTGAGCTAAACGAGGCGGTGTTGTTATAACTGAAGTCAGTTCATGAAATTGATTCCTGAAGAGGAGGATGCAACTGAGAGGAAGGGCGGGGAAGCTACTAGTTTAGTTTAGTTAGATTAGGGATTATTGGGCCATGAATATTATTATTAGTTCAAAATTTTATTTTCGTCTCTAAAAAAATCTTCCACTTTTCTCAATTTGATTTTAACGGTTTCTTTAGTTTTAATTTGTTGATTCATGTTTGCAATTGATACTAATTTAATTTTTAACATTTGCTCAATTTTACTTTAATTATGGACTAAACTAAGGTAAAGTTATTTAGGTGCTTGCTATAATGTTCACCAATATAATTAAAACATGTAGCAAAATTTTTTGTATAACCAATCATGGTAGAGAGAGAAAATAAAAATCAATAAATTACATAACCAATCAAATAAGAGAGAGAATATAAATAATATTTATGATTGGTGAACTTTATAGTAAGCACCTAAGTAACTTTACCTTAATTTTTTCTTTTAATTATTCATGTTTGTGATTGATATTAGTTTGATCTCCTATTATATTTATTTCTTTATTCTTAATTTCAAATTTGGGTTGCTCAATACTTAAGTGAGTTAGTGAATTGAAATTGAACTCATAGATGACTTATTTGAGCTTAACTTAAATGAGTTTATAAATCAACTAATAAGCGGTTTGGTATTGTTTAAGTAAAATTTCGAGTTTAAGACATTATGAATAAATTATCCTTCTTGGGAGACTCTCCCACTATAACCAACATGACATGAATCAAGTTCGAATTAGTTGAGACAGATAAAAAAAATTCATAAGATTGAGTTACTCAATAATTAGATTAATTTTGAAGCTTATTATTTTAATTTAATATTTAAACACTTGAGCCATGAACTATTTGGCCTATTTATACACAAGCAACAGTGTTAATTTTCCTTTTATCAATCAAGGTTTTTTTTTTCTTTAAAAAATGAATGAGGAGATAGAGTTTAGGAGAATACAATCAATGACTTGATAGTTACTTGTATAGTTTTGTATTGATTAGTGTGAAATTTTGCTATTATTGGAGCACTATACCAAATTACCAATACCAATTTAAAGAATTTTTTTGAACGGATCATCTGAATCGTGTTTGAGGTGAAGAATGTGGTGTGTTATTTTTGTACATATGAAACTGCAAATAAGTTAATATATAAAATAAATTATTATTTTACACATTAATTTAATAACATGTAATTAGGTACGCAATCATTCTTATCTAACATAAACTTGCTCTTTGATTTTCTTCCTTTGCATTTTTTGTTGAAGATTCTTTAATTTGTACATTCCCCTCACCACTCTCACACCGACTCGAAGACATGCATAATCACTTTTAACAAATCATTTCATAATAGATGCATGAGCATGATACATGAATTATATAAAAATAAAATGTCTCATTACATGTAATAAGAATCAAGAAGAATCGAGTGGAGATGGCACCATTTTCTGATGTTCTCGAACCAGTATTAGTTTAACCCTTTAGCTTAAGTTTGGATGGGGTATTATGGAGAAGAACGAGAGGGAAAGGAAGAAAATTTAATATTCTTTATTTTGTTTGATTTTTAAAATTCTAAAGAGAAGAAATTGGAGAATTTTATATTTACACTCTTTAACTTTCTTTCTTTTTAGTTTCAATTACTCCAAAAATTTTAGATGAATTAGATGTTTTTTTGTTGTTGTTAAATCTAATCAATTCAATTCATCAGATAACCAAAATCGAATCGAGCTGAACTAAGTATTCATCTTCAATACAAACACAGGCCAACTCAATGGCCCATTACAATATTAATCTCCAAAGTGTGGGTTTGACAAAAAAAAAAAAAACAAGTATGGTAAAGCATTAATCTCCAAAATTTAAGTAATTAAATATTTCAAAAGAATATGAATATTAATTTCCAGGAAATTAGAATGAGAAAGTAAATAAAAATATTATATTTGGTAAAATATACATGACCAAATTTTAGTATATAAGATTCTTAGGATATGTTTGTTAAGTGGATTTGAGGAGGTAATTCAACATTCCCTCAAACATTATGCATACTAAATAAACTTTACTTTTTACAATCGGAATAATCAATAAATTGTATTTTTGTCCTTAATTTTTACTCACTTTTATTTCATTACCACTTTTAACATAAGGGTAAAATAGTCATTTTACCCACTTTTATTCCATTCACATCACATTCCCATTCCCATTTCCTTCAACATTCTACTAAACAAACATACCCCCAGAGTGTGGTTTATAACCCTAAAAGTGTGAAGTATAGTTTATAATCTCTTACTTATATTATTGTTATTAAAGTTTTCCAATACAAAGAAGACATGTGATAAAAAGTTTTTGCATGATTAATCATGAAAGAGAGAGAGATTAAATTCTCTACATTGTTTAGTGAAGTGCCGAGTAAAGCGAGGAAAGAAAAAGAGAGAAAAATCGTGGGTCCCATTATTACATTTGTCCACTTCTAAAAAATTAATTCAAGAATTACATGACATTTGGTGCGATATAACCAAGTGTTAATATTCTATATTATCAAAGGAGAGAATTTATATGTTGTTGCTTACATGTTTTTTCTAAGGTTAACCAATTAAAAAAAACATGTGTCAATTTTTTTTAATGTCATCTTCTCAAAAGTGACACATGTCTTTTTTTAATTGGTTAACCTTAAAAAAAGCAAATAAGCAACATCATATAAATTTTGTCCATCATCAAATGCCATTATTACATTATATACATAAAGTTGTGGTAACATATTATATATAGCCACATGCACAAGCAAAAAATGTTGAGAAATTGGAGAGGGGCATTATAACAGATAAGGTGTCTTAATTAGAAAAATGGTCCCAAACTGACATATATATTACAAAACAGCTAGCATTGAATACACGAAAGAGGAATAGGTTTGCATTAATTTGTCATCTCCGTGATATTCCTCTTCCTTTGTCATATCACCAACTTCATTTACTGTCTTACTATAATTTATATATGTTTTGTTACTAATGAAATTGGTTTTTTTGGGTAATAATAATCAAGTGATATAATTTTAAATTATAATTGAGGAGAAAATTAGTTATTTGTTAAAATATAAATAACATTAGGTAGACCATTAAGCACGAGGATCAACTGACAAGCGTTTATTCCAACTTAATCAAGGATCTTGAGATCGAGTCTTTAAAAATTAGGAGAACTTTGTCGAGTGATTCTATCCGATTCAAATGAGATTAATCTTTGTTTAAATTATTAAACAAAATGGACAAAGAATATCCAATTATCCATAACTATTAACAAAATATCAGGTAGTACAAAAGAGGTACCCAAAACCACTGACAATGCCTTTGACTTTTATTAAAAGTAGGAATGGAATAAAAACGGATAAAAAAATAAGGATAAAAATATAATTTCATTATATTACAAAAAAATAAGATTTTTTTATATAGTATGCAGAGTATTAAAAGAAATATTGAATTACCTCTAATATCACATCGCAAATTATTGTTAACAAATATGCCCTAAATTTTTTTGAGTATAGCTAGAAAATATCTTTCATCATTTATCATCTACTATTTTCACAACTCATTAAGAGGCCGCTTTAAGTTCACTCACTCCTCTATAAAAAGCACTTGAAGATGCTTCACATAAGTATACTCAAACCAAAAACTATCAATTCTCCCCACAAACCCCATCGTCAATATGGCATTTTCTCTTTTCTCTTCACCTTTCATTCACCCTCAACTCCACCATATTGTTTCCAAAATGACCTTCTTTGACACCCTTCTCTTCTATGTTAGTATATATAGTATCCCAATACTCCAAATATATATATAAATGTGTTTTTGCATTTTTTTTTTAAGTATAAAAGTATGCTGACTATGTCTATATATATGTGTGTGTGTTTTTAATATGGTTGTGTTATGTATGATAGGTGATACATTTTGTGGACAAGTTTGTGTTGTGGCATAGGTTGCCTGTATTGCTTGGGTTAGCATACTTGGGAATTAGGAGGCACTTGCATCAGCGTTATAACCTCTTGCATGTTGGAGAAGTGAAAAATGGCCAAAAGTATGATACACAAGAGTATGCATACCGGACGGCCGACGGCACGTGCAACCACCCCGACGATGACTTAATCGGTAGCCAGGGGACTTTATTCGGCCGGAACATGCTGCCAGGGACGTTGGATTATGGGGTAATTTGTCTCAAATTGCTCTATCTATTTGAAGACCTATTTATTATCCTTGTATAAAATTCTTTTGGGGTCCCATTTTGACTTTGGAAATCTCATTATAATAATTGACTGTATTTAATTATGTGCAGATGCTAGAGCCTCACCCTAGTGTAGTGGCCTCAAAGCTGCTAGAAAGGAAGGAGTTCAAAGATGCAGGGAAGCAATTCAACATGATAGCCTGTTCATGGATTCAGTTCATGATTCATGATTGGATTGATCATTTAGAGGACACTCAACAAGTAAATAATTAACTAACTCTCTTCTCTATCATAACGATCTTGGACATAATTAAGAGACTCCCCCATCATATATAACCAAAGTGAACGTTACTTTGTTTGATTAGGTGGAGCTTAGAGTTCCTGATGGATATTCAGGTGGGTGTCCATTAAAGTCATTCAAGTTCTTCAAGAGCAAGAAGTTTAAAACCGACTCTTCGACTGGTTTCCTAAATACAAGGACTCCTTGGTGGTAAGTATAAGATCTAGCTAGGTACTCAATTACATTTTGTTTCAATTTATTTTCTCATGCAGAGCTCAATTACTTAATATAATAGGGATGGGAGTGTGATATATGGGAATAACGAGAAGGGCATGAGAAGAGTGAGGACATTCAAGGATGGAAAGCTGAAGATTTCAGAAGATGGGCTTCTTGAGCATGACGAGAAGGGTATTCCAATCTCAGGTGATGTTCGGAATTGTTGGTCTGGCTTTTCTCTTCTTCAAGCCTTATTTGTCAAAGAGCACAATGCTGTGTGTGATATGCTTCAAGTAAGTTCACTTCTTATTTCTTAATTGCTTCAGAAACAATTGGAATTTCTCTAATTTGGAACCATTATTATAGGAACAATATTCTGATCTTGATGACGAGCAACTCTATAGGCGTGCAAGATTGGTGACTTCAGCTGTTCTTGCCAAAATTCATACCATTGATTGGACTGTACAACTCCTCAACACTGACACTCTACTGGCAGGGATGAGGATCAATTGGTGAGAAAGACACTGAAAATAATATTAGTAGGTTAGAGTAGTTAAGAGCAAGCGTTAATTTTAGTCATGAAAGATAGGTAATAGTAGATTTAGTCTCTAAAACATCATAATACAATTTTTAGTCCATGAGCTGCTAGTCATTTTCTGCCCAGTGATGTGGTCGATAAAGGATGACATTGTGGCCTTAAATTTTTTTTTTTTGAATGCCTAATCAGCTACCTATGTAGAATCAATGCTTTTTTGCCACAATATTCCCCTTTTTTTTAGTTAGTTGGAATCTACATGGCGCTAAATAGGCCATTTTTTCACGTAGGCAGCTGATTTGACATCCAATAAACATCAACATTTAACAGGTCATATTATCACGGCTAACAACTTAGGGACTAACGAGTTGACTATCATGATCTTTTAGGGACCAAAAAGTAGGTTTTCTCATTAGTTAAAGGGCGAATGGACTTCTAGATACTAGTGGTTTTCTCATTATGCGTCATCCACTAGCTCGAACCAACTTAGTGAGAGTCCAATGGGCTTCTTAATACTAGTAATTTTGATAAAAAAAAAAATTAGTAGGCTTCAACGAGAAAAAATTACTCTTCTCAACTGTAGTGAGTAGTGATATTGACCCTTTTTTCCCTCCTTTTGGACTTCATGTTTGGCAGGTATGGATTTCTTGGGAAGAAATTGAAAGATTTATTTGGACACATTTGTGGACCACTATTTAGTGGATTGGTTGGTCTTAGGAAACCAAGAGATCATGGAGTCCCTTATTCTCTTACTGAAGAGTTTGTGAGCGTTTACAGAATGCATTCGCTTCTACCTGATGAAATTGTCATTAGAAACATCAAGGAGCCTACAGTAGCAGAAGACAAGTGCCCTCCTATACTTGAAAAGTACATTCTTTAGACTTTCCTGCTTTCTCCATTGCATTTGCATGGTGCAAACAACATAACCTTTTCAGATTGTTAGAAATGGTTTTGTCTTCAGAAACAAGATCTAAGTTCAGTTGCATATATGTTCAATTTTGCAGAGTGCCTATTAGGGAATTGTTGGGAAAAGAAGGGGAAAGACAGCTCTCAAAAATAGGAATGGAGCAAATGCTGGTATCCATGGGTCATCAATCATGTGGAGCAGTTGAGTTATGGAACTATCCCACATGGATAAGGAACCTCATTGCACATGATATCGATGGGGAAGATAGACCAGATCCAGTTGATATGGCTGCCATGGAAGGTAGTTCAGTGCTTCACTTAGTTGAAAGCATTTCTTCTTCTTCTTTTTTTCCAACTTGACCTAAAATGATGAATGTTCCATGGCATAGTTTATCGAGATCGAGAGAGGGGAGTCGCGCGCTATAACGAATTCAGAATAAACTCACTAATGGCACCTATTAGCAAGTGGGAAGATTTAACAGATGATAAAGAGGTCATTGAAGCTCTAAGAGAGGTGTATGGAGATGATGTATGGAAGCTGGACTTGATAGTGGGACTACATGCAGAGAAGAAGATCAAAGGGTTTGCTATAAGTGAGACTGCTTTCTTTATTTTCCTACTTATGGCATCAAGGTATGAATGATACAATACTTTATATACACCAAACCCATATTATATTATTATGTTTCTGTTAAAGAATCTGATCGTAAAGATATAAGGAACTGCATATGATATGATTATGATGATGATATAGGAGGCTCGAAGCCGACCGTTTCTTCACGACGAATTACAACTCGGAAACGTACACAGAGAAAGGGCTTGAATGGGTAAACAGAACAGAAACTTTGAAGGATGTGATTGACAGGCATTTCCCAGAAATGACAAAGAAATGGATGAGATGCTCAAGTGCATTCTCTGTCTGGAATTCAATGCCTGATCCCACAAACTACATACCTCTATATTTAAGACCAGCCACCTAAATTACGTTTGAATATTGTGTAATCCCTCCTTATGCTACAAACCACAACTTCACTGTTATAACTAGCCCTTCTATATGAACCCTTTTTTTTTTTTGGCCTGATCTTCCATATGAACTTTGTGTATAGAAATATTGTAGTGTTCACTTATTAATGTCATCTTCATACTTCTCTGGTAGTCACAATTCTAAATAGTTTATGCATCGTCACTGAAACATTAGTGAAATTAGAGCCATAGAAGATAACTTCACTCAAATTAAAGCATTTAGAGTAAATTATCATTTTGGTCCCAGGATGCAGCATGTCTCAATTTAATCCATGAAAGATGCAATTTATCTCAATTTAGTCCTTAGGAAATTTTCAACAAGGTATGTAACATACCGTATGCTATTAGAGATTCTCATTTTCTCAGGGACTAAATTGAAACAAATGTCCACGGACTAAATTTGATATTTCTAACTTTCAAAGACTAAATTGAGACTAAATTGCATGTTTTAGGGACTAAAATGATAATTAACTCAAGCATTTATTGATCATTGACAATCAAGTTACATTATTATTTATTACATTTGCATAGGGGCCATCACTAACCCAAAACCGCACATTTTAGGATCCTCTTAAACCTCTAGGTGCTTTTCACTGCTTCTTTCTGGTAAGTAGCTGCTTAAACCAATATGCAGACATCTTAGGGTATCTCTTGAGGGTTTTGAAGTCAACATAGACAATGCCAAACCTTGATGTGTATCCCAATCTCCATTCAAAATTGTCAAGCAATGACCATGCAAAATAGCCAACCACATTTGCTCCTTCATCATGTGCCTTCTTTAGTTGAGTCAGGTAGCCTTTGTAGAAGTTCATCCTTGTGGTGTCATGCAAACCCTTAGGAAGCGTTACGTTCCCCGGATCGTCCATCCCTACCGATACCGATCAGAAAACTTGTCAAGGACGAGATCAACTCGAAAGCTTAAGATATGACAGAAACTAGCTAGAAGGAAGAGTCTGGTGTTACCATTTTCTGATAAGATCACAGTGGGGTTTCCATAACGTTCCTTGATGTACATTAGTGCTTTGTACATTCCCCATGGCACATTATAGAGCCAATATGAGTATGCCTGAAAAAATTTCCAATTATAAAAAAGTTAATGCATGATTTATACATCTATATAGTATCTTATCTGTTATTGGGATCAAACTTACTCTTGGTCCAACAGGCACTCCATTCTTTGCATCTACAATATCCATGAGAAAAACAACATCATTAGTAAAAATAACTAGGAAAAAAAACAACAAAAAACAAAGTATACTACTCTAGCCCAAATTAGACATGTTTAACTGCAAAATTCTAATGGGATCTGGTGCATTAAAGCTAGTATGATTGCACCCCAGAAAAGATGTATTTTCTAAAAGAATTCACGCAAGAAAAGGGTTTTCTTACAAGCAAATCCAGCATTCCAATCTTGTTGGTAACCAGGGAATTTTGGTTTTGGTTGATGGTTATCATACATGTAGTAAGTAGTATATTGGTTGATACCAACAAAATCCATCGAACCCTTTACCATCTTAACTTCCTCCTTGGTGAACTTTGGGAGCCTTTTCCCAACAATATTTTGCATTGTTCTTGGATACTCCCCATATACAATAGGATGAATGAACCTGCATGATTTAAAGCATTGTTATTATAGTAATTAAACTTGGGAAAGAGTTGCCACCATCATGTGGCATATATGGTAAGGGATGGGAATGGAGCGTCAGTGGGTGGGTCGCCCCAACAATAGCCCCACAGGCTGCAGTACTCGAGGAATTAGTCGCCCGGCCCACTCTAGTGAATATCTATTGGTTAAATGGTAGCTTAATAAAGTAGATGTTTAAGGTTCTTACCATCCAACATGAAAGTCCCTAGCTCTCTGAGCTGCATAGTTATCAGCCTTTGATCTTGTAAGAGGCTCATACCAAACAAAATCCAAAAGAATTCCAATCCTTCCCTTTTGTTTTTCCTAAACAACAAAATCCACCACTGCATTAGAATTTCCTAGTAGTTATCAGTAAAATTGACTTCAAGCATAACATATATATACTGATCTCAATCTCACCTGGTACTTCTCTCGATATCTCTGAACCGCGGCTGCGTGTGACAATATCAAATTGTGCGCGACAATGTAAGGTTCGGTGGCAGAATCCCCAGCCGAACAATTTCCGTAAGCTCTCGAGCACCTTCCGGGAGCGAAAAATCCATTATCATATCCAAGAGCTGCCACAACTCTAGGCTCATTAAATGTCATCCAGTTCTTCACTCTGTCTCCAAAAGTCTTGAAACAAAACTCTGCATAATCTGCAAAATCTTTGCTGTACACAGTTTATGAAACTTCCATAAGGTTCCAGATCATGCATGAAAATGAATCTCAATATTTCTGTGAGAAAATATATATATATGCATCATGAATGCTAGTTGTACTTACACTACATTGTGGCTCAAGAGTCCTTTGTATCTCAATTCTAGAGCTAAAGGAAGGTCATAATGGTACAGATTTGCATATGGAGTAATGCCTGCATCCACAGGTTTCCGAATTCAGATTATTTGCATATGTGTGCATTTGCTTTTACTATTCCAGAAATGTGTTTGGTATAGTTTAACAAAAAAAATCTGAAAATATTTCTAAAAATATGCCTAAAACGTAGGTTTTCAAATAATAATCATATAAATATATGACTTAAAACAAGTATGAACAAAATTTTAAAAATGACTAAACTTGGGTAAAATTCCTTGTATACTTGCTATGAGGTTCTCCAATACAAATGAAACACGGAGAGAGACCATAGAAAACTATATTTCATACAACTAATCATAGAAGAGAGAGTATAAATAAAGCGACATTGGATCCTATGTTATACAACATAGGACAACAAATGGGAGAGAAAGTCCCACCTATGGTGTACAGCATAGGATCCATTCTCATATAAAGCGTATAATTGAAGGAACCTCATAACAAATATATAAAGAACTTTACTTGAGTTTTTTCCTTTTAAAAAACAGAAATAAAAACTGAAAATATTTTGAAAATTTAGTGTAGAATTGATGGAAGATTACCTCGTTTGAGTAAGTAATCGATCAACCTGTTGTAGTATGCAACGCCTTTCCAATTTACTTGCCCAGTTCCATCTACAATATTAACAATTTGTTTAGTTCAGTTTTTTTTTTTTTTCAACTAAGGTATCCATCGCCGGTTATAGTGACTAATTCTCTCGCTGCCGGTCAAAGGACCAAAAGTATAGAGATGAAGAAATTACTTGGGAAAATTCTGGACCATGAAATGGAAAATCTGTATGCATCGAAGTTCAGATTTGCCATGATGTCCACATCTTCCTGTAAGATTCATAATTAGCATGATTTCATACAGCAGAAAACAGCTGGAGTTATACTTAATATGATTGAAGTGATGATTTGGATATAATATAATGAATTATAAGAGAACGGAAACGTGCTGATTCTGATTCTGCCTATTTTGAATTATAAAAGCTTATTTTAGCCAAAATTAAAAGATTTTTAATCTAAGATCTTTTTTTTTTTTGTTTTTGCATTTAGTATTATTATCTTCATCCAATAATTATTTAATCTTGCATGCATAATCTTTTTAGGAAAAGTTTCGAAATTATTGAAACACTAACTTTGTAACGATGATACTGATCCACCGAAACATCTCCCGTGCCATTATTTGCAACAATCCCTGTTTCCACACACCAAATTAAAGAATAATTAATTAGAGGATATCATTTATATTTATATAAATGACATTTTAACAAAAACAATAATTGAAACGCCTGCAATTCTTTGAATATATTTAAAATCCTTTTAACATGAAATCCCCAAGTTCAACCATCCTTATTTGTGCCTAATTTAAAAATGAACTAGAAATCGACCAATTTCAACATATCATATGGGCCACATTACTGTATTATTCATGTCCAAGAAAAAGTTGCAATCATGTTTCACTTTAAATAATAAATATTATTTGTCTCCCTTTCATTAAATTATTAATTTGGTACAACACACCCCATTTGTTTAACCTTTTTTTTCCCCTCTCAATTATTTAAATATTTGACAAATGATTTCCTAAACTTTTATTATATTTGTACAAAATATACTCGATCCCTTAGAATACTGTTTTGATCCTAAAAAATATTCAATTTAATTCATAAATAATGAAAATATCAAATTTGACCCAAAAAATTTTACTTATCTCAATTTAATCATTAAATAATAAAAATACAACATCTAATCTTTAAAAGATATTTTATAATACAATTTTGTTCTTATCTGAATAAGTAGGATGACATATAGCTACAGATTGTATTCTTTAGGAATCATTAATCAAGGACCAAAATGAGAAAGATAGAATATTTTAGGGACTAAATTAATAATTTCATCTAGAATTATATATTAATGAAAAAGATACACTCCGTACTCTGAAATTCAAGAGAATCTTTTGTAAACTTCTAAAATTGAGAATTACCCCCAATTTACTAAAAAAACTTTACCCATTTCACAGTGCTGGTATAATTTTTGTCGGCACAAAATTTGGTTGTGCCTAAAGTGTCTAAAACTTTTGTTCATCAATAACTATAACTAAACATTTGAGTTATGGATTCTCCTGTTGGAAACAATTTGTAATGAGTGACATTGTGAGTAATTAATGACTCTTATTATACTAAACCCAAGTCTCATCGATAATATAAAGATAGGGAATTGAGAGAGAGAGGAATAGAATACCCACCGGGTTTCTGGATGAAAACATCCCAAATGCTGGGCCCACGCCCATCTTTGTGGGCCATACCTTCGACCTGATAAGCCGACGTGGCGGTTCCGAAGACGAAGCCCTTCGGGAAGGCGTCTCTGCTCAACCCACCTGTGTCTAATCCCCCGCCTGCAGCCGCCCCGCACTGGATTATTACCACCACCATGCACAACCTCAGCCATGGAGGACCCCACGCAGTACCCATCTTCATCTCCACAGAGAAATAAATGTAAGAGAAGAAGAAGAAGAATAAGAAGAAGAAGCAGAGTGGTAGTGAGTGTGTGAGTAAGAAATGAGAAGCTTGCTTTATATGCCACTTATCATGATGATGTGTATAGAGGCAATTACGTCATTCATTATTCAAATTCCAACGTAGGATGGATAGGAATTAGGAAGTAATTGTTACACACAACTCTCAGATATTTTAAGTATTCAAAATCAGGCAAAAGTACTCTTCTATCCTTGCATCAACTTTTTGACCAACTTCATCTAATCAAATCCAAACTGATCGATTTGGTTAAATATGGAGAAATCTCATCCAAACCAATCATTTAAAGAAATGTAATATCTTTTTTTTTATTATTAGATATGTTATGGTTTTATAACATTGCATTGCATTATTTGGTTTTATTGTATTTTTTGATATATGAATTGTGTAACTTTGTACTAATAATTACAATTTTATAACGTTAGATTGTAATTTTAGTTTTAATTTTAGTTAATGTTTAGAAAAAAAATTATTTTTAGGGTTTTTTGAGGAAGTTCTTAGGGTTAAAATCTAAAATATTATTAAAGTTTTATTAAAATATTTAATTTTCTTTACAACAAAAAAATGGATCAAACTCATTGCGGTCGGTTTGAATAGGTTCGGTTGGCCTTAAAAAGATAAGATGGATTGAAAACTTTTTTAGTCATCCAATCTAATTAATTCGATTGATCGGATGGTTAAATTGAACTGAACTGACTAAATGCTCAACCCTAAAAACTTTTAATTTTCTAAATATTTTTATGATCAATTTGTCCCAAAAATTTTAATTTGTAATTGAATAAGAGTTTTGCTTATCAATGTTTTTAAGCACGATTAAAGATTCATTTCAATTAATGATAAAGCTTAAAAAATTATCTTTTTTGACTTTTCATCAATTCTAATATAATAAGTTGTATATACACCAATCAAAGAAAACTTTACCAAGTGTTATAGGAACATTTGGAGTAGATATTCAGTAGTACTAAATTTCAATACATCTCTCCAATCAGTTGATTCCTATTCTATTCAAAGTGAATCTTTATTAATGTGAATTTTTATTAATATTAATAAATGACACTACATGATTAAAGAGATACATCAAAATTTAGTAATACAATATTACTAAAGTTTTATCACAACATTTGTTGGATAAAATCTATAAAGAAAGGATAGCATATCATATCATGAAGGGACTAATAGGAGAAAGATTATGAGATCATTCATATCCCCTAGTTGTTGGGTTCTTGTGGAAATGTTCAAACTTCAAAAGCAGACTAAGAGACATATTTGACCCACTCCTCTTTCATTACATTACAAAAAATTATATTATAAGTCAACAATTATGAACTAAATGCATTTTGTTATCCCGTATCTCTTATTATATTCTAAGATTTTGTTTCATCAATTTTAAATGTTAGCTTTAAGCAAATTCGGCTAAACTACTATTTTTTTGTTAGAAAAGTAAATTACTGTTTTAATCTTTAAAAGATATAATTTATCTTAATTTAATATCCGTAAGATAGAAATGTTCAATTTCAATAAGTGACATTTTTTCTGCAAATATTTAACTTAATCCCTCCATACACATGGTACTTTTTTAAAGATTCCTTGACTAAATACTATTCAATATTTAGGAACCGTTTGGTTACTTGTTTGTATGACGTAATTTTAGCTGTAATTTAATATATTTTTTTAACATTTTTCGTACTAAACATACATTACTTTTTGCAATATGATAAAATTATGTTTTTACCTAACGTTTTACCTACTATTATTCAATTCACACTTTTAATATAAGGGTAAAATAGTTGTTTTATCCACTTTTATTTCAGTCACATCACAGTTACATTACATTCTCATTCCCTCAAATATTCTTGTAACTAAACGAGACCTTGTGGTACATGCCATTTTCTTTTATAAATCCAAGTTTAAGAACTTGTCACAAATTTTTGGGATTAATCTAGATTTTATTCTATATTTATAATAATTCTTATATTAATTTTGACTGTTAATTTAGATTAATATTATAATGTTTGTGTTGTTATTACTTTTTACAAAAACTAAAATAAATATGTTTAGTTTATAAAGAAAAAAGATATGTTTAAAATTTTTAAACTATAGTCTTTTTTGTAATTTTTATTTTTTAAAATATATTTTAAATTTACAAACTAACAAAATTTTAAAAATTAAAAATAAAATTATTAATATTTTTTATTAGACCCACTATTGTTTCCTAAGTCTTGTCTACAATTTATTAGGCTATGTTTAGTAGAGATACACGGATGAAAAAAAAAGTGATGTAAACTACTGTGAAGTCAAGTATTATAGAATAAAGAAAAGTACTACAAAAAATTTGTTCAAAATATTAAAAAAAATATAATACAAAATGTGCTTGATATACAAAAAATATGATATAAAATTTATTGAAAATTGTAAAATTACATCCTTTACCCTAAAATACATTCTTACCAAACACACCTCCTGTCTAAGCTTATTGACCAATATTTTTAATATTGTAAAATTTATTATTAAGAGTGATCTATTTATCAAATGACACTTTATTTTTCATCTCTCAAAAATAGACTAGGGATGGCAATAATTGATAGAAAGATTAAATACATCTAGGTGAAATAGGATCCTCTAAAGTAATTCTCTACATTTTTTGGTAGAGTTATGAGAGAGATAGAGATAAGAAAAACTGGGAGAGAAAAAAATCAAGAAAGAAAATATTTTTCTTATCTCTATCTCTCTCATAACTCTACCAAAAAATGTAGAGAATTACTTTAGAGGATCCACTCTCCATTTAGGTCATGTTTTTTGCAAGAAAGAACAATGAAAATGAAGATGGAGTGGGTGGAGCCCACTGGGTCCTACCTATTTTTTACTTTTTCATTTCCATCAACTTTAAAAAAAAAAAAGAAAATACAAAATATCTATTATACCCCTCTGATTTGACATGATTTGACACAATTATAACCTTCTTTTCTTTTTATTATTTTAATATAAGGGGTAAAATGGTCATTTTAATACATTCTCTTTCCATTTCCATTACCAAACTTTTACTGCTAAACACAGGAAACGCATTCCGTTTCTATTTCCGTTTCTGTTTCCATTTCCATTTCTGCGTAAAGAACGTGCCCTTAATGTTTTCGATAAAATAAATTTCTAAAATTTTATTTGATCAATTATATTTTTTAAATTTTACTTTTGAAATAGTTTTTTTAAGTACTAATGGCACGTTCTTTACGCAAAAATGAAAATGGAAATAGAAACGAAAACAGAATGCTTTTCCTGTATTTAGTAGTAAAAGTCTGGTAATGGAAATGGAAAGGGAATGTATTAAAATTACCATTTTATCCCTTATATTAAAATAATAAAAAGAAAAGAAGATTATAATTGTGTCAAATTATGTCAAATCATGTCAAATCAGAAGGATATAATAGTCTATTTTGTATTTTTTTCTTTTTTTTAAGTTGATGAAAATAAAAAAGTGAAAAAATAAATAAGACCTGATGGACCCCACCATTTTTATTTCTATTTCCATTGAGATTTCTTATAAAAGAACATGCCTAAAAATAATTTACCCTTAAAAAAACAATAAAAACCATTTAGGGTGGCTCTCATGTTAGGGTGTGTGGTCTTTAGCTTAGGTGAATGAAATAACGTTGTAATGATTAAAGGGGACTTGATCTATTGTCATTTTGTGATAATTGGAGGGTAAAATTGTCATGTTGCATTTGTTTTTTTTTAGGTGATATGTTACATTTGTTTCTATCCACATTCTCTGCACTTTTGTCGGCGAATGGGTCCCGCACGTGCGCACACTTTTCTAGACATGCAATTCTTTGACTCAGCCTTACATGTATGTAATGTAATTTTATTCGATAGGATTATGACATGTAAAAAATTGTATTGAATCTCAAGTCTTTCAACCCACATGTCACAATCTTATTGGCTAAAATTGTATTGCATATATATAACAAGTTGCATCATAGATTCATCCCTAATTAATTAAAAGGTTTTATTTTTTAACTTAAGAATTCATGTAAACTTTTTAACTTTAAAGCCAAAATTGATAAATAACTTTTTTATTTTGTGCAAGATAACTTCCTTTATTGGTGTTTTTGTCCAAAAGCAGTACTAGTCACTTACAACAAAATTAACAAAGTATCAATGTGAGTTGGGATAAACAGTAAAATATTTTTTTAAAAAAAATCTTAACTTTATTTATAGACTAAAGTTTGAATTTTCTTAAAACTAATTAAATATTGCATGGTAGATATTTTTTTTGAAAGAGATTCTCTTACATCTAATACCTAATTGAATAATTATGAATAGATAAAATTGCATGCGAGTTTGTGTAAATAATCATTCAAGTTAAATTTATTTTAATCTTTCTAAGATACTATTAACGTCACACTTTATAATACTTAAGAGTACACTTGATTACTACCAATTTTTGTAAAAAAAAAAAATTAACAAAGTTAAATGCATCAAATTATAAATTGGGGGAAGAGGATTTGTACTCCTTAAATTCACCACAATATTAATAGAAAGAGTAAGTGGCACAAAGTCAAAAATCAGAAAGTCTTTTATGAATTAGAAATTTTTTTCATTACTTATGGTATGCTCAATAGCAAGAAATGCCAATGGAAATAGTGGGGTTCACTGGGTCCCATTTATTTTTTTATTTTTTCATTTCTATCAACTAAAAAAAAAGAAAAAAAATACAAAATATATATTATACTCCTCTAATTTGACATGATTTGATACAATTATAACCCTCTTTTATTTTTATTATTTTAATATAAGGGGTAAAATAGTCATTTTAATAAATTCTCTTTCTATTTTCATTACCAAACTTTTACTACTAAACATATCAAATACATTCCGTTTCCGTTTTTATTTCTATTTTCATTTCTATTTCTGCCTATGCCTAATGAACGTGCTCTTAGTTTCTCCATGTAATCAATTATACACCTCACACTACTTCTATAGTACTTTCGCTTTTCTTATTTTGTTATTTTCTTTTTGGAATTAAAATACTTGGTTGAAGATCACTTTCAAAGATAAAATTTATGTGTGATTGTGATAAATATTTATGTAATTTTTTTTTACTCTAAGTAATTAAAAAATTAATTTATTCTTCTGTTTTTTTGTCAATAAAATGTTGATTTCTTTTATTAATATAAAGATATATTTTAACAAAATTCAATATGAGAAATCTATTGTTCAAAGGAAAGGGGAAAATGGACAAAATTACTGTTATATTGGTCCCTCAGGACCATTATCTTTAAGACTGTCCAATATGAATATAACTCAAATTTCTCCATCAACATATTTATTTATATGTTTTTAAGTTTTCTTAAATGCAAAAGTTCACTATAAATTTATTTAGTTTAATTATTTATTTATTTTTCAATATAAAATTTAAAATTTTGAGGAGAGTCCCTAAGCCTTGATTAAGTTATACTTGATTCTCCTATTTATTTAAAATTTATACTCAATTGAGATAACTTTTGTTTGCATAAGACTGTAATTTCATTTTTTTAATCAAAATAATAAAGGCTATTAAGTTAATGTTATTATTCAATATGAGATTTTCTATATGATAGAACTCACTCACATGCTACAATATATATTTTGCTTCTTATAAATTAAATATTCAACTCCATAAAAATTAAAATCTTCATCAATTCCAAGACATAACACTTTGATTAGTATGGTAATTAACTATGTTAGAAAAGAGATTCCATTAAATCCTTTTTAAGAATTTAACTAAATAACATTTTAGAAATTATATAGCAATGATAGGTTGGTTGGTAGGTGGCTTGATATCACTTAAACAAGGTTTTAAATTCAAAATTTGTTAATATAACTTTTTTCTTTAAGAAACTCTCTCACGATGGTCAAGCACATAATACAGATTAACTCTGAATTAGTTGAGACAAAATAAGAGACCGGGCGAAAAAAAAAACCATAATATAGATAGTGACTAGCTTACCCTACTTCCCAGCGTGGGTCGTTGAAATTTTGTGCAAAACAAAATAGCTATGCACCACCACCCCCAATGTTTTTTGTTCAGGAGGCACGTGAATTTGAAGAAGACTCTTCTGGATTCATAGTGTGGTAGATATTGGCATCATTCAAGAAAATCCAATGGAACTCTGATTAGAAAGAGACGATGAACAATATAATATATGTATATATATGATTTATCCCTAATGAGTTCAAATTTTTTGGGTCATTTGATGCAATGTTCAGAACCACAAGACTTGTCATCAATATTTTTGGTTTTATTTGGAAGTGTGTTTGGATTATATTGAAGAAAATAGCTAGTTTGCTTCTGTTCCCGAAACTTTTCTTTTAATCCATTTTTATTTTGAGCTTTTAATTCTTTTTTTCATTGTTGTGAGGAAGGGAATAATATAGTGAAGAAGAAAAAAGGGAGAGGAGATTGAGTTGGCGTCGAAATGGGGGAAAAAATGAGATTAAGTAGTGTAGGGATTAAAATGAAAATTATGAGGTTGAAGAAGTGATGAAAGTATAATTTTTAAAAACTTTTTATCATGCTACATTATCAGGTAACAAATCAAATTAATGGTGTTACACAGAAGAACCAATTTTGAACAAGTTGCAAAGATTGAGAATTAATTTAGAAATTATGAAAAATATATGACTAATATGGAATAAGTGGAAAAGATAGAAGATCAAAATGATATTTTGGCAAAAAAAATTATATTAATCTTCTTTAATTTTTTTTTTATTAATTTTAATGACTTTAAATTAAGAACTTTTTTTAAAGAAATTTAAATAAGTAGAAGAGAAACTAGTACTTAAGGTAATTTGTTTTTTTCTTTCTCTCCTTCCATTTTCCTTTCTTTCTTCCTTTTCAAAGAGACCCTAAAAATATATCATATGGTATGAATCAAAATATTAGGAGCCTATTTTGGGACGAGGAGGTGGATGAAGGAAAATCATTAAAGGGAAAGGGAAGGAGAGGGATAAAAGTTTAGTAGTACCGTACTACTGAACTTCAGTGCATCCTTCTAATCATGTAGTGTTATTTGTTAATATTGATAAAAATTCACATTAATTAGGACTCACATTGAATGGATTAGAGGCCAAATAATTGGAGGAATGTATTGAAGTTCAATACTATTGTACTACTGAACATCTACTCGAAGGGGAGGAAAATAAATGTCAAGTGTTAATTCCTCTTCTTATTTAGGTTATGTTTGATATACATGAATTTACTTGTGACATATTACATTAAATAGGTTGTTTGATAATTGTAAAATAGGATTCGATTGAAAAAGAAAAAATGAAATTCCATCAAACAATGAAAAACTATTCTATAGGAGCTATGGAATTGATTTCTTTTTGCAAGGGATCAATATTTGTAGGACAAAAATACCCTTCTCATGAACATTATTTAAATCTTAACCCTAAATCATAAATAGTAAATCTTAACCTTAAACACTAGAATTCTTCTAAAATTTCTCAACTTGCAGTTATTAAAATTAATTCAAGAAAAATGACTAAGGAGGATTAGTGAGAAATCCTAAAAACAAAATTTCTTCTGAAATTTAAAAATCTAAACAAAACTATTTTCCTTTCTTTTTTTAACAATCCAAAACTCGTCTTTTTAAAGTTGGCTAAAGGTCTATTTTGATCCTCAATGTTTGCATGAAGTTTAATGTTGGTCCTCAATGTTTCAAAAGTTTAATGTTGGTCCTCAAAGATTTTTTTTTTGGTAGATTTTGGTCCTCGAGCGCAACACCGTTAACTTTTTGCCGTTAAATGATGACGTGACATGCTTATATGGCACACTCTCTCTCCTACAAGTCTTCTAACAAATGTATTACCTCTCTTTATATATCTGACATTAAAATTTCCTGTAATTTAAAATTGTTTTCTGTTAAATTTCTTTGTAGATTAGTGTATTGCTATTTGCTACTACAGCATTTATATGCAAGGGCATTTATCTCCAAGGCAAAAAAATGACTGAGTATTTATTTCAAAGGTCTAACCAAGTCAGTCCCAACCCGGTCCAATCATGTGAACCAAATCGGTCTATGATCCAGTTCGCCGGTTTCCCAATCAGACCAACCAGTCTAGTTCGATTTTTAATACTGTGAAAACATGTGGGGAGAAGTGAAAAGATCCAAGTAGAAGGGATTACAATAAAATTCATTAAATCAACAAACACAACACAATCACCTTACCAGCAAACAAACCATTACCAACACCATCAAAATGCCTGAAAACAGGCTGAACCAAATTCTGAGTATTTGTAAAGAAACCTTGCCTATGTTCTTAATCTATCAGCATATTTAACACACAATGATAACTTTAACACAATCCCAAGTGTTTCCTGATAATGTACACAGCATTGGTTTCTTTACTTGAAATTCCGGCGCAGTCTTCAAGAATCTATGTAACATCTACTTCCAAATGCAGCAAAAGATTAATAATATGAATTCAAACTGCAGAGTAGAGAGTGAATACCAAGCTGATACTTGCAGTATGGCCTTCAGCAATGTAACTTAACCAAACAAAATAGGTAAAAACAAAAATCTCAAGTGCCATTTAGATAATGCTCAATTTCTAGTGATATGCACTTTCCTTGTCGGCCTGATTTATTATGAGCCTGATAAAGGAATAAAATCCAAGTCCAGGACATATTTTCCACTTTTACTTACACATTAAAACAGGCCTTGATATATATATATATATATGTCATGACTCATGACTCATTCTCATTGAGGGGTTAACTTCCAAAGTCGAATGAAAGCATCCTCACCTGAGCTCACCAAGTTATACTCATCAGTGAAAACCAAACCATAAACCCCTCCTAAGTGAGCACCCTTTATGGTAATTCTATTAGATGCTGGCTGGTCAATTTCATATATAATGACACATGTGTCGAGTGATCCAGTAGCAATCCTACTACTATCAGGGGACCAAGCAAGGCAGTTTATACGAGCAGTGTGATATAACATGTTCTTAAGCTTCACCTGCAAAAGAATATGTAAAGAAGGTTAAGCAAGTAACCATGCAACAAGTATCTCTCTTTCTTGCAATCACTAAAACAATTAAAAGCTCAATTATCCAAACTACCTCTCTTGAGGCTCGGTCCCACACTATTGCTTCTCGATTGACATCCCCTGATGCAAACATGGAAACATCTGGAGAGTACCTTATGACACTAATAGCACCTCGATGTTTCTCAAGGACTGCTTCTTCTGTAAGAGTATCACCAGAAATACAATATATATGCAGTTTACCATCCTGTCCACCAATAATAGCTTCACTTCCATCAGGTGAGACGGCAGATGCTGTCACAACAAACCCAAGATCAATGGTTGACACAATTTTTGTACCACGTAACATGACAACTCCTGAATCAATTGAAACCAGAGCAAGTTCAGGAGATAGAAGTGCAACACTCAAGTCCTTTGGTTGACTTCCTATATCAATGGCTTCAGCCTCTCCACAACCATCCCCATGTAAAGAAGCTCTCCATATCTAGGTTGTCAGATTTTGGAGAAACGAGAAAAATTAAATTGATGTAAAAATGTTCAAGAGCTTAGATAAGCGTTTATTCAAGAAGATCTTATCAAATAAGCTCTAAGTGCAGTCCGAAATAAGTTGAACTGTGTTTAAATAAGCCAGTTTGAGAAGTACTTATGCTATGTAATTAAAATTTTAATGAGCATAGTTTTGTGTATAAGCTGTTACGAGCTTTTGCTGGAGATTATTTTCATTAGATATGATATTAAGCTTATGGAAATGAGCTAAAATCAGTTTACAAAGCCATTATAAACACTTGCATAAGTTCATACATAAACATCTGAAATGATTATAAGTGCTTATTGGATTAGATAAGCTGCAAATAAGCCTATTCATACAATGCAAGGCCTTAGTGAGACATTGCATAAGTTAACTGTTTACAGATATACATATACATACATGGAATGAAGGGACAATTACAAAAAAGTAATCATTTATGCTTAAATGCAACGTTTCTTTATTTTTGGAGGCAAATTATAAAATGATCAAAACATTAGATTCTAGATTGAACCAATCAAACTAATCATATATGTTATATATTCTGGACCAGTAAAATAAGAAGGGGGGTATCTTATTTTTTCAGAATAAACTTCTGTTTGTTTAAGGGGTCTCCAAATTAAAAATATATATATATATTTGTCACATGTAATAGAGTTTTCTGGAACTTTCAACTCATACATCATATGCAGGATGACACATAAGCAAGATCTTCGGGCACACAAAAATAGCATAACATTTAAATGCACATGATAAGCACAACTGGTTTATTAATTCTTGATTATGTAGGACAGAGAGGAATTAAATAGAACATAATGCAGTGATCATGATTCTCAAAGTAGCTGTACAAAATAAGCAAAATAGTCACCTTATTATCGAATCCAGATGTAACAATCTCTTCTTCTGAAGCTGCTAAGAATTTGATTTGAGAATTCTCCTTTCTTTGTAATTTACCACTATATCCAACCCCTTGAACCCACTTAAATATTAAACCATCATAACTGCTAGACAAAAGCACTCTAGGGTTGCTTCTAAGACTAGTCAAGGCGGATACATTTTTCATATGTCCGGATAATGTTGTAGGGGCTTTATCAAGATCACTTGCTAAAAATATAGATATTACCCCACCAAGAGAAACGGTAACAAGATGATCATTTAGCCATAGACCCCCAACTAGCATGTCTTCAATTCCACCTGAGCCAGGAGAAGTCAATGTTTTCTTCACTTTTCCAATATTGTCCTCAGATATGTCCCACACTTTTGCTGACTTGTCTGCAGATACAGTAAGAACCTACATATAACATTACAACTCAAGATCAGATTTTCAATTTTTCATTACTCAATTTGCATTACTTGGGAAGGGATGGGAAAAAAAAGTTAACAATAAAGAATACTTGTACAAAAACCACAGGGAAAAATACCCAGAATTCGTTAAAACATAACAGTTTAATTACGCTTCCAAAAGTTTTCACGTCATTACAAGTTTACTGATTAAGCTAAATAGAGTATATTCATTCCTAAGGTCTAATCTGCCAGTAAAAGTATTCTAAACTTGCATGACAATATGACATCATCAACAAGTAAAATTCCAGATATAAATTATCCAAAATTATAGGCCTGAAATTTAATATTTATGTAGAAAATCGTAATTTGATAGAACATTGTCACCAAGACAAGATAACAAAACTTCACCAAAAAATGGCTCTCCTTGAAAGCATTATAGCCGAAAATTCAAAATATATATGCCCAGCTAGCAAAAGATCTTTTTCTTTTAAATTTCAATAGCATTTCCTTTAAGCAAAGTATGATATACTTAACTTTTACACAGTTCATAGTATATTTCTTACATGTTGTACTTGTACCACAGGAAAGCATTTGTATAATACTATAACATAAGGATATGTGTTTTTTTTATTTATTGTGGAAAAAAACACAAAGGAAACTTCGAGAGTGTGGAATGAAAAGTATGTTAAAAATTTTATATTCTACTCTAATTTAAGGCAAATCCAGATTTTCTGTAATATTTCTAATGGGGTCATTATGCCAGAGGACATGAATCTTTGCAAAAATCCATAAATAGAAATTTGCTCACTTGTTTTCCATCAGGACTCCAGCTAAAAGCATAGATACTGCCGGTATGGGCACCCTCAGAAGATAGTTCTCCAATCTTCTCTCCACTCTTTCCATCATATATAATACCTTTTTTGTCAGAGCTTACACTCAAAAATTTACTTCCATCTGGAGAATATCTTACACAATTGACAAAATTTGAATGATCCCTGAACATCAGAAATGGAATCACTGTGAGATCAGTATTTTACCAATACTAATGCAATCAGTGGAAGACATCAAATAAAAGAGCAAATCAAAATAAATCAATTTGATGCCAAAAAAAACTCCAACTAGGCACTCAAGTATAAAATTTAAGACATATTTTAGGAATAGTTTCTGATTCAAAGATCTAACATAATAACATTCTGATGGAAAAAGTATTTTGAGTAGAAAAGTAAATATAATCCCTTGATCTACATATTTCTTTTTCTCTAAGGACTAACATAGTAACTATCAATAAAGGCCAGAGAAAAGTATATAATTAGAAGGGCTGGAAAAAAGTCATTTCATCTTTAACAGAAAATTAGGTAAATTCCTATCACCTATTACGTTTATTTTCAGTTGGAATACTGCTATTATTTCTCAAAAACACTATAAAAGAATCCAGTGGGAAAGATATGCCATGTTTGAACATTATCCAAAGAGAGGATGTGAGGACCTCAAATCAGACCAATATACAACACCACCATTAAGTTTGACATAGTATACCTGTGAGATAGCTTAAATCTGAATGGTGGCCCTTCATAAAAGTTCACCAGAAAATCCTCTCCACATGTGACAACACGATAGGGTCTTGTCGGCTTATAAGCACAACTTAAAACTCGCCTTGAGTGGCCATCAAATTCACCAACATTGGTGCCTGAATCCCACCTATCCATTGTAGAGTTTATTTAAGTATAATTGTTATGAGCAACAAAATGAAGATTATGCAAAAATCATATGGAAGCAGATAGAGCATGAAGCCTCTTAAACTCAGCTTAACACTACTATAGTATTAGGGTTTAAGAAGTGCAATAAAAATAGTTGCCCAAAACTGCCTAATTAGTGTTATCAACAGTGGCCATGGCAGAATGGGCATGCCAGATTTTAAAGAAAACACCATGGAGGTCCCATGGCTTGGTGTCCCTTACATGTCATCTGCCATGCTAAAGCTGATGCAGTGCATGACAGAGCACAGCAATTAAATGGACTTTCTATCAGGAAAACTGTTGGATTTCCAAGGTAGAGCAGTTAGGACTTCTGGTCATTTGTGGGAAAATCTAAATATAAAAAATGAAAAAGAGGAGTTTGGAATTTGAAAAGCCAGGAAGGGTCTCAACTTATATATGTCGTATATGCAGCTGAAATTCGGAACTAGAAGAAAACCCTAAAGCCTGAAACACATAGGCAGAAGAACTCAGACATCCAGAGATCTTTATTTGGGTTTTCTGTTTACTTTTTGTTGACCTCATGACATTTGAGTTTTATTTGTTTCAATTTCAATTTTATTGGTTTGCTTATCATTTGTGTTGTTGACTTGTTGTACATTTACTGCATCGGTACTTATGAAGCTAGGGTACTTCTAAACTGAAGCCCTACTACCCATACTCAACTTTTTGGGTACTCTAGGTACTTCAAAATATTAAGAAGATTGATAGAGATATATTAGATGAGTCATAAGGACTTATATATGGTTTTCATCGATTTAAAAAAGGCTTCTTATAGTACTAATAGATGTATTGTGGAAGGATCTGAAAAAGAAAAAAGTATAGAATATTCGAGCTACCAAAGAAATGTATGATGGGGCCACCACTTGTGTGAGAATACAAAGTGGAGCCACGAAGGATTTTCTTATAATTATAGGACTACACCAGGATTCAGCTTTGAGCCTTACCTTTTTGACTTGGTATTTGAAAGAAGTAAATGAAAAACTAGAGATGTGGAGACAAGATTTGGAAACATTCGGTTTTTGTATAAGGCAATGTAAAACAAAGTATATGGAAAGTAAAATGTACACTAATTCTAGGGTGTAAGTGAAACTTGGAGATCATTAAATACAACAAGCCATATGATTCAAGTGTTATTTTTTATGATAAAAATTCAATGTTGCATAAATGAGAATGTTGAGCTGGATGAGTGGACATACTAGAAATAATAGGATTAGAAATGAATGCATTAGAAGAAAAGTTGGGGTAGCACTTATATAGAAAATTTGGTTGAAACGAGTCTTGGGTGGTTTGGTCCCATTAAAGACTTCTATACGAAGAGTAGATCAAATAGAAAATAGCCTTATAACTAGAGGTAGAGGGAGACCAAAGAAAATAATAAGAGAAACTATTAGGATGAATTTAACTATCAACAACCTAACTATAGAAATGAACCAAGACTATACACGTTGTCATGGCTTAGTCCATGTGCCAACCCCACCTAGTGGAAAAAAGGTTTTGTTGTTGTAGTGTACTTCAAAGTATGTATCATATAATATTCTTTTAAGGAAAAAATTGACTTAATACATATTTAATAAAATGAAATATGTAGCCAACTCCACCTATTGGGAAAAAGGCGTTGCTTGATCCATGTAGTGAATCCCACCTAGTGGAAAAAGGGCTTTGTTTATTATTGTTATTGTTGCTTATCTGTTAGGTGCAATATTTAGTCTCACTATAGCTAAAGTACATAATTTAATTTGAAAAGTTTAGAAGTTCAGATATAAGTGATCCTATGTCCCCATAACTGCATGACATGCTTAAATAGACTAAAGCAAGAGTTGACTGCCTAACAGGCCACTGTTGACGTTTTATTTTTCAACACTATTGAGTTATTTGTTGTCTGAGTATCCCAGAAAATTGTTTGGTTAGTATATTCTTGAAAAGCTATCCAATGAAGGTAGTGACTTTTATTTCAAAGTTAATACTAATACCAGTGTTACCTAATTTGTTGATCACTTGATCCCCTTTGAAATCCTTCTGATCGCCACTTCGAACCCCATTCCCCATCCACTGTACGTCTGTACCCAAACATGATAGTGCGTACCCGTACCATAACATATCACAAATTAGGTGACACAGGCTAATACTACAAGGTCTGTAAAAGCATTCCATGCTTGTTGTCACCTAATACTTCTGAAAGCCTCAGTGTGCCTATGCTACTTCATCGTTTATATTGATTGAAGCAAATAATAAACAGTTTGTACTTTTTAGTGTTAAACATTCCAGCATTTTCCAAAATGTAGCACCATCACAAGGAAATCCTATTAACTGTCAGTTAAGTTGAAAATAAAAAGTACTAATATTCCAAAGATCGCAGCAAACCACAGGACTCAGTTTCTTAAAAGTTAAAACATAATCACCGGAGTTGTAAAGAGAGCTTCAATATATTTGCTTCCTGTATCAACTACTGAATAATCTCTAATCCCAAGAGCTTCCCACCCAGATACGAATGCCAGATTCCCACTCCCCCAATATTTTTTCTAGCATTTTCTTATCATCCAAACAATCGGAAAACACAGGGGAAAAGTAAATACTCACATAAAAGCGCGTACCAACGACTTCCCTTTCCCTTCACCACAAGCCACGATTCTCAGACCGTCCGGTGACCACTGTAGATCGTCGATCCGACCCGACAAGACCCTGAACTCCTTCTTCAGAACGAAGTCATTGCGTGTTCCCCAAATCCTGACCGTGCCAGACACATCAGCGGACGCGATCCACTCGCCGTTGGGGGAATAGCGAGCCACTGTGGCAGGGTACGCGTGCTCTCCATAGACGGAAACCTGAAGGGGATTCTCGAGGTTCATGAGGACGACCGATCTGCCATTGGTATAAACAATGGAATTTGATTTGGAGTCGCCGGAAATTAGAATCCCACGGCCTCGCTCCGTGGATGGCATGCAGGCATAGGTCTCTGCGAGTTGGTGCATCTTCTGGATGGAATGGAAGGATCTGAGAGATTGAAGTTCTTCTTCTTGCTTCGAATGAAGGGGGAAAGAAAAAGTAGAACTTCAAAGGATTTCGCGTTTTATATGTGGATTGACTAATGTCTGACTCTGGACAGAAGAACGAGAGAGCGATGTCTTTAGTATTGCGAAGGATCCAAAATCAATATATATTTCGTCCGAGATATATGAAGTTGATAGATCATAGAATTTTTAACTATTTTTTTAAGGCAAATGGGCAAATCCCCACATAATTTACTTTTGTTAAATTGATGTCTTCGTGTATTAATTTTTTGGAAGAGGAGAAAAATGCATCAAAATTCTACTTTTTTGTCTTGCAAAATTGGTCATTATTTCATGAGATTTTAGCCATTATTTCATCAGACTTATACATATTTATGGTTGAAGCTGTAAACTAGACCAATGAGATTGAAATTGCCAAGCACATTGGGGTGAGTCAATTTTCGTGGTTATTTAGTTTGAATCACCATCGCATCTCCTTTTTATTGTTGTTATGGATCAATTTAAATCTCATTGTTATGAATTGTTGATATTTGTTCAATCGTCGTTGAATCGTTGAGTATTTCAATTGATTTGATTTTTTATTTTGTGTTTTTTTTATTATTATTATTTTAAGATGATATGACGAATTGGCAATTCAACTTAACAGCAAACATGTTTTTTAATAGTAACATTTTACTGCCACATTACCTGAGAAGATAATAGTTAACGTCTCAATGACTTAATGTTGACGGTGGTGATTTTTCAGGGACCAAATCCTCTATTTTAATTTTTCAGCAACTAAGTCATATGTTGACGGACTAGAAAATAGATTTTCTCAAAATGCATATATGAACTAGTTCAATTTTTCAAAAACTAAATTCTATATTGATCAATGTTTTCTGAACCAAAAAGTAAGTTTTCTAAAAATGCATATATGCCCCTTTATCATAAATGTACAGTTAATTTAATAGATGATTTATTTTCGTTACATTGGTTAAATTTTTGATGAGTTTGGATTTGAAAACCCCTACCTCAAGTCTTAATTCTTGAATATTAAATTTAGACAATTTACAAAAAAATTCAAATTTTAATTTGCTAACTTGTGTAAAACTAGTTCGTTCTCAACTTTAGAGAAAAATACTCTCTATATATATTGGATGAACTACAAAATGTATCTGTCAATGGAAAATCATGAACATTTGAGCTTCTATCCTATATTATTAATTTATTATGAAGAGAGTAAACGAGACAACAATGAAAAGACTTTAGAAAAAGGCTTTAGAATAAAGTATAACTATATTAAATATATATGAAAAATTTTAACAACAAGCCCGTCTAGCTCAGTTGGTAGAGCGCAAGGCTCTTAACCTTGTGGTCGTGGGTTCGAGCCCCACGGTGGGCGATTCTATTTTGTTTTTTGCTTTTTTTTTGGGGTCAAAATTCAACAAATTTTTTTTTTTTTTTTTGCTTCTTAGAAATCCGGAAAGCCTTATAAGCCACATTGGGCCAACTGGATCTGAATTCGTGAGCTTCATTCAGTTCTTACTTTCTTACAACACTCTATAAGCTCCGAATCCAAAGCCTTATTATCCACATTGGGCCGAATGGATCTTAATTTTGTGGGCTTGATTCAATTAAAATTCGACATAGGATTCTTTTTTTGGCAATAAAAATTGGGAAAAAACTTGAATCCATTTCCTTATGTCCATTTCATCCAATTCCACCAATCATATATTGTATTTACACTCTCTTTCTTCTATGATTGGTCATATAAAAGGTGGTCTTCTATATTCTCTCTCTACTGTGATTGGTCATTTAAACACTTTTTGCCACGTGTCATAATTATATTGGAGAATTGGATGAAATGGATATAAGGAAATGGACCTAAGTTTTTTCTTAAAAATTATGAATGTATTATACTAAAGTAAACTAATAAGAGACAATTAAAATACATTTAATGTAATAAAATACATATTTCTTAGCGTATAGTGTATACAACTCATCTCTCGTATGATTGATTCTTTTAAAAAACAAATTCACTTGTTTTATTTTGATTAGAGAATCTGATAGCAAAGATATAAATAATCCTTATAAAAACTAAAACATTTTTATCTAATTTTTAATTTCATGAAACTATTAATATCATGTACTAAATGTTTTTATATTTGACATCATAAATTAAAAAAAAGTTTACAAATGTCATTTAATATTAAAAATAAGGCATATGTATAAACCTAAATAATCCTTATAAGACATACATTAATGTTTTCAAATTTTAGATATGGTAATAAATTTTAAATATGGTTATACCTTTTTTTTCTGGGTAAAAAGAGGGAATATATTAAACTAGAAATAGTACAAATACTGCTCAAGTGGCATCCGAATACAGGATAACCGAATTAAACTACATAACATAGAAACCATTGGCAACAGTCCAGGATAAAGGGTGCACCGAATACATCTAGAAGGCAACACAGCAGTACAGTAGAGGAAATATCACTTTGGTATCATTCACTTGTCGAAAGGTGAGACTCAACATGTTTGGTAAGGCTTATCAGTTGAGAATGTGAGCTGAACTTTCCCTGTTAAGAGGGAAACTTCCTTCTCTCATGATAGAGAGGGAAGTGGAGGTGAGATGACATTTAAATACCAAAATGTCCTTAAAAAAATTTGTGACTTTTAAAAAAGCAATGGCAAAAAAGGTTTTTCATATTTTTATCTTCTATTTCTCTATCTTCTTCCCACCGTACCAAACAATATTACTTTTACATTCCACTTTCATTTTTCTGCATACCAAACATATTTTTTATCACTTACTTCCACTTCCATTTCCACTTTCACTTCCCACTAAAACACTCATCGAATACCAAACGCCAGTTAAGGATTAGTCTCTAATGCAACAATCTTGTTGCATGCATGCAATGCAATTTCGACCGATAGAATTGTGACATGTAAAAAATTACATTACATCTCAAGTCATCCAACACAGCTGCTTCTCCATCTTATCGGCATATTGGTTTCCTTCACGATGGACATGTCTAATAAGAACGCTGAGAAATCCGGCAACATTGATCACAAGTTTTTGTTTACCTTTAATAGCTTATTAATATGGTTCTACCTTCTAATCAGTAATCTCTCAAAATAATTTAATTTTATAATTAATATATATATATATATATATATATAATGAGATGACGTGTGAAAGAAAAAAGTATATATGGCCAGCACCTATTTGATAGGACTCCTAGTTTTTGTAATCTTATTTTGCATGATGACATTAAGAAGTCTTGTCTCCCTTGTAGGCTTGTGTAGACTATTCCTTTGTTGCTAGCCTTTTCTAATTTTCCTATATTACCAATATATATATATATATATGGTAGTTATTAACAAAAATTAAAAAAAAGTATATAAGTTTTTATTATTTAATTTTTTAAAGAATAATAGTAAATATTTTATATTGTACATATTTTAAAATATTGAAAAATAGAAAGCACAAATGAACATGCTAAGAACATCTAGTTCAATATATTTTTGAGCATACGCATATTAATTTATTATTGAACTGTTTAAATTGTAATTTTTATATATTATATAAATTTAAGAAACGTTATTTAAAAATGTAATATTATTTAAATTTTATATATTTAAATATATGTTTAGTATTAGTATCATGGCACATAATAATTAGAATTGTTAAAATAGACAAATTCAACCCGTTTTTAATCTTATTTAATTATAATTGGGCTAGGCTTGTCCATTTTTAATTAGAGCCAAATTTTTCAACCCAATCTTAGTAGAGTTCAAAGATGGCTTGGCAAGCCAATTGGTATTTCTTTAAAAAAAATTTAATTTATTAAATAATTGCACTATCTTTTATAAACTATTTTATAGAATTATATTGATCTTCCTTCAAAATTTTAAATATTAAAATATAAATTAAAGTAATTAAAAAATATTCATGGATTGGCTTGGCTGCCCATATTTATTTGATTCATAAACCTTTCAGCCCGACCTTATTAACTTGTTTAGTTAAGGCTTTGGAAGTGATGGAATGTGTTTAGATTTTGGAACCCCATACATGTAAAGGATTTAATTTAGTAAGGTTTGGACGTAGCTCTTAGGGGTACACGGGTTGGATTTTGGCTGGACTCGAGATCCGGGCCGGGTCAGTCGGGGTTTTTTTAAAAAATTTGATTTTGAGTCATGAGAAATAGAGAGTAGGCATATAAAATAAGGAGTAATTAATACATGTTGACATTTTGAATAGATATTTTAAATTTTAAATTGATTTATTACCTAGTTTTTAGGAATAGATTAATAAGATATTAAATAATAGATATGATATCTTATTTTCAGCTATTAATTTTAATCTTTTTTACATATAAAAATATTTAAAATAATAAAAAAAAAATTTTTAAATGATCCTACTCCGGGTCGGGCTGAGTTGTGGGGAGCCCGACCCGGCCAACCCGGCCCGATGGACACGAATGGGCCCGGACCGGGCCGAGTTGGCCGGGTCCTTGTACACCCATAGTAGCCCTAGTTTGAGGGCTCTCTCAGGGGTAAGGGTTTGGGCAATTTGGATCATTTTGTTCCTATTTTTGGGTTTTTTTTTAAATTTCAAAAAAAAAAACTTAATAATTTTTTATTGAAGGGTAAAATTGTAATCTTATCAAACTCTCATTCCTTTCTCATCCCTTGTTTTATATTACACCAAATATAATCATATCATTTTTATTCATACTCCCATTCCCATTCCAATTCCCTCAAGAGTCACTTAATTGTGAAAAAGGTATTTTTCAACGATTTAAATTTTGACCGTCAAAATAAGTTGTTAAAAATATAATAATAATATTTTCAACGGTCAATGTATGATTATTGATAATACTTGTTTTGACAATAATTTTATCAATGGTATTTTTTTAACAGCCTTCCTCAATAGAAATATTGTAAAAAATAATATTATTGATAATTATTGACAATTATTAATTGTTTAAAATACTATTGTTGATTCTCTTCAACAATTTATATCAACAATTAAAATTCATTTATTGAAAAAAGTACTTATTTCAATGGTCAAAATATAATTATTAAAAAAATTCTGTTTTAATAAATTTTTTTAATAATTAATAATGACTATTAAAATATAGATCGTTAAAAAATGAAGTTGCATTCTAAAAAAAAAAGTTTGCACGCTGCATAATTTTTTTCCCCAATCATGCATCCGTACAACATAGTGGACAGTATAAGGGGTATACTTTCAACCTTTAATTCAAATCATTTATATGTAAGGTTGATCTTAACTTACTTCTTAATTTTGGAGATTTCGCATTTATTTTGTTTGGATGCAAATTTTTTAGAATTGCTTTAAATGAACGTAATGTAGATTATTGGAAATAATTTTTGTTAAGTAATTCGTTTTTATGCAATTTTAATAGTTTTTTTAAAATGTACATTTTTGTTTATTTTTCAAAAAATAATACGGACTCACACGCTAATAAGGATATACTATATATGAATGAATTATGAACCAAATTATTATTAATATTTGTAAATATCATTATCTTAAATAGATTAGGGACTAAATTATTATTAATATAGATAAATAGTCTCACAAAATTTATAGATGCAAAATACTATTTAGTCCCTGAATTGTTGGTCAAACTACTATTTAGTCCTCGAATTTATCAAAAATACTTTTTAGTCCCTGAATTTCTTAACTGTGTCAACTATTTAGTCCTCGAATTTGACAAAATACTAGTTAGTTCCCGAATTTGTAACTATGTCAACTATTTAGTCCCCAAACTAGGCAAAAATACTATTTAATCACTTAATTTGCAACTCTGTCAACTATAACGGGTAACAGTTAGGAGACTAAATAGTTGACAGAGTTGCAAATCCGGTGATTAAATAATATTTTTGCCAAGTTTGGGGATTAAATAGTTGACATAGTTACAAATTTGGGGACTAAATAGTATTTTGTCAAATTCGGGGACTAAATAGTTGACATAGTTAAGAAATTTGGGGACTAAAAAGTATTTTTGATAAATTCAAAGACTAAATAATAATTTAACTAACAATTCAGAAACTAAATAGTATTTTGCCTCAAATTTATAATTTAAAGTTGAGTTTAGACTTAACATTAAGAACAATATTATAGTCTTTGCACCTAGACCTCAGCAAGTATCCTCATCTGTAGACCTAAACAGTAAACACAAAAAAGTTCAAATTGATAATTTTTCTCTTTAAATTATGACTCATCTACATGACATACAAAATACATCAAATATAATAAATTGAATTATCAAATATATAATTAATATACAATCTTAATAAAAATATTCAATAAAAAAATGATCAAATATAGTAATTATAGATTAATATTAAAATTAAACTAACTTATTAATAAAATTGAAGCAAATAATATATATATATATATATATATATAAAAGGAGAGTGAGAGGACTCATATATGTGAGAGTTGAGAGAAATTGTTTTTAATTATTCAAATTAAATCGAATGATTGAGACTAGAACATTATTTTAAATCAATAATATAATAGTCATATGAGATTTAAAATATATTATATGCGAGTCATATAAAATTTAAAATAATATTTAATTTTAGTGGTTCAATTTAATCTGAACAATTAAAAATAAGTCCTTTGATCTCTCACGTAAGATGAGTCATCTCACTCAATATATGCTTGTATATATATAGTGTAAAAAAATTTAAATAAATTGTATAGGTTGAATAATGAGTATGTGTTCGAGTTGGGTATCACCACCCCTCCCTCCGCACACTCATTTAGTACTAGACTTGGATCTAATAGGTAAAATTTGCAAATACTATAGGATTTAAAAATTAGGATGATCATATAAAACTCAAAATAAATTTTTTGTTTGGCCAGAAAACTCAAAATAAATTAAAAGATAGACAAAATGTGTATATATATATTCACCAAAAATAAATGTCAAATACAAAAAAAAAACTAAAACTAAAACAGAGGTTACACATGAGAGAAATTTTGTCTACATCATCATTTAATGAAAAACACTAACGATATCAGACAAAAAAATATATTTAGAGCAATCTTGAAACATAGAGGATTATTTTAAAATTTTTAAAAGATTTATTGCATTTCTAATAATGAAAATATTTATTTATTTTAGAACGTGAAAATATGTAATTTGATATATATCCATGTATATATATATAAGTTCGGCAAAAAAAAATTAAGAGTATGTTCTTTTGTTGGAAAAGAGGAGAAAATAGGAATGAGAATAGAAATGGGAAAAGATAAGGGAATGAAAATGTCATGTCAATGTGATGTGATGTAATGTAAATGAAATAAAAGTGGATAAAATGACCATTTTGTCCTTACATTAAAATTGAAAATGGAATAAAAGTGAATAAAAAAAGTAAAGACAAAAATATAATTTCATCATATTAAAAAAAATAAAATTTGTTTGTAAAAAGAAAATAAAAGAGAGATAACTTCTCCCTCTTCTTTTCCATCATTATTTCTTTTAAAAGAAAATGCCAGACCGACCCATCTCATAGACGTGTTTAATTATACACACACAAGACAAGACAAGACGGGCTGAGATGACATGGACTATTTTTATATGATTATTATTATTTTTATTATATATATATATATATATTATAAATTAAATTATTATAATGATAAAAAAATTTAAAATACTTTTTGTACACAATTTCTAAGTGTTAAGGACATTAAGATACCATTTTGTTGCATGTAAAAACAAAATTATCCCAATCATATTTTTAAAGACATTAAAATGATAAATTATTGTTCATAATTTTTTAAATATTGTTTTTAAAGAAGTCGCATGTGAGAGAAGTCGCATGTCTCACATGCGACTTGCAAAAAAAATTATTAAAAAAATAAAAAACAATAGTTTGTCACCCTAATATTTTTAAAATTATAATTGGGATCATTTTATGTTTACATAAAATAAATGGCACTCTAATATCTTGAACCCCAATTTCTAATCCTAACTGTGGAATGTCTCGCTAAATTTTTTCCATTATGGAAAGAAGAAGAAAAAAGTTGAGAATTTCTTAATCCTAACCATCTCGACGCCGAGTAGATGTTCAGTGGTACGGTAGTACTGAACTTCTGTACATTCCTCCAATCAGTTGGTCCATAAACCATTCAAGGTGAGCCCTAATTAATTTGAGTTTTTATTAATATTAACAAATAGCATTACATGATTGAAGGGATACACTGAAATTCAGTTATACGGTACCATTAAACTTTTAATCATTGCTTGCTTGGTGAACGTAAAAGTAGTAAATTTACGGGGAAAAAGGTAAACGTTGTAAACTTTATATTGATATATTTTATTTGTTATCTATATTTAAATTTAAGAAATTTCTTATTTTATAATTTTTTATTATCCAAATCATATTTCAATAATTAAAAATAGTATATATAGATTTATTTTTTTTTTAAAATAAATTTTAAATTTCACTTTCCATTCATTAATTTTCCGGCATCAATTCTAACATGCACAGAGATTTTTTTTTTTTTTGGTTAACACATGCACAGAGATATTGAATCAAAGTCATTGCTTAATCTTAAAAATTTCAAGAATTATAATACCTCAATTTTTAAAAGAGCGGTTATAATATGTTATTTAATAATTGAAAATAGAAAAATATTCACACCTTATACTTTTATTTAAAGAAAAAACTTCATAGCAAATATAAATTGACCCAACTATTGTTAAGGAGTCTTTTTTTTTTTTTATATATATATACACTGCACTAACATCTTTTTCTTTGTTTTATACGTATAGTTTTTTATTAGAAAGTATCTTGTTCAAATCTCGATCGAATTAAATATAAATTTTTTTTAATAAAATTTTAAATTTATCATAAAATATTAATTCTTTTTACTAAACTAAATTTTACTAAGTGTATGCAGCAACCAATTGGCCAACGACACCCTTAAATGGAACTCAGATCCGCGGAGAATTAGTCCTTGACCTGTCGGACTGGGGGATACCTTGGAAAACCAAAAAATTTTTTACTAATAATTGTGTAGAATATGATTGAGGGTCCACTTATGGGGCTCCTTTTTAGCTGTCAAATGGTGACCAATCATTTTCGTCCAACAAAATTATTTCTTTCCACTAAAAAATCATTTGATATATATTCTCATAAATATTTCTCTATTTTCACAAGTATTTTTTTATTAGAAGCAATTCTGTTTAAATTAGTTGAGTTCTTATAACAAGAGTAGAGTTCTCACAATATAAATTTTTTCATTCACAAGACTCAAACTTTAGAGTCCAAAACTTTTCTTAAGGAGAATGGAGTACCCAGATCACCACTCCAATTAACCACTTGTTATATATTTCAATAAATATTAGAAATAGAAAAAAAATACAAATAATAAAATGTAACTTTATATCCGTATTAGATTGGTATAAATATTAATTTGGAATATTTTATATTCGTATCAAATGAAAGGATAGATAAAATCTTTAATAAAAATATATATAATATTAAATAAATTTTTATATTTCTAATATTATTGGACTTAATTAAATTCAATGTTAATTTATAACAATTATGCATTTTTTATATTAAAATAAATTTTTTTAGAACTATATCAAAATAACTTTTAGTTCTCCTTTATTTTTTATTAAGTGAATATGAGGTATTGCATGCATATCGATTAAATTACCTGATTATAATGGTATCTAGTATTTTGTATTTATTTATTTATTCTTAATATTTTGAATATGTTTTTTAGCCTGAATATTTCAAATATTAGATAGTTTCTAATACATATATTGAAAATAAACATTTTTTTGAGCAGATTCAATATTCAGACTCGAATTTAACGGGTAAATTTTTCAAGTACCTGTTGGACGATCCGGATAAGATTGCCCGCTCAACTTGACAAAAAAAAAATACAATAAATGGGAAAAGGAAAGATGGATAGGTGTGTGTTTAATATTATATATATATGGGTGGAAGATGGGGTGAAGAATATATATGATTGCCAAAAATATGACTAAACATATAATAATGTTTTAATGTTATGTGATGTGGAGCAGCAGATCTTTGTTTCATTGTCTGTTCGGCCCTGAATTTTGCGCTTCATCCACTCTTTGTTTCTCCATCCAATCCGGATCAAGTGAAGTGTATCATCATCATCTATATCTATATTTATATTATATGGTTGGATGAAACTAACTATAATTAATTAATACTTTCATCCAATTATATTGTCTAGATGACGCACTTTATTCATTCCAACTTCACTGGATTCATGTACTTTCTTCTTCTTCCTCCTCCTTCATTCATCGTTGCTTTATGCAATAATATATATATATATATAGAGTCCTTATTTTTCTTTAAACTATAATTACAAAAGAAAAGCGGTGGAAATTCAGGGTCGAACATACATTGAAACTGAGGTCAACACTCTCTACTTGTTCTGTGCAACAAATATTGTAAGGTATTTCTTTCATTATATATATATAGTTCTTTTTTAAAAAGTTTAGATGATGCTTGCTAAAAGTGCTTATATATATATATATAATATAACGAGTTAAAATACTATTTATTTCATAAATTGTTGGTCAAACTATTATTTAGTCCTCGAAATGTTTAATTATGTCAACTATTTAGTCCTCGAATTTGACAAAATACTATTTAATCCCTGAATTTGTAACTATCTCAACTAGTTAATCTTCAAACTTGGCAAAAATACTATTTAATCACCGAATTTGCAACTTTGTCAACTATAACGGGTAACAGTAAGGATACTAAATATTTGACAGAGTTGCAAATCCAATTAAATAATATTTTTGCCAAGTTTGGGGACAAAATAGTTGACATAGTTATAAATTCGGGAACTAAATAGTTGACATAGTTAAACATTTCGATAACTAAATAGTATTTTTTATAAATTTGGGGACTAAATAGTAGTTTGACCAACAATTCAAAGACTAAATAATATTTTGCCTCTAATATAACTGATTTTGAAAGACCTTTCATATAAGCTTCTATATTGCTCCATGCAATGCATGTCTATATTCATATGATTTTGGATCCTTTTCGTTAATAATTTCTCAAAATAATTTTATTTTATATTTAAATAATACAAATTAAAAAGAAAATGACCAATTAACTAATTAAAAAATAAAATAAACATATGATATGAGAAGACGATGGAAGAGAGAAAATAGGAATAATGATAGGAGTAATTTTTTTTTAAATAATGGAAGTGGTAATTATCAAATAAAATAACTTCTTAATTTTTCATTTATTATTTTAGAATTAGTAATAACACTCCTATCAAAAAATAATAACAATAATAATAAATAACACTTTATTTTATATTTTATAAAGTACATAGAAATTTAACATATACCTATGTGCATGTGAAACTTCTAATATATATTTATATATATATATGGATGAGTGACCAACAGGTAGTCGGTTGAAGTGGTAAGTACTTCATTTCCCTTAAATAATGTCTCAGGTTCGAGACTTGCGTATGAAAAAATCTCTGTTGTAAGAGATCTACTCCGTTATGGGACATCTGCTAACTTGAACAAGATTGACTTTAATAGGAGGATACCGGTAAAAACCAAAAAAATATATATGGGTGTGTGTGTGTGTGGGTGTTTTAAGAAGATAATATATTTCTTTCATTATTATTACACAAAGCCTTAGGGGCATGGACGGAATTCCGAGTCTCATTGAAGCCGAATCCGTCAACCTCCACGGGACATTGCTCCATTAAGGTTTTGTCCATTGCAAAAAAATTTCCACTTTTTAAATTATGCATCGAGTAATAAAAATTCAATGTATAATTTTAGGATATTCTTGCGTAATATTATTTTTCATTTTATCAAGTTTAATGTTAATCAGATTAGTTAATACATAATTACAATAAAGAATTAAGAATAAAGAAGGATTTAAAATACGAGATTTAAAAACATATCTCTCCATGAACCAGTGGTAATTACTCTATGGTTCGGGTTTTAAAAGAGATCTATTGATAAATTGAGCTTTAAGAAATATAATTTATTTTAATTTAATTTATAAAAAATAAAAATATTAAATTAATTACGTTTTGTTTACTTTCAAATTTTTTATTTTATTTTCATTGAAAATAAAAAATAAAATTGTATTTGATTGGAACTTTTAAAAACATTTCTTTGAAAAATGACTTAATTTTCTAAAACGTTATATTGATATTTTTAGCGTTTTCTATTAAAAATTTTTGAAAATTGAGAAGCCATCAAGTGAAAAAAAGAAATGGATCAAATGAAATAACTTCATGTGAAGAAGTTATTTTATCTAATCAATCCTGACTATTGATCTGCTACAACAAAATCATATTGCAACAGATCAATGATTCAAATCAATTAGATGAAGTCATATGATTCGACCCAAAAGGGTGACAACTGAAAACTGACAATCCTGATTTCTGTACAAGCTGTAATTATACAAAAACTCTTGGCCCCATTTGGTAACATGAGTTGGGGCTGTAATCTAACATTCTTCCTACCAAACATACTTTACTTTTTGTAATATGATGAAATTATGTTTTTGTCCTTACTTTTTTATTTTTTAATATTTTTAATATAAAGATAAAATGGTCATTTTATCCACTTTTATTCCATTTCTATTTCCTACTACCAAACATAATAAATACATTTCCACTTCCATGCTCATTCCCATTACAATCACATTCACGCAAGAAATGAGACTTTATTTTCAAAACTCCGTGGCATTACGGTAATATTACACACTTTTGTGTACATAATGTACTACTTATCCTTTTCTCCCGCGTACGTTTGGTAGAAATGCACGGATGGGAAGATGTAAAGTATTATAGAGTAAACTGTAAAGGACTGTAGAGTAAAAGAAAGTACTGTAGGAAAAAATGAAGAGAGAGATAGAAAGAAAAAATATGATTAGAAGTATGTTTAGTATGTAAAAAATATAATATAAAAATTTTTGAAAAACACAAGAATACATGAATTCCATTGTTTTAAACTGTTACTTAAACATAGCCTAAATGAACATTGGACCAATGGGCTTTCTTATTTTGGATCAAAGAAAAATGGACCAACGTTCACAGCGTGAATGGACCAATGCATAAATGAACCAATGGACAAATGTTGACAGCATGTATGGACAAATGCATTAATGAACCGATGGACCAATGCGTAAATGTGCATTGTGATTTGTGATCATCATTATTATTTAGTTTAAATTAAGTATTTATTGTTAAATAGTACAATGATATATCGAGTCCAATAATTTATAACTTTAATAAATTTTTTATAAATAGATTTAATGACGGAGAGTTATTTTCCGTTTTCTTTCCTTTTCTTTCTCAAACAATCCAAACTCTAAAGTCTTATATATATTTATGTAGATATGTTCATTAGTACGATATTATTGAATTTTAGTATATTTTTTTAATTAGTTGGTCTCTAAATTGTTCAAAACAGGTCCTTACTAATGTAAATTTCAATTAATATTAAGCACTAAATTTTTATGATTACTTTCCGAAGCATATCAGCATCAGTTTTCATTCATATATATCTTGTATAAAAGTGCACTTCAACTGTGTGTGTGTGATTTCCTTATAATGATCTCAAAAATTCAAAAAGAGGGCTGCAATAGTTACAAACAGATGCTATTGCTAAAGATAATGATATGAATAAGATTGAGGATTTAATGAGGCCGAGAGACGGATAAAAGTTTAGTATTACTATATTTATTGAATTTTAGTGTATCTTTTTAATTAAATAATGTTATTTGTTAATACCAATATTAACTTATATTAATAAGGACTTACCTTAAATAGATTAAGGATTAATTGATTAGAAAAATATACTAAATTTCAATATTACCGTACTATTAAAGATCTACCGGAGGTGGACATATATCCATACTAGAGGCTTCACATGTATGATGTGCATGTCAATTTTTTTTTTTTATAAAATATAAATTAAATTATTATTATTATTAATTGTAAAATAATAAATTAAAGATTAAACAATTATTTTTTTGATAACTAGTATAATTGTTATTTTTAAAAAAACAAAATTACCACTATCACTATTCTCATATTTTCTCTCTCCCATGACATTCTCACATCATTTTTTTATTTTTTTTTTAATTAATTAAATAACTATTTTGGGAGATCAGGAATGGTCCACAATCATATAAATATAAATATATTTATTTCAGATTCATCAAATTTTGGATTTATGGGCCAACCTAAATTTGTTTGGATCATGTGGAGATGTTTCTCTTAAAACGTGTTTACAAGTTACAACGTTTATTGGCAACGTGTGAACTTCTAAAATAAAGTTTTGAAATTATAAATTTGTGGTATTTTTATTGAGTTTTAGAGTAATTTAAATGTATTCAAAATGATAAGAAAGAATTGTTAATATACCTAAATGTTTGAAAAAAGTTAATTTAAAATGTAGGAGAATAAAGTGGGGGTTAAATTGTGAGAAAAATGGGACTAATATGAAATTTAGGAGACAAAATAAGGCAAAACTCTAAACCCTAAAACATACTGTAACAATAAGAAAATTGAAGGTATTAAATTAAAATTGAAGAAAGGATCAAAATGTAATTTTTTTTTGTTATGGGTCTAGTGACATTATCTCTCTCGTAATTTTTTATTATGAATTTTATTTTTATTTATAAACTAATTATTTGCTGACAATAGAAAATTGTGGCACAAAAAAGAAACTGACAGCCATGTTCATATTATAATATGGAAGGAAATGTCTAGAACATTATTAAGGTAATGTTGTTTATGTACTTGCTATAAAGTTCATTAATCATAAATATTATTTATATTTTTTTTATATTTAATTGGTTAGATAATTTATTTCTTTTTATTTCCTCTTTCTATCATGATTGATTATATAAATTTTTTTTAAGTATTTTAATAATATTAGTGAATTTTATAACAAACATCATATAACCTTACTTTAAATTAATTTTAAAATATAATATATTTTTTTAAATAGTAAAATACCATGCTTAATATTCTTACCAACCAAATGTGTGTAACAATGAACAAAAGGACAAAAAAATCGCCAAAAAAGAGATGGACACCAATCGTTCAACGAAAATTGACACATGTCTAAAAAAAATTTATATGTTGTTGTTTATATTTTTTTTAAGTTTAACCAATTAAAAAAAAGACATATATCAAATTTTTAATGTCATCTCTTAAAATTGACACATGATTTTTTTTAATTGGTTAACCTTAAGAAAAGCATGTAAGCAACATCATATAAATTTTATGGTTGGATAAAATATTTGATTTGATGTTATTGAGATAAATAGATCTTAACCGTTAAGATACAAGATACTATATGACGTGGCTATTAAAAAATAGAATCCAGATTCTTTATATTTTCCCTTTAAATTCTCTCTCTCATTTTCAAAATCATAACCATTCAATTAATCCAATGTTCAAAAACTTGCCACGTGGCCTCTTAAAATTAATTTTTAGTACCAAACTCTGGCGTGGAGGGGAGAGAGAGCAGTTTCTTTAAATTACTTGGTAATAACATAATTTTGTCCCCATCAAATAAAGATTTCTTTCAAAAACATTCATATCTTTTTTTTTTTCATTTATGTATTTAATATATATATATATATATACACACACCTGTTTGAAGATTTACATCCAATATATTTTGAATACCTATAGTCATGCCCCTCAATTTTTTTAATGTATAAAATGTTTATAATTTGACCAAATTAAAAATATGTATAATCATTATATTTTTAACATTTATAGTTTTGCCTCCTAAATTTATGATAATTGTATTTATAATAGGACTAACTTATGTGAAGTTACCTAGGTGTTCGTTGTGATTCTCCAATAAAAATAAGATATGTGGCAAAAAACACTTCTATGACCAATAATAGATGCAGAGAAAATATAAAAGATTAAATTATGATAACCAATTATTAAAGAGTCTCTCCTATATAAATTTAGGGGTAGAAAAAATTATAAATGTTAAAAATATAATGATTATACATTTTTGGGTCAAATTATAAACATTTTATACATTATAAAAATGTAATCATTAAAAAAATTAGGGGCGTAACTATAAATATTCAAAATATATTGGATTTAAATCTTCAAATAGGTGTGAGTGTGTATATATATATATATTAAATACATAAATGAAAAAACGGAGGACTTGTGGTGCGTTTGGTATAGGTTGAGGAGGGAAAGTGAGAAGGAAAGTGAATATGTTATATGTTTGGTATGAAGATGAAAGGTGAGAGGGAATATTGCTTCCCTTTAAATTTAGAGGGAATGTGAGGTTGAGGGAAGGAAGTAGACATGAAAATACTATTTTGTCCTTTCCTTCCTATGTGAGGGCATAATCTTAGAGGGTAAAATAATCTTTTACACGTTTTAACTTCCACCTCCCTATTTTATTCTTAGTAAACCAAACAATTTTATTCTTATTTTTATTTTACGTTCCCTACATACCGAACACACGTAAATCTTCCACTTCCACATTCACTTCCATTTAGACTTTCCACTAAACACTCACCGGATACCAAACATGCCCTTAATTAATTAAAATTTAATAGAGATGTTTTTGAAAGAAAATTTTATTTGATAGGGAAAAAACTAGGATTTTTACCAAGTAATTTTAAGAAACTGCTCCATCTCCCCTGTACGCTACAGTTTGGTACTAAAAATTAATTTTGATAGGCCACGTGGCAAGTTTTTGAGCATTGGATTAATTAAATGGTTATGATCTTGAGAATGAGAGAGTGAATTGTAGAGGGGAAATATAGAGGATTTGGATTATAAGAGTACGTTTGGGATAAATGCACAGATGTAAAGTACTGTAAATAAAATATTGTAGAATAAAAGAAAGTATTGTAGAGAAAAGTGAAGGGAGAAATAGAAAAATAAATTAAGAAAGAGAAAAACTATGATAGAAAGTGTTTCGATTCTTTACCAAACATACTTTAAATAATAATGTATTATGTTAATTTATTAATTCTGCTGTCAATCATCATGATACCAAGTCATTTTGATAAGTAAAATTAATTAAAAAAAAGGAAACAAAAACAATATAAAAAGAGAAAAATAGGAAAAAAGAGTTTGATGTAACATGATAATTGATAAGTTAACAGTTATACATCAGCATTTAACGGACATCACCCGATAATTAACGGTTAATATTATAGGGATTAAATAATAAAAAGAGCCATTTATTAAGAGTTTTGCATTATGAAAAATATGAGAGAAATGGTGGGTCCCATGGGAGAAAGGGATTATTTTATGGGCACGTTTGATAAGTAGAAAGAGAAAGGGAATGGGTTTGATATGTTTGGTAGTAAAAATTTGGAATGAAAATGTATTAAAATTACCACTTTACTCCTTATATTAAAATAAAAAAAAAGGTTAAGATTGTGTCAAATCAAAAGTTATAATAAACATTTTGTTTTTTTATTTGTTTTTAAATGTGTGAGAAAAACAAAAAAGTAAAAGTGGTGGGCCCACCCACTTTTACAATTCCATTCCCGTTCGGTTTCCAGCAACCGAACGGGCCAGGGTTTGTGCTGAAAAAAAATAATGAAATGTTTATTATACTTTTTGATCTGACATAATCATAATTTTTTTTAATATTTTAATATAAAGGGTAAAGTGATAATTTTAATCCATTCTCATTCTCAAATTTTACTACTAAACACAGTAAACTCATTCCTTTTTTGCGTACCAAATATACCCTAAGACTAAATAGGCTATTTCAAAAATTTAAGAACTAAATAATTGTTTGACCAATAATTCAAAAATAAAAAAAAAAAGTAGGTTACCTCATAATAAAATGTAATTATATATCTGTGTTAGGCTGTTAGCCAAGTATAATTATAAATATTGGTTTCGGATACTTGATTTTTTTTTTTTGAAACGAATGAGTAAGTAGGACACTCTATATATTTGATAAAAATTAATATATATATATATATATGTATGTATAATTAAATATAATATAACACTAAATATAATATATAATATTAAGTAAAATGTTATGCTTTTAATATTATTAGGATTAATTATTTTTAATATTAATTTATAACAATCATCTGTATTTTTTATGTTAAAATAATATTTCTAATCATTTATTTATTTAGTGAATATAGGATATTAAATATCTTATGTCCCGAAAAAAATGTAGTATCTTATATTTATTGGTTTTTTTTTGTATATTTTGAATAAAGATATTAAAATAATTTTTTTTTTCAAATTCAGTATACAAATATTAGGATGTTCTAAGCCGATTAAAAAAAAAAAAGAATGAGCATCTGTCAAAATTAACTAAAGTCCGATAATGCGGTAAATTTTTTTTTCTTTTAACATATATTTTATGTAATTTTGTTCGAGGTACTATAAGTGCACGTTCATTAGGCAGTAAGAAATAGAAACGAAATGTATTTGATATGTTTAGTAGTAAAAAATTTGGTAATAGAAATAGAAAGGGAATGTATTAAAATGACCATTTTACCCCTTATATTAAAATAATAAAAAGAAAAGAGAGTTATAATTGTGTCAAATCAGAGGGATATAATAAATATTTTGTATTTTTTTCTTCTTTTTTTTAAGTTGATGAAAATGAAAAAGTAAAAAATTAAGTGGAGTCCAATGAACCCACCATTTTCATTGACATTTCTATTGTTGTTTCTTACAAGTGAACATTCCCTAAACACTTTGTCCAACAAGAATTCAAACCTCAGCTTGATATATTTTAAGAAATTAATCTCTTCTTTTAAATTCAATCTTTTGTGGAGAGGTAAATTGACTCACCAAAACTGGAATACCTACCCAATTGATGATAATTATACACGCAACTTGACAAGCAACGGCAATAAATGGAAAAGGACAGATATACAGTACGTAATCTGCCTCCCTTTTAATGTTGAGTAGATGAGATGTTTAGCGGTATTATATTATTGAAGTTCAGTACATCTCTTCAATCAGTTAGTCTCAAAATTATTCAAAATAAGTTCTTATTAATGTGAATTTATATTAATATTAACAAATAATTTTATGTAATTAAAAAGATATACTGAAATTCAGTAGTATGATATTACTGAACTTTTACCCTTTAACACTGGAGGATTATATAAGGGTGGAGATGGGTGAAGAATAGTATTGCAAAAAACATCATAATTTATGGTCTCTCATCCTTCCAACTTGATTAACCACAAGCTTCTCCTTAGAGCAGTAGATCTTTGTTTCATTGTCTGTTCGGCCTTGAATTTTCCGCTTCACTACTCCTTTGTTCTCAGGAGACGGATCAACTGAAGTGCACTATCTCAACTGTGGGATGAGAAATTGAGGATGGATATTCATATCTATGATATAATACTTTCATCCGACGATCTAGATAGAGCATTTCATGTATTGATCTGAATTCGTGTTTGTCCTTTGTTCCTGAGGTCACCACTCTTTTTCTTAAAAAAAAAAATAAAATAAAATTAAAGAAAAGAAAGAAAGAAAAAAGCGGTGGAGATTAGGGTCGAACAGTCATTGAACCTGAGGTCACCACTCTCTACTCAAGTTCCTTCTTTGTCATCGTTGATCTGTGCAACAAATATTGTAAGGTATTTCTTTCATTATTTATATCTATATTGTCTCTTCAATTTTCATATAAAACTTGTATATTGATCCTTATATGAGTGTGTGTTAAGAAGATAATATATTATAAAAAAACTTTTTTTTGTCCCTCTGGATCTCTTTGAGGCACTGTTCCGACTAATTCGATCTCGATCCGTGTCACGTACTTGATTATAGTGGGAGAATTTCTCAATAAAAATAGTTGCATTCACAAAATTTTAAATTTAATATCTTATTTAAGTAATACCAAACAACTTATCACTTAAAGCAAAAACTCGTCGGTTATATATATATATATATATATATATATTGAGAAATTCAGTATTGTTGTTGTTGCCATTTTGACATATAATCAAATTTACTTTTTTAAAGTGAAAGTTACACAATCCATATTTAGTCTATGATTGGGTTCCATTCTAAAATTAGGTAGAAATCATTGCTTATTCGTCAAAATTTAAATTTATTGTAGTACGGAAATTTTTTTTATTAATTAGTAGAAAATTTTACGGTCTCAAAGAATTAGTCATTGTAGTCAACGGTAAATATTAGCTTGAACTCAGCAGAATACATATACTATTTTTAACATGAATGAATAATGATGTTGGGTCAAAGAAAATCTGCAATTCTCTTTTGGAGCAGAAGATAAACAAAAGAATAAATTATTATTTTGGTCATTGTAAGATATACTCGATACTAGTTTAGTCTCTAAAAGATTTTAATTATATAAAATAGTTTATAAAATATTGAAACACTATATATGTTAGTCCCTCTGTCTTATGTCATTGGAAGCCGTTAACGGATGTGCTAGCGTGTACTGTAAACTCCCTACGTGACATCGTTAATTATTAATTATATAAATTGGTTCTTAAAAGATTATATTACTATACAAATTAGTCCCTAAAAGATCTTTATTGCATTACAATAAGGTCCCTAAATGTGGATATTTTTAACTTATTTTTATGGGTTCCCTACCTCCTCCACAACATCAACATTAACAACAAAAGAATGAGACAATAACAACGATAAATTGGTTAATATCTTTTAACTGAGGTGTACATATTTTTTAAGAATTAATTTGTCTGAAAATATAATATTTTAAAGATTAATTTATATGACAGTATATAATATTTTAGAGACTAATAATATATTTAATTAATTATTAACAGTGCTGTGTAGGTAATTAACAATTACAAATAGACAGTTCAAAATTCACGTCAACATTCAAATAATATCAGACCAATATTGTATGCAACTACCAATATTGCCTTCATAATAATTTTTTTTAGAACGCCTTTATAATAAATTAATTAACATTGTGATCTTTTAATGTTATAATCTGTCTTAATTTAATTCACATAAGATAAAAATATGAAATTAAGGATGTGCTTACTTCGCTCATTTTCTGTTTTCGTTTTCGACAAAAATATAAAATAAATTAAAGTTAATTTTAGAAAATATTCTTGAAAAAAGCATCATTTTCTTATAAAAAAAAAATTGAAAATGCGTTCCCAATCAATATTTGTATGCAATCTCTTTTGAAAACTTGGTGGCATTATGGTAATATACAAACTTTTCTGTACACAATGTATTTTTTTTTTTGTCAAAGAACATTCTAATATATTAACAATCAAAGGAAATATATATTAAAAAATAGCATCGTACTACTAAATATTTTGATAAATATAGACATAACGATTAAAGTAATTTAAAGACAGACATTTGCACATGTATATACTAAAAAAAAGTTAAACATAAATTTAGTCAATTTTTAAAAGTATCTACAGATCTATACCATTTGTACTGTTTACCTAGAAAAACGCCATCGGTGATAGCAATTTACTGATTTCTTGACGAGAAAAACGCCATCTGTGATGACGTTTATAGGGTTGACCATTTGACCCTATAAACGCCTTTCGTGATGGCGTTTTTCTAGCTAGAAAAATTGAGCCCACCTCATTTGACCGGTAGCTAGAAAAACGCCATCACGGAGGGCGTTTATAGGGTCAAATGGTCAACGCTATAAACGCCCTCACAGATGGCGTTTTTCTGGTTAAGAAATCAGCAAATTGCCATCACCGATGACGTTTTTTTAGGTGAACAGTAAAAGTGGTATAAATATGTAGACACTTTTAAAAAGTGGCTAAATTTGTGTTTAATTTTTTTTTTAGTATATACATGTGCAAATGCCTTTAAAGACAAGCCAATATCAGTTTTTTTTTTTTTTTCAGTCAAGTCAATAGTACACAATGGGATTTGGATCCTACACAATATTGTACTACTTACTACTCCTTTTTCCGCAGAGTAAAAATGAATTACCAATGCATAAATGACCAGTGGACCAATATTGCCTGAATGTGCATGTGCATATGTTTCTTCCTTTCTTTTTTTTTATAATGTAATTTTGTAGCTCAGATATTTCATTTAAAATTGTTGGGGTGTTTCTCAAGGAGGATTATAATATATGATATGATTTTTTAAATAATAATTGTTTTATAAGAATGTTGTGTAAAAATAATATATATTACAAACAAAAAGAGTGTAATTTAAGGGTCTCTCATAAAAAAATTTAAAAACTTAATAATGTAATCAATGGTATTTTAGTTAAAAAATGAAATTATAAATTTTTTTTATGTTTAAAGGGATAGGAGTATAATTTAAATACCGAAAATAGAGTGTAATTTACACTTTTATAAATTAAAGAAAACATATCAATATCTATATTATTATGGTTGTTGGGTCTTATGATTAATGATCTCTAAAAAATAGTCATTTAAATAATTTTAAAAATAAAATAAATGATGTAAGGAGATAATAGGAGAGAGAAAATAAAAAAATTATTTTGAAAAGAAGTCAATGGCAGATTGGTAGTTATTAAAACTCAAAAAAAAAAAAAGAAAAGAGAAAAAAACAGTAACTTCTTAATTTTTAATTTATTGCTTTTAAAAAATAATAATAATAATAATAATTTTATATTATGTTTTAACAATTAAAATACTATCACACATATGTGCATATGAAGTCTCTAGTACACATTATCTTCTAATTAACAGGTGAACCATATATCTTAGGATTTGTTTTCTATAAATATGTCCGTAGATTATAGTACAAAACGATAATGGATTATCTGTCATTATTTTCTTTGTCATTTTTTGTTATTAGTCTAAAGTATTACATTTTAATATTTTTTTACAATTAAAAGTTTTATGTGTGTCAAATTTACTATTTTTAAGAGTATGAGAGATATAAATAAAAAAATTGAATACTTTACATTAATAGGGACCAACCATGAATGTCTTAATGGATTATGAACCACTATTTTATTTGTTAATATCTCATATTTTAAAGAATTTTGTTATTTCTCCAATTTTGAGAACTATAACTCTCAAAATTTATTCATTATAAATATATTTTGAAACATCTAAATTTCTTATTACAAAAAAATTATTTAAAAGTATTATTATAGGCTAATGACATAAAATAATAGAAAAAACAATGACACATTTTTTTGGGTAGGAAAAATAGTATAGTAAGAGAAGGCACTTTCAAGTATTACCGGGTGCCAGCGGCATATTGAGAAGACCAATAGAAATCTAACCCAAAAGATTATTGCACAGGCCTAAATCGCAAGTAGTTTTACTTAGTCGTAGCTACTTAACTAGTCATTGGATGTCAGGGGATCTTCCTGGGGAGGGATGTTCACCAAAATAGAATTTTGGATGACTTCAAGAGAATTCGAACTCTCGCTGAATCTTTAACCATTTGTGTCAATCCACTTTAAGTGATGCTTTTATTAAAACAGATTGAAAATTGAAAAGGCCGAATTGAAAACGTGATGACAAATTTTCAATTTCGTACACGATGTACACAATATTCAAACTCTTTTGAAAACTCGGTGGCATTATGGTAATCTTACAGACTTTTCTGTACACAATGTACTGTCAATGAATAAATGGAGCAATGAACCAATGCGTAAATGAGTTATTTAATAAGTCGAGTTAAGAAATTTTAAATTTTTTTTATAAATGAGTTAAAAATAATTTTATTTTTAGTTAGCCGGTGAATTAAATAGATCGACTCATTTAATTTTTTATTTTTAATAACTTAATTATTTAAAAAAATTATAACTCTGCGGTTATAAATATTGATATTTTTTAAAAAAAAATGATAGTAAAAGAATGCACTCTCATAGATATTGCCACTTCTAAACTTAATACAAATGCAACCTCCTTTTATCAATTTGAAAAAAAAAATGAAATTTCACTTGTTATTTTATTTAATTTGAGAGATGTAGGGTGTGTTCTTTTGATTGATATCATGATGGAAAGGGAGATGAAGAAGTCATCTCCTTCTTCTTTTCTTCCTAACAAACAAGTTCTACTTTTTTTAATATGACGAAATTATATTTTTGCCCTTACTTTTTTACTCACTTTTCTTCTATTATCACTTTTAAAGTAAGGACAAAATGGTTATTTTACTCACTTATATTTTATTTACATTACATCACAATATATTGACATATCATTTCTATTCTCTCATCTTTTCAACCAAAAGAACGGATACTGGAGTAAAAAGATTGTACAAATATTTGTTCACAAGGAGATGGTTAGATATTGTTACACATACAGCCTAGCATAGACCCACATGAATGATATTGTTACACATACAACCTAGCATAGACCCACGTGAATCTAAAACAAGTACTAACAAAATTTGAACCTCCAAATGAATGGAGTGATGTCATGTAGATCATCATCATAGAGCTTTGAGAGGGAATTTCAGGAACACACCCAAAAGCCCACTAAGAATATGATTCCTATAAAATTTATGGCAAAACTGATAATATAAAAGTATATATTAGTTCCTGAATTCGGATCTGTTAAAATGTAGATCTGTTGAAGTATGTGAAGTGTACACTTATGAATCGTTGGATTAAATTGTTACAGTACGAACATGAATCTCCATTTTTATTTAACGATCTGGATGATGTAATTCATACACTTTACACTTTCTGCACTTCAGTGTATATAAAAAGTTTAAAACACAAAATTAATTTATGTATTCACTTGGACATGAACTGAGAGCTATAGATCCAAAATTAATTTATTATTCTTTAAAGTTTAAAACACAAATGACCACTCCAGAGTCATTCAAAAGAAAAGGAAGTTTGGTGAATCCTTTTTCCACAATTGAGTCACTGTTGAAATTAATGCTTTAAAAATACTCATTTTTTTTTCTTTTAACATATAAATTGTAAAAATTTATAGGGGGAGGGGGAAAGCCACACTGAGTTCCCCCTCTTCTGCCTATGGAGTTAATAGAATGAATTACTTGCTAGAGATGGGCTTCACTACACTAAATAAATTATAAAATACTCAAATCCACGAGAGATTGGGAAAATCTCTTAAGTTAATACTTAATACTCATTAAATCTTACCATCAAAAGTCTAGTAAATGTATCACTAAGCATGTAAGTCAATTAATAAGGGGTTGTTTTAATTTAATTAAGAGTCGTGGTCTCAAGTCTTGGAAATACAATTGTGTTAAAACTTGATCGAGAAACTTTTACTGTCATTGTGGTCCTTCGAACTTCAATATAATTAGTCTTCGTCAAGACTATTAAATGTAAATAAGTGAAAATACTCGTGATTTTTTTAAAAAAATTCAAACCATGGGTTGTTTGTTGGATTTCATTGTTCAAGAGGGCTTTGGGAATGGGCCATATATAGTTTTTCTGCCATTATGGGCCATACATAGTTGAAAAGGATATCCGTTAGTTTCTATAGTTGAAGAGGGGAAGTGGGAATTCTATTTATTTTATCGGCTCAGTCTCTGAAGTTTTGTTTTAATTAATTTAAATTTAATTTGTGTCACGCACTTGGTTATGATGGAAGAGTCTTTCAATAGAGATAACTATATTCACAAGATCTTGGACCCAAAACATTACTTATTAAGCGATATCAAACTACTCATCACTTAGACTAATCTCTTGTTAATAAGAGAGAATTTGTTTAACAAACTAAAGTTAAGAGAAATATTTGCTATCTTCTCATAGTGAAATATTTATTGATGCGTGATGCGTCATAAATAAATGGGACCCACATGCAAATTTTTATAATTTAGGAGGATGATTACAAATCTATTATAGTTAAAGAAGTGATTTACCATGCTCGTGAAACAACTTCAGAAGGCGTCCCCCCACACATTGCTTATGCTTCTATGTTCTATCTTAGAGGATATTTGGTTTTTACTTGATACAAGTTGTAATGTCTCTTTCCATTGTAATTTGCAAGTGGCTCAGGTATTTTTCTTTAGGCTATAAACACTAAGGGTATGTTTATTACCAGAAAGAGAATGATTTCATTACGTTTGATAATAAAATTTGAGAATAAGAATGAAAATGGATTAAAATTATTATTGTACTCTTTATATTAAAATATTAAAAAAAATATTATAATTATGTCAAATCAAAAGATATAATAAATATTTTATACATTAATTTTTTTTAATTTCTCACGTTTCCTAAAAGAGAATCATTTTTATTGGCCCCAACCTTTCCATCAATTTCTTTTATTACAAAACTTGCTAACAACAAACGCACCTTAATATTCTACATGCCTATTTCAAATACTTAGGTCTCGTTTGGTTATTTCTTTGTAAAGCGTAATCTTGGTTATAATTCAACATTTTTTTCAATCGTTCTTCATACCAAACATACTTTATTTTTTGTAATTTGATGAAATTATGTTTTTGCTCTTACTTTTTTATCCACTTTTAATATAAGAGTAAAATGATCATTTTACTCACTTTTATTCCGTTCACATCCCAGTCACTGAGTCACATCACATTCCCTCCAACATTTCCATTCTTATTTTCTCAAACATGGATAAAAGTTCAATGATACCGTATCACTGAAGTTTAGTACATCCCTCTAATCATGTAGAGCCATTTGTTAATATTAATATAAATTCACATTAATAAGGAGCCACATTGAATGGTTTAGGAACTAACTGATTTGAGGGATGTACTGAAGTTCAGTACTACCGTACCACTGAACATCTACTCCTCAAACATTCTTGTAACCAAAACAAAGCTTGGGAATTACTCACAAGGTGACGAATTAGTATTTAAATTTACATTAAAAAAGGTATCCACATTTACTTTCATTCCATAAATGTCATTAAAAATGGCGATCCTTCATTCATAATATATTCTTATTAATTAGTGTCAATTTTTATCATAATACTAACAAATGAGATTGAACGGAGGAGTACTTCTGGCTCTTGTCCTTGTTATCTTGTAAGATTTTTGTATAAGGATGGATGATATATTTGGAAGAGGATAAAATGAGGTATAAAATGTGTAAAATGTATGAAGTGTATTATTCAGACCATTAAATAAAAATCGAGATTCGTATCCGTACTATAACAGTTTCATCCAACAATCTATATTGTGCACTTTATACAATTTAGTAGATTCGAATCCGTTATATTCACTCAAGTTGAATTTGTGAAGCGTCTCATTTAATGAAAAAGAAAAAAGAAAAGAAATTTGTGAAGCGTCTTTGTCTATACAGAAGTACTATTCATTTTCCGCCAGGCACAAAACAATAATATATATAATAGAAGATTAAGATAGGAAAAGATGTGTAGTACGTATAGACTATAGAGCCCGTGAAGCACAGAGCACCCAAGGGTCTCAAAATAATGCCACCCAACAAGTGACAATACACTCAAAGCATTTGTCCCTACTTTCACATGCTAACGCTGCCCACACCCAAATAAAAACTTTTATATATTGGGTTATCATTGGGAGGGAGGTCCACCTTTTAATCTTGATGCAGAATATTATTTAGTTCCTGAATTATTGATTAAATTATTATTTAGTCTATAAATTTATCAAAAATATTATTTACTTATTTAGTCCTCGAAATGTTTAACTATGTCAACTATTTAGTCCCTGAATTTGACAAAATACTATTTAGTCCCCGAATTTGTAACTATGTCAACTATTTAGTCCCCAAACTTGGCAAAAAAATACTATTTAATCATCGAATTCACAACTCTGTCAACTATTTAGTCTCATTACTGTTACCCGTTATAGTTGACAGAGTTACAAATTCGGTGATTAAATAGTAGTTTTACCAAGTTTGGGGATTAAATAGTTGACATAGTTACAAATTCGGGACTAAATAGTATTTTATCAAATTCGGGGACTAAATAATTGACATAATTAAACATTTTGGGAACTAAATAGTACTTTTGATAAATTCAGGGACTAAATAGTATTTTGGCTCTTTAATCTTTAAAACAATTTTGAAAAAAAAATGACTGTAAAACATCTATAGCTTGTGAGTTAATTGGTCCCCTTATTTGGATTGTAGAAAAGTTTTAAATTTATTTTTATCATAAAAAATTTAAAGGTAAATTATACATAGGTAATTTGACATATTTTCAGTTAAGTGCACTGTAATTTCATTTTTGAAGGTCCATTTCTAACAGAATTGTATCTTAAAAAACTTTCAAGCCCTTCCTTCTCTTTCATTTTATGAATGTAAACTAACTATTTCAAACTTATTTTTTAAAACCTAACCTAATCTAAATTCACTAGCTCAACCTTAATTCATCATCTCCTTCGTATATACTTCCTTCCTTATCCTTAGCACTGTCAAAACGGGTCGGAGCCCGCGGGCTAGCCCGGCCCGCCCGCTAAATGAGCGGGCTTGGGTTAGCAAAAATAGGCCCGTTTAAAAACGGGCCTAAACGGGTTGGCCCGTTTAAGCCCGCGGGCCCCGCGGGCCGGCCCGCTAAAAAATTAATATATATTTGTTTAAAATATGTATAAATATATATATTTTAGATAATTTTATGTGTTAAATAATAATTTTATTCTAATAAAGTATATAAATAAATTAAAATTAATAAAATATTAATTTAAAGTTAAAAAATTATTAATTTTTAAGTAAATATATAATTTTATAATTAATTTTTTTAAAAAAATATATTTAAAAAAAATAAAAAAAATTGGCCCGCGGGCTAGCCTGTTTAGCCCGCGGGCCATTACGGGCGGGCTTGGGCATTATTTCCCAAGCCCGCCAAATAAACGGGCCGGCCCGTTTTGACAGTGCTACTTATCCTAATATAATTATATACTCAAGATTCGACTATATCAACAACTTACTGATTATGTCTTATATATATAGCACACTTTAGTTTATTAGTCTATTCCTTGCTAATTTGAAATCCTGTACGTGTTTTTGTAAAAACCAAAATGAACAAGTTAAGAAAATATTGAAAGACACAAAATAGTTACTAGTCTCCAATCAAAGTACTATTTTTTTCGTTTGATTGTGAACTGAGCTGAATTATCGATGGATATTCAAACTCGATTGACCATATTTTCGTGTTTACCATATTTATGAATTAGATAATTGCAATCTCTTGTTTTTACTGTTTTTTTTAAAGATGAGTTCAGATCAAGTTAAGTTTTGAAAAATAAATTTGATATAGAGTTTTGATTCAACAAATAAAGGAGGGAGAAAGATTTGGGGTTTTATAAAAAGATCGATCACGTGTGTAGCGTGTATATAAGATATTTTTGTTAAAAAAAATAATTGATTAAACCACGAAATACTAGGTGCAAAACCCTAAAGTATCTGATTAACAAAAATCAAACCACACGATACTTCACTAAAATTAAGTTAAACTACGGCCACTAAAATGTAATTTTAATAAAATAAATGATATCAACTTCACTTTTATTTTATTAAAAATTTTCAAAACACTTTTAAAAATATTTTAAACATTTGGAAAAAAAAAGAGTGAATTTGTGAGCGAACTAGTCTGTTTAGTCCATAAGCTACAATGGGTGAATTTGTGCATTAAAATTTAGACTGTATAACTCATTCTGTCATGTTTAATGATTAGGCTGTTTAACACAACTAAAATAATTTGTCCTTACATTATTAGTCGGCTATATGGAAACCTCCACTACAATAAAAAAAGAAAATAAACGATAAGTAATTAAATATGCTTTAACCAAATATCATTATTCTTATCAGATACATTTTGAAAAATTTAGACTCAAAACCAACATAAAATTAGTGAATTTTAAATTCAAAATAAAATATATTTATAATTTTTCAGAACCAACAACAATCAAAACTTTTTTTCACTAATTAAGGTCAGATATATGGATCAAGCGACGCCAACATGTTCTATCTTTACACATTTGTATAGTTAAGTTATTTTCGGCTAAGTCCCTCCTAATATTTTCTCCTATTGTTTTTAAGTTATTTTCGGCTAAGTCCCTCCTAATATTTTCTCCTATTGTTTTCTTTGGTATTATATTCTCATACCTCTAGTTATTGGACTATCTTCTATTTGGTCAACTTTATATACATAAGCCTCTAACGATCGTCTTTGTACATGTCCAAATCACCTAAGGCGTGTTGCAACTAATTTGTTGACAGTAAGTGCTACTAGCATTGTCAAAACGGGCTGGCCCGTCACGGGCTAGCAATAAACAGGTCGTCTCGTCCCATTTAGTAAGTGGACTTGGGAAGTGATGCTCAAGCATGCTCACAATGGCCTGCAGGCTAAACGGGCTAAACCGCGGGCCATTTTTATTTAATTTTTCATTTTTAAAATTTAATTAGAAAATAAAAATAATAATGTTATAATTTTTATGTTTTTAATTTATCTAACAAATAAAAGTCAATAAAAATTATTATGACAAGAAATTATAACTAAACTAATATATATATTTTAAAAATTAATATTATTTTCACTTTAAATTAATATTTTATTAAATTTTTCCTATAAAAAAAATTTTATTAACTTTTTATCATTATTTAAATTATTGTCCACATTGTAAGAATAAAATTATTATTTAATACATAAAATTATCCAATATATATATATTTATACAGATTTTAAAAAAATAATATTATTTATTCATTTTCTTTCTTTCTTTTTTTAATTTTTTGCGGGCCATCTATTTAGCCTGCAGGCTAAACGGGCCAACCCGTTTATAACTATTTTTAAACGGACTTATTTTTTCATGCCCAAGACAACCCATTTAACCGGCGGTCCGGACTGGCCTGCGGGATTGAGCCCGTTTCGACAGTACTTGGTGCCACCCTAACTTTCTCTCTGCAATCGTTCCTAATCCTATCCATTCTAGTGTGACCACTTATCCAACGCAACATTCTCATTTCTGCCATGTTAAATTTGTGCTCATGCTGGTTTTTTATCACTCAACATTCAGTACCATATAGTAAAGCAGGTCTTATAGTTCTGCGATAAAATTTTCCCTTAAGCTAAAGTGATATTTTTCTATCACAAATAACACCCGATACTTTCTTCCATTTCATCCATCATAAATTTATAATTTTACAATGAAATAAAAATATAAAAAATCATATAAATGATATATTTAATAAAAATAATATTACTTTATAACTTATATATAAGCTATTTTAATTTGGTCATTCGGATTTTAAAAGGAAGTTGTGTATATTTTCTAGGCTATACAACTCCTATACAACTAATGAAAACTTGGCAGGTGCTATATATATATATATATATATATATATTTGATAATCAAGCCAGGTGCTAATGCTATTTTAATTTATAGATATCTATACTTTTGCCCCTAAAATATATAATAATTATAGTTTTAGTATTTGTAAAACTTTTTTTTATTTTTACCCTCAAAGTTTACAATAATTGTTTTTTTAATTTGTAAAATTTTTATCTTTTTACCGCAAATTCATAATAATTGTATTTTTAGTATTTGTATTTTATATATGAATTACAAATTTAAAACAATGACCGTGGCTTAGACCATTATTTTTTCATTATCATAGATTTGGCATGCCTATTTCTCTAACCAAGGTAGAGTTAATAATAAAATAATCTCATACAATAATGGTCAGAGATATTAGTTGTTAAATGTAGCAAGCTTTTTGTTTTAAAATTGTAATTCATATATAAAATTGAAGAAATAAATTAAAAAATATATTATTTTAAATTTGGAGGTAAAACATAAAAATTTTACAAATGCTAAAAATATAATTATTATAAACTTTAAAGGTAAAATATAAAATTTTAGAAAAAAAAAAGTACAGTTATTATATATTTTAAGAGCAAAAATATAAAGATCTTTAAATTAAATAGTGCCGCATAACAAGTTTTTATTGGTTGTATAAGAATTACATGGAATGCAATTCCTATAGTGATTTATAGAAAGACCATTTTCAAAACAGAGATCAGTGCTATAATGCTATATATAATTTAGACATTTCTCAAGACATGTGAGAGAATATTTATCTTCAATTTACAAATATTTAAAATAAAATAGAGATAGTTCGGCCCAGTTTAGCCCTAAATTGATTTGGTCATATTCTTTTAAAAGTTGAGCTAAGCTGACCGGATTTAAACTAGGATCATAAATTCTCTAACATGAGTTATATATTTTACATGACCAAATGGATCGGCTCGTTTGGCCTAACCTGTTCGACACCCCTACATGGTTTTGATGAAGAATATTCTGATATGATGAGAATATTCTGATTTCTACGATTTGATCTTGTGATGAGAATATTCTGACCATAGTACTTAAAAAATCAATAATGGCTAAAAAAAAGAACATACAATTCCAAGTGGCCTAAGACAAAAACAGATCAAACACCAAACCAGAGATTCGGATCTGCACACTACTGTCATAAATGACATGAATCTTCTGAATTTGCTCTAATGTGAGTTCGGTAGAGAGTAGAGTAACAAACAGAGTAAAAAGAAGAAGCAAAGGAAGAAGGGTGGTTCAAGTCTGAAGGAAGGAGATTGATCAGAGAATTCGGAGGAATCAACGGCTAAGGGCATTCCATCGCTGTTTAGAGTGCATGATCTTGGATTAGAGCCATCTTTGGTGAGCATAAAAGCACGAAGAACCCCAGAAACTGTATGGATATAAGCTGATCGGTTCTTAGCCAGAAGCCATGTGAGCCCCATCAGCTCACAATCTTTGTTGTGAATCTTGGTGGTCCTGTCCTGTGATGATTTGCTTGAGTTTGAAGCCTTCTTGTTGAGCTGCGTGAAAGTGACTTTTCAATAATCAAGTATAATCACATCATTCAAAGCAGAAATTATTTAGATTCTTATTTGACTTTTATAATCAGTATCAACATAAAAGAGGAATAGATTAAGTAGTTGACAACCAACGTAAATACATGAATCAACGACATGAAAATACTATCAATGGCTTTTTTTTTAACTTATTTTATCGCCAAAATTTAATTATTGAAAAAGGTATTTGTTTCAACAGATAACATTTAATTGTTTTTTTTAACAATTAATAGTGAAAGTGAAAATATAGGTGGTTGAAAATATAATTTTTGTTGTTGTTTATACCATGTCATTTTCTTATTAATGAAGTGATAGCAAAGATATAATATATGAGCAAAAAAAGGTGAATTTGGAATGTCATAATTGAATAATATGTTGGTTAGTTTAACTAACATTCACTCGCAAGAAAAAGGTCAAAGCTTCATATCATGAATAAGCACTATTTAAAGAATGGAAAGGGCAGGGGAATTTCAAGTTTCAACCAACTAATATGAATTATAATTAGTTTGTGTTATAGTGAAGCAACGACCCAGACTGATAGCTTCAGAATTCAGATATTACAATTTACAATAAATGAAACGCCTTAACTAAAAGCCAACTATATTTTGTAATGATTTAAGAATTTGAAATAATTGCATTTGTTTTTTGTTTTTTGTTTTTTGTTTTCTTTTTAAACATAAAATAAGCAAAAGGGACAAATTTCCTGCAAATTACAAATCAGAAACATGAACAACAAATCCAAAAGAATCCACAGAAGAAGTTGTCATCTAATGCTCGTAAGTCTAGGCTAATCAAGTTGGAACCATAAATAAATCTGACACGTCAGACAATAATCATATGAATATTTCTGAAGAATCAGATAAATATTTAGGTCGGACTTTAATTTGCTAGATCACTGCAATACTAATACCTTATGGTTTTTCAAATCGTACACTTTAGCAAATCTAAAGCTATCTATAGACAGAGGATTTAGATTCGCTATAGTGTACAATCTGAATTCTGAAGGACGGTCAGATGATATAGTATTGAAACGATTTGAGCCATTGGATGTGAGTGTTGAAGTGCAGACATATATCTCGATTCTCATTGAATGACTCAGATCGTGCATTTTATATACTTCATGAATAATGTAGCACTAAAAAGTAAAAAATAGAGATAGACACAAAAATAATCCTCAAGTAGGTACCATGTGCCGCAGAAAGAAAAATTTTGGACTAATTAAATTGCTCTTAGCTGCTCTATATAGTAGTCATTATGGCGTAGTCAAGGGTCTTAGAGGCAGACAAATATTTTGCATTTAAGTCTCTCTCATATCCAAAGTTTGCTTCAAATTAAGTTAATAACTGCTAAAATAAATGCATCTAAAGAACCAAAATAACAACTACAAAGGAATCATTATATCTGGGTTTGGAGTTTTAGGTATGTAAAAAAAGTGATCCAATTAACTCGATTCGGATTCAATCCTTAACTCAAGTCACATTAATCAGCGCCAATGTAGTTTTTTGGATTGTTAGTTTAAACGAAAGGAAAAAGTACATTATTGTCGTAATCCTTAAAAAAATATTTGTTTTAATTTAATCCTTAAACCATAAAATTATTAAATTCAGTGTCTGAAAAATTTTAATGTAATCTCTAAATCATAAAAATATTAAATTTAGTCTCTAAACAAGTTTAAGTTAATCCTTAAATTATGAAAATATTAAATTTAATTTATGAAAAATTTCAAGTTAGTCCTTCAATGAAAAAAATAACAAATTTAGCATTGAAAAAAAAATCTGAGTTAATCCTTAAATTATAAAAAATACTAAATTGAATCCAAAAAAATTCCAATTTAATCCCTAAATAATTAAAAATATCAAATTAAATCTCTAAAAACTAACTTATATGTTATGTCAACTTCCTTCGTAAGTTTCAAATTGCTGCTTTTTTAACATAGAGGTAACTTTAATACAGGCTACTAAATTTAGTATTTTCAAAATTGAAACTAAATTTAAAAAAAAAAAACTAAGAATTAAACTAGATATTTTCCCAGTATAAAATCTTTGAAGAACTAAATAGTAATTTTCTCAAAAAATAAATATATATATATATATTGTAGACAGAAATTAAGAAGGAGCATCCAAAGTGAAATAAAGCAAAAGATAACTTTCCCAAAAATAACAAGCAAGAAGAAACAAACCCTTCCAATCTAAATCCATCTATCTATCTATCCATCCATATATATATAAATTACCAAAAGAAGCTAAATCAAAGAAAGATAATAATAGAAGATAAAGATGAATGAATGAATTAAGGAGGAGATCTGGATTGTGACCTTATAGAGAGTATTCAAGCACTTGGAGCATCCACCAAGACCTGGAAATCGATCCACATTGGAGCTCGTGCTCAAGCAATTCCTCTCCAGCATTCTCACTTCTTCATCTTCATTTTCCACAATTCCCCCATTCTTCCCAGAGAATACCTCAGGGCAGCTCAACGGATGTAGCCTTATGCCGCAATAGCAATACACCGCGTCGCAACTCTCGTTCGGCTGAAACAGATCCATCCCTCTCCCTCTCAGCGCCTTCCCCAAATCGCTCACGCACGTCTCCGAATCGTCCGGGAGCAACGGCATGTCGTAGTTGTCGTACGGCGCCGTCTGGTGGTGGGGGCTCTGCGGCTTCCTGTTGCCCAGCGCCGTCGCGGAGTAGGCGGAGTACAGCCACGCCGCCAGGACAGGGCAGCACCGGCTGCGGTGGAGCTCGCCGTCGGAGGGGGAGTGCTTCTTGGTGGCGGCGCAGGCGGTGTTTACGGCGTGGAAGAAGTCGTCGGAGAGGTCGAGAGGGCAGGCGGCGGCGGCGGATTGTTCGGGAAAGGCGGGGATTGTGGCGGAGGGGGATGGGTTGGGGAAAAGGGGTTGGAGGGATTGAAGCGCGGCGGCATCCGGGTCGGGTAGGGCGAGGAGGGAGTGGGAGAGGAGGAAGGATGAGAAGAGAAGGGTAATGAGAGGGAATGGCATTGTGATGAGAAGAGAAATTTGAAGAGTGAAGATTGTTGTTGGGAAGAAGAAGGAGAAGAGAAAGAGAAAGAGAAGGAAGAAAATAAAAAGGGGGAAAATGGTGGGGGTAATGCAAGGTTTGGCTGTATGCTACCACAATTGGATCTATCATAATTCATTTCATATATATGATTATATGCCTCGGATGCTACTCAGCTCAACTTACTGTGATTTTCGATAGGTAGGAGGTGAGCGTTTTAATTGAAAATAAAAAATAAAAATAAATGATAAAAAATATATTTATTACGAAGAAAAAGAAAAATAAGATGGTGGCTAAACTCACATTCCCACCCATTCCATCATACCAAACAAGCAGTGTAAGTTTATAACTATGAAAGTAGATTTTCTGGTAAGAATTGAGCAATTGATTGTTGGATTGATTTAACAGGTTATTTAAGATTTTTTATAAAATTTGTAAACAATCAAAAGAAGAATCCTTAAATTATCTCTCATTCAATCCAAAAAAATAAATTAATAAGTGCTTGAACGACACCTTTTTAAAAAAAATAAAAAATCCTTGATCATTATGTAATTGTATTATGTTGAAAAAACACTTGTTAACAAAATCCTTTATCATTAAGTAATTGTATTAAGTTAAAAAAACTTAGGAAAAGTTTTTATATGTTTGTTATGTGATTTTTTCAATTATACAAATTTGTGTTCTTGTTGTGCATTAAACGCATTTTCGTTAAAGTTTCTTGTAAAAGTATAGTTATTAAAATTTTCCAAATGGTTAATTATTTAGTAAGTTAAAGAAATTATTTTTAGTTCGATCTTAAAGGATGAGAATAGAGTATTATTTGGTAAGAGGTTTTCCCTCAATAGATTAATAATAAGTTTTAAATTCCTGATAGACTAATCATCAAGTTTATCTCAATAAATACCCTGATTCAAAATTTTAAAAAAAGGGTCAAATTATTCTTTTGGTCCTCAACGTTTGCACCAAGTTTAATATTGGTCCTCAACGTTTCAAAAAGTTATTTTAGGTCCTCAACGTTTTTTTTTTGTTAAAATTAGTCCTCCAGCGTAACCCCGTCTGGTTTTTTTTGTTAAATGCTGACATGGAAGGCTTATGTGGCACACCCTCTCTCCTACGTGTCATATTTGGATGATATAACTCTCTCTCACTCCAACTCAGCAAAACGACGCCGTTTTGCTGAGTTGGAGTGAGAGAGAAGTGATGCAAAACGGCGTCGTTTTGCTGAATTGGAGTGAGAGAGGATGTCATATCATCCAAATATGACACGTAGGAGAGAGGTGTGCCATATAAGCCTTCAACGTCAGCATTTAACAAAAAAAATCAGACGGAGTTACGTTGGAGGACCAATTTTAACCCCAAAAAAAAATGTTGAGGACCTAAAATAACTTTTTAAAACGTTGAAGACCAATATTAAACTTGGTGCAAACGTTAAGGACCAAAAGAGAGTAATTTGGCCTAAAAAATAATTATGAATTTTGATTACAAATTTTTGCATTCGGTGCATTAATATTTAAGATTGTGAGGGTTATATATATATATATATATATATATTGTTTTTCACCATTATCTTCTTATATATATCAAAGACAAATGCAATCAAGCTTGAAAAATTGTTCAATATTAAATGTGAATATTTCTCACAAACTTTGTTATTTTGTTAATCATTACAACAATTTGGCTCTTAGTACTTTTGGCATCATTTTTTTAATCTTTTTTTAAAAGATATATATAATACTGTAACTCTTTTTTTAAATATAATAATCAATACAATTAAGTTTAAAAGTAAATTTCTTTTTGTATAGCAAATTAGTGTAATTTACTCAAAAAACAATAAATATAACAAAATATTCTTTTAACTTCGCTAATTGTACACACACAGATATATACATTATTTTTCATTCATATTCATCTTATCATCTATCGTCCTCATTGACCATGCATGTTTTGACTTATTATGAACTCAAACAACCCATCAATGTCTTCAAAAACATGTCGTGAGTGTCTGCGAGGAAAAGCGTCAGAGTTGGTTCACATGATAGTAGAAATCTTATTTAATGAACAATAACACACAACTTCCACTCACTTTAGTTATTTCCGTATAGCTCTATCAAGAGTTCAAGTTCACCAGTTGTAAGTCGTTAGTTGAATCTATCTTGAGATTTGTGTCATCTTATATTTTTTTTTTAAAAAAATATTTTGGTACAGATCTCTAAACAGATCCAATGACTGACAAATAGTGAGTTTAAACCCTTTCATCAATACTTGTTCTAAGTCTTGGGTTCCTCCTGAGATAGGATATTCAGTACTATGATAATAATGAATTTTACTGTATTATTTTAATCATTTAGTCCTTAATTTATCGTGATGAATATTTGTAAGTGTTGGTTCATATTAATATTTATAGGGTTAGGAATTGAATCCTAATTTTTTTATTAAGAATGAATGAGTCGTTTTCACTCAACCACACTTCATGCTTCAAATGTTCCCGCAATATATGTTTATCTTATATTTCGTTTAATATTCTATTTTTCTAGAGCTAGCATTAATGACAATGAATTTTTTTAGTTAAATTATTATTTTGGTCTATGAGAGATGCAGCATGTCTCAATTTAATTATTAAATCATGAAAATCTCAAATTGAGTTCATAAAAGATGTAATCTACCTCAATTTAGTTACTAAAAAAATTAAATTATCAAATTAGACTTTGAAAAATGCAATTTATTAAGTCATTGATAAATTTTTTCCACTATTTAAGTAGTAAAGTATCATTCTCATTCGTTTTTTTAGCCTCTATGGATATATATATATATAGGAATAAAGTTGTTGCTTGGGAAACATGTCACATGGCCTCACTATCGGTTCTATATTTAATTTGGACATCTTATTTCTTATTTAAATTTTTCCATACCTATGATCAATAATGCTGGCAATTTTATGATTTAAAAAATCAAAGGCAAATAGGATATCTCATTTTAATTAAGAATTTTTATGCGTAAATTTTGTTTTGAAAATTTTCAAGGAGAAATTTATATTTACTTTTTAATAACATCTTATTTCTGAAAGTATTTATATTTAATCCTTTCAATTAATGTGATGACCTTAAAAAATATGTTGATTGACTTTTTACTAACTTAAAAAAAATTATTCCCTCCTTTAATATATATATATATATATATATATATATATATTTGTAGTGAATGTTTCAGCAAAGTCATTGGACTTTGTAAAATATCTGACTCAGCTAGAAATCGTGATCATAAAATTTAGCAAATAGAATTCTTCGAGCTGTGTTGTGGATTAATATAATCATAAATAAAATGCAGAAATCTTGAGAATTTCTAAAATTCATAAGAATTGTAAGGCCCAGATTTTATGACTACGCTTCCCAAGCAGGTTAATAATCACTTCCACTAATTTTATAAAGTTCAAGTAGGTACGAGAATGAATTCTATGTTGTCCAATATAAAAAAATAAGGAGAGAGAGACACATTGTGGATTTCATATGTGGGTCTCACTTATTTATGAGATTCACTTATGTATCACTCTCTATCTTTACTTTTTTATGATGTACAATATAGGATCCACTCTCAGTAATAAGTACCATATTTAATATGGATTTAATATTCTATGCATTTGAATGAAGTTTATTAATTTGATGCATAACAAATTAACATATTGTCCCGACAATTTAGAAAATGAATAAAAGTTCAATGATACTGTATCATTGAAGTTCAGTACATCTCTCAAATTATGTAGAGTTATTTGTTAATATTAATATAAATTCACATTAATAAGGACTCACCTTGAATGGTTTAGGAACCAACTGATTAGAGGAATGTACTGAAGTTCAGTACTACCGTACCACTGAACATCTACTCAAAATGATTATAATTAAGCTCTTAACTTAAAGTGTAATTATCAACAAGGAGGAGATGTTTAGTAGTACAGTAGTACATAATTTCAGTACATCCCTCCAATCAGTTGGCCCCTATACCATTCAAGGTGTGTCCTTTTTAATGTGAATTTCAATTAATATTAACAAATGGCTCTACATGATTGGAGGGATGTATCGAACTTCAGTAGTATGGTAGTATTGAACTTTTATCCATCAATAAGGGGTTGGTCTAAGTTGTAAGCGTCTTAGTAATCCTTAGTCAAGGTTTTGGATTTTAGATTTTGTGAATGTAGCTATTCTTGTTGAGAGACTCTTTCACTATATATAGCTAAGTGCGCGACGCGGTCGAGTTCGGATTAGTTGAGATAGTGCTTTAAAGATTCAACAGAGAACAAAAGAAAATTAAACTGTAATTAACTCTAAAATTATAATGGCGCTGATTTAATTATGAATGACATAATTATCAATTACAAAAATTAAATTTTACAAGTATCTGACTGAAAATTAAAATAAATTATAGGAGTAATAAATTAATTTAACATAATATTTCGCTTTAGAAAAAGTTGTAACGTAATTTAGCTTTAGAAAAAGTTGTAGAACTGTAAGAAAACAGAAAGAGAAGGATCTTTCAACACTATAAAGTTAAAGTTAGGCCTTCTTCTGAATGTCAGAATGTGGTTGCTTTTCATGAATACAAGGGTCGTTCGTCAAAATCCTATATTACAAGGACGAATGTGCAAAATCCATTTTAGTAGATTTTGAGCTCCGTGCGTTTGGTTTTGGAGCACTCGCACGCTTTTCACAAAGCTGCTACCAAAACTTGTAACTATTACTAAATTTGGTATAAATATACAGATATAAAATATTGTAAAAAAAATATTGTAGAGTAAAAAAAATATGGGTTAATATTATAGTGACATGTGAAATTTCATATCTTTTTAATATCTATACTCAGGTCTTTAAATTTTTTGGTAATTACATTCTGAATATGTCTAGTTATTTATCTTTTTAAATTATATAAATATTACAAATTAAAAGGGCATATGTATATTTTTTTTCTTCTAAAAGTTAGCATATATTTGTCAAACCTTTTATATTTTTGGGTTTAATTGCAAGAATAAATGAACAATTGCTGCTTCCATGAGAATGGGTCCACCAAGATGATGATGATCAGTAACATCAAGCATGCATGTAGGTTGTAGGCAAAAGCTCTTTAATTTTTAGAGTGGGAATGTTTTAGTGGAAAATAGAATTGAAAATGAAAGTAGAAGTAAGTGATAAAAATTATGTTTGATATGTAGAAAAATAGAAGTGGAATGTAAAAGTAATATTGTTTGGTATAGTAGAAAGAAGATAGAGAAATATAAGATAAAAGTATGAAAAACCTTTTTGGCCCTTACTTTTTAAAAGCCACAAATTTTTTTAAGGGCATTTTGGTATTTAAACCTCTATTCTTCATCACGGGAGAATGAAGTTTCCCTCTCCATAAGAAACCTCAATCTCACCTCACCTGTAATAAAGACATACCAAATATGCGTAAGAAATACGCTCTGAATTTTACAATGAACAATCCATAGCATAAAGACTACAACTTGACATTGGAATGTTGTCCACAAAATGGAATGGAAATATCTACAGTGACGATGACAACTCATACAGTCATACCATTGTACCAAAATTGCTATATTTTCTAATCAATAGAGCAAATTTTATTAATCATTTGCTTTTGTTGCCTTCTGAAAAACCCAATGATTTGGCCTAATTATTGACAATTTTAGCTAAATTTACTAGTTTTGGAAGAGCAAGAGACACGTGTAACCAAGAGAGAAAATTAGGGTTAATCATGAGCTGATTTAGCTTAGATTTAAGGCGAATTGGTTTGGACCGATTAAAAATAAAAATAATTTGGATTGGTTTGTATTTATCGAAAATGAATAAGTCAACCCAAAATATTTCCCTGCAATTTGAGTTGGTTTAGATTGGCGCGCGGCAAACTATTTATTCTTATTAAGTAATAAAAAATTTTATTTTTATTTATTTATGCCCCGTAATTTTAAGAAAAAATTATTAAAGTTGTTTTAACCTAATGAAAAACCTATGCATATAATGCTTAAACTTCGTTACGACGTCGTTCAGGCAAACACAACAATTATCGCTCATTCTCACAGAGTCACAATCAGTTGGTTACCGAGTCACATCCTCTTGTTTTGTGCTTTGCCTTGCGAATTAAGTTGCATAGCTTTGCGTTATTGAAGAATTATTGTATTCAAAATTTTGATTAGGGCAAAACAAATGAAATTAAAATTTAAGAAAGTTAAATTAAAAGTAAAATTTGAAAAACCTATATATATACATAAAGACTTCGTATGTACCAAGATGAATGCAATTTTTTTTTTGAGTTTTTAAAATTTAATATCAAAATAATAATAATAATAATAATAATAATATTATTATTATTATTATTATTATTATTATTATTATTATTATATTTTAAAACTAAAACACTCTCTAAATCATATTTGATATATTTATAATATCAGAATAGGTGTACTGATTCTCTGGCCAGAACTGCTATTAAATCCAAGAATTCTTTTGTCATTTATAATACTGTCCCTAATGAATTGTTTCTTCTTTTTTGGGCTGATCTTTCGGGGACCAATTATGCTAAAAATTGTAAAGGAACCTTTAATCCTGGATAACTTTGTTTTTGAGCCAAGGGTCTTCTATCTTGGCCTCTCTCTTTGTTTCATTTCAATTATTTAGAATCAATTTAATCTATTTATATTTACTATTCTAAATCCACCTGGAAAAAAAAGTTAAAGTTGTCCCAAACCCCAACACCCGTTTTTCAATATGGATACCAGCTAATATATCATGTCAACCAAAATCAGTATTATGTGGATAACCAAGGAATATAATAAGAAAAAAATAGATGCAATTTTTAATATATTTATCATTAATTTTTTTAATTAAAAATTGATATGTGTATATTTTTTTCTTCTATGATTGATTTTATTAAAGTTTTTCACGTTTTATTTTATTTTAAATAATGTAATAATAAACATATATAAAAAGTGCATATAAATTTAGTTCATATAATAGATAAACATTCATTAGTATGAGAGTACTGAATTTCGGTCCTTCAATCATTTAGTAATATTTTTCAATATTAATAGGAATCAACACTAATAAGGACTCACCTTGAATTGATTAGAGACTAAGTAATTTAAAAAATATACTAAAATAATTCAATACTACCATACTACTAAACATCTTATTCCATATAACAAACACCCAAAAAGAAAGCATGAGGAAGAAAAGGAGAGCACCTTTTCCATTTCCTTATTATTACCCCTAATTTTCAAATTAGCAATAATGCGCTTTTAAGGTCTTATAATCATTATAGTTGCACTAATATCTCCTCTCATTTTTCCTTTCAACTTCTTTTTTTATAATGATATGATATCACTCCCTTAATGTTATTACAATTTAGCTTTCTTTATTAAATACATTATACATGTGAAAAAGAATTCTACATTTCGCATCTAAGAATTAGCAGAATCACACGTTATGGAGAAATGATGAACACAACATCTTTTCAAAAAGATTGACATCATAAAACTTGATTTAGTGAGATTAATCATTCATCAATGAAAGGAAAATCTTCAATTTTTAATCATCAATATTAAGATTCCATTAATTTGCAAACAATACTATATAAAATTCGGCTGGTTTAGTTAATTGGTTTAGTTAATTGAGTCGTTCACGAACTTAACGAGCCAAATAATTTGGCATTTGTTTTAGTTTATTTTGGCGTAGAATCTACGTGCCTCAATATCATCCATATCAGTTTAAAATGACACGTAAGATAGAGATTTTGTCCACATCCACATCAGCTGTCCATGTTATCATTTAATGGAGAACACTAATTGTGTCATGCAAAAGGACTTATTTATAACAATTTACAAACATAGAAGACTAATTTAAAACTTTTGAATAAATGACATATTTAAAATTTGGGTAAACTTGTAATTACGAGTAATATTATTTTAATTATATTATTAAATTATTATTTTATATTATAACATCAAAATATGAATAAAATTATTTTTAATTCTAAGAAATAATTTAATTTTTTTAAAAAGTTATAATTTAAATATTAAAAAATATTATAAAAATAATAATATATTAGAACAGCCAATAACAAATATTTACGAAACATTTAATAACAATCTTTAAAATAATTTTATTGAAAAAAGTAAAACTTAAATCGAGGCAACCAAACTAACGGGCCCCATCCTTAAATGAAAACGAACTTATTTTGACTTCTTTAGGCCCGTCCATTTAATGGACAAACCAAAAAAAAAAATTTATTGAAAATGAGCCCTATACTATCTAGGAGAGAAAGTCAATAGGAAGAGGAAAGAATAGATGATGGAGCCACGCAAGACCTCTATTCCCATCTCTTTCTAAATGACATCCTCTCCTGTATAGTAAAGGAGCTAGCCCACTTCTCTCCGCATTGGGCTTCTTCTTGCCTTTTTATATCTTTTTTTATAATGCATTCGGTGCTTAGCTCTTCTTAGTATGCTAAACCGATTTTTTTTCATAATTTTCTTTACTTTTTTTTATTTAAATTTGAGAAATTATAATTTTTTTCTAAAGAATATCTAAAGTATGAAAAATATAGATACAAACAAATTAAAAACTCCATAAAAATCGAGATTTACGAGTTGATTAGGAAATAACTTTTTAGTCCCTAATAAAGGTGGTTATGAAATTTTTTATTTTTTTTGTGTTTATAACTTATTCTTTAAAAAAAATTTATAATTTTTTAAGTTTAAATAAAAAAAAGTGAAAAAAACTATGAAAAAAAGTGGGCTTAGCATACTAATGCAAATGAGAGTCACTAAACCACTAGACTTATATATGGTGAAACAGAGGAGAAGGGACTGGATTGATTCGTGATTTTCTTTCTTTGGTTCTGTATCTGAAATTTATATATAATATTGAGTTAAAGAAGAGTAGAACAAGACCTGAAAACTTTATCCAATTCACATCGTATTTACACGATGAAAAGCAGACAGAGGAGAGGCTAATGTTTGGGCTGTTATGAATAGACTTCATCATCCATCGAAGAGAACATCACCCACAAATCGCAAAAGTCATCATCCGTTCTCCTTGTCTTCGACGCCATGCCTCGTCGTCGTCCATGTACTGCTTCATACAATGCTATGATCTCTGGGTACTTGAGGAACGGGAAATTCTATCTTGCACGCGACCTGTTTGAGAAAATGCCCCAAAGAAACTTGTTTCATGGAATGCTATGTTGACGAGGCAAGGAAGGTTTCTGATATGATGGCTGATAAGAATTCAATCTAGTGGAATGGATTACTCGCAGCGTTTGTTCAGAATGGAAGAATTGAGGGTCCTTGCCAGTTGTTTAAGTCAAAACCAGAGTGGGATTTGATTTCGTGGAATTGTTTGATGGGTGGGTATGTAAAGAAGATGATGTTAGGTGATGCTAGGCAGCTCTTTGTCCCAATGCCTGTGATTACAGGTTACACCCAAAATGGAGACATGTCAGAAGCGAAGCAAAAAGATTGTTTGAGGAGTCTCCAATTCGGAATGTGTTCACATGGACTGCAATGGTATCTGCCAGAGATTTCATATAATGCAATGGTCATTGGATTTGGTGGGTTTTAAATTCGACTAATCAAACATTAACGGTAATTATATTCAGAAGTGTCTACACACATACATATCAAATTAGTTGCTTTGTTTTGAAAGATGAATTTCTAATCAATGAAGCATATTATTAGCTTTATATTCTGATTCTATCTCCAAATCACCTAATGGATGGAGAAAAATACTCAAGCCATTCTACGTCATTCATACATTGAATAATAATATATATTTATTTATTATATGAACTTTCTAGTATAAAAAAATATAAATTTATATGAATCTATCTAATTATTTATACATTGACTAATAATTTTACACAAATTTTACACTCGGATTGGTGGGGTGTGCCAGGCTCTTGCAAGAGTGCAAAGCATGAGCGACACTTGAGAGTCCCAATAGCAAGCTATTGCAATAGACACTCCCCCTTAAAAAATTAATTTAATATCATGTGAGCCAATGACTCACGTATCAGATATTAAACTGATAAGAACAGATACTACACTTGATCTTAGCCAAAAGGCCGAGAAAGGTATGATTTGGCATGTGACCAATGTTGGCTTTTATGTATGCTGCATACTCAAATGAATTACAAACTCTCCGATGTGGGATTTAAAACTAGCGCACATAAATTATTATGTGGAATAATTTTAGGGCGAGGCTAAACCTTTTCAATTATTGAAAACAAACAATAATTAAAGAAATTAGGGCTAGCTCTTCTTTAATTTCCCAAGTATACCTTGATTCACGAGCTTTAATTGCTTGCTTTGAGTTTTAAAAGAAGTTAGGAACTTACAAGTATACCTCGAAGTTGAAGGCATGTGATAACCATTTATTTTCATACATGAAAGTCCTAAACTAAAATTCTCCATTATACACAGAAATATAAATTACTAAACACCGGGAAGATCAGAAGAATCATCTGACAAATTGTGTGTTGGAAATTTATATGGATTAACATTAATTTATGTATTAAACTACTATTTATTTTAGACGAATAAGTAATAAATTCAATTGTTAATCTGAATAAATTACTAGGTTTGGGATTATTATCTAAATGTGGTAATCTGTGATGGATTGGATTATACACGTGTCTATGAGACAAATACCCCAACTTACAACCCAAGAGTGCAAGGGATGGTTTGTGCATGCTTTTTTAAGGGGAGATGTTGGAATGAAGGAAAAGGGAGGTTAAATGATGTTTCCTTCCTTTGTTATTGCCTATTGGATCCTCTAAAATATTCTTCTTTGTAGTAATTCAAATTAATAAACCAGGAGAGTTAAAGATGCTTAACATAAAATCTGTTTTTTTCCTCTCAAAATTTTAAAAATCAAATAAGGAGAAGATTACTAAATACTCTTTCCTTCTCTCCTTAATGTGTAATACAAACATATTGTGGGCTGTGACAATTAAGAAGAGAAGGGAAGTGGAAAGTGGAGAGATTGGAAGGGACATTTGCGGGTATTATACTAGGTTGTAGAGAAATTAATATGTAATCCTTTCTTTGTATATGTTTGGATTATTCAAAATCTCTTTAATTCAAATTAACAAAATGGAAGGGTTAACATAAAATGTTTTAATTCTCTAAAATTTAAAAAATTAAACAAAAGGAAAATCACTAAATACTATTCCATTTCCTCCCCTTCTTCTTCTTAATACCTAATTCAAACATAGCCTCAATATATAATGGTCTTTTTTTTTCTATTCATTTGTTATTACAGAGAAATACGACGCTAATTTTCATTAATTTCAGGACATCACACTTCTCTAATTCGGATTTGGATTCCAGAGAATGGAAAATTTGGGTGTCCAGGTCTAATAATTCATATTTTAAATATTTAAAATTTTATATAAAGGAAAAAAATTATTTTAGTTTATCATTATTAATTTTCTGAACAACTAACAAAATGTTCAACATAATGATTTGCTGTGGGATTTCGTTACACAGTTGATTCCCTTTTGCTCTTTTGTCATATGGTTACTTGAGAAATATCAACCAATTGGTCCAAGATGATACTGAAAGTGAAAGTGGAATGGCATCACAAAGAGAGAAAATTATAATAACAAAAAAGTACATTAAATCCACATTGAAAAGCTAGCTTCAAGATAATGATGTTTTATTGTGTTTCTTGCAGACATAAACTTGTAGGTATGGGGATCTCTGATTCCATTACACAATAATTATTTGATCCAGCTAATTCTTGTATATATATATATATATTTGAAAGACTTGTATAAGAAAATTAAGATATTAAAATTTAAATTTATGAAAAATGAGAAGAATAATTAGAATATATATTAAGATCAGATGTATAATTTAATTTCCGATACTTCTATTTTTCATGTAATGTCTCGATCAGATTCAAATGTTAACTATATATAGAAAAGTTCTATTCACATTATGATGAGACATCACAATTAATTAAAATTAAGTTAGATAAAATTGAGTTAATAGTTTCAAAAATAAAATTCTGACAAAGACATTAGGGAGTTGAGAGGTCACATTCATGGCTGCAATTTTATCTTTGACACCATACTGCCTTAAAGGTGAGGGTTACAAAAATGGAGGCATATGCATGTTATCATGTAGCTATAGCTAGCATGCGCACAGATTGATATTATATAATATATTTATGAAATATCTCAAAACAAAATCTGGTTTTTTTATATTGGACGCTGATACGGTTTAAAAAATATGAAGATTGGAAATTAATTTGATATTTTGATGATCATACAGGACTGGAAGTTGTTAGGTATACAATATTATTGAGTTTGAGATATATATATTTTAATCTAATTATTGGAATAAATAAATAAATATGTATATCTGAATTATTTGATTGACATATATTATATATATATATATATATATATGATTAATTTAATTTTAATTTTTTTATAAAATGCAATAATTATAAGTATCTAGTTAAATCATTACTATTTTATGATATTTAATATATATATATATATATGGAATTTTGTGATGAAGATAAGCATGATAAGATATCCATCTAATATATTGTTTTTTTATAAAAAGCATTAAACCTTTATTATATTGTTGAAAAAAGTTAAATAGCACTTATAATATTTAAAAAATTTCAATATAATAATACTGAAGAATATACCTTAACAATTGTTAAACTAAGTAAACAAATTGTATAAGCTTAGTTGGTATCCTATTTCTTCATGATGAAAAATCTCACGTTTTTTGTGTTACCAACAAAGTTGTTACTCTTATACCTCATGCATATTAGATCTGAAGTAATCTTCAAAGTTGAAATTGTCGTAGGCTCTTCCAACAACATGATGAACGAGTGAAAAGTTTTTAACATAGATGATTCATAGATTTTAGATATGATTATAACAAATTTTGAATATAGAATCACCTGATTGTAAAAAAAATTCACAAAAGAAAACAAATGGACAAAAAAATAAAACAAGCTCCACTTACTATCTAACAATGAGATATTACATTCTCACAAGGGAGGACTAAAAAACTTAGAAGAAAATCTGAAAGAAAATCACCATCAAAATTGGGAGACTCAATATCTACCTTATTTGGCAACCATTCCGATTAATCTGTAAAAAGAAACTGGTTGAAGATAGAACGCAGGGAGAAAAAAAAAAAGCCCATCTAATATGTTGCTTTTGTAAAACCATGTATCATATAAAAAAAAATTATTTAATGATATATATAACTAAAATCGATATTAACACATACAAAATAGTAGTTCAATAATACGGAAAAATATAATAATAATATTATTATTATTTTAACAAATAACTAACATTCGTCGAACATATAAGATTTAACTCAATTATAATTTGAAAATAGAGAAGAAACCTAACTTAACACAGTCTGCGTCAAAAATCAGAATCATTTGGTGCCATTAACTATTAAGAGACATTGGACTTCTCAAAAACACTTGAAGAGAGTTTTGTTGCATTATGGAGCATAATTTTGGAATTAATAGGTGTGCTTTTCTATATATAATTAAAAAACCTATAATTCACAAAATCCTCATAAATTATATGAAAGATAACCCTTATTTTGGCCATTATGAAAGATAACCCCTTAAATTTGGTGATTTGTGCACACAATTTCTAATAGCATAATTACTTGTCAGTAAAATCAACTCATACCAAAATGCCTCTTGAATTTTAGGATATGTAAAAAATCTCTTTGAACTTTAAATCTTTTGCGAAAAAATCCCTTGAATTTTAGGCATTAAATAGAAAAACCCTGTAAAACAATATGATATATTTGTTAAGGATTTAGATGAAAAAGTTATTGCGCATAAATTTCAAAGTTTATGAGAGTTTTACATTACTTTTTTTAGTTCAAGAGAATTATCTATACATGACTTATAATTTAGAGGATTATGTGCATTTTAACTATTAAAAAATAAAAATAAGAATATATTTCCTCTTTAAGAAAAGAATACAATAGAAGTTTAGATTTTTTTGAAAAAAAAAAATTCATTAGGAGGGCTTTATAAATAACCTTTTCAATGATTATTTAGCATGGGACATAATTTTTTTAATGATTGATTGGTTTAAATAGTAACTGATTTGACTTTGTTTAAATAAGGTTTTGAATTTGAGACTTTGTGAATGTAAATATTCTCGTTGAGAGACTCTCACACTATAATCAATGTGTAATGTAAATTGAGTCTGGATTAATTGAGACAGCACTTTAAACACTGAACGGAAAAAAAAAGAGAGCCCCATAAAAAATAAAATAAAAATATGGGAAGGAAATTATTTCACTCCTATTCCTTTCTCTATCTTGTAGTTGTAGGATTCCTCACATTATTGTACAAGATCCTATTCCGTGATTTGTCTTAAGATTTGAAGTGACTACTTGTTATTTTAATAATTCAATTATGTATTGTAATTTACTATTTCTAATTTCGAAAGTAAGTATAGTACGCATCTCGAAATTAAAGAGTGAGATTGAGTAGAAGAAATTTATTCATTTTTAATTAAAGTTATGTCTGATTTGGAGAATTGGGAGAAAAAGATGAGAATCATATGTTTAAAAAGTCAATTTTCTTATTAACAATCTTTAAATGAAGGGTTTATTTTAAAATTGAGGGTAAAATTGACTTTTTAGACTCTATCTAATCTCAATTTTCATTCTCTCATCCAATTCCACAAACTAAACTAGTCTAAGTGTTAGAGATTCAATCCTTGACTTTTGGTATAAAACAACTTTAAATCCTTAAAGCAATTGTTCCACTATTTAAAGTACTTACAATTTAATAAAAAATTTAATCAATATATTCAACAATAATAATAATAATAATACCCGAATCAAGAGCAAAGTACATATCTCGAGTCGTGGCATATATATACCTTTTTAAGCAAATGAATGGGTCAGAGTCTCAGAGAGGAAAAAAGACAAACTCAAGACACCGTTGACTCACATGTCACATGTGCGTAGATAATATACAGAGGAAATTAATAATTTGATTATAAAAATATATATTTGATTATTTTCTCAATTTAATTTTAAAAAAATTATTTACCAATCAATTTGAACTTTTAGTTAATGAAACAAATACAAATTTAATTGATAATAACATTGCAGCTGCTAATTTAACTACTAAATGATTAATCAAATCTTATTCAATAATAAAATAAATAAAACACAATAAATTTACAAATTAAATATTTTCAAAATACAGTTATAAAAAAAAACATTGTTTGTATTTTGATGTGTAATTTTTTTTGCCTGAATTTTGATGTGTAATTTATAAATCTAATGTATTTTGTTTTATTTTACAAATCATCACACACGGTCAAATTACATGTTTGTACTAACGCGGTGTTTGATCCCTAAAAGAAAAGGAATAAACTATCATTCATTAAAAAAAATGTTCTCAACAATAAATTTGACAACACCTGAATAATTAGTCATCAACCCACTTTAGTAGATACTCATATTCAAAACCAAAATACAAATTATACTCCTTGTAGTTGTTGGTACTAAATAAGACTTAATTTATCCTACAATTAATAACTAGTTAGCTAGGATCCATTATTATTATTATTGGTTAACTTTTGATCTAAATCCCATTGAGTTGATTGAGAATTAATTTTTCAAGGACCAAACAAAGACACATTATTTTTTAGAAACTAAATTATATAATTTATTATGTAATGTAATCTAATATATAAAAGAAGACAAAGATAGAGTCATATATATATATTATATGAAAGAGAAAGTGGTGAATTATATATAAATGATGCAAGTGGTATATGTAAATAGAAAGAGGAATCAGAAATGGGAGGAGAGAGAGGAGAAGACATGGAATTAGAAGTAGTAGGAATGGGAGATGAGAAGAAGGGAAGGAAGATGATATTGGGGGAACTAAAGAAGGCAAGTAAGGTGGCGGCACCTATGGTGGCGGTTTCATTGCTGCAATATTTGGTGCAAGTAGTGTCGCTAATAATGGTTGGACACCTTGGGCAGCTCTCTCTTGCTAGTGTCGCCATTGCCACCTCTCTCACCAACGTCTCTGGCTTCAGCCTTTTGGTAACTTCCCCTCTTCTTCAACTATACTTTACTTGATTGTTTCAAACTATATTACTGCCATGAAAATTGAAAAGACAAAATCATTTTTTAAAAGTGATACTTGTTTTTTATTATTAATTGTTTTCTTGATTTGGGATGAAACACAGAGAATAACTTAGATTATTGTTTTCATTAATGATAATTATTATGCAATTTTTCTCTTCTTTTATTAATATGGCAATATTAATTATTAAGAAAATTGTTTTATATATATAGAGATGGGTTGATATTCAGTAATTATCATTAATGAAAACAATTATCCTTCAGTTTATCTAAATTTAATCTCTACAAAATATTTTGAAGTGTTACAATTTTGTCCAAACCTTATTGACTATCAACCCATTGATATAATAGATTTGTAAGTGAGACATCGACAAAATTAAGCACACACAGTTATTAAACGTCATGTCATTTTCTGGGTTAAACACCGTATTGATGAAAATTGTAATATGAGATATTTTTTAGAGAATAAATTAAGATAAGTAAAATCTTAGCTAAAATCTCATTTTGGTCGACTATCTTTACCACTTTTTTTTATAATGGTTGTCATCCTTTCAAAAGTTTTAAATCAGTCTTTTATCTTTGCAATTTATTTCATATTGATTCTTTTGTGTAATCCCATCAACTTGAACCGTTATGTAGTACTGACGTAGGATGTTGATGCGGCATTTTGTTGCATCTTTGAAAGTGTCAAAGATCTTTCCACCTTTTATGGTGATGAATTGCCAAGTGGTTACAATTTTACTAACGTTATGCATTCGGCTGTTTCCCACGTTTTCATAATTAATATTAATATATATATAAATACATACAATAAATATATAGAGTGATTATTATATATACTCTAATTTTTGGGTTCTCCAGTTGATGAGTTTTAGTATGAGTTTCTATAATTCTTTTGCTGTTCTTGTTTCCTCCGGTGTGCGACATCGGGGACGAGTTCGTTTTATCCTGTGAGAGTGCTGTTACCTATTCTGTGAGGTACCGGAATATCTCTTAAGGTGAGTGTCCTAATCGACACGACTCGAACTAAAATACGTGAGAATCCCCGACTCGAACTTCATTTTGAGAGAATCCCCAACAAATGTTAGTGGTGTGACCTGATGTCATTTCTTCTTCTCCTCCTCCTTGCTCCTCTTTCTCCTTCTCCTCCCTAGCAAAGCGGAAGAGACAAAAAGAATGGTTTCTCACTACCAACACGCTTTGAGTAAGAGAGAGAAAAAAATGCCACATCAGCACTCAACACCTCAAGTTAAAAGTCACACAAATGAACAAATACGAAATAAGTTACAAAGTGAACTGATGATTTAAAATTGTTGAAAGAAGTCTAACCAATATGAAATTGGTGGTAAAAATATAGTACCTGCAAGGGTGGGGTTTGGGCCTAAAATCTTTCAAAAATGAAACCAATAATTTACGCATTAATTATTTTATTTTTGGGAAAAAAAAAGTCAGGGATGGCAGGTGGATTGGAAACACTATGTGGCCAAGCATACGGAGCAGAGCAATATCACCTATTCGGAATCTACACTTGCACCGCCATCATCTCCCTCACTCTCCTCTGCGTCCCAATCTCAATCCTATGGAGTTTGATGCACAAAATACTCCCACTCTTAGGCCAAGACCCACTGATATCACTCGAGGCTCGTAAATACTCACTCTTCCTCATTCCCGCACTGTTTGCCTCGGCCATCCTCAAGCCTCTCACTCGCTACTTCCAGACTCAGACTCTCATGTTTCATCTGCTTCTGAGCTCGTGCCTCTCATTGTGCTTCCATGTCGTGATGTGTTGGAGCTTGGTGTTCAAGTTGGAGTTGGGAAGTGTCGGTGCGGCCATTGCGTTCAGTGTTGGGAGTTGGTTGAATGTGGCTGCGCTGGCGTTTTATGTCAAGTATTCTTCTGCTTGTTGCAAGACTCGAATTGTGTTCTCCTTTCAGGCTTTGGTTGGTGTGGGGGAGTTCTTTCGCTTTGCTGTTCCATCTGCACTTATGGTTTGGTATATATATATATATATATAAATTTAAGTGTCACTCTCTCTCCTTCTTTTTCTATGTTAGGTTAGGGTTGGTAATTTTGACCCAAACTCACTAACCCAACCCAATTAATAAATGTGTTGTATGGGTCGGGTTAGAATTTATCCATGCAAATAACTCATGGTTAACCCAATAACCCATCTAATGCATTCTGTATTTTTATTTTTCTCTTGGTTTTAACTTTTTAAAATTATAGTTTTGCCCCAAATTGTATTTTAGTCCCGATTTTTACTCTTTCTTTGATTTTTGACCCAGAAAATTTTCATATTCATATTTTCTCCCTTATTCCAAAATTTTCAAAATTATAGTTTGGCCCTAATTTTTGTCATAATTACATTTTTGGCCCAAATTGTATTTTAGTTGTTCCATTTCAATTTAAGCTATATAAACTTTTCAAAATTGCATTCTGACTTCAATTTCAAATTTGTGGAAATTACATTTTGACTCAAATTTTTATAATAATTGCATTTGATGCCAAATTAATGGATTGGTGGATTTAACCCATAATTAATGGGTCATAACCCATTTAAAATTTGACCCATTTATGACTCAACTCAAATTTAACCCAACTTAAACCCACCCAACCCACCCATTTTGCCACCCCTAGGTGGGGTAGCATAGGATCCATTCTCATATAATATCTCTCTTCTACTCTTCTGATTTTAATGTGAAGTATGGATAAAAGTATAATATTAGAGAAAGGATCCTATTGGACGTCTTTGTTAATTAGTTTTGTCAATATTAATGGGATACACACTAATAGGGATCTATTGGAATGGATTAGGGACCAAATTTTTATTAATATTAGAGAAAATTATCAATTTGCTCTCTAAAATATACGGATTGTTCCAATTTAGTCCCAATTTGCTCCTTTTCATTTTTTTTGTTAGTGTATTTGTGGCATCTTTTAAAGATTAAAAAGATCAAATTGGGACAAAAAAACACCTTTCAAAATTAAATTAGACATTTTCATCTTTTAGGAACTAAATTGAATCAACATGTATCTTTTTTAAGGATCAAATTGATAATTCTCGAATAATGTTAACAAATGGCAAGTAATGTGTTTGCTTTTGCTGTGTGGGTGTGCTTTGCAGTCTAAAATGGTGGGCATTAGAATTACTTGTATTGCTAGCTGGACTGTTTCCAAATCCAAAGTTGGAGACATCTGTTTTATCCATATGGTATGTTATGCCTTAATTAGCGTTTGATTTTGAACACTAATTCTATAGATTTAACTTCATATAAATCATATATAAACTTAGGAATTGAGCCCCAAAAAAGAAAAACAGAACGGAAAATTATGCGTGTTCAATTAAAATTGATTATTATAAAAGAAAAATTATTGAGGCATTTTGTTCCTTGTTTTGTATGATCAGCCTTACAATCTCAACACTGCACTTCACCATACCATATGGGTTTGGCGCAGCTGCCAGGTTCGTTTCTTACTAAGCACTCATTTCATTTATATATATATATATAATATTCTTTCTTTTGTTCATTTTCAAATAATTATATTTAATTGTCCAATTAAAAAAAAGGGCTTAAAGGCACTTTTAAATGAAATTGAGGGATGAATAATTAAATTTACATGACAGTACACGAGTCTCCAATGAGCTAGGAGGTGGGAATCCTGAGGCAGCTAGAGTGGCGGTTTCGGTAATAATGTCAGTAGCAGTGGCAGAAGCAGCGATTGTGAGTGCCCCCTTATTTGGGTTCAGACATATTTTAGGGTATGCCTATAGCAACGATAAACAAGTTGTCAAATATGTCGCTGCTATAACTCCTCTATTGTGTGCCTCAATCTTCATGGACACTTTGCAAGCAGTTCTTTCAGGTAACTTTCTACCATCAAGTGGGATCCGATATGTGTCTTTCTTTCTCTTTACTTTTTCAATACTTTATGAAATTTATTGGAAAAAAAGAAAAGAAAAAAAGAGGACACTATGAAATTTGCATTCAATTATCCTAAACAGGGGTTGCTAGAGGAAGTGGGTGGCAACATTTAGGAGCATATGTGAACCTTGGAGCATTTTACGTAGTTGGAGTTCCTGTGGGTACTTTTCTGGGCTTTCATGCACATTTGAGAGCCAAGGGCTTATGGATTGGAATACTCACTGGATCCCTTCTCCAATCTCTTTTTCTTTCTCTTATTACTGCTCTCACCAATTGGACCAAACAGGTTCACTGCCTATTACTCTCCGATCAATTTTCTTTTTATTACTTTTCTTATATATTATTGAAGTCTTGCCTTAGCCAATCATGAATTCGGTAAGAGATTTGAAATTTGCGTCTAATTCTTTATCTCTCAAATTTTACAAAGAATTATTTAGGCTCGCTATTTTTACTATTATTTTGCTCTGAAACTTGATGAGTTGACGTATCTTTGCAATAAAAAAAGTTTATCTCTAACAGTATCATATCACGTAAGCCACAACTGTTATATATTTTAACAATGTTAATAAAATAAAAGGGTAATAATGCTCAAAAAATGAAACATTAAGGAACATAATTGACCGCAATCAAACGTTAGAAAAATATTTAACCAAAGTCTTAAAAGTTGAGTACCAAAAGGGTAAGGTACTTCACCCATAAATTTTAAAAGTAAAATTAACATCAACCATATAGTTTAGGTGCATCTATGAAATATCCTTTTGCAATTTAAATTTGAGTGAAATTCTAGACACCAGTAGAATAATTTGAAATTTTTGGGAATTTAGTTATAACAATATATCATAAATTAGTGGTAATTTATTAATATTTAAGTAAGAGGAAATATAAAATAATATTTTAAAAAGGAAGAAAATAGAGTTAAGCCCTGTTTTGATTTTAATAAGAAAATGTTATTAAGAGTAGAAATCAAGCCGGCATTATATTTTTCCCTTTCCAGATTTAAGTGTTAAATAGAATTTTGTATGGAATTTTGGTTTTGCAGGCTAATATGGCAAGAGATAGACTTTTTGATTCCGGGACTTCATAAGCAATCTCCCATCTCTTGCGTGAGGCGAACTAGTGTGCGCGGATGTATTAGCTAAGATGGGTGCATGCAACGACATCAATTTCTGTATATGGGAAGAGCCTATTTGGGAAGTTTCGCTTAGTCTGCTGGCGGATGCTATATATGTCGACTACTTTCTTTAGGGAGTAATTTTCGTTTTTTGCTTGGTTTCTGTTTCTGTTCTCCTTTTGGGTGTGTTTGATACGTAGAAAAGAAAAGGGAATGAGAATGAGAATGAGTTTATTGTGTTTGTTAGTAAATTTTGAGAATGGAAATGGATGTGTCAAATCAAAGAACATAATAGATATTTCATACATTTTTTTAAAGATTAATCACAGATCCCGAAAAAAGAATGAGACAAACTCTTCAGAAGTGAAACTCACTATTTCAAAAGTGGACCCACTCATTCTATCATTTTCTTTCTCACACAAAACTCTTACCAACTCTTTGTCACAAAAAAAAAAAGGGACAAAAAGAGCATAATTAATCATCAGCAATCATGTGATAAGTGTTTGATTTTAATTATGTTTGATTATGGAACGTGAATAGTTCCAACTCTGTGTAGATTTACACAGATTTTAATTTTTAAATACTCAAATCATAACAAGGGTTCTCACTTCTCACATATGACATATGTGCTATATTCAATGTTTAACGTGAATAGGAAAGTTTTTATTAAAAAGATGTTATTATAAGAAAAATGAGTATTTTAATTTTAATAATTTATATTTTGACCTTACTTAATTTTTGAATAAAGATTATTTTTTAATAATTAAATTTTGATCGTTAAAATAAGATGTTAAAAATAATATTTTCAACAGTCAATAATTATTCATAATTTTTTGTTCGAAGTTTCGAACAATATTTTTTTTATGTCGTTGACAAAAGTATTGTAAAAATCATTAATTTTTTTAACAACTTATTTCGACAATCAAATTTTAATTATTAAAAAAATATTTATCTTAATGGCCCAAATTAATTATAAAAAATACGTATATTTTTTATTTTCCAAGGTATCCCCTAGTCCGACAGGTCAAGAACTAATCCTCCACGAATCTGAGTTCCATTTAAGAATTTATCACTGGCCAATTAAAAAATACGTATATTTTATCAGCTACTAATAACAACGGTCCATAAAATATTTACTGTGAAAATTATAAGTATTTATGAAGGGCAATTATCTAGAAGCGCGATAAGCAAAAATAGGATTTAAAGTTTTAACCGTTTAATTAATAAGTATTATATATATTTAAGGCGATCTACAAAGATGGATTCCTGCAATTATTTATTTATAAGATTCCTGCAATTATTTTAATTTTGAAAAAAAGTTGTCTTTTTTGTGCATGTTAACCTACGATCTAGCCTCTGAAAAACTATTATTATTTTTGGATAACTTAAAAAAAATTATTATTATCCACTATTTAATTTTTAAGAGTAGTGGGAGAAGCAGAATAAGATTGGTTGTGTTGTGCCCCATGTTAGCGAGAATATCAGCCACTCGGTTGGCTTCTCGGAATGGATGGGAGACAATGATCTTTGAATTCTTGTTGAGCCAAGTCAATTTTTTTGTTTTGTTTTTTAGATAGACTTGTTGAGTCAAGTCTTGATTTTATCATTAATATTATTTATATGATGTTATATTATAATTTGTCTAATTTCAACTACTGTAAGTATTAGAACAAAATTTTAAATTTTAAGAACAAAATTAATTGTAATTCAAAATTTTAATGGCAACATTAATAACTATAAATGAAATTTAAGGATGAATTTTAAAGTTATTATAATATGGACTAAATTAAGGTGAAGTTACTGACAATGGATCCAGTGCTTAACTCTTCTATGCATTAGTATGTTATACCGGTTTTTTTTTATAGTTTTCTTCACTTTTTTTATTTAAACTTGAAAAATTGTAAACTTTTTTTAGGGTTTAGGGTTTACATAAATAAAGATCTACCGTGAATGATTTAGGGATCACCTTTATTAGGGACTAAAAAGTTAGTCCCTAATCCATTCATAGTAAATCTCGATTTATGTGGAGTTTTTAATTTTTTTTTTGTATCTATATCTTTCATACTTTATATATTCTTTAGAAAAAGTTTATAATTTCTCAAATTTAAATAAAAAAGTGAAGAAAACTATGAAAAAAAAGTCGGCCTAACATACTAATGCATAGAAGAGCCAAGCACTAGATATATTCTCAAAGTTACTTAGGTGCTTGCTATGAAGTTCTCCAATAAAAATAAGATACGTGGCAGAAAATACTTATATAACCAATCATATAGGGAGAGAGAATATAGAAGATTAAATTATGATAATCAATTATTGAAGAAAAAAAATATAAATAAAACATATGATTGATAAAATTTCATAGCAAATATCTAACTAATTTTACCGTAATTTTATTTTATAAAATTTAATTACTTGTGTCTATTAATGTCTCTTTGTCGGACTCATCAGGGTGTCTTTTACGTAAGCGATAAAAGGTTTTGTGGTCAACTAATTTTTTGTCGTTAGAGATTTTCTTAAGAAAATTTGAGTACGTGCATAACACTCAAATCACATCTTAATAATGAGATTTGAACCTAGGCTTATTAAAAAAAGAGAATTTTTTTTTAAAAAAATTTCAACCATTCGAATTTGTTAAAATACAAATTCGATTAAGTATGTAAAGTGCATATCTTGAACTATTGGATGAAACTATTATAGTACGAACACGAATATCAATTTTTATTTAATGATTTGAATGATACACTTTATACATTTTATACTTTTTGCACTTTATTTAATCCGATATATATATATATATATATTGATTATTTTTGTATTAAAGTGTTTGACAAAATTGTTAAATATATTTTTAAATTGTAGCAGAAACAATTTTTAAATTTTTAGAAGAAACTAGTAATTAGAGCTCCTACGATATGTCTCACATCTAATAAATCAAGTACATCTGGGAGTTTATAAATCCTTGAGCTCCCTTTTTTCTTGAGCTAACTTTTGAGGTACAGTTCTTCCAAGGACGTGTACTCGTATCAATTGGGTAGACTTCGCGAACCTCGCCCTTTGAGTAGCAGCCCTCCCGCAACGGCACCATTAAGGGTGGCTTCTCTCAATGGAAGCACCAATTATACGAGCACAAGTCCTTAAAAGAACCACACCTCAAAAGCTAATTCAAAAAGGGAGTGAACCCAAGAATTTATAAACCCACACATGTACTTGATTTATCATATGTGGAACATATCATCCTACTTCTAACAAAAAATAGAAGTTAAAATTTAAATATTTTAGAACAAATTATCTTTATTAAAATTTTATACTTTTCATTTTATCATTTACTCTCATCAAACTTAGGTTATATTTATTTGTTTAATATAATAATAATAATAAATTTTTTTAATTAATTTTTTTATTTAAATAAAAATAATATATATTTAATTAATAAAATATAATAATAAATAATTTTATTAATTAAATTATCTATTTTGATAAAATTTTATTGAATTAATAATTAAAATTTCATATTTATTTATTTTATAAAAAGTAACAATAAAAAATATTTATACCTTTATATCTATTAAAAAATAATAACACCATAAATTTATTAATGAACTTTTTACTAATTTATAATCAAAAGCATTATTTTATGCAATTTTACCAAACACAAATTATTTTTGAAAAATTGATAACATTATTTTTCAACTCAAGAATTTACCAAATACAAACCAGCTTTCTCACAAGACTTTTCTTAAATTCCATTAAAAAAATTATTTAAAAATAAATAGATTTCAAAAATTGTCCCAAACGAACTCTTACTAAGCCGTGATACTGGTAGTTTGAAAATCTTGACTCTTGAGTATAATTAATTTTCAACAATTAGGTTTGTTATAATCTACTTTCAATTTTATAGATATATATATATATATATATATATATATATATATATATATATATATATTACTCTTAAAATTTAGGGATAAAATATATTTCACCATTTCTATTTTGTTGGTATATATAAAAAATTTACCTTCGAATATAGTGATTAATCATTTTATTGATTTGTAGATATCTTGGATTTTTTAAAGTGAAAACTGAGATAAAGATGATAACTAATTAATAAGTGATTGTTTCATTGTTATTAAAAAAAATAATAATAATAAGTGATTGTTACTTTCATCAATTTGTCTTTAGTTATAAGTTAGCGAGAAATGTATGATGCTTAAAAAATGTAATTTATGCAAGGAATGAATTTTTTTTATGGAGACAAATCAAGTTGCTATGGAGAATCTCACATTTTATATATGCTAAGGGCAGAAACATCTTAAACAAGTTTTTGTCCCAAACATTTAAAACAAGTTTGATTCGTCTTATAATTATCACGTTTATTACTTTGTCCTAAAAGATTTTTTTTGCCGTTACCCTAAAAGATTTTATTTATTTTAATTTTGTTCCTAAATTATAAAAAAATTCATATTTAATTAATCATTAAAATATTTTACATGTTTTAATTTATTTTATAAATCATGAAAATATTAAATCTAATATATGAAGGGTTAGGGAGTGAAAAAGAGTGAAATGTATGTTTGGATAGTTTTACGAGGATAAAATGAAATTATAGGGAATGACCTTTTTAACCATAAAAAACCCCATTTGTTCTATCCCTCAAATTGGGTGGTTAAGGATAAAAAAATGACAATAATATTGTAAAATACAATTATACCTTACTATTTTCTAAATAAATAATTAATAACAAGCCATTCCTATCTAATATATGGGGGGTAATATTAAAAAAAAAAATTGAGTCATGTATTATATTTATTTTACCATTGCGTTTGGTACGAAGGAATCCCTTAGATGAGTTGAAATTAGGCCAAGATTTTATTGCTATGTGTGTTTGGTTGGCCAATAAATTTTCAATTCTATTGGAATTGCATTTCCCTTGGTGGGATGTGTATTCCGTTATTTAAATTAAGTAAAAGTGTATTTTATGTCTTCAAACTTTACATCGATTCTCAATTTTGTCCTCAAAATTTATTTGCGGTCAATTTCGTCTCTAAAATTTTCAATTGCAATGAATTTCATCCCCAACACAAACACCGTTAAAATATATAACAACAAAAGCCTGCGTAGCACAGTATGTGTAAAATATTTGCTGACTTAATATTCATTGTGCCACACAAGTGCCTCGATTAATTTTTTTTTTTTGCCAAAACTTTAACTTAAATTGAACAATCACTAAAAATTTTAAACCAGTCTCTTAAACAATGTCATATCCTTCAAAACAGTCTCTCCATTGAAGACGGAAGACTGCAATCAGAATCTCCATGGAATCCAGCCAGTTGACACCAAGTTGTTCATACCTCAATCGAATTAGTTGAAGACGTCGTTATCTATTTTAACGATGTTAAAAATTGGGGACAGAATTGATATTAGAAACTTTGGGGACGAAATTGACCACAAACAAACTTTGGAGACGAAATTGAGAATCGATGTAAAGTTTGAGGACGTAAAATGTACATTTACCTTTAAATTATAGAAATTTGGACAATTCTATGAAATTACAATTTTGTGGATTCATGACATATTCAATTCCTTTGCATACCAAACATACTTTTTACATCTAAAATTTCATTCCATCCCTCAAAAATCATTCATACCAAACATTGCCTATCACTTCCAAACAAAATTTACAGACGATGCCATTGTCTTTCCTCGTTGAAACTCCCAAACAATAAGCCATTCCACACTCTATTTCAATTAATGACCACTAGTCCACTAGTCCATACTATACTCTATGGCCACCCAAGCATAGCCTATATATATGTCCTTCTTTTGTCACTCTTTGAACCAACATTGCTTACCATATATTCAAAACCAAAGCAAGGTGAAGAGAGAGAGAGCAAGAAAAATAGAAATGGGGAAGGAAGAGGTGGTTTCATCATCAACATTATCAGAGAGCAGTAGGGTTTGGCATGAGTTGAAGAGACTGAGTTGCATGGCTGCTCCAATGGTGGGTGTCACTGTGTGTCAGTATCTGCTGCAAGTAGTGTCAATGATGATGGTTGGTCACATTGGCAAACTCTCTTTCTCTGCTGTCGCCATTGCTACTTCTTTTGCTGAAGTTACTGGCTTCAGTGTCCTTGTAATCTCTTTTCCCTTTCTTCAAATTTGATCGAGAATGGATCCTCTACATTATAAGGTGAAGTCGTGAGGAGAGAAATAGAAAGAAAAAATTGTGGGTCCTACATTTTCACATTTTGTCTCTCTTAGTTGTTCTCTCTATCTCTCTCCTTACTTTAGTGAACACTTCACCTTACAATGTAGAGGATCCACTCTCAATTTCATCATAGGCCTCTTTTATGAAGAAGCTGAGCTCTCCGTATCTTTTTCCTCCATCATATATGTCACTTTTAGATAGATGATTTAATTTTGGACAATATTTATTTGGGTAATGCTATAGGAAGTTTGAGAGTTTTGGCTCGCCAACTCCTAGTCTTTGGATCTGTCTTGAGATCTGTGTTAAAATACTTTTCCTTTTTTATATTTAAAATAACAACAGATATCGAGACAAATTCAACGACTGAGAACTGGTGAGTCAAAACTCACCAACTCCCCATAACATTACCCTATTTATTTATTTATTCTCTTCTCATCATCCAAATTTCAGTGATTATAAAAAGAAATAACTAAATAATAATACATGTAGTATTAATGTAATGTGTAAACATTAATTATTAAAATTAAAAAATTGTAATTTAAAAAAAAAACAGGTGAGTTGGCATTTTCTCACTCGCCGGATTAGCTCACTTACGTCTCATGGTAGAGTTTAGAAATTGTCATAAATTAGGGAATAAATTACACCCCTTTATTTCTTCCAAACTACACTATGTCCCAAGATATTCATGACAATTTACTTACTAGCCTTTTTGAATTTGTTTCAGCTGGGGATGGTTGGTGCTTTGGAAACTCTCTGTGGTCAAACCTATGGAGCTGGAGAATTCAGAAAACTTGGGAACTACACTTGCTGTGCCATAATCACTCTCATGTTGGTTTGTGTTCCCATCTCTATGGTGTGGATATTCATGGATAGAATTCTTTTGGTATTTGGTCAAGACCCTCTAATTTGTGAGGCAGCTAGAATATACTGCATATACCTCATTCCTGCACTCTTTGGCTTTGCTGTTCTTCAATCTCTGGTTCGATACTTGCAGACACAGAGTATGATGTTTCCAATGGTTTTGTGCTCAACTGTTGTTCTATGTTTGCATATAGTTTTGTGTTGGATTCTGGTATTTAGATTGGCATTGGGACATGTTGGAGCAGCATTGGCCATTGGGATTTCGTATTGGATCAATGTGATTGGGCTTGGGCTTTATGCCTACTATTCTTCAGCTTGTGAGAAGACTCGGATTGTGTTCTCTACTAATGCTTTACTAAGCATTAGGGAGTTCTTCCACTTAGCTATCCCTTCTGGACTCATGTTTTGGTAACAAATTATATAACTCCTTGAATCTCTTGAAAGAAGAAAAAATGGAGAATGGAATTGGTGTTGTACGCACCGAATAATAAGAAGAGAGATATATAGGGTGGGCTCAAATGTGGATTTCACTTGACGTGGGATTTACTCTCATATCTATTTTTGAGAATGGATTTTATGTTGTATTACATACTACATAGGACAGTAAGGAGAGAGAAAAATGATAGGTGAACTCCACCTATGAGTCCTGACCACTTGATGTGGGCTCATCCCTGTGTCTTTCTCTCTCTTTTATTGTCTTATACTGTACAGCATAAAATCTAAAATAGTATATTTCTCTCTTTTACTTTTCGGTGCTGTAGAACATCCAATCTTTCTCCCAAAAAATGATGCTGATGCCTTTCTGTGTTGTTTTTTTTTTCTCTTCTCCTAATTAATTTAGCTTCTCATTTCATTGTTCATAGCTTTGAATGGTGGTCCTTTGAGTTGCTTACACTTCTTGCTGGGCTTTTACCTAACCCACAAGTTGAAACCTCTCTTTTATCTATCTGGTGGGTTTTTCTTTCCCTCCTAGGCTTAAATACACTTTCGGTCTTTCCAAATAAATTTCCTATGATGTTTCTAAATATCTTGCAGCCTCAACACTACAACATTGCACTACTTCATTCCATATGGTGTTGGTGCAGCTGTAAGGTTTGCACAAGAACTCTGTCTTTACAAATTTGATGAATTCACAGTCATGTCATATAAAAAATGTTTCTTTTGTTACATCTATTTGCTCACACTGCAAAAAATTATTCCCATGATTTCTGCCTCGTAGTACTCGTGTTTCGAACGAACTAGGCGCCGGGAATCCGAGCACTGCCCGGAAAGCTGGTTGTGTAGCTATGGTTGTTGGAATTGCAGAAGCAGTTGTTATGAACACAGCTTTGTTCTTTTCCCGGCATGTATTGGGATATGCATATAGCAATGAGAAAGAAGTGGTGGATTATGTTGCTCAAATGGTTCCTTTTCTTTGCTTCTCTGTGATTGCAGACAGTCTAGTAGGAACACTTTCTGGTGAGTTTCTCTTCTAAATTAGATACAATCATACAATACAATGCCACTTTTCAAATTATACATTTATATTTTGAGAACAAATCTATTGACTCTACATATTAGATTTGAGTACAAAATAACTACCCAACAATAAAAAGGGTATGAGTACAAAATAATCATAACCATCAAACACCCAATTTTCTAATAGTACTCACCCCAAAACCCAAATAGTACTTGACCTATTGTAATGACTAATAAATTATAGGTTAAATACGTTCCAAAAGTATGGGATGGATTTCAAATTAATCCTAAATATTTCATTTGTTTCACGATCATATCTATTTGAAGATCGCGAGTTCAAATTTTAAAAATGTTTCTTTTAATTTGACTATCTAAGCATGTAGAGGAAGCAATAATAGTTGTTTAATTTATGTATGTGATGTGTAGGGATTGTGAGAGGTGGTGGATTTCAAGGAGTGGGAGCATGTGTGAACCTTGGCTCATATTATGTAGTGGGAGTTCCTATAGCTGCCTTTTTAGGATTTGGTGTACATCTTAGAGCCAAGGGGCTTTGGATTGGAATACTAACAGGCTCTATTGTGCAAGCAATTGTGCTTACTCTGCTCATAGCATTTACAGATTGGCAGAAAGAGGTTAGTACACTTAAATTAACACACACGCCAATGTGTGATTAAATAAGTGTGATTGAGTCTAAAAGGTTTAGTTTTGTGGTTATTGCAGGCAACTAAGGCAAGGGAAAGACTAGTTGAGAAGTCCATTAAAGGTTGTAATGGAGTCTAATATAATCAAGTGTGAGGAAACGCAGAAGAACATATATGTGTGTATATATATAGATGGGTGTGTGTGTAGTGTTTGGGACTGAATTTGTCTAGGGCCCTAACTCTGTGTAGTCCTTTTCTCATTTTCTTGTTCATTTAATACCAAGTGGCAAACATGGCGCAACCAAATAAATAATGGTTAGCTTTTCTTTTTAACAGAAACAACAATATCTAACAATTAATTCACTTTAGTAAATAAGTCTAGTTTCTTGATGAATTAAGGATTCAATTTCTCGTAATTTCTGAGAGATATTTAAATTTAGTGTTTAACAATATCTCGAACATAATTGTCTCAAATGTAAATATATATTTATAAGAAAAAAGATTAACACACTTTTTGTGTCTTTAAATAATGTATTTGAGACGGAATTATTCCGTCAAAAAAAATTTAATTTTAAACTTTTCAATTGAACTTTGATGTCCCTCAAAAATGATACTTTCATTTCATGTAGTCAGAACCGCCCTCATCTACCCAATATCTTCTTGAATCTGAAAATCAATTTGATGAAAAAATTGCATATATATATATATACATATATATATATATATATACACACACACAAACTCACACATAATAATTAATATAAATAAAAATGGTGTTTCTAGAGACTAGAATTATGAACAAGTGGAAATAAGAAAATCAAGAAGCAAACATATTTGAAATTGGATCCGGTGCAATGAGCTTTCGTGCAATTACTTTAAAACACATATTTTAATTTCATTTTTGAAATACTAATATGGACTCACACTGATAAGGACCTACGATGAATGGAGGATTAGTGACTAAATTTTTATCAATATTGACAAATATCATCGTCTTAAATGGACTAGGGACTAAATTGTTATTAATATTGATAAATAGTCATAATGTTGATAAAACTAAATGTTTTTTTTAAAAAAAAAATGGTTAACTTCACTAAAATTAGTGGGAATAAATTGTACAAACTACAAACTCTTGCATTAAAAGGAATTTTCTTATAATTACAACATGTTTTACATTAAAATTATAGTCCAGCCTTTTGCTTTTTTTTTTTTTTAGAAAAATTACATTAAAATTTCTTCCTTTTGCGTTGAGCTCAAGTGAGTGAGAATATAAGTATAACCACCTCTTATTGGGCTTTTGAAAATTGGGCCATTTCTTTTCTATAGAGTCTAATCTTCTTATAGTCCATTACTACATGGCCCCAAACCATGTAGTCCATTACTGTGTTAGAATTTCCAGGAAAATGCCACAAATTTTTTACTGTTTATTATAAGGAGAAAACCTATATGCTGTTGCTTACGTACTTTTTCTCGGTTAACCAATTAAAAAAAGACATGTGTCAAAGGTGAGAAGATGACATAAAAAATTTGACACGTGTCTTTTTTTAATTGGTTAATCTGAGAAAAAACATGTAAGCAACAACATATAAATTTTGTCCTTATTATAACTCTATGTTACGCCATGTACAAAATAATAATTTAATTTCATATATTGATTGGTATGTAGATTAATTAATGTACAAAAATAATGTAATTCACATATTTTCCCAAAAACACAAATTGAAAGATCCTTATCAATATCAACCATCCTGAATTTCATTTTTTTTTAAAAATATATATAACTTTAATCCTAATATCATATATTATTTTTATCTATCAAGAACAGTAATATAATATTTCAAAATAGAATAAATTAGAGAAGTTTGTAATTTTAATATTTCTCATCACATGAAAGTGTTCATCCATATATTTAAAAGAATTTCACACTTTATTCTTCCGTAGTCTTCTCAATTATTCTCACACTTCATGCGAATTCATTATGAGCTTTAATGGACTCCTTAACTAATCTTTCTTTAGCCTTGATTGCCTGCAGTAACCACAAAAATTAAATTATTATTTAGTCCTTAATAGATATATAAGTCAATGTTTTAAGATTTGGATCAGACGATGGAAATGTTTGATTTGATTCAACCGATTGACTTGAATACTCGATCAAACCGAGTTGACCCGGTAGACTAATTTTAACGATTCAAAAAATTGTTGAAGGATTGAAGTAGAACTAACCTCTTTGTTCCAATCCGTAAGTGCCATACCAATAGTAAATACAATTGCTTGGAGGATAGAGCCTGAGAGTATTCCAAGCCAAAATCCCTTTGCTCCAAAATGTAGACTAAAACCCAACAAGAGAGCTATAGGAGCTCCCACTACATAATATGCACCAAGGTTCACATATACTCCTATTCTCTGAAATCCACCTCCCATTGTAATCCCTGCATATAACCAAAATATCCTATTACCAAAGATGTTACTGAGTTTGGATCCACTAAAGTATAAGTGTATAAAGTACATGAGTTGGACTATCAGATAAGAGTGTTGTAGTGCGAGTATGAGTACTCTATTTCGATCTGACAATTTAGATTGTGCACTTCAGCCACAATACATTTTAGAGGATTCAAATTCTAGAGCTGTTAAAACAGACTGATCCACCGCAAGTCACAGTTTAAACAAGCTCAAATTCGAAGGAGTTCAAATTAAATTTAAGGCTCGCCCGTGAATCTGTTAAGTTTTCTTAAAAGATCAAAATCTTTAATTTTTCTAATTAGTGAAATGGACAAATCTCAGTGTTGTTGCCGGTTAGTGTTATCTGATTAGCTACATTGATAACTGTGATTAATCCGGACAGCAGAGGATCCGCACTCGTATCTATTATAAGTGTTTTGCTTTCATAGAAGATACTACCTCTAAAAGAGGAATTAATGAACTCACCAGATAGTATTCCTACAAGACTTTCTGCAACTACAGATAGACAAAGAAAAGGAACTATTTCTGCAACATATTGTACCACTTCTTTCTCATTGCTATAAGCATATCCTATTATATCACGACCAAGGAACAAACTTATGCTGAAAACTAATGCGTTTGCAGTTGCAAGAACCAACCCTACACGAACAATGTTTTGAGCCATCTTAGGATTCCCTGCACCTACTTCATTCGAAACACGAGTACTGCATACAAATTAAAAATTACAAGAGAGTCAGATATACGCAATCTTATATATAGCCGTGCGGTGAAATTGTATAACTTCAAGATTTGAACGCACCACCTTCTATTTATATGACTAAGAATTCATATATGAAAAAAAAAAGTTTGTTGAGCAAACCTTGCAGCTGCACCAATAGCATAAGGAATAAAGTACAACAATGTTGAAAAGTTATGGCTGCAAAATGTTTTAAGGAGCATTAGAGGTTGCCATGGAGAATTTATCTCAATAATTGGTGAGATTGATAGAAGATTTAATTACACCTTTTAGTCCCTCTAACTTCATTTTTTTTTTTAAAAAAAAGTAAATTTAATCAATAAAAGGAAAAGAAAACTCACCAAATAGATAGAACAGAAGTTTCAATGCGTGGATTAGGTAAAAGCCCAGAAAGTAGTATAAGCAATTCTGAGGACCACCATTCAAAACTATGAACATTCAAATGAAATAAATATATATTAAGAGAAAACAATCAAAGATAAAAATAATTAAAATAAAGAGTAAATTACACTTTTGATTTCTCAAAGATACACTTTGTCTTAATTTGATCTCTGAAAGATCAAATAATAATTTTTGGGCATACTGGTTAATGTTTGTCCTTGTGGTAGTAATGTTATTTGGGTATCCAATCCATATAACTATCATAGGGACTAAATATTTTTGAGAAACATTATTTGGATGAAAAAAAATTGAGGATTTTAATCTTTCAAAAAAAGAATTGAGATAAACTGTATCTTTTAGAGATCAAAACGATAATTTACAAAATAATATACAAGTAAAAGTATCTTTTTGGTCCCTAAACTATGTTTTCTATTAATGATGTTCCTAAACTTACAATTTGATCGCAATTTTACCCTTCACTCTAATTTTGTCTAAATAATTAATGACAAATGCAAATTTGACGGTCTACTTGGCTTCTAATGCTTACCATGGTACCAAATCATATATTTAACTATAGCATTTCGTTAATTGAACCACAATAATGCCATTTATTTTATAGTGCTATAGTGATAATAATCATGGTTCGTAACTAAATTGATGAAACAACATAAATAGATATATGACTTGACATCACAGTCTACATTAAAAGTTATGTGGACAATCACATTTGAATCTACCACCAATTATTTAGACAAAGTTAAAATAAAAAAAATAATATTTCTGACAATTAAAAGTTTAGGAGGCAACTAGTTAAGAGATTTGAAGTTATATAGTTTGTTACCATAGCATGAGTCCAGAAGGGACGGCATAATGGAGAAACTCCCCGATGCATAGAAAAGCTTCAGTAGATAACACAATGCGAGTCTTGTCACAAGCTGAGGAATAGTAGGCATAAAGCCCAAGCCCAATCACATTGAACCAATAAGAAATCCCAATGGCTAATGCTGCTCCAACATATCCCATTCCCAATTTAAATACCAGAATCCAACACACAGGTATATGCAAACAAAGAACAACACTTGAGCACAAAACCATAGGAAACATCATACTCTGTGTCTGCAAGTATCGAACCAGAGATTGAAGAACAGCATAGCCAAAGAGTGCAGGAATGAGGTATATGCAGTATATTCTAGCTGCCTCACAAATTAGAGGGTCTTGACCAAACAACAGAAGGATTCTATCAATGAATATCCATACCACAGAGATGGGAACACAAACCAACATGAGAGTGATTATGGCACAGCAAGTGTAATTCCCAAGCTTACTGTATTCCTCAGCTCCATAGTTTTGACCACATAGAGTTTCCAATGCACCAGCCATTGCTTGCTGAAACAAATTCCAAAACCTACTCATTTATCAATGGAAATTATCACAAGAGTCGACAGTATTCAGAACAAATTCCTGTTTATTTTTTGACAAATAATTTTGTCCCTGCCAAGAAAAAACAAAAATATAGAAACGTAGGGACGAAATTGCATCACAAAGTATTTTTCAAGGATGAATTTGACATTATTATGATTTAGGTACGAAATTGCAACACAAGGAATTTTTCAGAGATTAAATTTGATATTTTCATTATTCAAAGACTAAATTGAGATAAAAAAATTTTGGGGACAAACTAGTCATTTTTTTGTGAGTCCAGGGGAATCCACCACATACCGACAATAGTGACTAATACCTCACACAGTAGACTTATTGAAATAAGATTTTAGTATTGATCACGAAAAACCCTCTCCATACATATAATATAGATGTAATCCAACATTCTTCCAACCAAACATACTTTATTTTTTATAATTTGATAAAATTATATTTTTGTTCTTATTTTTTTTACAAGGCCAGTCTAATGAATACCCAAAAATGCAAGTAAAGAAATGAGAGAAGAGGGAGATTATTACAAGCAGAGCGAAGCCAGTAGCTTCAGCAAAAGAAGTGGCAATGGCTACGGCGGAGAAGGAGAGTTTATTCCCATTAATGTGACCAACCATCATCATTGACACAACTTCCACAACATACTGACACACTGTGATGGCCACCATTGGAGCAGCCATGAAACTCACTCTCTTCATCTCTTCCCAAAACCTACTGCTCTCATCATCATCAGATGATATTGATGATGATGACACATGTTCTTCTTCTTCACACTTAGCTAGCAATGGCAGTACTTCCTCTTGCGTAGCCATTTTTATAAATTTTCTTCTCTCACTGTCTCTTCACTCTTCTTCATGCAATGTTAGTCCATTTATAGAATGTAATAATTAATTATAGAGAGACAGCATGTGTACAGAGTCTAGAGAGACAAGATATGTAGTATTTATTGTATTGAGGCATACAGGGACAATGGATCCTATGTTGTACAGCATGAAAAAGTAAAGAGAGAGAGTGACACATAAATGGGATCTACATGTAGGACCCACCATGTATCACTCTCTCTCTTTACTTTTCTGTGTTGTACAGCATATGATCCATTCTCGGCATATGAGACTCATGGACGGTGGTGTAGTAAGACATTCATTACGGGCACGGATTCAATTCTCATCGTCTCTCACTGTTGGTCCATCTACATTAATTTACTTAGCTTCCTCATTATATTTGGACCATTCCAAGACAAAAAATTTCAGTATATCATATATATGGCTAATTAAAATGCATGCCATATATATGTATAATTATATAATTATATACCTGTCCTATTCCCATCGTCTCTCATTGTTTAAATTACCATTAATGCTGGTCCATAGACAATAATTTAGTTGGTCATTTGGATATTGGACCATTTCTAGCTAGAACAACAAGTCTCATCAATTATAAAAACTAATTTAGAATCCCCTTATTGTTAACTTTCATCCCAAACCCTAAATTAAAGGCCCATTTGGTTTGGAGAAAAGGATGGACGGGAGAGAAACTGGGGTAGGTATATATAGGATGTTTTTCTTAGTTTGAATTTGATTGCCTTATAATTAAGAGAGGAGGGAGCCTTGTAATTCTCATGGGAATATAATCCCACTACATCATATTATTATAATAATTCCAATACCTCCATTAAAATAATATAATGGAGCTATTGGGGTGATTCACATAGAAATTCATTATCCCTCACCTAACTCCCATAACCACCTCTACCCTTTGTCAATTATATCCATTAAATTTTCTGTTTCTTCAATTTTTTTTTTATCAATATTTCTTTTTCTTAATATATCTTTCTTCTAATTTTTTAATCTTTCTCTCTCTTTCAATAATTTATGATCCCTTTTTCCCATGTGTTATAATTCATACGTATCATTGCTTTCTTTTTCCCATATATGATATAGTTGCAATTAATTTAAACAAAAAAAATGAATACCAACTGTACTTCCATATCCCATCCATTGTCATTTTCAATTTCTTCTCTTTTTTGCTTATGCTCTCTCAATGCCATTAGTTTCATTCCTCTTTCTCTTTCTTCTTCATCTCCGTCCCTTCCTTTTCTTTTTCTCTTCTTCTAAGTTCAAGAGTCACTACTCACCCTTCCACGCCTTAACTTTTACACCCCGTTTGGTATGCCTTCTTCACAGAGAAAATGAGGTGAGGTGATCGAACTTACTGCATGTTTGGTATGTCTTCAGTATAGGGGAGGTGAGGTTGCAGAGGGAAGCTTGCTTCCCTCATGATGTGGAGGGAAGGTGAGGTGAATTTTGTTTTAAAGACCAAAATACCCTTAAAAAATTTGTCTTTTAAAAAAGTAAGGGCAAAGTATTAATATTTCATACTTTTATCTTCTATTTCCATATCTTCTTCCCACCATACCAAACAATATTACTTTTACATTCCAACTTCCATTTCCCTGCATACCAAACATACTTTTTATCACATACTTCCACTTCCACTTCCCTCTACAACACTCACCGACTACCAAACGGCACCTTACTTTTGTAGGTACATTTTCTTTTTTCTAGTTCTTATTTTTCTTCTCTAAAGTTTAAAGAGGCATGTTTGATGTCTTTAATTTCTCTTCTTTTATCCACTTTTTCATCTTCTCGACGATTTTATGGGTAATTCAACCGAACCAATGACGGATTGATCGATCTTTCAGTTTAACGAATTAGTGTGATCCGATTTTTCAAACTATAATATAGGTACGAGTAAAACACTGTATTGGTCCTCACAGATGCTTCCTTTGTTAATTTGGTTCCTCACAGATCAAACTGTTAGCAATTTGATCCTTCTGTTAATTAACTTGATGATATGTCAAGTTAAGTTGTGACTCAGAAATTTTTTCATCTGATTATGCATAAATTAATTTAGAGTAATTTATTTTTTATTTAAAAAACTTTTTAAATTAAAAAAATTAAAAAAAAACCTTTTGACATACCTCTTTTTAATGCAAAGAAGCATATTTGTGCCCTTTTTTTTACTTTTTTTAATTTAAAAGGTTTTTTAAATAAAAAATAAATTATTCTAAATTTATTAATGTCTAGTCAGATAAAAAAAATTGCTGAGTCACAACTTAACTTGACATGTCATCAAGTTAATTAACGGAAGGACCAAATTGTTAACAGTTTGATCTGTGGAAGACCAAATTGATAACACCAATCTATGAGGGACCAAATTGACAAATAAAACATCTGTGAAGGACCAAAACAGTGTTTTACTCATATAGGTAACTCTATATATTTTTTTCATAAAAAGCTGATACTTGGATTAAAACAAGGGAAACAAACAGAGTACAACAAGGTTTAAACCCAGGCACCTTAGTTTGTGCCAAATTAGACAAAGTCTAGTATAGGGTCTCTCTATATATAGCAGTGATTTCAACCAATAATAATAATAATAATAACTAGTCAAAATATGCATATGACGAGGTAAATTTATATGGAATTATCTTATAAATATCCTCTCACATTTTAAAAAAAAAAATCTGATTGATTGGGTAAATTTATTATTATAAAATTAATGAAAAATCAATAAAAATAATTTTATAAACTCTCGCCCATAGATACCAAGTCACTGGAGTCAAGTCCGTAAGAAGGTTTGATGGTGAAATTTGAAATAGTAGCTCCAAAAGTAGAAAACGTGTTGCTCGGGGTATGCACATTGTTGAAAAAATTAAAAAGTTCAAAACCTCAAATTGGTCCTTTATGTTTGCACGAAGTTTCATATTAATACTTTATGTTTCAAAAAGTCCAAATTGGTCATTTATGTTTGCAAGAAGTTTCAAATTGACCCTTCCGTCCAAGTCCGTTTATTTTTTAAGTTAAGTGCTGACGTGGCATGCTGACGTGGACACACCATCTCTCCTACGTGTCAATTGAAGCTGACGTGGCATGCCAGTCATCATCCAATATCATATGTGATGACGTGGCAGTGATGTGGTGCTGACGTGGCATGACACGTCAGCTTAGATGGACACGTTAGCATGCCACGTCAGCACTTAACTTAAAAAATTGACGGAAGTGGACGGAAGGACCAATTTGGAACTTCTTGCAAACATAAAGGACTAATGTGAACTTTTTGAAACATAAAGGACCAATATGAAACTTTGTGCAAACATAAAGGACCAATTTAAGATTTTGACCAAATTAAAAACATTTATAGACAGGTTGCTGACTATTAAAACTGTCAGTCCATAGCGTGAATGTACACTCGAAATTTGACATCTGGGGAATCTGTAATGTTGAAGTGCAGATCCGATAAAGTGTATAATATAAATCATGAAACTGTTACAGTACAGACACGAATGTCAAGAATAAAAACGGCGGCCCTTGGCTTGTTGATTGATCAATGATCATAGTAGATCGAAATAAAAACGACTGGAAATGTACGTAAAACTAATCACGCTAATTGTTAAATATTAATTAGAAACTTGAGTAATTAGGTACTAAAGATAAATCAAGTTCTATGGATGATTTATATGACTGAAAGGGACATGTACGGACGTACGTAGCTTAAAACAAAACAAGACAAAGCATGCAATTTATATATTCAGATCAATAGGATCGGACTTGAACTAGCTTTACATCTCAAAGTAAACAAAATGGAAATAATAATAATAATAATGCAAAAAAGATGCATCTATTTCATTACGTTTTGTGCAAAATTACAAAATTAAGTTTTATTCCCGATTACCTATTTTGAAGCGCTTATTTTGTAAAATGTAAAATGATAATTTAATTTTATAATATTAATTAACTGGAATATAAATTAATGTAAATAATGTAATTAATTAAGTTATTTCACCAAAAACATATATATAATTTGGATTTTGGAAGATCCTTCTAATTAATATCAGTCATAATTTTAGAATTTCGTCGTAGTTACTAGGAATTGAATCTGTTTCTTAATTGTCCTTTAAAAAAAAAAACTTGTATCATGTTTCCTGTCTTTTTCTAATGTACTTCTTGAATTATTTTTCATAGGCCCCTTTATGGCCGTCAATCCCATGTGCTCATAAGTCCTATCCCTATTGTAGTTGGTTTTTCTTTAGTTCTTTAAAACAAATTGCACTCTTTTCTTCTCAAAAATTTTAAAATTATGTTCTCAAAAACTTTTTTTTTAAAATTATATTTCCTTCTCTAATTTAAAAACTTGTGCTTTTTTATTGAGAAATAAGAAAAACTGATTTTTTTTTACCAAAATACATATTTTTTTCTTATTTATATATTTAATTAAATATGTATTTTACTAATAAAAACTATTTTTAAAATTTTAAAAAAATTAAATCAAAATAAATAATATCTTTTCTACAAAAATAAATAAATAATACCAAGTTATAATACAGCATACATTGAAACTACTTGCATTTTTTTGTATTATTAATTAAAAGACCAAATTAATTGAAAATCAATATGTTTTTCTTTAAGAACTAAGGGTGTGTTTCCTTTCAAAAAAAAAAAAAACTAAGGGTGTGTTTGATTAGTGGGGTGGAAGATGTAATGTTGGATGTAATTATATTTTTACCATTATTCCTACCTAGCATATCTTACTTTTTGTAATGTGATGAAATTATTTTTATCCTTACTTTTTTACCCACTTTTATTCTATTATCACTTTTAATGTAAGGACAAAATGGTTATTTTACTCACTTTTATTTCATTTTGCATCACATTAACATGACATTTTCATTCCCTCCAACATTCTCATTCCCTCACTCATTCCACCTACCAAACACAACATAAATTCAGAAAATATATATCTCGAGAATTAAGGCCATAGGATCGTCACTTTTAGCATGATCAATATATGAAATCAAGGCAATTTAAAATTCTTAATTCATCGGTTAATATTTTTTTTTACATTAGATCATCTGAATTTATTCTCTAGAAAAAAAAAAAAAGTAAGAGACTCACTCCATAATCCATATAGAGCAGATTATATATATTGAAAAACCTTAAAAATTAAGTGCCCATATATATATATATATATATATATATATATATATATATATATATATATATATATATATATATATATATTATATCACATGTTGCCATAATTAATTTCTCTCTCTCTCTCTTTTGAGTTTCTTGTTTAAGAAACTTAATTAATTTCATTTAGCAATGTAAGTAAAGGAGATTATATTGATTGCTTCTTGCAGACCTTATTTCACAGTTGATAACGTGGTGATCGATGTATATATATGTGTGTGGAATTAGCAATTTTATTTAATTTTGGAATTTTGATCGATCATTTGAATATTTATGTAAATGACAAAATGCCCGTATTAATTTCACTCTTTAATTTTTTTCTCTGATGTGGCAATAAATTTTATTTTTAAGATGATCGATAATTGTAGGTAATCAATAAATTTAATGATCGATAAATTATGTAAAATGACGGTTATTCGTCATAGTTTATAGTTGGAAAAAACTTATGTCCATTTTTTCTATTTCCACCAATCATATATTATATTTACGCTCTCTTTCTTCTATGATTGGTCATATAAAAGGTGGTCTTCTATATTCTCTCTCTACTATGATTGGTCATTTAAACACTTTTTGCTACGTGTCATAATTATATTGGGGAAATGGAGGAAATGGACACAAGGAAATGGACATAAGTTTTATCCTTTATAGTTTAGAGAGTTTTTACTCATAATCTTAAGTTCAAGAGAATATCTTACATTTACTCTAAAAAAATATGCTATAACGAATAATTGTAGGTAAAATTTTACATGAACATATTAATAATTAAATAAATAAAATTAAGAATATTATAATTTTAAAATAGTTTAATAATATATATGACTTTTTATTTTCAATTTAATTGTACATATATATTTTAATATGTTTTTGTTACTAAACTTTTAACACATAATATAATTGGTTCGTATATAATTTATATAAATTCAGTTTAAGGCTTTAAGTTACTCCTAACAAATTCAATATTCTTTAAAGAAAATATTATTTATATTATCTATTTTATATTACTCTATAGTATTTTTGTTCACATCAATCCGAGAGCTAATAAGAAATGTTAAAGGATCAAATAGAATTATACGAAGTCACAATATTCCTTTAATTTTGTGAATGACAAATTAAAATGGAATTATATGAATTAAATAAGAAAACAAAAGTACTTAATGTCTATTCTATATTGTGTCATTTTCTCCATCAGCCTGCTTTCTTCAACTTTCTAGTTTCTCCGTCCCATGGTCCCAATTTATTTATTTGTTGATGTCCCAGTTTTTTATGAATAAAACAAAAAAGAAGTTAGGATATTATTGACTTGTTTCAGGAGGAATAGTAATGTGTGAGTACTTGTTCATTTTGTTAAGTGTATCTTCCCAAAACATCCAATATAATATTTCCTAGCTGAATTTGGAAAGAAAAAAAAAGTTTCATTATGTCTATTCAAAACTATACAAAAATATTCATAATACCAAAAAAAAAAATACGGAATACTCTATAATTAAGTAATCTACTCGATATAATGCTCAATATTAATTCAATGAAAATTTTTTAAATATTATAAATAATTTTAAAAAATTTATCTTACAATGAATAATCTTACATAATTATTACAAACTAAAATTAAAAATAACAGGTAGTTGGTTGGAGTGGTAAGTATTTCATTCCCCTCAAGCAAGGTCCCGAATTTGAGACTTGTGTGTAGAAAAATCTCTACTGGGTAGGGATGATCATGGGTAGGGTATGGATAGGGAACTATAATCCCTAGACCCGGACCCGGACTTGAACGGGTATCAAAATCAATCCCCATCCCCGAACCTTACGGATAGTTAAATCCCCATACCCGGACCCAGACCCATAAAAAATTGAATTAAATTATTATTTTATTAATATAAAATTTATTTTTATCATTTTTTTCATCTATAATCACAAAAAATAAAAAAATTTAATCATAAATATAAATGTACAAATTAAATTAATTTAATATCTATGAGATATATAACATTTTTTTCTTAGAATTATATATTTTCTCAACACAAAAAAATTTAAAAACAATATTTTATATATATAAAAATAAATAATTACTATTGCGGGTAGGGTACGGGTAGGGTACCTCCGTACCCGGACCCGGACCCGTTGACTTTGTACCCGGACCCATACCCAGACCCACAGGGTAAATTTTCAGGGTACCCAATGGGTATGGATATTTTGATCATTTCTACTACTGGGATAGCTCTATCCTCATTATGGGATCTCAGCTAGCTCGAACAAGATTGTTTCCAATAGAATACCTGTGTGGAAAACCAAAAAATAAAACAACAAATCCAATAAATATTAAATGTATGAGTATGGTCGTTATCCATCTATTTCAAACAAAAATATATATAACTAATATAAGATATTCAAAATCATTATTTACATCTGTTTAATACCAAATAGATAATTGCATTTTACTTGAAAGTTCGGCTGCCATGAAAATAAAAAATAAATTAGGTATATAATATTGTTTACATTTTTGTTATAAAGATTCGGATCAAACGATGGAAGTGTTTGATTTGATTCAACCGATTGACTTGAATACTCGATCAAATCGGATTGACCGAGTAGACTAATTTTAACGATTCAAAATTGTTGAAGGATTGATATAAAACTAACCTCTTTGTTCCAATCCGTAAGTGCGGTACCAATAGTAAATACAATTGCTTGGAGGATAGAGCCTGAGAGTATTCCAAGCCAAAATCCCTTTGCTCCAAAATGTAGACTAAAACCCAACAAGAGAGCTATAGGAGCTCCCACTACATAATATGCACCAAGGTTCACATATACTCCTATTCTCTGAAATCCACCTCCCATTGTAATCCCTGCATATAACCAAAATATCCTATCACCAAAGATGTTACTTGTATGGGTTTAGATCCGCTAAAGTATAAGTGTATAAAGTATATGACCTAGACTATCAGGTAAGAGTGCGAGTATAAGTCTCTATTTTGAAAAATATTATTTGGATGAAAAAAAAATTGAGAATTTTAATCTTTTAAAGAAAGAATTGAGATAAATTGTATCTTTTAAAGATCAAAACGATAATTTACATAATAATAGACAAGTAAAAGTATCTTTTTGGTCCCTAAACTATGTTTTTTATCAGATGATGATGACACATGTTCTTCTTCTTCTTCACACTTAGCCAGCAATAGCAGTGCTTCCTCTTGCGTAGCCATTTTTAATTTTCTTCTCTCACTGTCTCTTCATCACTCTTCTTCATGCAACTTTCGTGTATAGTATAAGAGGGCAATGTTAGTCCATTTGTAGAATGTAATAATTATAGAGAGACAGCATGTGTATAGAGCCTAGAGACTAGAGAGACAAGATATGTAGTATTTATTGTATTGAGGCATATGGGGAAAATAGATTCTATGCTGTACAGCATAGAAAAATAAGTGAGATTCTATGCATTTTCTCATCGTCTCTCACTGTTGGTCCATCAACATTAATTTACTTAGCTTCCTCATTATATTTGGACCATTCCAAGACTAAAATTTTCAATACATCATATATATGGCTAATTAAAATGCATGCCATATATATATATAATTATATATATGTCCTATTCCGATCGTCTCTCATTGTTTAAATTACCATTAATGCTGGTCCATATATAGACAATAATTTAGTTGGTCATTTGGATATTGGACCATTTCAAGAACAACAAGTCTCATCAATTATAAAAACTAATTTAGAATCCCCTTATTGTTAACTTTCATCCCAAACCCTAATTAATTAAAGGCCCATTTGGTTTGGAGAAAAGGATAGACAGGAGAGAAAATGGGGTAGGTATAGGATATTTTTCTTAGTTTTAATTTGATTGCCTTATAATTAAGAGGAGGGAGCCTTGTAATTCTCATGGGAATATAATCCCACTACATCATATTATTAAAATAATTCCAATACCTCCACTAAAATAATGGAGCTATTGGGGTGATTCACATAGAAATTCATTATCCCTCAACTACCACTTCCAAATCTTCCATCACCACCTCTACCCTTTGTCAATTAGGGAATTTCAAAATCTGTTTTCTTTAATTTCTCTCTCTCTCTCTCTCTCTCTCTCTCTCTATATATATATATATATATATATATATATATATATATATATATATATATATATATATATATTTCTTCTTAATCCTTAATTCAAATAAATTTTAAAAAAATTAAATGTATATATATATAGACACATCAAATATTATTGTTTTCGATGAAAAGTTAACAAATGAGTGCACAAATTATAAAATTTAGGCCAAGTGGTTCTATGACAATTTTTATTGTCAAAGGTGGTTAATTTGCATATAATTGGAAGGATTATTTATAGGTCAAAACCTCAAATTAGTCCTTTATGTTTGCACGAAGTTTTATATTGGTCCTTTATGTTTAAAAAGTCTAAATTGGTCTTTTATGTTTGTAAGAAGTTCTAAATTGGTCATTCCATTCAAGTCCGTTTATTTTTTCCGTTAAGTGCTGACGTGGACATTTCATCTCTCATACGTGTCCATCTAAGCTGACGTGTCATGACACGTCATCATCTAATATCATATGTGATGACGTGGTAATGATGTGGCGCTGATGTGTGGCATGACACGTTAGCTTAGATAGACACGTCAGCACGTCATGTCAGCACTTAACTTAAAAAATTAACGAAAATGGACGGAAGGACCAATTTGGAACTTCTTACAAACATAAAGGACCAATTTAGACTTTTTAAAACATAAAGGACCAATATAAAACTTAGTGCAAACATAAAGAACCAATTTAAAGTTTTGACCTTATTTATATATATTTTTTCACAAGTATCGTTCGAGGGAGACACATTGCCGAACTTATCTACATGTTTGGCTCACCTACATTTTAGGCTATACATAAATATGCCAGTGAGGTGGCATGTCAAAGAAGTATTGATGGGAAAATGTCCAAGCATGGAAAATACTTTGAGCTAGGTCACCATCAATTTTGTTAGCATCAAGAAAATAAATATGAACAGACCAAAAAAAAAAAGAAAATAAATATGATCTAAATTATGATGTGGACCGTGTACCCGAAATATCCATGAAAATTCATTTGTTGGTCTTGCAACTAGTGATTGCAAATTAATTAATTAATCTAGGTATGAAAGTTTTTAGAGAATTAAAAAGATGTTTTTACTTTTTCACATATGATGATAGATTTTAAAAGAGAATTGATACGGCAGAGCCATCCTGATGAACCATCTTGCTCGGTCCAACCTTCCGAGTCACCTCGCTAGTCTCGAACCATTCGACTTGGCTCCAACGTCGGACTCATTTGGCTCCTTCCGACTTGAGGGACCGCCTGTCAACATCATAGGCGTTATCCACACCTCCGTACTTTCCGGGATTAGTTATGCTGATGTGGTTCCCGCCAAACGGCCCACCCCAGAAAGGTCTGATCTACCCCTATAGAAGCCTATAAATACCAGGCCATCTTCCTCAGGTTCGACACTGAATCCTTACTCTTTTACTACTATAAACTACTTCCGGTACCTGACTGTGACATCGGAGTCCTACCGCGAGAGCCACCTCCTGCCGTGGATTCTTTGCAAGTTGCGTTCCAGGAAGCCGAAACTATAAGAGGGAGACTGATTCATCAAGAATCATACATATATATATATATATATATATATATATATATATATATATATTCTGAGAACATATATACATTTTTATATATAGCTGCATGCACATGTTGAATATATGATATACACCAATGTTTTAAAAATATGATCATCAAATTGGTCGTGGCATTGGTTAACAATTTACTGATTTAATTGTGATGTATCGGTATATATATATATATATATATATATATTATATTTAAAAAAACATTTTAAAATATAAGTAATAAATATATTATATGTTTTTATATATGAAATAAAATAAATGTTTAATATATCATCATATCATATATCACTTTTCAAAAGAATTAATATGATACTTACTAAATTAGTAGTTTTAAAACTAAAAACAAAATTTTTTTTATCACTATTTCTTGAACCTCCCTCTCTCTTTCTTCTAATTTATGATCCCTTTTTCCCACGTGTTATACCATTGGTTTCTTTTTTCCATATATGATATATAGTTGCAATTAATTTAAACAAAAAATTTGAATACCGACTGTCCTTCCGTATATATCCCATCGAGAATGAATTCTCTATATTGTGAGATAAAGTGCTCTCTAAAGTGAGAAAAGAAATAAAGAGAATAACTAAGAGAGAAATTTTGATAATGTATGACCCACAATTTTTTCTTTCTATCTCTCTCCTCACGCACTTCAACTTATAATGTAGAAGATCCATTCTCCATCCCATCCATTGTCATTTTCAATTTCTTCTGTTTAGACAGCTGCGGGCTATCAAAATTGTGTCAATCGATAACATATATATGAATGTACACTCCAAATTTGACATCTGGGTGGCCACATGGTCGGATCGATCAATGATTCATCAATGATCATAGTAGATCGAAATTAATAAAAACGACTGGAAATGTAAAACTAATCACGCTAATTGTTAAATATTAATTAGAAACTTGAGTAATTAGGTACTAAAGATAAATCAAGTTCTATGGATGATTTATATGACTGAAAGGGACATGTACGGACGTAGCTTAAAACAAAAGAATACAAAGCATGCAATTTATATATTCACATCAATAGGACTTGAATCAAGTTTGGTTAGTCTAGTGGTTAGTTCACTAGGTTGCTTAATTAAACAAGTGTTGGGGTTTGAATCTCACCTTGTGTATACAACAACCAATTGGTCAGCGACAAACCTTTAAATTGAGCTCAGATCCGTAGATGATTAATCCTTAGCCTGTCGGGCTGAAAGATACCTTAAAAAAAATCAATAGGACTTGAACTAGCTCTACATCTCAACGTAAACAAAATGGAAATAATAATAATACAAAAAAGATGCATCTTTTTTTTTTGGACTATTTCCTTACATTTTCTGCAAAATTACAAAATTAAGTTTTATTTCCGATTACCTTTTCTGAAGCGCTTTATTTTGTAAAATGTAAACTGATAATTTGATTTTATAATATTAATTAACTGGTGTATAAATTAATGTAATTAATTAAGTTATTTCACCAAAAACATGTATAATTTGGAAGATCCACTACTACAAAAAAAGTTTTTACCAGCAGTTTAAATTGCTGCTAAAAATGATTAAAGCTGCTACTAAATGTTATACCAGCTATTGTCCTAACTGCTGCTATTAAGGTTCAATCTGCTGCTATTTCCTTGTCACTAGAAAGTTCTACTATTAGAATGCAAACTGTTTGTATAAACTTTTTCTATAGTAACAAGCAAAATACTGCTGGTATAAATACATTTTATACCAGCAAGGAAAAACAGCTGGTATAGACACATTTTGTACCGGCAAGAAAAACTGTTGCTATATGCTATATATTTTGTAACAACTATAATAAATGCAAGAACCCCACAAGATCGAACAATAAATGCAAATATAATATGAAACTAAGATTTCAAGAGATTTTCCAAGCCAAAAAATGAAAAATTAAACACAATATTTACAGAGAATAAACGAAACTAATCACAAGACCGCAAGATAGCAATAAAATTAAAGTTATTATTATTATTATCAATATTAGGTAACAAAAAAGAGGTCTATTATAAAAATGGCCATTTGATTACTACATTTGGGTGCCGCATGATCTAAATGACATTATAAGGTTTTACTTTTTTCACACACTATTTGAAAAATAAATGAGAAAAGATGTGAGTTTAACATAACTTGGTAAAAAAAAAAAATGAGCTTACCAAATATTTGTTATAATGTATCTAAATCCTTTGATTTTGCCTTTCACTTTGGTCCACATTATTTACTGCACCAAAGTCATTTTCAAGTATGTTTCTATAACCAAAAGTCGTATGTTTATCTTTACAAAGCAGGGGCAAGAACGTTGCTTTAAAAAAGTTCTTAAAACTATCTTTGCATATTCATTCACATGAAGTCACAACAATTATTATTAGTATGGCTCATAATTAGGAGTGAAAGTGAAATATATATTAAAAGGAGTTAAAGAAGTTAAAAGGAAAACAAAAAAAAAGAGAAGGTTAAGGAATTGCCAACTTAACTTAAAGAAGAGGCTCAAGAATGTCCAGTACACACTCCAATTATGAGAGATGGCATGAGACAGCCAAAGAAGCCAAAAGATAAGCACACAACCTAATCAAATTTAAGAGAATTAATAGAACCCACACAAAAAGAAAAGATATATATATATATATATATATATATATATATATATATATATATATATATATATATATAGTATTTTGAGAATTAGAGAACAACATATGCATGTGAGGAAGAATATTTAATAATTTCTTGCTAAATTTTACTTGGATAGCAAAACAACTATAGCCTATACAATGATTATATACATAAAGTTACATATCCATGAAACTTCAAAAAATAATAAAGATAGATACTGACACAAGGTGAGCTTTGGTTCAGCTTAGAGAAAAAACCATATGCCTCCAAAAAATAGAGAATAAACATAGGTTGTAAGTAAAGAGGCTTCTGTGGATTATTGTGGTCTCACAACATTTCTGGACTACTAAAGGTACACTTGGTATAAATGCACAGATGTAAAGTACTGTTAATTTGTATGATTATTTGAATTTTTTTTTATTACATTAACTTTTCATTTTATTTTTGTGAACAATAAACGTTATAAATGGCAAAGCATTCCAACTAGGGTTGTAAAACAAGTAAAACGTTTATAAAAATGATCGACCTTTTTTCATAGTTGTTACTGCACAAAAAAAATTAATGATTTATTTTCACGATTAAAATTTAATTATTTTTAAAATATGTTAAAATAAGTTGTTGATGAAAAAGATAATATTAATAATAATGTACACTACAAGAAAATTAGTATTTTGTTGGTCACTTACATGTTGATAAAAGATATTTTTTAACAATTAAATTTTAGACGTCGTCAAAATAAGTTATTAAGAAAATTTTTTTTTATGATAAATAATTGTCAATAATATATTTTTCAACAATGATCATAAAAAATAATACCATTGTATTTTTGATATTTACTAATCATAAAAGATAATAATAATATTATTATAATAATTATTTTTTTAATAATTTATTTTAATGTAGTCAAAATTTAATTATTAAAAAATTTAAGACACTATTAAAGATTTATAAACTAAAGTGTTTCACATCAAGTAAGATTTGTATCATTTCAGAAATATACTCGAATAGATTTTTCAATACATACTCGAACCTAAAACCTCCTTTTTGTAATGAAAATGAAAATACTTAATTTAATTATTAAAAAATATTTTAATTTATTTTATTTTTTATTTTTTATTTTTTTGTAGTATTTTTAAAATTTAAAAAGATTAAATTAAAATAAAAAAAATCTTTTTAAAAATTATATTAAATATTTTTATTTTTTATATATTAAATTAAAAGAATATGTATCTCAATTATTATTAAATTAATAATTATATATATATGAAGTGAAATTGGTGAAGGCATGATGTGATATGTGCGACAGAATCGACATCACAAATTTAATTTAATTTTGGGCAAAAGAAAATGTAGAGAAAAAGCTAGCTAGCTTTATGTTCATGTCCCCCAACCACGTACGATTGTGACAAATGACAATCCAAAGGACATGATTTTGATGCAGCTAAGGTACGTCTAAAATAATATATTTTGTATAATAAATTATATATGTATCATTTTTGTTTATCAGAGAATCCAACGACAAATATCAATATGCACAAATTTCTACAAATGAAATTACTTTTTTCTTTAATTAAATGGTGGGAATTGAAATCTCGAATATAAAAAGTATTATGTGTCTGTACTTAATTCTTAAATAAAAAATTTACAACGAGGAAATTAATCGATTCATCTACTATTGGTAATGATATTCTAATTTAGTCAAAACAAAAAGTTAGAAATGGAAAAATAAGAAATTAAATATTAATTGCATGGCTCATCTATCACAGTCCACAAGTTCAAATTGCATTCTACTATCTCCCGGCTTGATTCTTCAAATTATAGAAATATGGAAAAGAGCTTTCATCTCTATCCATAAGTATAATATATATATATATATATATATATATATATATATATATATATATATATATATATATATATATATAATTGAAAGTGGATTTTGTGGACCCAATGACCTTAAGGATGGAGTAAGCTAAGCTAGCCATCATAAACCTTTACAAAAAGTTTATTGACTTTTGATAATCAATGTTTTAAAATACTGATTAAGTTGTATCTAATTAATTGATAAATTATTTAGATATTAAATTTTAAAACATTCTCTTTATTCATTTGGATTTTTAAATTTTAGAAGGAAATTAACTAATAAAAACTTTACTAACCTTTATTTACCTTTTCCATTCATTAATTTTAATTATCTCAAAATAGAGAATTTAAAACTCTCAAATAAGAAAAAGAAAAAGAAAAATCATGCATCATTTAAATTTCTTTTTCTTATTCCCATACACAATCTTATGCTTTGAGAACCCCAATATCTATATATATATAAGTAAAAGCAAAGAAGAAAACTTTAATTAAGATACTAATTTTTTTTCGTCAGAGATGAAATTACATTAAAACAAAGGAGTCAAACAAAGTCATTACAAACCAAAAAAGGAAAAACAGAAAACTACGGAAGCTTCACCAATCACCACCAAAATACCACTAACAGTAGCAACAGAGAAACAAAAGCTTCACCGTCAAAATACCACTAATAATAATTGAGTTTTGCTGACAAATATTTTAAAGATTTATTTCAACTAATAAAAAAAAATTCTTATCGACTTTTTCTTAAGTTCACAATAATACATTCTACATTCGCTCTCAATCAATAAAAAAAATTTTTTAGTAAACTGTAAGGTGGCGTTTGATATTCGGTGAGTATTTTAGTGGGAAGTGAAAGTAGAAATGAAAATAAAAGTAGAAGTAAGTGATAAAAAGTATGTTTGGTATACAAGAAAATAGAAGTGGAATGTAAAAGTAATATTGTTTGGTATAGTGGGAAGAAGATAAAGAAATGAAAGATAAAAGTTTATGATGGTGAAGAAGGTAATGGTGGTGTATGATGGTGGTGGTCTCATCTCAAAAAATGGGTTGTGGTAATGGTGGTGTATGATGGTGAAGAAGAAGAAGGTGGGTGTACGTTGATGCTGAGGAAGATAAAAGGGGAAAGAAAGAATTAAAAATGAAATTGGGAAAAGAGAAAGAACGAGTTATATGTCACATCAGTTACGGATAAAAAATATTATCAACTCAGCATGTCACATTTTTTATTAACGAAAAAATTAATATTGTAATTAAACAAAAAGATTGATTTAAAATAAATTACACAGATATAAAATTAATTTAAAATTTTTTAAAAATAAAATATCAATATAAAACTAATAACAGAAAAAAAAGAGACTCGACGAATATTTGGCCACAATTAATATATAAGTTACTAATTAGTGTACATTTTGTGCCATCTTATTTAATTAATTCGTGCATTAATTGATCAAGGCATATATGTTAAAGTTTGACAACACATAGGGATAAAAGTTCAATGGTACCGTACTACTGAACTTCAGTGCATCCCTCTAATCATGTAGTGCCATTTGTTAATATTAATAAAAACTCACATTAATTAGGGCCCACCTTGAATGGTTTAGGGACCAACTGATTGGAGGGATGTACTGAAGTTCAGTACTTCCGTATCACTGAACATCTACTCAACACATAGGGCATGTTTACTAACAAGAAATCAATTTTATGAAAATAAAAAAGTAAGTGGGGTTCACTATGTCCTACTTTCTTTTTTATTTTTTTATTTCCATCAACTTCAAAGAAAAAAAGAAAAAGATAATACAAAATATCTATTATACCCCTTTAATTTGACATGACTTGACACAATTATAACTTTTTTTTCTTTTTATTATTTTAATATAACGGGTAAAATAATAGATTATTTTAATACATTCCCATTCCATTACCATTATCAAACTTTTAGTACTAAACACATCAAATGCAATGCATTTCGTTTCTATTTTTACCTAATGAACGTGCCCATAGTGTCTTCAAAACAAAATATTATTTTAAAAAAATACCGACCATTCTAAATTTAAATATCTTTATCTTTAAGTATGATCCACACAAACTAAGAACTTGAAGGATGCACCAGAAGATATATATATATATATACTTAATTAAATATAACAATTACAGAATTACTCTTAAAGTTGATAGAGTTTTTAATAATTTAAAATTTATAAAAAATTCAAGGTCAAAACCCTAAATTGATCCTCTATGTTTCACCCAAGTTTCATATTGGTCCTTTATGTTTCAAAAAGTTTAAATTAATCCTTTATGTTTGCAAGAAGTTTCAAATTTGTCCTTCCGTCCAATTCCGTCAATTTTTTCTGTAAGTGATGACGTGGCTGTCTGGTGAGGTGTCACACACTCTCTCCTACGTGTATTGTTTGGCTGGCATGGCTTAAGCTACTTTAAAACCAGGGACTAATATAAAAAAAGTAATTTTTTACAAATGAAAATGTAATTTTTCCACTTTTCCATCTTCTCCTTCTCTTCTTCATCGCTTGTGCTAGTCTGTTACTGCTTGAAAGCCATCCATGACTTCTTCCATTACAGTCATGATTCTCATGAAGAAGCCCAAGAATTCCCTTGAAACCCAAACCCATTCAATGTTCTCTCCGAGGAGCTCATTTTCACCATCCTCGACCTTCTTAATCCAAACCCAACTCAACAAAAAGTCATTCTCCTTAATCTCGAAATCTTTCCACTTGATCAAAGCCAAACATTGACGAACCTGAAACCCCTTCGGTTCGACCACCTCTCTGTACTCTTCCATCAATACCCATATGCATGTAACCCATCTCGATCTTTCTCTTTGTCGTTGAGTCCCCGACGATTCGTTAACCATTGTGACGAATGCATGCTTACAAATTCTCGCTCCAGAGGATTGATCTGTCGCGATCCAAGTTCTTCTCTGGCGATGGGTTTCTGAGTTTAGCGATTAATTGTGGGAATTTGGTGGAGTTGGATTTGTCGAATGCGACAGAGCTGGGAGACGCGGCGGTGTCTGAGGTTCTTTAATGGAAGAAGAAGAAGTTTTAATGATGTGGCAGCCATGTGTATTAAAAATGACAAGTAGGAGGAGAATTTGCCACATCAGCTTGCCACATAATCACTTGACGGAAAAAGTTAATCAAGTTGGATGGAAGGACCAATTTGAAACTTCTTGCAAACTTAAAGGATCAATTTAAACTTTTTGAAACATATAGGACCAATATGAAACTTGGTGACAACATAAAGAACCAACTTGGGTTTTGACCAAAAATCAATAAAAATACTAATTTTTATATTTAAAACTTTTATGATCAACACTCAACAGAGACGGTTAAATAAAAGTTGAACTCATGTAGTCATGGAAAATAATTGTAAATGGTATAGTATAAATGATGTAATTCATCATGTTACAGTTGGATATTTTTGATATTGAACTAGGTTATCTATCAAAGTCATTTTCCTAACGAATAACATTTTATATCTATTTTTTGAAACATGGAACTCAATTAATAATAGTTAAAACAACGTAAAATTTTTAATCTATATGCCAGATCATCTTATAATATCCTATAGTTGAGTTTTAATTTATGGATGGATGGTTGATGAAATTCGTTCATTAATCTGAGAATATTCTGGAACCGCTTGAGCAAAAGAGTTAAGAAAATGAATTTAAAAAAGATATATATATAAAATGCACGCGGACTGTCAACTATCATTACCTACGAGCTTAGATATATGTAAAACGACTTTTATGGATAAAAAAAAGGTAAAACGAAAAAAAGTTGGACTTGAGTAAATAAATAATCTGTATTTTTTTAGTAGAATTACAGATGAGAAAAAAGTTCCTTCTTTTTTTTTTTTTCTATTTCCTTAACCAGTTACCAGAGAGTTCTATCTTAGTTAATTCAAATTGGATTACTTTAGGCCCGTTTGATTGAAAAAATTTAGGACGTAATCTTAGTTGTAATCTAATATTCCCTCTAATATTTTTTATATCAAATATATCATACTTTTTACAATATAATAAATTATGTTTTTACCCTTACTTTTATTCCATTCTCACTTTTAATTTAAAAATAAAATAATCATTTAACCCACTTTTATTCAATTTTATCTAATATTTCTATTCTTTTTTCTATTCCTATTTTCATTCTCATCTACCAAAAAAACCTTCCTATTTATTCAATGGGAGTATCAAATGAAATGCCCATATTTAGAATGGCTCGGCCAAACACCTACTTTTTGTTCTGGCTACAAAAGGGAGGGTAGCTATTCCGAATGAAGGCCTTCTTTAAAAAGAAATAAAATTATTGCTGAGCATTAAAAGAGCGTCTCTTGACTCTGGTCTGGTCCCTATATATTTCCCTCTTCACTCTCTTTCAACCAACATACCTCACCATATTCAGAAATGGGTAAGGAAGAGGAAGCACCATTGCTATCCAAGTGCGAAGAAGAAGAAGAGGTGGTTGCATCAGAGAGCAGTAGGTTTTGGCATGAGTTGAAGAGACTGAGTTCCATGGCTGCTCCAATGGTGGCCGTCACTGTATCTCAGTATCTGCTGCAAGTAGTGTCAATGATGATGGTTGGTCACATTGGCAAACTCTCCTTCTCTGCTGTCGCTATTGCTACTTCTTTTGCTGAGGTTACTGGCTTCAGTGTCCTTGTAAGTTCACTTTTCCCTTTGTTCAAATATGAAATTTCATCATAGCTTTTTTAGATGATTTTGGGGAAATTTATTATTATCTTCTCATGATCCAAAAATCAATTCTTTTAAATAGCTAATACCATTTTTAATCAGATTACCTTGGAAATATTCATGTTTCATAGCTTAATCCACACTTTTCCCTTTGTTAAAATATGTTTCTTCTGTAGCTGAAGTAGGGTCAGATACTCGGATAAAGCTAGTTTGATGCTAGATTTTATAAATGGTCATAAGATAGGGCATAAATCAAGATGTGAATTAAAAAATACAAAAACCCTCTTGTAAATGGAATCCATAAGGCTTATAGAAGCAGATTACATGAACAAAACATGAGTTTCTTATGATCTTGCAGCTTCTTTTCCCTTCTAGAGTGGAAATGTGGAATCCTTCACTGGAGACCAATCCCAGTGCCACTGAGCCAAAGCTCATTGGTTAGCTACATGACCCCTTTGTTTCATCCAAATTACATTATGTCCCCAGATCTTCATGATAATTTACTTACTGGCCTATTTGAATATGTTTCAGCTAGGGATGGCTGGTGCTTTGGAAACTCTATGTGGTCAAACCTATGGAGCTGAAGAATTCAGAAAACTTGGGAACTACACTTGCTGTGCCATAATCACTCTCATGTTGGTTTGTGTTCCCATCTCTATGGTGTGGATATTCATGGATAGAATACTTTTGCTATTTGGTCAAGACCCTCAAATTTCTGATGCAGCTCGAATATACTGCATATTCCTCATTCCTGCACTCTTTGGCTATGCTGTTCTTCAATCTCTGGTTCGATATTTGCAGACTCAGAGTATGATGTTTCCCATGGTTTTGAGCTCAATTGCAGTTCTATGTTTGCATATGCCTGTGTGTTGGATTCTGGTATTTAGATTGGGATTGGGACATGTTGGAGCAGCATTAGCCATTGGGATTTCGTATTGGTTCAATGTGATCGGGCTTGGACTTTATGTGAAGTATTCTTCAGCTTGTGAGAAAACCCAGATTGTGTTCTCTACTAATGCTTTACTAAGCATTAAGGAGTTCTTCCAATTAGCTATCCCTTCTGGACTCATGTTTTGGTAACACATTATATAACTCTTTGAATCTCTTGAAAGAAAAAAAATGGAGAATGGAACTGGTATTGTACAGCACCGGATAGTAAGGAGAGAGAGTTAGACACGCAGTGGATCCCACATGACTTTTCAGTGCTGTACAACACCCAATCCTTTTCCGAAAAAATGGTGCCTTTCTGTGTTGTTTTTTTTTTTTTCTCTTCTCCGAATTTAGCTTCTAATTTCATTGTTCATAGCTTGGAATGGTGGTCCTTTGAGTTGCTTACACTTCTTGCTGGGCTTTTACCTAACCCACAAGTTGAAACCTCTCTTCTATCTGTCTGGTGGGTTTTCTTTCCCTTTGAGGGCTTAAATACACTTACGGTCTTTCTAATTTCATAAAAGTTTCAATTTGGCCCCACTAAACATTAATTACTGATATAAATTTCCTCTGATGCATGTTTCTAAACATTTTGCAGCCTTAACACTACAACATTGCACTACTTCATTCCATATGGTATTGGTGCAGCTGCAAGGTTTGTTCTAGAACTCTGTATTTAGTATTTACATATATGATGAATTCACAGTCATGTCATGTATGACATATTTTTGTTACATCAATTTGCTTCCACTGAAAAAATCCCATGATTTCTGTTTCGTAGTACTCGTGTTTCGAACGAACTAGGAGCCGGGAATCCCAAGACAGCTCGGAAAGCTGGTTCTGTAGCTATGGTTGTTGGAATTGCAGAAGCAGTTGTTATGAACACAGCTTTGTTCTTTTCCGGGCATGTATTGGGATATGCATATAGCAATGAGAAAGAAGTGGTGGATTATGTTGCTCAAATGGTTCCTTTTCTTTGCTTGTCTGTGATTGCAGACAGTCTAGTAGGTGTTCTTTCTGGTGAGTTTCTCTTTTAAAGTAAATTATACATTTAAATTTGAGAACAAACATATTAACTCCATACATTAGATTAGGAAATAAAGGGCAAGGATCAAATTCAAAATCTACCTATTTGTCAAAAACTCGATAAAAGAGGGTGAGCCTAGGAACAATCTTTCTATTTGCAGAGATCAGTCTGCGTACATCTGATCCTCCCTATACCCCATCTGGTGTGTTAGTGTTCATGCTTCTTTGACTATCTAAGCATGTAGACAAGGCAATACAAGTTGTTACTTGTTACCTATGTGCAGGAATTGCAAGAGGTGGTGGATTTCAGCAAGTGGGAGCATATGTGAACCTTGGCGCATATTATCTAGTGGGAGTTCCTATAGCTTTGGTTTTGGGATTTAGTGTACATCTTAGAGCCAAGGGACTCTGGATTGGAATACTAACAGGTTCAATTGTACAAGCTATTGTACTTGCTGTTGTCACAGCATTTACAGATTGGCAGAAGGAGGTTAGTTCTTAACTAACATATATTGTGCGAATATGTGGTTAAATAAGAGTTATTGAGTCTAAAAGATTTAGTTTTGTGGTTATTGCAGGCAACTAAGGCAAGGGAAAGAGTAACTAAGAAGTCCATTAAAGGTTGTAATGGAGTCTAATCAAGTGTGAGAAAAGCAGAAGAACATAATAAAGGAAATGAAAGCTAAGTAATGGTAATGAAGATAGAGAAGAGAAGAAAGTACTAACAGTTTGGCAATGGAAACTAAAGGGAGAGTTTGTTTCATTTTAAAATTTGAATTCTCTCGCAAAAGAGAAAATAATATGACGGTGTCAGGTGAAAAGAGAGATAGACATAAAATTAATTGAACGATAGACTCTATTTATATAATAGAGACTACGAGTGAATGATATGTTCCTAGTGTTTATATTTTTTCTCTCATAACATCATTATGTTATTCTCTTGGCATGGGAGAATTTCACTCCTTATTATGTATGCGTGTGAGAGGAAGAATGTGTTGTGCATTTTTGTGTGGTGACTGGTGAGTGTGAATGGAGAGCATTATTAGTGATTGAAAGTTAGGTTTTGTTTGTTTATATATATATATGTGGAGTTTGGGACTGAATTTGTGGTTACATATTTTGGGACTGAATTTGTCTAGGGCCCTGGCTGTGTAGTCCTTTTCTCATTATCTTGTACATTAATACCAAATGGCAAACATGGCCCAACCAAATAAATGATGGTTGGGTTAATTTTTTTTTATATAGTTATTGTAAAATTCGAACTAACCTAATCCCATTTTTGTATGGGTTGAATTCAAATAATGGGTTACTTTTATTTGTTTTTAAAAAAACTAAATATATAATAGGGGTAAAAATATTTTTATAATAAAATCATAATTATTTTAAAAAAATTATAATACTATTAAGGCTAAACAAAGGTAAAATTTAGGATTTTTTAATCTTTCAAGAGATTCAAAAGAGAGAAGTATAATTCACTCAAAATCAAGAGAGGTGATATATAATAGGAAAAAACTTAGGTCCATTTTCTTATGTCCATTTCATCAAGTTCCACTAATCATATATTGTATTTACATTCTCTTTCTTCTATGATTGGTCATATAAAAGGTAGTCTTCTATATTCTCTCTCTACTGTGATTGGTCATTTAAACACTTTTTGTCACGTGTCATATTTATATTGGAGAAATTGATAAAATAGACCTAAGTTTTTTCCTATATAATATTGCATAGCATTTAAGGTTCAAGATAAGTTGAAAGGAATAAATTGTGCACTTCCTTTAGTTAAAGGGGAATTTTTGCAATTTCGGCGATTATAAATTAGTTAAATATAAAAGCTATATGAAGGTAGAATAGAACCTAGCTAAAACCATTATTTATAGAGGCAAAATACTATTTAGTTCCTGAATTGTTAGTCAAACTATTATTTCGTCTCCGAATTTATCAAAAATACTATTTAGTTCTCGAAATTTGTAACTATGTCAACTATTTAGTCTCCGAATTTGACAAAAATACTATTTAGTCCCAGAATTTGTAACTATGTCAACTATTTAGTCCCTAAACTTGACAAAAATATTATTTAATCCCCGAATTTGTAACTCTGTCAACTATTTAGTCTCCTTACTATTACCCGTTAAAGGTTGACAGAGTTGCAAATTCGGGGATTAAATAATATTTTTGTCAAGTTTGGAGATTAAATAGTTGACATAGTTACAAATTCGGAGACTAAATGGTATTTTTATCAAATTCAGGGACTAAATAGTTCACATAGTTATAAATTTTGGGGACTAAATAGTATTTTTGATAAATTCGAAGACTAAATAATAGTTTGACCAACAATTCAGGGATTAAATAGGATTTTGCCTTTTATTTATATGTATTTATGGTTTGCTTTAAGACTTTAATTTTGACTTACATTAATTTTCATAAATTTCTATGAAGACTAGTGGCGGAACGCAAGTAAGCTAAACTTAAATAATTTTCTTATCCTATATATATAGGCAAAATTTAAAAAGACCCAATTGGAATGGAAATGAATAAATGTCATCTTTTTTGGGCACGACTTTAAATAGAAATAAAAATGAAAACGGAAAGGAAAACGGAAACGGAATGTGTTTTCTTTGTTTGTTAGTAAAAGTTTAGGAATGAAAATAGAATGAGAATTAATTAAAATTACCACTTTACCCTTTATATTAAAATAATAAAAAGAAAATAAAGTTATGATTGTGTCAAATCAAATGGTATAATAGATATTTTGTATTTTGTATTTTCTTTTTTTAAAAGTTGATAAAAATGAAAAAGTAAAAAATAGGTGGATCCCAGTGAACCTCACCCATTCCATCTTTATTTTCATTGTTCTTTCTTGTAAAAGAATATGACCTAAGAAAGAAAAAGAGTTCCTTTGAGTTTTATTCTTTTGCAAAAGTACTCCCAAAAAATGTAATACTTAACGTGTTAGCTAGCATACTTTCTATAGCAAACATTTTAATGTATTAGGTTAATGTTACACTTGAGCAAGGTTAGATAAGATAGCTTAATAAAGACCAACATAAATAAACATATTTTTAGACTCTGTCCTTGTATATATATATATATCTTCCTCTTCATTCTGTTTGAAGTATAAATGAACCAACATTGTAAAGCAGAGACTAAAAGAGAGCAAACTAGTGGTAGAAACAGAGAGAGAAAATGGGAGAGGAAGAGGAAGCACCATTGCAAACAAATTGTGTAAAAGAAGAAGAAGATATGTCATCATCATCAAGATCAGACAAGAGTAGTATGTTTTGGGAAGAGATGAAGAGAGTGAGCCGCATGGCTGCTCCAATGGTGGCCATCACAGTGTGTCAGTATATTCTCCAAGTAGTCTCAATGATGATGGTTGGTCACATTCATGGGAATAACCTCTCTTTCTCTGCTGTGGCTATTGCCACTTCTTTTGCTGAAGCTACTGGCTTTGGTGTACTTGTAATAATCTCCCTCTCCTTTCATTCCTTAACTTCCTTTGAGCTACATTATGTCCCCAGATCTTTATGATAATTTACTTACTGACCTTTTTGAAATTTGTTTCAGCAAGCAATGGCTAGTGCATTGGAAACTCTATGTGGTCAAAACTATGGAGCTGAGGAATACAGTAAACTTGGGAATTACACTTGCTGTGCCATAATCACTCTCATGTTGGTTTGTGTTCCCATCTCTGTGGTATGGATATTCATTGATAGAATCCTTCTGTTGTTTGGTCAAGACCCTCTAATTTGTGAGGCAGCTCGAATATACTGCATATACCTCATTCCTGCACTCTTTGGCTATGCTGTTCTTCAATCTCTGGTTCGATACTTGCAGACACAGAGTATGATGTTTCCCATGGTTTTGTGCTCAAGTGTTGTTCTATGTTTGCATATAGTTTTGTGTTGGATTCTGGTATTTAGATTGGGATTGGGACATGTTGGAGCAGCATTGGCCATTGGAATTTCGTATTGGATCAATGTGATTGGGCTTGGGCTTTATGCCTACTATTCTTCAGCTTGTGAGAAGACTCGGATTGTGTTCTCTACCAAGGCTTTACTATGCATTGGAGAGTTTCTCCAATATGCTCTTCTGGACTCATGCTTTGGTAACAAATTATATCTATATCTATATATATGTATTTTGTGTTTTTTCTTCCTTTTGTTGTGTTTTAATATTTTCTCACTTGGATTTTAATTTCAGCTTTGAATGGTGGTCCTTTGATTTACTCATACTACTTGCTGGGAATTTACCTAACCCACATGTTGAAACTTGTATTCTATCTATATGGTGGGTTTTCTTTTCTTTAATTGTACTGCTTAAATACACGTTTAGTCCTTTTGGAAAAAGTGTATTTGAATCTCTAATTAATGCTTCTTAAAATATTTTGCAGCCTTAACACTACTACATTGCACTACTTTATCCCCTATGCTGTTGGAGCAGTGGCAAGGTTTGCTTAAAAATATATTTATATATATCATGAATTGATCATATATAGTCATGTACCCTTTTTTTTTTTTTTTCTTTTTACCACTATCTATTTTAATTACATCATTCGAATTGTGCTATATATGTGTGTGTGTGCAGTACTCGTGTTTCAAATGAAGTAGGTGCAGGGAATCCTAAGAGGGCTGAAAATGTGGTTGGTGTAGTTTTGGTTCTTGCAATTGCAGATTCATTAGTGTTCTGCACAAGTTTGTTGTTTGGTGGTCGTATATTAGGATATGCTTATAGCAACGACAAACAAGTGATACAATATGTGGCACAAATGGTTCCTCTTCTTTGCCTATCTGTCATTGCAGACAGTCTAGTGGGAATACTTTCCGGTAACTTCATTTCTCTTTTAATTAATTAAGTTTATTTTGTGACAAATTAATTAAACTATATATATATATTAGATTAATTAATTAATTAATTAATTAGTGATATATAGGGATTAGCATAGGTGGTGGATATCAGCGTATGGGAGCATATGTGAACCTCGGTGCATATTATGTAGTGGGAGGTCCTATGGCTGCGTTTTTGGGTTTTAGGGTCCATTTTGGAGCTAAAGGACTCTGGCTTGGAATGCTTATAGCCTCTATTCTTCAAGTCATTATACTAATTACTCTTGTCACTGCACTTATGGATTTTGGCCCAAACACCTGCTTCCTTAATTCTAGGTTCCTTAAGATTCGGACAGAGCAGAGAGGCAGTGACGGGGCTGCCGTCTCCATTTTTACCTTCTAATTTTTTCATCTTTTTTCTTCTTCTCTCAGGAGGGTTTCTTCTTCTATTAGAGAAGTTTTTTATTACTTCTGCTTCGTTATCTCTAGAAGTGCAGGTTTATGTCAATTGTTCTAATGCAATACCTTGTTGTTGCTCCTCTTATAAATGGCTTTTTTGCCTTTTCTCTTTGAATGGGAATGATATTTGACCCCCCAAAAAAAAAAGTTAATTAATTCTAGGTCAAATGTTCATTTTGGTCATCTATGTTTCACGCAAGTTTCAAATTAGTCATTTATGTTTCAAAAGTTTTAAATTGGTCCTTTATGTTTCCCAAAAGTTTCAAATTAGTCAATCCGTCCAAGTTCGTCCAGTTCTTCTGTTAAGTGCTGAGGTGGACATATCATCTCTCCTATGTATCCATTTAAGCTAGCATGTCACTCCACGTCATTAGTTGATTAATTACTGGTTCTTCAAAGATTAATCTCCCATTAATTTAGTCTTTAGTTAATAGAATTTAAAGAACAAAATAAAATAAAAACAAATCTCTCCAAACGTTCAATATAAAGTCTAGTAATTAATATGATGTGGCCACACTACCACATCACTGACATATATAGCTATTTTATTTAAAGAAGAATGCTTACATGTTGACACGTTGCATCTCCCCACACCTATACCAATTCATTTTCCTTTAATTTGTATATATCATAATTCATATGGATGTGGCTTATAAATTTTGTTTCTAATTAGAAAATTGATTTCTAAAGGATCTTAATTAATTACTAACATAACCAATCATTCCTTCCCAGAACTTACACTTCACCTATTTGTAAACCAACATTTGTCCCTTGGAAAAGTAGCATAGAAATATTATGTATAGCATGACGTACTTCTAGGAAAAGTAGCATAGAAATATATAATGATAAACAGAAATAATGGACATCAACTACGAATTAACATTATTCCTTCATCTTTCTTCGTTGATTCAAAAATTAAATTAAATTCATGAACCTTCGGTGGTCCACAAACTAAAGGTACATAATGGAGAAAAATAGTCGTCCCAATTTTCCATTATTATTATTATTATTATTATTGTGGAACAAAAAGCAAGAATCTTCTTCAACACTGAAAATCGACATCATCAAGATCTATGTAATATATATAATTCTACTTTTCCAAGATTATATGTATATAAATCGCTTATAATATTTGTGGAGATTTAAGGAACAGCCTAATTAATTAATTAGCTATAGCTACAGTACTTATTCCTAGTTTTACAAGGGTGGTCTCTACTCTCTATAATGATCATCTTACATCAAAATTATATTCCCTAGCCTAATATATATATATATATATATATATTCTTATTTGCTCTTGTTATATTCTTAAGGCTGTGTTTGGTAAAAATGTACGGATAAAAAGGAAAGAGATGTAAAGTAATGTAAAGTACTATAGAGTAAATGAAAGTATTGTAGAAAAAAGTAGGGAGAGAGTTAGAAAAAAATTAAGAAAAAAAAATGATAAAAAGTGTTTGATATATAAAAAATATAATATAAAATTTTTTAGAAAAATATAAGAATACATAGGTTCTACTGTTACCTGACGTAGCCTAACTTTTTGGATTGTGGAGAGAGCTATATTCATCTTATATACTCATCTAAATTAGTGTATTTTTATTTTTTTTCTCATATATATAGTTTTTTTTTGTGAAAATATATATAGTTATATACTCATATATATAGTTATGCAATCCTACTTGATGTAGCAGTAAATTGAATGTGAGTACCTCTCTTAAAATAGAGAATTAAAGTTAATGAATGTTATTATTATTATTTGGTGCAGTATTATATCAATTGAATAATCAAATGGACGCATTAAAACTAACCGTTGTAATTATCACATAGTATCACTCAACTTACGAATAAAGACAGAAAATGCAAGCTTCATTTTATTTTATATATATACATCAAACTTGGGTTCTTAATTAATTGGTTTACATGTATTTTTCTATAGAGTGCTATATATATGTGTATATATATATATATAGTTCTGAAAATTAAACCTGGAAATGAAGTAAGAAGCCCCGATATATAACTCAATTAGCCTATTATTATGATTAATTCATTATATATGTAAATTAAGGACAAGAAAGTGTTATTATCATGACTCACAACTAACAAAACCAAAATAAAAAATGAAGGATCATGGATGAAGTTTAATTAAAATTCTTATAAATATAATAATTAATCTGTCTACTATTTAATGATAATGCCAGATTTATACATATATAATTGATATATATATATATATAGGAAAGCTCCATCTCCTCTCACTCTTTAATTCTCTCTATTATCCTTTTTTTTTTTTTAAGGACAGTGAGACCGAAGTCAAAAGAAAGAAAAAGAAAACTAGCCTTGATCATCACAATACATATGAACTATATCAGAAAAATTAGAGGTCGACCTCTCAATATATATGTATGTATATAAATCCAACAGTAATTTGCTTTACATAATTATTGTTTTCATTAATTGTTGAAATAGTACATAGAAAGTCAACTTTATATAAGTGTTCATCACAATACATATAGGTAACCACCCACTAGTGGGTTGAAGGCTGGAAGCCAAGTATATATATATATATATATATATATGTGTGTGTGAGACATCTCATTAAAATTGTAGTGATTAGTCAAGACATAATTCTTTTTATTTAATTAGATTCAGCTTAAGTGTCACACAGTTTGACTATGACTTGACTTTTATCCAAACTTCCATCATAAATCAATTGCTGTCACACTTTAGACGACACCAAACATGTATATATATATATATATATATATATATATTATAGTGTGTATAGATATAGAGAACAAGTTATATCAACAAACCGAATTCTAAATCAGCAATTAAAAATAACAAGAATAAGAGTTAATTATAAAATAAGCAAAAGGAAGATCACAAGAAAAGCAAAAAGTGACTATTTCATCGAATTCTGAATAATCATTACTAAATTTAATTAACCAAAAAAATAAAGATCCCGGCAGCCCGCAACTGAAATTCATCAGTTTTCAAAACATTAATTAACTGCAATAATATATAGGATAAATGCCATTATCCCTTAGCTTAACACTAATCTAACTATGATTGAAGATTATTTGATTAGAATTCAAATAAAATATGCATCTTGTTCTTATATATATATTAGGAGAAAAATATAAATAATACTATATATATATATATATATATATAGAATGGGAGTTTAATTAGAAGTAGTGATGAGGGTGGAGGGTGAAGGGTGATGACAGAAGAATAGAGAGCACAAAGGAGTGAGATGCAATTATCCCCTTCTTCACGCATTTCCATCATCTGTGCTCTCTATCTTCTGTCAACAACATCACCAACACCTATATTATATATATCAAATTAAAAATATTTATGTATATATATAAATATAGAAAAACAAGAATATATATGAATTTGAATGCTTCTAATTAATTATCTCCTCATCATCAATGGAGTTCATGAGTACTCCCAACTTACGGAGGAAGGGAAGAATCAGAAGATATAGTAATATACATAATGAGAAAGAAAGAAAGAAAGGAAGAGTTGGATCGATGGTAGAGATATTCATGATAAGGGAAGAGATCCCTATGGACCCTATTTATAGACAAAATTAGCTACTATATATATATAATAATATAACACCCTTCTTTATTTCCCCCACTTGATGCATACATATTTTTAATTTTTTGATCGAAATTCATTTGATTTTGACTAATTTAGTTCGAACCGAATGAAGTCTTATAACAGGAATAACACTCTCATAGCGGATAACAGCTAAGAAATATGTATATTTTTTTTCTTTTAAAAAGTTAAAGTGCACTTTTTCATGTAGTATTTTGTTAAAATTAAATATATGTGGTGTATTTCAATTACCATTATCATTATGTCAACTGTCAAGCTAATTAAAATTATTCAAGCATAGTTTAATTAGGGCCAAATTACTCTTTGGGTCCTCAACATTTGCACCAAGTTTAATATTGGTCCTCAACTTTTCAAAAAGTTATTTTAAGTCCTCAACGTTTTTTTTGTCAAAATTGGTCCTCCAGCGTAACTCTGTCTGATTTTTTTGTTAAATGCTGACGTGAAAGGCTTATGTGGCACACCCTCTCTCTCACGTGTCATATTTGGATGATATGACACTCTCTCTCACTCCAATTCAGTAAAACGACGCCGTTTTGCATCACTTCTCTCTCACTCTAACTCAGCAAAACGGCGTCGTTTTGTTGAGTTCGAGTGAGAAAGGGTGTCATATCATCCAAATATGACACATAGGAGAGAGAGTGTGCCACATAAACCTTCCACGTCAGCATTTAACAAAAAAAGCAGACGGAGTTACGCTAGAGGACCAATTTTGACAAAAAAAACATTGAGGAGACCTAAAATAACTTTTTGAAACGTTGAGGACCAATATTAAACTTGGTCCAAACGTTAAGGACCAAAAGAGTAATTTGGCGAGAAAATTGCACATTCTCATTGTGTGGTGGGTAATGTTTGCTAAAATGAAAAAGGAATTGAGGATACGTTAGAATGAGAAGTTGTAGTGAAATTTCTCCAAAAACCTATCCTCTTGGAATGTAACCATCGTGAGACATAAATAATGTATATTATATAATTAATTAAATGATAAGTTGATAAGGCATATATATAGCTAGATTCCAACAATTTATGAAATTAATTTATAAACATGGGAATTAAAAATAATACTCCTTTTACAATTGTAGTGATGATATGTTCAAGATGTAACATGGGAATCAATGTCTTTTTAGTTACTTGCCTTAATGGACTAAAAGCAAAAAAGTAGGATTTAGCCCACTTCACTTTATTTCGTTATTTAGGAATTATTCCGAAGGAAATATAATTGTGAAAAAGCATTCATCACAGAATGAGATATTCCTTTTGGTTTTCAGTTATATTATATCTGTCAATCAATTCTTATTTCTTACAATCTTTCTAGACACAAAATTGACAGTCCTTCAAGTTTAAGTAAATTAGGGCGTGTTTTTTTATAACAAATGCTTAAGGAAATGGAAATGGAAATAGTGGGATCTATCAGGTTCCACTTATTTTTTTTATTTTTTCATTTTCATTAATTTAAAAAAAAAGAAAAAAAATACAAAATATTTATTATACCCCTCTGATTTGACATGATTTGACATTATAACATTCTTTTCTTTTTATTATTTTAGTATAAAGGGTAAAATGGTCATTTTAATACATTCCCTTTCCATTTCCATTACCAAACTTTTACTACTAAACACAGAAAATGCATTCCATTTTCGTTTCCGTTTCTGTTTTCATTTCCATTTTTGCGTACAGAACGTGCCCTAGATTCAAAATATATCTCTGTCAATCAAATATATCTCTTTGATTTAAAATTATTTATGAGGAATTTAAATTTTAAAAATACAAAATAATACAAATTTGGAAGGCTAAAGTATTATTTTGGTCCTTAATGTTTGCATGATTTTTAATGTTGGTCCTCAATGTTTCAAAAGTTTAATGTTGGTCCTCAAAGTTTTATTTTTTTGGTCGATTTTGGTCCTCTAGCATAACACCGTTAACTTTTTGCCATTAAATGATGACGTGGCATGCTTATGTGGCACACCCTCTCTTCTACGTGTCATATTTTAATGATGTGGCATGAAACATCACTACCACGTCACTCCACATTGTCACGTTATCTTCTTTTCTCTTTTATCATCATCATCTGGGGACGTGACAGTGATGTATAATGAAAGAATTATATATATATATATATATATCCCCATTCCCCACCACCAAAATCTTATCCTCTTCTCAATTCTGATACAATTAATTCAATCATAGAGATACTCCCTCACCTCATCACTCATCTCCATTTCTCTATGACACATGGGGCGGTGTGTGCCTCTTCTCTATATTTTTCTTTCCACTTGTCAATGCCCCATATATACCTTTTGCCTTTTATTTCCTACACAAAATTAAATATTCCACTATACCTCGCATGTGGGGCAGATGGATTAATACTCAAAAGATTATTGTGCATGTTTAAATCACAAGTAATTATACTCAGTCACGACAATTAATATAATTTTGAGAAGAAAGAAAGTGGGGGAATCATACAGCTGGGTTTGTATTGTTAAGTGATGAGTGTGAGCACTAGTGTGCAATGAGTATGTTTATGTGACAGCCAAAACCTAGACTTATCCCAATTTGGAGATTAGCTTTGTGCACTAGATTTTGCTTTTCCCATTTGGGTAGGCAAACCACACAATACCATATCATCACCACCTTCTCATCTCTTTTTCTTTTCAATATTTTACTGCAAAATTCTTCATATTGGAAACATCAGTTGATGAATTGTTATTTTGAAAGATTGGAGAATTTTTGGAGGAAGCCTTTGGAAGCATAAATTTGGCTTTGATTGGGTGGGCTTTATTCCGATCCCTTCGCTTTTATTTATTTTTTATTTGATTTTGTGAAATATAATATCACTAACGATTCAACATTCAAGCACAATTTTTTTTTGGCCTGATACATTGGTGTCTTTTTTAGGGTTCATAAAAAAGTAACGCAGAATAAAATATTATAGAATAAAAAAAAATATTGTAAAAAAAAATTAAAAGAGATAAAAAAAATTGTAAAAGAGAAAAAATATGATAAAAATATATTTAATATGTATAAAATATTATGTAAAATTTTTATGGAAATCATTAAACACCATAATTTTATCGTATGAGATCCTTACCAAACTTAATCTTAGCTTTCAAGCTATACATCTTTGACTACTTGATTCGTTCTTGATTTCCTTCTTCTTTCTAGTAAATAATAGGCTAATTAACTTGAGTTTCTTTTTATGTTATAAGTATATATTAAATTAAATTCTAAATTTATAGGGCCTAAAAATAATAATTTTAAAAATGTTTTAAATATTTAAACTTATAATATTATATATTAAATAATTAATCATAAGTTATTAAATGAAGATTTTAAAAATATTAATAAAAATTTAAAATATTACAACTAATTAATTCACTAAAAAAAATAATTTTAATATAAGTTAATTATATATTGTCATTTGTTAATAATATTATTAGTTTAATTTAATTATTATAATTAACATTAAAATACTCTTAACACAATCTTTAACGTCAATTATGAAACTGAAGTCGTAGTCATAACATTAAAAATAATTTTTAACTAACATTAAGGTTATTTTTTTTTATAGTAATTATATTATTTAATAAAATCATATCAAATATTCGCGCTTTAATTGTGGGCCATCAAAACAGGCCTTCATGGTACAGGAGGTTTCATAGTGTTGTGCTTGAAGTGGATTCCAAAATTGTAGTTGAGCTTATCATCAAAGACCCTAATGATTCCCACCCTCTTTACTTGATTATTAAGGAGATTAGAGAGCTTCTTTCAAGGCAGTGGAGTTGCAGACGCCTTAGCAAACTATGCTCACAACTTGCAGTTTGGTGTTGTTTATTTTGAGGATCCGGATTGTTGATCGCACCCGTCGTAAGATTGATCAAATTAATTAAATTAAAAATGCAATATAATAGTACAATTCGGATCGTTTTCACTCAAGGAGCCTTTATTTAAGCATAAAAAACATGCAATTAACAAATTAAAGTTATGTGTTGGGTTTTTAAGCTATCTAATTAAATGAGAAATGCAATGAAAGTAAACTGAATTGTAAATTATGAGGACCTAATTTACTATATTTGGTATTTTTCTTAAATAGGCCAATTAAAAAGAAGTTGGAATTAATATTTAAAATGCCCTTGAAAATGAAGTTATAGCTATCATAGTTCAAATTAATATGGGAATTATCAAGTCTTAAGGTAAAACCTCAAGGTACCGTTTGAGTCTTGTGTTCTTTCTTAGTAATTACTCCTACTACCATAGCTAGCAATTACTCCAAAAGACACAATAATTAAAAAATCACTTAGTGTATGATTAAAATTTAAAATTAGACAAAAGCAACTTGTTCCTCTACTAAAAATTGCTCAATTGAGACAATCAAATACAAGCATATAAGATTATATCTTCTAGTCATGAACATGATAGAAAATATTTTCTAATTGCATTGTAAAGGTAATATTTCTATACAATCGTGAAGTTGTCAAAACCAATTTAAATCATAATTACTCAATACACACATGCATAGACAATGTATTCACAATCTAAGATTCTAAATTATATAAATATAATCTTGGAGCTAGAATCAAATATACAATTTAAAATTAAGTATTGAAATAAAATAACTCCTTTTGTAAAATAGGAACTCAAGCCTTAATCTCTATCTCCAAGAATCAAGAGATGAAAATATAATGACGATGATGATGATGGTTGAGGTGGCGCGAAGCAGAGAAGGAAAATGGAAATATGGAAATGTGTGATAGAGATGATGATGGAATGAAGTGAATGAAAAGAAGAAAGGAGGAATGGAAGTGAGATACGTGTGTTGATGATGAATGAAAGAGTGATGATGGAGAATGAAAAAATGGATATGTGTGTCGAGAACACAGAAGAAAATATTATATAAAACACGGTCTTATTAGTTGCACATTCGGCTAATTCAAACTCGATACTTGTTGCGCACCTTTAATTAATGGGAGAATATAAGCATTTATACGGTCTCGAACTCTATATCTTATTTAAACGATAATAAATTACTTATCACTTAGATCAATTTCTCGTTAGTATCAATTTTTTCATGTGAGTCAAAGTGTACAATATGAGAGTATTTATTTGCTTTCATCTACTATTTACCTTTGAGTGTGAACCTTGTGTGATTACCTCTTTGAATGGAAATCTTTTGCTGTGTGCTTGAGAGTGTAGGATTCAAGTTTCTTAGACACCTAAACCTCTATAAATATGTCTTTAATTTTCTCTCATTCTCTTCAACAAAAAATTTTACCTTAAGTTAATATTTGTATAAGGAACCTCATTTTCATATATTATAAGAATTTAAGTGATTTTAGAAAGAATAAAAAGGTTAACAAATTAAAAGAAATTTAAATTACCAAATTCAATCCCCTTCGGGTATTTTCTGACTAATATATTACTTGTAATTCTCAGGCGTCAGGTTGATTGTCGATAGGAAGAAATAAAAAATATATATGGCATGAATTAAATTCAGGTTCTCTAGTTTCGGTATGAATTCAATTTGGGCCAGACTTAAACTTTCATTTTCTTTATTTTTTTACAAAGGTTTAAATTCGGCCTGACTCGAATAGGATTTTTTTAAAGAATTTGATCGTTATTGTATTTATTTTATTCAAGAAATTAATTGGGCTTTACCAATAAAAAGATTTTTGTAAAATTTTCTCTCATCTCAAAAAGTGAAAACCATTATTTTATTTTGGGCCGGGCTTGTACCTAGTAGGGTGATCCACAAAACATAAACATACGGCGACTTACGCTTAAATAATTTAATCAGACGAATGAAAAATATGAAATAGCGTCGATTAATAATTTAGTATTCAACAGTGTCAAGATTGTCTCTTATAAAAGAATGTCGGCTAAAGGTCTATTCTGGTCCTCAATGTTTGCATGAAGTTTAATGTTAGTCCTCAATGTTTCAAAAGTTTAATGTTGGTCCTCAATGTTTTGTTTTTGGTCAATTTTGATCCTCGAGCGTAACACCGTTAACTTTTTACCATTAAATGATGACATTGCATGCTTATATGGCACACCATCTCTCATAAATGTCATATTTTAATGACGTGGCATAATACATCACTGCCACGTCACCCCAGATTGCCACATCATCATCTTCTCTCCTTCATCAACATCATTATCATCATCATCTGGGGTGACGTGGCAGTGATGTGTCATGCCACGTCATTAAAATATGACATGTAGGAGAGATGGTGTGCCATATAAACATGCATTGTCATCATTTAACGGCAAAAAATTAACGGTGTTACGCTCGAGGACCAAAATCGACCAAAAACAAAAACTTTGAGGACCAACATTAAACTTTTGAAACATTGAGGACCAACATTAAACTTTATGCAAATATTAAAGACCAAAACAATACTTTAGCCAAGAATGTCGGTGAAAAATAATATATATATATATATATATATATATATATATATATATATATATAATAATAAACTTTTTTTGACAAAACGTAAATTACAAACTTTTAAATTGAAAAGAAAATAATATTCTATCAAAAAAAAGAAAAGAAAATAATAATTTCACCAAATTTTCATAGGTCACGATGTCACATAAAGAAACATGTACTTTTCATTTATTGAGCAATTTGACTGTCGAGTTTCATGCGTAGCTACCCTAATTAATATTGGTGTTGGCTTCCCTGGATGTTAATTATCATTCAATTATTGTACTTTATAATTGTGTGTGGATTGTCGGTGTGAGTAAGAAACTCAAATACTTTTAATTAAATAATTTTTTTATTTAAATCAAAATATATATATATATATATATATATATATATATATATTTATTTATTTATTTATTTATTGTTGAACATGATGATTAATCTCTTCATTAATTTATAGAAATTTTAAAAAGTAAGACAATTGGTCCAATAATTTAAAACCGCTTCATATTTTAAAGCCAATGACCTTTGTGAGAAAATTGATGTACACCTTGAAGAGATAATTTTTAGCTCAGTGATTCAAAATTACTTTTTATCCCATGTCAATGATTAAACTCCTGATATTTAGTTAAAAATACATGAACCATTTCAATTTAATCATACTCTTCCCATTAATTAATCGTATATATTACACCTGACTTATATGCAGTCTTTTTCAACTGAATCAATAATTTTATATATATATATATATAATATTTTTCAAAACTTTTACTTTAATTTGGTGCTTCAATTCTAATTAAGTCCTTACAATAAAAATATTTAACTTAATTCCATGTTATAGCTATTAAAACTTCAAAAAATGTCTTTTGATATTGATTATAAATATCACTAAAAGAAACATGAGAATTTTCAACAACTTATATTTCGACGACCACTTAATTGTTAAAAAGTTTAACAATTGAATTTTGACCGTCGAAATAGGTTGTTAAAAAAAGATAACAATATTTTCAACAGTCAACAATTATCGATAATACTTTTTTTATAATACTTAAAGGTATTTTTCTCAACGGCCATCGTCGACAAATATATTGTCCAAAATAATATTATTGATAAATATCGACAATGGTTGATAATCGAAAATACCATAATTGACTTTTTTTGACAACTTAATTCGATGGCAAAAAATAAGCTATTGAAAAAAATGTACTTATTTCGATGGCTGAAATTTAATTGTTAAAACAAGTACCTTCTTTCAATAATTAATAATAGTTGTCAAAATATAAGTTGTTGAAAATATTCATATATTTCTTGTAGTGATGTAGAATTTTGATAATGAAATTAAAAAAATATTGTTTATAATGAGAAATTAAAAGAAATATAAGTGATAGTTATATGTAAAATAGAACAACATATTACTTTGTTTCTTGAAAATTACACATTTGATCTTAATTTAATTTTTTAAAAATTAAAAATGATTAATTTCATCATTTCTTTAAATAAATTTATTTTTATGTTAGTTACAAGAATGGATGTTCCGCAAATGAAAAATCTAATATAGTGCTACGTGCTTGCGGAGGCACAAATGTTAAACATAATTGTGTTAGTTGGCACAAATGATTAAAAATTGGGAGGAAATTGTTTTCCCTTCAATCATGAATTAGGGTTTAAATTTCTGTAATGTCATCTACAATAATTTTGTTAGGGGGCATCTCTCTGAAAAAAAATTTGTTTACGATTGAATAAAATTGTATATAATTTAGACTTATGTAATAATTTTTTAAATTAAATCTTTATTGATTTTTTAATATATCACTCACGTCTTACTCAATAATACTGATTTTTCATTATTACCACTCTTTCCTATAAAAAAAGGCACAGTTGTTTTTACTCACGAATCATGATCATTAAACGTCTCCAGCAACTTCCTTGAATCATCAATTTGATATATATTAAAGTTTTGTTGTAAATAGTGTGTTTAAAAAAGTTTCAATAAGTTTCAATCTAGAACAAAAAAGAGACTCAAAATAAAGAATATATATTAATCAAGTGAATGAAACCGAGATTTAAAATCAGAAAATATATATAGAGCCTTTAAAAATATAAATACCATGAATTAAAAATGGATGAAAACTTAAATATGAAGTCATGAACAACCAACAAATTAATTTAAAAAAAAAAGGAAATCGCTGAATTAACAAGCTATAATTAACAAGAACGAATTAGACAATTAAATTAAATCTGCTTAACTACACATATATTCCTATTTTCAAGCGAAATAAAAAGGCAAAGTAATAGAGAATAATTAAGTAATGATTCAAAAAGAGCAGTAACCTCGATCTAAGCAAAGAAAAGGATGCAAAGTTGGAAGAAATGAAATTGGAGAAATATTGATAGCTAGGAGAAGCAAAGGGAAAGGGAGGAACAACCAGAAATCATCGGAATGGGCGGCTTTGGGAAGGGAAATTAAAGAAGAAAGATTAAAATTTTCTCTTTGATTTTCTATCTTCCCAAACAGCCCATTCCTACAACTTCTGGTAGCTTCAATCTCCCATTCCCAGCTTCAAATAAAGCTGAGGAGAAGCATGTAAGGCTTCGTAAGCTACTTCTGTATATATATAGCTCCAATCAGGCGCATTCGGGAGGGCATAGCTGTAATTTCAAAGATCGAATCCGGACAAAAAATTAGAAGGCTAAAATGTACTAGAAAGCTTTTGAGTTTTAAATCAGACACACATAATATATTTTTATTTAAATTAATAAAAAATATTTTAATAATTTAAGTTAGAGTTTTAAGGAAAATTATCAAAATACTAATCATAAATTTAAATAAAAATATTAATATGATTAAAAATGTTAGAAAATAAACAAAGATTTGACCAAAGAAGATGGAGTACTAGAAATTTAAATATTAAAAAATTAAGGTAAATTTTAAAACTTTAAAATATTAGGTGTTTTTATCTAAATTTGAAGAAAATTTGTGTGCGTTTTAGTTAAATTAAAAAATAAAATAAAGGGTAAAGTATTCTTGTTGTCCCTAAACTTTATTGCAATGTTCATTCCTGCCTCTAAATTTTTTTTTGGTTCATGCCTACTCCCAAACTTTCAATTTTGTTTATGCCTACCAATTTTGCCAACACCGTTAACTTGTTTGACGAAATTTGTTGACGTGGACGATGAATGTGTATCTCTTTTGTCATCTCACTGTCCACCTATTTTCCACCTCACATTTAACTTTTTACTTTTATTAAAAAAATCCACCTAATCCAAATTTTTTTAAAAAAAAAAACCAAACTTTTATCCTAAAATATTTTTTTATTTGAATTAGGTTAGTTTTTTTTTAATAAAAGTAAAAAGTTAAATGTGAGGTGGACAATGACGTGGCAAAAGAAATACACATTCATCGTTTACATCAACAAATTCCGTTAAGAAAGTTAAAGGTGTTAGCAAAAAGGATAGGCATGAACAAAATTAAAAATTTAGGGATAAACATAAACCAAAAAATGTTTTGAAACAAAAATAAATATTACAACAAACTTTAGTGAGAGCAAAGTATTTACCCTAAAATAAAAGATACCTTGCGTGTTTTGAACGAGGCGGTGTATTGGGAAATCATCAAATTAAGGATGCTTTTTTACTTTTCACGGACCAATCACTGAATCAATCTATCTTTTTAAAATTCTTTTTCCTCATACCCATGTATGCTCAGATTCCTTCTAAACATTTTTTTCCCACAAGACTTATATATAAATTTCTTAGTGAAAACCTTTTTTTTATAGGAGTGAAAACCTTATTTTGATCTCTTCATTTTTAAATTAAATAAAATATAATATTACAAAAAATGGAAAATTATGAAAGATTTATTAAGTAATTGTAGTTCTTAATTAGTTTTTTTTATCTTGGAGTCTTTTCCCCTCATATATATATATATATATTCTTAGTGAAAATCATATTTGGATTACTTAATTTTTCAATTAAAAAAATATAATATTACAATCAAATGGGAAATTATTAGAAACACTACCAAAAAAATCACAATTTCATCCACTATTTAGTTAAAAATACTTTTATATTTGTTATCAATATAAATAATTATTTATAGTTGCAAATAAATAATAGTAAAATAATAATTTTAAACAATAAAATATTAATAATGCTATTAATTAAGAGTATTTTAATTAAAATAGATAAAATTATACGTTTTTAAATTTTTTAAAAGAATGAAATGTATGTTTTCATATTGCACAATAGAGACGAGAGAGAGGATGCAAGTATAATTTACTCTTATTATTACTATTATTATTATTTATTATATCCTAATTAATTACTTGTTCTTCATTATCTGTTATTTGAATAACAATAGTTAATTATGAATTAGTATTAGATATATATATAGGAAAATAATCTCATATTAAAGCTTAGTCCTCACGCCTCATTAAGATTGAAAGGAGCAGTGTCCATGGCTAACTACCTCTATTATATCTCAATATAATTGGATTCGATCGGACCAGATAAAATATAGATATGAAAAAGTGTATAAATTACTTAATTTGGAGAGTGTTACAATGTAAATATGAACTTTAATTTTTATTTAGCAGTCTAAATCATACGTTTTATGTACTTACACTTTATTGAACTCAAATCTCAATATAATTAATCTATCACTGACAAACAATTTAGTCTCTTTATCACACAAATTTCAATATTGTAAATTATATTATCACCGTCAAGTGCTTGTCTTTTTGCTAAAAATTATATAGTTATTAAATACACACAATTCACGTGGTTCAAAGAAAAGATACTTCTCAAGATGAATGTAATTTTATGAGTTGATATAAATTATATATGGATTTTCTTAATTACTATAACTTCTTTTGTAGAAGAAAAATTAGATATTAATTACTTTATTAAAAAAAGAATTATGCGGGTTAAAAAACTACTAAATTAAATTATTTTCAATTTTATACACTTAACAATTAAAATCTGACATGTTTCATATGAAAGTTCGCGAATTTTTTTTGGCCTCAAGTATGTGTCAACATAAATTTATAAAAAAAAAAGAATTTATAAAAAATGAATAAAATTGTAACTTATATTTTATAGGATGGGAATTGTTAGAAAATAATTGAGAAGATGACAAACTTTTTAGGATTGAAAAACTTTGTTTTTGTCATTTTCCCGGTTGCCCATGTATATAAGTCCTATAAGATTTTGAAAAAATGAAAGCAAAATAAAGATTCCAATGATTTAAAATAAGAATGAATGCTACAAAAATTGAGAAAGATGATATAATTTGGTAAAGTGAAAAAGCAAAAATAGAGAGAAAATTGATTAAAAGTGAGACCTACTTTTTTTGAGTAAGGATTCTTTAAATTTTCTCTCGCATCACTTTAATTTACCAATTATCATCTTGCTGAAAAATTTTTTCGGCCTGACCATCTTGCTCAAAAATTTTTTCGGCCTGACCATCTTGCTCAATTTAAATGATTTATTTCTCACTTTTTTTGGGTGTATTTTTTTTAATAGATATATAAATATTTTTATGGGATATAATCTTGTCCGACTAGACGTTTAATATGAACGAATTCTCTCAATTGAAATTTGAATATTAATTCATTATGTTGTAGGAATTAGTTACTTTCATTAAACTGTATAATTTTTTCATTGCATATATATCTTCAGGTGGTGGTATGGAGGTAGAGATGATCATGGTTAGGGTTTGGATATGGTACTATATTTGTCGGGTTTAGATTTGAGCGGGTACCAAAATAAATTTTTATCCCTGGACCTTACGAATAGTCAAATTCCCATACTCGGATCCAGACTCATAAAAATTTTAAATAAATTATTATTTTATTAATATAAAATTATTTTTATAAATTTTTTTATCTATAATCACAAAAAATAAAAAAATTAAATCATAAATATAAAATACTATTAAATTATTTTAATATCTATAAAATATTTAATATTTTTCTTAAAATTATATATTTTTTCAACACAAAAAATTTTAAAATATTATTTTTTATATATAAAAATAAATAATTACTATTGCGAGTAAAATGCGGGTAGGGTACCTTGTGTAAGTTTGGGTATGAGTCCGGGTACGAAGTCAAAAGAGATCCAAGGATTTAATAAAAAAGTAAATGATTTGATTAAAACTATTAGTTATTATATGAATAAGATCTATCGATGATACCAACGTAAGAATTTAATTTCTTGATTTATCTCAGTTTAGATCAGATCGATTGGTCTCTATTTTATTTATATGAAAAAATTGCGTCTATTTTTTTGGTTCTTAATTAATTACAACATCTCATGCTATTTCTACCTACGGATTCATATTGAGTACATATATATGTATATAACCATAAATGACCCTAGCTAATAAATTTATATATATATATTAATAAAGATGAATTCATGATTAATTTTCCATGCACAAATTAAATAGCAATCATCTATATATATATATATACGTACGCACAAGCACATACAACCTAGCATTACGTACACAACCTCTCACCGGCGAATTCCAGCTTAATTAGAAGACGTCATCCGCCTCTTCAATCTCAAAACCCGCCGCCGCGTCAGCATCGGCGTCCACTAATGCCGCAGGGGAATATTCCGGATCCGGAGTTGCTGATGGTGACTCAGAGGGGCTGGCATTCGGAGACAACCGGGCCTCGGGGCCCGGGGCGGCTGCCGGGGAGTCGGAATTTGGAGCACCGGCTGGGTTTTGGTCCAAAGAGGGGGCCGGGGAGGGGGCCTGAGCGGCGACGGCCACGAAGAGGAGGGTGAGGAGAAGGAATTGAAGAGGAGGGGCCATTGTTGGTGCAAAATAGAGAAAGAGAAAGAAAAATTAATATTATGAGGATGCATAGTAGTGCATATATATATATGAGAGCGAGAAAAAGTAGGAACGTTTTTGGGAATTAATGATGGGTTAACGTTGGGGTATTAGGATGGAAAACTTGAGGACGTAGGGATTTCAATTTATTTTTGTGGTGCTATTTCAATCAAGAAATTTTTTATTTTTTAAATTAGTGTTTACAATATTTAGGTTGGCATTAAGTTCATACAAAAATGTTTACACAAATCCCTTTTCTTTTGACAACATATTATTCTAAAATAAAAAACTTAGGCCCATTTCCTTATGTCCATTTCATCAAGTTCTACCAATAATATATTGTATTTACACTTTCTTTTTTCTATGATTAGTCATATAAAAGGTGGTCTTCTATATTCTCTCTCTACTGTGATTGGTCATTTAAACACTTTTTGCCACGTATCAAATGTATATTGAGAAACTTGATGAAATGGACATAAGAAAATGGACCTAAATTTTTTCCTATTCTAAAGTGGTTTACCTTCTCATTTTATTCTGAAAGAATTAATAATGTTTAGACTGAATTTTGTCTGTCAATTATAATTTAATAGTACAAATTCCAAAACCAGTTGCTAAAATCGTCGTTAAAGATCCATTCTTATCTATTCTCTCTGTGACAAATTAGTCTTTTCATATTAGGTTAGCTTCAGTTTGAAATAGTGAGTTTAGATTCAAAAAATAATAAAGGAGGAAGAAGGATTTGGGAGGATTTTAAGAGTCATATAAATGCGTAGAACATTAAGGCCCCGTTTGGTGTGTTGCAATGGGGACTGTTGTCATTCCACGGGAAGAATCTACGTGTTTGGTATCAATTTTATGCAATGTAATAATATATTTTATATTATAAGTCACTTTACATCAAATGAAATGAAGTAAAATAGATTACATAAAAAATATTATGTAAAACTTGTTTACTTAAGTAATTAAAATTTTTTGACAAAATTGCTCATCCCATTTGTCACAATCACCCACCCACCACTTTTTTATTTTTAAAATATAATAATAAGGGTTTTTTTGGTCTTTTTACATATTTTACATTACAAACTTTCCTTCCTATTTTATTTCATACTAAACATCAAACATGTTTATAATCTTTACAATTATTTTACATTCCTTCCCTTTATATTCCCAATAACATACCAAATGAACCCTAAACCACAAGATATCTGATTAACAAAAATAAAACTACAAAACATTTAATTGAAATCGAACCAAACAAATGCTACCGGACTTTAATTTAGCCAAATAGCTAGAAAACTACTATAGTATTATGAATTTTATCAAACAAATGTATGGTAGCTGGAGAGACCAACATTTGATTACATAAGACATCATAAGACCATTAAGACCAACCTGTGTGGTCTTGAGTCTTGACCTTGAAGACACAGAACACATAGCTAGAAATTTCTCAAACATAGTAGAAACAACAAATCAAATTAAGAAAGACAGATGAAATGAAACACTCGTAAGTCGTAATATTTTATTCCCATCACACACAACGACTTGACTCCATTACTGAGGACAAGACACAATCGATGCCTCGCTAGTTGCACTTGGAGCTTCCTGCAGGTCCTATAAAGTTAATAAAAACGCAACAAAATTTAATTAATAATCAATACCATATTAATTAATCATAATTAAACTAATTAATGAACAGTATGGAATAGTTATATAGTTTTAACTCTTAATTTTGATATATATACTCACATTGCCCACATTCATGAAATCGGCAGAAGCAATTGGAGAAGCAGAATTAAGGTTTGTTTTCAAATTGGGCAAACATCTTTTGTTTTTCCGTATCTCTCAATCTCTAGCTCTCTTTCTTTCTCTCCTTTTGGCACGCGTTTGTTATATTATATAAAAATGAAGTGAATGCACTGACTAAGTGTTGGTCCAAGTGGTAAGCGGTTTAGTATCACTTAATCCCAAATTTAAAATCTTATAAATGCAGTTATCTTTGTTGAAAGACTCTCCCACTATAACTATATAGGTGCGTGACGTGAGTTGAGTGCAGATTAATTAGGACAGTACCTAAAAAACGGGATGAGCAATAAAAAAAAAGTGAAAGTAATAAATCCAAATTAAAGGTGTGAAAGGGGAAAAGAGTGAGCATTAGACAATGAGGCTAATTCACTATGTCATTAAATTTAGCCATAAATGTATTGATTAATTAGTAGTCATAATAGTTATAAATAAATGACCAATGGTATTTTAGTCTAGCCAAACGGACTAATCTCCTTGGTCAACCATATTCAAACCCTTGCTAGCTAGGAAGTTTTTCCTCCCTGGATGAGAAAAAGATTATTTCAAAAAATATATATTCAATTCGATAAGAAATTTTTTTTTTTCACGAATTCAAATTATACATGGATAATTCATATATAGAGTATATATGAAGCCACTCTTTTTTGTTGTTCCAAATTGTCGTAATTCATAGATTTAGTATATGATTGGACTTGGGTATTGACTTTTACCAACGATGAAATAATCTTTAGTTGATATTTGGTAGAGTTCAAGTAATTTGTTATTTTATGCCGTATGCGAGTTAATATTAAAAAAATATTATTTTACCTATATATCAACCTGTAACATACAAACTAACATTCACTGAATTCAAACTCCAGAGAGTCTAGAAGTAAATCCATTATATTCTTCCATAAAACATATATAAGTTGGTTTACCATTTTAATAGGATTTTGTTCAAAAATAATACTCAATAGATCTGTGAGTGAGTGATATGGAGAAGAATAATATAACTCACACGTTAATTCGATTCAATTGCTTTTAATTATAAATATTAATTTGGGTAAGAGAGACCAACATTTGATTAGATTACATAGATAGCATTAAACCATTATGACTGACCTTTGGTACTCCTCCTAACCTTAAAGACAGACATAGAATTAGAAATAGACATAATACAATTCCAAACATAGTCCAACTATCGATCGAACTAAAAACACAGACAACAGAAACAAATTAAGATAAGACACATGAAATTAAGCTAACGTTAATTTCATTTTATTTTATTCCCATCACACGATGGCTGGATTGACTCCATTCAACTTTCTCATATCAAATGCGTTTCTCTGGGTTCACTACAATGACAAAAAAATAAATAAGATTAATTAAAATGTATAAATATATGTAGGAAATCCTATATGAAAGAATATATACACACAAGAAAAATAAATAAATCAATAAATGTGAGAAATAATAGCACAGAGATTTTTTCACCTTAGTCGATGGTTCGCTAGTTGCAGTTTCAGATTCCTTGTCCTTTAAAGTTAATTTTAAAACACAAAATAATGAGTTAGAGAATTGAATTAATAAAATATTAATCGTAATAATATAATTAAACTAATTAACAGTGGAGTTATATTATTATACTAATACAATTTAGTGTTTAGTTGATACTCACATTGCCCACATTCATCACGGGAACGTCCTCAGCATAATTGGTAACTTCTTCAGCAGTTATTATTTCACAATGTTCTTCCTGATAATGATTGAAAATACCATAACTAATCTAACTCTCAATTATCTTGGAAATTAATATGATCAAAATTAAAAAAAAAAAAAGAAAAGAAAAAATAGATGAGACCTTGATGTTGGAGGAGGGATGGTCGTTGGGATCCATTTGAACAAGATCAGCTAAGAAGTCATAGACTTTGTTTTCATTAATTTCTTCAGCAAAGTCATTTCTCTCAATGGTGTTCTTGTTCTTCTCTTCTGTCCGAATCCACGCACGAAGGCTGAGTTCTTCAATGAAAATCTCCGTTGCTTTTTCGAGCACAGCTCGACTTTCTTCGAATATCTACTCAACCACATACACACATATATGTCAAACAATTAACATTTTGAAGACACAAAAAGAAATCATTTGATCGGATCGAGATGTTGAGGGCAAAAAAAATTGCGAACCTCCAAGTCATCAAAATCGACTCCCATACGAGTTGGAGAGACTGAAAGACCTAGCCCTGAGGCAAGTACACATCATCAAGAAAAAAAAGTTATATTGAAATCATATTCGGTATTAAAATTGAAACCCTAAAGCCTAAATTCTAAATTCTTATCAAAAGATGAGATAACAAAAACGCTGAGAGAATAGTGCTTAGGGATAAAATTGATTGCCCTATCGTCTTCAAAACTAAAACTTTCCCCCTTCCCCTTTTTTGTATGAGTGAATGATGTGGCGAAAAGCCGAAAATCTAGTTTAAAGAGCGATAAATATAAAAAAAATAAAGTGGTTAAATTAAGAGTGCATCCTTGACCTTTTAAGACCTATACCTGGTGATGATGGTGCAGAAATTGAAGAAGCATTCATCTTTTGGTGTTCCATATCTCTCAATATTCTCTAGCACTCTCTCTTTCTCTCCTTTCTTCTTTTTGCCTTCTTTTGGGTAGACTTCACCCTAAATTTATAGGGGAGGAATGTGCTTTGTATGTACTGTATAGAAACAAAGTGAATGCAATAAATCCAGGGTTTGAATGGGGAAATAATTAAGTGACCATTTTACAAGAAAGGTAAGTCACTTATAATACTCATTAAATTTTGTTATTAATATATTAATTTATTAGTATAATAATAATAAAATAAATGGCCAATGGTATATATGTCAATTTAGTGAAACAGACTAATCTCTAATCAACCATATTCAAAATACTCCTGCTATCAAGTTTTCCCTCCAAAAGAGTCTTAATATATTATATTGGCTTTTATTTTACTATATTTTTATCTACATGCAGACAGTTAAAATTGTACTCATTTCCAGCAAATGAATATATATGTAAGTAATTTCTAGGTTGTATTTGGTAGAAATGCATGGAGGGAAGGGATGGAAAGTTAAGTACTATAGAGTAAAAAAAAGTACGGTAGAGTAAAAGAAAGTAAAAATAAAAACGTGAAGTAAAATTTGTAAAGTAAAGTATTGGAAAAAAATAAAATGTGAATAGTACTTTGTAATATAATCCTTATCAAACACAAGATTTTTTTGGACTTTGAAAAAATATTTCCCTTCCCCTCAATTGAAACCTTCCTAAACACATCCTATAAAATATCTAGACCCCTTAATTTATATAAGGCCAAATTACTCTTTTGGTCCTCAACGTTTGCATGAAGTTTAATTTAATATTGGTCCTCGCTAAACTTTTTTTTGTCAAAATTGGTCCTCTAGCGTAGCATCCGTCTGGTTTTGCCATTAAATACTGACGTGGAAGGCTTATGTGGTACACCCTCTCTCCTACGTGTCATATTTAAATGACATGGTATCCTCTCTCACTCCAACTCAGCAAAATGACGCCGTTTTGATTCATTTAAATGACCAAAATAGAACATTTAAATGAATCAAAACGGCATCGTTTTGCTGAGTTTGAGTAAGAGAGGGTGTCATGTCATTTAAATATGACACGTAGGAGAGAGAGTGTGTCACATAGCCTTTCACGTCAGCATTTAATGGCAAAAACAGACAAATATTATGCTAAAGGACCAATTTTGACAAAAAAAAGAGTTGAGGACCTAAAATAACTTTTTAAAACATTGAGGATCAATATTAAACTTCGTACAAACGTTGAGGACCGAAAGAGTAATTTGGCCTTTATATAATAATCTTTTTTATTGACAAAATAGCCACAATAGGAAATCAAGCATCATGCCATATATTTTATTTTCGGGAATGAGGGTAAATTGTATAAAGGTGCGTTTGTTTGTTGGATTGGAAGAGGGGAAAAATAATGGAGGGTGGGTCCCACCTGTCATGGGAGTGTAGAATTCTTTTTGGATTCTGTGAGTGAGTGGCGAGAAAAAAAATTGGAGGTGAAATGTCCATTACGTCCTTGGATTCAACACAATCATAACCTTTTTTTTAAGGCTAAAATGCACTGAAACCCCCTGAGTTTTGGGTGAGGGGCACATAGACCCCCTGAGTTTTAAAACCTTGCACATAGACCCCCTGAGTTTTCACTTTCGGGCAAAAAGCACCCTTCCGTTAAGACTCCATCCAATTTTGCTGTTAAATGCCACTTCACCAATTTTTTTTAGGCTATTTTTGTCTTTTCCTATCTATCTCTAATTAAAAACCCACCCATTTCATTTACCCAAACCCATTTCATATACCCATCATTTTCCTATCCCTACCAATTCAATCCCTAAGCCACTAAAAGAAACAAATCACAGCAGCCACCGTGAACCACCATTGAAGACCACCTAATACGGGTAGGTGAGTGCCATCTCACATTTTACACTATTTCGGCTTTCCCATCTCTTTTTAAGTATTAAGCAACCTTTATAATTTTTTTTTTTATTTTGAAAGAAAAATCCATCTGTTGTGATTTTATATTTGAACAATATTTTGTGTGGTACTCTATCTATCCTCTCCAAGTGAGAAGACTCACTTTCTTACTTGAGCGTTTCAGGATAGATTTTCTTGGGGTGAAAATTTAAGGATAGATTTAATTGTTGAGAGAGGCGTCTAGAGAGAGAGAGAGAGAGAAGAGAGATCAGAAGTGAAACATGAATGAATGGTGGATTGAGAAAAGAGAATTTGAGAGATGAATATGGAAGTTATGAAAATAAGACGTAGCAGAGAAGGGGAGCAGGAAAATTGATACTGGGTGATTGAATAAGGCTAGGTGGTCTTCAATGGTGGTTCACGGTGGCTGCTGTGCTTTGTTTCTTTTAGTGGCTTAGGGATTGAATTGGTAGGGATAGGAAAATAATGGGTATATGAAATGGGTTTGGGTAAATGAAATGGGTGGGTTTTTAATTAGAGATAGATAGGAAATGACAAAAATAGCCTAAAAAAATTGGTGATGTGGCATTTAACAGTAAAATTGGATGGAATCTTAACGGAAGGGTGCTTTTTGCCCGAAAGTGAAAACTCAGGGGGTCTGTGTGCAAGATTTTAAAACTCAGGAGGTGTATGTGCCCCTCACCCAAAATTCAGGGGGTCTTAGTGCATTTTAGCCTTTTTTTAATAATTTAATATAAGGGGTAAAGTGGTAATTTTAGTTACTTCCATTCCCATTCTCAAATTTTATTACCAAACACAGTAAGCCCATTCTCATTCCTTTCTTCCTAACAAACACACCCTAAGATTGTGTTTGGTAGGTGGAATGAGTGGCGGAATGGGAATTAGAATGTTGGAGGCAATAAAAAAGTCATGTCAATGTGATGTTATGTGAATGGAATAAAATAGATAAAATGACCATTTTATCCTTACATTAAAAGTTATAATGGAATAAAAGTGGGTAAAATAGTAAGAACAAAAACATAATTTCATCAACTTATAAAAAGTAAGATTTGTTTAGTAAAAAGAAGGTACGAGGGATTGTCTTTTTCTTTCTCTTTTTCCACCTACCAAACAAGACCTAAAGCATGCCACAAAACATTATTTAATTCACTTTAATTGGCGTGTATATATATAATATTTTCACAAACTCAAGTAGTCTATCATATATATATACTCATTTGTTGTTCCAATCTTGTATTTCCTAGTGTTAAGCGTACTTGGACACAAGTTTACAACAAATAGAACTTTTTTTGTTTGGTGGAATCGGTTTTCATCATGGTCTAATTAAGCATTCAACTTAAACTCATGTTTATGTTCAGTTTAAAAAAGAATTGAAGGATTGATTGTCTGTGATAGCTAGTCGAGTACAAATTTATTAATATGAATTAGCTAGCTTCAGACACAAACTTAAATATTAATAATTCAAAACTTCATGTTCATTAATTTTATTTAAGGAAAATGTATTCATCTTTTTTCATTATATATATTAAGCATTTCAGAAATTTAAAATAAATTAAAGAGTATAATAATACTATTTCTATTTGAAAGTTATACAAAAATTAAAAATAAAACAACTTGCTATTTGATGAATCTTTAAGTGCACTTTTTTTTAAGGGATTACTTGGAGAATTAGAAGGAATCCCCGATGAAATCTCTGACAATCAAATTAATCCGATCTTCAAAAGAATAATAATCACAAAAGGGGTTAAATAAATAGTGTGTTATATATCTTTTATAAAAAAAGAAGAAGTTGTGTAATTTATCTGGCTATGAGCGGTATTTATAGATGAGTATACGAGGGATGCAGTAAAATAATTGTTTCCACAATGATAACTAGTATCATGGAAAAGGAGTACTACAATATTATTAATTCGACTCAAATGCTTATAATTATAAATATTAATTTGGGTCAGAGAGACCAACATTTGATTAAATTACATAGATAGCATTACACCATTATGACCAACCTGTGGTACTCTTGACCTTTAAGACGGACAGACAACATAAACAAAGATAAGACACATGAAATTAAACTAATGCTAATTTCATTTTATTTTATTCCCAACACATGATGGCTTGACTCCATTCAACTTCCTCAGATCGAATGCGTTTCTCTGGGTTCACTGCAATGACAAAAAATAAATAAGATTAATTAAAATGTATGTGCATGTAGGAAATTCTATATGAAAGAATATATACACACAAGAAAAATAAATAAATGAATGAAAGTGAGAAATTTTTTCACCTCAGTTGATGGTTCGCTAGTTGCAGTTTCAGTTTCTTTGTCCTTTAAAGTTAATTTTGAAGACACAAAATAATGAGTTAGAGAATTGAATTAATAACATGTTGATCGTAATAATATAATTAAAGTTATTAACAGTTGAGTTATATTATTACACTAATACAATTTACTGTTTAATTGATACTCACAATGCCTACATTCATCACAGGGGCCTCCTCAGCAGAATTAGTAACTTCTTCAACAATTATTATTCCACAATGTTCTTCCTGATAATTATTGAATATACCATAACTAATTTAACTATCAATTATCTTAGAAATTAAAATGATCAAAATTAAAGAAAAAAAAAAGAAAAAAAATAGATGAGACCTTGACGTTAGAGGGATGGTCATTGGGATCCATTGGAACAATATCAGCTAAGAAGCCATAGACTTTGTTTTCATTAATTTCTTCAGCAAAATCATTTCTCTCAATAGTGTTCTTGTTCTTCTCTCCAGTTCGATACCACGCACGAAGGCTGAGTTCTTCGATGAAGATCTCCGTTGCTTTTTCGAGCACAGCTCGACTTTCTTCGAATATCTACTCAACCACATACACACATATATGTCAAAAAATTAACATTTTGAAGACACAAAAAGAAATCAATGGATTGGATCGAGATGTTGAGGGCAAAAAAATTGCGAACCTCCAAGTCATCAAAATCGACTCCCATGCGAGTTGAAGAGATTGAAAGACCTAGCTCTGAGGCAAGTACACGTCATTAAGAAAAAAAATGTTATATTGAAATTATATTCGGTATTTAAATTGAAACTCTAAAGCCTAAACTCTAAATTCTTATCAAAAGGCAAAAAAACAGAGAGAATAGTGCTTAGGGATAAAATTGATTGCGCTAATTGTCTTCAAAACTAAAACTTTTCCCCTCCCCCTTTTTTGTATGAGTGAATGATGTGGCAAAAAGCCGAAAAATCTAGTTAAAAGAGCGACAAATAAAAAAAATAAAGTGGTTAAATTAAGAGTGCATCCTTGACCCTCTAAGACTTGTACCTGGTGATGATGGGGCAGAAATTGAAGAAGCATTCATCTTTTGGTTTTCCATATCTCTCAATGTTCTCTAGCACTCTCTCTTTCTCTCCTTTCTTCTTGTTGCCTTTTTTTGGGTAGACTTCACCCTAAATTTATAGGGAGGGGGGATGTGTTTTGTATGTACTGTATAGAAACAAAGTGAATGCAATAAACCATGGGTGTGAATGGGGAAATATTTAAGTGTCTATTTTACAAGAAAGGTAATTCACTTATAATACTCATTAAATTTTGTTATTTAATGTATTAATTTATTAATATAATAATAAAATAAATGACCAATGGTATATATATCAGTTTAGTGAAACAAACTAATCTCTAGTCAACCATATTCAAATTACTCCATACTATTAAGTTTTCCCTCCAAAAGAGTTTTGATATATTGGCTTTTCTTTTACTATTTTTTTATCTACATGTAGACAATTAAAATTGTACTAATTTCTAGCAAATGAATATGTAAGGAATTCTTAGAAAATATCTAGAACCCTTAATTTATATATTAATCTTTTTCATTGACAAAATTAGCCATATAAGGAAATAAAAATTAAAGCATCATGCCATATATTTTATTTTTGGGAATGAGAGTAAACTCTAAAGCATCCACAAAACTTTACTATTTAATTCACTTTAACTAGTGTGTGTATATATATATATATATATATATATATATATATATATATATATATAATATTTTCACAAACTCAAGTAGTCGATCAAATTATATATATATATATTTGTTTGTTGTTCCAATCATGCATTCCTTAGTGTTGAGCGTTTGGACACAAGTTTACAACAAACAAAACTTTTTTTGTTAGGTTGAATCGGTTTTCACTATGGTCTAATTAAGCATTCAACTTACACACCTGTTAATGTTAAGTTTACTAGAATTGGAGGATTATTCTGTGATAGCCGAGTACTAATTTAAAACTTCGACAAACCTTTATGAATATCGATTAGCTTCGAACATAAACTTAAATATTAACAATTCTAATCTACTGCATTTTCATTAATTTTATTTAAAGAAAATGTATTCATTTTTGTCCATTATATAAATCTTCATTTCAGAAATTTAAAATAAATTAAAGAGTATAATAATACTATTAATTTCTTTTTGAAAAACTCGCTATTTGATGAATATTTTTTTTTTAGAATATTTGATGAATCTTTTAAGTGTACTTCTTTTAGGGATTACTTGGAGAATTAGAAGGAATCCCCAATGAAATCTCTAACAATCAACTTAATCCGATCTTCATAAGAATTATAATCAGAAAACGTTAAATAAGTAGTGTGTTATATATCTTTTATAAAAAAAAGTTGTGTTATATATCTGACTATGACTCTATGAGTGGTATTTATAGATGGATATACGATGGAAAAGGAGTGCTATAGTACTACTAAACTTTGATATACCTCTTCAATCGTGTAGTGTCATTTGTTAATATTAATAAAATCTCACATTAATAATAAAGACCCACCTTGAATGGATTAGGGATCAATTGATTGGAGGGATGTACTGAAGTTCAGTACTACCGTACTACTGAATATCTTCTCCATGAAAAAAAAGGGATGCATGTCTGTCACAAGTGAATAACAATTAATTATTTTGCATACAGAAAAGGTTAGTGGATGCTTGTAGGACAGTGCTATGATAGTGACATTCAACTGACTTCTAATGGGACAAGATATCTTACTTGTTAAAATGGATTTACTGTTGTACACTATACTGTTGTCCAAGAGAGAAAAAGACATAGGTGACCGGTCCCACTTGAACAAAGCGAGATAGGTAACCTGACCCCACTTGAATAGCATCATCACCACATAACAGATGATCCATTCTCTTAATTTTTTTGTATCTACTCCTTGTTAATATATGATCAAATAAATATTAATTTGGGTAAGAAACCAACATTTGATTGTATATTATATATATATACCAAGACCAACCTTTGGTTTTGAGTTTTGACCTTTAAAGAGGCAATAATAAATATTTACAAATTGTTAAGCGCCATGCATATATAACAAAGTTTAAAAGTTTTCTCAAAGTCAAACTAAAAACAGAAAAAAGAAAGAAAGACATAGATGTTCTGAAGCTAGCAGAAGATCATAAAAGGCCAAGCTCGTTCCCAACGATCACATTTGTCTTCACTTGATTCAACCCCCTGATCAAATCACTGCATAATTAGAATTAATTAATTAAATTAAAGAAGCTTAAGATATATAAAACAAAATATTTATTTTACATTAAGCATATACCTTTTTAATTTAGGGGAGGGAAGTGAAAGAAGAGATAAGGAGAGAGCAACAAATAAAGAGAAATTTAGTTATTTTGAAGTGAACCTTAAAAATTGAAAAGGTTGGAGTTCCTGTCAAAAGAAGAGAAAAAAAGACACAAAAGTAATTGGGAAGAAAATTGTTTGTACTATCATCTTCAAAACTAAAACTTTTCTCCAATTTCTATATGAGAAAATGGTGGAGTAGAATATCTATAGTAAAAAGAATGAAATAAAAGAGAAGAGGGTGAGGGATGAGAAATTGAAAAAAAAAGAAGAAGTAATAAAGTAGTTAAAGAGTGAAAAAACCTTTTGCTCTTCTTGACAATACTGAGCAAGCATATAAGGTGGAATTGTCATGAACTCTGGAACCTGTTGGAAAGGAGGTTGATTGATGATGTTGCTGAAATCTGTTAATGGTTGCTGGTTGAAGTTATCTGTGCTTCCAAAATCCCCCAAAACGTTTTGGCTTGCATGCTGATCAGAAGTGTTGCCTTCATTTTCCATTTCTCTCTCTCTCTCTCTCTCTCTCTCTCTCTCTCTCTCTCTAACTCTTTCTCTCCTTTGGCCCTTTCACCTTCTAGGTAGATTTTGGGGTCTATTTATATTGCGGAAAAGTAGTACTTGTATGGAATAAGGAACCAAAGTGGCCGGGTGTGACAAGGAAAATGAGTTAGCATTAAATAAAAAGGCTATTCACTAATGCTTAATTAAACTTGGTGATAAATGTATTGATTAATTAGTATCAATGACCATTTATGTGGGATCAACGGGAATTAATTGATTCAATGAAATATGTCTTTATTAGAAGATACCAATTGAATACGAAAAATAAGAGTGTAAAACTAACAGGATTAGGTATTGTGCAAGGGACTAATTTATCAAATCGTGATAAATTCGAGTTTGAATCTCTATTGAAAAAGGTGTCCAAATTTAGTGCTCGAGTCTTACGAATCCCATATCGGGGGTTAACTTCAAGAAAGGGCCTTATACAGTTATAAGATATTGGGCTCTCCAACAGCTAGTTTTTGGATGTGAATCTTCCAAGGACTTGTGCTCGATCAATTGGTGCTTTCATTAAGAGCCAACTATTCATAAAGGACTCTCTGCAAAAGGTTCTAACCAGTGAAAAGGTTGATTGTGATCAATTGAATTATCGCAGTGTATTAACCGTCAGGACGCCAGCTTTCAAAGGGGTAGTAATATTACAAGTCTCATATTAAGGAGGTTATCTTTAAGGGATGGCCTTATAAAGTCTTGAACTCTAACAATAATTTTTTAGATGTATTTTTTTCAAGAACTTGCCTTACGGAACCTTCTAGATTATTCTTGAGATGTTAATAAAAATATATATGGATATGCACGTGATTGGTAGAGAAAAGGTTACCTTTAATGAAAGGTCTTATAAAGCTTTAGGCTCTTCAACTTCAATAACTAATTTTTTGGGTGTGATTCTCCCAAGGACATGCTCGTTATGGCTAGGGAACAGATTAAAACCTAGAAGACAGACACATTAATTCGACTCAATTGCTTATAATTATAAATATAAATTTGGGTCAGAGAGACCAACATTTGATTAGATTACATAGATAGCATAACACCATTATGACCAACCTGTGGTACTTTGGCCTTGAAGACAAACACATAAATCAAAATAGACATAATGTAATTCCAAACATAATCCAACTCAATCGAACTAAAAACACAGACAACAAAAATAAAGATAAGACACATGAAATTAAACTAAAGCTAATTTCATTTTATTTTATTCTCAACACATGATGGCTTGACATCATTCAACTTCCTCAGGTCGAATGGGTTTCTCTGGGTTCACTGCAATGACAAAACAAACCAGATTAATTAAAATGTATATATATGTAGGAAATTTTATATGAAATAATATATACACACAAGAAAAAAATAAATAAATGAATGAATGTGAGAAATAATAGCATATAGGTTTTTTCACCTTAATCGACGTTTTGCTTGTTGCAGTTTTAGCTTCCTGATGGTCCTTTAAAGTTATAAAAACATACAAAATAATGAGTTAGAGAATTGAATTAATAACATATTAATCGTAATAATAAAACTAATTATTACACTAATACAATTTAATAATGTTTAATTGATACTCACATTGCCCACATTCATCACAGGGGCCTCAGCAGAATTAGTAACTTCTTCAACAGTTATAATTCCACAATGTTCTTCCTGATAATTATTGAAAATACCACAACTAATTTAACTATCAATTATCTTGGAAATTAAAATGATCAAAATTTAAAAAAAAAAATAGATGAGACCTTAACGTTTGAGGGATGGTCATTGGGATCCATTGGAACAATATCAGCTAAGAAGTCATAGACTTTGTTTTCATTAATTTCTTCAGCAAAATCATTTCTCTCAATAGTGTTCTTGTTCTTCTCTCCAGTTCGATACCACGCACGAAGGCTGAGTTCTTCGATGAAGATCTCCGTTGCTTTTTCGAGCACAACTCGACTTTCTTCGAATATCTACTCAACCACATACACGCATATATGTCAAACAATTAAGATTTTGAAGACACAAAAAGAAATCAATGGATCGGATCGAGATGTTGAGGGCAAAAAAATTGCGAACCTCCAAGTCATCAAAATTGACTCCCATGCGAGTTGGAGAGATTGAAAGACCTAGCTCTGAGGCAAGTACACGTCATCGAGAAAAAAATGTTATATTGAAATCATATTCGGTATTAAAATTGAAACCCTAAAGCCTAAACTCTAAATTCTTATCAAAAGATAAGATAGCAAAAAAGCTGCGAGAATAGTGCTTAGGGATAAAATTGATTGCGCTACCGTCTTCAAAACTAAAACTTTCCCCCTCCCCCTTTTTTTGTATGAGTGAATGATGTGGCGAAAAGCCGAAAATCTAGTTAAAAGAGCGATAAATTAAAAAAAAATAAAATGGTTAAATTAAGAGTGCATCATTGACCCTCTAAGACCTGTACCTGGTGATGATGGGGCAGAAATTGAAGAAGCATTCATCTTTTGGTTTTCCATATCTCTCAATATTCTCTAGCACTCTCTCTTTCTCTCCTTTCTTCTTTTTGCCTTCTTTTGGGTAGACTTCACCCTAAATTTATAGGGAGGGGGGATGTGTTTTGTATGTACTGTATAGAAACAAAGTGAATGCAATAAACTAGGGGTGTGAATGGGGAAATATTTAAGTGTCTATTTTACAAGAAAGGTAATTCACTTATAATACTCATTAAATTTTGTTATTTAATGTATTAATTTATTAATATAATAATAAAATAAATGACCAATTGTATATATATCAGTTTAGTGAAACGGACTAATCTCTAGTCAACCATATTCAAATTACTCCATACTATCAAGTTTTCCCTCCAAAAGAGTTTTAATATATTGGCTTTTCTTTTACTATTTTTTTACCTACATGTAGACAGTTAAAATTGTACTCATTTCCAGCAAATGAATATGTAAGGAATTTTTAAAAAATATCTAGAACCCTTCATTTATATATTAATCTTTTTCATTGACAAAATTAGCCATAGAAGGAAATAAAAATTAAAGCATCATGCCATATATTTTATTTTTGGGAATGAGAGTAAACTCTAAAGCATGCCACAAAACTTTACTATTTAATTCACTTTAACTAGTGTGTGTATATATATATATATATAATATTTTCACAAACCCAAGTAGTCGATCAAATTATATATATATTTGTTTGTTGTTCCAATCATGCATTTCTTAGTGTTGAGCGTGTTGTACACGAGTTTACAACAAACAAAACTTTTTCTGTTAGGTTGAATCGGTTTTCACTATGGTCTAATTAAGCATTCAACTTACACTCTTGTTTATGTTTAGTTTAACAGAATTGGAGGATTGTTCTGTGATAGTCGAGTATTAATTTAAAATTTCGACAAACCTTTATTTATGAATATGGATTAGCTTCGGACACAAACTTAAATATTAATAATTCTAAACTAGTGCATGTTCATTAATTTTATTTATAGAAAATGTATTCACTTTTGTCCATTATATATATTAAGCATTTCAGAAATTTAAAATAAATTAAAGAGTATACTAATACTATTTCTTTTTGAAAGTCATACAAAAAAAACTCGCTATTTGATGAATCTTTAAGTGTACTTTTTTTAAGGATTACTTCGGGAATTAGAAGGAATCCCCAATGAAATCTCTAATAATCAAGTTAATCTGATCTTCATAACAATAATAATCACAAAAGGTTAAATAAGAAGCGTGTTATATATCTTTTATCAAAAAAAATTTACTGTTATATATCTGGCTACGAGTGGCATTTATAGATGGATATACGAGGGATGCAGTAATCGTTTCCAAAGTGATAACTAGTATCATGGAAAAGGAGTGCTACAGTACTACTAAACTTTGATACATCTCTTCAATCATGTAGTGTCATTTGTTAATTTTAATAGAAGCTCACAATAATAATAAAGACCCATCTTGAATGGATTAGGGATCAATTGATTGGAGGGATGTACTGAAGTTCAGTACTACCGTACTACTGAACATCTTCTCCATGAAAAAAAGGGATGCATGTCTGTCACATGTGAATAACTATTAATTATTTTGTAAGCGGAAAAGGTTAGTGGATGGATGTACGGCGGTGTTATGATAGTGACATTCAACTGACCTCTAATGGGACAAGATAGCTTACTTCTCAAAATGGATTTAGTGTCGCACACTATACTATTGTCCAAGAGAGAAAAAGACATAGGTGACCGGTCCCACTTGAACAGAGAGATAGGTAATTGGGCCCCACTTGAACAGCATCATCGCACATGACAGAGAATCCATTCTCCTAATTTGTTTGTATCTACTCGTTAATATATGATGAAATAAATATTAATTTGGGTAAGAAAGCAGGATTTGATTGCACATTTTATATATATATATATATATATATATATATATATACGAGTAGATGTTCAGTGGTACAGTAGTACTGAACTTTAGTACATCCCTCCAATCAGTTGGTCCCTAAACCATTCAAGGTGGGCCCTAATTAATATGACTTTTTATTAATATTAACAAATGGCACTACATAATTGGAGGGATGCACTAAAGTTCAGTGGTACGGTACCATTGAACTGTTATCCATATATATACCAAGACCAACCTTTGGTTTTGAGTTTTGACCTTTAAAGAGGCAGAAATAAATATTTACAAATTATTAAGCGCCATGCATATATAATAAAGTCTAAAAGTTTTGTTAAATAAAGTCAAACTAAAAACATAAAATAGAAAGAAAGACATGGGATGTTCTGAAGCTAGCAGAAGATCATAAAAGGCAAAGCTCGTTCCCAACGATCACATTTGACTTCACTTGATTCAACCCCTGACAAGATCACTGCATAATTGTAATTAATTAATTAAATTAAAGAAGCTTAAGATATAAAAAAAATATTTATTTTACATTAAGTATATACCTTTTTAATTTGGGGGAGGGAAATTGTAGGGAAACTGAGGATGAGGCGGCGCAATGGATGGATCCATGGTGAAGGCTTCAGTATATTGCTGGCTACTTTCAGCTTGCTGATCCTTTAAAATTAGTTAACAAATTAAAACCATTAATTAATTTCTTATTCAAATTAGTTTAATTAATTACACAAATAAAATTAATTAGTGTTTAATTAATTGATACTCACAGTCACATTAATCCCCATATTCATCAAACTCTCATCAACAATTGGAGCAGCATAATTAGGATTTTCTGCAGCTTGTCCAGATTGCTCTTCCTGACAATTAATTAATTAAAATTAGCATATATATATATATATATATATATATATATATATATATATATATATATATAATGTTCTAATAATCTAGGAGCTAGGATCATTAATTAATTAATTAACATAGGAAACTAAAAAGAAATAAATAACAATGACCTGAGGTTGAGGTGGAGGCACGAGAGATGGATGGCCACCTTGGTATTGCAATGGAATAACATCAGTTAAGAAGTCATACAGTTTAGTGTCATGAATAGATTCAGCAACGTCATGACGTTGAATAGTACGTCTCTTGTTCTCTTCAGTCCGCATCCAAGCACGGAGGCTCATTTCTTGAATGAACATCTCACATGCTTTTGATAATAATATTGGAGTTTCCGCACTGACCATCTGCAATTAACCAATAAACAAAAAAGTTATAATAATTAATGCATGACACCAAAATCTTTAATTAGTAACTAATTCTTAATTATCATAATCCAACTAATTAAATATGCATATATACTTAAGCACTTTTGTCGCTACACAACTATATATATATATATATGATTCTTCGAATATATAACTCGGCCATTATGAATAATATTTAGTCGTTACGATAGGCGGATTAATGGGACAAAATCATTAGTTGGGTAGTTAATTTATCGTTAAACAACTGAAATTTAAATGAATTGATAATCTAATTTGTCGTTATACAAAACGGCAGGAACACGACAATAATCCGACAAAATCATTAATTAAAAACTCTATCTTCGTTATTTTGTGTACCAATTTAACCTAAAATTTGTATGGATCTGCAACTTTGTCGTTACGCAAAATAGCGGCCGGATGTATAATTATTATGAAACGGCTATTTAATTTCAGTAAAATGGAATCTTGTTCTATTTAATTTTGATCTCAATTCAAAATTAATGATGCATATTAATTAATGTTAAAAATAAATGACAAAGTAACAAGGAAGATGAGGGAAAACAAAAAAAGGATGAAAAATTTGCAAACCTTGACATCGGAATCAGACTTCATTATTCTCTTGATTCGAGCCAGAGGCAATTGATTTTGGCCCCTAATTGCTGACACAAGTACATATATACATAGAGATTGAAACAAGTCATATATATAATTTATAAAATTGAGTGGTTTTGGTAAATTTTTTCTTGATTTTGGGAAAGATGGAAATGAAAAATTAAACCTTCAGCATTCTGTATCTCATACATTTGTTGTTTCCAAAACATTTCTAATGCTTTGTTCTGCACTCCCATGAAATAACGAAAATGTATTAGATTTTTCAAGAAACTATTGTAGAATATAGCATACACATACACAAGAGAGAGAGAGAGAGAGAGAGAGAGAGAGAATGTTTTAGAGAGACGAAAAAAAAGTAATTATGCTTGAGTCTTCTTCAAAACTGGTGAATTTTGAGAGGGTGAAAAAAACTCTTCTCAAAGAAATTAACCCCTTCAATTTTTAAAGAAATTGAAGGAATCCATATTCAAAGAGAAAAAAGACATAAAGAGAGAGAGATAAAGAAACCTAGTTATTTTGAAGCGATCATCGAGAATTGAAAAGGTTGAAGTCCTTGTCAAAAGAAGATCAATAGGAAAAAAGACAAAAGTAGTTCAAAAAAAAATACTTGTACTACCATCTTCAAAACTAAATCTTTTTTTCCCAATTTCTATATGAGAAATGGTGGAGAATATTCAGTTAAAAAAAGTGATGATTCATATAAAATGGCCATCAATTTTCCTTCATATCAATTATTCAATAATAAAGGTGAAGGTGGGAATGAGAGAAAAAAAAAACTCCTCTCAAGAGAAATTAACCTCTTCAATTTCTAAGGATCTAAGGAAATTGAGGGAATCCAAATTCAAAGTGAAAGAAGAGATAAGGAGAAAGCAACAAATAAAGAGAAATTTAGTTATTCTGAAGTGAACCTCAAAAATTGAAAAGGTTCAAGTTCCTGTCAAAAGAAGAGAAAACAAGACACAAAAGTAATTGGGAAGAAAATTGCTTGTACTATCATTTTCAAAACTAAAACTTTTCTCCAATTTCTATATGAGAAAATGGTGGAGGAGAATATCTATAGTAAAAAGAATGAAATAAAAGAGAAGAGGGTGAGGGATGAGAAATTGAAAAAATGAAGAAGTAATAAAGTAGTTAAAGAGTGAAAAAAGACCTTATCCTCTTCTTGACGATACTGAGCAAGCATATAAGGTGGAATTGTCATGAATTCCGGAACCTGTTGGAAAGGAGGTTGATTGATGATGTTGCTGAAATCTGTTAATGGCTGCTGGTTGAAGTTCTCAGTGCTTCCAAAATCCCCCAAAACGTTTTGGCTTGCATGCTGATCAGAAGTGTTTCCTTCATTTTCCATTTCTTTCTCTCTCTCTCTCTCTTTCTCTCTCTAAATCTTTCTCTCCTTTGGCTTTTTTTCCCTTTCTAGGTAGATTTTGGGGTCTATTTATATTGGGGGAAAGTAGTACTTGTATGGAATAAGGAACCAAAGTGGGTGTGACAAGGAAAATGAGTTAGCATTAAATAAAAAGGCTATTCACTAATGCTTAATTAAACTTGGTGATAAATGTATTGATTAATTAGTATCAATGACCATTTATGTGGGATCAACGGGAATTAATTGATCCAATGAAATATGTCTTTATTAGAAGATACCAATAGAATACCCAAAATAAAAGTGTAAAACCAAGGGTTAGGTCTAGTGGAAGGGACTAATATATCCAATTGTGATAAATTTGAGTTCAAATATATGCTGAAAAAGGTGTTAAAATTTAGTGTTCGACTACTACAAATCCTATATCAGGGCGGTTACTTTCAAGAAAGGACCTTATAAGGCCTTGGGCTCTCCAACAACTAGTTTTTGGGTTGTGAATCTCCAAGGATTTGTGCTCGATCAATTGGTGCTTTCATTGAGAGCCAACTGATCGAAAAGGACTATTTGCGAAGGGTTCTGACTTGTGAAAGGATTTACAGTGATCTATATATCGAGTGAAGTATCGCAATGTGTTAACCAACAAAACACTAGCTTTCAAAGGCTTCGTAATATTGCGAGTCTCATTTCAAAAGATTACCTTTAAAGAAAGGCCTTATAAAGCCTTGATCTCTCTAACTCTAACAAATAATTTTTAGGATGTGATTTTTTCAAGAACTTTGTCATCAAGAACCTTCCACGACAAAATGGTTAGTTGCCCATGACAAAATCTTGCATCCAACATTTGCAAATACTAAAAGAAAATAGGAACAAAGGAGAGAAGGATATGAATAAAGACGTTGATGGTAAAAATGATATCGAGCTCAAGTCTTTAAGAGAATCACACTCTAAAAGTTAACTGTTAGAGTTGAGAGGCGTCCAAGGTCTTATGAGACCTTTCTTTAAAAGTAACCTCCATGATATGTAACTTGTAACATCAACATGTCTTAAACTGAATTGCTTCCAATAAAAGGATATATATATAAAAAATATAAGTATAAAATAAAATTAAAGTAACAATATATACATTACTTTTAATAAAAACTTGGTCATTTTTCAGATCTATTAACTAAATGAGTTTCAAATTTTTATATTTATATAATTTAAATTTAAAACAGTTTTTTTTAAACGAAATCAAAAAAACAATTGTATTAGTGTGTTTGGAATTGTTTTCTTATAATTAAGGATTTTATTTAACATCAATCGGTGTACATGTTGAGTCTCGTAGAAGAGACATGTTCCTCACAAACATGACAACTCATAGTTCAAATTCCCATTACAAGAGCTATTCATCTGACACTATCTCGAATAAAATTGTCTTAAATAAAAAGATATATGTGAGAAATTAAAAATAATTTAATTATTTAAAATATATAGTTAACAATATAGTAATATGAATAATAAATAAAATCCCTGTTCACATGAAAGCACTCTATTCAGCATGGTTCGGGTTTTGGTAGTACTCTATTCTTACAATGAAATATTTTTATTCCTCATAAATATCATGTGATCATAAAATGTATCTTATTCGTAGCTCAAATCAAATCAATTAATTAAAATCTAATAGAATTCTAAATTCAGATGTTTTCATTTTGACCAAAAAGTAAATCTAGGCAAACTGAATTGATGTCATTAAGTTTAGATTTTTGCACTTAATTTGGAGATTAAGATTAAGTTGATGATATGTATATATCATATTTTTGGCCAAAGGGAAAATCCTTGTGAGAAGCTTATCTCTTCCCATGCTATTCCATGCATGGCAACATAAGTTTTTCATAAACCTACCAAATCTGAAATTCTCATACATATTGAGTATCTGATAGCATTTCAAATAAATTAATTAAAGTTACTTCTAGTACAAGATATCTACAGCAACAAAGACAAAAAAAAATGAAACAACCTGAGAATCTTGAACAGAAAAAAAGGAGGTATCTTGGTATTCCCCAATTCCCTCATGTTTTTTGTGAAATAGTAGGTCCCATGTTCATGTTTTAATTAAGTACAATCTCTCTCTCTCCCTGACCCCACTTTGTTAGCTATGACCTCATATATTGGCCCCACATTTTCATATGTATAGTGTGAATTTGTTTTCGGCTTTTTTACCTTGGCATACCAAAAACGCTTCCCTTGTGTGTGAACATGGGAATGGCCTTAATTAGAATTACGTCATATGGTGGACATCTTGACAAAGTGTCACACCTAGTTGTTTGGTGTTTTGTGAATTCCATGCTATGTGTGGTGTGAGGCCCACTCAAGAGGCTAAATGACAAGGCTTGAGTAAATGCAATCGGTCGGTTCAAATTGATCTGATCTAAATTGATTAAGATTGGTTAGAGGAATTAAATGAAAATTTTATAAAATTAATTAAGACGGTTTATTTATCGGATGAATATAAATGCCGATCATCATCTGAATCGATTTTCGTACCAATGATAAAAAATAAATTATTTTTAAAAAATCATATATTATATATTTAATTAAAATTTCAAACATATTTAAATTAAAAGATCTAAAAGTATATCTCAAGCCTATACAATTTTTTTTGGGTCAAGTCAATACATTTTGGGTTTAATATTTGTCCTTTGCAAAAAATGAGAAATTAAGATCCATGTCCTAATTATATGGTCCAAGCCGTCTTTAGAGGGTTCAGGCCCGTCGAAATAAATATATAGCTCTAATTGAAAATTTACAAGATACAAATTAAAGGTCCCATAACAATTCTAAAGGTCCGCTCTATTATCCCAACATCATTCAATTCTATTATTCACTTAAATTTTTAACTAAAGTTTTATAAATTCAAATTACTCTACACCAATTCACACCACTCTCAAAATCTTTCCAACCAATCCACACCACTTTGCTAGATCTGCAGGAAGAAATTGATTGAAGAACGAAAATAGAGAGAAAAGAGAACTAGGATTTTAAGGTTGATAAAATCAATGAAATTAATGCAAGTATAATACCTTGTTTTTTAAAAAAATTTCATGGGATGCTACAAGAAAAATGAGTATTTTCAATAATTTATATTTCAAGAATTTTTACTAATAGTTGAGAAGAGGTATTTTTAAACAATTAAGTTATGTTCTCTAAAAAAATATAATTAAGTGACTGTCGAAATATAAATTATTGCAAGAGGAGAATGTAAATTTATTATTTTCAAGAGAGAAGAGAATAATTTATTATAAAATTAACACATTTTGGTTGGGAGTTTAAGTGAATAATAGAGTATGATGGTTTAAAATGATTTGAAAACCTTTTTAAATCATCTAACACCTCAATTTTCAAACTCTTCCAAATTGAGAGTTGTAGGATGGGTTGCAATTGCATTGTTTATAACATTTAATTCCATTATTAACCTTCTTTTATTCTACTTTTGTTCATTTATTATAAGGGTAATATTGTCAACTATCTTATTTTTTTTAACTCCCAATCAATAAAATATTTATTTGAACCATTCCATCTCACATCTTATTCCACTCTATTAATAATCACTCCATTTCACTATCTTCAAAACTCCGACCAATCTCAACTGAGAGGAGGGAGACGGAGACATTGACCTGATGAGAGGTGAAAAATGAAACAACCAATGAAAGCTCAAAATCTCTACATAATGGAGAGTTACTTTTTATGGAAAAAAAATATTTATTATAAATAAATAAACAATGTCCGCTGTTTTAGCGAAATAAATTTAATTGTAACTTTATATTAAATTTATTTTCCTAAAACACGGGACATTATTTTATTTTGCTAATTAAATAATGTCAACATGAGATTAAAAGAAACAACTGTTCAACATTACATATCAAACATGAGATTAAATTGCCATATTAAATTTCAAATGTACTTAGCTTAAATTTATTTATATTATTAAATTTCAACATGACATACTTAATAAACAATTAAGTAATTTTAAATTTTCCAATTTCATAAAATTAACATATCGCATATAAAATCCTAATTTTATTTACACCATAGAGAAAGTTATATAGTGAAATTTAGTCATCAGTAATATATTGATTATCCAAGAAAAGAAATAGAAAACATGTGTATTCCTGAGATTCTTCATCAGAATAACCATGAGAAAGAAATTAAGCATATTTATAACAACAACAAAAGAATATTAAATTAAAAATTAATTACATGGGATGTAATTCATTAGAAGAAACGAGGATTTTAGAGATCTCATAAATAAGCCTAGCCTCAAATGCATCACCAGAAGAATAATTACCCTTAGACCCTACTTGACGAGCCTTTGGAATTCGTCTTCCTCCAAACACTTTCTCACTATTCAAAGACCCAACATTTCCAGCCAATCTCACCATAAAATCAACATAACCATTCTTAAGTTTCCTCAATACCTTCAATGGTGCCCTAACCATCAAACGAAGCTTAGTGCTAATTCCTTTCATCCTCCAAACCCTACGTGGCCTCCCTCCCAACCATATCACCTTCTTATTCGCCGACGACGACTTTCTACCGCCGGTGATTTTGCCGGTACGTCCCCTCCGGCCGCGGCTAATTCCCGGTACGTACCACTTTGTGGCTGAGTATGGTTGTGGCTTAGTCGCCAGCAGCAAGTCCGTATCCATGGTTTAATTTGCAGAAATAATTAATTAAGCCACAAATAGTTAAGAGATGAGAGAGGGATTGATGAACTAATTAAACTTGCTGGTTGGTTCTATATATATATATATATATATATATATATATATATATATATATATATATATATATATGTATGGACAAGGAGAGAAATTTGTTTAGGTTTTGCTTTGAAGTTTGAATAAAGGTTGGTCAACGAAAGCTCGTTTGACCAGAAATGGGGGTGTACTATGGGTACCTAAGTCAATAGATGGAGCTATTTCTTTCAACGTGTGTATTGGAAATTTAATTATCATTTTTCAAATAATTTAAGATACAAGAATGAAGAATCTTCGTATAATATATTCTAGAGTGGAATAACTACAAAAGGTATTTAGTTTTTTAAGGTTTATTATTATTGTTAAATTAAATTAAACCATAGCTAGCCTGTCTCTATTATTTTACTTGATGTTAAACTCTTTCTAAATAAGGTTTATTTTCTTTGCTTAAACAGATTCATTATAATCTCAGATCGATGATCGATCTCCAACAAAGAAACTAGTCATTAAATAAATAAATTTTATTAATTCATTAAAAAAAATAAGAACGATACAAAATTATAATTCTATTTTTCTCTTTTTAATTGGTTTAATTATAGTTTTGGGGAATTTCTTAACATTCGTGTTGTGTATTTAGTGTTTGATTAAGATGCTGAGGATGAACAGTAAATTACTGATACCAATATAGAATAATTTAACTTTATTATCATTAATCTGCTTTAAATTTTCTTCTTGCGATAGCTGCAAAATTTGAATTGAACAAGTTGGTTTGAGGATTGTGAGTGAAAGGCAACGCAAGCATCTAGAATCTTAATTAGTGAAAATAAGTACAAATTAGCAAGCACCAACGTTGTTCTTTCCCTTTGGTAAAACACTAAAATATATATAACTTGCATATATAATAATTAATTAAAGATGTACGATTTAATAATAATGAAGCCAGAGACGTCAAACAACCTCAATAATGTGATAATATAATGTCAATGACATATGATCATATGATGATCATCGTCACATTTTTTATATTTATTCCATTGCTTATATAAGTTATATATAATTAATGGTTAACATTATATTATTATTGGACTTTCAAAACTTAGCACACCCATTTTGGCAAGCAAGTCAAAGGTTGCCAACTTACCCATTGATCCCATCAGCATATATTATTACATTACATCGAAAACCAATTTAAAATTCTCCACCAAAACACGTTTCAACAAAAAATCAAATACAATAAATAATAATTAAAGTCTTTTTCTATTAAGTATGATCAAGTGATGTTAATATGTTCTATCTTTACTTATCATTATAGTTAAGTTATCAATAATTTTTCATAAAAAATTTATTAATTAATAATTAAATTCTTTCGAATAGTTTCTTTTATTATTTTTGTTAGTCTTTCTGTATTTTTAGTTATTAAATTAATTTCTCAAAATATGCCGATTGTCTCCCCTCTCAACTCATGCTTTCTCCATTGAAGACAGATTGCAATCAGAGTACCTCCATTGCATGCCATTAGGATCGAAGTCCGAACCCAAATCTCACCCAATTTCCTTCAATAAAGAAAGATTATATATACTTCCTAATTAACCACGCTCTGCTTTGTCAGAATACAAAAAAATTAGATATAAAATTTGGGGACATAAAATATATTTTTGTTTAGAAAAACCATAAAGTAAATATTGTTCAAAATTATTTTTCCCATTTTAATAAGTTGAAAACATAGAAACATTAATTTCAAGTAATTTGAATGTGTGGAAAATCCTTGCATTTCAACACCACAATGCTGCTCAATTGACAATTAGACTCATAAAACAGTCAATATTAAGCATATCAAGTTTAATTTACTAAAACTCTAAAAAGTGATCCTAAATGATTTGTTAACTCATTCTTAGACGAAATGCTATTTAATTATTTGTATAAATTTATTTACATTTTGTAAACTGGAGCAAAACAACTATTATCTATATGGAAATAGACATGTCAAACTCGAATTTTATTCATACACTCATGCCCACCAATATTGTTAGATAGATATATTTTAGAGAGATATACTACTAAACCGGTTATACTAAAACAGTCATTACCAAATTTCAATTGAAAAGTCATTGAATAAATTTAATTAAATGATCATACCAAATTGGTATAAATTTAGGCAGAAATTAAACAGAATCAGAATCAAGTATAAACATTTATATATAGAAAGCTGAAGTTTATTCAATCCAGAGTCATCAGTGAAGTAAGAATAATCCTATGGATAAAAACAACCAAATCAACCATGAAGTCATGAACTGAATAATATTATCAACCTATAGTCTAAAGAGTATTTCAATCTTCACAAACTACTGATCAATTTCTGAGCTCAAACTAGCATACGTATCCATCATCTCAGGCATGGTGGCTAATTCTTCCGGCATTGCAGGGCCCGACTGATCTCTTACCGAATCACACTCTATTTCTATCCCTCCGAGATTGAACTCGGAAGACAATGGAGGAAACACAGACCATTTGTCATATGTGCCAAACATATGGTCGTAGTACAAATTCTGCAAAAAGGATGGTTCTTCATACTTGAAATCCTCAAAAGCAACCGATGAAGAACTTTGACCCATGAGTGATGTTGATAATGGCATCGTGGTCTCCATGTTCCCATTAGACCCATAATTAACCAAAGAAAAATAATCCTCAAAATTACCAATATTCTGCAAATCAGAACTCGGATTATAATAATTCTCAAATAATGTATTCATCTCACTATAATAATTATCAGCTTGAGATTGAGATTGAGATTGAGATTGAGATTGAGGTTGTTTCTTCTTGGACAAGTCATCGATCCTTTTGTCACACTCTCGAACCTTGGAATCCAACGCCGAAACAAGCATCCCAAGCTGATCCTCTCCGAGGTTGTCGAAACGGCAATCCCACGTTGGAAACGACATGTCCAGCCTCTGCCGTCGAACCTTCGAAGTCTCCGAAACGACCTGCTTCTTCCTGTCGTTGAAGAACTCGCGGAGGTCGTAGTTCTTGACGGTCCGAGGCTTGTTCCGCGACGACTTGTCGTTCTCGTACTTTTGGATAATTCCCATTACGTCCTTGGGATCCGGAGGCCATGATTGGGCGTGCGCTTCGCCTAACTCGTCAGGAGGGAAGACGATCACGCACGCTTTGACTCCACACAGTGTGGAGATTTCTGAAGCTTTCTTCAGCAAACCTTTCTTCCTCCTCTCGAATGTGGCCTTACGGACTTTTTTGTCTTCGATACGTTTCACGATTAGCCTTCTTCTTCCATCCATATTCTTTAGAGGTACAGAAATTTACATAGCTTGTATATTAGTGTGTATAGATATATATATATGTATTGGTATACAAGAGAGATGGTATGGTAGTGAAGAGTCACAAATTTAGGAAACAAACGGTAATTACGGAAGGGAATTGGAGACTACAACGGTAATAATTAAGATAGATCGGTAATAATTAAGATAGATATGCTTGATTTGTTTCTTGTACTGTAGGAAACTAATCTCCAACGGTAATTATTACAAAGGTTAAATTATGATGTGTTACTTCCTTATTATAATTCCCTTCCCTCTCTATTCATATTCTACTACTCCATTTGTTTCCTTTTCAAGTTTTTCTTTGCAAATTTTTTTTTTTGTCTTAACAATAGAAAGATAAGTAGTTTTTCTTTACCCATCTAAAATTTACTTCATTTGTTTTTAAAAAAATGTCTTACTATTGCGTATGGTAATTTATGCTATACTTTTCATATAAATAATAAAATAATTTTTTTTTTTTTAGCAAAACAAATAGAAGTATGGAACCATTAATACTTAATAGCAACAAAATAAGTCCATCAAAATAGGGTTGGCCCGGCCTTTTAAATTGGGTTAGGCTAAAAAATGTTTGATATGTTTTAAAGAAGGATTTTAGCCCAATCCATATTCATGGTAGGTTTGTAAGGTTTGAATTGGTTGGCCTAGCTTAGCCAATAGCAATTAATTCAAAAACTGAATCAATATTTTAAACATATTATTTTAATATGGGTCAGATCCAACTCAACCCATATACAACTCAAAAATTCTTGTAAATTAGCCTATAACTTTGTGGGTCAGTCATTTTGACACATCTAAATCGAAACAAACTAGCTTAATAGTAGAATGACAATTTTGCCATCCATACAAATAGACGAATGAAGCATTATAAAAATATCGCTATTTAATACTCTAAGGACACGTTTGATACAATAGTTAAAAAATTAATTTTTAGATTATGAGTTTTGACATCTTGTAATCATGTATTTGGTACAAGAATTAAAAAATAAGTTTGGAAATCTTGTAATGGTATGATTGTAATCCCATGGGATAAGAATCTTGTAATGGTATGATTGTAATCCCATGGGATAAGAATCTTGTAAAATAAGCCAAAAATTTTACAATCTCAAAAATCTTATAATCTTATGTTTCTTCACCACTTTTTTAATCCGGGGGTGATATTATTGCAATGCCCATAACGTTTCTGATATTAAAATTGTAAAAGTTGAAACATGCAAGTACATTTTTTGATATTTTCAGGACTTCTATTCCTAGAAATGTGATTATGTATCAAGAATAAAAAATTAATCCATATACTAAATGTACCCCTAAGAGTCATTAAAAATCTTGGTATTGAATCTTGAACATGTCTAAGTAGTATTTTATTTTTGTAAACATAATGTCATTTAAAAATAATTATAAAGTCAAACAATTTGTTGGAATTAAATGACTTCATTATAAGTTAAAATTATATTGAATAGATATGTTTAAAAAAATGTCACATGGACAAACTACATATCTCAAATTAATGGTGACATGGATGATTTTTTTTTTTTTTAGTGAAATTGAGAGCTAGAGAATTGCAGAATAAATGATCATTTGATGATAACTCAAACAGAGGACCATCACTCATGGAATTCTCCCTCTAATCTATTTTTTTTCTTCCTCCTAAACAATATCACAGCATTTATATAATTTTTTTCTCACACTTTACACATTTAATTCAAAAATACACTCCACTCCATTCAAATACAAGAAAAATGTTTAGTAGTATGAAAATACTAAATTTTAATATATTCTTTTAATAACTTAATTTTTAAATAATTTAGGACAAAATTTGTGTGAAATTTTATTAATATTAAAAAATAATTGTAAATTTGTATTATTAAATATATGATCTAGAATAAGTGGAGATTGTTCCCAAAAGCCAAATCCCAAATCATGCCCAACCATAGGACGTGGCACGTGCCCATGCATTTATATAACTATTCATGAAATCATGCCTATTTATGCGTGGGCCCCACCACCATCACCATGTGCTTTACCCGCCCACTTTCCTTTTCTATAAGCTTTTGACTCACTCTCTTATGCCCATAACGTTTCTCTCTGAAACCCAAACCTCAAAATATAATAATTTCCCACCTCTCTCTCTCTCTCTCTCTCTCTCCAATCTCTATGGAACCACCGCCTTCTTCCACCGCCTCCTCCTCCTCCAAGCTCCGCCTCATGTGCAGCTACGGCGGCCACATCGTCCCTCGCCCTCGCTCCAACTCTCTCCGCTACGCCGGCGGCGACACGCGCATCGTCTCCGTCGACCGCCGCGCCGTCACCACTCTCGACTCCCTCCTCTCTCATCTCTCCCTCACACTCTCCCTCAACTTCTCCTTCACTCTCAAGTACCAGCTCCCTCATCTCGACCTCGACTCTCTCATTTCCCTCACCTCCGATGACGATTTCCAAATCCTCGTCGACGAGCACGACCGCCTCTCCTCGGCTCCCACGCCTTCCCGCATCAGAGTCTTCCTCTTCCCCTGTGCCGCCACTCCGGGCTTGGGCTTGGGCTTGGCCCCGGGGAAGGGGAAGCCCGCGATTCGGCATCCCAAGACGGAGGCGTGGTTCTTCGATGCGTTGAAGGGTGCTAAGATTGTTATGCAAAAGGGACTGGCGGGTGAGGCCCATGGGTATGGGTATGGAGCGGGTGGTGAGGCACATGGGCTTTTTCCTCCGGGTCCTGAGTCGGTGGTTTTGGAGACAACTTCGTCTTATGGGTCGACTTCGTCTTCGGCCTCATTCACTAATTTGCCTTCTTTGAAAGCTCAGAGTGAGGATAATGTTCCCACAAATTCTGTTCTAAGGTGCATTTTTTAAATTTTTTTAATATTTTTAATACCTAAATCTAAACTTATTTATCAATCTAATCATGTTACATCTAGCTTCATTTAATTAGGTGTAAGCTAGTAAAAGTTTTCCATACACCAGAAATGATATTTTGTTTGAATTTTATATATGATTAATAAAATTTGAGGAGAATAATAATAATAAGAAGAAGAAAGAAAACTAAAATCAAACAAAAGATAAAAAAGACGAAATTAAAATGTCACTGAAGTCCACTTTGGCTTATTGAAATATTGTCCTGTTTCTTCTATGTCTTTCTATTTCACCTATTACTTTTCTTAGTTACAAAAAATAACAAACGCTTACTAGGCATTTTTTTCTAGTTTTATTTTATTTATTTTTACTTTGCTATGCATGTTTCAAATTGTCTCATTGAATCCATCATTGTTCTCCTAAACGATTCTCTGTATCTTTTTCTTTTCAGTGATCATAATTCAGTTTCAAACATTGTGCCTCATCATCACCATCAGAATATATCTTACCAAGACCCCATCTTCCATGCTTCTTCAATGGAGACCAGAGCCCAGGGTACTGAAGAAACCATCAAATTAGAAAGTAAAGTCCCTAATAACACGAATTTGGAATTAGGAGCCTATAATAATACTTCTTCTTCTTCATTTCCACTACATTCGAATCAAGTTCAGATGCAACATTTGCAGTTTGTGCAGCCATTGCATCATCATCATCAGCATCATCTTATGTATCATCCAAATCAATCATACCCTATATACTTTGTGCCTCTTGGTGGACAGATACCACAAAACAATTTTGCTTCATTGAACCAAAATTCTTCCTTTATGACTACTTCTCATCCTTTTGCTCCCATGACACCCAATAATTCAGCAGCAACATCTTTTGTTCATGTTCCTCCTACTCAAGTAGTGTATCAACAATCTCAGACTGTGTCTATGGCTTCCAGAGAATCTCCTAGGTACGGGAATGAGCATGATGATGGTGGTGAGCTTGATCGCGTTCAGATATACAAATCTCAGCCTCCTCCTCCAGTGTTAAACCCTAGACCTTAAACCATAAAATGCATCCGACAGAGGTTGTGTTTTTGGTGTGTTTTGCACAAACAATCACAATGGTTCTGTTTTTTTGGAAGATACAATTTTGGGAGAAGTTATGCTATCAATAATAGATTTATCACTCTATGTTTCTTTTTCTTTTTTTCGAAATCACTAATGCTAAATGAGTTCAAAGTACCTTAAGTCACTTAACAGAGTTTTTTATACATAAAATTCGACTATGAAATATTAATTATTCGAGAGGAAATGAGTATGGTTTGAATTAGAATTTTCGTTATTTCCGTTTATAATATTCTGTGCCATGATTTATTACTGACTTTTTCTTATTAATAAATTGGTTTTGAACTTTAAAATTGTGGCTCTCTTCTTTTCTAGTTCCTTCAAGTTTTAAAGCATCATGATGTGTGTTCAATTCCTAAGATATTAAGCTCTTTTTGTAACCCAAAAAAATGGCACTACAAATTTAGCCATTTTATTCTTTCTCACCTTAATTAATGCATAAGAAATCGTAAGGAGATTGAAGTAACTTGGAAGAGATTGATAAATCCCAATGAATGGGAGAGATTATTTTAGGCTACGTTTGCTTCGGCATAGAATTGGATTCATTGGTGGAATTGCACAATTACCAATAATTCTTTAGTTTGGTTCAGAGTTGAGAATTGAGAATTGGATTATTTGGGAATTGGTCCAATTCTTTCTCCTTTGTATTGAAGGCTGAATCCAATTTCCTATTTTTTAGAAGGAATTGGACCCAATTTTGTGGAATTACTAGGAAATGTCTATTTTGTCCTCTTCTTTCTTGTGTTATTTTGTCCGTTTTCTCTCTCTCGTGTTGCTCTCTCTGCAAGATGAAGATGAAGGAGATCAAGCAAAAAATTAAATAATAATATATCCCACTTAAATCTCATCTGCTGCAATCTCAGATCAAGCAAAAAATTAATAATAATATATCTTTTTTCATAGAAATATGATTAGATTAAAATAAAAACCAGCAACAACAAATTGAGAAGAAGAGAAACAAACATAAGATGAAGGGGATGGGAGATCGAGAAGTCGAAGCAGATCTGGGTGGAGCCGAAGCAAATCGAGAAGAAGAATGGAAGAGGAAGAAGAGGATGGGAAATCGAGAAGAAGAAGAGAAGAACCTTTGAACGCCGGAGTTCTAAGACTACATTCCACCGACGACGGCGGCGGCGACGACGTCAACTGCGGCGATGGTTCTGTACCCAACTACAAGCTTTTCTTTTTTGATAGGTTGCAATATGCTAGCCGTTGAGATGATCTTGGAAGGAATTAATGAAGAAGAATGTGTGTGTGTGTGTGAGTGAGACATGGTTGAGATTAGAGATGGGTTTGAGGAGTGAGGAGAGAAATGAAACTTTGTACCGTGAGAGAGAAAAAAAGAAAATAAGAAAAAATTCTATACCATTAATTTTTTTTTAATTATTTAATAAATATAAAAAATTAATTATTTAATATTTGTTGAAGGGTAAATTTGTCTTTTTATCTTACATCCTTTTACAAATTTCCAATTCCACCATCTTATACCAAACACACTTTTTAATTCAAATAATTCAATTCCAATTCCATCTTACCAATTCCAATTCCAATTCTAATTCTAATTTTTTTCCAACCAAACGTAGCCTTAGTGTTGATATGAAGGAAAAAGTGCATTCTAATACCTATATCATTATTAATGTAATGGTGTTAATTAACTGAGTTATTGTCAAAAGTTTAAATTAGGTTCAACTTATTTATCAAATGATTGTTAGGATTTAGCAAAATTAAAGACTTAAGCTTGAACATTTTTTTTAAAACAAACATGTGACTTGTATATACGTGTCCATAAGTTAACTTGTGTGTTGGGTTTTAATCTATTTTCTCAGATTTCGCGTGTTGAATGTATCATAATTATCATAGTCGACAAGACATTAATCACCGAAATAAAGATTTAATTTAAAGAATTATTGTATAAACTTAAATTATAAATAATTTCATTTAATTATAACTATATAATTATGTCTTTTTTTTTGCCCAAATATTTAATTATGTCTTGATAAGGGATTCTAGAGAAATGTTTATTAAATGAAATTTTGAACAATTTTAAAGAGATTTGGATTTTCAATTATTGGTAAAACGAAAAATTTTCTTTAAATAATTTTAAGAAAATTCAAACTTTGTCAAAGGATATTTCTGGTATCCATCACGTGTTGTTGTGTTTCCAAACACTTTGTTAAAAAACTACTCTTGAAAAGAGTAACCAATTATGCTTATATAATAAGTGGAAAAATATTTTAATAATTTTATACAATTAAAATTTCAGTTGTTACTTTCAAAGATTAGGAAAAATATTGCAATTAAAAATTCAGTATAAAATAAGAGAAAAATAAGGATGGATAAATTCTTGATTGTTGAATTGAACAAATTATTCTTTTGATCCTCAACGTTTGCACGAAGTTTAATATTGATCCTCAACGTTTCAAAAAGTTATTTTTGGTCCTCAACGTTTTTTTTTTGTCAAAATTGGTCCTCTGGTGTAACATCCGTATGGTTTTGCCATTAAATACTGACGTGGAAGGCTTATGTGGCACACCCTCTCTCCTACGAGTCATATTTAAATGACATGGCACCCTCTCTCACTCAAACTCAGCAAAACAACGCCATTTTGATTCATTTAAATATAGCAAAACCGGATAAAACGGCGTCGTTTTACTGAGTTGGAGTGAGAGAGGGTACCATGTCATTTAAATATGACACGTAGGAGAGAGAGTGTGCCACATAAGCCTTGCACAAACGCCGTTGATGATCAATATTAAACTGAGGACCAATAATTTGACCTTGTTGAATTGCTCGAAACATATTTGTATAGTATTAAATAATTATTTCTGTGGGATTGTACCTATTTTAAGCCAACTTGGTCAGAGTCAATTGTGAGTTTTTGAAGATTGAAAGAAAATACTAGAACTAATAAAAATCAGGATATTAATTTGACCCCCAAAATTTGGACACAATCACACACCTCCTTATCTACTTTTTTTTTTTAATATATATTTTTAGAACTTCCATATAAAGATTAAATTGTTTTATATTTGTACTGATTAATATAATTATTTTAATTAAATTCCCAAAAAAAATATTAAAGAATTAATTAAAATACGTAAAGGAAAAGTCAACTAATGAATTACAATGTAAGCCTTTGAATCTCAAACTCTCACATGGTGAGTTGTGACGAGTCCAAAGCGGATCGGATCTGGCACTTTTGCCTCGTTAGCCTTTCTGAGATTTCAGATTTCTTCTCCTTTTGTCTTAACTCTTTCAGGTCGAGTCTCCATCACCTTCTTCTATTCTCAAACAAACCATGAGTATTTGTGAATGAATGAATGAATGCCTCATGCTGATATTGCTGTTGCTTGCAGAGATCTGAGGGAGTTTCTTCTTCGTTTTGTTGTGAATGGCCTCAGATCACAGATTAGGATTTAATTTGATCTGAGGATTTGGAATCAAGATGGATGTAGGGAGGTCGTCCCTCTGCAATTGCGTTGTCAATTTCCTGTTGGAGGAGAACTACTTGCTTACAGCATTCGAGCTTCTTCACGAGCTTCTCGATGATGGCCGCGATGATCAGGCTATTCGCCTCAAGGACTACTTCTCCGATTCCTCCCGTTTCCCTCCCGATCAGATTTCTCGCTTCAATTCTCTCCGAGGTTCGCAAGCATTCTCTATCTTCTATTTGATTGTTCTGTTGTTGAAGTTTTCTTGTGATTGGATTTACTGTTTCTGATTCGTATCGTTATTTTGCTGGCGTGGTTTTTATGGGTTGGCTTCACATGCCATAGCGATATTGGCATCAGCAATCAGCATGATATGAGAACATTTTGTTGCATAATAAGATATTGAAAAGTTGTCCTTAAGTTAGAAGATTGAAAAGTTTAGGTCGATGAGCTCAAATGGATCCCAAGAATTCTCAAAATCTGATAAGTCTTGCCACTGAACTAGAAACTCAAACTCTCTAAGTCAGCGGTTAACTTAAGAAATTGACGGATTTGGACGGAAGTACCAATTTGGAACTTCAAAGGAAACATAAAGATTAATTTAAAACTTTTGGAACATAAAGTACTAATTTGAAACTTGAGTGAAACCTAAATGAACTTTTGACAAAAAAAAAAGCTTGTATCAGGCATTTCGGTGTGATTTGAAGAACGGTCAATTATATAGGTTAATTATGTACAACTTATTCCTTTGTTTGCTTTGCCACATTGCTTTTGTCTGTCATAGATCACTTGGGGAACCTTGGCACCTGTTAGGATGGTGCACTTGGAACAACTGTACTGTTTATACTTTATAGAATAAATCATGCCTGATGATGTTTTCTTTCATTTTGTTCTTACAAAGCAGTTGCAGATCCTCAAAGTTTGTTGGAAGAGAAAGAAGCAATGGAAGAAAAGTTAGCTATTAGTGATTATGAGCTACGGTTGGCTCAAGAAGACATCTTGAAACTGAAAAGTGAATTGCAGAAGAAGACAGGTAGTCTAAACGAACTAAATGGTATTTCTATCATTTGCAAGATCTTACCTCTTTTTGTTTGAGGATTCATACATAGTCTATTTGGCATATAATATTATCAACTACTTACATAATTATGTACAACAGCACAAATATTAAGAATGCCTTAAGTTTTGAATTTAGTGTAAAATTTTGTCTGTGGTCTTTTGCATTAGTTGGGATAAAAGTTCAATGGTACCGTACCATTGAACTTCAATGCATCCCTCCAATTATGTAGTGCCATTTGTTAATATTAATTAAAAACTCACATTAATTAGGGCCCACCTTGAATGGTTTAGGGACCAACTGATTGGAGGGATGTATTAAAGTTCAGTATTACCGTACCACTGAACATCTACTCAGTTAGTTGATAGACTGTGGTTTACTAGTAAAGTAAATGCTCTGATAGTACGCTTTGCAGGTGAAAAAACAGTTTTTATATTTATGGATCATTAAACTGCAAATTATTTGCATTTATGACATTACTTCAATGCTGGTATCAGTTTCTATGCGATTATGCTAAATTAGTTTTGCAAAATGAAACTCATTATTTAAAAGAATAGATATGTAGTACTGGAACCCCAAGCAGGACCTTAATCAAGGATAAACTACAAAGAAACCCTTTTAGGTTAACACCACAAAGAAGCTGATAACACCACTTTATCCCATAGAAGAGGTCACAGCAAAATGTCAACTTTGAAAATTCTGGCATTTCTCTTCAACCGTATGTGACATACTAGTGGCTTGACATGTAAAATCATGCCAAACTTTAGATAACTAATTGCTGTTAGAAATTTTTATAATTACTATTAATTAAATAGATTGTCAAAATGAAAGTGAAATAATAGTTTTAATATATCAAATCATTTTCCATGAATATGAATTCCAAATGACTACTCACTAAGTTTCAATAACTACTGGCTAGTTTCAATTTCTTACTTCTATTTTAAAGATAAATAAATACTAGGTATTTAAAAAAAGATTTATAAATAAAAAAACCCATAGTCACACACTGATATTAAATATTACAGTATGCAAATTGAAGACACCAACTAAACCAAAAGCCTCCAAATACATGTATCCATGGCAGCACACGTGTGCATTGCCAAAAAGCCGGGTTTTCTTTCCTCCTCTGTAATATTTAAAATAACGTAAGATACTCCAAATTTGTTGGACAAATCCAATTTTCACTAAAATCTCAAAATGTCTACACCTCAAATATATAGCAGCTGGGCAATGTATACATATATGGCTGTTAATCTCAGAGATAGAGAAGCTTGTAACATAAATATTAGTAAAGTGTGCGTTGTGTTTTCTGTAAAACTGCAACAAATAATTTTTATCAATCCTATCTAGTACTACATTCCAAATGGTAGATTTGACCTTGGAAGTGGCAATGGAATTCGAACGGGGTTAGCTAGAAGAAAGTCATCCTGTTTCAACTTCAATAATGATTGAGAACTGGAAACAGGATTTACAGGGTATACATTTGATTTGAGAGAAGTCAAAACTCAGGTCAAAACCCTACTATCTGCCAGTGAGGGGGCACACATAGGATCCAGTCAATGAAGAAGAGACTCCAGTTTTGAAGCTTCTCTAACACTAAGTTTGTTGGGGGAAAAATCTCCAAGAAATTGGAGAATTCTAGAATAAATAGAAGCTAGCAAATGGAGAGGTAATGCAGAGATGAAAATGGTAAATGCACAGACAGGGCACAACGAAAGGGATGATCCCTTTCCCATCCGCCCTTCCAAAGTAGAAGCTTCAAATCATTTAAATGATTTACAACAACGTTGTATTTAGCTAATGAATTTCTTAACATAAAGTAATTTGGAATATTTAAGATTTACACCAGGTGTAACTTTTCAATCTCCGTTACCTTCATATTATTATTTATTCCCAATCTTAAATGTTTCTGTTTTAGATACAGCAGCCGTGTCAAATAGAGATGTTTCTATGAATGATGGGCCAAAAATACAACAACAAAAACGAAATTCTTCCTTCACTGATTTGGGCCCACTGAAGGATCATGAACGTCAAGATCTTAATTGTGCTGTGAAGGAATATTTGCTTATAGCAGGATACCGTCTTACTGCAATGACATTTTACGAAGAGGTAAATACTTGCTTATTGTATTTTGTCTCTTGAGGCATTCCTATTTTATATACCTTCCCCATGTTATTGTTTTTAGTTAAAAAAAACAAATAACCAGCAACTATCTCGACATCCAGAAATCCCAGGGATAACTTTTACCTCCACATTTGTTGCTGGACAGAATTGATCATAGTAGAGGAATTGGAGGTGCCTATTATATTTGATATTTGCTGGGTTCTTATTTCTCTGCTGGTTTACATAATCTATTTTTCTCCATAATAAATCTACTTTTCTAGGCTTCTAGCCTCCTCTCCCCCCATGCAGTTTTTTTTTTTAAGAAAGAGATTTATGTCTCATATAGAGTATGTTTGCTGTTTTTATATTTCTTATTAGATAATAATTAGTTCTAAATTTCTGATAAAATTCAACATATTTTGTATTAGATTAAGTTCTTGTAGTATTCTCAATTCTCATAGTAATTTTTTGTCTTCATAAACTTACAAGATAAGTTTAGCAAGGCACTATCTGTGGACATGTTTATACTTCATAAGTACATATCACTGTAGTGCTTCATCTTCTTCGGCGCTTAATGTCAGACAACCATTAATGTTCTCCTGTAGGTTACAGATCAGAACTTGGATGTTTGGCAGAATACACCCGCATGTGTACCAGATGCCTTGCGTCATTATTATTATCAGTTTCTTTCATCTACTTCAGAGGCTGCTCAGGTGATTCTTTAACTAATGGTGTAAGCAAGTTGCTCAATGACTCCTGCCCACTGCTTCATTGTGCCATTTTTATGGTTTGTATACAACTATATCTCCACCTAGTGGGAAAAGGCTTTGATTGTTGTTGTTGTTGTATACAAATATACATATCATATGATACCGAGAGTTGACATTCTTAGAAAAGGTTTTACTTCAATTTTTTATCCTCATATTATGTATCTTATGGTTCCCTTCAATATATTGACAAAAACCCCATTTTGGTCCGTTATGTTTAGCATTTTTCTCGATTTGGTTCCTAACGTTTGCACTGTCTCAATTTGATCCTCCATTTCTGCAATTGGTATCAATTTGGCCCCTCCATTCTCCAAGTGTTAAAATCTTAAAATAGTTAATAGAATGCTGACTTAGATAATTACTTACTGAGTGTACATATTACATTTAGGTGACACATCTGCATGATGAGTGTCCATCCCTCCAAAATAATAATAAATTTATTTTTAATTTTAAATATATGCTAATGGCAACATTTTAATTTATTTTTAATTTTAAAAAATAATAACAAACTTGGAGGTGGAGAGATGCACACTCAGCATGCAAATGCGTTACGTAAATGTACATATCAACATGTACACTCAGTGAAGGACTAAATTGAGTCTGAACAAACGTTAGGAATTAAATTGAAAAAAAATACTAATCGTGAGGGACCAAAATAGGTTTTTTGTCTTAATATATTATACTCTTTCTTTTTTTTTTTTTAAAAAAAAAAAAGATTTTACATAAAGTACTTGCATTAGCATAAAATTTTCTGTTGAAGATTCTCTTATTAAATGAAACTTGTTTATTTCTTTTAGGATGCAATAGTTGCTTTTAAAAACTAAATATGTATGTTCATTTAATTCTGTAATACTGATTTCAAATGACTGTTTTTGCTGATTCACACATGAATAAAAAACCCAGGAAAAAATTGCTCTAGTTCGAGGAAATGAAACATTGTTGCAAGCAAACAAGAGGTTAAATGAAGAAAGGGATACCTTTTTGAAGAACAAAGAATTGGCAGATGGTCAAATAGGTGCATTAACTAAATCCTTGGATGCTTTGCAGAAAGATCTTAAAGACAAAGAGAACCTGGTAATTCCATCTTCCAAAAACTGCTGTCAATCAATTAATATATTTTATGATGTACTAATTATAACTTTCAGATTCAAGTTTTGAAGCAGTCCCTAGAGCACCGAAGACAGGAGCTTGACGGTTGCAGAGCCGAGATCACTTCATTGAAAATGCATATTGAAAGCTCTCGATCTGTAACGAGTGCAATAGAAAATGACATTGACAATGTTCAATTGGTGTCATTGGAAAACTACAAGGAAGAAGTTAAGAAATTGAAGATGGAAGTTGAATATTTAAAGGCAAAGAATGTAAAGGCTCCTGAATCTGGAAATCTTGTCAGTTCTGAAAATGAAATTCTGCAGACAGAAGAAAAAATTAGAGAGATACATGAGGACAAAGGTGCAGTCTCTTGTCCTGTTGATGTGGCATCAGGATTTGCAGACAATGAACACACTCAATCATTTGACGTTCAAAGTCTTAATAAGAATGCAGATCAAAATGAAGAAGATGCATTGCATGAGTTATTAAATCCTGCACATGTTACTAGTGCTTTGGAAAATGGTGAAACTGTCCTTGAACAAAATGTTGAGCCACATGCAGAGAATAGCAGGTTACTTCTGAAATCAGATGGTGTAAATGACGAAGCAGTGTCTGAGAAGATAGTAAGTTCCTCTTATTACTGTTTTATGAAATTTTCAAGTGTTGTTACCTTTACCTTTTTCTGAATTTGATGAACATGAATTGTCAGGGAGAAATGGTTTTGCTTGGGGCATGTTCTCGAGTTAAGAATGGTGTGCTAGTGTTGTAGTTCCTGGTCTTCATTGCCAGTAACATATTGCTTAAGTAAAATATGAAAAGCAATAAGCATCCTTCAAAAGTCAAAACCAATAAAGAGTAAATCCAGAATAACAAGAATTTAATGAAATATTTGTTTGCTCTGTCCAAAAGTAATATTACCATCTTTTTATTATCTTATATTTTTAATACTTTGACAGGGATTGGGGACCATCCAAATACTTGCTGATGCTTTGCCCAAAATTGTTCCCTATGTCTTGATCAACCACCGCGAGGTTTGCTAATCACCACTTATTTCGTTTATGCTTGTAGAGCATTCTAAATACACTGCATTCAAAAATTGTTTGTTTGCAGGAGCTCCTTCCCCTAATAATGTGTGCTATTGAGCGCCACCCAGATAGCAGCACTCGAGATTCCTTGACCCACACATTGTTTAATTTAATCAAACGTCCTGATGAACAACAGAGGCAAATAATAATGGAAGTAAGTTATATTGTTTTTATTATTCAAGTTATATTGTTATCTTCACTTTTTTTTTGAAAAAATATTGGTTTTAAATGCAACATTGGATACCTTGTCATCATTACAGGCCTGTGTCAGCCTTGCAAAGAATGTTGGAGAGATGAGAACAGAGACCGAATTGCTTCCTCAGTGTTGGGAACAAGTAAATTATTGACCCAAATTTTCAATCTACACTTTGCTAATCTGATTTAAAACAAGTTTTTTTAGTTTCCTGGTGTTATGTATTATAGATAAATCATATGTACGAGGAGCGTAGGCTGCTTGTTGCTCAATCATGTGGAGACCTTGCAGAATTTGTTCGGCCTGAGATTCGCGATTCTCTTATCTTGTCTATTGTGCAGCAATTAGTAGAAGATGCTGCCACTGTTGTTCGAGAGGCTGCAGCTCATAATCTGGCTCTGCTGCTTCCACTTTTTCCGAACACGGATAAATATTTCAAGGTCAGCCTCACTATATATGCTTCGAGGCAATCATGGAGAAGATTTCTGACTTGAGAGAATTTGCTACAATGTAAGCTCTAGAACAGGTTGATGAGACATGGTCTAGGGAATGGAGCCTTTTACCCTTGCATGATATGAAAAGTTTTAAGGAAAAAGAAGAAAGAAGATGAGATGCTACTTCAATGTTTTTTTTTTTTCATTTTTTGATAGGTGGAGGAGTTGATGTTCCAACTGATCTGTGATCCGTCAGGAGTGGTGGTTGAAATTACTCTTAAGGAATTGGTTCCTGCAATTTTAAAGTGGGGAAACAAACTAGACCATATTCTAAGAGTTTCACTTTCTCATATTTTAAGCTCTGCTCAGGTACATATGTTCTTTTGCATTCTTGCTTCTCACATACTGAGAACTTTATCCTCATTTGCCAATGTTTTCCTCATTGGAATTTTATTCTACAAATATTGCAGCGATGTCCACCTCTTTCTGGAGTTGAAGGGTCTATAGAGTCACATCTCCGTGTTTTGGGTGAAAGAGAGCGCTGGAATATTGATGTTCTATTGAGAACATTAGTGGGATTGCTTCCTTCTATTCATCAGAAAGCAATTGAGTCATGCCCCTTTTCTTCCACGGCAGAAACTACACAAGTTGTGTTATCTACCTCATTTCTTGAATTATATGCTAGGTAAGCTTGGATAGAGGCCCAGCCTTTAAAATATTTTGACATTTGAAAGCCTTTATGTCACTGATCTCAGGGTTGCAATATCCAATCCTTCTACCCCTAAGGGGCTGTTGAAGCCTTTAAATTTTGACATTTGAAAGCCTTTATGCCACTGATCTCGGGTTGCAATATCCAATCCTTCTACCCCTTAGGGGTGTTGACAGTCAGATCTTGTATCCAGACCTAACTATGTATAGGTCACTGTAGAAATTTACAAGCTTTCATGCATAGACAAACATACACAGATTACTTTGCTGCACTGTCAAAGCTGCTACTCACTCATTGTGGTTTCCACTTTTGGCAGTGGACGTGTTGAATGGCCTGCATTTGAATGGATGCATCTTGAATGCCTTCCTAATTTGATTCAGCTTGCCTGCTTGTTATCGCATAAAGAAGACAATTTACGGAGCCGAATTTCAAAGGTAACTTTGTGTACCTTTTCAGGTTCTTCTACTTGGTTGTTGTATGAAAAGGATCACCGGAATTTGAATTTTCGCTAATATATCTTGTGCAAATGCAGTTTCTGTTAGCTGTTTCTGAACAGTTCGGGGATTCCTACTTAAAATGCATAATGCTACCTGTATTCTTAGTAGCAGTTGGGGATGATGCTGATTTGACATTTTTTCCTAGTGTCATCCTTCCGAGAATTAAAGGTAATGATTCATCAAGGAGAAAACTATATATATATATATATATATATATATATATATATATATATATATTTGGCCGAAAAGGAGAAAACTATATTGAGGTGCATGTCAAGCATTTAATTCTAAAATGGAGCCTGACAGGCATCACTTCTCACTGTATTCCCAAAGCACTTATGTGATATTTATTTATTTATTTGTTTGTTTTGTTATCTCAGTTTTTCCTCTTAATAACCACACTTTATTGCCATTTGCCAAACAAGCACACTTAAAAGTACTCTCAATCTCCATGAAGAGTGGTTGTTCTCTCAAAAACTAGTTTACAAGGTATTACCGCATTTAAAGCTAACTTCTTGATGGAGAGTAATCACTTTGATATTCACGAATTTTTCTTACACTAGAAATATAGAGGAAAGGCTACTCTTTGAAATTGTAACGAACATATTCTTACCTGTGGTTATTCTGTCATAAAGATTATCGTTGGAAGGGAAAACTTGGAAAAAGTAGCTCACTATACAGTGGATGCCAGGGGCATCAACCTAGAATAGGGTGTCTCTTTGGGAGCATTACAATAGTTTTGTCGAATCATCAAATGATGAGTGATAATATATGACATCTTTACTTATATTTGACTACTATTTTTTTATAGGTTTGAGACCAAGGTCTGATGTAGCTGAGAGGTTGTCTACTATGTGTGTCCTACCGCTTCTGTTGGCTGGTGTTTTGGGTGCTCCTGGAAAACGTGAACAATTATTAGAGTATTTAAGAAAGTTGCTAGTAGAAGACATTTCCAAGGAACACCAATCAACCAAGCACACTCCTGAGATCATTGAAGCTGTTCGCTTCCTTTGGTTTGTTTATCACCAACCATAGATCTTCTTAAAATTGATTCTGTTTTTGTATCCAGTATTTGAGACTTTTTTTTTAAAAAAAAAATAATAATGCAGCATATATGAAGAAAACCATGGAATGATTATTAATATACTATGGGAAATGGTTGTCAGCTCTAACATGAACATGAAAATAAGTGCTGCCAAGCTGCTGAAAGTCATTGTAAGCTTACTGTTTCCTTAGTTTCCAGTTGCATCTCATACAAATGTCAAAGCTAACATAGCTGTCTACCTCTCTTTATTAATAGGTGCCATATATTGACGCAAAGGTTGCTTCAACTCAAGTTTTGCCTGCCTTGGTTACTCTTGGATCTGACCAAAATCTGAATGTGAAGTATGCTAGCATAGATGCATTTGGTGCTGTTGCCCAACACTTTAAAAATGAGATGGTACCTTCTACTAGTTTCTCTCACTGTTATCTTGTAAGATTCTAATATTATTACACCATTAATTTTAACTTAACAGATCAAATATGTCGTACTTTTCAGATTGTTGATAAGATACGCATTCAAATGGATGCTTTTCTTGAAGATGGATCCCATGAAGCTACTATTGCTGTTATCCGCGCATTGGTGATTGCAGTACCACATACAACGGACAGACTTAGAGATTATATCCTTAAACTTGTTTGTAGTAAAAATAAATTCTACTGTAACAGTTTTGAATGTACTGAAGTTGATATCTCATTTTCTTAATCACTTGCATTTTCAGCTGGGTTTCAGGGTCTCTTGAATTATAATTTGTTTCTTTAACATTATCTACATCTTTTGTCCAAGATTTTCCAACTTACAGCTGTGCCAACTTCTCCTAATGATTTGATGCGTCGACGTGAGAAAACCAATGCATTTTGTGAGGCAATCCGTGCTCTGGATGCTACAGGTTTGCTCTTTCAAAAATAATTTTATGTACTTTCCTCTCCCTTATGATATTTTTTCAGTGTTTTAGTCAAGGTTTTGTTAATAGTATTATGGACTGCACATAAATATTGCCTTGGCAGTTGACAATGTTGGACTGGCTGAAAATCATTTTGGATATTTTCATTTATGCCTATACAGGAAATGTTGGTTCATCAGGCATAGTGTTTAACAGATTTCTCATACCCTATGATCTTCTATGCATTTGTTATAATCTCCAGAATCATGGTTGAAGATGAAGAGTCTTGTCAATCGAGCTGCTAGATTTGTAGCTTTCTCTATACCAGTCCATATTTGTGCACTTGTTTTAAGCACCAGAGTCTTGAATGAAGTGTTTAGTCAGTTGAACTGCCAGATTAGCATCTTTCCCTAAACTGCGCATAGTCCAACCATTAACACTTGCTCATGAAATTTATTGGTTGAATTGGATTTTGTTAAATTAAATCTATTAAATAACCATTTTTAAAAATTAGAATCCTGATTCTCTTATTACAAGAAGTCATTTTGTTCTAGAAAATGTTTCTATTTTGCATTATTTTTTGTTCATCAAATTTGTTGTCAATCTCGCAAAGTGCAGTCATTTCCCACTTAAAGACAAATCACTTGGTAAATTCCAATTTTATGCATTATTCAGTACTGTTATGAGACTTTTTAGCATAATTATCAAAATCTTAGTTTAGAAGTTGTGATATCACATGTAGACATCCATGATTTTATAAGATATCTTTTTACGTTGGAAGTATTTTTAATTATCAGCATCACCTACAGATGTTCCAGCAACCAGTGTTCGGGACTTCCTCCTGCCTGCTATACAAAACCTCTTAAAAGACTTGGATGCATTGGATCCAGCACATAAAGAAGCCCTTGAAATTATTATGAAGGAAAGATCAGGAGGAACTTTTGAAACTATTAGCAAGGTAATGGGTGCTCATATCGGGCTTTCGACGGTAAGCAGCTTCTTTGGTGAGGGTGGATTACTTGGAAAGAGAGAGAATGCAGAATTACCAACCGAAGCTGTGTCTCCAAGAGCTGCTGCTGGACAAGCAGCAGTCGAGGACACTAGATTCAGGCGCATCATGCTCGGAAACTTTGGTGATATGCTTCGAGGCAAAGCAAAAACCCAAGAGGAAACTCAAGGCTAATAAGATGCATTTCTGCATCATAAAATTCTTCCGATCATTATGCTTCATGTGAAGAATAATTCTGCTTCTATTTGGAAGATTTTCTGGAAACTGAGGTAACATTTTTTTTATTCATTCGTTATTCCTTCTGTAGTTATTTTTCTAATAGGAAAGATGGAATAGAAAAAAATACTGGTATTTTGTTTTTGTGATGCATATGATGTAAGAGGAGATAGAATACAAAGCGCGGTGAAAATTGTAAATTGATAATTACATGAGTGCGTTTGATCTGTTTTATTTTATTTTTTGGTTTTAATTAGAATATCCCCATTCCACAGCACTGAGTGTAATGTAATGGCTTTATCGTATATCCTTGTAAGAAATACTCAAATATATACAGTGTACAACAGGATTAGCACAAACTATAAATCAATAAAAATTTGCTGAAGTGGATACACAGTAAGCCAATAGAAATTTACCGAAGTGAATGTGTATAAGTGGTTAAATCACTTCCAACACTCACTTTGGTGAATGTTTATTGGTTACTTTATTGTAGCAACTAACTACTAAAGTGTTTCTCCTGTTCTCAAATTGCTTGCTTTTCCCTCCATCCAGTTTATGTAGGCGTCAAATGTCATAGATTTTTGGGTGCTTTGGTTTTGATGAACTCAACATGTATGTTTTTGAATTGGATCAAAAATCACATCGGGAAACTGTACTGGTAGTTGGTTTAGTGCAGTTTCATCATACTTTAAATTTAAATGCAATGGTACTTAATGAGGTTTTGATAATAATTATGTAAGTGGACTACTTACAGCTTGTTTGGGCTCACTTATTTTATAGTGCGAAGTTTTTTTTTTTTCGAACTTAAATTTTTTTTTAAAACAATAAGATTTTTGGGCAAACTTATTTTAAATTAAAAAGTGTTTTTTTGATGTAGCATAAATATTTGGTATCCCTAAAGTTTAAGGTTTCGATCAAATATGTCTCTAAACTCCAACATTTGATTGCAGTTAATTATGCGCCTAACGTTTTATTTTTTGAGTAATCTCATACCGTTAAAATAGATAATGGTTGTGGCTTATATGGTGTAATATTATTAGAGAGAAACTTTTTTTGTTGTTGCAAATACGTCAATTCGCTAAGTTTCAGAACAAAATGATAGTAAAAGTAGTGCGCCTAAGGTAATTCTATGCAATTAGCGTGCCTAGGGTGAAATAAAATATGATGTGAAAAAGATGTACTCAGATATTATTGTCACATATTACGTCAAGTTAGCAAAAGTCGTTGATTATTTTAACGATGTTAGTGAAAAATAATAATATTGCTCGAAAATAGAAACGTTAAAAATATATTTAACTGCAATAAAAAATTTAAAATATATTTGACGATACAAGTTAGAAAAGTACTCTACCTAACTTCAATATATATTTAAGTTTCTTATATATATATATATATATATATATATATAAAGTTCACACAACACAATATATATTAGAAAAGAAGAGACGAAGTAAAAGGTATTTATAAAGCTAAAAACCTTTTAAAAAAAAAGGTATTTCGGTTTTAATATCACTGTAAAAGTAAATTGTTATGTAGGAGTTTAAAACAAAAAAGGCTCTTGCTCCTGGCCACAAAAAAAATGTACCCTTGCTCTTAGAGCTGACTGTTAATTTGATTGGTGGATTTATTTTGAGTGAATGAGAACGAGAATAAAAAAAAATGATATGATTATGTTTGGTATAATATAAAATAAAATATAAAAAAGAAATTAGAGTTGTACAAGATTACAAATTTGCCCTTCAATAAAAAATTATTAAATTTTTCTTGAAATTAAAAAAATAAAAAATAGACAAAATGATAAAAAAGAAATTAGAGTTGTACAAGATTACAAATTTGCCCTTCAATAAAAAATTATTAAATTTTTCTTGAAATTAAAAAAATAAAAAATAGACAAAATGATCCAAATCATCCAAACCTTGTCCAAACCCTTACCCTTGTGAAGATGTGGACATAACCCTCAAACTATATATGGTTATGTTAAAACCTTACTAAATTAAATCCCCTACCATACATAGATTTTCAAAACTCAAACTCATTCTTTCCCTTTCAAAGTCCCAATCAAACAAGCCATAGACGTTTTAGGTTCTGAGTATTTATTGATTGAACTATTTTTTTTTTCTTTTCATTTTCTGTGTTAATTAAGAGGGTGAGGTGTGGAGCTCTCATCCACACACAACAACAAAATATTTTTAATATACAACAACCATCTCTATGGTGGTGGATGCATTTAAGATGAATTCAAATAGCTTCTGTAGCTAATCCCATTCCTATATCTACAAACTGACACAAAGATACTTCTGAAGATTAAATTTTTTACATTGTGAGGTGAAGTTTATAATATAGGACTTATAATTTTTTTTTATCTCTCTCCTCTCTTTAATAAATATTTTATCTCATAGAGGATTCACTATCGAACTTTTGAATGCTTCTCCTCTGGAATAAAGGCAATTTTAATGGAGTTTTTTTAAATAATTTTATTGGAGTTTGACTCCCATTTTCTCTTTCGTTTTGTCCTCGTTTGTCTAATAACCTCAACCAAAGTACTCGACCATATTTAGTAAAACTCTTGAAAGACAAGTTTTTGGATTCTACTTAACGTGGTTCAAGATATATTATAAATCTAATCATGGGAATAGAATACAGATTTTTTTTATATAGAAAACTCAAATTTAAAATCTTAAAAAAAAATATTTATCATTCTAATCAACCACATATTCACATGAGACAAATTTATTTTGAGCCAAGTTAAATTGCATTGAAAAGCTAACAATCCAGCAAACCAGGTTGAATAAGACATTATATACGATATGAAGGCAAATTTATTTTGAGCCAAGTTATTGCATTGAAAAGTTAATTAAATTGCATTGGAAAGGTGAATTCCACATAAAAGAGGTAAAGGGGTCCATTGATTCAGCACATACAATCCTCTCCCATTAATGCTGCACATGACACAATATCAAATGGATGGACGATCTCAATTATTCATATATATATATATATATATATATATATATATATATATATATATATATATATTAATATGACTGTTGGAATTTCTAACAATTGATATCAGAAAATTAAAAAATTATTTAATTTGTTATTATTTTTAAATATAATAATAATAGTTTTAGATTAGGGTGTGTTCTTTGCAAAGATATCATGATGGAAAGGGAGAAGGAGAAGTCATCTCCCTCTTCTTTTCTTCCTAACAAACAAATCCCACTTTTTTCAATGTAATGAAATGATGTTTTTGCTCTTATTTTTTTACTCACTTTTATTCCATTCTCACTTTTAATGTAAGGGCAAAATTGTCATTTTACTCACTTATATTCAATTGACATCACATCACATCATATTGACATGACATCTTCATTCTCTCATCTTTTCTCATTCTCATTCCCATTCCCAAAATAACATACTAAAAAAATTAAATTAGATGGACTTATAAAAAGCTTACCATAATTACATGATTCTATATAAGAATACATGAACGTGGGTTGAGTGCTCAATATATAATTACAAGTGTTGATATCCCATATCTCTGAATCTTCGATGGTAGGACCTTCCTCCATTAATTACTTAATTACAATAATACAAGCTCCACCCAACCCAACCAAACCAAACTCACCCTCTTTCTTGGTGGCTCGCTTCTATAAGAAGCTTACCATAATACCATATATCTCACAGCCTCATCGATCTCTCAGAATTATATTATAATAATTAAGGTGAGAGAGAGAAATTAAAGATGATGCAGAAGCAGAAGCAGAAGAAGGTGTGTGCAAGTGTTGCAGCAATAATATTGATGATGGTTCTTCTTGTTGAGATGCCTCACATGGCTCAAGCTGTGACTTGTAGCCCCCTTGAGCTGAGCCCATGCCTTGGAGCTTTTACTTCTTCTTCTCCACCATCACCCAATTGTTGCCAAAAGGCATGCATGTCTTCATTTTCTTAATTAATTTCCTCAATTTAATTTCATAAACAATATAAATAATTAATTAGTTTACTTAAACTTTTAAAAGTATTATCATAAATTATTTATTTATAATATATAAATAATTAATTTCATATATATAATTTTCAGGTGAGAGAGCAGAGGGCATGCCTGTGTGGGTACCTCAAAAATCCAAGCCTGAGGCAATATGTTAACTCTCCAGGTGCCAGAAAGGTTGCTAGCTCTTGTGGGGTTCCCTACCCAACTTGTTAATTATAGCTTTTAATGTTATATATATTGCAAGTACTAATTATATATATTAATTACTTGCAAACAAGCAGTTACAAGCTAAGTGTGTACTATTAATTATATATATGTGTATCATATATAAAAAACATGCGATGCTTAAGAATATATAGTACTAGCTACTGATGGATCACGATTTGTATGGCTAATAATTAATAACAATGAAATATATATATTTCTAGCTCTATGATTATTATTAGTGTTCAATAGAGAGATGGAACATGTTAAATTTGAAAAGTAGATTTCCATAAATAATATATTTTCTTCATGTGTTTTGAAAATATTATGTATGGTATGGTCAAGGTAAAACTTTCTTATTCTTACAGTCATTCATTCTGATTTCTGATCTAGCTAGGAAAATGGGAATTTTTATGTTTAAGTGGACATCTGGATATATTTCCAAGTACTAATTATGTAGAATATATGGAGTCTAATTAAACAAGTTGTCTGGGTGGTGTAGTTGGTTATCACGCTAGTCTCACACACTAGAGGTCCCCGGTTCGAACCCGGGCTCAGACATTTTTTGTTGATTCTTTCTGCTACTTTTTCAGAAAACCTGCAGAAACATCATTAGGAGTAACTTGATTACTTGTGACGTTGTGATTTGTGAATTAATGGTTGGACTAGATTACATGTTTTAGGGTCAGTTAATTAAATTTTGTTTTTATTGTTAGTAATGACTCGCTAGCATTGAAAGAATGTAGGGCTCTTCGTTATAATAATTGAGAGAGAAAAAGGAACCGAACTTCACTCACTTTTACATTTTTCTTTCTTTTACATAAAATAAAATATAAAATGTCTGTTATACTCTTTGATTTGATATAATCATAATTTTCTTTTCTTTTGATTATTTTAATATAAGGGGTAAAATGGTAATTTTAATACATTTCCATTCCATTTTCATTTCCAAACTTTATTAACAAACACAGTAAATGTATTCCCTTTCCCTTTCCCTTCCGTTTCTGTGTAAAGAACGTGCCCATAATTAGCGCTACTTTTACAATTGACATTATAAATATTGTATCAAGAGCGAGCTAGGGGTGTTTGTCGGACAGTTTGAACGGTTTTTGGTAAAAAATTAGTGTACCTATCAATTTAAGTTAACAGCGTTAAATCAAATTATAAACAAGCGGTTTTGAGCGGTTCGGTTTGACGGTTTGGGATTTTTATGTTACAAACTTACATATTTAAATTTATTAATAAAAAATATAGTTTTATTCAATATAAATAGTCAAAAAGTATAGTAATATTTCATTTACTTACGATATACAATCAAATTAGTTTTAAATTGACTAAATTTAATCTAACCTTCTAAAAATAAATTTTAAATCTTATTATTTAGAAATTCTAACATAATATGCACATATATATACATATAAGTATATGCGGTTTAGTTCGATTTTTCAACATACCAAACTGAACCAAACCAAATTAAACATTGATTAGTTTTGTTCAATTTGTACTAATTTCAGTTCTATTTGATTCAAATGTATCGGTTTTGTTCAGTTCTGTACACCCCCGGCACGCTAAAATTGCTTTTTCGAAGTAAATATATGGGTTAATTTTGATTGATGGTTTGACAACTTTTTTAATAAAAAATATATACGTTTGATTAATTTCCTTAATATAATTCAAGAATAATATAGAAATAATAAAGATAATAAAAAAAGTGGCGAGTTCTTGTAATAGAATGGATTAATGCAAAAGCTATCTTAATTATGATGTGTCATTTGCGGTATCTTAAAGGATTAAATTAGGATAAAATTATTTAAGTAGTTAGGTGCTTGTTATAAAGTTCACCAATATAATTAAAATACGTGGCAAAAAATTTTTGTATTACCAATCATGGTAGAGAGAGAAAATAAAAAACAATAAATTACATAACCAATCAAATATGAGAGAGAATACAAATGATATTTATGATTGGTGAACTTTATAGCAAACACCTAAGCAACTTTACCTTAATTTTTTCCTATCTTAAATTGCGCATCACTTTGATTTTATCTTATCTTATATCTACAATATTGCTCAGAAAGATTATGATTGAATATAACTAATTGGCAAATGCTGAAAATTGAAGACACAAAATACACAGGACAAAACTTTAACAATTTTTTTTTTTTTTAAAAAAATAGTAATAAGAGAAGACACTCTTAAATATTATTGAGTAGAGTGCCAATGACATGTAGGAGAGGGATAAAAGTTCAATGGTACCGTACCACTGAACTTCAGTGCATCCCTCCAATCATGTAGTGCCATTTGTTAATATTAATAAAAACCCACATTAATTTGGGCCCACCTTGAATGGTTTAGGAACCAACTGATTGGAGGGATGTACTGAAGTTCAGTACTACCGTACCACTGAACATCTACTCGTAGGAGAAACAAACATATGCTCAACCCAAATGATTACTGCACAGACATAAACTACAAACATATTTACTCAGTAAAAGTCACTTAACTAGCTCTTGAATGCCAGGAGATCTCCCTGAGAAGGGATGCATACAAAATAAAATTTTGAATAACTTTCAAGGAATTCAAACCCTAAACATAGATGGAGCCGAAACTTTCTTTCAAATCCTAATTAATTAATTGTGTAAACCCAACCTATAACATTTTTTTTTAAATAATAATGAATACTTTGCATTACATGAGTTGGAATGAATTAATTTTCTGCAACTCAACACGAACCATTAATAACAATTTCTTTTTTGAAAAAAAAAACAACCATTAACAAATGTAACAAATGTTGGGTTTAGTGGTAAGAGACTAATCCCTACATCATGATGAATTCATGTATGAATTTTCACTAAAAAGATGCTCACATTTATATAGTGCTCAACACAGTGTACTAGAATAGGATCATCTACATGCGATAAACCAAAAAAAAAAAAGGAACTAATCATATATACGTGGTAAATTGAATTTGGTGAGTTAACCCAATCAGATAAATACCCTCAAGTGAATTATCTCATCCACTATCCTCCAATCTATAGAAAGCTTCAAGATCCACGTTTTAGTGATTTCTTTTAAAATTGGTATAAGTAAAATATTTGGAAAACTTGGAAGCAAACATGTCTGGGTGGTGTAGTTGGTTATCACGCTAGTCTCACACACTAGAGGTCCCCGGTTCGAACCCGGGCTCAGACACTTGAATTAAAATTGTTCATTTTGATTTTTGAGTTCATTTCTATTAGAAATGACTAATAGAGTAATAGTACTCTACCCTTACTATATAGTATATTATATACAAGGCAAAATGCTATATCTTAATCTCATTAAGATGAACCAAAATAATTTATTTATATTTAGTAGTGTAATCGCCTCTAGTAATTAATTAAAGAATTTATACCTAGCTACATATAATATGCCAAACCAAAAATATTACTATATTAGTAATAAGATCAGAGTGAGTATAATTTAATTGGAGCAAAGCAGTGGGCACAATTTGAAGGGATAAGAAAGAGAGAGAGTGGAAGAATATGCTGTGCAATTTGGACTCATTACTCAACCTGCAACCCCACCAGTATAATTAAAAGGATTTGAATGACTTAACATTAAATGGTTGGTATAATAAGTGATGATTTTGTTTTCCATCACTCAAATATATATTTTGAAATACTATTAGGTCTACATTCAAAAATGTAGGACGCCAAAGGCCAAAATAAATAAATAAAAAATATATGGAATTGAGTTTTGTATGGCATTTCATCAATGAGACCAACTCAGCTATACGTGTGGAGGATGGATCGATAAGACCAACCCCACTACTCCTCCCCTTGCTAATTAACTTCTAATGTTATATGATTTTCTACTATTTAATTAGGTTCTCATAATAAATGAATATCAATTAAGCCAAAATAATATTCCTTTGTTTTACAATATCTCCTTGGATTTTTTTTTGTAAATATCTGTTATTTAATTTTATAAAATCAAGAGAACATTAATTATTTTTTATAATTTTGTCTCTATCTATTCTCAAAATAAGATTAATGAAGAAATTAAAAGTAAGTAGGGGTAATTTAATAAGAATAATTTAATCTTTGTATATCATTTTCTCTACTTTTTTTTATTTGTATATATTTATCTTAAAAAGCAAATATCGTGAACTGAGTATATGTATAACAAATTAAAGTGTATGTTGTTTGACCGACATCACTTTTACTCAATTCAATTATTAGACTCTGTTTTTGATATATTTTTGTTTCAATTTTTCATTTATATATATATTTTTGTTAAAAAAAATGAACCTAGCTAAATCAATTCCTTTAATATAATGTCCTGAAGTAATTCGTTTAATATAATTATCTTTCAATTGATTAATTTTTTGACATTTTGTAAATATACTATTCGTTTTTATTAATTGGTCATTTTTTAAAAATGGTTAATTAGTTGTATCTTATCCTTTTATTTGAATAAAATATAATGTATATTTAATCCAACATTTTTTTTTCAATTGAATTTTGTCCTCCTACATGCAGTTAACAAATTAATGGAAAAGTCCCGGAAGAAACGTACACACTAATCAATTAATTAATAAAGACATGTGGAGCTCGTTAATTAGAACGAAAATAAGTTAGAATATACTCTATATTGTGCGGATAAAATTCGTGTACTATAGTATTATCAAATTTTGGTACATCCTTTTAATTATATAATATCATTGGTTAATATTAATAAAGACTCACATTAAATAGATTAGAGACTAATTAATTGAAGGGATATATTAAATCTCAACATTATCGTACTATCCATGTATCATTAATACAATGCATAATTTCGCACTTCAGTCCAAGTCAACAAAATAAAAAATTAAAAAATGTTAACAAAACAAACTTTTAATTAATTTAAGTGGTTAGGTCAGTGATCCTAATCTAATCCTTCAAATTCTGGAAAATACGCGGCGCCAGGACTGTGTTTTAATTTCCTTGTTTCTATCTCTTTTTCTTCCCCCCCCACACACACACACATATATATAGCCTCTTCTCTTCTCCTGCTATATATATCTTCAAACCTTCGAACCATTCAATCACATATATATTATAATCACAATAATGTCCTCCGATCTCTCTGTTATTCTTCCTCGAGTTTTAATCGTCTCCAGACGAAGCGTTCGCAAGAACAAGTTCGTCGATTTCGTAGGTACATGATAGTTTTGTATCATATTATTTTCTCATCATGATCTAATTAATTTAATCCGTACATGATAATAATAATAATAATTGATGGATTGAATTTTGATTTTGATTTCTGCATCAGGGGAATATCACCTAGATCTGATCGTAGGTTACGGTGCAGTACCCGTGATCGTGCCACGTGTGAGTGGGGTCCACATGCTACTGGAAAGCTTCGAGCCGATCCACGGGGTGCTTCTATGCGAAGGAGAAGACATAGACCCTTCACTGTACCAATCAGACAACAACAACAACAACAACAATCTGTCGCAAGAGGAGTTAGAAGAAATCAGGAGGCTTCACGCGAGTGACACGTCCATCGATAGAGAAAAAGATTCGATAGAGCTAAGCCTAGCCAAGCTTTGCCTAGAGAGGAACATACCCTACTTGGGGATCTGTAGAGGCTCACAGGTCCTAAACGTGGCGTGTGGGGGTACCCTATATCAGGACATAGAGAAGGAGGTGTCCAAAACGACGTCGTCGTCGTCGTCGTCGTCCCAAGTAGTGAAGGTGAAGCACATAAACTATGAGGATTATGATGGGCATAGGCATGAGGTGAAGGTGGTGGAGAATACACCATTGGAATGGTGGTTCAAGGAGATGAAGATTTGGGTGAATAGTTATCATCATCAAGGGGTGAAGACATTGGCCCAAAGGTTTGTTCCAATGGCCTATGCTGAAGATGGTTTGATTGAAGGGTTTTATGATCCGGATGCTTATAATCCTGAAGAAGGAAAGTTTATTATGGGCTTGCAGTTTCATCCTGAGCGTATGAGGAAGCCAGCTTCTGATGAATTTGATTATCCTGGATGCCCTTTTGCTTATAAGGTACCTTCCTTAATTAATTAATCTAACTTGAGGGACTAAAATGATAGAAGTGAAAGTTTTCATGGATTTTATATATTTTGTGATGTGTTAAAGTAGTGGAGTTTGATGGGAGTTAGTTATATATATATTGTATGCAGGAATTTGTGAAGGCGGTAATAGCATATCAGAAGAAGATGAATGCATTGACATCAATAGAGAAGCCTATGAAGCTTAATAAAGAAATGGAGACCAAAAGAAATATTATAGTCCGAAGCTTCTCAATAGCCAAAGATCTCTACACTTCAGGGCGTGCCATGTGTTCCTTCCAACAATCTCAAGAACTAGAAGCTGGTGCAGAATTTCTTGAGGTATAATATAATTATTAATATGGATATATGGAATTTAATTTTGTGATGATATATAACATAATATTTGATGATGTAGTCAAACACAGCGTTGAGTGTGGAGCAAGAGAAAAGGCTGAAGCAAATGGGAGCAACAGTGAGGAATGGAGGGTCATACAGAGAAAGAATGAAGAAGAATGAGGAGAGAGAAAGAATGGCAAGAAAGGTTATGGAGAAGATGTCAGTGGAACACTTGTCTGATCTCTTGTCTTTCTACCATAACATCGCTAACATTTGTTCCCAAGTCTTGGAAACCAAGATCTCATCCATATAATCACTTTTAATTAATTTTATTTCTCCCTCAATTATTTTCATTTGTAATCAACTAGTTTGGTGTCTCATGTTTCTGCTAGCTCTTTTGTACTATATATTCACTTGAGCATTTATGTTGATACTTGATATAGAAGAAATTGTCTTGTGTAATAGTTTATGGAGAATAATTCTGAAGTTTATAATATTGAAAAGTAAGAGAGAGAGAAAGATAAACATGAAGTGAGGTTTCTACATATTTATAAATATCTCTCTTCTTACTGTTCAGTACTGTACAACATCATATCAATTTTCACTAAGATTTTTATTTCTTTTCCTTTTAATTACAATTCCGTTTTATCAGCCTAAATTTTATTCACTTTGTCATCACCTTCTTTATATGTCCATGCTTTACAACTCTTGAGAAAAGCGAAAAACATATATAGCAAGAAAAATATAGTGAGAAATTAAATTTCATACATTTTTTTTTTATCAACGGTCATGGAAGAAGAAGTTGGCTCAGTTAAATACAACATTGGTTTTCAGGCCCAAGAAAAAAATACAACATTGGTTGGCTACTCTTTCAAATTGTGACTATTGGGCCTAGGATCATTCAAGATGGGCCCAATATTCTCATGGCCTTTTATATATTATCACATTTATTAGACACCCTAAAGCTAGTTAGGTCAAACTCCAGACCATACACGTCTTTTTTTTTTAAATATATACTTATTATTTTTTAAAATAATATATTTCATTTTGTTATATATTATAAATAATTTGTTACAGTATTAACCAAATGGCTATAATATTTCATTGCATCGTCTGTACGTTAAACTATTCATAAGCTAAATTAATACACTTTTTTTTCCATAGTGTTTCCCTCTCTTCATTATTGAATCTTGAGTTATACCTAACTAACAGTAGTCTTCGGTCAAAGCTGTGATGCTGATATACTATCTATACGCTGCTTATTTTTTTTCCTTCCCCACTTTTCGTATTCAAGCAAAGTTTCTCCAATAAAATTAGTTTTAGGTTAAATTAATCAATTCATTCTCATAATTATATTTACTCTTATTTTCTTTTTATAAAAGACACTTCCATTTTACTGCAGAAAAGGAGCGAATAAAGTGTATGTTTACCTGATCCTATTTTTTTAAAATGAAAAATCTCACCATCTTTAGTGTTGTCAATGGAATTGTTATTCTTATATCTCCTGCATATCATATATGAAGTAATCTTTAAAGTTGAGAGTGTCATATAAGCTCTTCAAACAATATGATGAAAGAGTAAAAATTTTCTAACATAGATGATCTGTAGATTTTAAATATGATTATAGCAAATCTTGAATCAGAATCACCTAATTGTCAAAAAATTCACAAAAAAAATAATAAATAAAATAAAACAAGCATCACTTACTAGATTTGAATCGATCTAACAATGAAAGACTACACTCTTACAAAGGAGAATTAAAAATCAGAATTAGATCTAAAAGAAAATTATCAAAATTGGAAGAGTGAATATCTATTTTATTTATGAAACAACAATAACAAAAGAAAAAAAAAAATTTGGGAGGGATTACTAATTTTTGACAATCACTTCTATTAAATTTGCAAGAGGAACACCTGGCTGAAAAACAAATGAAAAAAAAAAGTGTTTGTTAGCATTTCTTTTAAAGGCAACCTTTTTAATGAAGTAATTTGCTCTGATTTTTAAATACATTCTTATAGTTTTATTTTTTTATTATTTACTTTTTTTGATAGATTTATTATTTACTTAATTACCTGTTATTGATAATTAGTTTTTATTGTTACAATTTAGAATTAATTATCATTTAATTTACGCTTATACAGTTGAAGATAAAAGATTAGACTTTACTATTAATATTCTAATCACACATCACATATGACACATGAATGTACGTAAAAGAACTTTCGAATTGTGATTGAATAAAAAGGAAAAAATAAAAAATAAAGCCATTCATTTGTATTGTTCGATCTTAACCTCTCTAATATAATGAATCATCACATATAATGACCTTTTCTATCCATGAAGAAATCATCCGACTCTTATAATTTCTACTAATCCAAATTACTCTTTTGATCCTCAACGTTTGCACTAAGTTTAATATTGGTCCTCAACGTTTTTTTTTGTCAAAATTGGTCCTCCAGCGTAACTTCATATAATTTTTTTTGTTAAATGCTAACGTGAAAGGCTTATGTGGCACACCCCATCTCCTACGTGTCATATTTGGATGATATGACACCCTCTCTCACTCCAATTCAGCAAAACGTCGCCGTTTTGCTGAGTTGGAGTGAGAGAGAAGTGATGCAAAACGGTATTGTTTTGCTAAATTGGAGTGAGAGAGGGTGTCATATCATCCAAATATGACACGTATGAGAGATGATGTGTCACATAAGCCTTCCACGTCAGCATTTAACAAAAAAAAACCAGACGGAGTTACGCTTGAGGATCAATTTTGACAAAAAAAAAACGTTGAGGACCAAAAATAACTTTTTGAAACGTTGAGGACCAATATTAAACTTGGTGCAAACGTTGAGAACCAAAAGAGTAATTTAATTTGGCCTTTCTACTATTGATGCTATTAATACAATTATTTCTAGAATAAAAAAATTATTTAATTGTACTTTTGAAAATTTGCATTTAATTACCCCTGAAAATACTTGCAAGTTCATTTCCCAGTTCCCAGCAACCTTTGCATTATATTATTTTTCTATTTATTTTTTTCTCACATGTCAAATTTGTATTTTTAGGTCAAAATCTGGACCTTAGAGACTGCGTGCAGAATAAAAAAGTAATATACAAAGCTGCCTAAATATATGAATTGGTCTTCCTCCTCGCTTCTCAAATGCCATAAATATCTTTCAAGAAAGTCTTGTCCATATTCACATTTACTCTTCGTAACATAAACTTCCTTTTCATCCCTCATATTACCATTTTTGTAATTTGGTCCTTGTTTATTTTCAATTTGATCTCCACATTTGCAAGTGGTATTTGATACCCTAGGGTTGGAAGTGATATCAATTTGTTCCCTAACATTTTCTCAATCTCAATTTGTCCTGTTAGGTTTGTTATTTGTATCAATTTTGTCAATCCCTTAGCCAAGTGTTAAAATAATTAATAAAATATTGACATGAATAATTAAATATTAAGTGTATATACTGATATGTATATTTAGTTGATATATCTGCATGATGAGTATCTATTCCTCCAAAAATATTAATAATAATATGTTTTTTTAATATTAAATCTATGCTAATAGCAATATTTTAAACTATTTTTTTAATTTTTGAAAAGTAATAATAAATTTGGAGGTGGAAGAATGCACAATCAATACGTATTATCAAAATATACATATCGATATCTACATTTAGTATTTAACTATATAAGCCTTGTATTAACTATTTTAACATGCACTTTGATAATATAGGAACCAAATTGATATTAATTACAAACGTTCGAAACCAAATTGATATTACATACAAACCTGGGACCAAAATGTGAAAAATGCTAAAAATGAGAGAAAAAACTGGACTTTTTGTCTACGCTTTGTGTCTGATTCACGCTGCGAATGACATCAGTTTCCAAAGTCACCCATCTTTGACACTTCCCCTGCTTCTCGAACCATATAATTCATCTGTGCAACTTTGAAATTTTCAATCTACAAATATAAAAGAAAATATATATGTATATATAGTCTACCTCAAATTTCCCAGAAACTTCAAATGCCTTAGTTTTCAAATATGATGACCCATGACACAAGACATTTCGTGCACACATAAATCATCCCTTTGTATACCTCCTTTTTCTTCGCTAGTCCTCCCATCTCAAAAAAAAAAAAAAAATAATGCTCATTCATTTCTTTCCCACAATGAATTCCATAATTTTGCTTCTCTTTCTCCCAATTTTCATCATCTCCAATTCTGTTTCTGCTGATGTTTCACACTACAACAACTGTAGTGCCCCATTCAACTGTGGTGGCATCGTCAAGAACGTTACCTATCCATTCTGGGGAGACAACAGAGCAGACTACTGTGGACACCCTGATTTTCAGCTCAAATGTGACAGTAACGTCCCCAAATTAATCGGCGGCGCCGCGTCGTTTCGGATTCTGAGTTTGAATTTTTCTGATCGGAATATGACTGTGGCTAGGGATGATTATTGGGACACACTTTGTCCATCTGATAGAAGAAACAATAGCTTGGATCCCAGCATCTTCAAATTGTGGGATGGGCTTCAGAATATGGCGTTGCTGTATGATTGTATTAATAGTTTTAGCCCAGGTGCCATATTTGAGACAACAAATTGCCAAGATAATTCAGGCAAGAATTTGTACTATGGCAACGAATCTTTGAGTAATGATCTTGAAGGAGTTTGCAGCGTTGTTATTATGCCTCTTTTTGAGACGTATTTTGAGGAGGTATACGGCGGTCAAATATCCCTCCAGCAAGCAATAAAGGATGGGTTTGGAATGTCATGGGGTGTTAATATTGAGGAGTGTGATGGTTGCGTCAATTCTGGTGGTCAGTGTGGGTATAGTGCGGGGAAATTCACCTGTTTCTGCCCGAACGGAAGTCAAGGAGATTCATGTGCTTCGTCTTCAGGTATGTTTGTGTAATTGTTGATCACGGTGTCATGTTTATGTAAATTGATTTAGACATGGTCCAATAGGAGAAAAAGAGAAAAATCATATGAACCTACTCTGTCCTTATTTCTCTCTCTTATAACGTGCTGAGTCTTGCTTGTGGCCATATATAAGTGTTGATGATGCAGAATTTTAGTAAAATTAATAAGTCTGTAGAATCAAGTCACAAGTTATTATAATTTTGTTTGTCCTTACGAAAGGAAAAAGAGGATAGAGAGGTTATATATATTTTTTAATTTAGGATAATTAAAAAAAAATTTAAGAAGGATTAGTACAAAATTTTCTAATTACTTTACCTATAAAATTTAGAAACCCAGGGGAATATTTCAAAGTTTTGATGGATTATTATATTCTTAATTATGATGTAAGAGTGATTTGTAAGTTGTATTATAAAGAGAGAATTACTAATTTACTTCTCGGATTGTTTTAATTTAATTCTTGAGAAATAAAAATATTTAATTTAATTTTTAAAAGATTTTTTTATTTTAATTTAGTCTTTTTAATCCTTAAAAGAAATCACATAAACACTGACAAAAAAAAAATTAAAAGGATCAAATTAGGACAAAAAAACTTATTTCAAGAACTAAATTAAATATTTTAATCTTTTAGGGACTAAATTAAAAATATTTGTATCGAACCAAATTAATATCCGTTATAAAACTTAATTACAAGAGTAGATATTTTAGCGCAGATAACTAGGCTTGTCCATATATGCTGAAGTGCAGATCCGGTGAAGTGTGTAAAGTGCGTATCTTGAACTGTTGGATGAAACTATTATAGCACGGATACGAATTTTAATTTTTATTTAATGATTTATATGATGCATTTCATACACTTTACGCTTTTTGCACTTCACTTTATCCAATTTCACTGCATTAAATATCTTTAATTGTTTAATCTCACGGTGGAGTCAAGCCTCATCTAGATGGTCAAATTTCCATCCTTGATTCTTTGATTGACTCGTTTTAGAAAGAATATACAATACACGAAAATTTTCTAGGTAGCCTCATTTTTTATATCCCTTATGCAGTGTAGAATCAACAAACATCTGATATAAATTCTTTAGGAGTAGTTCATTTTGCAATTACTGCATGCATCTTCACTTAGTTTAATGGGGAGATTATTGTAGGTAGATTTGTAAAAGTTTAGGTAAAATAACTTTGAATGGTTATCTAAGGAGGCGAACGCTCAAGAATAGAGAAACAAACTAACAAAAAATCCCCGATGGCTATGACCATTTATCCTTGAAGAAGTAGTCAAGTTAGTACAAAAAAGAAAAATATTAGCTCATCTCTTCTAGATAGAAGCATTATTTAGGTTTACTTCTAAAAAAAATGTACAATTGGTCAAAACATTAGTTATTCATAAATGTGAATAAAAGATGTGATTCAACAACATGCCAAACACGGAGCTCTTGACTCGTGAGTCATGACTAATTCACAAGCAACCAAAATTTCAACCCAAAAGAAAAAATCTATATGTTTCTCATTTAAACTTCATTATATATTTTTGGCCAAAAACAAAAACTTCATTATATATTTGCTATTACTGAAATACACATAGAAAAAGAAAGAAGAAATACATATGAGTCCTTTAATTTATCAATCCAAAATCTAAACATTTTATACAAGTTAACCTTATATTGTTTACTTTTTTCTATTTTTTTTCAAATTTAAAATATTTCTTTCACATATTATAATTTTATTTATTTTTTTCCTTAGTAAAAAAAAATTGATTTGTTATTACTTTGAAAAAATAACTTTTAGAAAAACAAAAAATATACAAATTACAAACATACAAGTCCCAAATTACCCCTCGGCATCTTTCTCCCTAGTTGCCTCATCGATCGTCACACCCTATTCCACAAAACGATGTCGTTCTAACCAGTGTTCTCCGGTCGCCTGAGAAACTCCTACCTCGTCACCGGCGGCGACCTCCCCGGTCCTGCTTCATCATGAGCCGCGAAGCCACTGTTTTCCCGATTTGTGAATCTCGTCGGTGAGTCGCCGAGTCCTCCGAATCGATCCAGTTTAAAGTTTGATTTCTCCGACTTATGGTAAGATTCTGCCAAGTGGCATTTCATTCATCATAAAGCCAGAGGATCTGTTTGAATGTGAGATTAATGGAACCTAAGGGATCTCTTTGGATTTGTTGAATACAATACCTGCGTTGAGGTGTTAATTTCTTTTGAATGTTCGGAAGCCTTATAGGCAAACGCTCGTTGACTAGAAACTCTTAGCATAAAGAGACTATAATTCTATCATTTGAAGCAACCAGTGCAATCAAAATGCAGTATGTTTTCTGATTCATCAAAAGACAAAATTAAACAAAACAGGATCTGACTTCTTAGTTCCTTTGTTGCATCACTATGTTTAATTATTAAGTTTAGTTAGGAAATTCTGTTCTTGTAACATTTCTTGCTTTAGGCATAAGTATATTTTTATCTTCATTATGCTGCTTTTTGTTGCTTATTCACTGCTCAAGTACAAGTTTCCACTGATGTTCTTATCCCTGGATTTGCATCTTCTAGTTCAATATCACTGTATCAAGCACCTTAACAGCTTCACTTTTTTTTTTCATAACTGATAATTGACTATTAACTGTTCTGCTTTCTTTCTTATGTATTTTGTGGAGAATACTTATTTATCATTTTCTATGTAACTTAATATTTTGCACTTGTGTCTAATATCAAAACTTCACCCATTTTTCCATAAAGAATTTCAGGATAGTGTTCTTAGTTTCCTGTCCACACTTTGATTTAACTATGTGCTCAGTGCTGACCACTTTTTTTCTTCCTTCTATGCCCTTACATAATGCCATGTATTGACATTTCCACATGTATGGATTTTACAGGTGGTAAATCTAGCAAATCAGCTGTTGCAATAGGTAAACTCCATTCTGTTAACATATGGATTATGGAGTAAGTTCTGTTGAAGATCAGGAGTTTGGGAATAAAGAATTAACTAGATGCTTGCTTTGTGCTCAGGTGTGGGTGTTGCGGTTGCAGCCGTTGTTGGCATTCTTCTTGGATGTTGGTTATACTTCTGTGTGAAGCGAAGGAAAAGAATTGCTAGAGCTGAACAGTTGAAAAGCAAGGACCTCCTCAGTCCTCCTTCAAGCAAAGATGCTTTTATATCTACAACTACTACGTCTCAAAGTGCTTTTACCACTACAACTAGTATGTCTCAAAGTGTCCCCTCTTACCCCTCCTCCAAGATTAACACTGTGCCAAAGAGTTTCTACTTTGGAGTTCAAGTGTTTACTTATGCTGAACTGGAAGAAGCTACTAAAAATTTTGATCCTTCTATGAAGATTGGAGAAGGAGGTTTTGGCTCTGTTTATTATGGTAAGAAGATATTTTCTCGTGTATCTTTGCTAGTTTCTTATACTATTAACAATTGTTTTAGTAATCATTTTTTTTTTTTTGAGAAAAAATCATATCTTTCAATTTACCATTAAATACAATAGGTAGACTTTCAATTTTTTCCCCACAAATCATTTCTTTCAATGTAGTCCTTCAATCATTAAAATGTTTACAATGTTGCCATTTCATCCCATTTTCATCCAAAACTCTATGTCAAACTTATCAGTCAACGAACTTCAACATTATTGGGTGACAAATAACATCTAAATCAGCAAATTATCAAGTTTGGCCTTATATTTTGGACGAAAATGAGATGGAAGCTTGGCACTGTAAGCATTTTAATGACTGAAAGAAACATCTGTAGAAGGCCAAATGAAACTTCATTTATCTGTCAAAGACTAAAGTAGGGTTTTCCTCAATGAATTTTCCTTTAACTATCTTCTAATTGTTGGTCAGGAAACCTCAATGATGGACGTGTAGTTGCAGTAAAACGCCATTATGAAAGCAATATGAAACTAATGAAACAGTTCATGAACGAAGTTGAGATTCTAGGTCACTTACGGCATGAAAACCTGGTGGCTCTCTATGGATGCACTTCCAGACATAGCCAAGAACTTCTCCTAGTGTATGAGTACATTCCTAATGGAACAGTGTCTGACCATCTCCATGGTAAGCGAGCACAATCTATTTCTCTTCCTTGGCCTATACGAATGAACATAGCAGTAGAAACAGCCGAAGCTCTTGCCTACCTCCACAAATCAGATGTCATCCACCGTGATGTTAAAACCAACAATATTCTCCTGGACAACAGTTTTCGTGTGAAGGTAGCTGATTTCGGTCTCTCACGCATTTACTCACAAGGTGTCACGCATGTGACAACTGCTCCACAAGGAACCCCTGGGTATGTGGACCCTGAGTATTACCGGTGCTACCAACTCACTGATAAAAGCGATGTTTATAGCTTTGGTGTGGTCCTAGTTGAGCTTATATCATCCTTGGAAGCTGTGGATGTTAACAGGCAAAACCGTGACATAAATTTAGCTAACATGGCCATCAATAAGATTCAGGACAATGCAGTGCACGAGTTGGTCGATCCATTCCTCGGATTCAAAACAGACTATGCGGTGAGGCAGATGACAACGGCAGTGGCGGAATTGGCATTCAGGTGTTTGCAGCAGGAGAGAGACATGAGACCATCCATGAATGAGGTAGTTGAGGTGCTGAGAGGTATCCAGAGTCAAGAGTATGTGCAGGAAGCAGAAGTGTTGGATAAGGCTGATGAAATTATACTTCTGAAAGATGCTCCTCCTGGCCCATTTTCGCCAAATTCGGTTTGTGATAAATGGGTTAGCAGCTCTTCTGTACACAATTCCTCATAGCTTCTAAAAGCTACTTCTGATGGTTGGAACTTGGAACTTAGAGATCAGGAAGTAGAAGTACTGTATACTAAGTTAAAAAATCCTTGTGTTTTTCTCTTTCACAAACCTTTTTTGTTCACTTCCTTATGGGACCTGCTATTTATGTTGTTAAATAGGTTTAGGAGTGAAATTACTGTTGATTTAGATTTGGAAATTTTACATACATGAGAGACAATACATAAATACTTGCGTTGTATATATATAGAATCTATAGATATAAAACGGAGCATTCTTGTATTTCTTTCCTTTTTCTTTCGTGACTGTTTTACTTCTTTCCAACAACACATATTCTATTGGTTATTTTACTCAATTAGTAAATTTCATGTTCCTCTTGTTTTTGATTCTTCACAACTATAATTGATTTTTTTTTCATTATTTCTATTGGGACAACAAATTTTCAATTTTGTTTTCTTTTTATTAGTTTCTTATTTCCAACACCTAACCTTGCGCATTAAATTGAAGGTATTGTTTTTTTTTTTCTCAAGTATACGTAACATATTCAGACCGATTTCGACGGTGGTCCGGTATAGATTTCTTCGAAGGACGAGGCGGCCCGTGCTGGTCACCATCCCTGAGTAACCTACTCACTCCCATGTGATTGATGTGCTGCATGCATGATGTGGGCGTGAAGATATATATTTTATTTTTTTTAAAACAAATAGCTTTTAGAGTTGATTACGGATCTAATTGTCACTTGATATTTGTCAATTTTTATTAGGGACAAGTTCAAAAACCATGTTATTTAATTATATATATATATATATTAATTGAGTTTGGCCTGTACTTTTCTTTCGGCCTTCCCACATGATTTTTTCTCTTTATGTTATAACTATTCCTCCTTTTTTGTGACTTTTCCCCTACTTTTTCTAATATTTTCATTATATATATATATTGTATGATTTGAAAATCAGGTAAACCAAAAATTCAAAGTTATATAATATTGTATGAAGGTATACAGCTACCAGAATCATTTGTTCAACTTGATATGTAGGTCTAGAAACTAATTAAACCTAATTCAATACATGAAATGTAACTCTATGGATTTTTAAAAAAAAAAAAAAGAATGCAAAAGTCAAATTCAGAGGTTCTTTAAATGATGATGTTGAGCACAATAATGTGTGAAATTGTAATAATGGATTGCGGGAAGAGTTTCGAGAATTGTTAAATTGCTAAATAGGAACAGGCATGCCTACTATTATCATTATGTTTGTTTTTAAATGCCAATTATCATGATCTTAGATGGGTTCATATATATTATGGAAAATCTTCTATATTAATATGATTATTCTAGAAGATTCATTCTCTTGTATCTCTCGGTTATTAGTATCATAAAAATATAATGAAAATGGAATGTTATTAGTTAGGGAGGGTCGTTCTTAGTAATTAATTATAAGCCGACTTTGGATCCTCTAAATATAAAAATTAGTACATTTCTCTAAAAGTATGAGAGAGACAGACAAAAAAAAAAATGGTTCATAATCTATATATTTATGGTGTCTTTATTAAGATATCCATAATTTATTAGAGCGAACTTGATAGTACTTGAGAAATTAGTCATGATATTTGTTCTGATAGATACTTAATTAAGACAAAAAAATAAAAATAAATTGGCCAAAGAAAAAGGTGTTAATTAGATCGAATCTGTTCAAATTAAAGCCATGCATGTGTATTTACATGAAAAGATATATATAAAGTTTGTCTTTGAAGTCCAAAACAAAAATGATAAAACTAATGCGAAGTTATTTTGGAGTAAGTAAGGTGGAATTTCTCCTCTTCCTTCTAGTGAATGCTTATTTAATTTTACAAGAAGAGAAAATAAAAGTTCAAATATGGATGCTTTTTGAACATTTGACCAGATCGAGCAACAAAATTATTGCATGGTGTTCGATTCTTCATAATAAGATTGGGAGGCTAAGAAAACATGCATATGCATGCATCAACTGCAATCTAATAATCAATTTGTTGATATATTATAGTCATACATAGACATAAATTAATTGATTGCTTTTTATGTTGATTCTTTAATTTGCCATCAAGAATTCATAATCTAATCTCTAATGCTACAATTCTGTGTTGTTTCATGGGTTATTAATAATTTGGGCTTGATATATTTATGCCCCAATGTCCTACCTTAGTTCAACCTCCATATATATATATATATATATAATTAATATGTTCTTCCTAATTTTCATTGTAGCACGCTTTTGTGTTAATATATAAAAATAAATTATCACTTTATAAAGAATTTGCATTACAGAGAATCTGCTATTTTAAAGATCATTTTGGCCTTCTGTAATTAAGTGACTCATATCCATGAAATATTATTATATAATGGTTTTTATACATGAATTGATCCGATGGTTAAATTAATATGCTAAATTTAAAAAATTGAAACTAGGTTTAGTTTTAATTTAACCTAGTTGTGTAATCTTTATATTAACCTACTTGGTAAGAACATATTCAAAGTAGAATTGTGGTGTGAGTAGTGGTTATGACAATCGCCAAATTAAACAACCAATGAAGAAGTACCAATATAATCATAAGGAACTTAATTGAATTTGTACTTCATTTTGTAATCTTGTCGGGATTATTACTTCATTAAGTGGACATTTAAATTGACATACCTAAAAAGCCTTTGCCATAATTAAAAAGCCTATAACTTCGTAAAGATAACACTATTGTTACCTCGACTGAAAATTTTAAAGTTATTAATTAGATAATATTAAAAAAAATCAATAAAACTCCCAAAAATATGTAAGATTGAATATGGTTATTTTGATTTGTGAGAAATCGCCATATCAGTGCACAATGCGATGACCGAAGCTAAAAAAACCTACAAATTAAACAAGAATAAAACAAGAACTATAAAATGGGTGCCTCCTAGGGTGTACAGGTGACCCGGTTAATTCGACCTAGTTCGGGTTGGGATGCCCAAAACCCGGCCCGACTCGAGACATGTATTTTTTTAAGTGTTTGTTATTTTTATTATTTAAGTATTTTTATATGTAAAATATATAATATTTGTATGTATAATTTTATTTTTTTATTAATTATTAATTGAAAATATACAAAATATAATCTTAACTTAATTAAATTTATTTTTTTAAATTATTAAATATGTTAAATTTAAATTAAAAATTTTCTTAATGGTCAGCCGGGACGGGATCTCGCCGTCTCGACTCCGGGCAAAACCCAACCCGACCCGGGATTTGTACACCCCTAATGCCTCTCCTAATGCACTTCTGAACTAAATTCGCCTATGAACCTTTCTAATATGGTACCAAACACTCAAACAATAGTGAGAAAACTCACCTTCCCCATCCTTCCTAAAATGATTATGTACTGTACTGTACAAAGAAATATTGGTGTACAGCTTACAGAGCCTCTAAATGTATACACATAATTAATGAGGCAAAATACTATTTAGTCCTTGAATTGTTAGTCAAACTACTATTTAGTCTCCGAATTGTTCAAAAACACTATTTAGTCTCCGAATTGTTCACTCTGTCAACTATTTAGTCCCCGAATTTGACAAAAATACTATTTAGTCCTCGAATTTGTAACTATGTCAACTATTTAGTCCCCAAACTTGGCAAAAATACTATTTAGTCATCGAATTTGTAACTCTGTCAACTATTTAGTTTACTGACTGTTACCCGTTATAGCTGACAGAGTTGTAAATTCGGTAATTAAATAGTATTTTTGTCAAGTTTGGGGATTAAATAGTTGACATAGTTACAAATTCGAGGACTAAATAGTATTTTTGTCAAATTCGGGAACTAAATAGTTGACAGAGTGAACAATTCGGGGACTAAATAGTGTTTTTGAACAATTCGGGGACTAAATAGTAGTTTGACCAACAATTCGAAGACTAAATAATATTTTGCCTCCATAATTAATAGTGATAAAAAATTTGTATTCTCTTAAAACTATCATTAATTAAAAAATCATTCTTGAGAGTAGTCAGTCACATAATAAGCCCGATATTACCCAAAAATAAGTCAGTTTTTGTACACCCAAAGCAAAGCCAAAACTCAACACGAACATGAACTATAGCAAGAGAAGTGAAAACCCTCTTATATTTTGAGGTCATATTTATTTTATGTTATAAAATTTGTAACAACTTTAGCAAATTTAATCCATCTAATGACGCTATCCTATAAAGCAAAAAGCATATTGAGGCCAAAGAAAGAAAAGAAAAAACCGCATACATCTAAAGGAAAGTCACCCTCACTCGACAACTACACCTTGAACAGTCTCTATTTCTCTCTCTCTCAATTGAAATCACTCTCCAATGTTTTAAAAAGTTGATTGATACATTGACACCCACCTTCCTAGCAACACCCACGCGCCGCCCTCATCTCCTCCATATCCTTCCATCTCTCTCTGTCTCTCTCTGTCTCTCTCTCTGGGGTATAGCTTTTGCTACTCAAGAGTGCAGAAAGGCGTGCCTTTATGAATCCGCTGCCTTTGGATGAGAACAAGATATGGGCGGAGTCACCTCTTCAATCGCCGCCAAATTCGCCTTCTTTCCCCCCAATCCTCCTTCCTACACTTTGATCTCCGATGAAGCAAACGCTGCTCGATTCTCGATTCCCGAGGTTCCCACAAAGGACAACGTCGATGTTCTTAAGCTTCGGACTCGTCGAGGCAACGACATCGCTGCTGTGTATGTCAAGCATCATAAGCCCACGGCTACTATGCTCTACTCTCATGGGAATGCTGCTGATTTGGGTCAGATGTTTGAGCTCTTCGTCGAATTGAGCATTAGGCTTCGCCTCAATGTTATGGGGTATGCTCTTTCTTCTTTTCTCTGCTACTATCTGGGATTTTTTTTCCTACTTGAAAATTGAACTGGATGTTGATGAAAAGCGTATGAGGGTTACTTGCTTAATTATTAGTTTCCTTCTTAATTAATGTCTTAGGATTGCTTCTTGCTGGAATGAGTTCAGGGAGGAGTTTGTCCTGAAATTTAGCAAGAATTGATTGCTCACTGTGCTTATACTTTATAGTACAATCACCATGTTTGAATCCGTAATAATACTTTTGAAGCTAACTTACATCTTTGGATAACATTGATGATGCTAATCTCTCTTTGATAGGTCTTTCAGATTTATTTTTTTATTAGGCCTTTTGATTAGGAAATTATACCTCTATTAGGGATTTGAATGAAGCTTTCAGGTTTAGGCAATTTTCTTTTTGAAGCATTTTTGGCCCGGACTTATGTTTCTTTTGCCTATAAAGTATAAATAGGTAGCCGATTAGTTATAGTCATTGCCTATCTCTTATTGGTATATGAATGAACCTTATTATTGAGTTGCTTTTAGAGTTTTCGAGTGTGTTTACTTTTTCTAAGCTAAATTGGTTCAAAGTGACCCAATCTACCTAGGCTCAGTTTTGAGGTCATCTAGCTAGGGCTGAGCTCCGTAAAAACTCGCATGAGAGGTTAAACCATGTTGGTCCATCTGGGATATCACCGTTGTAACCAGAAGTTTCCAAAACCAGAGAGAACAATGAAGGTTTCCTTCTACTCCATTGATAGATGAAGATCAAGGAAGGGTCTAGAAGACCTTAATATAATCTTGTTTTGAGGTATTTTGTACAACTTTTGCCACTTGGATGGATTTCTCAAGACTAATAGAGCACGTAGGCGGTAGGTCACGTCTTCAAGTTTTAGTCTTCATGATGGAGTTAACAGAAGGGAAACATTGAAGCATATTTTGAACTTATGTGATTGGAACACAAGAAAAGAAATTAGTCAGAACTTTATTATTGACTAAACATGAAGGGACACACTTCACTTTCTGTTTGTAATGCTTCCAAATTAAAAAGTATAAGTATCTTTGTCTGATCATAATATTAGAATAAATAGAGGTGGAGTAGTATATACACTGTTGTTGAGTCTCTCAAATTTCAGCTATATATTTTGTTAAGTATTTCCTTTTCTTCTTAACTTGAGTTCTCCCTCTTTTTCTCCTAGTTGTTTGTATCTCTTGTCTATGCTGTTAATTGTGTCCATAATGCTCTTTGATCTTGTTTTGTTCGTCTTCCTCAGTTTGCTATTTCATAATGCAATTTCATTTAGCCTCTCAGATCCAGCTTTAATGCCGCTTCAGGATTGTATTTGTCTTGAATTTCTTTAGAGTTTAGATGAAATATAAGAAACAAAGTTCTCTCATGGAATTCTGTAGTTATTTTACATATTAAATACACATGGATTGCCAATGAGCATATAGGTCACGTGGCACCAGCCTCATTCTTTAAATTGAGGTGAGATCAATTGCATGGCTTTGATCCCTACCCATGCCCCTTTCCTCAGTCTTTGCTTACAAGACGTGTCTCCTTTTCCTTTCTAACCCCCCCAAAAAAGAAGACAGAAACGATATGGGAATGACTTAGTTATTATCAAGTGTAGCATTTTATATGTTTCTGTGATTTACCATTCTTTTAGAATTAAGTCCTTTTTTTTGGGATATTTTAATTACTCTTTATATGGTTCTTTTCTGCAGTTACGATTACTCTGGCTATGGACGGTCAACAGGAAAGGTTAGTTAACATCTGAATCTCTCTTAACTATGGGAAGAAGATTTTTTCCCCTCCACAGAATTACGATTAGTCTTCATGTCCACCAAAGTTATGAGTGATCAAATGATCTTTTTGCATGATAACTTATTAAGTTAATTTTCTTTCAGTTTTTTCTTTAAATTTTAATTTTCTTTTGTTTCTTCTTTTCTTTCTTGTTGCATCTTATCATAATTGGGAATGCAAGCACTTATGTCTTTAGGATTTGATATTGGGATGTTAGGATTTTAATTTAATGAATAGGGATTTGGGCTATTTAATGTTCTTCTAATCAAGTAGAGTTTTATATTTTGATTTGGGCTATTCAAGTATTAAACTGGTATCTCTATCATATGGAAACTAGGATTTTTTTGGGGTTTGATTTTCTATAGGGAACATTCTGTACTAACTTATTAGTAGTTATTTTCAGTGATTACCTATTTGGTTCTGTTTCTTCTTCTTAACCAAATTTCATCCTTACCTGTTTCTCTCTCCAATGTTTGCTCTCCACTACATCAATAGGAAGCTCCATTAACTTCAGTTATCTATACCTCTGGGAGTGGGAGGTTGTCATTTGTCAATAATGTGTTATGTCAATTCTCTAGGAATGTTACTCAGCATTCTTTTGTCCTTCTGTCTTGGAGTGAGTGGGAAAACACACATCAATAAATGTGAATTTTAGAAATACTAACGGAGGTATAATTTGCTCTTTCACTTTTTGGATTGAATTTATTAATTGTGGAGAATCATGATAGGAATATTTTATTGTCTGACTTTCATTAACCACTTTCGAGTACATGTCTGCATATATGTATGAGTATGACATCTCACCCAACTTCCTCTGGTGACAGTTCAAACTCATTAACCTCCTTTTCTTTCAGATACATTCCATCATATATGTAATATTTAGAGCTTTCAGTTAAATATAAAAGAAAGAAAAAAGCAAGATGTTAATAAAATTTTATGGCACAACTGATTTTAAAGCAGTCAGGGGGTCAAAAATTAGTTCAACACTTTTCATTGAAGACAGAATTCTGTATATGTATAATGAACTACAGACGTCTATATGTAGTTTACTATTAATGTATTTTTGTAAATGGACCTGGATCTACATTGTTACATGTAAGTTAACAGTTATCCTTCTTTGTCTGTTGAAACAGCCAACTGAATCTAATACATATGCAGATATTGAAGCTGCATATAAATGCCTAAAAGAGCAATATGGGGTGAAAGATGAGCAGTTAATATTGTATGGTCAATCTGTTGGTAGTGGTCCCACGCTTGATCTTGCTTCACGTGTACCTGAATTAAGAGGTGTTGTGTTGCACAGTCCAATTCTGTCTGGGATGAGAGTACTGTATCCTGTAAAACGGACGTACTGGTTTGATATCTATAAGGTATATATAATTACTGATTGTATTAATTTGTTTCCTTCCATATATGGGGACTTATGTGATTTCTTTTCTTTTCTTTTTTCCTTATGCAGAATATTGATAAAATATGTTTGGTGAACTGTCCTGTTCTGGTTATACATGTAAGTGACTCGCTCTCAAGAAATGTGCATTCTAGTTATACCTTGCTTTGATTGCTAATGCAGCCAGCTTTCTTTCAGTTCCAAACAAATTCAACCATCCAAAATTTGTCTTGGATTTTTTTTTTTTTTTTTTTTGTAATTGTCTCAATTTTTCTTAAGAGAATGCAAGCAGAGGATTGCTTAACAAAATAGAAAAATGGTTCTGTTGGATTGGTATTGTTTTCTTGATTTGTGCTGAGTGCATTTGGATTGGCTTTTTTTCTTAAATCAGAAAGCATTTTTGATTAAAAATAAATATGATTGGATTAGCTTCTTAAAAAAAGCAGCAGCACTAAAAAAAGTCAAAAATGGGCTTCTTTTTTTTCTTTCCATAAGCCTTATTTTCTTTGCTTTTCTTTAAAGTACATGCAAAAGCTCATGGAGCAAAAATTAATGCATTTTAACACAATTTTAGACAAAATAATCCTTTATCATTTAGTTTAAAGCTATAAATTAAATTGAAAGTTCACCTATCTGTCTGAGGTTCCTTCGAAGTGATGATCCTTTTTTCCGTGGGCAGGGGACAGCAGATGAAGTTGTACATTGGTCCCATGGGAAACAACTTTGGGAGCTTTGCAAGGTAAAGTACGAACCCTTGTGGGTAAGTGGTGGTGGCCACTGTAATCTTGAGCTTTACCCGGAATTCATTAAACATCTAAAGAAATTTGTACAGACAATTGGCAAATCTAAAGCCAAAGCAGCCACAAATGGTTCTAGGAAGGATGATGATACAGTAGAAACTGATAATCAAGCCAAAGCAAGCAAAGGATCTGAGAGTGGAACTTCTGATGCATCTGTTTTAGGTCCACTTCCAGAAGCCTCTAGAAACAGTTTAGATAGTCGGCTCGAGAAGTCTAAAAAGTCAAACAAACCCGAAAAATCTCGAATGAGCACTGACCATGTTGATAGGTTTAGGAGAAAGAAGGGATTAGTTTGGTAGTAACTTTCTTACAAAAACATCACCTAGAATAATTAATCTGCTAGTATCTAGTACTTGGCAGGTATTCTAATTCCACTGCTCAAGTAATGATACCAATTTCTAGATAAATTATATTGTGTGAATTTTTAGTTGTCTTTCCTTCTTTAGGTCCAGAATTCAGCTGTATGAATGTTAAATGATTGAGAATAATATGCATCTATCTGTATGTTTTGTAAAATCAACTGCTTTATCTAAAGCAACCATTGAGATCATTGTGGTTTTTGTAATTGTCTTGAGTTGTCTCAGATATTGTTTCTTTTCCCAGTTTAATTGTGTTATCTACTACAAGGCAGGAGTTGCTGCAGATTGTACCATTAACCAAAATCAGCCCCCTTTTTTTTTATAAATGCGAAAAATTTTGTTCTTAGTTGCAATTTTCCACCTATCCATCAAATTTTTTTTTTTTAAGTTGAAACAGTCATTTATCTATTTCAATGTAATTAATTAACAAGGATAATAATTATAATCCTTATCAAATAATAATAATAATAATTATTATTATTATAATCAGGGGCCCTGAATATGATGCGTACGCGGTATTATGTTCAACCTACACGTCAATTATATATATTTTTAAAAAATTTTGACCTTCATGAGTGTTAGTAGAATATAAAATTCTTATTTGGAAAGCTGTCATTTGAATTAGTCTTCTTCTATATCCAAGTTGTGCAACTTTAAAAGACTCATCTTCCTATACTTTTTAGTTAGCCCACAAGTTTGACTGTATCTACTAACTAGTCAATTTGCCATTGGTTTGTACAATGTTATAAGAACCGAATCGGACAAAGACTTGGATAAGTGTTCGGTTCATGGTCTGATCGATATAACCGGTTGAACCGTCGGTCGAATCGGATGACGTAATAAATAATAAATATTAATTATTATTAATATATAAAATGACATCACTCAAATTTTAGGTTTAAATATACATAATTTTGAAGTTTTAAATTACATGACTTCTCAAAATTTTAATTTTCAAGACTTGTCAAACTCTGAAAGAACTTAATCAAACAAAAATATGAAATTCTTGATAATCATTACTTTTAAATTTTAATTTTTAAGGCTTTTCTAATTTAATTTTTAAGATTTCTCTAATTTATTCTTTTATGTTATTTTTTATTTTTATTTTTATTTTTTTGTTTTTTTGTTTTTTAGAAATTGGACCGGTTGGACTCCGGTTAAATCCAATCCAATCTGGTCCAACTACAAAAACGATTTTTTTGGTCCAACCAGCTCGCCTTTGTATTCGGTTGGCGATTGAACTGGTTGGACCGTCCGATCCGGTCCGGTTCTTACAACAATGGGTTTGGATGATGTTTTGAGAGTGGTATAGAGTGGTTTGGAGCTTTTAATTATTGGTTGAGAGTTTAATGAGCAAATGATATGGGGATTGATTTAGGATGGTTTATTTATATATCATTTTAAACCACTCAACATTCCAAATTCTAAACGCCTCTGAAGGAATGATTTTCATGTTATATATAATTTAATTTGATATTAACCTCTTTTTTCTTGTTTTTATTTATTTATTATAAGAATAATATTAAAATTTTTACCTCCACTACTTAAATTTTTTAAATACTCAGTTAATGAAATAATTTATTTAAATAATTTCACCCCACTTCACATCCCTTTGTTAATAAGCACGTCACCCAATTTCAAAATTCTCAATCAAATCCTCAGTAACACCAGTTAAATTAGACATAAATAATTATAAAGAAATTATTGTAGCAGTAACACCCAAAATAACTAGTCAAATGTCTAAATTATTTTGGGTGTTAACATAAGATATTTTTGCCTTTTTGGGACACCATTAGAGGTGATCAACAGTTCGGGTCAACCCACCAACTCGCTAAAATCAACACAACCCGCTAGTTCGGGTTTGATTGATTCGGGTCCAAAATTCCAACCCGCTCATCGATTGGTTCGGTTAGCAGATTTAAAAATTATGAACCCGCCAACCCGCTCTAGTATATATTAATATTAAAAAAAGAATTTATAACACATTAAAATATTAAATCACTAATACATAAGTAACAAATACAAATTGTTCATATCTTGAATATGTCAATTTTAATTTTTTTTCAAGTTCTTGACTTTTTCTTAAATAAAAATAAGTCTTTTTCGTGAAAGTAAATAATTTAAAAGTTCAAAGAAAAATAAAAAAAAGATAAAAAATAATAATAAAAATAACTTTGACGGGTTGAACCCGAACCAACCCGTCCATTGGCGGGTTGGTTTGGGTTCAAGACTCTTTTTTTTTTTTAAACCCAACCCAACCCGCCGAATTTTGATTGGATTGGTTCCAATTTTTCCTCAAACCCAAACCAAATCGATCCACGATCACCCCTAGACGCCATGATTTAATATAATCTAATAAAGCAAACGTGTTTTTTTTAATGTTTATAAATTTTACATAAATTTTGAAATTTTAATGTTAACTCATCACCCAAAATGGCGTTATGCCTTCGTATTAATGCAAACATATAATTTAAAATGATATTGCTTTGTCCTACTAAGAAAAAGAATATGAAAAAATAATGTTGTTATTTTTGACTGATATATAAATTATCATTAATATTATATGTGTAATGTGATGTCATTTGACATTATTAATTTGGACGATATTAGATATTGTGACAAAATTCAAAACTTAAAGACAAAATTAATTACAATTTGAACTTTTAGAGATAAAATTATGTGCAAAAAAAGTTTAGGAGATAAAATTTACTTTTTTTCTATGATTAAAATTCATTTGTGGAAGATGGAAATATCTGACTAAAATAAGTTCCATGTCAGTACATTCAAAGTAGAGTGTCATTTTCGTTAAATTTCTTAGAAACTGCAAACTAGCTTTTAAAACTACAAATGCCTTGTTTTTTTCTCTGAACTAATCAAATAATTCTAGAGACAGAAAGATAAGAAAATAGTTCACAAACTCATCATATCCATCTACCATGGATCCTCCTCTTCACCCATATTCCATTATTTTGCTTGTCTTAGTCCCATCATTTTTCATCTCCAATTCTGTTTCTGCTGATGTTTCACAGTACAACAATTGCAGTGCCCCATACAGTTGTGGAGTCGTCAAGAACGTTACCTATCCATTCTGGGGAGACAACAGAGCAGACTACTGTGGACACCCTGATTTTCAGCTCAAATGTGACAGTAACGTCCCCAAATTAATCGGCGTCGCCGCGTCGTTTCGGATTCTGAGTTTGAATTTTTCTGATCGGAATATGACTGTGGCTAGGGATGATTATTGGGACACAAATTGTCCATCTGATAGAAGAAACAATAGCTTGGATCCCAGCATCTTCAAATTGTGGGATGGGCTTCAGAATATGGCGTTGCTGTATGATTGTATTAATAGTTTTAGCCCAGGTGCCATATTTGAGACAACAAATTGCCAAGATAATTCAGGCAAGAATTTGTACTATGGCAACGAATCTTTGAGTAATGATCTTGAAGGAGTTTGCAGCGTTGTTATTATGCCTCTTTTTGAGACGTATTTTGAGGAGGTATACGGCGGTCAAATATCCCTCCAGCAAGCAATAAAGGATGGGTTTGGAATGTCATGGGGTGTTAATATTGAGGAGTGTGATGGTTGCGTCAATTCTGGTGGTCAGTGTGGGTATAGTGCGGGGAAATTCACCTGTTTCTGCCCGAACGGAAGTCAAGGAGATTCATGTGCTTCGTCTTCAGGTATGTTTGTGTAATTGTTGATCACGGTGTCATGTTTATGTAAATTGATTTAGACATGGTCCAATAAGCGAGAGTGAATCTCTAATTTCGTTTCCATTCCATTCTTTTGTTTCACAAACTAAATAAGCGAGCCTAATTTTAAAAGATGTTTTCAAAAAGAATAATTCTTATTAAAATGTACATTTTCAATAATATGTTTTATTTTCAGTGAAAATTAAAATAAAAAACAGAAATTTGATTAAAAAAGAGTAAAAAACAGCAAAAGTAAACACACATAATAGGCTTTACCGGGCCTGTGCTTTTTCTTTTTGGGCTGAGATTCTTTTGTGTCGAAACAAGCCCATTATTTTGTTGACAAGCTTCCTACGCAGAATGAAAGTTAAGAATCAAATAAGTTAAATATAAAGCGAAAATCTTACCAAAAAATATATATAAAGGGAAAATGAACTTCTTACATAGTGATGTATCATCTCATTACACAATTATCTTGCTTCCCTCACCAAAATCGGTTGCTTGCATTGCAGGATCATCTTCCAAGCTGGGTATTATAATAGGTATGTAACAATCATATATATATATATATATATATATATATATATAGTGTTTCATGCCATTACACATTAAAATGATTAAAATGCATAAAAAAATTCTAAGTTTTAAGTCTGGGCACATAATATCACTGAATTTTACAATCTTATACTCAACCCCCTTTAATGTTTGTTTATTTGTTAACATTTTCTTAGCCATGCAAGTATCTTTTTTATTTTGATTAGTGAATGGTGTTTTGGTACTTTTATTCAAAACCCTAAATAAAAATATTGATGTGGCTGAAAAAATGTTAAAAAATAGACAGAAAATTGACAAAAAGGGATTGAGTGCCTCAAATTGAAAGGTCAGAGAGCTAAGTGCAAAATTTTAAAACTTATGAGTGTTATGTGTCACTAGTTTAGAATTCAGGGGCTTTCTGTGCATTCTAACCAATTCAAATTGTTCTCTTTATGCTCTCCTTTGTTCTAATTATTCTAGGTGTGTCTGCTAGTTGCATTGGGATAGTCATAATCTTGATTGTGATAATTTGGAACCGTAAAAGGTGTTTCAAATTAGGACAAACATATATTTCCAATGCAAGAGGAAAATCCCATGATCATCACCAAGTTGAGATATTCATGCAAACTTATGGCACTTGGCTACCAAGGAGATTCACTTACTCACAAGTGAAAAGAATGACAAAGTCATTCACAACAAAGATAGGTCAAGGAGGTTATGGAATTGTGTATAAAGCAATTATGCCTGATGGTCGTGTTGTGGCGGTAAAAGTATTGAGTGAGTCTAAAAGCAACGGCGAAGAATTTATAAATGAAGTTGCGAGTATAAGTAGAACATCTCATGTCAATATAGTCTCTTTACTGGGATTTTGTTACGAGAAGAATAAACGAGCGTTGATCTATGAATTCATGACGAATGGCTCATTGGACAAATTCATTCATAAAGGAGATTCCTCAAATGCAATTTGTGATTTGGAATGGTTGAAAATGTACCAAATTGCAATCGGTATCGCTCGAGGGCTAGAATACTTGCATCAAGGATGTAACACGAGAATTCTCCATCTCGATATCAAACCACAAAACATCTTGCTGGACGAAGATTTCTGTCCAAAAATATCCGATTTTGGCCTCGCCAAAATATGCCAAAAGAAGGAGAGTATCGTATCGATATTCGGTACGAGGGGAACCATAGGTTACATTGCACCAGAAGTATTCAGCCGAAGCTACGGTGGAGTTTCGTACAAATCCGATGTTTATAGTTACGGAATGTTGGTCCTTGAAATGATCGGAGGAAGGAAGAATTTTGAGAGTAGTGGAGGGTCACAATATTCTAGCGAAATGTATTTTCCGGATTGGATTTATAAGGAGCTTGAGGAATGTAAGGTAAATATGTGCATAAGTGAAGAGGAAAATGAGGTGATAAGGAAAATGACTTTGGTTAGTTTATGGTGCATTCAAGTAAAGCCATCGGATAGGCCTTCAATGAATAAAGTAGTAGAAATGTTAGAAGGAGATATTCAATCTTTGCCATTTCCACCAAAACCTTCCCTATGTTCTCCTCAAAGGACACCCGTTCAGTTTTCAGATGTAGCTTCTACCACTTTGAATGATTCAAATTCAAGGTCCAACCAAAAAGATTGAAATTAGATGCATGAAGCTACATTAAGGTGATTATTAGATGTTCTGCTTTTTATCTTATATAATTTGTGTCAAAATATTGTGCAGTTGTGCTGAATATCATAAGTTCTCCCTTTTGTTCAATAAGGAAAATGAGCACGGAGTTATTTGTTTGGAAATTATATTTCCTTTGGCCAAAAAAAAAATCTTGTTGCATTCCACTCGTGATAATTGTATGATTTATATTTAAATTTATATGATAATATGTAAATAGCCTGTAAATACTATCTTAGTCAAAATCCTATTAACTCTCAAAACAACTCTTAAAGCTATTTTTTAATAAAAAATGTATGTTTACATTTTTTAAAAAAATTAACATTTATATTTTGAAAAGATACTTTTATATTGAATAAAAAATGCATATATAACATTTTATATATGTATAAATAGTAAATTTATATAATATATAAATATCCTCAAAATCCCAGTGGGATATTGGCATAGCCAATTCTTGTTAGTTGTTACTTTTTAAATTTTCAAAAATTTTGGAGACTATGGCACGTTTTTTACGCAGAAATGGAAAGGGAAAATGAATGTATTTAATGTGTTTGTTAATAAAGTTTGGGAATGAAAATAGAATGTGATGTATTAAAATTACCACTTTATCTCTTATATTAAAATAATAAAAAAAAAGTTATGATTGTGTCAAATCAAAGAGCATTATAAATATTTTGTATTTTTTTTTTAAATCGGACAAAAAATAATAAAGTAAAAAGTTGGTGGGCCCAACATTCCTTTCCATCAGCTTAGAAGCCTACCCAACAGGCCCTAAGGGAGTTGTTGGCCGTTAGCACTTAGAGCGTTATTTATTAATCATCGCTTCTTGAGTTTGATATTAAAAGATATATGAATTATGAATAGAGCGTTATTTATTGAAAAGTCGCACCAACAATAAATTCAATGATACCCAAAAATTTAATTATCCAACTCACTTTGATAAATATTTTGTGCTCGACAAAAAAAAAAATTTGTTTCCATCAGAAAGTGATGGACGAAAGAAGTTGGAATGTAAACTCCACTCTAGTCCACTCCTTTTCTTACTTATTCCTTGAGGAGATCCTTTAAACAAGACAAAACAATGACCTTAAACGGCACTATCATATTACTGTTTTTTTTTTTTAGGAAAAAGAAATATCTAAATATTTTTTAAAGAAATACTTAGATGGAATAAATATATAAATTTACGAGTGATGCTTTTATGTAAACGAGTCCATATAAATCATATATAAATCTGTCATATGTTAAGAGTTTAGTTTAAAAAAAAAATGTTAATTCAATTATTTTTTAAATCATATTATTTTTAATTTTTATTTTAGTTACTTAATTATTAACATGTGATAAATTCACATAAAATTATATCAACTCGAGTTGAGGAGAATATTTTCCTAAATTTAAATGCTAAACTACTTTCAGGCCAAAAAAAAATGCTAAACTACTTATGAATTGTGATTCTTTTCGGCATAAACAGTGACAACTAATAAATTGTAGCATATGACCCCCTCAAACTTCTCAACTAAAACATAATTGTTGAACAAATCTTTTATTCAATTTAGAGTCCAGTTTTTACGGATTTGAATTCATACAAATTATATATGAATGTATCACGATTGAAAAAATATATATGTTCAACTAAATTTCTTTTTTTTTTTATAGAAATATGTTCAACTAAAATTAATAACTATAAAAATTAAATTATATTAAACTACTTTTTAAAAATATATTACTTTTAATTTTATTTACTTAACTATTGAGATATGGCGATCTAAGATGTAAATTGGAATATGGAGAACATTTCCTTTACTTATGCTTAAAAAAAAGATTCTTTGTATTGGCGACCTTGAAAGTTCAAAGTATAAAAGGCTTCTTTGTTAAGTTTAGAATATATATATATATATATATATATATATATATATATGAACACCAACCGGATTAATTGGGTCTAGTGGAAGGGACTAATCCCTTAAAATGTGATGAACTTAAGTTCGAATTCTTGTTAGGAGAGGTGCCTACATTTAGTACCCGATAATACCTCGAATAAGATTACCTCCAATAAAAAGATACCCGTGAAAAATTAATATATATATATATATATATATATATATATATATATATATATATATATATATATATATATATATATATATATATACTTTCTCTCCTAAATCAAAATTTAGTTACAAATTTAATATATTAATGTGACGACTCCTACAATTAATTTTTAAACTTGGGACAAAAAAAGAAAATTTGGTCAAGTTCAACAGTGAATGAAACCAAACATTAACATAATCAAAATCAGGTGATCTCTAATTTCGATTGAAATTTAATATTCTAAATTTAATCTAAAGTTCACAAGTTTCCTGTGATATTTTTAAATTTTATATACCAATTTCCTAAATAGACCTATAGCTTTTTTTTTGGCCTTTCAAATAGACCTTTAGCTTAGGTGAACAAAATATAGCTTCTCCTTATAATTGAAATTGATAAACACTAGCGGTTTACCCTTTATCTATATCTGTAGAGTTTAAACTGAAATCAGTATCATGGTGGGACTAGTAGGTGCATCAAAATGTTACTAAATAATTTTTTTCCTTAAAACTTCAAAAACCATATTGCAAAAAACTTCTGACAAATTATCTTCTTTTTTTCTTCCTTTTTTGTTCCTTTAGGAGAAAACATTTGGGAGAAGGGGGAGATGTTAATCTTTTCCCTCAAACTTCAAAGATCACACATAAGGAAAGATACTTGAGAAAATAAATTCCACCAAGACAAAAAAAAAAACAGAGGAAGGAACTTGATCATTAACCACATAAACTTTTTAATTAACCAGAGTCAATTGAATCAGACGGATTCAGAGAAGCCCTCACTTACACCCCTAACCCCTGTCTTCCTATCATCAATTCACCCCTTTTAAGGGACACAAGAAAACTACGGTAAAAATCTTTATCCTTTACATGAAAAAGAACCACTTTTCAACAATCCAGCTGAAACAACCAATGAAGAACTATGTGACCATTTCAGTCAGGCGCGGCTTAATGTCAAATGTAAAGGCCGTCATCACATGACCTTACCTTCGTTGTCCAACGGATCACGAAGAGTGCCAAACATCCAATCCATCCATATCGTGTAATGACCGTAGTTGTGACGGTAAGTAGTGTGGTGAATGGTGTGGTAGCCAGCACCCATAAAAGGCCACAATTTGGAATGAATGCAGTCATGAATATTGGCAGTCCAAATGCCCTCAAGGAATAATAGCACTAAATGTGCAGTAAAATGGGTAGGGACAATAAACAGAGCAATGCTGTGTGGTATTGCCTGAAGAATGCCATCAAGAGGGTGAAATGCCAATCCTGAGAGAGAAAGAGAAAACAAGAAAGAAAAATGCAATACGGATTACTAAGTTGAGAAGGGTGATACAGATTACGAAAACTTGAGATAGAATGACACATAATATGCATTACTAAGTTGCACCTTGGCATAAAAATTTGATTAAGCAAAAGAAAATGCAAGAAAACTATTGAGAAGCAAGCATTACTTTGGAATCATTTAACAAAAATAATTATTTTTTGTAAAGTTCAATATTAAGTTTTTTGTGTTAGCCGACCCTACCTAGTGGGAAAAGGTTTTGATTGTTGTGAAGTTCAATATTAAGGTTACTGCAGAAGTCCAGTTTCCTTGATTTGATGGAGTTTCTGATTCTATAAATTAATAACTTATCTTGAGTGACAAAAAAAATTTACTAAATAAAAATTATTAACAAAGAAAACAAAAAGGATAACATAGAGTAAGATAAAATTAGAGAGTTTTACTGAATTAATTTATGTGCCAAAATGACTCATTAATTACAGAATTCGAGAGTTTCTTCATGAAATTGCATGTATAAGTGATTTTGCAACACCTGATTATTAGATTAGCCAATCAAATTGCATGAGAAGTACTATCATCTCAATTTCTTATTTATAAGAACTCTCAACAGAATTAGCCTCTGATGACCAAAACAAAAAATAGAGACTTAGTATATTTATAAGGAAATTTTAACGAAGGCCAACAACGACCATTGACCTCACCTCAATCTAGGAAAGCAGGGAGAAGTTATACAAGAGCCATATGAAATGGAATATCCATACAAAATGATCATTTCAACTCGAAAGCTCAAGCTGTTAAGTGAAAGCCCATGAATAGTCTTCTTATAACCTCTAACACACCCTCACATGAAAACTTAATTTCAATCAAGAGAATAGGTGGGCAAGGATCAAACTCGATCCGATCTATTTTACCCCCTTACGATCCTACATTAAATCTCTATCCTAACAACATTGATATGCATTATTATATACATTAAAAGATCTATAAAGGTAAGATTTGTTAAAAACAGAGGAAGTTTACCCTGCTTATAAATCAAACATATAAATTTTCTGAAAACGAAAGATGATATTTAGCTAAAGATTCATTATATATATAGATCATTAATTAAATTTTGGAGTGAATATGAGATTACACGCATCTCTAACTACAACTACAGTATAGTTCTGCATATTCCAGCTAATATGAAATCATTAAGGCCAAAAAGTAAAATCACAGAATCTAACTACAATTTGAAGGAACTTCCAAACCTTCTCCCTCAGCTTAATGATGAAATTCACAGCCTGCCCAGTTCCCTTCACTAATGTGAAAAGTAAATATCTATGTCACTAATGAACAAAGGTCCAAAATGTAAAATGCTAAAGTAAATCTTGATCTCCCAAAGAATTGACCATTGTATCCTACTATCGGTTTTCCATTCAGCATAATACTGCTGTAATAAGAATGATTATCCCGCAGTGTCTACCCATGAAAACACTCCCAAAAACACACATCGATGTGATCATAGAACAACTCTTAAAATCTCCATTTTAACATCAGTAGTTCAGCACCATATTTAACAGCTTGTGAATGCAATAATTTAGTAACAGACATGAAATTTCATTTTAGATATAATCCAACCACCATTCTTCTAATCAAGAAAAGAAAAAGAACAACTTTAACAAGACAGTTGAATAAATAATGTACTCACCCGCAAATGGGGACAGAGTGTTCTGTTTGTTGTAGATGTGATGCGTAGCATGAAGATATTTATAAAGAGGTTTTATGTCGTGCAACTCTCGGTGCATCCAATATATACCAAACTCTACTATAACTAGATAAACTGCTGTATAAACAAGGTAAGCAAGCCAACCAACATCATTTGCTCTTGGAAAACACTTTGTCCAGCCACTTTCTATGGCATACTCAGAAATAGTTGGAAGCAAACTGTACCAGGGCATGGCCTTCATTGCAACATATATTTGCAAGAGCATGGCTTTACGAGTGGGAATCGCATCTGCAATATAAGAGTCCAAAAGGTCAAGGCAAAAGTATTACGACCAACCCTACCATACCTTAAACACAGAAAGAAACAGAACACAGACACACACAAAATCAACATGAGGATACTTCAAAACTGCATTAGTTGCTAAAAAAAACTGAAACAATATTTTTAATTAGTTATTTTACAGATGTTGACTCAGAAACCTTCTAGGATGCTTGAAGAACATGGACAAAAAGAACTCAAATTTGATTAACAACAGATATCCCAGAAACAGATTACTACAAGCTATTGCCAGAGTCCACACAAGAAGCATGACAAAAAGCTAAGCTAAGTTGATTGGCATCATAGATACAGAAATAAGGGCATCAGGTTATCTCTAAGTCCCCGACAATAAATGACAAGAGTGAAGAAAGCAGCCAAGTTATAGTTAAAAAAATGTAGAGTAATGTTTCAACATGTGAAGCGTGATGTCAACTTGAGACAGTTCCATATGGCCAATTAACAATAAATCTAGTCAATAACTCTATTTTGGCCCAAAAAAAAAGTCAATAACTCTATGTATGCAAGAATAAGCAGAAACTCTCTTGATTGAACAGTTGAACAATTCCATGGTGTTTTGATGCCTCCCCTACACTTACAGACTTTTAATACCATATAACAATTGGTAGGTAAACAGCAAAGAAGGAACTGGACTCAGATTCTCCATAGCTATAAGAATAGAAGAACAGAAAACATATAGTTCAGCAGCTCGAGAAGACATCAGCGCAATGTGACAAAAATCATCTAGTAGTGCATACAGAACACTAACAACATGTATATTGTAAATCATATTCATGGGAAAAAGCATCATATATGGTTCTCAAAATTTTCCCTGAACAGGCACAGAATACATTATTAGTTGTTTGACATTCAGTAATTGTTTAAGAATAGGAAAAGTTGCATATCTCCCTCTCTAACTAACTTGTTTCAGGATGAACAGTGTAGTTGATGTATAATCACCACACTTAAAGTTAAACGTAACGTAAATACAATAAAGAAAAATAAATGGGACCAGCTCGAGTATCCAATTAAATTGCAATATTCAAGAGATTAAAACATCACAAATCAATCAGAACAATCACTCATATCTTATATGGCCAAAAAAAAAATCACTCATATCTTATCGAACAGTACAGCATTGAGAAAAAGTCAAAACACAGATGACAGATCCAAGATAAGGAAAGAAAAATCAGGATGGTGGAGAAAACTAAGTCTAAGATATGAAACATAGGTTATATCAGTATCACGATCAAGTGAAAAGAAAAAGAAACACGTAATTAGAGATTATGCATTACAAAATTATACCGATCAGTTCTTGTAAGAAAAACTCAAAAATTAAGAAAAAGCGAAGACAGCTAAAAATCGAAATTAGACATGAAGGGGAACTACTCAAATCAAAGATGCAATCAGATATAACACATCTGATCATAACTTTAAGGATCAGAATAAAGTAAACCATTGAGAATTACGCAGTCAACAATTAACTTTTCATTCAACTAAAATTTCTCAGCTCAGAAGATTACACAGAAGTAACAGATACAATCACACGCAGGCAGAGAACACGCCGATATCACTATACAACACTTCACTTAATAAAACAAGAACAAACACGCAAGAATCAGATTAAACACAAAATCCCAAATACGTCAAAACCTAGAAAACTAAACTAGACGAAGAAACGGTGAAAAAAAGGAATTGAAATCCCGCCATTGAGCACGCACGCACGCAGGCACGAGAAGAAGAAAAAGCTGTGAAGGCGAAAAAGGTAAAGAGAGAAGGAAATGAAAAAGGTATTGATTGGTTGGTTCACCTTTAGGGACATAAACATTGTGCTTCCAGTAATAAATATAGAAGCACCAGAGGAGGCCAGAGAGGAGGTAGAGGAGGGTTCCTCCAATGTAGTTGCGGAGCCATGTCTGGAAGAAGTGAGGGAGTGGGACCCACAAGGAGTGAGGGAAGAGGGTCCCAAGAAGAATGCGGTTGTAGAAGTCGGCGTCCTCCACGAAGAGATGGAGATGCTCACTTGGGTCGTCCATTGGAAAGTCCACAGATGAAGCAGAGAGAGATTCGGGAGACGAAGGAGAGAGAGAGAGAGAGAGGAAGGAAGGAAGGAGTAAAGACGATGGTGTGAGTTGGAACAGAACCGAAAAACCTTTTGGCGTTGTATAACTATAATATAATACTCTATTCTCAATTTACTTTTTTATTTTTTTTTTCAAAATAAAAAATAATAATTTAGTCTACAAGGTTATTATTACTACTATTATTTACTATTTAAAACGAGAAAAAGTATATGAATTTTTAGTTTTCTAGAACATTTTCTATTACATCAATTCACAATTAATCTTCTTCAAAATTACATTTTTTTCCTAGTTGGAAAAAAAAAAAAGAAACTTGCATATTTTTCTTCCTTCAATGGTGTGATCAAGGAACCTTTTATGTAGATTTAAATGTTTAATACACTTTATACATCATCAATGAATTTAAATAATGTGTCTTGCGTTTGATCTGAAAATGAATGGAAATATAGCTTTATTTGTTGGGAGTCTATTCAAAATATTAGTTATTAAGCACATTTTGATGGATGTATTGGTTAAGAAAAAAAATATTACCATATCAATTATCATTGGTGCTCAGTACAAATGGTTAAGATTTCGAGAGAAAATTCTCACTTCATCTATAAGTGAGAGCTCGCATTATTTAAGGTTTGATTGAATAATTGTGATTAAATAAAATTGTTTGCGATCTATACAATAATATTTTTTATTATGCATATGTTGATCTCCCCCAACGTATCATTAGGACTCTATTTAGTAATATTTGAGAGTATTCTCTTTTATTACTAACTTGTTTTAAAAATCATTCAATTCCAATATTTAGAATATAAAAAAAAATCAAAACATTGAGTTTTTAGAGTGTGCATTGAGGAACCATCGGTTTCTCTATGTTCCTTTAAGAAATTTGATATTATGAATCTTAAGAAACTTTTATGTGTCCTGTTTCTTTCCTTGTATAAAATTACAATTTTGGCTATCTACTCTTATTGGGAGATGAAGATGATTCACAGAGTGAGATTTAAGAAAAATGGTAGGTCACCTTTCTCTTATTTATTGGACTGCACATTTTTAAATTTTTAAAAGAAGTAACTAATTTTCTTGGATCATAATTTTTTGAAAGAGAATTTTAGTATTGATCACAAAATCTTCTCCATACATAACGTCAGAATTTAAATCTCTATGACAACTAGATGCTTAAAGCTTTTTAACTTCATTATAATTTTGAAAATAATTCATTATTAATATGAAATAATCAAAATCTTATTTTTAAAGAATCCATCTATACCAACTATCTTTTACTACTTTAGATCATTAACAATTAATTGTAACAATGACAATATATCTTATTTAAAAATATCAAAGACAATATATATCTCTTATTGGCATAAGATGAGTTTTTATTTCACCATAATTTATTCAATGAAAAATAATATAAACCGGCTACCTTAAGAAAAATTAAAATTGTTCACATCCAAAATAAATATTGGATCACCAAATCGGGAAAAACATATAGAATGATAATTTCAGTCGAATATATGATAATTTAGAATATCTGTGCATATGAGGAAAATTTAGTTAAAAAATCAAAATTTCTGAACTAACTTACCAAAAAAATCGATTAATATTTAAATAATAAATTATAAATGACATCCAAAAATAATGACTTTTTCAAAATTGTACTGTTATCGTAAAAATTGATCTTCGGTAAAGTTTTATAAAAACGTGTAAAAGAAAATTAATAAAGATGGCACAAATTTTAAAATATAAAAGACCTTAATTTAAAAAATAATAATAATAAAGCATTTATGTAAGACCATAAGTTTCCTCATTTCCTGTTTCTCTATGAAGGAAATTAAAGCATTCAAAGTATTTTTATTCAATTTTATAAAAAAAAATATTCAATGATTTATATAAATATTTAATTTTTGTATTCTAAAAAACTTTACCAGTACTATATAATATTCACAATTGAGAGAATGAAAGAGTGTTTTACTTTAATTTATAACATTTTGAAACAGAAAATCTTGTTTTGATATCACAATTTTTTTAGTCTTCATATTATAAATTCCTTGTTTTCATTTAGTGATGTGAAATTTAACAATGAAATGTACATCGCTCCATATATATACCCTTTCTTGAAACATGTCACTTTTGAATTAAGAATTATATAAAGTTAATTAAAATTTACTTATTGCTAATTTGAAATAATTTTTATTTAAATAATACTTTTTTACACAAGAGTGTATCACGAACTTTTGTTCTATCTAAGTTTGATTTTTACCTTGCTTATTTTTCCAATTTCTATTAATTAAGAAAACCTTACAATAAGTTTGGCATATTAGACTAAATGATGATAATAATAATAATAGATAATAAAAGTAATTTTTTTATAGTTTATAATTGTAAATACTAATAGGAAAAAAACTTAGGTCCATTTCCTTATGTCCATTTCATCTAATTCCACCAATCATATATTGTATTTACACTATCTTTCTTCTATGATTGGTCATATAAAATGTGGTCTCCTATATTCTCTCTCTACTGTAATTGGTCATTTAAACACTTTTTGTCACGTATCATAATTATATTGGAGAATTGGATGAAATGGACATAAGGAAATGGACCTAAGTTTTTTCCATAATAATAAGATGTTCTAGCTAATTTCTTAATCTTTTAATCTATTGTAATTTTAATTTATACCTATATATATATATATAGTCGGTCAATTATAATAGTAAGTACTTAATTTTTTTTAAGCAAACTTTCATTAAGTATTCTGTTTGGAAAGACGTGAAAACTTTATTCTCATAGTGGAAACTTATAAATTCTAAAGTTATAAAATATAATACAAGTATAAATATCCGATATATTTTTGAAGTTTGGTTTTATATTATTATGTTTCCCATTTAATTTTTGTGTAAAATAATAAATGGATATACAAGGAAACAAAGAAGGACAAAATTTATATATTGTTGCTTACATGCTTTTAGTAAGGTTAATCAATTAAAAAAAAGACATGTGTTAATTTTGAGAAGATAACATAAAAAAAATTAACACATATTTTTTTTAATTAGTTAACCTTAACAAAAACATAAACAACAACATATAAATTTTTTTCAACAAAGAAAGCATTGAGAATGAAGATGTAGATATGATACAAAACCATGGCCTCCGATGTTGACAAAATAACCATCGATTATATTGGAGGCTTCCGTGAATATTTTGTTTATTTATTTATTATTGAAATGTAATATAAAAAATAATTATTATATCTTAAAATAATAAATAAGTATAAAAGACTATTTAAGTCTCTTCTTATATTTTGTAATCTTTCTTTCATTATCTTTATTTTTTTTAATCCACTCTTTACATCGTAAATTTCTTTTTTAATTTTTTAATTAGAAAATCATTTTTTATAATATTATAAAAATCATATTTAAGAGAAAACTCTCATTCATATCAATATAGACCATGGTTTTGAAAACCGGACCGGAAAACCGGTAAACCGCCAGCCAGTCCGGTCCGGAATAACCAATGAACCAGTCAGATATAAAACCAGTCAAGAACCGGTCAAAACCGGTCAGAACTGGTGGTTTAGACGGTTCGACCGGTTGTTCTTTTTTTTAAAAAAAAATTGTGTTGTTTATGATTTAATATTTATTGAAAATTTGTTGTGACTTGTAGTTGTAAGGATTGTTCTATTTCAATATTTATTGTTGGGTTTATGATAAGATTTGAGACTTAAATATGTTGATCCTTGAACTTATTTGAAGAGTTTAATATGATATTGTGGTAATTTGCAACTTGTTCTATTTCTTATCATGTTTAGATCGAGATAGAAACATATAATTATGAAATATATAAATTTTTTATGACCGATCCGATTTTAAAAACATTGAACCGTGAACCAGTGCCTCGACCGGTTCAATGACCGATCCGATTTTAAAAACATTGATATAGAGTATAAAGGGTGTCTCGTGACTCCTCTTAATTAAATAGAAGAGGAGATATTAGAGACAAAATTATGCTAAGTGCTATGTGATAACTTTTATTATAATAAGAATTTGCTTAAAGTGTTTCACTTTTCTCCTACTAAAAGCTTGTCAGTGATTCATCTCTTCATTGCTTTGTACTTCTTAAGTTCAAACCCCTTCTTTTTCGTAATAATTTCTAAATTATATAAAATAAAATCAGCTAAGTGATAAAAAATAGGAGAAAATAAAGACAGGAAAAGGTTGTAGAAGAATTCGAATTGAAGTTAAAGAACTATTTAATTTAATATATTATTTTAAACTATAATAATTAATTTTTTTATTTATATATATATATATATATATATATATATATATATATTAAAAGCTTTACATGTATAAGTACATATATATTTTTTTAATTTTTAAAAATTAATATAAAATTATTATTATATTTAAAATAATAATAAATTAAATATTTAATAGTTTTTTTGGTAATGGAATATTTAATAGTTTTTAATTCTCAAATAATCTTAACTATATTGCAATTTTCCACTTGCTATTTTTCTTCTCTCTCTTCTTTCTACATTTCATCTTTTATTTTATATTTTTAATTTGTAACATTAATCACCATCAATCCGCCAGAGGCATATCAAAATAAATATATTGAAATTCCATGAAAATGACGCAGGCCAAATTTCTTTTAGGATTCTATATATTAAACCAAAAGAGATGAATATGAGACAAAGTGGGTTGGCACAAATGGTCAAGGATTCGAAAGAAAGTTCTCGTCTCACCCATGGGCGAGGATTCAAATCCTCCTGAAGCCATCCAAAATTCTGCTTTGGTGGGCATCCCTCCTTAAGGAGATCTCCTGGCACCCAAGAGCTAGTTGAGTAGGTGCAACTGGATAAAACTGCTTGCAGTTTAGGCCTGTGCAGTAATCCTTTGGGTTGGGCCTCTGTTGGTCTCCCCAACATGCCATTGGCAGTCTGGCACCCTGTCCGATAGTACTTGAGAGTGTCTTCCCTTACTACCATCTTTTGTAAAAAAAAAAGAGATGAATATGGAATATGAATGAAGATATATATGAGATGGGCATATATTATCCAAAATATATAGTACGTAAACTTGATAACCGATATGGTATGTCGCATTTAAGTAAGGTTATGAATATATTTATTTATGTTAAAAAAACTCTTTTATCATAGTTAGGTACACAATGCAATTTGATTTCTGATTAGTCGATCCAATGCTTCAGATACTAGGCAACTTTTTTTGGGTACAACTTGACTTTAATTTCCAATATTTATAAGGCAGCATTTGGTATTCGGTTAGTATTTTAGATGGAAGTTGGAAGTAAGTGATAAAAAATGTTTAGTATGCAGGGAAATAGAAATGGAATATAAAAGTAATTTTGTTTGGTATGGTAGGAAGAAAATAGGAAAATAGAAGATAAAAGTATGAAATACTTTTTTTGCTCTTACTTTTTTAAAAACCACAAATTTTTTAAGGACATTTTGGTATTTAAACCTCACTTCACTTCACCTCACCACAACTTCCCTCTTTACATACAAGTAATCTTATTCACCTCTCATAAAGAAAATTTTTTCTTTTTCCCACTCATCTCACCACCTACCAAACATATCAAAACCTCACCTCACTTCACTTATACTCACACCTACTAAACATGCCATAAGTGCTATTTAGGTTTTTTAATATGATTTGATTTGATTTGATATTAAAATATATATATATCCAATATTTCATATTTGGGAATCTTTATTATAATTTCATTTTCGTGGAGTTCTCATATATAAAATATAAATACACTCAAACTAGTTAATACTAAAGCAAAAGATGTATGAGTGGGGCAATTCTTATCTGTTCAATATTGATTGGACTATTTAAGTATATCAACAAATTTAATAATTAATATTAAAGAAGTAATTCTTTTCCGGGCTAGTTGGGTAGCTAGAGTGATAGGGAATAAATAATACGTTTAATAGCTTATAAAAAAAATTATAATGATTTTTTTGGTAAGGATGTTAAACAATAAAATTATGATATTTTATAATTTTAAAAAAAATTTTATATCATATTTTATATTTATACATATTAAATACCTTTTTTATCATATTTGTTTTTCTCCTAATTTTTTTCTGTCTCTCTCTTTACTTTTCTCTACGATACTTTCCTTTATTTCTTTTCATTGAAGGAAACTAATAAGGAAAAACAAGCATGAATTCTTAATACTTGTATTATAATTGTGAGTTAATATAAATCATATATATCCACTTATCACATAAATGTTAAGCAACATATAAGTAAAAAGTAAAAACAAATAGAAAGACAATGTGTATGTAGTTAAAATCAACTGTTGACTAAAAACATTATAGAGGCCTGATCATTCTCCACTTGGTCGGTGATCTATTAACTAAGTAACGGGATTAAATTTTACCTTTAGATGGGAAAAGTATTTCATTTTACTATTAAGTGAAGGATTTATGATGAGGGATATTAGGTTATGTTTAGTAGAAATGTACGGATCGGAAATGATGTAAAGTATTATAGAGTAAAAGAAAGTATCATAGAGAAAAGTGAGGGGAGAGATATAGATTGCATTTGGTTGGAGAAAAGTTTGAAATTTGTAAGAAGGAATTGGAATTGAATTATTTGAATTAAAAAGTTAAGTGTGTTTGGTATATAAAAAATATGATATAAATTTTTTAGAAAAAACATGAGAATATATAGAGTCTACTGTTTAGTAATCTTACCAAACGTAACCTTAATTATTCCTATTCGCAATGAATACTTTAATGAAGAAAACATTTTTTTAAAATATTGGTGATTTTGAAAAAAAACTTAAATAATCTACTACATAAACCTAAAAACTAACTTGTGAATGGACTAATAACTAATCTAACATGAATGCTCATTGAAAAGTGTAACATAGCTACTTATTTTTCCCCACAATGGACAAAGCCCTTTTGAAGAATCGTATGGGATGAAACAAAGTGGAAGTGCATGGGTTTGCTCTACCCAACAAAAATTCAACACAACGAACCTTAATTAATTAGCAATTTTGTGAATGGTTCTCTACTCACCACTCACCACCAAGTCAAAAGTTATATATTTTAACTAATTAATAGTCTTTCTCTTATTAATTAACTTCCTAGAAATTAAATTGATATATTACTTAATTTTGACACTAATTATTGAATTATATTTTGGTCTAAATTAGGATATTCATCGCCGGCAACAATGACAAATCTCCTCGCAGCGGATCCTCTACTTTAGGGTAAGCAGTTGGCCACAAAATACTTTTTATACCCAAAATTGAAATTCAAAACCTCTACCAATTGATTTAAGGATCAAGTGAGAGGAATCACCGGACAACACTAATTAAAATTAAATATTTATTAATTTACATCTAGCACTAAAAAAACGGATATAGTAAGTGTATAACTATAACTAATAATAAGCGTTTATATAATTATGAGAGGCTTCCGATGTAGAATAAATGATAATAAATTTTTATTTTTTTTAATTATCACCTATGGAGTTTGATTTTAAAAAAAATATTGAAAGTGAAGCGTCTTCCACCTTAAAAATGGGTCGCACAATATGAGATGCATTAACTTTTATCTAGCCCGCTCTAGCCGGTTGATATTTTGATCCAACAAAAAAAATAAAAGATCATATATATTATGAGATTTTTGTTGTCACAACTCACAAGTGATAAAAAAAGTTTTAGAATTGGGGTCATTTTAGTTAAAAGCAACACTTGTTCTCTCTTATTTTTTAAAGCAATATAGTTTTGCCCATTTTGAGTATAAAATCTAATGGTCTATACACTCAAAATACCAAATATAAACGTAAGTTAACAATGCAAAGTAAATAATTACCAAACTATTCTTTTGGTCTTTAATGTTTACATTAAGTTTAATATTGATCTTCAACGTTTCAAAAAATTATTTTAGGTCCTCAACGTTTTTTTTGTTTGTCAAAATTGGTCCTCCAATGTAACTCCATCTGGTTTTTTTTTGTTAAATGCTGACGTGGAAGGGTTATGTGGTACACCCTCTCTTCTACGTGTCATATTTGGATGATATGACACCCTCTCTCACTCCAACTCAACAAAACGACGCCGTTTTGCTGAGTTTGAGTGAGAGAGAAGTGATGCAAAACGGCGTCGTTTTGCTGAATTAGAGAGAGAGGGTGTCATATCATCCAAATATAACACGTAGAAGAGAGGGTGTGCCACATAAGCCTTCCACGTCAGCATTTAACAAAAAAACCAGACGGAGTTATGCTGGAGGACCAATTTTGACAAAAAAAAACGTTGAGGACCAATATTAAACTTGGTACAAACGTTGAGGACTAAAAGAATAATTTAGTCCAGGGCCTACCTTTTTTTCAACTTTAGCTTCGGACGTATCCGTAGCGACAACCTTTTCATTGCTATAATGAAGATGTATAATTGAAAAAAAAAATTTCAACTTGAAAAGTCCGTTGCTATAGCTTTTGGAAAAGGCACTATTTGCCTCAACCACAACGGAGTCGTCTTTTTCGAAAATTTAAAAAGAAAAGTATGGTATCTTAAGAAACAATCTTTATTATATTGTTCATGTTTAGTTTTTCGTCTGGTTCATAATATCTGTTTTATTAAGTAGGTACATATAGATTAAAGAAATAATTAGTTCATTTTAAACTTAAAAAAATGAGATAAAAAAACTAAATTATATTCTTACTAATTATATGCGGATACTTTGAAACATAAAAAATCTCTCAACAAAATAGATATTATAAATAGGAGGGAAAGAGTGAAAATTTCTATTTTTAGTGTAGAAAAGTTAGACTATTTAATCTAATATAATTAAGCACATTGTTGAATTTTTTTTTTTGGCCATCAGCACATTGTTGAATTTAATGTGACCAATTTTGGTTAAATAATAATGTGATATTTGGAGAAAACTGAATTGTTTTAAAAAGTAGGAAACTGACATTGATCATTATTACTAATTGGAATTGGAGAGGATGAATTATATAATAGAAGAAATGAATCAAAGACGTACTTTTTTTTAGAATCAAAGACATACTGAAATGAATGAAATCATCATATATCGATCTAATAGTTAAAAGTTTGAAGATACGTACATCCATCAAATAATGAATAAGAATTTTTCAAATTTAATTAACTAATTATATATGAATAGTTAAGTCGGAGTGTAGACACTTTGGGCCTATTTGAAGTTTATTTTGTATTTTTATTTAAAATTGTATTTTAAAACTAGTTAGTATTATTTTCAAAAACAGTTTCTAAAAAACTGATCCATATCAAATAGTTCCTGATGAATCATTCTCCTCCTATAATCCAAATTCTAATTAACAACAGGAGGTAATTTTCGTGAAGGGACTTAACACCCAAGTCAATAGGTGGAAGATTAGAGTAATTAATAATAAAAACGATCATCATACCTGAGGTTTTGGCTTGAGATATTTATTGACCTATAAAAGTAAAATAGTCTTTTTGAGCCTTAAAAATGGCCGAAGCCACACAAGCATAACAACTTATACGGAGGCTGTTATATACGAAGACATGATAATCATTGACAACGACAGATGTGATGGACCAATTGAGGGAGATGGTTTGGTCAATTAAGAACATACCGTATCAGTTCGTTTTTTTTTTTTAAATCAGTGTCTAATTAAAACTTCCAATTTTAATTTTAGTAAAAAAATAAATAAATTTCTTAAATACAATACAGTAGTCTGGAGAAAAGAAAAATAATTAAAAATATATATATTTGAAGGAAAATCCATAAAGATGAAAGATCCAAGATGAGAATCACGGGGAATAAAAGTGAAAGATTCTCTGATAAAAAAAAAAAAAAGTAAAGAATGAGGATGCATGTGTGTGTGTAGAAAACGAAAGCAATGGTGGGACATATATGTGAGAGGCAAGCCAGGCTGTGAATTTGAGATGCATGTGTTTGGAGTGAGAGTTATCATTCATACAATCATATTCCATTCTCATAGATTCTTTCCGCCTTTGACGTTTGAAACCAACATGAATCCCATCAAACATTACTAAATAAAATATAATAATTGAGCCCTAAGGTTTTGACCATTTTGTTCTCTTATTAACACCACTCACTACTATCAAAATGTAACTACATGGATAAAATGGTTACTGTACATTTTTTACATTTTTGTTTTCAACCACATTCTCACATTTTTTATGTCATATCAAATATGATTTTAAACATTCTTATTTCATTCGCATTCTCTTAAAAATTAAACTTCCAACCAAACGGGCCATAAAGTTTTATTTTGAATGGCAATAGCCATTGATGTTATTAACCGTCGCTATACAATCTAGGACCTGAGCCCTGTTGGATCATGGTACATTTTGAATGTGAAGGTGACAAGTACATTATTTTTGCCTTCTTTCTTTTTTTTAATAATTAACTAAACGTAATATATAATGATACACTACATTCTCATTCCCATTTATTTACATTTCTTTGGGGCAACTAATAAAGAGCGAAGAAATTCTCCTTATAGAAGTCGACTGAATAAGTTTTGATGTGCTTTCGCTTTCCAACAAAAAGGTTAGGTTCTCTTCTTCTTTATAAGATTGGTCCTCGTGGCCTTTTTGAAAGCAACATCTCCTTCTTCCTTAAATCCTTATTATTCAATCACAACTTGTTCACATTCCGTAGTGATTTTTGTTTCTAGCTTTGTGTTCTCTTTGTATATGCCCCAATGTGTATATATATGTATATATATATATATATTTTGGTCGGAAAACTGAGAATGTGGGCATTTTCAATAGTTTTTTCAAGTGAATGTGGGCTTCTGTTTCCTATCAAGTAGGTCATGAAGGCCATTTCTTTTGTGTTCTTACTTGGGTGTAACCGTGGGCTTGAAGGAGAATGGATGGAGAGTTTTTATAACTTGATCCATTTTTGGATCCCAAAAAACGAGATTATAGTGAGGGAAATAAAATTTTAGAAGCCCATAGACAAAAAACGAGGCCCATGTTTTTTATAATGAAAAGCCAACCGGCCGACAAATATAAAAGAAAGCTTAGAACAATTATTTTTATTTTGTGTTTTGGAAAATAAGATTTGAAAAAAAATAATAATAACAAAATGAATTTGATTAAATTTGTTTTAGAAACATTTTGTAAAACAATTCTTCCTAAAATCCCAATTCTAATAAGAAGTAAAATTTATGAGAGGTTATGTTCTTTTTGTAGAAATGATGATGGAAAGGGGGAAGGGAGAAGCCTTCTCCATCCTCTTTCATTCTTAAGAAATAAATTTCACTTTTTGCAATGTGATAAAATTATGTCTACCCACCATTTTTATTCACACAACATTTCCATTCACCTTTCTTTCCTATTCACATTCCCATTTCCATTCCTATTCTTTCTTTCTTTCTTTTTTTCTACAAAAAGAAAGTTATTAACACCAGATAAGTCTAGGGAAAAGATTGGTTTCTTACGATATAATACTTGACAATAATGTAACGTCATTGCTCATCAACAAATTAAAGAACGATATATATGAAAAAACTATAAAAGACTAAACAAGTTTTTGAACATTCATTTAGTAAATTAACTAATGATGACTCCAATAACAACTTTGATCCAAAAGACTAAAATCTCAAACTAACCCACCAGAAACAAATTAAGAATTGCTAAACTGCATAACTTGGGATCAATTATTCAAACTAAATTGGTTAGAATCCAATATATAATTTTGTAAATACACGTACAATATATATATAATAATTAAGCAAATCAAAGTCAAGGATCAAATCCAAGCAAAAGAGGAGCCACTCTCAACAAAGGCTCCAATGTATCAGGCAGAAACTTTCTTGCAAAAAGGAAACACACATTAGTATTACTACTACTACTACTACCATTATTACCATTACTACTATTACTATTACTATAATAAACACATTCCGATCCTAACCTCATTCCATTCAACAACTCATCCGTCACATCCCCCCACCCAAACTTCCTCGGATGGGGCCCACCTCTCGACCAATCCACAAATGTCACACTCCTATTGGAGTTCATGCCACCGTACATCATATGCACAAACGTGGGAATGTAGTGCTCGTCCATATAACACGGAGGGAGACAATACTTCTGAAAGATAGGGTAATATTTGGTGTCCGAAACCACCGAGAAGGCCAGGTTCCTGTGTAGCTCGAACCATTGGGAGCCCTTGCGCCATTGGGTGAGGTTGATGGCGGGAGACATGAGAGGGTTGTACCGCCCGCGGCCCGGCTTCCGGGGGTCGTCGAAGATGTTGAGGAAGGAGAGGGAAGAGCGGAGGAGGTAGGTGTAGATGGTGGTGAAGTTGAAGAGAGGGATGCATGATTCCGAGAGGAGGACGAAGCGTTCGTTCGACGGATCGTCTACGAGCGCGTTTGCTAGGAGCCGTCTCTCGGCGTCTATCATCGATGACGTGCCCCACAAAACTTCCTGTACAAGGGATCAGAAGAACCAAGCTACTTAAGTACTTAATTGAATATCACATCCTATCAGATATGGGACTTTGTATCTAGTATGTAACTATATATAATATATGAGGCAAAATACTATTTAGTCCATGAATAGTTGACAGAGTTGCAAATTTGATGATTAAATAGTATTTTTGCCAAGTTTGGGGACTAAATAGTTGACATAGTTACAAATTCTGGGACTAAATAGTATTTTGTCAAATTCGGGGACTAAATAGTTGAGATAGTTAAACAATTTGGGGATTAAATAGTATTTTTGATAAATTGGGGACTAAATAGTAGTTTGACCAACAATTCAGGAACTAAATAGTATTTTGCCTCTATATATAATATATATATAATGACTAACCTGGCTAGGGATTTTTCTGCCATAGAAGACAGAATCTTGAGGCAGTGTTTCATTGAAAGAAGGATGTTGGTGCAAGTAAATGGAATAAAAACCTTCATTTCCTTTGAAGAATTTCTCCCACAAGGGTCCCAATGGTAGTGCTCCTTTTGCCAAGAACAAGAATGCCACTTTGGGAATACTAGTATTGCTCTTCATTCCTTCTTCAACCTCAATTGCTTTCAGAAACAACTCTTGGTCACTCATGTTGTGCACGAGATCAAACACCTTACTCCTAGTCATACTGTTCGAGGCAGTGTTGGACACTGAGCTGTCAGGTGCCGACGCTGGTGGAGCCGGTGGTTGATAATATTGTGGCAATGGTGAGGACGATGAAGGAGTTGTAACATGGTAATTAAGGAAGTATTGTAATTGAAAAGAGAAGCTTTTGAAGTATAAAGTGGTTACAATTCCTAGGGAAATACCAATAGTGAAGAAGACCAAATGATAGATATGGTTTATGTTCATAATATTGAATGGCTTGGAAATCCATTGAGATGGAGTAGGGCTAAGCTCCATTATGCCTACCTATTACTTTACTACTATTCACAAATGGAAAATTAAGAAAGAGGATTCTTATATATTGAATCTCAAAAGGGCCAGTTGTGAACACTTTAAACTCAAGTTATATATGTATATAATATAAAATTAACTATTGACTTTTACCTTCCGTGCATTACTTCTGGTCAAGGGAATACTACTAGGGAAACAAAATTATATTTATTTAATGAACAAAAATAGTATATACTATATATATAGCTACCTAATATAATAACAAAAGCAAAATTCAATTAGTTAAAAGCAGACGACTATATATATATTTAAATACAAATTTTATTTCTTTATTATAATAAAAATTAAACATTTGATTTTTAAAAAAAATAATTAAGAGCCAATCATAAATGCGATGATCAGTTGTTTAAACTATTTATACATCTCGTTTTCTAATTAGAAATTTTGATGAGACAAATATATCAAAATAGTACATAAATTTTTTTTCATATATATTTATAAATTTTAATGATTTTATTTAAAGAGTATTTTAAAAGTAATATTTCTTAAATGCAATAGATAATAATTTTATTAGCCCGGACAAAACATAAATATATATCTTAATTAGTTTGACCATAATTATATAAAAAAAAAGGGTTAAATAATCTCTCCATATATACTTCAGTAAATTGTGTGTAGATATGCCAATGAAAAATCAATTATATAGCTTGTAAATAGGAATGGTTATGACATTATGCATGTAAGCCATTCTAGAGGCTTGTTAATTCCTTGAAACACTGCATATTTGAAAATTTTTTAATATATATATATATATATATATATATATATATATATTGATGATACTCATATATAATTCAATTAAGGAATTAATTTTTGGTTATTGACTTCTTGGCGATATGGAATTGTGTGAACAAAGCTTTCAAGAAATAGGAGCCCGCCCATGACAAATTGCCATGTGGTACCCTCCTCTAATTACGTTTGCTTAAGCAATGTTCAATCTTAATGGTATTCTTAATCAAATAATTTAATATTAGTCTACGTGTAACAATGAAATTAATGATGGAGTATTATGGTGGATCTTTTTAATACTTTTTTCTCAAAAAATTAAGGTTATTTTTAATTTTCTCTCAAATGTTTTTGTCATATTCTAATTTTTAATGCATATCAATAAAATGGTATGCCTATTATATACAATTTCTTAAAAGAATTAAATAGTTGATCTCTTAAATTCATACCATTATAATAGAAGGCATATGTCGACATTACACAGTCTAGCTACATGAATATTAACATTATCCTCTTTGTCATTTAATTTTAATTATTTTTATGTATATGTAATGTAAGCTAATGGAGATCGACATGCATGATTTTCACTTCTTCAGGTGAATGTGTGTCTTTTACCTTAACATTCATTAATTACTTAAACAATTAGATATAGCAATATATTGTGGATATACATATATTTAGATATATGTATATTTGAATTGAAATATTTTATAAATAGTTAAGATTACGAAAGAATATTTTTAGATAAGTTTTTAGGAATATTATATTTTGAATTTTGGTAGATAAGATTGTTATCCACATTTAAGGATAACTATAGGAGTTTAATTAGGATTTCTTATTTTCATATATAAATACCCTGCAAAGGTGAATAATAAGGTACAACGATTTTTCCCAATCCTTTCTCTCTTTACAATCTTAACATGGTATCAGAGGCAGGTTAAATTTTTAACCATGGTCGGGACGTTTCGTGCCAACAATGCCCAAACAGGTGTTGCACCGTCGTCCCCCACGGTCATAAACGAGGTGGAATCAACACCTCTACCTGGATTGGATGCTGCACAATGGAAAACACTTCTTCAAATGTTTGATGGGTCAAAACCTACGACAACTAATAAGATGTTTGGTAACTCCATGACTTGGATTATCGACACCGGAGCTTCGAATCATATGACAGGCGAGATGAAGGTTCTACGTGACTTAGAAGAAATCAACCAATGTCTTGTTGGGTTGCCAGATGGGAACAATACTGTTGCTACCAAAAAAGGGACGGTTAATCTTAATCGAAATTTTTGTTTGAAAAATGTGCTTTATGTGCCCGGGTTGACTTGCAACTTAATTTCAGTATCACAATTAACTGAACAATACGATTATATTGTTCAATTTACTCATAATTTGTGTGTTATACAGGAGCGCACTTCGAGGACTCTGATTGGTGCGGGTGAAAGGCAAGATGGACTCTATTACTTTTGCAACTTGGCACAAGCTCATGTAATGAAGACTGAAATTACCACATCCCTTGAACTATGGCATAAGAGACTTGGCCATCCTTCCTTAAAAACAACAAAGTTAATTCCTGGAGTTAGTACTGAGAACTGTAAAGATAGACTGGAGAAACATTGTGAGGTATGTCAAAGGGCTAAACACAGTAGAGCTAAATTTCCTGTTAGCGAACAAAAAGCTTCAGCCACTTTTGATTTAGTTCATTGTGATTTATGGGGCCCTTATAGAACTACTTCTTCTTGTGGAGCATCATACTTTTTAACTATTGTTGATGATTTTTCCCGTGCTGTTTGGATATACTTACTTGTTAATAAATCAGAAACTTCTCATGCTATTAAAATGTTTCTCTCTATGGTTGAGCGACAATTTGATAAAAGAGTTAAAATTTTGAGAAGTGATAATGGGACTGAGTTTACATGTCTAAAACAATTCTTTCTTGACAACGGAATTATTTTCCAAACATCATGTGTGGGGACACCTCAACAGAATGAGAGGGTAGAAAGAAAACATCAACATATTTTGAATGTAGCCAGAGCATTGCGTTTTCAAGCATCACTTCCTATTGAGTTTTGGGGTGAATGTGTATTGACAGCTGGATACTTAATAAATAGAACTCCTTCCTCAATCCTAGATGGAAAAACACCTTTTAGTGTTTTATATGGTGCAAAACCCCCCTACAATCACTTGCGTGTTTTTGGATGCCTATGCTATGCTCATGTGAAAACAAGTGATAAATTTGAAAGTCGAAGTCAAAAGTGTATTTTTGTTGGGTACCCATATGGGAAGAAGGGTTGGCGTTTATTTGATTTAAATAAACGAAATTTTTTTGTGTCTCGAGATGTAGTATTTTTAGAAAATGAATATCCCTTTGCCAATACTCCTACTCTTGACACTCCCAATCCAAGTCACTTTGAGTCTCTTGATGACACACTTAATGAGTTTTCCGAGTTGGGAGTAAGGGGGAACTTCTCAAGAAGTCATAGACACAATGTTGCCACAAGAACATAATGAGAACACTGTTGAATTAGACACAACAGAAGGACAACAGACGATGTTAGGACGTGGGCAACGTAGAAAGGAAATATCAGTTCGTCTTCGTGATTATGTTACGCACACCATCCAAATAATGAGTCCATCTATGCCATCACCACTTGCATCACAGCGTTCCTCAGGTACTCCCTATCCTATAGCTAATTATGTGAATTGTGATAAGTTTTCTGCGAGGCACAAACATTTCCTTGCAGCTTTAAGTGCAGAGACGGAGCCTGTTTCTTACTCTCAAGCCGTAAAAGATAGACGTTGGTGTGACGCCATGCGTCGCGAGATTGATGCGCTTGAGGCCAATAACACTTGGGAATTGGCAGACTTGCCAACAGGGAAGAAAGCCCTCGGATGTAAGTGGGTCTACAAGATAAAATATCATTCAGATGGTTCAGTTGAACGGTTGAAAGCTCAACTTGTCATTCTCGGGAACCATCAGGTTGAGGGTATTGACTATACTGAAACGTTTGCCCCTGTGGCAAAAATGGTGACTGTACGTGTTTTTTTGGCTGTTGCCGCTGCAATGAACTGGGAGGTACATCAGATGGACGTCCACAATGCCTTTCTTCATGGGGACCTTCACGAAGAAGTTTACATGAAATTGCCTTCTGGTTTTCAACTTAAAAACTCCGACAAAGTGTGTCGTTTACGGAAGTCGTTATATGGGCTGAAGCAAGCCCCTCGGTGTTGGTTCGCAAAATTGTCCACTGGATTGAAAACTTATGGGTTCCAACAATCATATTCTGATTATTCTCTATTTACATTGAAGCGTGGAGAGGTTCAGCTGAATGTTCTTGTCTATGTTGATGATCTTATCATTTCTGGTAATAATCCAACTACCATACAAAAATTCAAATCTTATCTTAGTAGCTGTTTCTACATGAAAGACTTGGGTTTCTTGAAATATTTTTTGGGGGTGGAAGTTGCTCGTGGACCAGAAGGATTTTTTCTATGTCAGCGCAAATACGCACTCGATATCATCTCTGAAGCAGGACTATTAGGGGCACGACCAGCATCAATCCCTTTGGAGCAAAACCATCGTCTCGCCTTATCTACTAGCTCAGTGCTTGAAGATCCAGAACGTTATCGTCGATTAGTTGGGCGGCTGATATACTTGTGTTTCACTAGGCCTGATTTATCTTGCAGCGTTCACGTCTTATCTCAATTCATGACGACGCCACGTGAAGAGCATTGGGAAGCAGCTCTTAGGGTTGTTCGTTACCTAAAAGGAAATCCAGGTCAAGGCATTCAGTTGAGCAGCAAGTGTGACTTGCGGATTCATGGGTGGTGCGACGCCGATTGGACTGGGTGCCCATTAACACGTCGCTCTCTCACTGGTTGGATAATATTCTTGGGTAATTCCCCAATATCTTGGAAGACAAAGAAGCAGCATATTGTCTCTCGGTCATCAGCAGAGGCAGAATATAGGTCCATGGCAATGACTACTTGTGAACTAAAATGGTTAAAAGCAATTCTAATGGGTCTTGGTGTGTATCATTCAAGTTCTATGACTCTCCACTGTGATAGCCAAGCCGCCTTGCACATATCACAGAACCCGGTCTTCCACGAGCGTACAAAACACATTGAAGTGGATTGTCATTTTCTTTGTGATGAAATCACTTCCCAAAACTTGGCCACTACATTTGTCCCTACACAAGGTCAACTTGCTGACATATTCACCAAGGCGCTTGGGAAACGACAATTTGATTTCTTTCTTCGCAAGTTGGGCATTCGAGATCTTCATGCACCAACTTGAGGGGGGGTATTGTGGATATACATATATTTAGATATATGTATATTTGAATTGAAATATTTTATAAACAGTTAAGATTACGAAAGAATATTTTTAGATAAGTTTTTAGGAATATTATATTTTGAATTTTGGTAGATAAGATTGTTATCCACATTTAAGGATAACTATAGGAGTTTAATTAGGATTTCTTATTTTCATGTATAAATACCCTGCAAAGGTGAATAATAAGGTACAACGATTTTTCCCAATCCTTTCTCTCTTTACAATCTTAACACAATACAAATTAAATATTTAAGATAAAAATAAACTCAAATTTTATTTTAATACCCGAAAGGTGGCGGTTTATTGTTTTTTATTTTTTTAACAAAAAGTATATCAGTACCTTGAGCATCACCAAAATGTGTCCTAAAAAAAGGGGAGAGAGAGTAAAATATTAACCAAAATCTTTAATTATTTATCCTCTGTGTGTGTGTACACGCTATCTTGGTCATACCATCCCACAATTCCTTTTCTTCATCTAAAATCCGCAATAAAACAGTGGAGTCTAGAATTAGTATCATGATAATTTTGGGAACACAGAGTGTCATCCGCTCAAGGTTTCTAAATAAAGAGAGAGTGATACATAAGTGAGTTCTATATATAAGTGGGACTTACATGTAAGATCTATTATATGTGGGACCCACTTATATGTCACATTCTCTCTTTACTTTTCTATATTGTACATCATAAAATCTATTCTCCTAAACAATGGACCTGACAATATTTGATTTAGATGCTCTGATCAAGACAAAAATAAATAAGTTTAAATGCAAATCTTGAATCAATCACTACTTTTGATTTCTAGCTGTAGGGTTAACAGTTAACACTAAGCAAGCTAAGCATGCATTAAACCCTAAAAAAATGATCATCACTAGCACGTTATATAATTAATTATTGATCATTTTTTTTCTTTTGTCACTTGGAATTAGCTTAAGCTTATTTTAATTTCTTCTTCTTCTTCTTCTATACTGGCTTCCTTCGAAATAAAGGTAAGCAGTTTGGTCAAATAATTAGAAACAAATTGTTAAGTGGAATGAGCATGCATGTGATAGAGCAGACAAGCAAGTTCTAAAACCAGGAAAGTTATAAACAGACAAACACAACCTTCCCTAGTATTTAGGGAAGTGGATTTCATGGCTGGCTTCCACCAAATTTGTGTTTGTGTTTTGTTGCTTCTCTTGTAATTAAGCTATACATATTTTTTTTTTTACAATATTCCAAGTTTAATTGATATATAATATAGTAATATTGCCTCAAGTCTTGAGCTTAATTAAGGTGGTTAATTAGGAAAATTTAAATATATTAAAGTATAATATAGCTAGGATTAGCGTGAAGGAATTAAAGAGATAAAAGAATAAAAGAGTGAAGCCTATTCGCAAATAGATTCTGTATAATTCCCCCTCTCTTTAAATTTTACCTAACAGTAATATTGCTGCTATTTTCGGTTTGCAATTTGAAACCACCCTTAACTCTCCTTATATATATATATATATATATATATATATTTTATCTCTCTTGCCATTTAAGCTAGACTTTTTGGAGTAGATGTTCATTGGTACAGTAATACTGAATTACAGTACATCATTTTAATCAGTTGATTCCTAAATTATTCAAGATGAATCTTTATTAATGTGAATTTATATTAATATTGAATACGTTGGCTAATTAATCCCTTTGTTTACTTTCAGATACCTCAAAAGATTAGACGATTAACTCAAAATTTTAATACTACTTACTAAAAGTTAATAATCGAACTTCTTACATTTAATAATGGATGAATTTTTTTACTCAACTGCATCCTTTCAGATTACTTAACCTAGCCTTAAAGACTTTGTAAATACAATAAAAGGAAAGGAAAGTAAATATTTTTTTTATTTTAATCTTTATAATTTTTGAAACAGGATCTCAAGTATATTAAATATTTAAATAGATTAGAAGCGCTGCCTATCAATTTTGACTCAATAAAACTTGCGTAATCTATAAAATTGAAAGATTTGAATTGAACTCAGTCAAAGCCGTTGGCCAAATAAAAAAGTCAAAGCCAAAATAATGAAAAGAAAAAAATTACTAAAAACATAATATTTAAGTAATACTATAACTATTGCTTGTCTCTCGCTAAAAGAAAAAAAAAAGGTACCAAGTCGATCCATTACCCTACTTCAATACACGTTTCTATTTAAGCCAAAATCAAGATGCTTTTATTATCACAATAATGGAAGCATCATGAAGCCCGCATACAAAGATAATCATAATTTCCATACAGCTTTGAAGTAAAGGAGGACATCCTAGTTGTTCAATCTGACATCAGAAGTGAGAATTAATGTTCTCGCTAAATATTATAAACTAACATACTTCTCAAATTTTTTCGTTGCCTTAAAGATTCAATACACATGCTCTTACCCAAACCTCAAATACGTTGCATAATCACAAGTTGGCCCTGGCAATCACCACTTCTTGGCATGCAGAGTAAAGGAAGTTGCATTCAAATTCTGACAAAAGATGAGCCTCTGCGAAATTTCTTTAAGTTGTGGCAGTGAGAGCTCGTTCTATTTCCTCCAGCGATCGGCCCTTTGTTTCCACGACATTACCGGCTATGTACAAGACGGCAAGAACACAGACAGCAGCGAAGCCCAAGTATACTGAGCTGATACCAAATTTGTTTACCACACTCAAGAAATAGAGGCCAATGACAAAGTTGGAGATCTGAATATCCACAAATTCATGATTAACAAGATTTTCAGGCAACCAGTTAAAGCAGTGCAGGAAATAAATTTATTTGGCATAAATCGAACCTTTTGAAGAAAAATTTCAGAGGAAGATAAAGGCAGTAATTAGAGGTACTTTTAGAAACTAGAAAGAAGCCACTCACCCAATGCATGCCTAATGACAAAGAAACTGCTTTAGCTCTTATTCTAGAAGCAAATATCTCTGGTAGAAGAAGGGCAGGCACAGGACCAGCACCAAGAGAGAAGGATAGGACATAGCTGTTTAAAATTCATAGACCATGGAGTCAATAGAAATGGACACCACAAAAAATACAAGGAAATGTTTGACTTAAATCTCAAAGAAAATGTCAAAATTAAAATTTTACTTTCTTTCCCCTTTCCTCAAACAAAACATACCCTTAAATTCACCATTTCTGTGAAAGAAAAATATCGGGCCTATTTGAATGTTGTTTTGCTTTTTCATTATTTAAAACTGTTTTATAAAATTAGGTCTGAGAATTCATACCTGTGTTGTTTTCATGTATTTATATAAACGAAAATTAACAACCAAAGCCCTTTCCCACTAGGTGGAGTCAGCTATATTGTTTTCATGTATTTATATATACATGCAATTAATAAAAGACTTATTTTCTGTATTTTCTTTGTTTTAAAAAACTAGACTTCAGAATATCTTTTAATTATTCTGTGTTTGTTCCCAAAACGTATTCTATTTTTTTTCTGTCAAAAACCATAAATCAAACAGATTTTTTTTGTTTTTCTGTTTTTGAAAACCAAAAGCAGTTTTTAAAAAATGCATCTAAACAGGGCCATAATTACTGACAAAAAAAAACTTACAGAACAGTTCCAAGGACAGCGAGGGTGCCAGAATAAGGTGCAAGGACCTTCCAAGTAAACGACAGAGAAAGAAGCAACATAGACGCAGCCTGGGTAAGAGAAAGACAGCTATTAGTTATATGAATAGACAAAGGACATGTTAGGAAGGTACAATCAATTACACAACTAAGCTTTTGGGATTAAAATAATTTGATTGATCCAAATAGGACATAGTTCTAATAAGCAAATTCTAACGCATGAAATTTATGTTCAACATAAGTTAAAAAGTGGCGAGAAGTAATAGTGTGTCCATGTATGAAAGTGAAGATCAGAACATTGAGGTAGAATGGTGACATCTTTCTATGGCTGCAAAACTTTTATAGTATAATGTACAGAAGCATTAAGAAAATGAGTACTAGTCTTATTCATATTATAATAAACCTTATGAAATTCATGACTGGGTTGGAAGTTGAATTCACAGAGTCACTTGTCAAAATGTATATGTCACTACAATAGTACTAGACATCACTTTCGCATTTGGCCAGGTAGAGCACTCGGCTGATAATAATAGTGTTATATTTGAACATTCGACGGTTTAGGACCTTTTACATGGTTAAACTTATTTTATTAGAGATTCCAAGATCTTAAACTATGTACTTATACAGCATAGAATATCTCATATTAATTGCTTTAGGTCTAAGAAAGACATAAGATGAAATTGACTATTAGTATATTACCATTCCACCAAAGCTTGTTATAAGAAGACTTTTCCTTCCTTGTTTGTCCATCAGTGAGGAAGCAACAGCCGTGCCTGCAATAAAATCAAAACAGTCACAAAAAGAGTCAAGTGTTCATATTGCAAAATACTGTAATAGGCATATTTTAAAATTTAAAAATACTAACCAAAAACATTTGCTGCACCAACCAGAGCGCTTGCTGCAACATCAGAAGCAATTCCGGCACTCCGGAACACAGAAGTTGAATAATACACCACAGCATTTATTCCAGCGAACTGCTGGAACAAGAAAAGTGCCGCCCCAACACTGACAACTGAATCAAGACATTTCAGATAAGTCTTACACCAATTTATATTAGAATGCATAAATATAATAGTGTAAAGCAACACAAAGTTGAGAATTACAAATCATGTTAAGATATAAATCATTTTGGACATATCAATTTAAAAGGCATTCTCAGTGTATGAAATTTGACAAAACACTGATCAGGTTGAAAGAAGAAAATTGATATCCACTAATTATTATTTAAGAAAAGATTGTGACAACCAATGATGGTAATTTATATTGGACCATCCGTTATAAGATATCCTTCAAATAAGGGAAATATATGACCAACACCTTCAAAGTACAACTGTACAAGCACATAATAAATAGGTTAGCCCTACATATTGACCGTGGTATCTCGATGTCATCTTGTCAAGAAGTAACTGATATGCCTGTGATTGACACACAGTATCCTGGATGTTGGTGTCATCCAAAATACTAGGAGGAATAGGATGACAGTGACATCATTTTGAGTGGTATCTTATACCACCCAAACAAAATCCATAAAGATTTCACATCACACCACTTTTAGATTTATCAACTTTTACAAACTACCATTTTTTACCCTTTCTATGACAACTTTCAACTGTCATAATTAACATAGGAATCTTAATTACCATGGTATTAAAGATACCAAGGAATGTGAAATAATAGTGTACCAAATGGCTCCTAGATGTTTCAGGTGCATAGTGTTACCAAACTCAAATAACTAGTCTAAACAAAATTAATAATACCTTTCCAATATCGGCTACTAAAGAGATCAAACCATCCTGCTTCAGGTTCAGAAGAACCTTGACTTCCTGTACTTAAGTCACGCATAACCACAGAAACTCTTTCTTTTCCATATAGTGTCTCAATAGCCTTTTCAGCTTCAGGGATTTTTCCTTGCTGCGAATTAATAAATGTATATTTCTCAGAATTTTTATGGGTAGAACAAAGCATACAATTAATGATTGCATAAAATACTGATTGAAAAAAGATTACAATGTTGCATTTATGTATATTCAGTTGGATTGGATTATAATATCACACGATAATATTTGTATCTGTACAATGTCAATCAACCCAATAATTGATTACAAAGCTCAAATTTTTTATGCACCTCAGATGAGATACATCCCAATCATTATACATATATATATATATATATATATATATATATATATATATATATATATATATTTGTGTGTGTGTGCACGCAAAAATACCAGAATATGAGATTGCTATCCGATGTTGGATTTGTAAATCAAATGTGACGGTTATTTATCGGTTTTAAAAAAAAAAATTTTTGCTTGTTTTGCAATACATGATTTCATCCTCATATAAAATATATTGCCGTGATAACAAAAGAATGCATGGTTATAGCAGGAAAACCTGAAAAAGCCACCGAGGACTTTCTGGAGAAATTGCCATTCCTAGTGCCAACAGAACAGATGGAACTATTGCAATGCCAAACATAGTCCTCCACCTGACAAGATTAAAACAAAAAACAAGTAAATGAATGAGGGAGTTGATGATGCAAGTAAACAAACATAGACCTATGGAAGGTCAATTATAGGAAACCCATAATGTATTCACAATGACAGACAGAATTCAAGACTGTTATAAACTCTCGTACAACAGAACTAACAAGTAACAAAACAAAAAAGTAACACATTACAATAACTAAAAATCCTGACAATTTTCTAATTTATTTAAAAAAAAAAAGGATGTGGGGGGGGGGGGGGGGGGGGGGAATTAAACTATAACAGCTTTTTGAAGTAAAAGTATGGAGTCTTATTTAAATTTAGTTTTACCTTTTTATACATATTAGGGGCATACTGCTTCTTGAATACTTCAAACTATCCTCAAATTTAATTTGCAAAACTACAACAACAAAATTTTCAATTCACAAGTGCATTTTATCCAAGTTATAAGTCAACATCCCAGGCTCCAATCAGTCGTGTTGTGCATGAAAATGATTTTTGGAATATTTCTATAAAAATGATAACTTTATATAGACTTTAGAGCTAAAGAAGCCAAATGATTCAGATCACATTGATGACATTAACATCACTTCATACTAAGACATGCTCTGATGATCAATAGGAGAATCCATCGTAGAATTTGCAAAATTCTCTTCTAGCACAACATTTTCTAATAATGGCACTTCATTTATATCTCACACAAGAAAAAATACAAATCACCACTTTCATTTAGTTATCAGAAGAAAATAAACAGCTCACAAGGTAGAAAGATGCAACAGATGAATACCATAAGGGATTTCCAGCAAGAGGCAATCCAGCCACCAGTGCGGCAAGAATCCCAATACATATAAAAAGTTGATTAACAGATCCAAGTGCACCACGAATTTCGGTTGGTGAAATCTGTCCATTAAAATGTGAAACAGGGCCAATATAGAATATACAAGCATGATTGCAATTTTATAAAGGTTACAGTATCTTATAAAGCATCACCTCAGATATGTATAGTGGTACTATAGCAGATGTAACACCAATTCCTATACCAGCAAGCAAGCGGCCAATGATCATTGTCTGAACACTCTGGGCTGTAGCACTACAAATACATCATAGTTTAGAGCATAAGTTTTCTTAAATGTATAAAAACGTTGAATTTTGTACTAAAGGACAATTCACAGACCAAAGAAATGCTCCAACTGCAAGAGGGATTGCATCTAACTGAAAGGTCCTAGTTCTGCCAAATTTATCAGCCAATGTTCCACCAGTAAATGAACCAACAAAAGCACCAGCAAGTGTTGAGCTGACAATCCATCCTATTCATAGAATTTACACTCATGAAAATCATGAGAGAACAAATGATGAAACATATTGAAACAGAACCAGACTTTTGAGGATAAGATAGAAAGGGATAATAGACACAGATTTAGAAGCATGCATTAAAGAAACAAAATATTTCACTTGAGCCTTAAGTCATTAAGCTTCAAAGGGTTCTGTTCAATATTCCAGTAATATCAACAAAGACAAAGACCGAGTCTCTATTGGGAGATTACATTTCAGTTTATGCTCAACCTTTGCCTTGTTTCACACAATGCAAGATAAAAATTTAGGAGAAGTGGAAATATAAGCACAATATTCTTTACCTATGAAATTAATCAAACTTTTGAGAAATGAAAATAAAAGTAAAATATTCTACCTTGTAATACAGTGTTTTCAGTTATTACAAGATCCTTTGCAAGGTACTCAAGGGCACCATTTACCACCCTACATCAAACTGACCATCATCAGTACTTTCCCAAATATAAGGTGCTATTCAATAGAAATCAGCAGCATAAAAGGATAATTCCACATGAGATGAAACACAGGCACCCAATAATTTAAGACATCTAATTGTGGCTCATAGTTTCATATATATATATATATATATATATACATAATGGTTCATATCATTTATATTACTTAGATTGCAGGGTGAACAAGATCATATATTATATACTATACATCCAATTTCCAGCTTGCTAAAATGAAGAGGGTATTCATACCCTAGATGGTAACCAAATAAAATGGCTCCAAGGCAAGCAACGCCAACATACGGTAAAACAGTTCCAGAAGGTTTGCCCTGAGGACTAACAATGACATCCTCAATATCTTCATCTGCAACTCAATTTTACTTGATGTCGTGAGAGCACATAAATATGTGAAAGAGCTTGAGTATTAAAGTCACGCAGTTATATGTTCATACTCGCATAAACTATTCAGAGGCTTTTGAGTTTTGACGTATAAGACTAGAATAGGCAAATACTAGCATCAAATGCAATTGTAATGGAAGAATACCATACATACGAACAAGGTTTTGCAAAGATTATTTTAACCATTCATCAACTCAATACTCAATAGTCAACAACAAATATGCATCCACACTAATGTCATGATTTTTTTTAACCAAAATTCTTATTGGAAAAATTAGGCAACTAATTATACTCTCTGAATCAACAACCACAACGACAAAAAACAGACATGCACTTGCAAACAAAAAGCAAAGGCCGAAATCGAATAGGCAAAATCTTTCCCTGCCAAAGAAGAGAGGAGCCAATACATTTGACAGAACTAATTAACACTACGCTTTTCTTCGATAATCGCATTAGCAAATATTTACAGTCACATTATACAAATCCAATCGATGATTGATAGTAGCAGAAAGACAAACCGGAAGCGTGAACCCTGATAAATCTGGGCTTATCAAAAATGCCACGAACACCGAGTCTGGTACTAGTGAGCTCTGTTTCCTTAGTGATGGAACCAATTCGCGAACCGGTGGTGGTCATGGATATAGCTCTGGACCTCACAGTGGCGGCACCACATGCACTACTTCGTCTGAACTCGCCGAGGCACGGAAACGCCCTTTGGTGCTTTCGAACCCCTAGAGTGGTCCCTGTAATGGCAAAAGTTGACGCTTCCATAGTACTTCTCTCTGATTCAAAGTTCCAATTCAATATTTAGAAGTCAAACACACGAAATTTGGAAAAATGAATACGCATAGTGCGATGCGATGCGAGCGAAGAGCAAGAGGGAATTAATGGAAATAATAATGAAATGGATTTATTTTATTTAGGAGAATGGTATAATGATTTTGAGATTGGAATAATAAAATTAATTTATGAGAAGAATTAAATTAATTACCGTATAAAAAGGGTAATAATGAAAATAATTAAAGGGCAATAAAAGAATGAGGAGGAGAAGAAAGTTTTTCTTGTTCTTACCTTACCACTAGGCACTAGCTGAGTGAATAGTGTATATAGAAAATCAATGCTTGTGGTTTTGTGTGTGTTCTCTCTTTGTATGAAGCTATGAAAGAAACGCAGCATCGAAAGCTCCGCTAGCTACTGAATGAATCCAACAAAAAAAGACGAAGCTCGTGAAGATTTCTATTTTACCTATTATATTTCTCTAAGCTTTCATTTTTTTTTTTACTTTGAGAAATTTACCACATAGGTTAATTTACTATTTGATTTTTTAATAATAAAAATAAATTATTTGATTATTTAATTTTTATTTGTATCAATTATTTGATCTTTGTCACATTAATCATTATCTAATATAGCCGTTAACTTGTTAATTGTATTGTCACGAAGAGAAAATTTTAAAATAAATTGGGCAAAAATATCAATTTCAAATTGATATGAAGATATAGTATGGGATTCAATCCCTAAAGGAATGGGAACGAAGCGTTATTCATTGAGAGAATTAACTCTAAAAATAGACTCTACAGTACTCAAAAAATTAATTATCTAGTCCGCTCTAGTGGATACTTCAATCATAAATCTAGTTAAATAATAACTAATATTTTAAGAAGTAAATAAATGACAAAAATAAAAATTCAAAGAATCAAACTCAATAATTTATTTTTATTATTGAAAAATTAAATAATAGGTTGATAAGAAGTATTGTTTTACTGTAGGGAAATTGTTTGGTAATTGGTACTAGGATTACGTAGGATTTTGGATTAGATTTTGGGTTGCATTGCAGACGTCGAAATTGCACGTGGGGGTGGGGCACCATCGTACGCTGAGCTGGCAAACAGGAGTAAAATTAATCAAAATTTAATAAAGCTTATCTTCAATAATGTTCATTTTCAATAATGGCCAAAAATCATTGTTCTTATGAGAAAACAATGACATTGTTATTCTATATACACCGATATATATATATATATATATATATATATATATATATATATCACTCAATTATAAATATTTTTTAATTATGAGTTGTGACAGATTTTTCTTGTACTATATATATATATAATATAATAATAAAAATGTGTTAATTAACTAGCTAGATTAAATTTTTTTTTTTTCAAGGTATCCCCCAGTCCGACAGGCCAAGGACTAATCCTCCGCGGATCTGAGCTCCATTTAAGGGTTTGCCCCTGGCCAATTGGTTGCTACATACACAAGGTGGGATTCGAACCCTCAACACTTGCTTAAACGACCTAGTGAGTTAACCATTAGATTAACCAAACTTAGTTAGTGTGATTAAATTTAAACAGTTGAAAATACAATAAAAATATTTATCATAAATCATAGTTTATGATATATTTGTGACTGAGTTCTAGTTTGAAGTGCAAGTACTTTTTTCGAAAAACAAAATATCTGCTCATACATATATGCATGCCTGCCCAAGGAAGAAAGCTATTTAATTTTTTACAAATATTTATTAAAATTAAATTATAATTAATAATTTACGATAATATTAAATTTTAATATATATATATATATATATATATATATATATATATATATTAATTATTTTTAAGCTAATAGGATATATAATCTTCAAGTCTCAAGACATTCACATCAATCTAATAATTAAATAATTGATTATTTAGGACAATATATATATATATATATATATATATATATAACCGATGAGCTGAATTTAAGTTACATTACCAATAATGTGAAATTTTTCTTATATATAATATAACAAACAATATAATAAATTTAAATGTATATAAGAATGTCATTATGGGTTGGTTTGACATAAAAAACACTTTTACTATATTTTTCTTATTTCAGACATTGTATATTAAAGATCATGGTATGTTTTGTTACTAAAATATTTGAGGGAATGGAAATGGAGATAGAAATATTAGACGGAATAAAAATATCATGTCGAAATGATGTGATATGAATAAAATAAAAGTGAGTAAAATAATCGGATGAAATAAAGTGGGTAAAAAAATAAGAACAAAACTATAATTTTATCACATTACAAAAAAATATATATTTAGTTAAAAAAATATAACGGGATTATGTTTACGATTACATCATATTTGCAACCTATATAAATTACAACAATCAAATTATAAACTACAAAAAAAAGCCCATGGACCTCGTCCTAGTCCACCTTAACCCAAAACCCAACTGAGAAACCCACAACAAAATAGGGCTTTTAGAATTTTGACACAACATTAACCGTATTAAGCTTATATATAAGAGATTAAAGTGAGTTGGCACAAATAGTCAAGGATTCAGAAAAAAATTTTCGCCTCACCTATGGGCGAGGGTTCGAATCCCCTTGAAGCCACCCAAAATTCTATTTTGGTGGGCATCCCTCCTCAGCAAGATCCCCTGGCACCCAAAGACTAGTTAATGTTAGAAAAAAAAAAGCTTATATATTACTATATTAGAGATTTAAATTATCGTTAAACACGATGATTAATTCGGTGAATCATTTAATGTTAAATATGTATACATACAAATTTAAATGAATTGGATTAGTTTTTTTCTAAAATTTGGTAAACATGTGCATATTAATTACTCTACTTTTAATTTTAAAAAGTATATTCAGTATTCCTAAAATTTAATATAATTAATGTTCCATAAATCTTCATTCTAGTTTATATATTCTATAAATGAAGTTAGTATTTTACATGTTTGTGTTCATTCCAACAAAAAAGTACTCTTTTTTACTGTTACATTAATAATCTCATGTTAATACATAATACAAATTTATTTTCATATCTAATATTATAATTAAAAAAATTAGACGTACGGGAGGTATATATTTCATTTTTTATATTAGAAAGATAGTATTTTCAAAGAAAAAATGGTATAATTATATTTGACACATATGTGCATGTATAATATTGTTATGACTGTGCTCATGCCTTTGCACACACAAATGAATATATATATATGCAAGATTATATATTATATAACATTATTTAAATGGAAAAGTTTAACACAAAGAAATTGATCATCAACATTAGTAATTTAAATTTTATAAAAATCAAAATTACACGATTCCACATAATTTAATAAAAGATGGGATTGGTATTTAAAAAAGAAAAAGCAATACAGCCTTAACTATCTCTATATATAATTCTCGACAATTATGACATGAATGATATATATATATATATATATATATATATATATGAGATTTTACTAAGTAGTCCCCAATAATATGATTATTAATTGGTTGAAAAATGTCAACCATGCAATATATATATATATGTATATTGAAGTTTAGATTTGAATGGAGGGAATGTTTAGAGGGCGAAAACCAAGGTGAAGAGTAGCTTTCCAAATTTTGTCAACACTGAAGATGACGTCTCCACATTCATTAATGTTCCATCCTTCAATGCCATGCACTATTCCACCAATACGCCATCCACTCATCACTCTTCTAGGTAACCAGTTCTGTCAAATTAAATCATTCATTCATTTAATTCATTTCATTTCTTCATAATTAATTAATTCGTTAATTACCAAACATATATATATATACCTCACAAGAGTGGAGATTCTGAAAAGAAGTCGGAGCTATCATGGCAGGAGTGGTATGATAGAAACAGTCATGGTTCCGCAATTTCTTTGGAGGGAATTGAGACAAAGGTATGAATAATGATCCTTTTTCTGCTTTCATTTGTTCTTCCTCGTCCCATTTCTCTCCTACTAACCATACCTGCACATTTTTTTCATTTTCATTATTTCGGACCCCCTCAAATAATGATTATAACAAAAGAAAATCAAAATATTATTTTGTCTCTGAATTGTTGGTCAAACTACTATTTAGTTCTCGAATTTATCAAAAATACTATTTAGTCCCCGAAATTTGTAACTATGTTAACTATTTAGTCACCGAATTTGACAAAAATACTATTTAGTCCTCGAATTTGTAACTATGTCAACTATTTAGTTCCCAAATTTGGCAAAAATACTATTTAATCCTCGAATTTGCAACTCTGTCAACTCTAACGGGTAACAGTCAGGAGACTAAATAGCTGACAGAGTTGACATAGTTACAAATTCATGGACTAAATAGTATTTTTGTCAAAATTGGGGACTAAATAGTTGACATAGTTACAAATTTCGGGGACTAAATAGTATTTTTGATAAATTTGGAGACTTAATAGTAGTTTGACCAACAATTCAGAGACTAAATAATATTTTGGCTCAAAAAAAATGTTTGTCCAAACAAAATATAGAAAAGAAAATTATAATTTTATTTATTTTGACAGAAGTATATTTATATTTATATAATAAATATATTTTAATTAATATAATTTTTTTAATAAGTTAAAATAATTTATTTTAACTCAAATAAATAGTAATAATAAAATAATATTTTTTAAGAGAAATTAATTAATTGTAATTTTTTTTAAAAATTTAATAACGTTATAAGGGTATTTTAAGAACAAAACTATAAGTTGAATTGTAAGCTTTTTAAAGAGGAAAGTGTAATTAAGATTTTAAATTAGAAATGAGTGGAGTTTAATTTTAATCAAAAAAGAAGTAGAGTGTAATAATTTATTTGATATAAAAATACCAGAGAAGAAGTTATTAAAATTTGAGTGGCTAATTAAATTAAATAGGTGTACCTTTTTTTTTTTGATAAAAAAGCATTAAAGCTTCATTATATTGTAAAAAAAGTCAAACGGCACTTACAATAATTTAGAAAACTCCAATTTAATAATACTGAAGAATAAACCCTAACAATTATTGAACTAAGTAAACAAAGTGTAAGCTCAGCTGATCCTATTTCTTCAGGATGAAAAATCTCACCGTCCTTGGTGTTGCCAATAGAGTTGTTACTCTTATACCTCCCGCATATTAGATCTGAAGTAATCTTCAAAGTTGAAATTGTCGTAGGCTCTTCCAACATCATGATGAACGAGTGAAAATTTTTTAACATAGATGATTCGTAGATTTAGATATGATTATAACAAATCTTGAATCCAGAATCACCTGATTGTCAAAAAAATTCACAAAAGAAAATAAATACACACAAAATAAAACAAACTCCACTTACTAGATCTAAATCGATCTAACAATGGGAGACTACGCTCTCACAAGAGAGGACTAAAAAACTCAGAAGTAAATCTGAAAGAAAATCACCAACAAAATTGGGGGAATGAATATCTACCTTATTTATAAAACATAACCACAGTAACAAAAGAAGAAGAAAAATAGGTGTACCTTTGCAGTATAGGACCTTGACCTAACCAAATTGCTTTTAAACTCCGGGGCGATCCTTAATTGAAGCTTCTCAAAATCATCTTGGTTGTACGATGTTGTCACCTACAAGAGCAAGCAAGAATCGGATTAAGATTAATATATATATGTAATTTAATTAAGAACTGGAAAAAAATTAAATAAGAAACATGTATGTATATATATATATACCTTGATACCCCTTTGACATAAAGTAATTGCAATGGCAGAAGAAACCTTAGTAAGGTTACCACAAAGAAGAATGTGTTTTGTGTATTTAGGAATGGAGTTAAGAACAATAGCCACAACCAAGCTGCTTCCATCCACAATCTTCATCTTAAGCTCTGGGTACCTTTCAATGTACATCTCACCACATTTATTCAGCTCCTCTCCCTAATAATTAATTTATATTCATCAATTAGTCATATATATTAGGCTTAATTCAAAACTAATAATACATATATATATAATATACCCTTTTTAACTTGCCTGATTTAAAAGGCCTAGACTTAACACCTTAACCCCTTTCAACTCTGCCTCAAGTATTGCTTCTTCTATCATTTGGTTCAATGTTTCCCTTTGCCATTTTGACAAGTACTGTACAAGGATTTGAATTTGCTATCATTTAAGTCCTTAATTAATTATGCTCTAATTAGAGAACATTGCATTTTAATTTAATATACCTGAACATAGAATCTTGGTATAACCCATGACTGTGAGGTGAGGGATTTGAACGTATTGGTCTCCAAAACAAAGGTGCGACCACAAAACCAAGTGAAGAGAACAGAAGAAAGAGTGAAAGGCCACATCAAAAAGAGGTACCATTTTGAAGTAGAATTATAGGGTTTGGAGGCTAAAGAAGCAAAACCCAAACGAAGATGGTAGATAGATTCTGGGGTTGTGAGGTGTGTTAGGTGCACCACTTCTGGTGATTTCTCTTTTCTCTTCAAACAAGCATCGTATGTGCTTTCTGTGCATTTATCCACAGTTCCATAAATGTAGTCATATAGAGGCATGAATAGTGAGTAATTTGTCCGAAACTGGGTGTGATGCAACGAATGGAACCTACCATTCAAAATAACAAAACAAATATTAGAAATTGTTATGCTATACCGTCAAATTAAAATAAATTTTATTTGTTTCAATTTAATATCTTAAAATATTTTTTTGCGTAATTTAATTATTCATTTCATATTTTGTTTTAGCAAGATGAAATTGTGATACAAATGATCTTTTAGGGACTAAATTAGTATTTTAATGATTTAGGGACTAAATTTAGACAAATAAAATTTTGTTGGGACCAAAACAGTCATTTACTCTATATAAGAAGAAAAAAAAACTATATACAATATAATAAAATTAAACATATTTCATTTCACTTGTGTTTCTATTTAATTAGCTCTCTAATCATGAAAATATCAAATTTAACTCTTAAAAAAATACTTTACATTACAATTCCATCACAGCATTTTATATATATATTTTTTAGCAAGGACGAAATTTTGATGTAAAATATATCTTTCATAAACTAAATTAATAAATCAAAACAAATAAAATCTTTCAAGAACTAAAAAGGCCTAAACAAATTGGCCCGTTTAACTTCTGGGTCGGATCAAGACAGGCCGGCAGACTCGATCTTTATATAGTCCAAACACTTTTATAATAAGCAAGAGTGATTATATATATATATATGAAAGTAATGAATGAAGGAACTTACGATGGTGTGTACATGATGTACTTGAGGAAGGGGAAGATGGAGAAGAGAGAGTTAGGAACGATCTCTAAATTGCAGTGACCCAAATTGTTCATGAAGTCAATGTAAGCAAGATAGCCAGCAAATGAAGCAATAGAGGCAGTTCTCGTAATCACTGTGCTGTACAATGGTATTGCGAATAGACCAAAGTATGCTATGTGCTCAGCAAATGGATGGATTACAGCTGCATACACACATATATATATATATACCAAATTAAACAATAATTAATTTGCTTTTAATTACATTAATTAAAATTAAAACAAAAACATATCAATATATATACAAGTGATGGGCTCAGTGACGACTGAAGAATGATGATGAGAATGATAACGAGAGTAGAGAAAATGATGATGAAGAGCTCGATGCAACCAATAGTAAAGAAACTCCACTGCTCCTGCATGTAATAGAGCTGTGATAATCACTCCATCTGTTCTCCAGAAAGGTAAATTAGAGGCCTCAGGAATTAACATGTATCCTACATAAAACAATACTGCATTCAGCACGATCTGGTCGTCCCTACAAAACAAATTAATTAATTAAATCAATTCATTATCATTATATATATATATATCTACAACAACCAAACATATCAACCCAAAACACTTCATTAATCTAAACGATGGAAAACAATTACGTACTCCCATCACCTCTCACATCAAATAATTAGTACTGTCATCACTTGATATGAAACTAATTAATATTTTACTTGTCTTAATTGATTGTTTCTTTAAAAGCTATTGCGTGTTGTGTAATTCTGTACTTATGTTTCGTATATATTTAATTTGCTTTTTCTTCCTAGTTATATAGGCACGAAATAGCAATATATACTAGGTATCTTTTAACGAGGACTAAATATAATATTTTTATAATTTTAAAACTAAATTAATTAAGGTTAGTAAAATATTTGGGAAAGTAGAATTTTTGAGGAAGTGAAACAATAGTTGCTCAAATATTAAGAAAATTAATATTTTTGTTGACTTTATTTTTTCAATAAATAAAAAGAAAAAATTAAATTAAAGTTGCTTAGGTGCTTTCTATAAAGTTCATCAATCACAAACATTATTTATATTCTCTCTCCTATTTGATTGGTTATGTAATTTATTGCTTTTCATTTTCTCTCTCTATCATAATTGGTTATACAAAAAAAATTTTGCCACATATTTTAATTTTATTGGTGAACTTTATAACAAGCATCTAAATAATTTTACCTTAGTTTAGTCTTAAATAAAATTCATACATAAATAGGTGAGAAATTTAACACAACAAAAGTACTAACAGCTGAATTAGTCTGGCGGATACCTAACTTTTGTCATTAATTATCTTGATTAAGACATGGGCATAGGCATATATGAATAAAAATATTTTTTTTTGAATTATTAAATAAGAATTTCATAGAATAAATAAGTTACTAGATTTATATTTAAGCATCATAGAATAGTACTAAGGGTCCTTCTGGATCAGAATCGATCGCCTCTCCAACAATGAACCCGAACCCGATAGTACGATTAGAGAGTAAAAGTAATATGTACAGTAATGTATATATATACCAGTTGGTTTCTCTATCAACTTGTTGAAATTCCAGACTCTTATCAAGTATTGTTTGATTGCCTTTGGCAGTGCGATAACGAGAGAAAGAAATCCAAATTTGATCGTGTAGCATCCTCAGCATCATGTATGGGAATATCAGAAAATACCCAAAATCTCTTTCCTCTCCTTCTTTCACCATCAAAAATCTGTACGTGCTATGTACTACCCACGGTGCCAAAATCATCCACTTTCATCCATCCCATAATTATTTCATATATATACACATATACATAATCAAAATCAAAATGCATGTCAGCTATATATATATATATATATATATATAAAGAAAGAAAAAGAAATTAAACAATGTAAGTATACATATATATATATATATATATATATATATATATATAGAAGAAACCTTAAAATTCCCGAGAGGCTTCCATGGCCAATCAGTGAGTATTCCAGGGTTCGATGCCATTATGATGAGAATCCTAATATCACGTCCAAGCTTAAGGTTTGTGTGCGACTAGACCTCTACTATGTCATATATAGATATATGGCCGCATGTCTCTATCATGCATGTACTTTTTTTCTTTTACAGATATTATTTTATTAAAAATAATCCTATTCGAAATACTATTAGGTTAAATATAGACACATCTTCTAGCGAGTCATCACGTTTTGAAGGACTAGTTCCTTCTGTTAAATTTGATCTTCGTTGATCGATCATGTAAGTTTCATGTGTAATTTCAATGAGATTTATTGAACCAATGATAGATTTCATTCTGTCATATAAACTATACCTTCCTGCATTTGTTTTCGTTTTTGATTTGGGGTCCATTTTGTGCATGCTTATGAAAATTGATGATTTTCAAATGACTTCTTTTTAAATGGAGTTTATTTGAAAGTGCTATGAAAGAAAAGTGGTTTGTGCTTGGCAAATTGAATTGAAAAGTATATTTATCAGTAACTAAAAAATAATTTATGTTTCGTAAAATTGTATAAAAATATTTTTAATTGTTAAATTATCAAGAAGGACATGTATAAATTAGGATGTTGTTAATGCTATTAAATAGATAAATCAATAGCAATATTTAATTTATTAATTATTATTAAAAATAAAATGTTAATTTGTTTATCAATTTTATAAAACGTTAATTAAATAAATGAAAATTTTTAATTAATGTAATTTTTTATCTATAATTTATTTTTTATTAATTAATATTTATTATGTTATTTAAATAAAATATAGTTGAAGTTTGAATAAATAGAAAGCAAGCCAATGTATTATGAATAGAAAGTATAACAGGAACAGTAAAAACAATAGATTTAGGAGTGAGACAACTAATTTTATTTTCGTGTAATGAGATTATATATTAAAGAAAAAAAATTAGAGACAGTTACAATAAACAACAAATAGAGAGAAGAACAGTATAATAAGAAATATAAAATTTTATTAAGGTATTTTTGTTTTAAAATATTTAAATTTTAGTTTCTGCTATTAGTTAAAATTTTTTTTTTCAATTTTTAGTTTTTGCTTAAAATTAAAAAAATACATTCTACTATAACTAAAAATTATTTATTTTATAAAATAAGCATGCACAAACAACACAATTTTTTAAAATAAATAATTGTTTAAAAAATAAACATGTACACCTGTACGTTACTACGTTAGTGTGTACTTTTTTTTCATAACTAATGAATTAATTAGTATGGCAAATAAATTAAGTTGTGTCCACCTACCACAAATAAATGAACTAAGATATTTTGTTATAGAAGATAAGGACGTGTACACGCTGTGCTCTGTGATTGTTAAGACTGAAATTAAATTTAGGGTCCACTTGGAAGGTCTCAACTCTCAATACTTAATAGGCCAACAAATCTGTTGTGCCAAAGTAAAACATTGAATCCCCTGTTATTAATAATATAATGCAGTACTTTTAAGGAGACTACTTTGATTTTTTTTTTTTGGTTAATTAATGCTACAGATATATATAATCTCGATTTAGAATATCTGATTCGTTGAGTAAGTATATACAAACTAAATAAATCATTAATATAAATTTAAAAAATATGAGATAAAAATATTAAATTACTCTTACTAATTATTTATTCCTACTTACTCTTTCTTCATTATTAATCTTATCTTAGGAATAAGTATATGTAGGGATAAAATTGTAAAAAAATAATTAATACTTTCTTGATTTTGTAAAATAACAGATATTTTAAAACATAAAAAATTCTCTACTCAAGCAGATATTATGAATAAGATGGAATACTAACTGTAAGCTAAGGTTAGTTTTATAATCTAATGTAATTAGATAATGAAAAAATTTATCCTAACCAATATTCTTAGGAGTCATTCAACTAAATGGATCCAAATTAGTTTGGATCGATTCAGTTTTATCGATTTTGTAAGTGTTTTTTTACCAAAAAAAACTTTAAATATATTTACTTTTTTTCAATTTAGTTATTTATGTTTAATTCATAATGTGGTGATCTCATTGTGGATAAAGTTCAATAGGACCGTACCATTGAACTTCAGTACATTCCTCCAATTATGTAGTGCCATTTGTTAATATTAATAAAAACTCACATTAATTAGGGTCCACCTTGAATGATTTAGGGACCAACTGATTGGAAGGATGTACTGAAGTTCAATACTACCATACTACTGAACATCTACTCTCTCATTGGATGAACACATCCAAAAACTCCTAAGTCCTAACCAACCATTATTAGCCAATATTTATATATATGCTATGGAATATTTGAGTTGGACCCAACAAAGTGGAAATATTGTATACCACTAATGATTTAACATGTTTAGGATTTAAGATCATCACCCTTGTCACCACTCTCATGTGCAGTTATATATATTTAATTTAAGTTGGTGATGCCACATAAATGATAATAATAAAATTAAACACCTTACTTTTCAATTTGTTTTAAAAATTAGAAATAAAATTGAAGATTGAACCAAGAATGTGATGATACTTGTGGTATCTAAAATTATTTGTCAAAATTTTTTTATGGGATTTGTCTAATTTATTGAATTGTGTGTAAATAATGCTATTTTTAAATGATATTATAGAGCGTGAGACATTACATTTAAAATTAGGGTTTTGTTAACCAGTGCACTGGTTAAGAATGCATTTAATGTGATTAGATAGTCAAAAAATACATAGAAATCAATATTTGTATTAAATGCGTTTTTCTATTTTTCTTCAAGATATTATTACCCTCAACATATTACTTATTAAACATTAATGCCTCAACATATTACTTAATAAAAATTAATAATCAATTTTTATAATTTTTATTTATATTTATTTTCTAATTTTTGTTTCTTTTATAATTTTTTTATTTTCAATTTATCACAATCACGTTAAGTTTACTTCATTTTTTTAAAATTAGATAATACTTTTTTTTATTTAACGTCAACGGTGAATTTTCGTTTGTTTTGCTTGATTATAATATTTTTTTTAATAACAGGTCCAACGTCATAGGCCAACCAACAATCTCATTCATTCTAAAATTGAGTTTGAATAAAACATTAGCACTATTATAAATTAAAAAATATTTGAGATGTATTTTTTAATGTTTAATAAGTAATATGTTGAGGGCAATAATGTCTTGAAGAAAAATAGAAAAACACATTTAATACAAATACTGATTTTTATGTACTTTTTGACTACCTAACCACATTAAATGTATTCTTAACCAGTGCTCTAAGAGCACTGGTTAGCAAAACCCTTAAAATTATAGATTGGAAATTAAATAATTATTGATTACAATTGAATGAAAAATTCAAGGTGAAAAAGTGCAATTATATATTTTTTTTCATATTCGAGGTACGTGAGGCACTAAATGTAAGTACCTCTATTTTAGTGAGGATTCGAATATGAATTTATCACATTATGAAGAGCGACTAATTTATCAGATTAAATTATTATGGGTTTTGCTAATCAGTGAAAGCATTTAATGATGATAGATAATAAAAAGTGCATAGAAATTATCATTTGTATTAAATGTGATTTTTTATTTTTTTTAAAGACATAAATACCCTTAACTTATTTTCTAATAAACACAATTACATCTCAATTTCTCTCTCTATAATTTATTATAGTGATTTTTTATTCATATTTATTACACTAATTTATTTATTTTTATTTATATTATTTATTTTCAATTTATTAGGATGACTACAGTAACGATCAATTGATTTTTTTTTAAATCACGTAATGTATTGATAACGTTTCAGTTTTTTTCTGTATCTAATGTTTTTATTTTCAACTTTTCAATAATGTAATAATAAATTGAAAATAAAATAATATAAATAAAAAAAATTAGAGTAATAAATATAAATAAAAAAAAATCACTATAATATATTACAAGAGAGAAATTGAGATGTAATTGTGTTTATTATAAAATAAGTTAAGGGTACTTATGTCTTTAAAAAAAATAAAAAATTACATTAATACAAATGATGACTTTTATGTACTTTTTTATTATCTACCCTCATTAAATGCTCATTAAATGTTTTCTTAACCAGTGTCCTTAGGACACTGGTTAGCAAAACCCAATTATTATTATTGTTTATTATAAGTAATTATATACACGTGTACTTTTTTGTTTGTTCGCTAATTTCTTTCAGACAATTTGGAAACTTAAATAACAAATTAAGCACCGTCAAGAACATTACAACTTCCGTGGTTTGGTGTCAAACGCAAGTTTAATTAACGAAAGTAACATGCATTTAGGGCACGTTCTTTATGCAGAAATAAAAATGGAAACAGAAACGGAAATGGAAACGAATGCGTTTCCTGTGTTTGTTAGTAAAAGTTTGGGAATGTAAATAGAATGAGAATATATTAAAATTACCACTTTACCCTTATATTAAAATAATACAAAGAAAAAAAAGTTATGATTGTGTCAAATCAAAGAGTATAATAAATATTTTGTATTTTCTTTTTACTTTTTTTAAAAAATTGATAGAAATAAAAAGTAAAAAATAGGTGAGACCCAATGAGTCCCACCCATTTTATGGTCATTTCCCTTGTCATTTCTTGATAAAGAACATGACCTTATAGTATAGTACTATACCATAATGGCTTGTGTTTCGTGTCTCATCAATCAATAGCTAATTTTTATAATAATATATAGTTTTTAAATATTAGCCATTTTCTATAAATAAACTAACATATTAATTATTTAATATTGCAGGATATTTCTCAGTATAACAATAGATAAGTCTTCTTGCAATGATACTATTCTTAAGAGATATTCTGCGATCTCCACAAAGTTAAAAAGCAGCATTCTCACAAGATTAAACGTAGAGCTGTCAAAGTGGGCTAACTCGGTCCACACGGGTTGGCTACTTAAACGGGTTGGGAATCCCAACCTGACCCATTACCTTGGTGGATTGGGCCAACCGACTTAACCCACCTACTTATATTAAAATAATAATAAAAAAAGAATGTTAGAATTGTGTCAAATCAAAAACAAAAAGTATAATAGACAATTTTATTTTTTTCATTTTTTCACCAATTCTCAACAGGACCAAAATTTATTTGATTTCCACCGAATAACAACCAACTAAATTAATTGTGGCAACTATATTATATATGCATTGAATGAAATTCAACTACCTTCTTTGCCTCTAAATTTCAATATCTCATTGCGCTGCGGACTAAAATAAGTAATAAGGATTTTGTTAATTAGGACAGTAATTAAAATTTAATTTAAATATTTGATAAAGTTATTGTAGACATTGAAAAATCTTATTTATTAATTATATATATATATATTACAAATATGTTCAATATATATATAAATTAGTAAAAAAAAATTCCTTGATGTTTAGGGTTTAATGTATTACAATTATGATATGTTCACTCATTTCTCTCTCTTTTTTGTAAAGCGCTCATTATTAATATTGTTTTTCACCCTATTTATTTGTCAGGACTCAGGAGTTCAATTTTCCTTGGCATAAATTTATATATATATATATATATATATATATATATAGAAAAGTCACTTTCTAATTATTATCATTTAACAAGTTATATTAATTATACCAGTTTTATCTGAGTTTATTGAGATCACATGCATTTCCTATTCTTTAGTTTTATAAATTATATTTGGTAAATTTAAGATTTGATACGTAAACAAATTTCTCATTTATTTTAATTTTATTAATAAAATTAGCATTTTACACAAAATGTATTCATTACTTTAATTATTTTACTGTTATATAAATAATCTAGATAAAAGTATATTTTCTGTCCCCAACGTTTGGAGATCATGTCACTTTCGCACTTAACGTATTTTCGCTGTCAATTGTACTTCTAACGTTTTGTGTTTCTCCCAATGTCAGGCTTTTGGCTAACACCGTCAAATTTTGAATGGTTTTTATGACGTGACATCCTATGTGGTCAACAATTATGACTTGATTTAATTTTTTCCACATCAATAATCAATAGTACTGAGTTTTTGGGGTCAATTTTACTGATGTAATGAGTATTTTGATGTATTGAATTTACTGATGAACTGAGTTTTTGGGGTCCATTGTACCCCTAAAATATATTGCTGATGTGAAAAAATGAAGTCCAGTTAGAATTGTTGGCCATATAAGATGTCACGTCATAAAAAATCGTCCAAAAATTGTCAGTGTTAGCCAAAAGCTCGAAATTTGGGAGAAATAGAAAACATTAGGGGTACAATTGACAGCAAAAAACGTTAAGGGTGAAAGTGACAAGACCTCCAAACATTGGGGACAGGAAAGGTACTTTTACCAATAATCTAATTATATATATATTTGAAGTTTATTATAACTTTAATTATATTTGCTACTCTATTAACAATAAAATAATATTTTAGTTGAAATTATCTTCATTGACAAATGTAGAAGATATGCCAACACTTCATGCATACATTGAACCCAAATTGTCAAACTCCACATGGAACTCACAAAATATAAAGCCCAATTAAAGACGGAAACCTCAGTAAAAAAGATCTAAACTAATTAACAACTCTTTCATCATAGTATATACCATGGTCTGAATTCATCCTTATTAATAAAAGTGACTATATATATATTTGATGTCAGATTATATTTCCAAGAAAAAAAATTGATGATTATATACATATATATATATATGTAAATACTTAAATTGTATTCTTAATTAAAAATGGTGTTCCGCTCCTTTCCAAGTAATTATATTTACGAAATGAGTTTAATTAGAAGGTGGAAAGTAGAGGACACTAATCATATTATTCAATGATTAAGATAGAGAGTGAGAGGTTGTTTAATTTAGGCTAATTAATTTTAATGCATGGAAAGAGTGATGTGTGCACCATCATTACCATATGCTTTTGAACAATACATCTCACCAAACAACCTCTTTCTTTCACTTTTGATCATATATAATAATTATAACTTCCTTTTTTTCAACATCTATATAAGGTAATTGGGACACGTGGTCCTACACACTAGGACCATTAGCTTCATAATCTCATGCATAGAGAAATAAATGACTATACATTTTGACAAACTTTATCATAGTTTGAGAAAGAGGGCTTTCATGATGAGATGAGGTATATATTAAGGTATATTTTAGCCTTCTTCACTAAGTTCAATCATTGTCTGCCCAAATTTAATTTGGAGAAATTAATAAATTAGAACTCTTTAGCTTAGCTTCTATACCAAATTAATTGAATAAAGCAAACTGAGAGTCAAAATAATCGAAAAGATGGGCAACCTATAAATTATAAATAAAATTTATGTTTTCAATTATTCGGTTAACAAAAAAATAATTTTAATTAGCATCAATTATAATTTATTTTAGTAAACATTAAAAGAAGTCAAATATAAAATTGCATCTTGACAAAAATAACGGTATTAATTAAATTAAAATTTGAGTAAAATTACTAGAAATAATATATTAATTTAATTAACCATACTAAATTAAAGAGAATTCATCATATATATTGTCCATGACTTCTGTGTAGATTGGTAGCTAATTTTTTTGGTCATTATATTATGAGTAATGAAAGTGGGACAGTGGAATTGGGTCCAAGTGGACGAACTATAATATATTGCTTGAAGCTTTAACCAATTAATGTTTTGATTACAAGAATTTCACTTAAACTTTGCACATGATGATTCACCACATTTGGTGAGATGAAAAAATTACATCAATTAGTAAAGATATGAGACAACATTAAAAAGAGAGACAAAATTAATAATTAAGTTTAACCTTAAACATTAGGCTAAAGTACTATTTTGGTCCTCAATGTTTACATGAAGTTTAATCTTGGTCCTCAATGTTTCAAAAGTTTAATGTTGGTCCTTAAAGTTTGTTTTTTGTCGATATTTGGTCATTGAACGTAACACCGTTAACTTTTTACTATTAAATGATGACGTGACATACTTATATGACACACCCTCTCTCCTACATGTCATATTTTAATGACGTGGTATGACAGATCACTGCCACGTCACCCCATATGATGATGATAATGATGATCACGAAGGAGATAAGATGATGATGTGGCAATGTGGGGTGACGTGACCGTGATGTGTCATGTCACGTCATTAAATATGGCACGTAGGAGAGAAGGTATGCCATATAAGCATGTCACGTCATCATTTAATGGCAAAAAGTTAACGTTGTTACGTTCGAGGACCAAAATCGACCACAAAAAAAAACTTTGAGGACCAACATTAAACTTTTAAAACATTGAAGACCAACATTAAATTTCATATAAACATTGAGGACCAAATAGACCTTTAACCTAAACATTATTTATGATACTCTGGGAAAGGAAAACTCCCATCATATCTCACCTCAATGGCTATAAAGTTTGTTATTTGAGAAGATCTTCACTAATACGATGATATTAAATTTTAGTACATTCTTTCAATTAGTTGATTCAATTAAAATTAAATATGTTTTTATTAATGTAAATTTTTATTAATATTAAACAAATAATATTACATAATTATATTAGAGGGATATACTGAAATTGAATAGTATTGAATTTTTATCTCTCAACCTATTGCCTTCTCGATATTGCATTTTTACAAGTGAAGTGAATAATACAGATGCATTGAACTAATTAATTAAGAGTTGAAGTTAGTAAGATTGGAAAAGATTTTGTCTTAATAATTGATGGCCAACTTAACGTGAATCACGCACACACACATGATTAAGTTAATCTGATAAAAGTTTAGTGGTACACTAGGTTCGGTACTTCCTTTAATTATGTAAAATTATTTGTTAATATTAATAGAAATTCGCATTAATAAGGACCCATCTTTAATGGTTTAATTAGGAATCAACTGATTAGAAAGATGTACTAAAATTCAGTACTACCATACCACTGAATATCTGTTCGGACCAGAGATCATTGTGTGGACCTGCACACCACCTCATCCATGCTTCTATTCTAATTAATCCTCTCTTATTTTCACATGTAAACCTGTATATCTTAATTAAGTGTTTTTTTTTTTTTAACTTTCTACTTTCTTTTTATTAAAAATTATATCAACATATATACATATAGATCGATAATATAAAATGTAAAATATCTACCTAATTGAGAGAGTAATTTAAAACTTAAGCTAAGTAAGTAACTCTTCACTATTTTATTTAAAAGACAATAAAAAAGAATAGTTTGAAATCTTTTGATATCTTTAATCTCAAAATATATTGAAAAAGTGAAGAGTAGTTCGAGAATTGGCTTGGCACGTGGGTGCTTAAGAGGGGGAGACATTACCTATAAGAATGTGAGGATCTAATGTAAATGTTAAGTAGTACAATAGTTTTGAATTTCAGTATATCTCTCCAATCAGTTGGTCCCTAATCTATTCAGAGTGAATTCTTATTAGTGTAATTTTTTATTAATATTAAACAAATGACACTACATAATTAAAGGGATGCACCAAAATTCAGTAATACGATATTTATGATCTTTTATTCTCTAGCTAGGTATATCACTTTTCCTCATGAGATAAAATTATTTAAAATATTACCAAAAAAAGTATGTAAAATGCTTACATAATATTAATAAGTTATTCAAATATCAAGTCATACCTAGTGAAAACAAATAACAGAATTATATTATATTTAACCTTTTTTTATCACAAAGTTTGTGATATAATCAATTATTTTTCATAAAAATAAATAACATAAATCATTACCAAAATTCAGTTCTTACATTTTCTTGTGACCATAGATCATTTAACTGAACTGTTTTATTTTTCTAAAGCATATATTAGGTATATGGCAATAATATAGTAGATATTAATAAGTTAGAAATCCAAAAGGAGATGATTTGGGTGAATGTGTTATTTGTTTTTTAATTTTACCAACATGATTTGCTTTCTGTCACTTTTGGGGGATTTTCACAACCAACTCTTTAGCTCCCTTCCATCTTTCTGTCCCACCAATCATTATACTTTCCTGTATCTCAACAGTGCACTTCCCTTTTCTCCACAAAACTCAACTATATACGAGCTTTATTAGTTTGTTTGGCCCAAGTTTATTTTAGTGTAAAAGTACTTATTTTTTTTTAAAAAAAATGAGGTGTTGAACAAATGTTCTAAATGTTTTTTTTGAGTTGTAGCAAAGCTAAAAATTAGAATTTTTGTTACTAGCTAAAAATAAAAGTTAAAATTTAATTATTTTAGGACAAAAGTACATTTACCAACATTTTAAAATTCTCATTTTACTCCATCCTAAATTTAACCCCTACCCATATTAAAAAAAAATTAACCCCTACCCTTACTAACATATTTTAGGACAATAATAATAATTTATCAAGGGAAAAAATTTATCAAAATAATAATATATATTTATAATTAATTTTTTTTTTACTTGCTGATTTATCAAAAAATTTGTTTTACTTGAATAAAATTAAATAGATATTTAATAAAAATAATAATCATAAATAACAAAATTGTATTAATTAAAATTAATAATTTTATCATTAAAATTTTATTAAATTAATAAACTAATGAACATTTTATATGTGTAATAAAATTTACAATAATAAATTCTTATACAATTTATTTATTTAATAATATTAATAGTACTTAAATCTATATATGCCCATTCTTGATAATTTTACAGTCAAAAGTACTTTTTAATATAAATTTGTCAAACACAAATTATTTTTAAAAAGTAGTTTGCAACTCAATTTACTAAATACAAACTGTTTCTCTCTCACAATATTTTTTTTTCAAACTCCATTTGAAAATAAGCTATTTTCAAAAACAATGCCAAACAGGCCTTAAAATTTCATTTGATTTATTAATAAAGTTCTTAAAACATTAAAATTAATTTTTTGTCAAAAAAATAAATTATTATTCCAATTGATTGGTCACAACTTTCAAATCATTAAATATTTTATTAACTAATCACAGAAAAAAAGACATTAATGAGTATTCTTTACAGCAATTCTTAGTAAAAATCCCAATATTTAACCCTAACCACATGGTGACCATATCCATGAACATACTTAATTCCTGAATCTCATTATTCTGAGCATTTTGGTTAGTTCATCATCATTTCAAATTCAAATTAATATCCTCACTAGCTAATAGCTAATAGCAATAGCTATCACTTGCTCTCATGGCGACATTGATCATTGTACACAAGAAACAAAGGCAGCCCTCAAGCGTCCTTACTTCAGGCCGGATTTGCTTCTTCACATTCCTTCCCAGCTTTTCAGGCTTCTTGGCCCCACCTCTCACGCGTCAATCGTCTCCCAATAAGAGGCCTGTGAGAAACACTAGGGTGCTAATGGTAGTGTAAATGCAGCTTTGGTGAGATTTGATGGCTTTAGGGTGGTGATGACAAGGCTTTGGTTTGGATTTGCATCTAGTTTTAAGTTATGAGGGATTGATTTCTTAATTAAAGCATTCATACTCTATATATAATTAAATAGAACATATCATGTTACATTTTATATACGATTATTTATTGGATTTTTTTTAGTACAAGTCTTCATTATTAGTTGTGAGTTGATTTTTCTTTTTATTAGTCCAGCTGGCATGTGTGGTTACAGAGATGTTTTTGAGAATGAATGTAAATTACTAAATTGTATTACTAATTCTATTTATAGCAGCTTTTTTTCGTCAAGCATTTTCTATATCTAAATAAAAAATTAATATACAAGTACTTGGCATTAACGAGTGTGTATTTTGTTAAGGAAAAAACTTATGTCCATTTCTTCCAATTCCACCAATTATATATTGTATTTATACTCTCTTTTTTCTATGATTGGTCATATAAAAGGTGGTCTTCTATATTCTCTCTCTACTGTGATTGGTCATTTAAACACTTTTTTCCACATGTCATAATTATATTGGAGAATTGGTGAAATGAACATACAAAAATGGACCTAAGTTTTTCCTTTTGTTAATTAACTCCTCTAAATGATAAATTCGGAATTGTACAACACCTAACAGTAAAGAGAGATAAATATGGGATGATTCCACATGTGAATTTCACTTGATATGGAACACATCCTTTTATTGATCTCTCTTCACTATTTTTCAGTACTGTACAATACTATATCCTTGAGTGATAAAAAATTGAAATAGAGAGTCATCCAGTAAAATGATTTACTGTGATGATATCATGATACTCTCATCTAAAACAAAAAAAAAAATCAAAAATTAAAATTTATTAAAAAAAATCAAAATGTTGGGACATCTCATACAAAATTCGAACCTTGATGATTGAGTGTTCGAGTAATGATTCATGCTTCAAGGGCTAATTTTAACAAATCAAAATTAGAGTGAATGATAATGCAATCTTTAGACAACTTTACCACAACTTAATCCACTTTAACTACTCTATACCCACCTTTCAACTACCAAGGGCATGTTTGTTACAAAATATTTACAAGGGAATGAAAGAAAGATTGGAAGATTGTTATGTTTGTTACATATAGTTTCCAACATTTCCATCCTTCTTACATTCCCATTTTTATTGTGCTAATTGTTCTTTTTACCCCTGTTTATTTTATTTTTTAATATTTTAATATAAGAATAAAAAATTATTTTATTTATTTTTATTCTTTTTCTATTACTAAATATAATCTAAATATTCTCATCCTCATTCTTTCAACGGACAAGTCTCAACTTCTTGGACCAATAAAGGAAAATAATAAAACAAAAATATCTGGGATACAAAAGAAACATCCTCGGAGGCTATTTGTAATTATCCACTCATCTCCAAAGAATCCAAGAGGCCCAATTACAATTGCCCTTGCTTCATTTTGTACAAAAAAAAAAGAGGAAAAAATAACAAAAGGGCCTGTGATTCTTGGATAAAGTAATACAAAAAAAAAAACATGTGTGACCAAGGCTGCAATGTGTCAATCTCTGTCTAAGAGTAACATTTTCAATTCACTAAGAAATTAAGATCCAAATCCAGATTTTACGAGCAGGATCTAGGCGAATCTATAAGGTCTTCAACAATTTCATCCACCAAAAAGCCAAGTATGTCCCCATCTATTGCAGCACCTGCCTCAAATGCTTCAATATCAAAATCTGTCCATTTTCCCAAAGAGTGGCTCATCTCCCACTCTATTATCTCATCAGGTATCATCCCAGCCATACTTGCCCACTTCTTAATCTCCTTCTTCACCCCTTGAATTATCAACATTTCAGATTTCATCCATAAACTTAGCTCATTCCATGCCTCAAACCCACAGTTACAATATCTGCAACAAATTGATTCTAGATATTCTATAACACAATCAAACAGAAACCCCTTAAGTTGCTTTCTCTCCTTAAAATCCTCACAACCCACAAATCCTTCAAAATCTGCAATGGTGTCCAGTTCATCAACCAGAAAGCTAACAATGGAAGCATGTGGTACTACTTCATTGTGCATGGTAGTGTTTCCAAGCAACAATTCAGCATTCAAGATGACATCTTTCACATGGGTGAGCCTGCATCTTGTCAATCTTGAACCGGAAGAATCTACACTATGTACTACCCTAGGAATTATTTGGCTGACAAGATCAGTCAATGCCTCACGACCTAACTTGACTTTGTTAAATGATGTTGCAGAATCTGAAAGCTCGCAGTCATATTCCATATGTGCTAGCTGATCGTATGAGTAATTCATAGAGTCGAGTTGCAAACCATGCCCTGGAGTAACATCAAATATTTGAGATATCAACAAGAAGACATGCTAGGACACAAAAACAAGATTAACACATAAAAATTAGAAACCAATCCAATATATATATATCTTCAATACCAATTACCTGAGCTTTCATCCAGACTACTGGAAGAAAAAGAAGCTTCAAGGACAGATCCAGGACTCGGATGATTCCCATCACAAGAGGCTCCTGGTAAACTATCTTTCTTTGTCCCATCCTGATGAAAGTTGAAGTGGAAGACAGTGTCAGGGACATATTTTAGTGTAATGTTTCATATGACTACTGGAAACACAAATAATGTTATCAGGAAGATTATTGAGCTATATGGTCAATGATATGGGTAATTAATTACAAATCAAGAATTAATCCAATAATTAAGTCTTAAATTAAGAATGCTCTTTGCTACTATTTCCATTATTATTTTAAGTATATGTGTTTTAAATTTCCTTTACACTTGGTTGTAGACTTCTTGGAGATGCTTAGTGATGGGAATAAAATATCAGTATTTTCTCCCTTTTAATTCCTCTTTCTCCCTCTTCTTGTTACCTCTCTCCATCTATCACATCTCTCTACTTCCCCGTTCTCTGCTAGTTCTACATGATATACACATGACATGGACACGTCCATCCATGGTAGGAAATATTCTAATCCACTAGGGCACTGGGCCAAAAAAACTATCAGGCTTCAAGTACGCATATCAACAAGCAGAGTTCAATATCCATAACCAATAATTTAGGTGTGGTTTATATTCTCTCAGAGTACATGAGTCTCTCTATAGCATTGGGCTTGTGCTTTATATGGTACACATTATAGTGATTGATCAACAACATTAACTACTACTTTCAATTACATATGTAAATGATTGTTTAGACCAACTACTGATGTTTGTAGTTAACCATACTGAAAATGTTTGGCATGAATTAGATGTGGATGCATCACATATATAAATCAATGAATGTCATACCATACATTCATTTCAAATACACGTTGAAACAGGGACATAAAAAATTAAGTGGTTAAGTGTATCGATGCAATTAATCAATGGTGAACACAGAACAGCTGACCATTATGTCTAATACATGAATTGCCTTTTTTTAATATCCAAGATATTATTCATTAGACAATGAAAGCAGCTAAAAATGATGAAGTCTAAATTATGCACAACTAACATAATGCATGGAGTAGTCAGTAAACATAATGCCCACTATGAGACTGACTGATTGAGAGAACTAGGTAAAAGCTGAACATGATGATAATTTAAATGGTCAGAGAATAAACTAAACATCTATTTGCCAAAAGAGAGAGAAAACTCACATGGGAACCAATGTCTGTGTTGACCATATGACCATCATGACAGTTTAGATGTTCTGCACTTAGAGCAAATATCAGCTCTTGAAGAATCATGGCAGTTGATTTCTTTGGTGGAGCACCAGTAGCCAACTCCTCATCTTCTTGAGAGGTCAACTCCTTCAGTTTCTGTTCTAGCAAAGCACCTAAAACATCTCCTTTCAAGGGTAAAGATTTCGGGGAAAATGTATTTATCTGATTATCACTGCTTGTCTCTTCCTTTTCTGTGGGTATACCTGTCTTGTGTTTCAAGGGGGGATTAGATGTAAATGAAAGAACATCATCGACCTTATTTTCATTTATCTTATCTGTTTTACCTTGATGACATCGTTTACTTTTAACATTTGTAATGTTTCTGGTGGAAGCAGTATTCTCCCTCCTTTTTCCACCCTGTGGATTGGAACAAAGATTTATTTGTTTCACAGTAGTTGAATTAACAGAAACTGTATTTTCAACGTGTGTGACATTTGGGCTCCTTCTTTTTCGTTCCACTAGCCTTCCACGAGACAAGGAATCATCTTGCCTATTACAAGCTTTCCTCTCTAGGTCTAACTTGGAATTATCCAACTTGGTGGGTGATCTCAGCCTGGTCCGACCACTAAGGCTTCTATTCAAAGCAACAAAGTCTTTGGTTCCATTCACATTGTTTGCAGCTGATGATACTCTTTTTACATGAAGATTTCTCACATTAGATCTAGGAGAAATTCTTTCACCAATTAACGTATGTTCTTGTGTTTGAGTTTTGAAAGCAACAGAGGATGCATCATCTTGTTGGGTCCTACACAGTTGGTGCGATGAATTCCCGGCAGTAGTAACTTCGCTGGGTAAGGGCATACTTCTAGTAGTGGGTTTATTACCAGACTGTGTCTCATTTTTCCCCTCCTCTTCAGCAACAAGAGATAAGAGCCGTTCTTGATTCATCAAAACTACCACATCTCCTTCTTGTTCATGTGAGGACACGAGTGACCTTGCCTTTCTCTGTGCCGATACCATAGAAGAGTCATTGCTCATATTTACAACAATATGTGGAGGAATAACTGGCTGTCCCTCAATATTCCCCCTGCAACCAACATCAAGCAAATTACCACAATTATTGCAAGAAGTCTGCCCATTCAAAGGCTTGGCTAGACTGGCATCATAACTAGATTGATTTCCAGCTGATTTAGTTCCCATTCCTTCAATCACATCAACAGTTTTTGGATGATACATGGTGCCTGAATATGCAATAGAACATTTGGCTCTGCTTGTCGCTTGAAGACCAGGTTCCAAAATCTTAGTAGCTGCTCCTATTAACTTAGAGTTTCGAGATATTTTCTTTCCGGATGTAATTTTTGGAGTCTTAAAAGGAGAAGCAAGCTTTGGGTGATGATGCTTTCTAGGTTGTGATAAAACACTCTTAATTTGCAGGGATTCAGCTCCAAACCTAGTAACTGCCCTCTCTCATATCCCAGTTTTCTGGAGTTTCTGAGGTCTAGAGCTGTGCTTTGCCATTCCTATTTCCAAATTTGAGCCCGCCCTATCTGACTCACAATGATTATCCAAAGACTCTTTCTCTCTGTCTTCACAGGTATTGGGAAATGAAGCTTTATTTGACTTATCTCGTTGAGAGGCTGGAATAACTTCTAAACCCATTAACCTAGCTACCAGACCAGGAATTTGCATTTCATGCTTTTGCTCTACATCTACTTCACGATTCCCAATTTTCATGCCACTTGGAAAACCTCCAATGTTCTCATTAGCAATCTACCGTTCAAATATAACCAGCAATAACATGGGAAAAAATGACTAGAGTTAAACCACTAAGTAAACTAAATAAGAAAACTCACAATCAATAACGAAATACAAAGCCTTACCAAGTAGAGCTTGGAGTTAGGCATTTTTTCGTCCCCTTTAAACTTCTTAGAAGCTTGTTTTGCACGAGCTGAAACAAACATTTCCAAATATCAAACAATTTATCAGAATAAAAAACCAGGAAGCATGACTTGTGTCAGAGAGAGAGAGATAGAGGAGAAAAATAGAAAGAATAAAACAGTAACCTAAAAATTTTCTTACTGAATTATTATCAGTGTCCAAAACTACAGTTAGAAATTAGTCAAATTTGAGTAGACTAACCAGCAGGCAAAAGCTTCTTGGAGAATAGCTTCTTCTTGGCCAACCTTCTGTTCCAATCAAAGAGCTGAAAGAAAATGCCAATGCAACCACCAGGTCTCTGAGTCTTCCTCTCTGTGATTGCCAAGGACGAAGATGTCTTCCGGTAGTCTTATTCATTTCCACAAACCTCTCAAAGGACCACAAATCAATAATCCAAAATCAACCAAGAGATCAGCTTCCTTGATTACAAATTTATCTCTAATTCTCCCAAAATATCATAATCCATAAACCAAAATCACCAAACAAGTATATATGCCTCTGCATTGCTGATAGCAACACATGATAAATCTGTCTTCAATCCCTAGAAACTCACATTTCCTCTCCGAATCAAGACATTCCGTGTAAATAAAACACATGGAAGAACCAGCAACTCCTAGAGCCTGAACCAGAAAGCAACATTTGAGCTCGCAAAACGACCACACAGACACACCACTACAAAACAGAACGGACACTTTCTTAATAATTTCTTTCAATAATTCCACACGCAAAGATCCAAGCAATTCGGTCAAAAGCTGAAGAAGAAACAACTAACGTTTGCAGATGATGATGATGACTCAAGCAGAAGTAGCATCAAAATCACTGGAAAACAATACCATGAAGAATCAAAGATAGAGATTGAACCTCGAGGACTAGGAGGCTCTCTCTGATATGGCAGCGGTACGAAGAAGCCTTTTTAGCTCACTTTTTTCTCACACACACAGAGAAAATTGACGTATTTTAGGGTGCGTAGGATAAGGCGATAGAGACAAAATGAGCACGCACGCGCACAGAAGCATTGGTCAGCTCAACATCAAAAAATAAAGGAAAATAGTTAAAATAGAAATAAAAATATTAGAAAAGTGAATATATTTATATTTAAGTGGATGAGTCATGGGTGGACTTTTGGAATAATAAAGACAAAAATCGAAAATAGCGTCCTTGGTTTAGTAACGTCGCGTCTACGTCTGTCTGCTATTTTGCGCTGCGAGAGCGTACCTTGAAACTTTTCAAAATTCGAAGCCTTGTGTTACTCGCTGTCGGTGAGCGTGAGGTGATACTCGCCGTACTAGAGGGCCACGTCACATCGTATTGAATGACTTTTCGTGAACATCGGACTCACTGCACTTATTTCTTTTTTTAAAAATAAATTGATGATTAAATTAAAAAGTTAGATAATCAAATCACATTTTACTATTTTATTTGTACAAAACTAATTTATTATTTTAAAATATTTTAAAATTAATAAAAAATTATTTCTTAAACTTTTTTATTAATACAAAGAAAATTTATTATTTAAAAATTAATACGAATAATTTTTAAAAATTTTCTATTGATTAAAATAAATCATTAAATAATACTCATAAAACACTTGTTAACAAAATTATCCTAAACAATAAGATAGGTTACTTTTGTCTCTTTTCTCAATATAAAAAAAAAACAAACTTTTTTTAAAACTTATTTCTGTCTCTTATTTTCACACTTTTTTCTTTTTTTTTTATCAAACAAATTTCACTTTTTGCAACGTGATAAAATTATATTTTATCCTTATTTTTTTACTCACTTTTATTTCATTATTACTTTTAATGTAAGGACAAAATTGTCATTTTACTCACTTTTATTTCATTGATATGACATTTTTATCCCCTCTTCTTTTGTCATTCCCATTCCTTCCTCTTTTCTCTCTACCAAACAAACCCTTATTCACATTTTCTTTATATTTTAGAATAAATTAAAACTAAATTATGTTTTAGAAATTATAGCTTTTTTATTTTCTTAGTCATTGTCTATTTAAAATTTTTCAATGCACATTAAATGAGTTGTTCTAAAAAAGGAAAGCTGATTCTCTAAAATTAAAATTTTTTTTAAGTTTTTAAAATTGTCTCTTGCATTTTTTTTATTTTTAATTTTTCTATTTCTTAAACTTTGGACCAATCAGAAATGAGTGTTGAATCAACTTTAGGAACTTCATACAATTTTAACTTTAGAGGATTCAAACTCTCTAAAAATATATATAGTATTTTTTTTTGTGAATTTGTTTTTCTAATTAGTACTATAAGGATATTGATTTTAGACTTTTTGTATTAATTAATAGAATATTAATGATATAAAATGTAGACAAGTGAACAAAATAATAATTTTTAATATCTAAAACTTTTATCATGAAAAATATTTAAGCAATATTGTAAGATACTAATTAGAAAAACTTTGTTTTTGTTTCTATAATACACATGTATTTCTTTTTTAAATATCAGTATTTAGAAATTCAATAAACTTTGTTTACTTTGACACAATTTAGCTGAAATTCTCCCAACTAATAATATTTTTTTCATATACAATGACAAAACTCAAATCTAAAAGTGTTACTTAAAAAATAGAATACTTACTAGGCTTGCTAATCAAGTATTAGTACATGTTTATCCAAAAAAAAATGTAGGCACTATAGAAGAAATTATAGTTTATAAGTACAATAATTTGTATTTGTTTATCCAAAAAGAAATACAATAATTTCAAAGTGTATGTCCTTTATGGGAATGGGACGTCACCGAAGGAAGAGACTCATGCATTTGGATTTTGGAGGCTCAAAGTTTGTAATAATGAGTTCTTTAATAATTAAAGGGTAGTTAGAATGTCAAGATAAATTGTTATTTTTTAAAAGGTTAAAATGCAGAGAATATTTTTTAGTTTTAAGTCAAAAATATATAATATTTTTAAATTTTTAAATAATGTATTGAACCTCTTTAAATTTTGAATTTTGAACACAAAATTCCTTTTATGAAGTCCATTCATTTTTAACATAATTTTATTTTTTTTAAACATAATTTTATTACATCAACAAATCTTGTAATATTAAATTTTTTTAACTAATTAAAAAGTATTTCGATCATTTAACAAAAAAAATTCAATTAAAACACTTTTAGGTTCATTTATTAGCACCTAAATATCTTTCAATTAATTAAAAAAATTACTGAACTGACAATGTGTTTGCAGACGTGATGAAAATTTGTTAAAAAAGTAGACAAAAATCTAAACCGGTAGGATTTTATGTCAAAAATTAAAAATTCAAGGAGTATAATGCAATGTTTAAAAACCCATATGAGTCTATATCCATAACTTAAAACTCAATGGTATTTTGTATATTTTATCCTTTTTAAAATTAATGGTGCACAATAATAAAATGCAAAATTAATGGTAAACAATAATATACATTTGAAATAATTAATGTATTTAGAAAACATCAATTTGAATGTATTCAAAATATTGGGAACAACATATGTGAGAAATCGAAGCATATGTTTGTGCTTTGGAGTTTGATAATAAATAGTTTAAAATTATACAAAATCGACTTTATCCATTTTTTATTACTTATTATTATTTGTAAGTATGAGTTACAAACTTACAGTGAAAGAAATTAATCAAACAGTGTGCCATTTCTCAGAGAAGGACAGAAGCATACAATGAGATACTCTCTTTTTGCTTAGACCTATTACAAAATTAAGTAGGTTTTGTATTTTCTTATTATTATCTTATTCATTGGCTGATCTTAAATTGAAAATTAGATCCGGTGTAATTAGCTTTCGTGCAATTACAGGGCAATTACTTCAAAACACATATTTTACTTCATTTGTGAAGTACTAACAGGGACTCACATTAATAAGGACTTATCATGAATGGATCAGAGATCAAATTTTTATCAATATTGGCAAATATCACAAGGCTATTTAGTGATGATATTTGCCAATATTGATAAAAATTTGATTTCTAATTCATTCATGATAGATCCTTATAAGTGTAAGTCTCTAAAATTACTTCACAAATGAAATAAAAATATGTATTTTAAAGTAAACTGCACCGATCAAATTTCATTAATATGCTGGAATGATTGTATATCTAAACATAATTCGCGTTGAAATTCCATTATATAATATAGCTGTTATGAAGGGGCTAACATAGCATAAGAATTCGATATCTTAATTGAGGGATTGCTTAGATATCAAAGGACTAGCAGGGAGGCACCCACAAAAAGAAACCCGAAAACTAAAAAAGGAAAATATTTACAATATTGTTATAATATTAGAAAATACAATACCAAACTTATTTCTATTTTAATAAATAAGTAACTTTTATCTAAATTTTAAAATTCAATTTAATCAGAATTTTAAGTTAGATTATTTGACTTGTATAAAAATTAATTGAATTATGTAACAAAATATTAATTAATAGATATAATAATGAGTTTTTTTTCTCACAATCCCAGGCATCCTTCTATCATAGACAATTATATTCAAGCTAGTTAGGGTCCCATAATAAGAGTAGAACTCTCTAAATAGAGATCCCATCTTAAACACTTAAGGGCAATAAAATATCTACTTCTCTAACTAACCACATATTGGTTATAATAATAGGAAAAAACCTATGTGCTGTTGCTTACATGCTTTTGGTAAGGACACATGTCTTCTTTTAATTGGTTAACCTTACCAAAAGCATGTAAGCACCACCACATAAATTTTGTCTCTAATATAAGTGTTTAATATTATTTAAGTAGTTAATAAAGTAACTACTACTTCATTCAACCACTACCCTCACCCCACATTTATTTAATTTTTTGAAGACTCCTCCCCCATTTGTTAAACCTATCTTAAAGTCTAAATTAAGATAGAGTCGTAGGCCCGCTTTAAAATGGGCTTCCAAGATGGAAACATATCTCAGAACCCAATCTGACCAAAAAATATTTGAACCCAAAGAAAAGAAAAACGTAGATATTGTGTTTAATATAATGAGTTTTCGACCCCAAAAAAAAATTGAGTTAAAAATAAATTTTTTTTTATTTTAAAAAAGCTTAAATATACTTTATCGAAAAAGAAATTGACAATTTAACTTTGTCCTAAAATCTTATCTAAGCAAGAGCTTGATTGTAGTAGTACTAAAGTATCAAATCCACCATCGTTTTGTTAAACATTTGAAATTTATTTATTTTTAAATATAATTTAAAAAAAGTACTTGAGAAAAACTATTTATATTTGATAAATTGAGTTAACAAGTACTTTTATCAGTAATTTAAAATAATCTGTGTTTGACAAATTTGTATAAAAAATACTTTTAATGATAAAATTACTAAAAAAAGACATAGAGATTGAGAATGTTATTAATATAATTAAATAGATAAATGTTACAAATAGTTATTATTGTTAAGTTCTATTAATAAAAACTAATTAATTTATCAATTTAATAAAATATTAATGAAATAATTATTAATTTTAATTTATAATTTTTTATTATGATTTATTTTTTAAATATTAAAAATTTTAAAAAATGTTAATTATAAATATTTATAATTATTGTTTTAATAAATTAATTATTTTAAAAAATATAAATAAGATCATATAATAATATGTTTATAACTCCTTTTTGTTTGTTTTATGTACCAAAAAAAAAAGATCACTATATAATAACATTATAATTTAATTTATATAATAATTTGCAATCAATATATATATTTTGTCATTAATCAATATATTCGTATAATTACGTTTTATGAAAATTAGGGAAAAAATGAAAAAATTTAAAATTCTAGTAAAAGTGGTTTAGTCTTAAAACATTTAAAGTTTAGCTTATTTTTTTGTTAGAAGCAGAAGCTCTAATTTTTTATTTTTGTTTAAAATTGAAAGATTACTTCTACTAAAATTTTAGAATACTTTTAAAAAATTTACCAAAGACTTAAAAAAAAGCACATTTGAATAAAATTACCACTTTTGGAGTCCCCAAAAACTTGGTCAAACATGTTTAAACCTATGGGCGAGGGTTCGAATCCCCTTGAAGCCATCCAAAATTCTGTTTTGGTGGGCATCTCTCCTCAGGGAGATTCTCTCACACCCAAGGGCTAGTTGAGTAGCTGCAACTATGTAAAACTGCTTGCAGTTTAGACATGTGCAATAATCCTTTGGGTTGGACCTCTGTTGGTCTCCCTAACATGCCACTGGCGCCCTGCCCGTAGTACTTGGGAGTATCTTTCCTTACTACCATTTTTTCAAACAAAAAAAAAACTTTCTTTTTCTTTTTGCATTAAATTCCATCAAACTGTACTCAATTTTCTTATATTGTGATGATTAATCTCTTGAATACACTAAAGTGTAAACTAACCAAATATCGCTCAATTCTCATTTCTCTGCGACTCCGCCAGTTAAAAAAGACTTACTTTTTATTATTCATAGGATGTTTGTTAATGTGATTTTAATTAGAAAATCAAATTATCCCACGTGGTTTGGACTTTGAAGTTCCTTCGTTGAATCAACATTATGTGAATTGCAGCCACTCAATGCAGTTGACTATTTTGATGTTCTCTTCCTAATCACAAAGAAAATTCAAATCTATTTATTTACTTCCCATCATTCACTCTCATGAGTCATGAGTCATGAATCATGTCACCTATAGCGTCCGAATTGAGAAACTGTTATATTCAACTTCAATTTTGGATGGCAATTGAATAAACAGTTAGCATTGCAAATACTTAAAGTAATTTAAATTATATAAAATAAAAAATACTTGATTAGATTGAGACAATGGTATAAAAGTAAAGCGGATTGGATATTAAATACGAGAAAGGGAAAGGAAAGGAAGATAATTTAATTTTTTTTTTTGTTTTTAAAATTTTTTAGGGAAGAAATTGAATAATTTTATGTTAATACTCCTTAATTTTCTCCCTTTGTTAATTTTAAGGGGATTTTAGAAGATCCAACCAAAGGAGGTATTACTTAACCTCTTCATCCCTTCCCCTCTCCTCCAATTCATTTCCTTCCCTTTTCACTCATAATTGTTAAACAAACCCTCAAAACATGTTTGGATTGCGTATTAATCAGGAAAAGAATAGAGAATTAAATAGTATTTAGTGACCTTCTACTTATTTAGTTTTAATTTTAAAATTTTGGTGGAGGATATATTTAAAGATTTTATGTTAACCTTCTCATTTTGTTAATTTTTTTTTTTCTACAGGTATCTTCTTATTGGAGGCAATCGTATTTGAGCTAGCTGAGATAATGGGGTAAAGCTCTACCAGCAAAATTCTTTTCATACGCAAGGTCTCGAACTCGGGACATTGTTCAGGGGAAATGGAGCACCTACTACTCAAGCCAACCACTTGTTGATTCTCCTTTTGTTAATATGAATTACTATAAATTAAAATTAAATGTTTTAAAATTTTAAACAAAGGAAGAATAACCTATTATTTAAGCTCCCATGCCTTCCCAAGAATGGATCCAGTGCTTGGCTCTTTTATGCAATAGTATGCTAGGCCAACTTTTTTACATAGTTTTCTTCAATTTTTTTATTTAAATTTGAGAAATTATAAATTTTTTTTTAAAGAATATCTAAAGTATGAAAGATATAGATAAAAAAAATTTAAAACTCCACATAAATCGAGATTTACTATGAGTGGATTAGGGACTAACTTTTTAGTTCCTAAACCATTCACGATAGGTTCTTATTTGTGTAAAAACTTTTATTTTTGTGTGTCTATAACTCTTATTCTTTAGAAAAAGTTTATAATTTTTCAAGTTTAAATAAAATAAATGAAGAAAACTATGAAAAAAAGTCGACCTAACATACTAATGCATAGAAGAACCAAGCACTGAATCCATTCTCTGCCTTCCCCTCATTTCTAATCTATCTCCTTCCTTCCCCCTCTTAATTACTAAATATATCCATAGAGGATTGCTTCAAATTATTTCACCATATACTTTTCAAAACTCCCAATTAATTTGTATGATCCAAAAGTCCACCTTTCTCAAGTTGATGAAATTTGACCTTTCAAAATTTTGTACACTCTTGGAAAGCACCATTAACATAATTAATACATTATAGACGAGTCAGAACCCAAAGTCATTTTGCAAGCCAATGCTCTTAAAATATTGATTTAAATATTAAAAATTTTGAATCTTGTTGACCAATATTCTTATAGCACCGGTGAAGATTTTTTTTTATCACTTGATAAAACATTTAATAATCTAAAATATATAAAAAGTTAACAAAAGATAATTATCAATTTTTACTCCGTACAAAATTTATTAACCAATTATATAAAACATTAACAAAACTCAAAGTTACTATTTTTATGCACTTTTTATAATTCTAAAACGAGTAAAATATTATTTTGGTCCTTAGATGGCCTTTCTCAATTTAGTCCTTTTTAGATTAATCAGTTATCAATTTGGTCCTTACCGTTAAAATTACTAACGGAGTTAGTTGAGGTGAATAATTTGGGGTAACTTTATAATTTTTAAATATTAAGAGGGTTTTTTAATGTAATTATTTTGGGAAATTTTATAATTTTCCCAAATTGAAAATGGTACTATTTTTTTAATTTGTGAAAATTACAAAATTGCCCCAAAATAATTACATTAAAAATCCCTATTATTTAAAATTATAAATTTACCCCAAATTATCCACTTCAGCTAACTTCGTTAGTAATTTTAACGGTAAGGACCAAATTGATAATGGATTAATCTAAAAAGGACTAAATTAAAAAAGACCATCTAAAAAGGACCAAATTGAGAAATGTGCTATTAAAAAGGACCAAAATGATGTTTTACTCCTTCTAAAACACTAAATAATCTATCAAGCAATCACAAACATCCTTAAAACTCAAGCAAAGTTTACAATAGAAGACAATAACAACCAAATATCTCTATATTGGTCTTCTATTCACACACTGCAAGAGAAGAAAAGATAATAAAAAAAAGCAAATGAATATGAAATCAATGTATGTACTACATATTGTTGACCAAAACAAAAGAAAAAACAAGGCAGGGACAGCCATAGAAATACAGTACAAGGCAGAGTTACATGTCATTTTGTGCCCCAAAGCATGTGCATGCATTATTTATATGACTCCCTTCTCAACCATTCTTGACTTTGTCTTCATGACTCAAACCCTTCAACTTACACAACCTTTTTAGTTTACCTATCTATTCCTTAGAATAAGAAAAATCTATTTTGGTCACCATCTTACACAGCTCTTATTTATTTAGCTTGAGATGCGAATCTGTTGGACAGTCCAACTTGGACTGCATTATAACCCTTCAACAAGGAGATGTTTAATAGTACAGTGGTATTGAACTTCAGTACATTTCTCAAATCAGTTAGTTTTTAAATCATTCAAGGTTAGTTCTTATTAATGTAAATTTATATTAATATTAACAAATAATTTTATATAATTGGATAGATATACCGAATTGAAGGTACGATACTACGGAACTTTTATTCCTCTTCAACATACACAATCTTTTAGTTCACCTATTGATTAGTATCACACAAGAAGAAGAAAATTTCTATTTTGGTCGCCATAAATTTTATCTTTTAATCATTAAAATACTGAAAATATTATAATTACATCACTAAAGTCTTCAATCCTTGACAGTCAACCAATTATTTAGTTTGTATAACATTTTAAATGAAAATAGAAGGAAATCCACAAATTAAAAGTTCATCTATTTATGACGACCAAAATAGAATTCTCCCTCGAACCAAAAAAAAAAAAACAAAATTTATTTGCATATTACAAAAAAAAAAAAAGAGGAAAAGAAGCTATTGTGAATTACTTCCTCTTGGCCTTATCTCTATTTCTGGAGAAGATTGAACCAAATCCAAATAGACTTGCAGAAGGAACATTGAGAATAACTGGAACCCCACCATATTATTATTATTATTACCGTAAGCTCCTAACACTCTTCAATGGAGGCTTCTGATAAGTGTTTGCACCAAATGAATACTGGAAAGAAGAAGAAGAAGACGACGATGAGGAGGAGGAGGGGAGGAGGAGGAGGACCTTGAAGCATGTAGTTTCTGGGCATTATTATTCTTATTCCTCCTACCACCACTTGATGATGCAGAGGTAGACCCCGTTGAATGGCTCCGCGACAGAAGTGGCAGAGGACATAAGCTTCTTCCATAGCCACTCCCACAGCTACTACTTCTCCTGAATCCCCAAAACGACTTCTGATGATTCTGATTATTATTATTATCTGCTTCTTTCTTCGATGGTGTTTTTATTGTGGTTGAGGCATTTTCTCGAACACCTTGTGGGCGTTGTGGTGGAGCCAACAAGAGCGATTGATCTGAATGTTGTTTGAGAGGAGGATGATTATACTTGTTCGTCTTCTTGCTCTTGATTTGCGCGGGGATGATTCTCCCATGGGAGAAAAGCTCGTCAGCAGAAGAGGAATCGC